>CM070679.1:15839786-18239786 GCA_036346265.1 Melocanna baccifera
GCAATGCTAATACAATATTACCACCGCTCGTCTAATTGCATGTTTTGTAAGCCAGGCTGGCTCGTTCAGCTCAATTTGAGCTCCCCTCGGAATAGAGGTGGCTAAATGTGATAGGCTAACCATGTTGATTCAAAATATAGTACTGTTAGTCCGGTCTAGATATTAGATGAGCTAAAATTAAATGGGTTGTGCCAGCTCAGCCCGATGCGGCATGTTTTATTTGGGTCACAACCTTAACCTAGCGGGCTGGCTCGGTACAGCACGCATAGTACCATACCATTGTAGGCATAGGTACGCACAACACAACCCGTTAGGCCCGATGATGTGAGAGCCAAGCCGACGACGAATCTAGCGAGTGGTGATGGCGAAGGAACTGAGGAGGCAGGCGACGAAGGGAGTGGAGGAGGGCAGGAGGCGCTTGTCAATGGAGGACAATGGGAGGGACCAAGGGAGGGAGGGGCAGAGGGAGGGAGTGTTGGAGGAGGTGGGTGTCTGGCGGCGCACCGACAGGGGAGGGATGGAGGGAGTGACGAACAAAGTAGGCTGGTGGGGGTGGGCGGAGTGAGAGAGGAGGTGGGGGTAGGCGGAGTGGAGCCTCCGGATCGCCAAAGGAGGTGGGGAGCGAGGGGCGAGCAGAGTGACTAAGCAGGCGAGGACCGGAGCAGGTGGTCAACTGGTGACCAGGTGGGGGTTGTGCCTAATGGGTCGACTGCCGATACGTTAAGGCCCAGTCAGCTTGGAAAGGCACAATCCGATTACAACAGTTTGGCCCATTAAGAACCGTTAAGGTATGATAATAGTGGCAAATTCAACAATTTCAACCTTTGTTATCAAAAATCAAATAATCTAAAAAATATCAATTTTTTCCTGTAAATAGGCACCAGCCCCTCCTCTAGCCACAACTCTTCCCTCAATCTCTCATCTCGTTTTCTATTGTGAAAATTTGAGATCTAGTTTGTGAACATTTGGCAAATTTTGAAATAATTTTGCTAAGTATTTGAAATTTCTGAATCTGGCTGGATTCAGCGAAAGAGGTAACCATAGTGATTTTTTATGTTTTTATTGTCCTTAATTTGTTATGATTTTTAGTAAGGTGAAATAAACAATAGTCTAATTTTTGAATTGCATTTTTCTCAATGGATCACTTTCGCCTTGATGATTACAACATCACGTCAGAGGACCTTGTAGACTTCAAGACTAATACGACTCTAGTACTGGAGGGCACGCCTCAACCGAGGAATGAGCTTGAGGCTATTGTAGTACTATCATCAGGCTCTTCAAGTGCCTAAGCGTCTGCAAGCACTGGAGCAAAGAGATCCAGGTCCAATACATCGGAAGTCTGGGAACATTTTGATAAGACATACAAGGAAAACAAAAATAGAGAGAAGGTAAGGTACAATGTTTGTAAAATTCACCGTAATGGGTTAACTGTGAAGTCTTCAGGTGGAACAGGGCACTTGATAAGAAAAGCTGAAATATGCAAGACAAAACAAGGAGCATCAATAAGGCAGACGCAGCTGCAATACAACCTTGACGGTACGATACATAACTGGGACAATAGTCCTAAGGTAACTAAAGAATCTCTTTGTCAATTAATTGCTACACACGACCTACCTTTAGACAAAAGTACACTAGAATTGCACGTAATCTATATTTATTATAGTGTCTAAACAAACAACTACTATAGATCTAATTAAGTATTGTAACAACGGTCGTAATAAACTAAAAGAACTGTTCAATTCATGAATATTTCCATTGCCTTGACCTCAGATATATGGAGTGGTCGAGTTAGGAAGGACTATCTTAGTATAGTTGCTCATCATGTGAACGAAAAAAAGAATTAGAAAAAAGAATTATAGGGTTTAAATTAATTGATATAGCTCATACTAGTGAGAATATTGCAGAGTGCATTGCCAAAATTGTGGAAGATTTTGTCCTTAGTAATAAAATTTTTGCAATAACTCTAGATAATACCGTCGCAAACTCTAGATCAATAGATATTCTTACTCCATTATTCAGTATATACACTGAATCCTTCTTGCAACATAAACAATGCGCATGTCATATTATTAATTTAATAGTTAAATGTGATTTAAAGAGATTGGAATCGTATATTTAATATGTACATGATGCAATATCTTTTCTAGATAATTCTAACCAACGAATTGCTACATATAAGAACTTTTGAATTGCAATGGGCGTACGTCCAAGAAAGTTTGATCTGGGCATACCAGTAAGATGGAACTTACATGATGTTTAATAGTCTTGTGCCTTATAAGAGCACATTTTCTATTTTTATGCAAACGCACTACCAAAGCCTTCACGACAGTACTCTATTGGCTGAGCAACATTGGTATGTTGTTGAGAGATTACTATCTTTTCTTGAACTTTTTTATAATTCCACTGTTGCTTTATCTGCATATTATTAACCAATATCTCCCATAATTGTGCATTATATTCTTGAAATTATTACTCATTTGCAGGCTAATGTAAGTGATATAGTTTCACAAGAGGCTATATTTGGAATGAAATCTAAATTTTTTAAATATTGGAAAGAAATTCCTATTTAATATGTTTTTGAATTTCTTTAGATCCCAGAGCTAAACTCCGAGGATTCAATATTGTTCTCTAAATTAAAGGTGATGAAATGGGGATAGATTATTCTAGTTATTTTTCACTTGTTCGTACTCAACTAACCGATATCTATCACAAGAATGACCGAAAGTTTCAGGTTCTTCCTTCGGAGGTTTAGGTTCTTCTACGATATCAAGCACTAAGGGAAGGCAAAGCGAGGACATGTTGTTGTGCCAAGAGGATTTCAACATTTTGAAGTGGTGGCAGGAGAACAAGATGACATATCTGGTGCTATCCGTACTAACATTGGATGTGCTAACTGTTCTATTCTCAACGGTTTCTTCTAAGTCTGCCTTCAGCCTTTCTGAGAGAATACTGGAGGAGAGAAGAACAAGGCTAGGTTCTTTTCCATTTTCAGTTGGCCTATGCCTGTACAGACTACATCGTTAGCTTTCAAATGGTGTGTTTTTTTCAAGACGAGGTCAATAGAAAGATTATAGTAAAAACGTACTGAGTTCAGCTATACCGGCTAAAATCATATGTGACTATTTTCCTATGTGTACTATCTCTCGTGAACAACCAGAATTCAAGTATTTAAGCCATAAGCTATAAACTCAAAAGAACCCACCCTAGTCTCATAAGCGAGATGGTGGAAATACTTCTTATGATCAAAGATTGGGAACAGGCTAATGCACGACAACAACATTTCGACGTGAGAGGCCATGTGGGATGTCATTGGTCAATATGTGATGAACAATTGGCATATTTGTTGAGTTGGATTTTGGTTGTGCAAAAGAACCTCGATTTTTAGTGCTTCTGTCTAAGAGCACTCTGACCGATTTGCAGGGCCGGTCAGTCCGTTCTGCATGGACGATCTGACCGCCTTGCTGAAGAATCTAGTCCTATCATTATGAATTAATGATATGTTTTTATAATTGTGACAATCATATTTTAGGACTAATATTTTTTATAAGTTGGATAAATTGGTTATGTTCCATAATGATGATGACGATTTTAGATGACGTTATGAGTTGATCATTATCAAGTCAAGATCCAGAATGAAGGATGATATCATGTATCGATAGGCATCAACTCAAAATCCCGAAGAGTATATGATCATAAGTTGGTCATCAAGTCAAACGAAGACCATCATGTGTTGATGGATGGCAAGTAAAGGATGAATCATGTATTGATACATATCAAGACAAGGACTTAGACGTGAAGTGATAACGTTCGTCATCAAGCTTCAAGAGAATGCATAAGGCAAAGGTATAACTAGAATAGGCTAAAAATGTGTTTATAGTCTTTTACCGATATTGATTTTTGGTTGAAAGATGTGATTGCTAATATAGGTTATTGTACTATTAAGAAGGATTATATCTAGTAGCTTGAGTTTCATCATGTGTTGATAGCTTAATGTCACTTGCACTAACTCTCCGTGGTATGATGTTAGTATTTATGAATATGCTTTGCAAATAGTTATAACTTATGCATGATCCTTGTAGCATGTGACTAAGGTTTGCGAATATGTTATGCTAATGATTGAAATCCATGTACCTACTCCTTGTGGCAAGATGCTTAAATTTGCAAATGTGTTTTGCAAATAATTTGATCCATGCTTCTAATCCTTGTGACATGATTCTAAAGTGTGAGAATGTGTTTTGCAACTTATCATGAATCATGTTTTAATCCTTGTGTGTATGGTACTACAATTTATAAATGTGTTTTATAAATTTGTTGAAGTATATGTACACTTGTCTCAACTAGAAAATGCAAGGTAGTATGACCACACTTTGTGTTGTGGTGTAACCGAGGCAATATGATCGGCTCTTTGTGAGCGGTCGGACCGGACTGAGGTATGACCGCTCTATGTGTGGTAGTATGAACGAGGCAGTATGACTAGCCATGTGTCAGTGGTCTGATTGGCTGGTGGTCTAACCCGCATTATGTTAGCTGTCCGACCGGACCTTGTGATACTATCATTAGTTACCGATAGTAGTTTTCCAGAGAGCTCTATTTCTAGCTTTTGATCGAGTGATCTGGCTTGCCTTGGTGGCCGTCAGACTGGGCAGAGCGGTCAGACTGGATTCTATGTGGGTAGTCTGATCAGTAGCGCCCATAACGACTAGTTTTCTAGCCAATACAAAAGTCACAGTAGTGCCAACCTTTAGTTGGTAATAGAAAGGACCTTAGGCCGATTTTGCTGACCTCTTGCTCCAACAACTAGTTTCTTGGTGTGGAATATAAATACCCCCTTGTGGCTAGTTGGGGAAGGTTGCTGGTTCTCATTTCATCACTCTTCAGCTAGTGTGAGACTCTCATCTCAATTGTGCATGTGTTACATCTTATGAGTAAGAATAGATATTTCTAGTTACAAGTATTGCATCTAGATGTGTATTTTGTATCCACTTGAGTTTGCGCATTCGTAGCACTCAGTGACAGTCAAGCAAGCGGCTAGACTTCTTACTCTTGGAAGTTACTAACTTCTAGATAGTAATGGAGGTGGTGTGTCCGCTGATCTCTTCAAAGAAGCTTGTGAAGAGGTCCGGCGTGTTGTGAAGGTTAGATCTTACATAGCCAGAGGTGGAAGGAGCTAACACTAGTGAAAATCGAGATGTGAAAGCATTTAGGCTCCTAAATTTAAGATTTTGGTAATTAATGATGAATTGTGAATATGGGACTAATGTGTGTGCTAAGATTGTATAGATAAAGTCTCATATATGCAAAGGTGAAGAACAAGCTGCATGAAAAATTGACGTCGAGAAGAATCTAAAATGAGGTACATAAAATATAGAATCTCTTTTCAATTTTTACCGGTCTTAGGAGAAAAGGTGAAAGACCGAATTATAGGTTATATACCGTACTATTAAGAGGGGTCCTTGAAATTTGCTTGATAGCATGTTTTGGTGCACATTGGATCAACTTAGGATCATGCATGTATTTGAAAACAAGTTTAAAAATTCATTGTATTCTCTCAGTAAAATCGGTAGTACCGCACCCAACTACGGAACTGCCGGCGGTAGTTCCGACGTGCAAACAGCGGAACTACCGCAGTGTGGTAGTACCAGTTTTTGTGCGGTATGTTTTTTCTAGAGAGCACCCTTCCGGGGACATAGACGCAACATAAATCAGTAGTACCGGATTTTCAACGACGGAACTACCGCTATGCGGTAGTACCGCACGGTACTGCGTAACTACCGATTTTCGGTATGTTTTTTTCAGAGAGCACCCCGAGAAAAACTTAACTGGCCAGAAATCGAAAGTACCGAAAATAGCACGGTGGAACAACCACAGTGCGGTAGTACTACACTGACTTGCAAAACTAACGTTCTGCGGTTGTACCGCACTTATAACGGCGGTAGTATCGCGTCAAATTTCAAACGGCTAGTTCTGATCGTCTGACATAGCCGTTACTGTATGCTACAGTAAAGTGCGGTAGTTCCTTACTTTGTACTGCGGTAGTTCTGATTTGCCTGATTTTTCAGAATTAATTTTTGCAACAGTTAGTTTTAGTTGGTGAGGGTATAAATACCCCTCCACCTACCTTTGGGCAGGTTGCTGAGATTGTATTGATCATCTTGAGCTCTAGAGCATTCATTACACTCTCTTTTCTCACTTGAGGATTCATTTTCGAGTAGTAGAGACATTTTCAAGTGCATTTAATTATAAATTGATCCAATTGCACTTGAGCGCCGTCAAGCGGAATCATCGGTCTATTCTCTTGGTACTTGCTGGCACCTAGACGGCGGGAAGGTTGATTGCCCGGAGACTTCTTCAAGCAAGATTGTGAAGAAGCCCAAGCCAAGTTGTGGGTGGTTTGGAGCTCGCTATCTCCGGAGCGGAGAAAGGGCTACCACTAGTGATCGAGGAATAAGGCTTAATTTGTGGAGCCGGTCCAAGAGCGCTTGGGCTTTCCTTAATGTGGACTAGTGAAGACCGGTAAGTCTTCGATACCACGGAAAAATATCGCGTATCTCATTGTGATCATTTCTTTATCTCTCTACATTTACTTTTGATAAGCAATTTGATTATATTTTGCTAGTGCTAGAGATTTGTTATTATATCAATTGCTTAATATTGCTATAATTGAGTAGGTTTGGTTGTCTTAGCATAATTGCCTAGCTATCTTTGTCATAACTTGTTTAATTAGGCAAGAATTTTAAAACCTTCTATTCACCTCCCTCTAGTCGGTTATCCTTGATCCTACAAGTGGTATCAGAGTTTGGTCTCCCATTTATTCTTATTGAAAAATTAGAATGTCAATTTATCTTAAAGCCATGAGCCCGAGCATTTGCAAAATTGTATATGAGGGTTATGTTATGCCTCTCGATCCATTACACCTCACGGATCAAGATATGTGTAATTCTCATTTAGATGCCCAAGCAATGAATGCATTATTTGAAGCATTGAACGCGTATGAGTTCAATAGGGTGAGCAACCTAGAAACTGTTCATGCTATTTGGACAACCCTCTCAAAAATCTATGAGGAAACATCCACGGTCAAGGAAGCCAAATTGCATCGGCTTCGGATAAAATATGAAACATTTACAATGTTGCCTCACAAAGGTATCAACGAGATGTACTCTCGCTTGAACAATATTATAAATGAGCTTAAGGGCCTCGGCACGTCACTAACCAATCTTGATATTGTGAGAAAAATGCTTAGGGCGTTGCCGAAAAAGTACGAGATGTTGGTGACCCTCTTCCTCAATTCGCCGAATTGCCAAGAATGACGCCAACTCAACTCTTGGGTAATCTCATTACCAATGTGTTGTCCAAGAAGGATAAGGAGGAGCTCTTGGAGCAATCCTCCTCCAAGGGGAAAAAGATCACCACTTTTAAGGCTAAAGCGGTATCAAATGAGGAATCCGAAGATGAAGATGACGACTCCGAGGAGGAAATGGCCCTCCTTGTAAGAAGAATGAAGAAATTTATTAGAAGGCATCCCTACCGGAATGCTAATTAAGGATCAAGCAAGAAGGGGCGCTCTTTCAATGACAACAAGCGCTATAGCAACATCCATTGCTATGAGTGCCATGAGATGGGACACATTGCCTCTCAATGCCCGACAAGAAAGGATGACAAAGGCAAATCATCCAAGAAGAACGAATTCAACTCCAAGAAGAAGCTTTTCAAGAGGCTTCACAAAGATGGGAAGAATAAAGCTCATATTGGAGAGTGGAATTCCGATTAAGACTATTCAGATTCCGACTCCGAAGAGGATGAGTCTCCCAAGAAGAAAGGACTTGTCGGGATAGCAATCAAGGAGGCTCCATCACTCTTCTCAACTCCGACATGCTTCACGGGTAAGGGAGAAAAGGTAAAAACTAGTGATGATGTTGATGAGCCCTTATATGATGAATTAATGGATATGCTTATTGACTTGAATTAATTTCTTAGAAAAGAAAAGTCAAAGTATAAAGATCTAAGGAGAGAATACCGCTCTCTAAAAGATTTTTTTGAGGAGCTAAAGGAAGCTCATGACTATTTTCTCCAAGAAATATCAAGCAAATCTTCCTCTAGCATTGGAATTAATTGTGATATTCTTGATGATATGCATAGAGTAGAAATTGCTAAAATCAATACTTCCACTTCATGTGATGACTTAAATGCTATAACTTGTAGTTCAAGTATTAATGATTTTGTTAATCTACGTGATGAAGAACTTGTTGTTGAAAATTATAAATTAAAAGAACAAGTTGTTCAATTAAACAAAAGTTTAGAAAAATGCTTCAGGGGGAAGGCCACCCTTGACAAATTATTGAGTGAGCAAAGTACTCATTCAATAAGGAGGGATTTGGGTATGTGCCCAAAAATGGCAAAAAGCCCTAAAAGTGGGTCAGAAGATTTGTATGGCCAATTGATAATCGAAACCAATAAAATAAAATTGCTTTCACTACTTTGTATGATTCTTACTATTTACTTAAAAAATCCAGTAGTGGTAAGGTTATTGTAAAATTTATTGGAACTTCAATTTTAGATGCTAAAAAGAATACTATTTAGGTGCCCAAAGCCTTGGTCACTAACCTCCAATGACCCAAACAAATTTGGGTACCTAAAAGAACTTGATTTTCTTTTGTAGGTGAATTACAAGACCGGTGGTCGACATTGGGTGCTTGATAGTGGTTGCACTCAACACATGACCGGAGACCGAAAGATGTTCACCACTTTTGAAAATAGGAGCAATGAAAAGATCACCTTCGGTGATAATAGCAAAGGAAAGATATTAGAATTGGGTAAAATTGCCATCTCAAATGACCTTTCCATCTCTAATGTTTTCTTGGTAGAAACATTAAACTTCAACTTGCTATATATTGCTCAATTGTGTGATTTAAGTTTAATTTGCTCTTTTTCAAAAGATGGTGTTACAATTTCAAAAGAAATGGATAATGACATTGTTTTTAAAGGTTTTCGTAGATTTCAATTCAAATGATTCGGGATTGACAACTTATTTATTAACTAAAACCTCTTTGGGATGGTTATGGCATAGGAGGTTGGGTCATGTGGGCATGATTCAACTTAAAAAAAATTTCAAAAATGATTTAGTTGTTGGCTTCAAGGATGTGAAGTTTGAGAAAAAACAAGTTTTGTAGTGCATGTCAAGCCGAAAAACAAGTGACTAATTCTCATCTTTTCAAAAGTATCATGTCAACATCTAGACCATTAGAGCTCTTACACATGGATTTGTTTGGGCCAACAACCTACAAGAGCTTAGGGGACAATAGCTATTGTTTAGTCATTGTGGTTGATTATTCCCGATATACATAGGTTTTCTTCCTAAATGATAAAAGTGATGTCTCCGAGATTTTCAAAAGATTTGCAAAAAGGGCCCAAAATGAATTTGATTTTGAAATAAAAAATTAGGAGTGACATCCGAGTTCAAGAATGTAAAAATTAAAGATTTTTGCAATGAACTTGGAATAAAACACGAGTTTTTCACAACTTACACTCCGGAGCAAAATGGAGTTGTGGAAAGGAAAAACCGTACATTAATTGAAATGGCTAGGACAATGCTTGATGAATATAATACTTCCGATATCTTTTAGGCGGAAGCTATCAATACCGCTTGTCATGCCATATATCGCCTTTATTTACATCGTCTATTGAAAAAAACTTCTTATGAACTTCTCATGGGAAGGAGGCCAAATATTTCTTACTTTAGAGTATTTGGATGCAAATACTTTATTCTAAGAAAAGGTGTTCGGCTTTTAAAATTTCAAAATCGATGTGATGAAGGATTTCTTTTAGATTATTCTTCCAATAGTAAAGTATATAGAGTTTTCAATAAAAATTCCGGTATAATTGAAGAGTTATGTGATGTTCAATTTGATGAGACTAATAGCTCTCAAAAAGAGCAAGAAAATTTGAATGATGTAGGTGATGAAGGATTAAGGAAGACTATGAAAAATATGCAAATTGGAAGCATCAAGCTAGAGGAAGATACAAGTGACTCACTGTCATCGACACAAGTTCAACCTCCTACCTCTTCCACAACAAGCACCGTTCAAGTTCAAGATGAAGAAAAGGATAAGCAACCTCAACCGTTAAGAATTCACAATGCTTTGAACAAAGATCACCCAATAGATCAAATATTGGGTGATGTGAGAAAGGGTGTTCAAACTCACTCTAGACTAGCTTTTTTGTGAACATTACTCTTTTGTTTCTTCTCTTGAGCCCAAGATTGTAGATGATAGTCTAGATGACCCCGATTGGGTTAATGCCATGCATCAGGAGCTAAATAACTTTGCAAGGAATGATGTGTGGAGTTTGGTGGAAAGACCCAAGGAGCACAACGTAATCGGCACAAAATGGGTCTTTCACAACAAACAAGATGAAAATATAATTATGGTAAGAAACAAAGCAAGGTTAGTAGCTCCAGATTTTACTCAAGTCGAGGGATTAGATTATGATGAAACTTTTGCTCCCGTAACTAGACTTGAGTCAATTAGAATATTGCTTATTTTTGCATCATACTTTGATATTAAGCTTTATCAAATGAATGTTAAAAGTGCATTTTTTTAATGGAAAAATAACTGAACTTGTATTTGTTGAGTAACCTCTCGGATTTGAGGATCCTAATAATCCAAATCATGTGTATAAACTCTCTAAAGCGCTATACGGTTTAAAACAAGCTCCTAGGGCATAGTATGAGCGTTTTCGAGATTTTCTATTCTCTAAAGGATTCAAAATCAGGAAGGTTATACTATATTATTTACTAAAATTATTGACAATGAATTATTTGTATGTCAAATTTTTGTTGATGATATCATATTTGGTTCTACTAACCAAGACTTTTGCAAAGAATTTAGTAATATGATGTCTAGAGAGTTTGAGACGTCCATGATAGGTGAATTAAGTTATTTCCTTGGAGTTCAAATCAAACAACTCAAGAATGGAACCTTCATTAGCCAAACCAAGTACGCAAGAGATTTACTCAAAAAGTTTGGCATGGAGGACGTAAAGCCCATCAAGACTCCCATGGTAACCAACGAGCTTTTAGACCTCAATGAAGGAGGTAAGTCGGTAGATCTAAAACTTTATAGATCCATGATAGCTAGTTTGCTTTATCTTACTGCATTTAGGCCTGATATTATGTTTAGCATTTACATATGTGCAAGGTTTCAAGCATCTTCAAAAAGTGCCATTTAGTGGCCGTGAAAAGAATACTAAGATATTTGAAACATTCCTCTAGTGTAGGCTTGTGTTTCCTAAAAGGTGTTAAATTTGATTTAATTAGATATTCAGATTCCGATTATTTGGGTTGCAAAGTAGATACAAAAAGCACTTCTGGAAGTTGTCAATTGTTAGGAAGATCTTTAGTATCTTGGTCCTCAAAGAAACAAAATTCCGTAGCACTTTCAACTGCCGAAGCCGAATATGTTTTCGCGGGTAGTTATTGTGCACAATTATTATGAATGAGGCAAGCATTGATAAATTATAGAATCAAATTTGATAAAACGCCTCTTTTGTGTGATAATGAGAATAAGGTGAAAATAGCAAATAACCCCGTCCAACACTCATGAACCAACCATATAGATATTAGACACCATTTCTTGAGAGATTATGTTAGTAAGGAGGATATTGAAATTAGCCACATAAGAACCGAGGATCAACTAGCGGATATTTTCACCAAGCCATTAGATGAAAGCTATTTTTGCAAGTTGAGGAATAAATTAAATATTTTAGTCTTCTCAAATATTGCTTCAACCCTTGTTGCATGTGTTTGGGTGCTATTTTAGACATTTGAGCATTTTTGTGGTGATTTACCAAAGACTTTTTGTAACATCCTGTTTTTCTGCTATTTTTGAAGCTAGGAATTTAAAAATGAATTTTTTGAATTTAATTTAAGCTTCAAATGAATTTTTAAAGTTTTAAAAGATTTAATATAATTAAAATAAATATTAACATAAGTTAAAAATATTTTATTTGGATTCCTCAGGTCTCAAGGAATTTTCTGGTATTTTTGGTGAATTGTTGGGATTTATTTGCTATTTTCTAGAGCCTCTAGAAGTTTATTTGAATTTCTAGAAAAAGGAAAAGAAGCCAAAAACCTCCCCGCCGCCTGATCGCCCCCGCTGCCACGCATCGGCCATCCAGCCGCGCCGCTCGATCCCGCCGCCCGGACGCGCGTCGCGCATCCGCGCTGCCACGTGGAAGCACCCGCGCGCCCGCGCCCCGCGCCCCCCTCAGCCGCCCGATCTCGCGCCGTGCATCCCCGCCATCCATTTCCTGCGCCGCGCTGCAAACCCTAACCCTAACCGCGTGCCGCCCCGCGCCGTGCCCCCTCCCTTGCCGCGTGATGCCGTCGGATGCGTCCACGCGTCTCAATCCTAGCCGTCCGAACCTCGCCGTTCCGTGCCCGCGTCGTCCCCGATCCGGATGCCTCGGTTCGTGTGATAATACCCGCGTTCATCCCTCGGTTCGCGTGCCGACACCCGAACTCCGCCGCCGCCGCTCCTTGCCCGTTCCCGCGCCGCGCCGCCGCCGGAGTCGCTGTGCCGTCGCTCGAGGTCGCCGGAGCATCAGCCGTCGCCGAACCCCGCCGATGAGCCCCTCCGCGACGTCCTTACCACTGCGCCGCCTCCCATTGCCCGAGTCGCCTCCCCGTCGCCGGACCGCCGCTCCGCGCGACCCACGCGCCGCGCCGCGGTGACGCCGCGCGCGCGCCCGACCGCGCGGCCGATCCGCTCCCCTCGCCGCCACGCGCCGCCACCACCCGCACTCCGCCACGCCGCGCGCGCGCGACTCTTTCGTGGTAACGCGCGCGCGCCACGCGTCGGCGATCCGCCCGTCGCCCGGGCCCGGCCGCCTCATCCCCGCCGTCGCCTCAGATCTGGATCAGCGATCCAGATCATGCCGCGTGCCGCGTCCCCAGCCGTCGGATCGAGCCGCCGCTGCCGCGCTCACGCCCGTGCCGCGTCAGCCCTAGCCGACGTGGCATGCCACGTGGACATGCCACGTCAGCGCCACATCAGCCGGAACCCGCCCCCGGGTGCCACGTCAGCGCCACGTCACCCCCGTGACACGTGGCAGCACATGCGCGAGCCACGTCAGCCCTAGCCTTGCCGGGTCAGCGCCCCCTCCCCCGCGCGTACTGTTTCGTGGACCGAGTCCACCGTGGGCTTGGTCTCCCGTGGACCGAGTTCACAGCACAGTGCAATTTCCGATTTTCTCTGATTTTCTTTAGGATTTATTTTCCGAGAGCCCGTTCTCCTCCGTCCTAGCTCCGATTGACCCCGTTTTTTTTTTATAAATTCATCTAAAATCGAGCTATAGCTGTTGGTTCTGGTTTTGTGAATTTTGGAGTTCTTTTCCTTATTATTTTATGTGTTTCTTTGTTTTCAGTCGTTTTCTCTCTCGTTAGATTCGGATTCCGGAGGAGCAGGATCGACGCCCGAAGACCAGGAGTACCTCACAGAGCATAACCAAGGCAAGTCGTGTCCTTTGATCATGTTGGACCCAGTTTGCAATCTATTATTTAATTATTTTGTTTTTAATTACATTGCATCGCTATTTTATATAAACCGTTGTACTGGTAGTTATCATCCCAATTGAGTATTATCCCTCCTTGATATTTTGGAATGCCAAGATGCCGTTGTCACCATAGATTGGGAAATATACTAGTGATGCTAGATTATTTGTCACATGGGTTGTACGAGTAGATGCTCAGTTTTGCTTCTAATTGCGAATGGTCTTATCATCACATGTTAACCTTTAATTTGAATTAATGATATATGGAACTGTAGTTGGTGCCACGTTTAATAAAATTTGTGCCACGTCATTGGTGTGCCGTTGGCTTGGTTATACAAATTTACTTTTTGCACTCGAGCGAGTGATCGTGCAGTAAAGGGGGAAGTGCAGATGTACTTTGGGGGATGTGGTAGTCTCGCCCGGGTAATGTTAAGGACTTAACTTTGTGCGCTATTGATCTGAGCTTAATCGTGCAAACCACATGTCTAGTATGGGATAGACCAGGCTGACTAATTTGTAATATTTCAATTCAATTCTGCCGTTGTGATGGACATAGTTGCTGATTTCCATGTGGCGCAAGGGGGGTGTGATGCGAAGCCCTAGCGGGCAAGATTGTGATGGACATGGTTGCTGAACTTTGTAAAGGGCTTGTTGTGATTTTCATTAACGTGAGGATTATCACATCGTGTGGGTACAGTTGTGCAACCTCTGCAGGGTGTAAAACTATTCGAATAGCCGCGTCCTCGGTCATGGACAATGCTCGGTGATTTCACACGAGAGTTAGTGTTTTAATTTATAACTTGGTGGTTTATGTTGGAGGTGGACAGGTAGTCCCCGGTTGGTTTAGCTTGTAAATTGGTGTTCACAAGTGGTTCATGTTTATTCCTTTGATTATGTATTATTATTATTTTCAGTTAAATGTCGCTTTCAATCTATTTATTCAAATTTATTATGAAATGCCTTTTATGCAAATTAACCTTTCAGCCTTTCTTTGGTAAGCCTTGTATATTATATTGCATTCAATTGTTACAAACAACTTGCTGAGTACCAATGTACTCACGGCTTTACGCCTATGTTGCACAGTTGAGGGAGAGGAGTACTATCAGCAGGAGGTTCCAGAAGGAGAGTACTACGACGACTTCATAGATTAGGCTTCGTTCTCCACTCGATAGCCTGTGGCTTGTCGATTGGTCGCTACGCTTTATTTTGGATTTTCGCTGCTATTTTCGTTAAGCCCTTCCGGCTAGAGATATTGTAAGCTTGACCATAAAGTCGTACCTTGAGATTTATCGTTATTTGAGTTTTCCTTTATTATTATCGTGTGTATGGTTGTGATTACATCTATGTTTGACTGTGTGCACTAGCGTGATCCTGGACTAGTGCAGTTTACACAGAGAGTCCGAATTTGCATATTCGGGTCTCGACACTTTTTTTGCTAAAATCTTGTATTTTTATAAAAATTATTTTATTAAAATTCAAATAGGTTATCTAATGCATAATAATTCTGAATGAGTCTTCTTTGAATGCAAAACTATGGATCATTTGCATAAAATCTCATTCCAATCTCAAAATCAGCAAGTCCTAGAAAATTCGGAACTACCGCTGTTGATAGTGCGGTACTACCGCAGTGCGATAATTCCGCAGTCAGGCGCGGTTCTACCGTGGGTAAGGGTGGAACTACCGATTTTTCATAAAGAGGACAGTTTCTTCCGGGATTCTCTCCCATTTTTCTCCAAAACCGTTCCGTCTCTCCTCATTACTTCATTCACCCGAAAGACTTTCTCTCTCTCACCCCCAAGAACACTCCAAAATCCCTCACCCGATCTGCAAATCCGGTGAGGTTTTCTCCGTTCTTGGGCTTGATTCTGCTTCACAAGAGTTCAACTGCTCCATTCCTTAAGGTATTTTGGTTCAAAACTTCAAATTTTATCTCTTTTTGAACTCTTTGTGACACTAGGTTAAAACTTGAAATGTAGATGATTTTGTGATAGATTCTTGGGCAAATTGGTATGTTTAGTGATGTTGGATGATTTAACATCTTTCTATTGGATCATATCCATAAAAAATGTCACTTGAAATCATAGATTAATCTGCCCTTGAAACTCTCAGGAAAATCGGTAATACAGCTCGAATGCACGGTACTACCGCTGGGTGGTACTTCCACACCTACACCAGTACTACCGCATTGCGGTACTACCATGAGGATCAGCGGAACTACCGCACCCCGGCACTATCGCCCCTAGCTGCGGAACTACTGATTTCCCTGAAATTTTAGCATGTTGTCTTCATTCAATTTGAACTTAATTGTCTTACCTCTTAGCACTCCCTTGACTTCATTATTACTCTGCTTTTAAGATGGCTCCCAAAACACGGAATGCTCTAGAGAAAGTTGCCGAGAAGATTCGAAATCCCTCAAAGAAGTTCTATGTCAACGGCGGAAGTTCAGGCCAAGGCTCATCTCGTCAGGGATCCCAGGCTCTCCCACTACCTCCTACTGAGCCAGAACATGAGGAGTCGCCTGAAAGGACTCCAGAGGGCAGCGAAAATGGAAACTCAAGTGGTTCGGAAACTGAGTCTGAGTAACAAGTGAACAGCCCGTCTGATAGTCAAGTCCCTGAGGCTGAAGAAGAAGAAAAGGATGATGATGAGAACAGGGGACCGGCTGACAATGAACGTAGAGATATTCGTCGCATGACTAGCGACGACTACGCCATCCACAGGCACCATCGGCAATATGTCCTACCCAAGAACACTGCAAATCCCAAGTTTCATACACAATTTCAGGAACAATTGTATGAAGAGATCTACCTCTTCAATAAGTTTGCTAACCATAAGTATGTGGATTGGGATCACATAGATGGCCTAGACATATTTGAAGACTCCTGGCGCATGTTTCAATAGGCAGGAATTCACCATCTAGTGACTCCCAAATCGGATTACAACGAGGAGGTAATCCGCCAGTTCTATGCCACCCTTTAGATTTCTCTAAACTTCGAGCACTTAGAACGGATGACTGGAGAACATTACATGAGTTCAAACAAGGTAGAGCTTGAGGCAGCCTTGAACACCTTCTCTAGTGCTTATGAAAAAGTATTTGATACGCCTGCGATTCCTCTTCATCAATGTGCATAATTTTATGATCAGAATCAAAGATTTGTGCCTGGCAAGCTTCATGGTTTGTTGCCTATTCCTAGTCTAATCAACAGAATCATAAACCACACCATTCTTCCCAAGAGTGGAAACTTTGATGCCATCAGAGGACATGCCTAGAATTTGATTTGTTACATCATGACAGGCACAAAATTTGATGTGATTGATCAAATGATTCGGGAGATGGATGCATCGAAAAATGACAGACAGAAGAGAATAAACTATGCACCCTACATCATGAAATTAATTATTCATAAGACTGGACCTTTCAGAGGTGGCAAGGGAGGTGTGCATAAAGTATACAAACCAAGAGAGAAGGCCCCAATTTCTATGCCTCCGCGCCCTAGAGCGCAATCAGGAGCTTCTTCTTCCTCTCAGCAGCTGGGGGAGCAGGGGCCGCAAGGAGAAGAAGTGTCTATGGCCCAACTTTATGTTGTGGTCATGGGTCTGAGTGGCAGTATGACTACCATGACAAATAGTCTGAGCACTATAAGTGGAAATGTCTCCTCTCTCAATGAGCATTACTCCTCTCTGTCCGGTGACGTATATTCTCTATCGATTGCCATCTCCTCTCTCGGCGACCAGATGACAGCGTTTGAGACCACCGTCGCTCCACGCCACTATCAGCGCCGCCAGCATCGTCTCCATGACGGTTCTCCTTAGGCTCAGGATCATGATACCCAGGAGTGACCCTTTTGGTACCTTGATGCCAAAGGGGGAGAAGTTGGGAAGGATAGAGAAGAACAAGAACTATCTTTTGCTATCTATTTATGTAATAGACTATGTGGCGATGTGGTGTATTGACACTATGAATGTTTATCTTCGTCGCCTTTATTATCTGTGCATTATGAACAATATGCTATGTAATGCTCTTTATGCTTCCGTTCGTTATGCAATTTTCAATTTCAGTTCATGATCATATTGTCTTATGAAATTTCAAGTATTATAGTCATTTGCTATCATATTCTCTTGAAATTAATATTTTTTAAAGCCTCCTTATATCTCTTGTTCACATATGCAATCCATGCACATATTTAGGGGGAGTAATTTCAAATTTGATTTTAGAAAGAAATTGAATCACTTTAGACTTTGAAATAAAATGAATGATTCAATTCTCCTATCAAAAATCAAAATCGAGAATGCAACATGTTCTCATACAAGTAGTATATTCAAAATCCTTCTTCTCACTAAAATTTAAAGGTGTTGTCATCAATTACAAAAATGGGGAGATTGAAAGCATCTAGGCCTTTAAATTTAAGGTTTGGGTAATTAATGACGAATTGTGATCATGGGACTAATGTGTGCTAAGATTGTATAGATAAAGTCTTATATATGCAAAGGTGAAGAACAAGCTGCATGGAAAATTGACATCGAGAAGAATCTAAAATGAGGTACATAAAATATAAGATCTCTTTTCGATTTTTACCGGTCTTAGGAGAAAAGGTGGAAGACCAGATTATAGATTAGATACCATACTATTAAGACGGATCCTTGAAATTAGCTTGATAGCATATTTTGGTGCACATTGGATCAACTTACGATCATGCATGCATTTGAAAACAACTTTGAAAACTCACTGTGTTCTCTCAGTAAAATCGGTAGTATCGCACCCAACTGCGGAACTACCGCGTGCAAACAGCGGAACTACCGCAGTGTGGTAGTACCGGTTTTTGTGCGGTACATTTTTTTCAGAGAGCACCCTTCCGGGGACTTAGACTCAACATAAATTGGTAGTACCGGATTTTCAACAGTGGAAGTACCGCACGGTACTACGGAACTACCGATTTCTGGTATGTTTTTTCTAGAGAGCACCCCGAGAAAAACTTAACTGGCCAAAAATCGAAAGTACCAAAAATAGCACGGCGGAACAACCGCAGTGCGGTAGTACCGCACTTATAACGGCGGTAGTATCGCGTCGAATTTCAAACGGTTAGTTCTGATCGTCTGACATAGCCGTTACTATGTGCTACAGTAAAGTACGGTAGTTCTGCACTTTGTAATGCGGTAGTTTTGATTTTCCTGATTTTTCAGGATTAATTTTTGCAACGGCTAGTTTTGGTTGATGAGGGTATAAATACCCCTTCACCTGCGTTTGAGCAGGTTGCTGAGCTTGTATTGATCATCTTGAGCCCTAGAGCATTCACTCCACTCTCTTTTCTCACTTGAGCATTAATTTTTGAGTAGTGGAGACATTTTCAAGTGCATTTCATTCTAAGTTGATCCAATTGCACTTGAGCGTCGTCAAACGGAATCATCGGTCTATTTTCTTGTTGCTTACCGGCATCTAGACGATGGGAAGGTTGATTGCCCGGTGACTTCTTCAAGGAAGATTGTAAAGAAACCCGAGCCAAGTTGTGAGTGGTTTGGAGCTCGCCATCTCCGGAGCGGAGAAAAAGCTACCACTAGTGATCGAGGAGCAAGGCTTAATTTGTGGAGCCGATCCAAAAGCGTTTAGGCTTTTCTCAACGTGGACTAGTGAAGACCAGCAAGTCTTCGATACCACGGGAAAACATCGCGTGTCTCGTTGTGATCATTTCTTTGTCTCTTACTTTTGATAAGCAATTTGATTATATTTGCTAGTGCTTGAGATTTATTATTATATCAATTGCTTAGTATTGCTAGAATTGAGTAGGTTTAGTTGTCTTAGCATAATTGTCTAGCTATCTTAGTCATAACTTGTTTAATTAGGCAAGAATTTTAAAACCTTCTATTCACCCCCCTCTAGTCTGTCATCCTTGATCCTACAAGATGTTTGGCTTAATTTGTAGAATCAGTTCAATTTGTTTAGATTTACCTTAATGTGGAATAGGGAAGACCGACAAGTCTTCAAACACTACTGTGAAAAGAGACCATGTCAATTGTAGTTTGCATTCTTGAGCTTCAATTTACATACTTGTAATTTATATTCATAAAAATTTAATTGATTGCTTGTCACCCTAGGATTACAAACCTTGACATAAACTTAGGGTGTTGGTACATTTAGGTAAACCTAAATGGTTTCGGCCTTCATTATGCAAAATCAATTTGATTTACACTTCCACATTATAAACTCAGTTTTAGCCAAAGAGTGGATTTTAAAGTGCCAATTCACCCCTTGCCTCCTCAACTTTACACTTGCAAAGTCGGTCAGACCGGCCAAAGTGGACTTGAGCTAAAAATTCCTCAAGTCGGTATGGCCGGCATGGGATGAGCGGTCAGACTGACCTAGGTAACTTTTGTGGATTTTGGGGGATTCTGGACCAAACATTTGTGTTTAGGATTGTTTGGTGGTGAGTTTGCACTAGATTTCGCTAGAAATGGAGTTGTGAGGCAAAACTAGATAGAGAATTGGCAAAAATTCTAGAGAGGGTGTTCTGGTGGAGTTAGGCGATTTATTTGGGGCAATCTGACCAACATGGAGTCGGCAGTCAGACCGGTGCGGTATGACCAGAATGATGGTTTCGGTCATACTAACTGAGGTTTGATTTTTTTGGGAAATTGGGTGATTTGGGATATTTGATCTTGATTCTTGGGTCATGGTTGTATTGCATTGTATGATGCATTGGTTTGACTAACGTGAGTCAAGTATATGGAACTTGTGCTCGATATGGTTGCTTGATCTTTGAATATGCAAGTGGCTTGGAGGATGTAGCGATTAGCTATAATGGGCCGGGACTAGGCGGGGGGAGCTAATGTCTAGAGTAGTTATGTAAGTCCGGGTGAGACTATGTGACTCAAGTGGGAGCACAGAGAAGACAAGGATCTTGGTGAGATGAGTTGGTGCATGTGGTGCACCAAGTGACGATGTCGATACATGTAGAGACGGTTTAGTGGAGATCGAATGCGTAAAGACGTGATGACTAGTCATTGGGCACTATGGGCTATGTGTTAAAGCATGTGAAGATGCTTTGGTGTGAAGGCGATGACAGAATCAAGGGAAAGTGCCCAGAAACTTTGCCAAGGGAATTTTGTTAGTTGGCCAAATACCAAGTTAGTGGCTTGATCAAAACCACGGCGTGGGGATGTGTAAAGAAGAAGCTGTTTAGGTCAAGGAGTGCTAAAAATACAAATGGATCAATCCCCAATATTTTAGCGGGTTGAGTCTTGTAAGCGCTTTGAAAAATGTACATGAGTATGTAAAATTTGTGTTAGTTGGGGTTGACAGGTTTCCCTAGTTTTCTTAATGGGTTGGATCTGTTAGGGTTTATGTGTGTTCTGGTTATTTTGAGGAGATGAGAGAAGGTGGCTAAATCTAAGGATTATAGGGTTAGGGCTTCTTCTTCCATCTTGTCTCCTACATGGTTGCAAGAGAGAAAGCTTAAGAGAGGGAAAGAGTGATGTTGTAGCTGTACCTTGTAATCATCAATGAGCATGTAAACATCTTCCTCTAGTGAGAATCAATTAAAACTTTGTCTCAATTGTTTTCTTGTTTGTGTCCTTAATTGGTTTTGCTTGTTCTTGAGCTTGATTGGTGATTCTGTGTTTGTGGTTTTTCTAGCTTGATCTCTTACTTGTTTTACTTTGCTAGGATATGTAAAAATAGATCTGGAAGTCCCCATGCCTTAGATCCTCATGAGCAAGAAGTAAGTTGGGATTTAGAGTTTTTGGTGTTCTTGTGACCCATATTCTATTCTTCTCGATTTAGTGGACTTAACCCCAAGAACCTTATGATTCCTAATTGGTTTAGGTTCCCGGTAGTTTGAACAAGTCTCATGCAAAATTTTGAAGTGTTTGGATGAGATTTGGGAAAGTTCTTGACTTTTGAGTTTTATTCTGAGATGATTTCAGATATTGAACAGGGGACCGGTCAGACCACCCCTGGTCCAATGCTAGACTGGCCGCATCTCAGCAGTCAAACAGGGTGCATGCGATCAGACCAACTATGAACTGCGGTCTGACAGGCCTTGTTTGATGGGTGTTGAATTTGTTTGGCGCTGGTTTCTTGCTTTTTCTTGTTAAGTCAAAATAGTATAATCTGAACTTGGTGACTTTATAGTCATTTGAGTAAACATTTGAATACTTGAGGGGAACAAGTTTCGAAAATCATCTACCCCCTCTAATTGCTAGCACCGGCCCTACACGTCAAAAATACAAAGTTGGTGGAGTCATTTGATAATCTTTATCTGGACAATGACATTAAGAATATTGATGTATGCAGAGCTGTAAACTGTACTCTTTTTCTTAGCCAAGATTATCTCAAATTGAGTTTTTACTTAGCAAGGTTTTTAACGAGGCAGCCATGTAAACATAAATAAAGCTCTTCATTCCATCTTCAAATTATTTATAATTCTCTTTTATGTCTCTTTGTTGATTTACCTCAATTTATTTATCTTTTATCTCTCTAGCTCCCCTCAGCTCCGCGCCCCCTCCCCTTTCCCCTCCTAACTACTCGCATCCTCCCTAACTCCCTCCCTGGCCAAACAGCCTCCTCCCTCCCTGGCTTCCTCCCCTCGTCGCCTCCTCCCTCCCTAGCCCAACCATCGCCTCCTCGGCTGAGTCGGCTCCTTCCTCCCCCCTTTCTCTCCAGCGAGCCTCCCTCCCTGCCGCCGCCTTCTCTTGTGGATCACGCTCCCGGCTCCTCTCTCCCCCTCTAGTTGGTTTGGCATCGGCACCGGTGGCGCGAGCACCATGGAACACGCGACGAAGGCAGCATCAAGCCTGCGTGCTAAATAAACCTCAAGCTACATGTGCCTGGACAGGCACGGTACGGCCTGTCACATCATTAAGTCATGCTTGAGTCTGAGGTTAGCACGTAGGCTGGTATAGCACGATCTCTTTATGGCAGACAAGTCGTGTTAATAACCGTCTGTGATCCGTCTGTGATGTCTCGATTATCATAGACGGATCGTGTTAATAACCGTCTGTGACAGTATCACAGCCGGATGGTAGTATGAATCATCTGTGATTTATCCGTTCAGTATAGCCTGTTTTATAGTAATATTAGTTAACTAGACCAACATAGTCATGCCTATACAGACCTATGCCGGATAGCCCATTTAACTAGGTCTGCCTCAGAACTAGGCGTACCATGCACCTTTTGCTTACTCTAGGCGTATCCCATTCGTGCATCCCAGCTAACCGAACACACAATTACAGCAAAGATGTTGTACGAGTGAGCCAGGTTGGGACTGATGTGGCAGTTGTGTGGTGTACTCCCCGAATTAATGAACGGAATAAAATGGATTTTCTGCATTACCAACATAAGGCGGATCAGAAATTCTGACCGAGTTATAGTTCATTACAAACTAGTAGTAATAACTACTTGATTACTAGTAACTATACTCATATCAAGTGTATTGAGTACCCATCTCGCACCCAAAGATTGCATGCATGACTATACTCGATATGAGTCTAACGAGTACCTATCTCGCACCCAAAGATTGCACGCATACAAGATTGCATTCAAGCTTGTGTCTTGTTGTATTGTCCCCACTCCAGTATCTAGCTAGTCATGGAAAACCTGTAACTAAACTAGCTAGTGTTGTTGTCATTGCTTCGTGCAAATAGATGAACCCGGTGCACTTATGTTATGCACTTTGTGCACTAGGTGTGATATATTGACCGTATGTTATGCATACAAGTTGCTAATGATGGCCTAATGAGCCGGGTGTTCACGTAAATACAATATCACGAGATTTCAACTTCTGATCAAAAAGTCTTAAATTTCGTCGATGTTCTCTGTTATCGTTTCTACCTGGAGTAGTATATGATTTTACGTTTCTTCTCAGATATTTTCTATGCACTGCATGCGAACTATACGCACATGCCTATATTGTATATCGTGTATGCTTTACAGATTAATTTTTCCTCCATTTGTTGGCATGTGGCACATCTTATCCATTCAACGTGTGGCTCAGGAACGACCCCGGCTTCTGATATTTTGGCGCCAATTAGGCGAAGAGGGACCGAAGCTGGCTGAAGTCACCAAAGAGGAGAGCTTCCGACACAAGATTGTTCTATAGCATCTGTATGGCCGGCACCCTTTGGGATATGTTCCTTGCGAACCTGTGGCTCTGGTGCTGCCGTCCTACAGCCAGCCACGAGATCTGGCCAAGTGTGACCCAACCCATGCCTGCTGCGCACTACAAGGAAAACCGCGTGCTGCAAGAAAAACTCGTGTAGAATCACTTTTTCTAGATATGTTCTCTAGCGTTGGGGTGTTTGGAACAGCGATATGATTTTTGATTGAAATGTTACTGTAGTTGAATTATTTTTTTAAATATAATTAAATTTAAAAAGTATATAAAAATAGAAAAAAAATATGTTAGCCCATCATGGACAATGCAAAAGAATACAGAAAAAAAGAAAATACAAAAAAACCTAAAATATCTAAAAAATTAGAAAAAGATGAATTACTGAATAGTGAAAAAAAAGCTGAAGTTAGAAGCTGCAACTGAAAAAAGCTGAGTTGAGCGGGGAGTAGCGCGGCACCACGCCGCGCTAGCCACCGTGTAAACCGAAGTTAAAGAAATAAAATTTCGTAGCAAAAGGAAAGTGGAGGGGGTTTTTTCGTAAAAAATCGAGAGCCTTTTCGCAATAAAAGGAGAGTGGAGGGGTTTTTTGGCAAAAAAAATCGAGGATCTTTTCTAAAGAACCAAGAGTATGTACGTAATTATAGGAAACCACGGGACGCTATACATAAGTGGAGGGGTTTTTTCGTAAAAAACTAGAGACATTTTTGTAAAAACCGAGAACCTATACATAATTACCAAAATTTAGAGGATTTTTTCACGAAGATTGACATGTGGATGGGTTGAGGGGACAGAAAGTCTCCGGTAATAATATACAGAGTATATAGTCTACAGCCACATTTTAGAGATACTTTTAAAAAAAGCTCTCAAATTTTGTACTAGAGGTGGTTTTGAGGCGATTTTGAGAAGTTCCAGAACCATATGCAAAATTTGGTCTCGTAGAGATGTTTTTACATGATCTCTAGGCATGGCTCATGACAATCTCTGGAAATTAATCTGTATATTAATGAATCTAACCATATATTACAGCCACAATTAACTACAACCATCCCGGGGCAACAAAACTGATGGCCTGCCAAATTAAGTACTCCCCATGCATCTCTCCTCTCCGTGATGGGCCTCTTCATCGACTTGTTCTCCAACTTTTCTTTCTCTTCTTCTTGCGTTGTGTAGTAATTTCCAAGCACTGTTGATGGATCAGCTCAACTCAACAACACCAACACCAATACACCATGCAAGTATACTGGATCTTGTAGAGCAGTAGTACTAGTCTTGAAGGGGGCATATATAACATCCACAGGGATAGACATGTATATATATGTATATACACACACACACTTCACTTGTGTTTCTTCTTCACCTGCATCTTTCGACTAATATAATCGATGAATCAATTGTAGTCCCCGCCTGGCCCGGGCGCGGGCGGCGGCTTCTTCTGCCGGACGACGAGCCGCGCGGGGAGCGGCCTGCCTGTGCCGGACCCTCCGCAGCTGCGGCACGGCATCCGCCCCGACCCGGCGCACGTCCCGCAGCCGACGTCGCCGTCGGACCAGCGGTTGCAGAGGCACTCCACCCGTCCGCTGCCGCCGCAGGTGGCGCACCGCGGCCGCGCGTCCCACCTGGACGCCGCCGGCAGCCCGTCCCCCATGGTCCGGTTGGCCATCGCCACCCCCGCCAGCATCCCCAGCCCCGCCGACGCGATCACTATCGGGCCAACCATCCTCACCAATCCAAGAACTGCCCAAGGTAGCTGATTCCTGTAGATGGACCACACGAACGGGCAGCAGGAGGAGTTTCTTGGCGCACACACGCGCCGACGAGTTGGGAGTGGCGGAGAAGATCCGCGCGCGCGCGCGCGCCTTCCAGTACTTGTTCCAGTGCGTCGAGGCGTTTTCTGTGTAGGAGGCGGCGGGCGCGAGGCGTTTCTGTGGGCGGAGTGCGTCGATTTTATAGGATTTCTGGGGTGGTTTCCGGTACTCGTTCTAGTACCGTGCTGCGCGAAGGAGGTTGCGTGGCGGCTGCCGGGTGGGTGGTGGTGGTGGTGCGTTGATTTGGAGCGTAGCGTGGCGGGGAAGGCGTGTCCGTCTTCCTACCCTGCCTTGCCTGCTTGGTCTGCGTGCGTCTGCTACTAAACTACGAGTACTTGGCTTTGGTGACAGCTGGACGATTGGATGGCGGTTCCGTGTGCGCTGCAAGCTGCCGTGGATGGCTTGAATTTTATTGTCTCTCTCCTCCCGTTTCTCTACAACGTTTTCGCGCCGTAAGATGGAAATGGAATATCTAATTGTTAGGGTTTATTTGAGGCCTGGGATTTTTCTGGATTCTACGAGTTGCATATCTGAGCTTTTGGAAGAGTTCTGTTTTTTTTTATCTTGAATTGTTTTAGCGCTATTGTTAGTTACTTTTAAGGCCTCCTTGGAACGTAAAAATTTCGTGGGAAGCAATTCATTTGCAGACGGGGCCTAAGAAAGTCCCTCAGTTGATCTACCAAAGAAAATCATATGTTTAATAAATAAGTATTTTTCCCCTTTTTTTTGTAAAGGACTACACAAACATGTTTTATAATTGTACATTATTTTCTACATTTGGAATTTGATTGAATTGTTTGAAGATACCTTTAATTGTTTGGCTTCCTTGCACTTTTCATTTATTTAATTACTGTTATCGTTATGGAATCTTCGATATCGGAAGATACTTTTCTCTTGAAAAATCTCTGGAACGTAGCTAGCTACTAGCTTTAAGCTTTTGTATTTTTGTTACATGTGATATGCCAAAATTAGACGATGGTTCAGATTTACTCAAATTAATATATATCTCAGCGACGTACACCACCCCGATTAAGGAGACCCATGTCCCATATCATGCCTCCAACCAACAATTCATACCATCTCCTTGTCCCTGCTGCTTTTTGCACAAGGCTGTATTTGATGCACGATCGATTGACTGAGCCAATATCAATTTGGAATTAATCCTGAAAAGGAGATTAGACCGCCCAACTGCATAGCAATTATGCCACTTTTCAGAATTTTTTTTTGCCAATGACTATTATGCAGGACAATGACACAAGTATATAATTCAAGTTGACAATTATATACTTGTGTCCCTGTCCTACATAATAGTCACAATTACTTTTTAGAGATAGGTCATCGCAGTGCCGTCTGCAATGACTTCGATGCAGCGTAATCAACATGATCTGGTTCTAATAACAAATCATCTGTGTTGTGATTATCACAGACAGCTCACACAAACCGTTTGTGATAACTTTTGATTATCACTAACCCATAAATTCAAATTATTTAGAAAATCATTTGTGATGACAATTTTGAGCCATCTATGATGACCCTTTTTGTAGTAGTGTTGCAATTTTGAAAAAAAAAGCCTATTCATTGCAAATAGATCATTAAGAAAAAAGAAAGTGTTTCACCAACCGAAGATGTTAGGTACAAAACAAGGCTAATCGCTAAAGGATGCAGTCAAATTCCATGTATTGATTTCACAAATGTCTTTTCCCCTGCTGTGAAGTATAATTTTATTCGCACTTTATTTAGTATTGTGACTATGCATGATTATGATATTGAACAATTAGATTTGAAAATCATGTTCTTACATAGGGAATTAGAAGAAGATATTTATATAGTGTAACCGAAAGATTTTGTTGTTTTGGTAAAGGAGAATTTTGCTTGCAAAATAAAGAACTCTCGTTATGGTTTGAAGCAGCCACCTAAACAATTGTACAAGAGATCTGATTACTTTATGATCTCTTAGAATTTTAAAAGATCTAATTATGATAACTATGTTTATTTGAAGACTGTTAAAGGTTTAGGTATTTATTTGCTCCTATATGTTGATGATATGTTGACTGCTGCAAAAGAAAAGGCTAAAATTTTAAAGTTGAAGGCACAATTAAGCAGTAATTTGAGATAAAAGATCTCAGTGCAACAAGAAAGAATTTTGGTCTAGAAATCATCATTGACAGACAAATTATACCTAAGTCAAAATGGTATATTAATAAAGTTTTTTTGTCATTTTAACATGCATGTGGTCAACCCGGCAAGTACTCCCTTATACTACTATAAAAAGGGTCATCACAGACGGTTTAGAATCAAGTATCACAGATGATTTTACAACTGCTCGATTTATGGGTCGATGATAATCGAGGTTATCACGACGGTTTGTGTGAGTCAGATATGATAAATACAACATAGACAGTTTATAATTAGAACTGTCTGTGATATTCATACATCACAGATGGCTCAAACAAAAAACTGTCTATGATGGGCAACTATCACAGATGGCTCGAACCAAAAACCATCCGTGATACTCACATATCACAGATGGTTCTAACTACCAACCGTCTGTGATCGGCAAGTATCACAGACGGTTGGTAGATAGAACTGTCTGTGATGTGTGAGTATCATAGACGATTGGTAGATCTAATCGTCTATGATGTGTGAGTATCACAGATGGTTTTTTATTTGAACAATGCCCATCACAGACGATTGGTAGATAAAATTGTCTGTAATGTGTGAGTATCACAGACGATTGGTAGATAGAACCGTCTATGATGTGTGAGTATCACATATGATTTTTTGTTCGAACTGTCTGTGATAGTCGAAACATCCTTCACAGATGATTTATTGTATTCTATACCTATTTTTTTTCTATTTTTCGATTAGTCTTAGGAAATGTTAGCTATGCACTTTGAAAACAAGGAAATACAACATTAAACACATTAGCATATTCTGTTTTTTATTAAGATTAGAATCCACCATCACAATATCATAAGATAAGGCAAAAACATAGAAGAAGAAGAGATCCTAGTAGATAGTGGAAGTTCAACCATGCTGACAAGGCCTCTATGTTTAGGCCCTCTTACCCCTGATGCAGCGCATGAGTTGGATGTCCTTGACGTTCACTGTTGCAGGCACTGACTTGAGCGACATCTTAGTAGCCAGTTGTTTTCGCTATGTCTTGCTGCCCGTAGACTTGCGTGCTATCTACTTCGTAACGGCCATCAGGGTTAGGGTCGAATTGGAGGATGGTGAGAAGATTGAAGAGATTTTGAGCACATGCAGTAGGTAGGGGGTGGGTTCGGATGAGTATTTATAGGGGAAGGAGAGGCGAGAGTTGAAAATTTTTTGACGCGGGTATGGAGAGGTGGAGCTACGATCCGTGGAGTATGGATTGGTGGGTTTCTATTGGCTGGGATTAGGTTGGGGAGGATCAACGGGCCCAGTGGTTAGGGACTAGATTATCATAGATAGTTTAAACCATAAACCGTCTGTGAAACATAATTATCACAGACGGTTTGAACCATAAATCATCTGTGATACATAAACAGCTATATATATATTGATACAATATACGTAACTAGTCTCAAAATATGAAATAATAAAGTTCTATATGGCTTATATATACTCGTTTGAAAGGTTTGAATGAGATCTACAACTTTACAATTGAGGCAAACCCTAGATTCTGAAAGGGTTGATAAAAATTTTGGCAAAAATAGAAACCAAAAAGTATTAGAGAATTGCAGATTTTAAACCTTGAGGACAAGGTTCTATTAAGAAGAGGTATTGTCTGGCCATTGTAAAGTATTGCAGCTTTGTTATTTTCTAAAGTTTTTGAAGCTAATGAAATTGGTAGAGAAGACAATATTTTAGCGACTTCACTCAACCGGCTCCAATAACGTGGATTTCATTTGTGACTTTATGGGTCAGTGATAATCGAAGGTTATCACAGACGGTTTTCAAACCGTCTGTGGAGTATATATCACAGACGGTTGGTAACTACAAACCGTCTGTGATAGCTAGCATCACAGACGGTTTGTAAGAAACAACCGTCTGTGATAAAGGCATATCACAGACGGTTTTTAACAAAAAACCGTCTGTGATATATCAATATATACATATACATATCTAAGTTCATTAGCAACATATATATACATATGCATATGCATAACAGTAAGATTTAACAACAATAAGATCTTAAGCATATGCATATACAAGTAAGATTTAATAAGCAACATATATATACATATACATATGCATATGCATAACAGTAAGATTTAACAACAATAAGATCTTAAGCATATGCATATACAAGTAAGATTTAACAAGCAACATATATATACATAACAGTAAGATTTAACAACAACAAGATCTTAAGCATATGCATATACAAGTAAGATTTAACAACAATAAGATCTTAAGCATATGCATATACAAGTAAGATTTAACAAGCAACATATATATACATATGCATATGCATATGCATAACAGTAAGATTTAACAACAATAAGATCTTAAGCATGTGCATATACAAGTAAGATTTAACAAGCAACATACATATACATATACAAGTGCCTATTCTTTCCTAACAGATCATGAATATAATTTACTGCACAACAGAACAGATCATGCAAAAATACATATACATACTGGAGGCGGCTCGACGGAGGCGGCTGGCGACGGGCTCGAGGACGGCGACGGGCTCGGGGGACGGCGACGGGCTCGGGGGCTCGACGGAGGCGGCCGATGACAGGCTCGGGGGGACAGAGGCGGCCGGTGATGGGCTCCGGGGACGGCGACGGGCTCAGGGGCTCGACGGAGGCGGCTGGTGACGGGCTCGAGGACGGCCACGGGCTCGGGGGACGGCGGCGGCGACGGGCTCGGGGGCTCGAGGTGTTGGTATTGCGAATAACTGGTAGTGTACGCGCAAAACCCTAGCGGTCTGAGCGGCGCAATAAATACATAGCAGTATTATCACAGACGGTTTTAAAACAAAACCCGTCTGTGATAGTCAAATATCACAGACGGTTTGTAGTTAAAAACCGTCTATAATAGCACAGACGATTTTTACTAAAAAACCGTCTGTGATACTTGACTATCACAGACGGGTTTTAGTTAAAAACCGTCTGTGATATTCCTGATTATCACAGATGGTTTTTACCAATGAACCGTCTGTAATACGAAAATATCACAGACGGTTCATTGGTAAGAACGGTCTGTGATACTCGTTTTCTCTGACGCCGTCAACACAGACGGTGTCCAAATGAAAACCGTCTGTGTTACTATCGGTCACAGACGGTTTTGTCAAACCGTCTGTGATTTGGCGTCTAGTATTAGGCTTTCTGTAGTAGTGACAAGTTCGAACGTGTTTTCGAGAAACATATCATAGACGGTTTTTAATATAAACCGTCTCTGATAACTTCATTATCACATACGATTTGTATTACAAACCATCTGTGATGTGAAGTATTACAGACAGTTATTATTACGAACCGTCTGTGATGTCTGCCATTATCACAGATGGTTTGTATCAATAACCATCTGTGATTACATCACAGACAGTTATTAGTAATAATCGTTTGTGATGTATTGACCATCTGTGAAAATACCACAGATGGTTATTTGTATGAACCGTCTATGATGTAAGCGTTCTGTATAGCCTCTTTTGTAGTAGTGTTAGCTACATTTTTCAGACTTTCTTTAGCATCATGTCCACAATCAAATGATGAAGTTGAGTACCTGTCTAGAGTTCTATATACGAGTGCAGTTGGTTTGCTTATGTATACCATGGTATATTCTCGCCCTGATTTATCTCAATCATTAAGTGTGATTAGTATATATATGGTTAATTCTAAAAAAAAGCATTGGAAAGTAGTTTAATGGATTTTTAGATATTTATGAGGCACATATAATGCTAGCTTATAGTTTGGCAAGACTAGAGATAGACTCGTTGTTTATGTGGATTTTGATTTTACTGTAGATTTGGATAAAAGATGTCTCACTGGTTTATGTGTTCACTATTGGAGGATGTGCCGTTGAAAGCATCTAGGCCTTTAAAAATAGTTTTGGTAATTAATGACAATATGTAAATATGGAACTAACATGTTTATCGAGTATTTGAAAGATTTAGTTCAAATGATGAATGTGATATACATGCTAAGGGTCAACATAAAAATCAATATGGTTTAAGATAAAGGTATAAATAATTTAGGATCCTTTTTTATTTTATTGGTCTTAGAAGAAAAGATAGAAGACCGAATTATAAGTTGAATACCGTACTATTAAGAAGAATCATGGCTAGTAACTTGATAGCATATTCTTGTGCTATTTGGATCAATTTAGGATTATGCATGCATATAAAATTAAAATTAAAAACCAACTATGCATCGTCAAGAAAATCGCTAGTACCGGTGCGTAATTGGCGATACTACTATAATATGGTATGACTAGGATGGTAGTGCAGTTCTATTGGAACCTGGAAGTACCAATATGTAATTTGCGGTACATTTTTTCAAAGAGTTCCTTTTGAAACACTTAGTTTCTCTGGAAAACGGTAGTACCGGAGTTTGAGCGATGGAACTACAGCAGAACAGTATGACTGCACCTCCTGAGCGGTACTATCGGAACCCAGAAGCTTGAAAAATTGAGTGGTATGTTTTTTCCAGAGGACCAGGTTTTGTCCCTCGAGACAAACGGAAGTATCGTGCCAGAAATTGGAACTTCCAAAAATTGAAACTATCACGATTACAACAGCGGTAGTACTGCGCCGAATTTCAACGGCTAATTCGAAGGCTCTCACATAGCCGTTACTATGCGTCAAAGTAGGTGCAGTAGTACATCAGTTTGTACAACGGTACTACCTCTCATCTTGAAAATTTCAGGAATGGGTATGCGACGGCTATATTTGGTTGGTGGGGATATAAATACTGCCCCACCAGTTCAAGGACAAGGCTAAAGACTTCATTTAACATCCTTGAGAAATAGAGCATTCTCTCTACACCTCAATCTCATATTTGGCATTCATTTGAGGTAGTTGAGCCAAATCAAATGCATTTCATCCTAGATTAATCATTGGTACTTGATTGCTATCAAGCGAAGTGTGGTTTATTACTCTTGGTGCTTATCGGCACCTAAACGGATTGATAGGAGCTTGCGAGGTGACCTCTTCAAGAAGGTTGTGAAGAGCCCCGGCGCTATGTTGTGAAGGTTGGAGCTCACCTAACTGGAGTAGAAAAAAGCTACCACTAGTGGATTAAGAAGCGAGACTTAATTCGTGAAGTCGGTCTAAGTCACTTAAGCTTTCCTCAACGTGAATTAGTGAAGATCAGCAAGTCTTTAATACCACGGAAAATTTTTTTCCTTGTCATTTGGTTATTTCTTTGTCTCTACTTTTCGCACTTATATTTCTAGCTTATTATGATCATTGAGATTGTCATATTTAGTTATGCTAGATATATACTTGTAGAGATTTGTGTTGTGGTGCTTTAGCCATACTAGAATTGTGTAGATTTGTATTGCCATATAATTATTGCTTAGGTTTAAATTGTGATAATTAATCTTAGAAGGTAAAAAATTTTAGAACCTTCTATTCACCCCCTCTAGTCGGTTATCCTTGATCCCATAGCTGTTCGCTAGAAAGCAACTTTGCAAACTACCGTTGCCTTGTCCACTATAGAAGCTAAATATACGGCTATTTCTAAAGCTTGCAAAGACGTCATTTGGCTAAGAGGTTTGTTTACTGAGTTTTGTGGAAGTATATCTTGCACTATAATATTTTGTAATAGTCGAAGTGTTATTTACCTTACAAAAGATCAAATGTTACATGAGAGAACAAAGTACATTGATATCATGTATCACTACATTTGAGCTATCATTACTCAAGATGATATTAAAGTCAGCAAGATAAGTACACATGATAATTCAGCTGATATGTTGACAAAATCAGTTTCTATTACTAAGTGATAAACTCTTCTAATAAAACTAGCATGTACACAATGGTGTGTGGTTGTGTGTGTGACAAGTGCTTTTTGCACCATACCCATTAATGTGCTTTGAGATTTACGATGTTTGACATGGGTATCTTCACATACTGACTAAAAAGTGTATTTGAGATATCAAACTTTAAAAAAAAATCAAATTCAATTTTAGTTTAACTAGTTTGAACTAGTTTCATGGTATATACTCACTATAGTCATGTTAAATTCAAAAAAAGTTCAAACTAGTTTGAACTGAATTCAAAACTCACTTATCATGTATATGTGTGTGTGATCTATAGTAGCTATGTGAGTAAAGATAATTGAATATATTGTAATATGGATAGTTATAGTTTGCTGAAAATAGATCTCACATACTATATAATTGAGATTAAACTGATGAACATATTACACATATAGACTTTTTTTGTTTGAAATCCACATGCATAGACGATTCATCGATTGCACAGTACATGAAAGTAATAGTTTAATATGTCATATTGGATCGTCTCCATAAAGCTATTTGACAGATTGATGCCAACCGTATATATGAATCGATCGATTGATGCCAACCGTATATATTTGAGAGATGTCATCATCACCCAGCTTAATTTTAGTCCAATTGTCGATGTTAAATTAACATGAGAATATTGTGAAGATAACCCAAAGGTGCTGTACAGTTGCCTTGGTCAGAAGGTACATCGATCGATCGATCAGGCATCCAGCTAGCTGAATTATTATTTGAGAGAGATCGAGTGGACTGGTGAGCTAGCTGCTGAAAACTAATGAATTGAATCAGTTCACGTGCTTGTTTGAACCACTTGGATCGATCATTTCCTGGCCCTCCCCGGTCGGTCGGTCAGAATCAAATGATAAGATGATAGTTATTTCTTTCGTTCTTGCTTAATTTGACTTTGCTCAAATTAATTGATGGGTCGATTAATTTGGATAGCCATTCTTCTTCGACTTGTCCTGCTGTGTGCGATACTGGTGCAGCAGTTATTATCAGTACACATTATTAATTTACAAAAAAAAGGGAAACTAGGGGTGTTACCGGTTGATACGTGGTGTCATCTCCACAGGAATTGAAACAGTCCTCTGCGTACTGACGAAACTTCAAGGCTTGTTCGTTGCATGTACATAGGCAATGACAACACAGAGAAGTACAGGAAAGTGAACTTGAGTGAGCAACACTATAGATTTGTGCTAGCTAGTAGATAGGCATTGGGTTACCAACAATTTGTTAACTCAACTAGTAGCTCATTAATTTGTTGACAAAGCGTTCGGGATTAAAAAAACAGAAATCATATATACAGCCTCTCGGAATTTACCAACGTCGCTTGCTCCCATCCAGATCAGATAAAAGAGAGAAATCATACTATTAACTCAACTAGTAGCTCATTAATTTGTTGACAAAGCGTTCGAGCTTAAAAAAAAAAAAAGAAAACATATATACATACAGCCTCTCTTAATTTACCAACGTCGCTTGCTCCCATCCAGATGAGATAAAAGAGAGAATCATACTATTGTAGTGGTTACTGTGAACTCACACAACGTGAATTAGATTTTAGAGCTCTCTAAAAATAATAATTTTAGAGATTCTTCAAACAGAGCTAGCTATAGCTACATGATCGAATTTCTCCCCAAGGGAAAAACAAAATGCAGATTTTTTTCCTAGTTCTCTACAGCAATGAGATCCCTCCATGGTTGATCGGATCTTTAAATAACTAGAACATTGGGCGCGCTTTGCGTGCCTTACCATGATTTCAATTGCAGAAATTAATTCACGTTTCAATATAGACACTTCAAACAGATGACAGATAGAGGCCATCGCAGAAATTAATCTCTACTTTAGTATAGAATTCCCACTTCAATGTAGACACTTGAAGGAGATGACAGATAGATGCCATCCTATTTAAGTATCAGAATTTAAAAGAAGGCCTAACAAATTATGTAGATAGTGCCCACACATTTCATAGCATAAAGTATGAAGCAGCTACATAGCTGGACAGTGTTTGCACAGCCCATAGGGTTCTGTCTAAGGCATACGTTACATGTTACGACCAGGATTCGTCACTACCAAACATAGAGCCGGTAGTTTAGAATACTGATCCAAATGACCATCGAAAACACTAAAGTAGTTGCATGATGCTAAAGACTAAATCAGTAGCAAATAGCATAGCTTGCAGCCATGAAGTTCCAAAAAAATAACATCCATCCGATTAGCATAGTAGGCAAGTTCATGACACTACGTCAGATGTCAAGCAACGGCTGATCAGTGATTATACACACATCTTGCTGCAGTTGGTAGATGCAAAAGTAGTGAGCCCTCTTGTGCCTAAGCATCTTTTGTTAACCTGTAAAGGAAAAAGGGCTCTAGAAAGTGGGCTAAATGGAGTAAGGAAATACATATGATGTTATTCTATATCAAGCATGAGAGTTTAGACAACGGATATATTAGAGCAAGAAAGCACCTAGGCTTGGCAGTGTCATCTGCATAAGCATCACCATCACCATCTCTAGCGATATCATCTTTGAAGAGTTTCTTTGCAGTATTTTTCTATTTAAAGATTAGAAAAGAAATGAGTATATAGCTACAGAGATTGAGAAGAGTTTAGGCAAACACACAACTCTGTCACTGGTTAACAGGGGCGGAGACGGGCCTCGGGCCGGTTGGGCAACGGCCCGAGGCCCAGAAAAATAATAGTGCTATATTTTGCACTTTGCAGTGGGGAGAGGAGCTCCCGTCGGTCCGAGGCCCGAGTCGCCCGACCGCCCGAGGCCTTCCCCTAACGCGAGTCGCGAGAGCCGTCGGTCTCACCAGTCTCAGCGAATGCCCGAGGCCTTACCCTAACCTCCAGCCGCATCTCCGCGCGACCGCGCGTGACACGCCACGCCGCCGCCCCCAGCCCCCCGCCGCCGCCCGTGAACGGTGAGCCCGTGACGCCGCGTCGTCGCCCCCCGCCTTGGCCCACGGCGGCGCGGCACCGCCCCCCCGCCATCTCCGCCCGTCTTTGCCGATCTCCGCCCACGCGCCGAAGAGGGGGGCCGAGCTGGGGCGGGGAGCTGGGAGCGGAGGCCGGAGGGGCCGAGGGGGGAGTCGGGGAGCGGAGCGGAGGGGGGAGGGGCCGGGCGGAGCGGAGGGAGGGGGAGCCGGGGAGGGGCCGGGCGGAGCGGAGGGCCGAAGGGGGGAGACGCCAGGCGGGGAGCCCGGAGCAGAAGGAGGGGGAGGGGTGGAGCGGAGGGAGGGGGAGGGGCCGAGCGGAGGACCGGAGGGGGAGGCGCCAGGCGGCGCTCGGAGCGGAGAGCAGAGGGAGGGTGAGGGGCCGAGCGGGCGAGCGGACTGCGGAGAGCAGGCTGGCGGAGAGAACTAGGAGGAGGGGAGGAGGCGGCGGTGTGCCAGCATGTGCCCATAAAGATCTCCTGTAGAAGACTAGGGATGAATGGGGGTTTCGGGGGTACATTGCTTGTGCTTCCTCTGAATTGTTCTCTATTATAAGAGCTTGATGGAATTTCATGATATTAGCTTGCAATTGCATTGTTGTTTATGTGTGTCCATTTGATTATCTGAAGGTACATTACATCTGATTATGACGCTGCGGCGATAATTCACGAAAACCAGACATACACGAGTTCAGATGAGGATTCAATAGCCATTGTTCTTAAGGCAGGTTAGTGGTCTGAAACTTTCTATCTTGTCCTGAGCATCACATAAGGGATTTTTCCAGCATGTTGCTGTTTTTGTAGAATAGGGGTTTTGATTTCTCAAAGTTCTTCTCTGTTCAATAAAAACTTTAAAAGCAGATACTATGATATTAGAGATTTTTTTAATCAAGTCCAACTAATTTGAAACTATGTTGTGCTTATGGAAACCCCCAATTTCATAGGATAATTTAATTACGCAAATGAACCAAATCTTTGTTAATTACGCAAAAATTACCTCATGCTAGTGGTATGTTACATTTTTTTGCTATGTTTTATCGATTTTGTCGTATCGTTCAACATGGAATTCATAATTTATTTTGATTATGTATTTATATTATACTTTTGTTATACCTCAGCACTGATAGTATTTGATATTAGTTATAGACTTATGTTCTCCTTAGTTTTGGGCCCGAGGCTTTGATCAATCCTGACTCCGCCACTGCTAGTTAATGTACACAACACGAAATGGTTCTGGAGCCTCACTGAAGGTGAGAGTTTGATTTTGGTCCTAGTGTAGTTGGCATGAGCCAAGGTTAGACACCACACAATGGTAACTTGTTTGTCAGTAAAATTAAATATTTTGAAATAATAAGTTGTGATTTTTCCAGTTGAGATCACTGCAGCTTTTACATTACCCAAAGGGATGTTCCACATTTTTTTTACTAATTCTGGTGCATCTCTGATAATCGTGATTCTTCCATCTGACTGTTGCTTGAGGATTTAATGTGTAAATCGTTTTTTTTTCAATTCCTAGTTTCCTACCCAAAGTATCATCTGTTTTTCTATCCCTCAAAAAAAAAAAAAGAGCACCATCTGCTTTGTGTAAGGAATAGCTTGCTAGAGAAAGCCTAGTTTCCCAGTTGGCCCATGATGGCTAATTGCCAGTGTGCTTCAAAGTTTCAGAAGTGGAATGCTATAACCGTTGAAACAAGAAAAATTAGACGATGTTTGATACAGTTGGTGCTTTGAACTGACAGCCAAGGAGAACTTCCTGGGGTCCAAAACCACACGTTCATTGACTTCAGATATTATACTACAAAGTGGATAAGATCCAACCTAATTTAGTAGACCAATTTCAATTTGGTGCAAATACAAACTCTAGGAAGTGAGAATGAACTGAAACCCCGCAACTTTCTTCTAGTCCTCCCTTTCTTTTTATTTCTCAATTATTCTTCCTATTTTCAGATGCTCACCAACAAGAACATAGGGTATCAAGAAAAGGACACAGCAACAGCAGAAAAGACAGAAACAAGGCAACAAGACAACTCACAAGAATATCCTTGCATCATCCTTTAAGCCCAACCGCACAAGAACGAAGAATAAATAGTAGAATTTTTACTTAATCAATATTTTGATGTGCGAAGAAGTAGATACCTTGTGGTCGTAGTCGACCATCTGCTGCTCGCTGAGCACCTCTAGCTTCCCGGTGGCGAGGTAGTGCGCCCCCTCCAGCGCCCCCGATGTGCTGAACGACCAGCATGACCCGCACGAGCCCTACAGCGAAGGCATCGAGCAAAATCGATCGAATCGAATCAAATCCACTGATATATCCATTGAAATCAAACAAAAGTAGTTCTTCAATCCTCAAATCAAAGCCGGACGTACCTGGTCCTTGACGGGGCCGACGGCGCCGTGCTCGCGCCAGTCGAAGTCGATGGGAAGGCCGTCGGTGAGGAGGACGGGTGCCTCCTGTGTCGAGTTAGCGACTTCCTTCAGGAAGCTCCGGCGGGAGTGGCGGAGGCCGAGGAAGCGCTCACGGAACTCGGCGGGGGTGAGATCGGAGAACTTGGTGACGCTGTGGACCGCGGAGGGGTCGAGCCGCTGGTGGCACCGCGCGCGGCGGAGGTTGGCCTTGAACACAGACAGTCGGTACACGTGCTCGTCGGTGTCCCTGTACGACTTGCCGAACCACCGGACGAAGCTCGTGAAGTGTGCCTCCGCGGTCAGCTCCAGCTCGTTCTCGTTGCTGCCCCCGACCGCCTGCTCGATGAGGAGGTCCTCGGCGGCGGACACGCCGGATTCCGCCATCGAGGAGAGCACGGCAGCGGAGAGGAGGAGGACGCCGGCGAGGAGGCGGCGAGCCATGATTGGTTGGGCTTGATATTATTTTCTACGGTTTCTTGTGTGGCTTTGCTATGGTTGCCTACTCTAGTTATTTATACTACAAGCAACGCTGGGAGAGGGGAAGGATCTTCGATCAGGATTAGGGGAGAAGGTGGTGCCGGAGGTAGCCGAGAGAAGCTGGGGAGGGGTGGGCGCTACGACCCATGAGAGAGGATGGACGGGGGAGCACAACCATGCCAGAGGCGGCCAAGAATGGCGCCGACCGGAGATAGGCTAAGGAGATGGCCAGCAGCGACGGCAGCAAGGGGCAAACTGGGAAAGGGCCACGACCTGTGAGAGAGGAGTGAGGGGAGCACAGCCGTGCCAAAGGCGGGCAGGAGCGGTGGCAGTGAGAGGACTGGCGGAGAGGCAGCAACGGTAGGAGGACAGGCGGAGACGAGACTAACACGAGAGGGGAGCTCCAGGGAGAGGAGTGGGCAGGGGCGGTGGCTCGACCATGGTCAGGCTCAAGTGAGGTGGAGTTGATCCAGGCCATCCACCCCCACGCTCCACCTACCCAACGGCTGTGAGCACGCACGTCGCTCGGGTTGCCACACGTCAGCCTGCACTAACATCCACGCCACCCAAAATTCTGTGGGAGCAGCAAAGGGCAGCTCTCTTTAATATAAGAGATAAGCTTGCAAGCCAACATAAAAAAAATTCACATCCAAGAAATGAAGAACCATAATTTAAGCCTTGTTCAATTTGGCTATGGCTGATCGCTTTTAGCTGAAATAGCACTGTAACGACTGAAAGAAACCGCGACTAAAAGTAGGGATGTTCAATTCGGCTGTTGGCTTTTGGCTGAGATGATTTGGAAAAGGAAAATGAAAAAAATTGATGGGTGGCGGTGGGGCGATGTGGGTGGGGCCAACAAGGAGGGGTAGAGGTGGCCGGGAGCGGCACCGATGGGGCCATGGGAGGAGTGGCAGCGACAGGCGACGGCAGAGGCGGAGGACGACATCGACGAGCACGATCGGGTGACGGCCACCAGATGTGGCCAGAGGATGACACCGACAAGCATGATAGCTGGGGTGGGGAGCGGCAGGGTGAGGTGCAGTACGATGGCCTTGATGGAGAATGGTGGCCAATAGCTCCCTAACTTCACCTCTACCTTCCCCAACCCAGATGGCCATATCTGATGGTCTCCTCACCGGATCTGGTCAGAGCGGGGGTGAATCTGATGTCCCAACGGCCCAACAACCACTACCACGACCGGCTCCTCCTCCGCGCCCACCCCCTCTTCAGCGTGCACCTTCACAACATTCGCGCCCTTGCTGAGCAAGACCTCGCCCATGTCGATGCGGAAGGGGTGAGAGCGACCCTGCTGTGGCCATCATCTTCTGCTGCCCCCTCGAGCTCCAGTAGAAGCCACACAAAACAACCAAAAAGCTACTTCTGGAAAGTCGCTGCAAAAGCCAAGGTGTTCAATTCGGCTTCCAGCTTCTGTAAGCTGGAAGCCGAAAGCCAACATTAGTTGGAATGGTCCCTTAGAAGTGTTGCTATCCAAGGGCAACCTCTGACGTGACTTAGGTTTCTCTCCCTGCCGTCGCTGCCCACCGTTGCTCCCATGCTAGTATCCACCACCTCCTCCACCTAGCCCTCCCTCACCTCCGCTCCACTCCCCCAACACACCCTGCCGCCACTCGCACTACCACCAACCGCCCCAACTCCCACACCGCCCCCTCCATGCTAGCTATCGTGCCACCGGCCACTACTTCCGGTGCTGACATCCACCCCTACCACCACTGTCCAGTTGCCTCCATGGTTTCTCTAGCCTCTCAGATCCAAATCCAATCCTACCACCATGACCAAGTCCCCCGTAGGTGCCCCAGGTATTCAGCCTCCTGCATCATCGTCCACACACCGTCATCACTGCAGCCCCTCCTTCTCTTGTATCCACCCCTCCTCCCACCTCCTCGTTCATCTGTTGCAGTCCAGCCCTGTTGTCATTGCACTCTGCTTTAGCCCTCCATCTGTCATTGCAGAACTCTCACTGGCGTCATCCCTATTAGAGGTGTGATGTAACCTTCTTCGTCATGTCCTCTATTTTTCCTCTAGTCCCATACCTCAAAGTCTATGAGAGGTGCTCTTCCACCTTTGTTCATGGTGCTCAAAATGGCAAGCTGAGAAAGACAGGGGCTCATGCAACAATTGAGGAGCAACAAGTTTTGTAGTACAGAGTAGTTCAGTGTCTGCTGCCCATTGGTTTCAATGGCAAGTGCTTTTCTTACATTGCCTTTGATCACAATATTGTGGTGTGCCCAAGCTTGCACGATGCCCAGGTTTCATTGCCTCCCCTAGTGATAAGGGCACCTTCTCACCCTAGTTCAAAGTTGTTCGGTAATTGTTTCAACTGCCTTGCCAAAGACCATATGGTTGTGGCATGCCGAAATCCTTCTTGTTGTCTACGCTATTGGGAATTTGGGCATTTTGCTCGGTGCTGCCCTCTTCGCCTACCACAGTTTTCATCCCCTTTGGATTTTGAGGTCCCCAGAAAGACTCAAAGTAATTGTACTTTGGATGTCATATCATATAACCTTTTGAATATCTCCTTCCCTTGCATTTTTGTCTCTGCCGAAGAAGTTGCTCTTCTACTTCTGAGAGTTCCAAATCCCTCGAAATGGGATTCTGGTGGAGGTGTCCTCAATGGCAGTCGATGTTGGGGAGGACCGTTGTTTTTTGGGAAGTAGGTTTCTACTCCACCGCTAGCTGTAGAGACAGAGGCAAACACCTCGTCACTCACTTCAGAGCTACCAAGATTGCATGGGTGATCCTAGCCGTGCTGTTAGTTGCCAAGTTGTCGCCTTTGTCCAAGGATGGCCCTCAGCCATGCAATCTGTGTCATCCACTCTAGTTGTGGTTGACACTCCTTCCTCAATGCCAATTATAGATCCCCCTTCAGTGTTATAGGTATGGAGGTGTTGCCTTTGCCCATAAATGGGTTATCGATGCCAATAAAAGGACTCCCTTTTGGTGATAGAGAAAGACCATCAAGAGACTGCAAAGGCGATGAGATTACCCCATGGGCCTACACCGAGAAGAAGTGTTCACCTAGCTTCTAGGGTGAAAATACACTGATCCATCTATAAGAAAATGGCACAAGGCATATTGCTGAGGAAGTTAGGTATCATCAAATGAGGCAACAACGACAACGACGAAGTGGGTGAACAAGCCATGGACAAATGCTTGAAGGTCTTAAAGGATTCCTTCCTACCAAGCTTGATTATGGTTGTTCTTTGCAAATCAAACAAGGTCAGCGTCCCCATGACGAGCTGTGGGATATCACAACCTCCGACGTTGTTTTTTGATTTTCTATTGCCTGTTGCTAGTGGTGTGTCTAGGTGTCAGGGAGAGTCCCCTCTTTTGTTAAGTAGCTAGGTGCTATTGGTATCATGGTGTGCCACGGTGGTGTTTTGTGTTTTGATGTTGTTAGGTGAGGTGTTGAGGTGCTCTTTCTCTTGGTGTGTCCTTTCCTGTTAGTGATATGTTCTAGATGCAATCATGAAGATGATTGTATCACTTCTATATTTATAATCTTTTGAATAATATATTATTTTATCCCTTGAATAAATATAGTTTATATTAATCAATAAGTATGTGACTTGTTCATGTAACTTATTATTCATGTTTTGATGTTATTCTGAATTATCTATAATCTTATGTTATTATGTAGGACAATTATGATTTACAGGTCAGCCCATATATTGATTGATGATCATATTTCATGAATTATGGATATGGGATATCAAATCAATAATATGGACACATGTTAAATAACATAGTTTTGGATTGACCTACCGTGTGATACTGCGGGAATTGTTATATTCTTAAGTATCATTAGTTGGTCTCATACATAATGTATGTAGGATTCTTAAACCTGAGATCGCCATTATTTTCTACATGTGTAATAGTTTACTTAGGGGTTATTAAACACTACTTTATAACTAGGTAGTCATAAATATAGATTTTGGGTACGTTTACTATAAAACATATGGAAGAATATTAGCGATCAAGATAGAATTTGCCTCTCTTATATAACGGGAGAGATATCTATAGGGCCCTCGGTGTGGTTGGATTAAGGAAGTGCATTGCCACGCCGAATGTGGTTAAGGAGTCAATCACAACTGAGTAATCCACTACAAATTCTAGTAAAGGATTAAGCTATCATAGACTAACACGTTTCTCACCTTAAGTTCGATTTGGTATCATAAGGCAAAAGGATCGGTACATAAGTATTATATAGGTTTGTCCGATATAATTTTTATGTATATTCGAGAGTTGTTATGTTCTACTAGGGACTGCTACCGACTTATGGACCGAAAAAGGGTTTTTGGCTCATAGCCAAATATATATGAACCTACTGGGTCACACACTTAATAGGTTGGAACGATAAGGGTCCGGATGATAGTCTTCAAGTGGGATGCGATCTCTACTCGTATAGGATAAAGTTCTAGCTTGGGGCTTTTTGAGTTGGATACGATATATGATCGTATCGGATAAGGAAACGATTGGAGGCTATATAAAGAGAGGTACAGGGGCTGAGAGAGGTATCCCGAAACACACTCATCGAAACCCTTGTCGTGTGCAATGGTGCTAGCATGCCAATGCACGATGTTTCATCCCTGGACGTATGGACCTCGGTTGAGGCGCTGCGACAGCGGCACAGATCGGGACGATCGCGAGGAGACTGTTGGTTAGATGACGACTGTTTACTTTCACTACATCGACGCATTCTTCGTTGAACCGACCGCTTTAACTCTACTTCCGCTGTATTACGCATCTAGTGGTAACGATCTATGATCTCTTACTCACATGGGTTTACACGGTAAATTGTTTTAATCTGTGCTAGTGTAGTCTACTCGTATCCCAACATTACCAGGATAGGTGTACTGTAACCTGTAGTGGCCTGTGTTTTGGGAGCTCCCTTGTCCGCCAGGGCATGGCCTTGGTCCTCCTGTACACCATTTCTTTTTTCAAAATAGCCTTGTACATCATTTCAATTATTTGAGTGATTTTGATACTTGTAATACATGATTTTCTTTCTAAAACACAAGTTTAGAAATCATATTGACATCACTGAAACAAATATCAATTATAATGAAAACCACGAGAAATAATGGTAATATATGACCTATGAGGTATTTGCGTAGTGACTTAATTTTTGGGGTAAACGACATGAGACATGTGGCAAATTAAAAAAGCAGGACTCCCAAAAAAATATGATTTATAGGGGTTTTACGGATTGTTTTGTCTTAAAAATTAGCTGGGTTGTGGAGTGGTCAATTGCGCTTGACAACAATATTTAGATGGAGTTTAATCTGGATGGCTCAGTCTAGATCAACCAGCTCTTAACAACTTATGAATAAGAAGTTGTCTCAGAGAAATAGTAGGATCTCACGCATTCTTTCCAAAACGTCCAATTGGTTACTTGTGAATTATAGGGGGTTTCAGTTGGAGTTGAAAATGTATCGGGCCTCTTCCCAACACTAGATGACCGAAAGAAGATGTCGTAGGTTTCTTTGTGGACATCCCTTGAACCATGAGCGCAGACTCAAAACACTTCTGGAGTCGATCTATAAGCCAGAAATATCACTACTACAGAAAGTCTAATACTAGACGTCAAATCACAGACAGTTTCACAAAACCGTCTGTGACCGATATTAACACAGACAGTTTTTATTTGGACACCGTCTGTGTTGATGACGTCGGAGAAAATGAATATCACAGACCGTTCTTACCAATGAACCGTCTGTGATATTTCCTTATTACAGACGGTTCATTGTTAAGAACCGTCTGTGATAATTGGGACTATCACAGACGATTTTTAAACAAAACCTGTCTGTAATAGTCAATTATCACAGAAAGTTTTGTAGTAAAACCGCTCAGATAGTCCCAATTATCGCTGCACGGTTTTACTACAAAACCGTCGTGATAATTGACTATCACTGCACGGGTTTTGTTTAAAACCGCTGCGTGATAATGCTGCTATGTATTTATTGCGCCGCTCAGACCGCATCTGTCTTCATTTCGATCCAGATCTAGCCAGTGCTGCAGCTGGAGGTGGCAAGGCTTTCCGGCCATTTTTTGGTGGAAGGATACTTATTTGGCAGGAGATTCATTGAGTTCGTGTGGATGCCCTAGATATGGTTAGTAATGAAATTTGTTTTTGGTTGCATATCAAAATAAGTTTGATCTAGCTAGCTAATTAATTTTCGGTGAACTATTATATATATACTTTGAAGATCTAGCTAATTTAGATGTAGCTAGCTAGTCTCAATGCATGTGGTATATATGTAGTAAAAATTAATTAAATTAATTTTAATACTAAGTTGTTTTATATATATGTGCATAATATAGGATCGAAGCTGGATGTATACCGCAAACCGTGTGAGTGAAGAGTACATTAATGGCGTGTCTGCTTTTACAAAAGCTGCCGAGGAGGATATGTTGAATAAGGGGGTGGAATATATGTATTGTCCATGCACTGACTGCGAGAATTTAAATATGTTTAAGAATCGAGAGCAGATTGAAGCGCACTTGATTCGGAGGGGTTTCAAAAGGGGGTATACGTGTTGGACCAGTCATGGCGAAGTCAATGATATGCCGCCGGATGACATCGCCGGTGAAGTCAATGATATGCTGCCGGATGATGATTGTGGTAATTCGGATTCGGATAGGCTGCACGATGACAATCTGGATCAGATGCTTCGTGATGTAGAAGAGAACTATGATGAGAGAGAGTATATTAAATTCCGAGGCTTGATGGAGGACTCAGAGAAACCTTTGTTCACGTGCTGCAGGTCAAAGTACACGAAGTTGTCAGCTGTGCTTGAACTGTTGAAATTGAAGGCAAGCAACGGTTGGTCCAACAAGAGTTTCACAGCGCTGCTAGGTCTTTTAGCGAACATACTTCCGGAGGGAAATGAGTTGCCTAAAACCACGTATAAAACCAAGAATGTTCTTTGTCCATTGGGAATGGAAGTAGAAAGAATACATGCATGTCCGAACGACTGTATCCTCTACCGTAAAGAGTATGCAAACATGCATGTCTGTCCGGTGTGCAACGCATCCCGATACAAACGTTACAATCAATCAGATGATGATGGTAAGGGAACAGAGGTGAAGAGAGGACCTCCTGGAAAGGTGGCATGGTATCTTCCTATAATTCCCCGTTTGAAGCGGTTATTTGCGAATCCAAAGGAGGCAAAACTGCTGCGATGGCACTCGGAGGAGCGCAAGAAGGATGGAATCTCTGAGACACCTTGCTGATTCCACCCAGTGGAGAAACATCGATACGTGCTTTGCGAATCGGTGCGAACCGAGGAATATAAGGTTTGGATTGAGTACGATGGAATGAATCCTTTCAAGAGCATGAGCAAACCGACATAGCACTTGGCCTGTGACTCTTTGCATCTATAACCTTCCTCCTTGGTTGTGTATGAAGCGAAAGTATATTTTGCTGTCGATATTTATCCAAGGGTCAAAGCAACCTGGGAATGATATTGATGTATACCTAGCGCCGTTGGTTGAAGATCTAAAAGTACTGGGGGACGAAGGAGTACAGGTATGTGATGCATACAAACGAGAGAACTTCACTTTGCGCTCCTTATTGTTCTGCACCATAAATGATTATCCTGCCCTTACTAACCTGTCGGGCCAGAGTACAAAAGGTGCCAAAGCTTGTACTCACTGCTTAGATGGTACCGAGAGTGTGTGGCTGAAACACTTACGCAAAACCGTGTACATGCGTCACCGCCGATTCCTTCGGAGGGCTCACCCATACCGCAAGATGAAGAAACAATTTGACGGAGAGAAGGAGGACGGTTCAGCTCCAAGGCATTTAAGCGGAAAAGAGTTTTATAATATGGTTAAGAATTTAGATGTTGTCCTCGGAAAGGGACGTAAATTGAGGAGTCGTGAGAAGAACATCTGGAAGAAGAGATCTATATTTTGGGACTTACCTTATTGGGAGTACCTAGATGTTCGACACTGCATCGACGTGATGCACGTAGAAAAGAATGTGTGTGACAGCTTGATTAGTCTCTTACTGAACATTCGTGATAAAACAAAGGACGGCGTCAACGCACGGCTTGACTTGGCTGATATGGACATCAGGCGTGAGTTAGCACCGAGAACAACAGATAATGGACGAACGTACCTTCCCCCTGCATGTTACACTCTGTCCAAGGCCGAGAAAACAGAACTGTACCTGTGCTTGCATGGTGTCAAAGTTCCGTCTGGTTACTCCGGCAATGTGAAGAAACTTGTTTCAATGCAAGATTTGAAGTTAAATGGAATGAAGTCTCATGATTGTCATGTGCTGATGACACAGATGCTCCCTATTGCAATTCGGAATATTTTACCGATCAAAGTCCGAGAGACAATCATGAGGCTATGTTATTTCTTTAACACAATTGCTTAGAAGGTCATCGATCCCGAAGGACTAGATGCTCTGCAGGACGAGGTGGTGATGACTCTATGTCATCTTGAGATGTATTTTCCTCCTTCATTTTTTGATATCATGAAGGGTTAATTTTTAAAGGAAATAAGCAAGTAGACTGAGAATGGCGACATATATGTGGGCATTTGCATTAATGTATATAACAATGCATGTATGGGATGTATATGTGAATTGGCAATTATGTATATAACAATGCATGCATGTGTGTGATATATTTGTGAATTTGCATTTATGTATAAGTGAAAATGTGTGATATATAGGTGAATTTTGAGAATGAATCATACAAATGTATCTCTATGCTCATTGTGTTGTTGTAAAGAAATATACTGGGTTTTATGTTCCTTGGAATCAAGGTTTCTCAGATAACCCCGAATTGTATCGGAGTAGGAAGAAAAACAAAGCCGAGCGTGACGCACGTCTACGAGAGGAGATCAAGGCATCTCTTAGAGAGGAGCTTGCTGATTACGTCAGAGATGAGGTGCGAAGACAAACAGAAGAAAATCAGCAGGCCGCCGCCGCTCCTGTGCTAGCCAGCCCCCCCAACCGTCGGAGTAGCTGCGCGTCCAATCCTACGACGGAATGCGAGGGCAGATTTCCTGTGGACGACATCTTGCAAGCTACGAAGTGCAAGCTCCAAGTGAGATATGCCTCCGTTGCCTTGTGCGCTGCTTGGGGCCTGGCATATCCGTCCGGTGAAGGGGCCTTGGTGCATCGTGCGCCTTTAGCTCCAGGCTTCGGAAAAGTGTGTGTGGATGGTGTGCATGCCAATTTCGATGTCGTCACGCTACCAAAGCCCCCCAACGACGAGATCGCGACTCTAGGGTAAGCCATTGGAACCTTCATCCAGTGGCCCAAAAGTGACATCTGGCTGGAGGCTTCTTCACCGGTGGCAGGTTCCCGAGGGCAAGACGAACCAGAGCGACTTGCACTAGTGCTATCTCCACAAGGTCTACCTCCACCACCGCTACCTGTACCGGTGATGAGTCCACGGGAGCTATTCCCAGTGCAACAACTTCCACCGGTGCTACCTTTACAGTCGACCTACAGCCGAGGCAGCAAGGGCAAAGCAAAGAACACCGATGATGATATCCCGTACCTGTCATTGGCCCGCAAATTTGTGCTTGGCGAGCCGATGGTCGACCCGGTGAAGCGCCTCCCAAAACTATCGGTGAGTTGCAGGACATTACACGATTGGTATATGAAACAATCCAATAAGCCAGAGAAAGAACGGTGCACGTATCATCACAAATTCACGCATCATCATTTCCAGCACGAATTTCAAGATGGTGTCTTCGTGGTGACCTTCGATGATTTATTTGATCTTTTCACGCTCAACGCTCTCGACACCTCACTCGTTCGATGCTGGACGCTGTAAGTGTGTACAATCACGCTCTGTTCATGTCGCATCGATAAATGTTATCTATAATTTGTTGCTTTCGTGTGTATATATAGACACATGGTGACCGGTTAGAAAATCCACATCATCGGTTGGTTTCTTGGACCCACACTTGGTCGCCGTTATACCATCAACGAGAATGCCGAGGTCGCCGAGAGGTACATTACAAGATCACCGCGGCTTACCGAGAAGGAATATGTACCGATGCCCTACAATCGGGAGTTTCATTGGATCTTAATAGTAATTATACCAAAATGGAACAAGATAATATACCTTGATTCCTAAGTAAGAATAAAACCGACTACACAGCTTGTCGCCAACTCATCGATAGGTAAGTACATTTTCTCCATACATACTTATATTTGTACTCTTTCTTTCCATCCGATTGACTAAGGTCAACTTTTTGAATCACGAGGGCGCTCGCAACGTGCGTTAAAATGGCACACTCCCCACGCAACGGGCCAAACCCCGACACATCATCGAAACTTTAAGGTATTCGCTACTACATATTAATTAATCCTATGCAACAGCTTAGTAGTATTAATGCCTCTTGAATTAACACATTCTATTTTTTACAAAGCCACCACAGCAGGAATGCAACACGTGTGGATTCTACGCTTGCCACCATATGAGACTACTCCTCGATTCCTCGAGGATCACCAATCCCAATAACAAGGTTTGTCAATATTCCCATAATTACTTCATACTTATCAAGTTATATTATATACGCACATTGATATTCCTATCGACAGTCGCTTACATCCCAAAACCGCATTGCAACAAACGACTTTGAAGGAATTCTAGGACAAGGCGCTTACTTTTGGTGGCTAAAGTCCTACAACCAATCGAGAGTTCCACAACCCACAATGATTTTTTATTGCTCTTATCACTTGAATCGAGGTCTCGCAAAGAAATTGATCCATAATCAACGACTTGTCGTCAGCACAAGCAATACTTGGATGGCGATCATGCACCATCCAAGTAATGCTTATGCAGCCTGATAAGTTCGTTGATTATGGATCTGTTTCTTTCGCGAGACCTCGATTCCGGAGTGACAGAGCAATAAAAAATGCAATGTTACCATCTAAGTGCAAATGCAATGTAGATCTTTTGCAATTGTGTATTGTTAATGGATATTTTACTTCATTTCAATTAATTAATTTGCGAAATGGATGTTTTATGTATGTGAAATGAATTGAGATATGAATTGGATGTTATATGTATGTGAAATGAATTGAGATATGAATTGGATGTTATATGTTTCTGAAATGAATTGAGATATGAATTGGATGTTATATGTTTCTGAAATGAATTGAGATGTGAATTGTCTGTATGTGTACATGTTGATCTGCTTGTTTCAGAGGGCATGGCTAGCATTTCCTGAGGCTAGCCAATAAATAGAAATAGATCTAAGGGTAGGAAAGAATATCACAGACGGTTTGTAACTACAAACCGTCTGTGATAGTAGCATCACAGACGGTTTGTAAGAAACAACCGTCTGTGATATTGATATATCACAGACGGTTTGTAACTACAAACCGCTCAGGATATCGAGAGATATCACGACGGTTTGTGGTTACAAACCGCTCGTGATATTTATAAAGCACGCACGGTTGTGTCTTACAAACCGCTCGTGATGTTAGATATCACGACGGTTTGTAGTTACAAACCGTCTGTGATATATACTCCACAGACGGTTTGAAAACCGTCTGTGATAACCTTCGATTATCACTGACCCATAAAGTCAGACGGTTTAGAAAACCGTCTGTGATAACATTTTTGAACCGTCTGTGATAATGGTTTCTGTAGTAATGTATATAGGAGAGAAGTAACATCTCGAAAGAAATTGAAAACATTGTGTTAGGGAATCGAGTATAACGTCGGTGGTTAAAATCTCTTCTTGCGTGAGATTCCAAGAACCTTTTGGTTAACCTTTAGCGGGGCGCTCATTGTAGTTTTTTCTGGATGATGGCGTTCGGCGTTTGCGTCCAAAATACTGTAGCATTTTGTCTCTATTTGATTTTTTTTGTTTTTTTGGTTTTTTTGAGTTTTGTTTTTTTTCCCATATTCCTTTACATTGTTCGCTCTAGATTAGCGTGCTACTTTTATTTTTATATTTTTTAGATTTAATTATGCCCAATAAGCTAACTCAGCTATAGTAAAAAAGCTAATTATAGTAAAATTTCAACAAAAATTAAAAATCATCGCTATTTCGAACGCTGCCTTAGGGGGTGATCGGAATAGCGATGGCTTTTGGCTTTTGGCTGGAAAAACACTGTAGCTGGCTGAAAAAACACTGTAGCTGAGTTAGTGGATAGTGTAGTGAATAGTTAAAAAAAAGCTGAAGCCGAAAAAAAGCCAAACCGATCACCCCCTTAATGTAAAGCATGCATTCAATTCTATGCATTCATTTGTCCATTGATGGCCCTCTCTATTAAAAAAGGTAGTATCTTCCTTCCTTCCAGAGCTTCCTGTTTCATATGTCTCTATACCTCTGAAGAAACCTATTTTCTTCAATCGTAAACCAAGATAGTGAAGTGAGAAAGCTCAATTATCAACTTAGATATATGATTTTGTGACCGGAAAAATCACCACCAACCGAGAAGGCAGACTTTCTGATCTTCACGTGAGAGACAGGACTCCTCACCAACGGAAGAAACGCTGAAAGCACGTCTTGTTTTCCCGAGAGCATCAACCGCTCCGCTTTTCCTTTATTTCTTCTCTATCGATCGATCACAACCGATCGCTTCTCATTTGCTCTTGTTACAAGACTACATGGTCTTTTAATTAAAGACTACATAACCGATCAGAGATCGGACACCAAAAACCGATTCGAATTTGTACACATATACGTATACAACAAATCGAACGGATATGACTCGCAAACGAAAATAAGATTAAACTCTAACAGTTTTTAATCAAAATATCGACAATTAATCATAGCTACTAATAGTTCGTCGGCCGTGCTCTCCCTTATTTTTTGGCTCAAGCTCCGCCGCTGCGTGCTAAGGTCCCCGTCGCTTTTGTTGTTAACTGCATGCAGGCTGGTAAGGTAAGCAGAAACGGAACGACCTGGTCATATGGGGCCTCATTTCGTCACATGGCTCTAATCGCGTTCTTCTTTCTGTATTTTCCCGGTCATTTTCCGAGCGTTAAACTGCGAGACGCAAGGGGGGCTGAACCGCTGATGAATCTTGCAATGATCTGCGCCTTTTTTTTAGGGAAAAGGAGACTTTTTTTAGAGCATCTAGCTATACCGTTGGAGAAGCGCTCTCTCTTTCTCTCTCTTCTTCGATACCAACATAACTTTTTCTATCGACAAGCTCTCCCTCCTCTTCCTCTCTCTTCTTCGACTTCAACGTATACCTCCTCCGCCTCCCCCGCCTCCTCCTCCACCACCAACAACCAGCAGGGACCTCATCACACCACCATCCTCACTCCTCTGCCCGCCTCCTTAGCCTCTCTCTACATCTAAAGGGTATACTAGTGAACCCGGTGATGATAACGACGTCCTCCTGTCAACATGAGAGTAAGAAAAAGCGTGACAAATCGGCCACGGAAATACCGTTCAAATGATGCAGCGTTTTCCCCCTTTTTTTTACCTTTCAGGAGCGTGTACTTTTTCTGTAGCAGCGACGTGCTTGATTTTCTTTGATTTTTTTTTTAAGTTGTCGGCACGCTAGGAAAACATTGGTGGTTCGAGGATACGCGAGATAACCCAAAACTACCTTTCCGAATTAGTCAGCTGAGGCGAGGAATCTGTTGCTCAATTAAAGGTGGTCACGTCACCACCTTTAATTAATCTTATTAATCATTAAAAAAAACTCTAGAAAAAGTAAATATCTGAATGTGAGGTGTTGAGGTGCTCTTTCTACCTGTTGTGATATGCTCTAGACTGAGGTAATTATAAAGATGATTGTATCACTTTTATATTTATAATCTTTTGAATAATATGTTACTTTGTCTCTTAAATAAATATCTTTCATATTTATCAACAAGTATGTGATTTGTTTGTAGAACTCTTTATTCATATTTTGATGTTATTCTAAATTATCTCTGATCTTATGTCATTATGTGGGACTATTATGATTTAAAGATCATCATATATATAGAATGATGATCATATTTTATGGATCATAGATATAGGATATCAAATCAATAATATAGATACATGTTATAGAAGATAATGTTAGATTGACCCACCGTGAGACGGTGCGGGAATTGTTTTATTCTTAGGTGTCATCGGTTGGTCTCATACATAATGTATGTATAATCCTTACACCTAAAATCGTCATTATTTCCTACATGTGTAATAGTTTATTTAGGGGTTGTTAAATACTTTTCCATAACTGGATGGTCATAATGGTAGTTTTCGAGTTTACTATGAAACATGCAGAGGAATATGAGTGATCAAGATAAAATTTGCCCCTCCTATATAACAGGAGAGATATATCTAGACCTCTCAATGTAGTTGGATTAAGAAAGTGCATGGCTATGCCGAATGTTGTTGAGGAGTCAATCACAACTGAATAATCCACTACAGGGTCGAGAGAAGGATCGAACTATCATAGGATGGTACACTTCTCGTCTTAAGTTCGATCTGATATCATGAGGTAAAGGGATTAGTACATAACTATTATATAGGTTTGTCCGATATAATCTTTATGTATGTTTCAGAGTTGTTATGTTCTGCTAGAGGCCGCTACCGACTTATAGATTGAAAAGGAGTTTTTAGCCCATGGCCACATATGCATGAACTTACAGAGTCACACACTTAATAGACTAAAATGTTTAAGGTCCGGATGATAGTCTTCGAGTGGGATACGATCTCTACTCGTATTCGATAAAGATCTAGCCTGAAGCTTTTCGAGTTGGGTATGATAACTAATCATATCAGATAAGAAAATAATTGGAGGCTATATAAAGAGAGGTATGAGGCTGAGAGGGGTATCTAAAACACACCCATCGAAACTCTAACTCCCACATCTCATAACCCCTATGTGTGTGCTGATGTTAACATGCCGATGCACATGCACGGCGTTCCATCTCTAGATGTATGAACCTTAGTAGTGGCGATGCTGCAACTACAGCGTTGATCGGAATAATCGTGAGGAGACGGTTGCCCAGAGAATAATCGTCTATTTCCACTAATTGACGTGCTCCTCATTGAACTGGTTGCTTCAACTCTACTTCCGCTGCACTGCCATCTAGTGGTAACGATCTACGATCTCTTATTCGCATGACTTTCTGGTTTATACAATAGATTTTTTTAAATCTGTGCTAGTATAGCATATCCGCATCCCAACACTACTAGGACACGTGTTTGTTATTGTAATTCTCTTTTTCTATCTGGAAAGCTCGTGCTATTCGTTTTTAAAAAAAATGATAAGCTTGCATCTTTAGATGATCTGATTCCTACGTGCTATTTTTCAGGAGCAAAAAAAAACACGATTTGGTGAATGTTAAGAATAGTGTTGGGGATGAGAAACCGCCACGTATGCCAGGCCTACATGTTAATTACGTTGAAAAGGAAAAGAAGAATCACCGAAACCACATTCCTTTTTTTTTTTGCGAGGATCAACTGGAACCATACATGCTTAAGTGTCGGCACTTAGGTTTTGACGTCAAGTAGGCATCGCAGAAATGCAGCCCTAGCTAACCGTGCGTAAGTATGGCTGCACCTGTTGTATGTGGCTAAGCGCAAAATGGGAATTTTCCGTTTGATTAAAGAGGAAAGAAAAAAAGGAGGAATGGCCCACTTATCGGTGGGCTGGCGTGAGATAAGAAGAGGAGCTTCCTTTTAGACCCGAGCAGCTCAGGTTGGGGGGCGACGGTGCGGGCGATTTGGCCGGGGGGGGGGCACCGGCGACCCCAACGGCGACGACGACACGCCTAGTGGGCCCAATGGCGTGGCTCTCCCATGCGTGTGACCTGCTCTCTCCTCCTCGTGCGCTCATCCTCCCGTGAGGCCCGGTCTTCCCGTGCAGCGCACTCCCTTGTGTGTGCTCCTGATCCGGTTTGTGCAGACTCAAATCTGGGGAGCAGCGGCTTTGGCGGAGTGGTGAAGGACATGGGTGGCGCGGAAGGCCTGGTCCCGACCATTGGCAACCACGCCCGAGCTCCTCTCCCTCCTGGCTATTTAAGCAGACCGCCTCCTCCCATGAGTGGACACCTAATCAGAGTGAGCTCGCTCCTTCTCTTCTCTCTTTGATTACCTCTACTACCTGTGGTGTGCTCGGTTTCCTGTGGTTACTTGGATTCAGTTGCCAATAGCAGTCCCTTCGGTGTTTGACGGCAAGGTGTTAGCCGACACCTGCCGTGTACTTGTGCGGCATCCCCTACCTTCGTCTTTGTTGGTGTTTGTGTGCACACAGCGGCAAAGTGGGCTTTGTATCTCTGTTGCCTACTACTCTCTCTCACGGTGGTGTGGAAGGGCAATAAGTTTTCTGGGACAGCGTCGTACGGTGTGCCTAGCTCCGTGATCCTCTCGGTGATTTCGAGTATCACCGGTTTCGTGAATATATTCTCTGCTTTTGAGGTTTATTCATATTCTGATATTGCAAAGAATCAATGGGCTGTGACGCTCGATGATGATTATGGTTATGTGCTGAAATTGGATTGGTGAACATTGAGCTCTAAATTCTTAACTTGTTGTCCATCTCATGGAATAAATTACAAACTGAGCATTTGTGAATTAGTCATTGATCTTACAATTCATCAGTCTTTCAATTTCGATATATACATGTTTGTGAATCACTTGAATTCATATTAACTTGATAAGTTGTTGGATCAGATTACATTTGTTAGTTTCAAGTGATTATTTTGAATATATGCTCAATAAACCAAAAAATATATATATGTGACTTGAATGGACTTGTAATTGAGATTGGTCTATTGTGGTTTAGAGCTCATAGTTCTCAATTATCTTTGACATATCCAATTGATGAAGAGCACAAAACCATGAGTAGTGGGACGGCCAAGAAATAATCTTGTGTAACTCTACAATCTGAGAGTACAAAATATCAATTAAACTTGAGCTTATTGCTAGTCTTAATTGGTCCATACTCTATACATTGTCATACATATTCAAATTTAGAAGCTTGCTACTTCCTTTAATGAATATGTGTTATTATACAAGTGGTATGATCAATTCATATGATTTCATGCATGTTACATCATTTGTATATGTCTTGATATCTTTCTTGTATGTACATAATTATATTGGAATTATATTGCTATCAATGCTTATACCGCATGTAATTAATACAACAGCACTTGTGTACTGTAACATGTAGTGGTATGTGTTTTGGGAGCTCCTTTGTCCGCCAGGGCATGGCCTTGGTCCTCCTATACACCATTTCTTCTTTCAAAATAGACTTGTACATCATTCCAATTATTTGAGTGATTTTGACACTTGTAATACATAATTTTATTTCTAAAACACAAGTTTAGAAATCATATTGGCATCACACTGGGTTGTTTTCAATTATTTGAGTGATTTCAATTATTTGAGTGTCCGCCAGGGATGTTAGGAATAATCCCATATTAATTGTGGGAGAGAAAAAAACACAACTTAGAAGTGTGAGAAAGCCCTCACTTATTAGACTAGTCTTTTCGGGGGAGAAGGTACAATACCACTTATAAGTGTGTTGCTCTGTGAGTTTAGTTGTGTTTAACCCATTTAGACCTGTGACCCGGGAAGTAAATTCGGTTAGACTAGGCATGTGACCAGGTCCGATCTAACGATGATTGTTTTGTCTTAAAAATTAACTGGGTTGTGGAGTGGTCAATTGCGTTTGACAACAATATTTAGATGGAGTTTAATCTGGATGGCTCCTTATAGATCAACCAGCTCTTAAAATCTTATGAATAAGAAGTTGTCTCAGCAGTAATAGTAGGATCCCATGCATTGTTTCCAAAACGTCCAATTGGTTACTTGTGAATTATAGGGGGTTTCAGTTGGAGTTGAAAATGTATCGGGCCTCTTCCCAACACTAGATGACCAAAAGAAGACGTCGTAGGTTTCTTTGTGGACATCCCATGAACCATGAGCGCAGACTCAAAACACTTCTGGAGTACATTTTTTGTAAGTCGATCTATAAGCCAGAAATATATAGGAGAGAAGTAACATCTCGAAACAAATTGAAAACATTGTGTTAGGGAATCGAGTATAACCTCGGTGGTTAAAATCTATTCTTGCGTGAGATTCCAAGAACCTTTTGGTTAACCTTCAGCGTTAAGCATGTACTCAATTCTATGCGTTCATTTGTTCATTGATGGCCCTCTCTATTCAAAAAGGTAGTATCTTCCTTCCTCCCAGAGCTTCCTGTTTCATATGTCTCTATACGCAATGATCTGCGCCTTTTTTTTTGGTAGAGGAGAGGGGAGGAGACTTTATTTAGAGCATCTAGCTATATCGCCGAAAAAGCTTTCGATGTTATAGCCTCCCTACCCGCCGCTCTCTCTCTCTCTTCTCCAGTGCTAGCGCAGCTTTTCCTAACAGCGAGCTCTTCCTCTCCTCTCTCTTTTCTGACATTGGTGTACTTTTGCACACCTCTGCTTCCCCCGCCCCATCCTCCACCATCAACAGCCAGCGGAGACCTTGTTGCCTCGCCGCACCACTATTTCTACTTCCCCATCCACCTCCCCAGCCTCTACATCTGAGGGACATAGTGAACTCGATGGCACATGCGGCACCCTCTTATCAGTGTGAGAGCAAGAATAAGCAAGAGAGAGCACATGACAAAACAGTGGCCAAGAGTGAGGGAAGATACTATGGGCCTGTTCTTTTTGGCTACGGCTGATGGCTTTTGGCTGCGACTGATGGTTTTTTTGGCTGTTTGCGACAGAGATTACGGAAAGAGAGATACTCGTTTGCGATTTTTGATAGTACAGATATTAAATTTTTAACGTGTACTACAATTAACTTGTAGACCTCATCTTAAAAAAATATTCTGTTTAAAAATTAGTTACTGTAGTAAAAATCAAAAATGACTTTTAGAAACCGTAAAAAAACAGGATCTATACTGTCCGAACGGTACAGCATTCTTTTTCAGGCGCGTGTACTTTTTCTGTAGCAACAACGTGCTTGATTTTCTTCGATTTTTTTTTTTTTTGTGAAGTTGTCGACACGCTAGAAAAAACATCGGTGGTTGGAGGATACACAAGATAACCCAAAACCACCTTTCCGAATTCGCCAGCTTAGGCGAGGAATCTGTTGCCCCTTTAAATTGGTCACGTCAACACCTTTAATTAATTTTATTTGTCATAAAAACTCTAGAAAAAGTAAATATCTGAATGTGCGACCTAATTTAGCGAAAAGATTCCAAATTCAAAAGAACAAAGAAAATAGCAAAAATCAGTAGATAGAGTACGAAGTGAAAACAGATCATGAGATAAAACAGCTTGTTAAGTTCACGGGCAGCTATAAAAATATACGAGTGGGGTACATGTACATCGGCGTCTAACACGCAACATGTTGTCGCGGTTCCTGACAAACCTCTGAATATTACTAGTTTGTATAAGCTGTTGTTGATAGATGAATCCTTATCAGCACATAACAACACTGTATTGACATTAGTTACCAATGCACTCCCTGCCTCGTAAATCTACGTTGTCAACCAAATTTGCATGTCAAAACTCAAAACAGTACAGTTATCTTTTTTTTCTTTGCTTCATTAGTATGAATAGAGGCTATATCCTGTGAAATTTCTACTTCTATCAGAACGGACACAAACAACTACAGTATCTGACCCGGTTTTCCCATCCCACGTTGTGACTTGGGGAGAAACCGGGATAATGCTGATGAGCCAACCTAAGACGAGTTTAGGGCATCAAGTTGCCGCTGGAGCTCCTCAAGATCATCATCAATACCACTGGAGGTCGCTGGAGCAGGTGGTTCTGGATAGGAATCAGCCGTTGGAAGTTCGCGGACAAGGCCTTCTGGAAGGCAATCTGTAGAATTTCTTTTTTTTTTTTTGTTAAAGGCATCAAGGGAAAAATAAATAAAGAAAACACTTTGTTCTGAGCATTTGATTTACCTGCAGTGCTAACTATAGGTGTAGCTGTGTCACTTCCAACAACACTGGATAAGAATAAATAAGTTAGAAAGTTTGCACAGCTTATTTAATGGATAGCTATTCATCATGCCAAGATGCTGTACATCAGAAAAGCATGTTGTTAAAAATACAATGAGCATCAGTGAGCAAGCCCTACCTAGCTGACTAGTTTCTGAATCCTACATTAATGAAAATAATAGTTCAAGATAGGCATAAACTCTCAATTGGGTCCTCTGGACAACATTTTCAAACACCAATCCTGCAAAAGTAGGGTGCTTAAGAAATGAAGTGGTTTGAACATGGGGTACAAAGTGCTCCCTGAGTACACCACTATCCTATTAGCTCCACTAGTAGTGGAATATCCACTCAACTGAAATGATTAGCATAATGCCTGAGATAAATCACTACAATCATGGACCAGAAAGACGTATCCTAATTCTCTCCTTACTTCTTGGTACTAACCACATTTTTTAACAAGAGTTGCTGCACATTTGTTTGTTTCCATCAAGGAATTCAATCAGTATGGGAGTCAGCAAAAAGATTTAAGGTGAAAAAGTTATGGGAGTCGGCAAAAAGATTTAAGGTGAAAAAGTATGCTAGTCAATGTGGAATGATGTACCTAATGTTCCACTCATTATCTAGGTGGACAGGACATGCATTTGCTGCTGATGCTTCAGCTTCCATCTTAGCCTTTGCTACTGCATCTCTAGCAGGTTTTGATTGCATATATTCTTTCTACAAATGTGTACACAAGGATATCATTAAGAATCCTTAACCATCTCAACTAATAAATATAGTAAGATAGTGTGAAAAAGACAAACACCTGTCTCTGAACACATGCTGGATTTGAACACTGTGGATTTGGTCTCATTTCCATTGTTGGGAAATAATCCTTAAGCGAATTATATCCCTGCACAATCAAGAAGACATGACAAGATTTTAAAAAGTAGCAATTGTTCGGGATGTCAAGATGAGTATGCTGGATCGACATGTGCTGCAAGCCTGAAACGGTGCAACTTTTCCCGCCCAAAATTATAGCAGATATCTCCCCTCCACCCCCACCCCACAAATTATATATATATATATATATATATATATATATATATATATATATATATATATATATATATATATATCAGGTGTTACACATTAAACAGGAAACGTAATTAATAAGGAGAGCATACAAAGCTAACAAAATAGTACTTATAATCCAACAGATTTTAAAAAAAATTGCCTCCACAACTTAATGTCAAGAAAAGTACAAAACACCTCAACGAAGTTTGCTGGACCACCATAGTTAGATTCAAGTAATTACCAAGTAAGGGGAAACTTGTCCAAACTTCAACAAATATTTCAGAGCATTCTGGACTAGGAGGCCAGCAACAACACCCTGCAAACAACATATTCATCAATCAAAACAAATGGGGACAGGAGTATTATGAATAGCGCTTGTATTCATTATGAGCCCAATGGGCTAATATATACACACGTACAGGTATAGTATATATATATAGGAAACCCCTCATACAACAGAGTAAATGCACAGCTATATAATACATATCTAATACCCTCCTCAAACATATGGTGGATCAAAAACATTGAGTTTGAAGTGGTAGAAGCTGTGTCGGGCTCTGGTCTGTGCTTTTGTAAAGAAGTCCACTAATTGAAGCTTTAAAGACATATACTGAAAAGCAACAACCTAATCCTGCACATGTGTCCGCATGTAGAAAGCATCCATACCAATATGCTTTGTAATCTCATACTTTACCAGATTTTTAGCGATGCTAATAGCACTTGTACTATTAGACAAAAGAGGAGTCAGTGTAGAACAGATACACCAAAATCCTCAAGTAATCACCGTAGCCAAATAACCTCCGCAGTCAACAAAGCCATAGCTCGCAACTAGCCTCAGCACTCAAACAAGAAATTGCTATCTACTTCTTAGTCTTCCAAGTGATGAGAGAATCACCAAGAAAAACACAATAAGTAGAGAAAGACCAATGATCAGAGGGATCACTAGACCAGGTGGCATTAGAATATGCCTAGAACTGTAAGAAGCTGGAGTGAAGAAAAAAGAGACGACAAGAGAGAGTTCTACGAGATATCGTAGAACACAAAAAAGAAGACTACAGTGGAGCTGAGTGAAAGTAGAAACAAACTAACTCAAGATATGCACAGAATACGAAATATCAGGACGAGTGACACTAAGATAAACAAGGCTCCCAACGATATGACGATAGTAAGTAGGATCAGTAAGAAGCTCATCATCAGCGGGACGAAGATGAACATTAAACTCCATGGGAGTCTCAGCTATGCACTGATTAGTAAAAAGGCAAAATTAAGAAGATCCTGAATATACTTTTCTTGGGATAGATAAAAGCCCTCAGGAGTAGACATAACCTCAATTCCAAGAAAGTAACGAAGAGGACCCAAATCAGACATGAGAAACTGCTTATGAAGACGCTCCTTGACAAAAATGATGTACTGAGAATCATCTTTAGTGATGATCATATCATCAACATACAAAAGAGGGAGTGTCCGACCACGAGGCGAAGTGTGAATAAAAAAAGTAAGATCATGAGCATTGGTAGAAAAACCAGCAGCAGTGACAACAGAAGAGAAACGATCAAACCAAGCACGAGGAGCCTACTTCAGGCCATAAAGAGATCGACGAAGGCGACAAACCATACCCTCAGAAACAGAATACCCAGAGGTAGCTGCATGTAGACCTCACGCAACTCGCCATTCAGAAAGACATTCTTGACATCCAACTAAGAGATGGCCACTGTCGAACAGAGGCCACAGCAAGAAGAGTGCGAATGATGGTCGTGTGAGCGACAGGAGCAAAGGTTTCATCATAGTCACAACCATGCTCTTGCTGAAAACCACGCGCTACAAGACGAGCCTTGTAGCACTCAAGAGAACCATTAGAGCAAGTCTTAACCTTATAAACCCACTTGCATATGATAAAAGTAGCACACAGGAATAGAAACAAAATCCCACGTGCTAGTACGCTCAAGGGCAGCAATCTCCCTGCCATCGCATGCTGCCACTCCTGATGAACAGCACCATCACGGTACGAAGTCGGTTCGGCAAGAGTAGTGGCAGCAAAACCAAAACGCTCAGGAGACTGAATAGATTGGTGATCGCAAAGAGCATACCAAGGAGGAGAGGCCGAAGAGGATGACCCATTAGGAAAGGGCACATCAGAATAATCCTCAACTCACGGACAACGAGTAAGTAGAGAGGATAAGAAGGAACAAGGTCAGGAGTAACCTTAGAAGAGAGTGCCGGTGGCGAAGGTGCCGACTAGGAAGGAGGAACCAGAGAGATTAAAGGCTGTGGTAGAGGAGTGGTGACTATGGGGGTGGAAGAAAAAGTCAAGAAAGAAAGTGACTCGACAAGAGATGTTGAAGTGGAGGAAAAAGGGTAAGAATAGAAAGGACGAGACTCATCAAAATTAACATATCAAGAAATCCGCATCTGTCAATCAACAGAATCCCTACAACGATATCACTTGTGCTCAGCACTATAGCTCAGAAGAATGCACTCAATAGACTGAGCAGTTAACTTGGTGCACTCACGAGATGTAAGAAGAACATAGCACACACCCACCCAAAAAGGCAAATACTGGAATAATCACGAATCTTGCCACAGAAACGCTCAACTGGGATCCCACCCTGAAGAGCATAAGAGGGACGAGATAACATAAAGTATATCCACATATGCCGAGAAAAATCATCAATAAAACTTATATAATATCGACGATCTTTCGAAATGAAAGGAGCTGGTCCCCATAAATCAAAATGAACAAGATCAAAAAAAACGCTGAGACACTGACTCACTGGAAGGATAAGGGAGTTGAACGTGTTTGCCAAGCTTACAACCTTGACAATTTAGAGAAACATCACCAGACACAGACCTTAAAAGACCACGACAAAGTAAAGAAAAACATATGTAACCCACAAAGATATCCTAAACGATGATACCATTGAGCAAAAGATGCAGTGGAGACTGCAGCAGATGCGAAGGCAGTGGTGGAGACGACAAGACTGACAGGGGCAGCAGAAGGAAGATAAAGCTAGTCAAACTTCCAGAACCGTCGTGAGTCACGGCGGCGAGGACAAATACCAACCAAAGTCCCTGTGCGACGATCCTAAACACAACAAGAATTAGAATCGAGAATAACACGACAATCTTGATCAATGAACTAGCTGGTAGATATAAGCAGCATAGTTAGTTTGAAATATGAGAAACAGCAGGAACATGAAAGGATGAATTTGAAAGAGTGCCTCGTCCTATGACAGAAAAAGAGGTATCATCTGCTGTTTGAACAGTGATAGGAGTAGCTAAAGGACTAATGGAAGAGACTAGTGGAATCAGATGTGATATGAAAGGAAAAACCAGAATTAAGAATTCAAAGTGATATACCTGAGAAATGAGAAGCAGGTCTCTCATCGGAAGATTGAGCAGCAGAACCGAACGATGCAAAAGCAACCATGCACCTTAGTAGTGTGAGAAACTGCTGAGTGTCAGAAGCACTAAGACTCTGCTGAGAGGAGGAATCTCCAATGCCCCTCGAAAGATGGGCACCACGACGAAAATCTTTCTTTCTGTAGCAAAACTGCTCCACATGTTCATCATTATTGCAATAGGTGCAGTGGAGTCCCCTACCAACAGCAACTGTCACTGATGGAGGTGCAACTAGTGAAAGAGGAACTAGAGGCGTAGCAGGTGTAGAAGCTGGAGGAGTCGCCAAAACCGAAGGAAACGACGGTGACGACAGCAAACCCGCACCACAAAGGCGAATATTCTCAATACGAACAGCTGCAAGAGTCTCCAACAGAGTCACATGAGAGTGATGAGCCAGCAACTGAGTACGAGTCTGCTCAAACTTAGACCGAAGACGTGTCTAAAAGTCGTAAATGCGGTGAAGCTCCAGGTGAGATTGCTGATGCTGACAGCACTGATAGGTGCGGCAAACATCTGACCCCAAAGAGTCAATCTAACACCATACCGTGGACAACTGAGCATAGAACTCGTCCACAGTAGCATCTCCCTCTGCAGCAACTACTCCTGACGCACAACAGTAAGGTACAGAGAATCACTAGATGACTCGTAGCGATTACGCAAATGCGCCTACATCGCCTGTGCGGAAGTCAAACCAACATAACCAGTGAGATACACCTCCATGCTAGCAACCAGAATAGCAGAAGCACGAGCATTCTCATCAATCCATATCTTGTAAGCAGCATACTGAACTTAAAAAGTCTCCATGGCATCCTCAAAAGCCTCATATGCCTTTGTACGAGCGTCTTCAGAAGTATCTTTCGGGAGCACAGGCTCAGCAGGGGGAGTAGGACGAGGTAGACAAGGCAACTCGCCAGTAAGAAACTCCTAAAAGCGCAAACCATGCATGTGGAGGCGGATGTGCTGAAACCAGTCCCGATAATTGAAACTATCAAAGATCACCGGCAGCAAGGAACAGAAAAGGTGCCTGAAAAGGATTACATTTTCTTTTTTGCTTTTTTTTGGGAATAAGTGTGACTTAAACTCACCTCATGTGTGACTTAAGAGTACTCAAGTCTGAAGGGAGGCTCTGGCGGTGGCTCGACGGTGACTTGAGCAGCAGTGGCTGCCGGATGGCAACTACGACCGACTGGGTGGTAGCTAGGAATGCGGTGGTTGGAGGAGCGGAAGGTAGCGTAGGCCGTCGGTACTTGGGAAGAATCGACGGGCAGAAGCGCAAGCAGCTTCGGTGGTTAGCGACTTCGGCAGATGGCCAACGCAGCAGTCGACGTCGGAGGAAATCCGAGTGGTAGCAGCGGCGGAGGCGGTGGTCGACGACTCCATCAGACGGCCAACACAGCAGCCGGCGACGGAGGAAATCCGAGCAGTGGCGGCAACGAAAGAAGCCCGAATCCGATCGATCCGGACAGGAGGACATCCAGCAAAGCCGAAGATCTAACAAAGACGGCGACGAGCGCAAGAGGCAAAGCCAGGCGGCGAACGAGGACGAGCACAATAGGGAAGAGATAGGTGCGGCGACGGCCGGAAAAGATGATCTAGCGGCGGTGGCTCCTAGTGATAAAACCCTAACTATAGGTATGCTCTAATACCATATTACGAATAGCACTTGTATTCATCATAAGACCAATGGACTAATATATATGCACGTACAGGTATAGTATATATGCAGGTAGTGGCGGATCTAGGATTGCACCATGTCCTAGGCTGAATTTGCTGGAAGAAGACTGGATATTAGAAATAACATGAGCTAAATTATAGGATTTATACCCTGAGATGAGCTAGAATTATTTGGGCTATGCACTAGTATTTTTTTCATGCCACAGGCTGAAGCCCCATGTTGCCATGGGCTCAGATCCGTCCCTTAATGCGGGAAACTTCTCACACAACAGAGTAAATACACAGTTATATAATACATATCTAACAAGGAGGAGTTTCGGTTTAGACTGGAATAAGAACCCTATGTCCAGGAGTAAAGAGTACTACAATGCCCTCTCACTTGGGCGGTAGTGTTCTATCATGAAACGCTTTGCGCACTGCATTACAATAGTTTCCAACAACGCAGAGAATAATTGAAAAGAAAAGTCAAGCAATATAGGAGAGTATTGGATGCAAGCGGGATACTACACATTATACTGGGAATCAAATGTAGATGTTAAAATACTTTTAACAGATGGGTCTAAAACAAAAATATACAAGAGTCCCAAATAAGTTGCTAAGCAGGTAAACAAATCTAATGTCACAATCATCTTAGTCAAGCTTCCACATAGCATTGAGAAAATTTTGACTGATGAGACAATGACGAAAACAAAATATAAGGGGAAACAATAGAAGTCTCACCATTGTAGTTGGCAAAGAGGCAGCACAAACACCTTCTCGCTTAAGAGTACGCTCGTCCACTCCAGATGCTACAACCTATAAGTAGAGGTACTACAAACAGGTTAGCAAGAAGGAATATAGAATGAGAAAGACAAATAAAGGAAGTTTATAGGGGGCATCATTATCTAGCCGGACCAACATTCAAATTACAAAATCAGAAATAAACTGCCAGTATGAAATGCAGATCCACAATCTAAAACAATCAAATGCATAAGAACACACTAAGCCAGAGTAGCAAATATAAGATTCATATAAACATACCAATGGAGGAGCGCATGCAAAACATGCAGTTTCACCAGGAACCAGCAGTTGTATATGACCAGAAACAGCGTCTTCCGAGACACCTATACATGACACTCTCGTGTTACTTGCAGTTCACATTGATGATATTATTATGAATAGAATGAAGGAGAAGGTATTCCAAAAGTTGGTCTGTAACTTCTCACTATGAGCTCTTAAGGAATAATGATAACTAAGCAAGCTACAATATGCACTTGCTGCTGCAACACAGATTTAAGAATGCATGTGTATTTCCATGAAATGCAATCTTAGATGGTACACAATTACACAAATATAGCGTCTCACATTTCAATAGTATGTCCACACTATTTTCCAAACCAACAAGATGTGATCTAGATTTGCATCTTCCATCCATAATATCGTCAAACTAGCTTGAGCAGCCTTACAAATTTTAAGCAGTACAGTAAAATTCTAACAGAACAACAGTTTCCCTCTTTTGACTAATGCCCATGGATTAATTTTTATAATCAATTAAGATGGCTATAGTATATTCTAAATGCGAATATGTGATTACCTAATGGACATATGAACGTAAGAGAAGGTAAAGCAACTATGTAAGGCAAAGGTGACTGGCCAAAAGTTTGATGCACTTTAAGGTATCCAATTGGGTAAAATGATGGCATGACAAAAATAATACTTGATGATAAGCATGATATCCAAAAATAGCTATGTATTTTCTGAAAAGGTTAATTATCAGTAAATGTGAGTAATAACCTACCAGATTCCATCCATGTCTGGCAAAGCTCATTGCATGCCTGAAAAGCAGGTATGAAGAACAAATAATGCACCAATATAGTAAAGAAACACATAGCCATGTGTAGAAGAATAGGTACAGATACTACACAGCTAAAGGGCTGAGGTGGCTTTGTATATATATAGCCCAGTGCAGGTATACAAGCAAAGCGCATACAAGAAAAGCGTATACAAGGAAAGCACATACAACGAAAGTGCATACAAGGAAAGCGTATACAAGGAAAGTATATGCTATACAAGGATTCTAATACCCGCCCGCAGTCGTAGCAGGAGTCCGGACGCAAAGACTGGATCGAAACTCCTGAAAAAGCTGGGTCAGCAGACCTTTTGTCATAATATCCGCGAACTGATGAGAGAATGGCACGTGCAAAACACGAACCTCACCAAGCGAAACCTTCTCGCAGACGAAGTGAATGTCAATCTCGATGTGCTTCGTGCGCAGGTGCTAGATTGGATTAGTCGACATATAGACAGCGTTGACATTGTCACAGTAGACAACGGTCGCTGAAGTAACTGGAGCATGAATCTCTTGGAGAAGTTGCTGCAGCCAGCAACACTCTACTACAGCATGGGCAAAAGTGCGATATTCGGCTTTTGTACTTAATCGGGACACGGGTGTCTGACGCTTGGAGGACCAAGAGACAGTTGTTACCGAGATACATGCAGTCGCCGGAGGTGGAGCGCCGTGAGTCTGGGCAACCGGCCCAGTCGGTGTCGGAGTAGGTGGTGAGAGGTCGCCAGGGAGAGACCGGTGTCGAGAGTACCCTTGACGTACCGCAGTATGCGTTTGATCAACGCGAGTTGGGGCTCCCGTGGATCATGCATGAAAAGACACACCTGCTGGACGAGGTACGCCAAGTCAGGGCGTGTGAGTGTCAGGTACTACAGAGCCCTCGCGAGACTGCGATACTCGGACAGATCGGCCACTGAAGCTCCGTTGTGACCGGATAGCTTGGCCTGAGTGTCCACCGGTGTGGTTGTAGGGTGACACTCAGCCATGCCAGCGCGTCGCAGGAGATCAACGGCATACTGGTGCTGAGATAGGAAAAGGCCGTCGGAGGAGCGTGCGACGGAGATGCCGAGGAAGAAGTGCAGGTCGCCGAGATCTGTCATGGCAAACTCCGAGTGGAGCAAGCCTGTGAGGTGCTGTAGAAGACCTTGGGTGAAAGCCGTGAGGACGATATCGTCAACGTATAGCAGTAGATAGCCCATGTCAGTCCCCCGATGGAGGACAAACAAGAACATGTCGGAGGCGGCGACGAAACCGATGCCGCGGATGTAGGTGGCGAACCGTTGGTACCACGCTCAGGGAGCCTGCTTTAAGCCATAGAGGGACTTCTGGAGGACACACATGGATGGAACGAGCAGGGTCCACGAACCCGGAAAGCTGCTGGCAGTAAACGGTTTCATTAAGAGTGCCATGGAGGAAGGCATTCTTGACATCAAGCTGATGAATCGGCTATGAGCGAGATGTGGCGATAAAGAGGACAGTCCGGATGGTGGCTGGTTTGACCACCGGACAGAACGTCTCGTCGTAGTCAACACCATGTGCTGAGAGAAGCTACGGACAACCCAGCACGCTTTATAGCGGGCCAGACTACCATCATAGTGGAACTTGTGCTTGAAGATCCACTTCCCGAATACGACATTAGCACCTGACGGGCGCGGGACAAGACGCCAGGTATCATTGTCCATGAGGGCCTTGTACTCAGCCATCGCGGTGCACCAATTGGGATCGGCGAGGGCGCTACGATAGTTTGCTGGAACGGCCGATGCCATGGAGTGTTCGGCCGCCAGGAAGAAAAACTCCATAGAGGGATCGGCGGCAGTCCGAGCCCGTGTCACCATCGGATGGACCGAGGGAGCGACCGATCGGGGAGATGCGGGTGCTGAAGGAGTTGGCATAGCCGGGGCCGACGCAGGCAGCGGTGCTGGTGCAGCTGGGTCGGAGGGAGTCGCATGTGGCCGTCTGGAGTAAACCAGATGTACGAGCGGACGTGATGGCGGAGCGACGGATGGCGCCGTAGACGAAGGAAATGATCGCTCAACACCATGCACTAGTGGAGCAGCCATCTGGGGTACCTACAGGGGTTCCATTGCAGCAGTGCGAAACACCGGCATGGCAGCATCGACGTCGAGGAAATCGAAGTCGGTGTGAGAGGGAGGGGTGAAGATCGGTTACTACTGGCAAACGGGAAGATGCTCTCATCTAAGACGACATGACGGGAGATGATAACACGTTTGGTGGCGAGATCAAAACAGCGGTACTCCTTATGGTAAGGATAACTGAGGAAGACACAGGCTGCGGAACGTGGAGTAAGTTTATGAGCAACAGTGGCAGAAAGGTTTGGAAAACAAAGACAACCGAAAACCCGGAGATAACTATATTACGGTGGGGAGCGATGAAAGAGTGCATAGGGAATGTCACCACCGACAGAGGAGGATGGGCAACAATTGAGATAGGTGGCAGTTGCTAGTGCCTCGGCCCAATACTTGGGATACTTAGGAGGCATAGTGGCGTGGAATAGGAGCGTGCGAATTGCATTGTTGAGAGTACGAATGATACGCTCGACTTTGCCATTCTACAGGAAGGTGTATGGGCAAGAGAGACGTAGGGTAATGCCGCGGGAAGCAAGGAAGGATGTGTTGCTGTGGTTCACAAATTCAGTGCTGTTGTCAGCCTGTATGGATTTTAGAGGGAGACCGAATTGTGTGCTAGTATAGACGGTAAATTTTCTATGTGCAAGGGAACGTCTGATTTCTTTTTAAGAGGAAAAGTCCAACAATAATGAGAGAAATCATCAAGTAACACTAAATAGTATAGAAAACCAAATATGCTAGGAACTGGAGATGTCCACATATCACAATGAACTCGCTCAAATGGCGCAGAAGAGCGCGAAGAAGAAGTAACAAAAGGGAGACGCATATGTTTGCCAAGTTGACAAGACTGGCAAAGAGAGCGGTCTACTTTATTACATGAGATGAGCGAGTTTTTATTGAAGGCGTCGAGACAGGCAACGCCGAGATGACCAAGACGTTGATGCCATAGCTGGGAGATGGCGAGGTGGGTGCTAGGTGTAGCAGGGGTGGCGACTGGAGGAATAGTGTAGAGGTCGCCCGCACTATTGCAGCGAAGCATCACACGCTGTGTCCGGGAATCCTTAATAGAAAAACCAAAAACGTCAAACTCGATGGAACAATAGTTCTCACGAGTGAACTGTCTAACGGAAAGAAGGTTGTGGACTAGGTTAGAAACAACTAAAGTGTTGTGAAGAAGAAAACGAGTAGACAGTATGTGGAGGAATGTGTAACCACGAGAAATGACAGGGAGGCAGGAACCGTTGCCAACAGTGACAACCGAGTGAGATGGGGGTGGGAAGAGAAGAGAAGTATGTCGTCGTCTGTCGTCATGTGGGAGGTGGCGCCACTGTCCATGACCCAGCCGCCGTGTCCTTAGACAGCCAGTTAGTTCAACGTGGTGATGAGGCCCTGCTGTTCCCAGGTCTGCGGGGTGAAAGGCTGAGACGACGTGAAAACGGTATGAACCTGAGGTGGGGTGCCGAGTAGGCCGAAAGTGGGCGAGGGGCGTCTACGGGTTGAAGCAAAACCAGGGACCAGTCGATGGAGATGGTGGCACGCGGCCACCCTAAGAGCCGGCACTGGCACCACTGCCGGACCCGCCCTGCTTGCCGCGGCGATTGCGGTTGCCGCGACGCCCGTCACGGGCATTGGCGGCCTGAGTGGTGGTCGATGACGTCGAGGTGGGGCTGTAGCCAGAGTAGTTGCGGGAGGAGCCGCCGGAGGCGAGCAAGGCCGTTGCGGTGGCGATCTTTGCCTTGTTGCCGAGGCGAGTCTCCTTGAGAGCAAGCATGGAACGCGCCCTGGTGAAGGGAACGGTACAGAGTTGGCGATGCCATTGACGATGCTGGAGAAGCGCAAGTTGAGACCACGCAGCAAGTTGAGGACGAGCTGCATGTCGTTGACGGGGTAGCCAATGTCACGTAGCTCATCGACGAGGACCTTCACCCACTAGCTGTAGTCGGCGATGGATAGATCGCCTTGGACGAGCGAGTGAAACTGGTTGTTGAAGAAGATCGTGTGGGACTCCTTGTTGTCACGGAACAGCGCCTTGATCGCGACCCAAAGGTCACGCGCGGTTTCTTGATCAGTCATCGCTGAGTTGAGGACGTCGTCGGAGACGGAGCCGTACAACCAGCTCAGTACGGCGGAGTCGGCGAGGGCCCAGTTGGCCTCGCCGCGATGCGCCGTATCGGTGCCGTCAATGTGGGAGAGGCCGAACTTCGCGCACATGGTCCGGAAGAATTTGAACCATTAGGAGTAGTTCGGTGTCTTCAGATCAAGAGTGGTCGGCACATGGGAATTGACAACGACCGTGCAGTAGGGGTTGAGGACGATCGGAGGAGCGACAAGCGCGATCTCGCCAGCGGTGGCGGCGGCAGCAGCTGGATCGGCGAGAGGGGCCGACATGATCGGAGTACGGCCTGGGGGGCGGCGGCAGCCTGGGGGCGGCGACGGCCTGGGAAGGAGGCGGCGGCGACCTGAGGGTGAGATGGCGCTGTGTGTTAGGGAGATGGGGCGGTGCTCGGAGGTGAGTCGACAACCAGGGAGGGTGGTGGGGATACAGCGGAAAGGCTCAGGAGAAATCTGATACCATGTAGAAGAATAGGCACAGACACCACACAGCTAAAGGGGTGGGGTGGCTTTGTATATATATAGCCCGGTGCAGGTATATAAGGAAAGCGTATACAAGGAAAGCGCATACAAGAAAAGCGAATACAAGGAAAACGTATACAATGAAAGCATATGCTATACAAGGATTCTAATACCATGCATGCAAAGTTAAATCAGGCATAGAAAGGGGGGAAATGCTGGTATGCTTAAAGAAGTTCTACGCATAACCAAGAGGACGTAATGTAATGTTCATTACTTCATTAGTTTAGATTGTGCACGAAGAAAACACCTGGTTTACAACCATACGAGCCTCATAGTTATCAACGCAGCTCAAAACAAGATCGACCCCAGTGCTATGCCCATGAGAGCTCCTGGCTTTGAGACTTGCCAAAAATGTTTCAAATCCTTGCACAGTAGTAATATTCAATGAATAGCTCTGCAGGAGAAAAAAGTAAGTCAACATCTGGTGGCATATAAGCAGGAGGAATAAAATGCAGTATGTTACTCCATCCAAAGATCCAGTACAAGGAAACAAATTATACATGACATTTTGTGCTTCATATGACGTTCACCCAAGGGAATAAGCAAGGAAAACAAACAAAAGGAAACAATACCAAAGATAAATTATTTTAATTTCAGATGTACAAAGAAGAATAAGTAGTGGGAAGTAGACTGCATTATGTTTAAGATTAGTACCTAGCTCTCAGGATGAAAATTGCAAGACTTCAATTTTATCTCTTCTACCAAGACTTAAGATGTACTGTATTGGATGAAATAATAGATTTTCTGTGGAAGGAAATGGGCTAGCACATCAAAGACTGATACTGGGTACAGTTCTCACCTCCAACGTAACGTCGGGATTTATTTCAGAAAGTGTCTGGACAGCGGCATCTGTTTTGGTCATTCCAACCTAACAGCAGGACATGGATTGTATACGAATCAGTGCCAGATTTAGATTATGCACTTGTAGAATAGCAAACACCAGCAATTCCACAAAAAGAACGTAAACAATGTTTAAGAAGAAAAACCTGCACCACTGATTAAGAGAAGGCATAGGGTGGCATTATGAACAAGAAAGTAGAAAACCAAATAAACATATTTTTCAGGTAGCTTACCTGATCTGGGCGAAAGAACAGCCTATTCATGTTAGCCAACTCGACTGTATCATAGTCATACAACAAGAGACGTCCAATTCCACATCTAGTGAGCATCTCTGCAGCGACACTACCAACACCACCTATACCCTGCAGAGCATATATCAACTGATCAAGACCACTTTTTCCCTGAGATAAAATTCCAAATATTTGTGTGGTAAGGTTTTCAGCTATGAATTTTCCACTTGAACAAACTGTAAAGATGCATCTTTTTTCTGTTTTGTTCTTTCATAGAACCTACACTTTGCATGAGCATATGTTGGTGTGAGATAGGATTTGAATTTGGTGCAGAAATGACATGTGAGAAACCAAACAAAACCATTGTTCGTCATGCCAATTTAATCAAGAATTAGTGAGAGAACCCAACTATATTCTCACTATCTCATATTCGCAATACCAGGTGAAAGCTCCAAGTACCAAGTAGAGGAGAGAGCAAATGCAATAACAGTTTTCTCGGAAGAAAGTTGTCCAATGTCAGGTTAACACCTTTGTTGTAACGAATTAACTCTGATACCACTTGTCATGAAAAATATTCAATAAACAAGTCTTGCATGAGCAGGCCTAGAAGTCTAGCGTGTGTTCCGTCAGATGGTAAGGTCATCCAACAAGCCTGTCCAAGTACTGAACATGTACCCAAACGTGAGAGGAATATGTGTGATTCAGACATACTAACTAAAGTAATTTCCAAGTTAGTGTCTGAAGCTGGAATTAACCTTAAGATGAAAGCAAATGGCTGTTTCAAACATACGTTAGCATTACATTTTCTGATTAGGCATAGCCAGGACCGGGTATACTCGTATCAGGTTCTGACGGCAACCAGCATTTGAAATTTCACAATTTGCAACTGATATTTGCAATGGTACTAGTAGTGACCTCCTCTATTTAAAAGAGGGAACTTTTGCAGGTCTGCCCCCATGCCATTTTCCAAATGCAGACGCTTACAGAAATTTATAGGTAACGGTTCCAACACGCGCCAGATGAGAGCGAAAGACGCTTACAACGATGGCGACGGAGTAGTCGCGGATGCGCTCGTAGTTGTCGACGATCCCCATCCGCTGCAGCGCCATGAGCCTGCTGTAGGGGTTGCTGTCCACCACCTCCGCGCTCATGTCCTGCACCAGACCACCCCAATTCGCAACCCACAGTAAATTCTACAAATCTACAAATTCGCCACCCAGAAACCCTACAAGTCTACAAACCCCAGCGGCCGAAAGGAATTTGCATCAGATCGTACCTTGATCTTGGATCGGGTAGCAGCGCTGGCCGGGCTCATCATCCCCAGCACTCGATCTCGCATCTAGCAACCATGCCATTTTCCATGATGATGGCGAGGATGATGATGATGAGATAGTAACAAAAAGGGAAGGATCGAAAAGATCTATGGAGAGGAGTGGGTAGGCTACCCGATCGATGGAGGCGGGGTCGGGGCGCTGCTTGAGCGCGTCGAGGTCGCGGAGCAGCGCGCGCAGCTCCTCCTCCATGGCAGCCGCTCGCCGCTTGGCTCCGCCGGCGGATGGAAATCGGAAGCGAGAGAGAACCACACAAGGGTAGACTCGCTCGAGAGCGTTTTGGCTGTCACTCTGGTCTGGATCGAGTCTCTGAGTCGGCGGGGCACGAGGGAAAGCGCCGGCGGCCGCGCCGAGTCGAGTCGAAGCAGGGGTGGGGTGCTGTCTGCTGATCCGAGGTGTCTGCGCTGACGAGGCGGCGTGGATGACGTGTCAGCCAGCGTGGATGACGTGTCAGCCAGCGTGGATGACGTGTAAGCCAACGTGGATGTAATGTGGCGACGTGGCAGACCAAGTGACGTGGTGTCTGTACACGTCGGAATTTGATGGCCCGGCCCGGCACTGGGTGGCCCAAATAGAAGGCCTGTGGGCTGGAGAACCAATGCTGATGTAATTCGGGCCTAATCGTGCACGACAGCCGGCCCATTCATCCTAAAGGTTGCTGATCTACAGGTCCTTAACAGGCCGGATCAGCACTTCTTCACCAGGTGAAGATGCGAGCACTTCTTCACCACTTGTTTTTTTTTTTTTTGGAGAGGGAGCACTTCTTCAGTTGATAAAGGCCCGATCGGTAGGACCGTAGGAGCAATGGTTCCATCGAGTACTTGGACCGGCCAGAAGTCTGGATTTATTTGTACAAAATTAAATTCCAGTACGTAAGTCCTAGGAATTACACTTAGGAGCAAGGTTGGGTGATCGAATGGAATGCACTTGGACTTAGAAGCGAGATACCAGATCACCTTAATTCTTAGCATCAATTCCCTGTTTCCCTTGTTCGAGCTACCGAGAGATCGAGTATGCATTAGGCTGATCCATCCATGCAATCCAACCAAATCTGGAGTAAGTCGGCTGGTCGTCGGCATCGCTGATTGCCCCCCACCGAACACCCCCCTTGCCGAACCCCTCCTTCCTCGTCGAAGGTGGCGCCAAGGGAAGGAGGAGGTGAAGGTGTGGGGGAGGACGCCGGCGAAGTGGTGCTGCGGGGGGAGGAGCTCCGGCAGGCCTCGCCGATGCCAGCGAGGCTCCGCGGGAGAGCGCGCCCGAGGGAGAGAACGTTACTCGGATGCAGCAGGTACGTACGCATGCTTCGTCTGCACGGCGCGAGCGTACGAGAGCTCACGTACGGGGATCGTGTGCAGCCAGGAGAGGGGACACATGCAATAGCGTTAAGCAACAAACTGGAGTCTAATCTCTCTTCTTCCCTCGATCGTTAATTCCGTTTCACTTCACTTCTCGCTAATCCCCAGAAAATCAAACCGAGTAGTAGCAATTTAATTTGCTCTTTACGGGCTTTGAGGACTAGTTAGTTGAGTAGAGAAGACACATGAGCTAACCAGAGGAATAAGCCAGGAATGTGCGTATCCCGAGCAGCATACGTGGGGAGCAATTAACAAGGAAATTTCGGTTAATCCCCTGGCTGTTCTCTCATCAGGGTTTGGTTATTGATCCCAAGAGAATGTACCAGTTGGGCATTTATAAATGGATGTGTCTGGTTATCATCCGGATATTTATTCTAAATAATTATCTAAATTTATAATCTTTAGATTAAAAATCCAATAGCTCTCATCATTTTTTCTTTTTTACGAGGTAGAATTTGGTATAAATCTTCGTGTACATCTAGAGATAAAAAAATTTAGATGATTATTTAGAATAAAATATTTAGGTAATATTTATCAAAGCTTTTTTTAAATTATTTGAGCTTGCATGTCGCTTCCCTTCACTGACACTCATTTTGTCAAAAACTTCATACTATACTCCACGTTCGTACGGTTTTCATATCTTCGCACTGAATGCAAAAAAAAAGTGCATCTTTCCCCTCAAATTGACGAATTATTTTTATATATTTAAACAGTACGTATTTTTATTGCACGTTTAGTGTTGGGAAGAGCAGCTGCACATGCTTTATAGAAATGAAACCGACCGGAATGGTTCTAATAAATTTCAAATTTGGAAAAATGACAGGAAATAACAGTACGATTTGGCTATTTACAAGTTGTCTGATATTTTCTGAAGTCTAAGTCATTTTCTGTTTGAAAGATCGTATATGGTAATAGAGGGAATGAATGGTGCAAACTTAGAAATTTTTTCAAGTATTCAATATTCTATCCTCAGACATATACAGATGTGTAGAATACAGAATCCTCAACTAAACATCAAACCAACTAATCTAAATCAACAAAACTTAAGACCTAACCCTTCCTGGCAGTCTGACCAGCCTCCAAATGGCGGTCAACCGCTAGTATAAGGGCGGTCTGACCATCTGCTACAATAAATTCAGAGAATAAATAGTATTTTCAGCACGATTTCAAAAACTAAAATCGAGAGAACTTTTGATCTGTAGATCTAAATAACATAAATTTTACACAGATCTTCTCTAGGTTATTGTGAATCTATTCCAATAAACAATTATGAAAATCATGGCCAAATTTAAGACCTTTTCAGTTTGTTGTAAGATTGCACCAAAACCAAGCTAAAATCCCAAACGGTGAATACAACTTGCTCGTGGGTAAATGATTGCCAAGATAGCTCTATATGTATTCACACATGTCACAGTAAGCTAAAACACTAAAGAACACGATCCAAAACCCCTTGAAATAAAAAATCACTCGACGAAACCAAAATCAAGCAAAATCGGGTTTCTTCATAAACTTGCTAAATCAAGCAAAATCAGGTTTCTTCATAAACTTGCTCGCAAAGTGGCTAAATGATAGGAGATCAATCTCTAGAAGTTATCTCCATCTCAATCATGTTCTTGACACAACAAGATCAAGAAGAGAAAAAAAATAAAGATCAAAACCAACCAAAACAAGAGTAAATCAATCAAAACAAGAAATAGACATAGAAATCATCAAAGATTGATATATTGCTTGCTTGAGAGGGATAGTTTTACAGCCACTCCACTTTAGAGGACAGAGAGCACACCATATACTCAAAACGCTAACCCTAAAATATCAAAGCACAAGAGAGATGGGTTAGATGATTAACCACGTGTCTCCATCTCAACCCCTTTTATATATAGGCTAGCCAGTCACATCTACCCCTTAATGGATATTATCCTTTAGTACAATGGAAAATCCATTAACCCCACACATACGAGTTTTACTCACACATGTTCGTTTGTGCACACTTTTCAAAGTGTATAAGCCCGTATCCACTAAATCCTTAACTTTGATCCATCTCGATCAAATCAACTCCACCTTGATTTAAACCGCTCTCTGACACATCACCCATGCGCTACAATTTTGATCCAATGTAGTTTTCGGTATTTTGGCCAAACTACCAAAATACACCTCATTGACCCGGACATCACCATTCTTTGCAAGCAATCACCATACTTGCCACGTATAAGTGCATCACTAGCTTGCCACACGTCACCAAATCTCTCCTGTCCTGGTTCCACCAAACCATGCCTCACTTAAACCATCCAAGTCTCATGGTGTCATCCTACCGTTCAAACTCGTTTTCAACATTTTTCGCCTTTTTCGTGCTATACTTGAGTTTACCGCCTCACCCGGTATTCTCGATCGTTTTGGGTCTCAACTCCTTCATAAGCGTAGCCCCAATTCTCACCATTGACTATGGTTGATTCTAAGCGATTCTACATATCCAAAGATAAAGAAATCATTTTCAGATACAAGTTCTTCAGTATTTAACCCGCGTTAGCTAAAACATGCATCATGCAATTTTAATACAATGACCCAGGTCACCTCAACTCAATCCATGAATTAAATCCCAAAAATCATCAATTTCTACTCAAAACCAATTCTGATAAAGTGTGATCTTTGCAAAAATCAAATACCACTCCAGAAATATTGCAATGGTTTATCACAATATTAAACAAGACCTTATCACATGATTCTTCCCTGTGACCTTTGGATTTGCATGAATGGATTAGTATGGTGTGATGTTTGATCCGATGTTGATTCAATGTGTAACAAAGTGAATAAGGATATATGGCATGCTTCTTCAAATCTAGGTTCCACTCAGAATGGTGTTTTATTTGCTGTCGGCGTTTGCGTTTGCTTTTTTTTACTGTTTGGTTTTCTGTTTTTTATTTTTATTTTTCCCTTGTATTCTTTTGCATTATCTGTGATGGACTAACATATTTTTTAAATTTTTTTTCAAATTTAATTATACCAAATAAGTTAATTCAGCTACAATAAAAAATCCAGCCACAGTAAAAAAACATAAACCATCGTCATTTTAAACATCCCTAATTTATAGACATGTTACTTAGTAACAACATGTATGGGTTCTTAATTAGTACATTCCCCGTACTCAATCCTATACCCTTAATTAATATCTAAGTACTCCACTTGTAATGAGCAGAATGTTGCTTTCACCACAAACATCGAAGGATCCATCGGCTCCAATGTTCTATAAGCTGTTAGTACAAATACGTTGCAACTCAGCAAAGGCAATTTGCGCCCGTCGAAACATTCATGCATGTGCGCGCGTCGCTCATACCAATGCCTTCTAATACAAATCTGATAGCGTAGAACGGGACAGCCGTCAAGAACAATTAATTACTTTTCTAGTACCAATCAATCACGAGTTACCTACCTTAGCAACCAAGCCAAGTGATTAGTTAGTAGTAAACACAGCACGAGGCGGCCGGGCTAATCTCTTCCCCACGTCGATCTCTCGCTTTCTTCGCGGAGCTCCCTTTCAAATCCAGTACTGGACGAGCAAGAAAGGTCACCTCGTCTGACCAAGAAAGACCGACGACGACGAGGCTTCAACAAGAGCCAATCTGAACGACTACCGAAGCCAAAGGGGGTGTATCCGATGCGTCCTGCCACTTCGGTGCTCCTATGCATAATGTATTCCCCTGCGAAGACGTTCAATCAACCATGCATGAAATTTTTCAAAACAAAATTGAGAACATCTATCTATTATTATATATTAAAAGTTGATGACAGACCGTCACAGGCCGTTTACAGCTTCTAAAAAATAAATATGCTTAACAACAAAAGAAAAACATCTAACCCTTAAATTAGTGAATCCTATATAATTTTAAAGACTTAGATTCGATAGTTATATTAGAGATATATTAATTTGAAAAAAGTTTTAAATTTTAACTCATCATTTGGTGAACCCTAATTTTTAAAGGCTTAGACTCCTAGTTAGTTTAGAGATATATTAATTTGAAAAAACAAATAAGAGTAAATTGCACTGTAGTCCCTTGATCATGCGCTATCATCTCACTCAGCCTTCTGAACTTACAAATTACTTTGTAGACACTACTACAGAAATCATCATCACAGACGGTTCTATAACGTCATCACAGACGGTTTTTTGAACCGTCTGAATTTATGGGTCAGTGATAATCGAAAGTTATCACGGACGATTTGTGAGCCGTCTGTGATAAATACAATACAGACGGTTTGTAACTAAAACTGTCTGTGAAAAAGACTATCACAGACGGTTTATACTACAAAATCGTCTATGATATTTCATTCTATACCTAAAAATTTTTCTATTTTTCAGTTAGTCTCAAGAAATGTTAGCTATGCTTTTTGAAAACAAGCGAAAACAAGCAAATACGATATCAAACATAGCAGAGAATATTTTATTTCCATTACAATCCACCATTACAACATCACAAGATTACAATCCACCATTACAACATCATAAGATTACAATCCACCATTACAACATCACAAGATTACAATCCACCATTACAATAGCATAGAACATAGCAGAAAACAATGAAAGTAACAATGGAGACTACGATGAAAAGAACAATGAAAGCAACATAGCAGAGAACAATCCATCATCACAAGCTCGGGTAGGCCTTTTTAGCAGCTGCCTCACTGTAAGCTCCCAGGCAACAATGGAGGTTACGATGGAGACCTAAACTCCACATAATCAAATACTTGAAAAAACAATAGAGGGAGGAAGCGGAAAATAATGGAGACCTAAACCTTACAGACACATTTGAAGGGAGGGAGTGGATGGGTTCATGTGAGTATTTATAGAGGAGTCCTACTCGAACTCAGGCAGAAAATTATGAAATTTTAAAGATACGCGAAGCGAGAAATATATCACAGACGGTTCTTAATTAAGAAATATATCACAGACGGTTTTTAAAGATGCGTGAAGCGCGAACCGATATAATATAAACAACTAGTTTCAAAGTACGAAATAGCAAAGTTCTGTATAACTTATATATACTCATTTGAAAGATTTCGGCGAGATCTACAACTTTGCAGTTGAGATAAACCCCAAAATTCGAAGGAAAGATAAAATTTTTTGGCAAAAACAGAATTCAAAAACTTCCAATTCGAATTTGATGCTACAAATGGCTGATTTTGGGGTCTTCGAGGAATACTAGCGCAAGCAGGTCATTTTTTGGATCGGGCCCGTCGTTAGCTTTCTAATAAGTACAAGAACGTCAAAAACGGACACCGTATGCAAAAGTTATACCCGTTTTGCTGAAAGTGTGTTAAAACGGAATTCTACTCGAACTCAAGCAGAAAATTATGAAATTTTAGAAGTGTGTGGGGCGGAAAATATATCACAGACGGTTCTTATTTAAGAACCGTCTGTAATATTGGCAATATCACAAACGGTTCTTGATAAAAAACCATCTGTGATAGTATCACAGACAGTTCTTATTAAGAACCGTCTGTGATTGCATTTAATACAGTCGATTTTTATGAACCGTCTGTGATGAGGCGTCTAATATAAACCTTTTTGTAGTAGTGAGACTCCCTGAACTTATGTTTGTTTATACGGCAAGTCCAATTGTCTATTAGATAATGGAAGCATTGAGGTGGAATCCTATGTGGCCATTTCCTATAGTTCCTATGAGCTGGCATCCTACATGGCAAAGATGGCGGTAGCCCTGAGGGGTGACACTGTGCCAGGTGAGCAGTTGGGTGGAAAGCAACTAGAGGGCATGGTCAATGATGGCAAATCCTTGAGAACCCCAACAAGGTGATGCTAGAGGAGGTAGATCGAGCACTGGCATCATTCCCGCCACTAGTGTTCACAGAGAGGCACAGAAGTAGGAGGAGCAGCTCGGGAAGGGACGACGGCACGTGGGCACAGCAACGGTGATGGGGACAACACCAACGGGGTCGATGGCGATGAGCACCTCAACTCCACCGCTTGGATCTTGAGTGTATGCTCGTCTCTAGCACTCACAATCTCCATAAAAAGCCATTCGAGGAAGGCTAAAACCTTGTCACTAGTGCAGCCCGAGAACCAATGTTGATTAGCCATATGTCATGTTTCGGTTGTTCCAGTGAGAATTTTGAAAATCCAACCATGCCATGTCATGTTCCATCTCTTCTTCTCTCATGTCCCCAAGTTAACTTTATTTCTACTCATGCAGCGCTACGAATCGACCATTTTCTTCCTCTTCTTCGAGTTGGTTTCACCATCGTTGTTTGTTGTCTTTGGTGATCCTTGATCCAATTACTTTGCACACGAGCATCCTCTCAATATACCCATCTTTTGATGTGCTCACTTCTCTTCCTAGACAACTATGGTGCCATTGTCACATTGAAAGAACCTCCAGCACCTCCCTATACCAAACCCCGAACCACCACCACCATAAGCTTCGTCTTGTCGTCCTCATTCCATTATGCCCATTCCCGGGGAGTCGCCGCCCATCTCCTACTACCAACATGTGGAGCCTTACTCACCAAGGTTGTTAAAATAGTGATTATAGTCATAGAATCGTATAATTCTATGATCCCACAAAGCCAATCTGACTCAAATTGTATCTTGAATCGTACCTAGTAGAATCGTGGTAGAATTGTGATCCTAATCATAGAATCGAGTAGAATCATGGTAGAATTGCAGTAGAATCACGTATTATCTAAGATTATGAAAGACTTAGGTGTTTTGTTGTGTTCTATCCCTCAATTCAAGTTATATGTTAATTACTAAGTAGTCAATAGCTTAGACATTAAGATTTAGAGGTTTGAAATAATAAAAATTAATTTAATTATCTATTTATTTTATATTTTTTATGTAAAATGATTAGATTATGGCAATATTGTTAATATCGCTTTTCTAGTCGTAGCTCTCAATGACATAGAATTTAAACTATGATTCTACTCGTGAATAAGATATATTTATTAATCAAATTAGATATCAAATGACCAAATAAACACTCATATCACTCTTAGAATATATGGTAAATTAGAATAAATATGTTTTTGGTAGAATCAAGTAGGATATTAGATTCTGCAATTCAATCTTAGAATACGATCTTACCAGAGTGTATCAGATCCGATTTAGAATCACGATTCTGACAATCTTGATACTCACCGTCGCCTCCTTCTCTCATTGCTATCTCGACCAGAGGATGAAGAAGACGATGTCATCTCATTCTCTCTCTCTATCATGCCATGTCAGCGTCCACCTCAGCACTTCCGTTTTCTAACAAGCAAGTGGACCTACAGTGCAAACTGATGCAAGTTCAGGAGCCCATAAAGTAATTTGCAAGTTTAGGGGGCTAAGCGAGACAACGACGCAAGTTCACGGAGCTATATTGCAATTTAGTCAAAAAAAAAAAGAAATAGGTAGCACTACGTTTATTTCAGAGGTTGAGAGTGTAAATTTGCTCGATAGACTTACCTCTCAATCCTCTCTTTCACACTTAAGGAGAGATCTAAAAATAAAACTTGCTGATTAAATATAAAATCAATACCCCCATATTCAAATTTAGACTAAAAATATATATTTTAAATTTGAGTTTATATAAAGTTGTACTATAGTACACCAAAACATGCAATTGCGTGGGCCAATCGGCTAGTTCCATAAAAGGACAATCAAAGAATCATGAATAATTTTGAAAAAAATGAGAACATTAATATAAAATCAACATGTAACACCGCAAAAAATTAACCTAAATTTTTTATCAACACATAAAAAAACAAAATTGTTTGAAATCTGAAAATAAAGAAAAAAGTTACGTTCACTAAAGTTTCTTAATTTTGTTTATTCAATTATATCAAGTTTAAGTTGAAAAAATAAGAGCAATAATTGTGTTTATTCCTAACTCAACCACACCGTGTTATATACGATTGTGCACCATTGCTATGGTACAAACATGTGACATTCCTTCACTTCAAAAGAAAAGGAAGCCTTTGGAATGATTGCCTTCTTCCTATTTTTAACAACTTTGGAATGATTGTCTTAGCTCTAGAGAAAGTAAACATCACCAAAGCACATCGAGATAGTAGCGTGCACCACGCATTCTTAAACATTTCTGGTTGTACATATCACTTATAGGTCGTTGTTAATCCTTATCGTTAGCTGGAAAATCCGGCCGTCAGTCTGTTTCGTGACATATTTTCAAGAGAGAGGAAGCGTGCACATAGTCATCGTCCTATTAATTTATAAATAAAAAAGGTTTTCAGTTGCTTCAGCTATAGATCACGATCATGGAGGAAGCAAAAAAAAAAAAGAATGCTTAAACGGGAATCGTCAAAAATGCTGAAGAAACAAGAGATGGTACGGAAGAAGAGCAACGAGTTTAGAACGTTTCTGTTTTGACCTAGCTGATGAGAGCTCTCTCATCCATAGCTTGTTTAGGGCGGGTCATTTCAGTTACGTCTGGTCCAGGAACGTGCAGTTAGTAGTTACCATTTAACCGTGGTTAGCCAAGTCCAAATCCAACAAGTTTTACCCTCTCCTCCTGCCCTTGCAACTGTAACCGCCAGCTCCTCACTTCACCGCAAGTTTTTTCTTGGTTTTCTTTTAGCCCACGCGTGCATGGATGAAGCCTTTTCCTTCTCTTATTGTCCACGTAAGGTTAAGCCCACTCATTTCGACTTAACTTCTAATTTATTTTTTTTACTATTTATAAATTTTATATTTTTTTGATTTTTAGTTTTTTAGCTTTTTGTCGGTTTTTTGTCCCGTATTCGTTTGTATTGTTTGTGATGGATTAACTTATATTATTCTATTTTTAATTTTTTAAATTAATTATGTTAAATAAGTTACCATCAGTTATAGTATAATTTCAACCAGCTATAGTGTAATTTTAGCTATTAGCCACTAAATTTTAGCTCAACCAAACGGCTTCTAAAAAATCTGTAAAAAAAACAAATGTGAACCTAAAATGGTAAGTGCCGCGGATATCTTTATCCGTTAGTTGATGTTGTTTTGTTTTGAGTTCTTTGACCACGCTTTTCTTATCTCTCTGCCCGGTTTTTAAGCAAAAGGCAAAAGCGAATCAAATACCCTAAGTAGGAAAAACATTCGCTAAATTCTGAAATATTTGTAAATTTGAAAACCCTGTGCGCATTCCACAAAATTTATTTTGATGTGTTGTTTGCCATATAGATTCAATACTTTATTGTGGTGGAGTATTAAATTACTTTTACTTTAATTCCAACTAAGATGGTGTCAGAATTTGACCAACAATAATATTTTGGTGTCAGAATTTGACCATCAATAATATTTTGCAGGTGTATTTTCTTTGTTAGAACCTGTATGCATGTACTCCTCCAAAAAAATGTGTGTACAATTATTTTTAAACAACACTAAAAGAACACTGATTAGTGACCTTTAGGTGCTCATGTGACTACTCCACTTGTATTTTGGAGAATACTGGCACCTAAAATTGCATTGAATTAAGTCAAAGGGGACCATATTTCCTGCATTTAAGTGGATGCTACAATGCGCGCGTCTTGGAGCGCTGACTATCGAAACGCCATAAACACTTGGATTGAGGCAGTCGGAAAGTTTCATGTGATCCCAATAAATTTCGACCATATCTTCTACCCGCCTAAATATTTTCTAAGGGTATGTACAACCCACAGATAACTACTGTCTTTATCATGCCAACACAGCAAAATCATCTGACGTGGACTGTAATTAAGGAAAAGAGAGACACAAGCCGTCCTCTCGCGAAGAGACGGCCTGCACTCGTGCTCCTAGGCGAAGAGACGGCGTTGCGAGCGTTGTACGAGCCATCTTTTTTATAAGCTATCTTTTTTAATAAGGTTACAGACAACTAAATAGACAGTCCATTGTATAAGCTGTCTTTTTTGTTGTCTATATGTGATATGTATGTATATACAGACAGCAACCGTCTGAACTGTTGTACGTGCTCTAAGAACTATCAAAATGATAATAAATGTTTTTTTAAAAAAATACAACTGACACCTAAAATTACAATTATTCGTAACATGTTGAAGCAGCTGGCACCTAAAGTTACACTGATTCTTAATAGTTTGAAGAATATTTATAATGCCAAAGGAAATCGTATCTAATGCATTTAAGTAGACGACACAATGTATGTACGCATCTTGGAGCGCTAATTATCCCCTTATGTACCTAGGATATGTATAATAGTTTATCTTTTAAAGTTATCTCTAACTCTTTTACCATATATAAAAATAGCACTAGAGACAACTTCTTTAATAATAAATTATTTTTTTAACTATTTTATACGATTTTCACTATAACTTCGTGACTCACATTCTTTCACTATTTGCGTGGGTTGGAGATTCAAATCGTCTCTTATATAAGAGACAACATATTATTCTCTTCTCACTTTCTTTCTCCTTCACATAGAATTTTACTTATTTAACATAACTATGAATCAGCTAAGATGGTATTGTTGAAGATACTTTTAAAGTCCAAACAGTCAAAAAAAAGTTTGAAGCAACACAGTGAATTTGATCATACCTTAAATTCTCATCTGCTGTTAGGATGCCACAATCCAATATATTAAGTGACAATTAAACATCCCTTAAGAACAAACCATCGAATTCAATACCAAGAAACCGAATCTAGAGAACCAATATAAAAGGAAAACAGAACCACCAAAGGAATGGCAAACGAAACAGCAAGAAAGCATGCAGAGAAAAAGGGCAGCGAGATCGTGCACGGTAACCGCAGCCCAAAACGAAGCACTTATTTATTTTGATTTTTCAATTGTTTAATTTGAATTAATTTATACTATTTATCAGCCAAAAGAGATGCAGCCAAAAGAACGAGCAGCACTGCAGCAGCCAACCCATCTATCCATCCATGCAAATCCCAAAAGCCAAAGCGGCATGCGCGCGGTGCGAGGAAGGGTGGGTCAGTGAGCACTCCCGGACGGTCAACCGCGCCGTTGACCGTTACGGCGTGGCGAGATCCCGTCCCGTTAGCACGCCGCGGGTCGGGGGCATTCCCGTAAACTCCCCACCACTACCCCACTCGCCTCCTCCCAACTTCTTATATATAGCCACCTCGCCTACCCTCATTCCTCACCCCTTACCTTCTCTCTCTCTCTCTCTCTCTCTCTCTCTCTCGATCTCTCACCGTAACGGAGGCGCATGGCGACGAGACGCGGCGGCGCGTGCTTCTCCCTGGAGGGGGAGCCGGCGGTGGAGGAGGGCGAGAGCGGGGCGAAGAGGCGGAGGACGGAGGACCCGACGGAGGTGACGGTGCCCGGCGGCACGGGAATGTTCGAGGAGCTGCCGGACGAGCTGGTCCTGTCCATCCTCGCCGACGTGGCGGCCACCGCGAACTCGCCGGCCGATATCGCCGCCGCCATGCTCACGTAAGTCCGCCGCCGCTTTGGTTTGGTTCGGTTCCTCCTCGATCGTGTCTCCTGTTTTGATTCTTGGGTGCGTGGTGGTGTGGTGGAAGAAATCGGTCCAGTCTTAATTTGCGGGATGAGTTTTTGACGGGGAATATCGCCTTTTTGTTTGGGATTGCAGGTGCAAGAGATTCAGGGAGCTGGGGCAGCACAGGCTGGTGCTCGCGCGGGCGTCGCCGTGGTGCATCGCCGTGCGCGCCAACAGCTGGTCCGACGACGCGCACCGCTTCCTCCACCGCTGCTCCTGCGCCGGCAACCTCGACGCCTCCTACCTACTCGGCATGGTACATGGATCCCCCAAAACATTTCTTGTTGATTAATCCCCTTCGCGCATTCGCATTTGACGATCGTGCCGACGTCTCTGTTCGTGTTTGTCCCCTGCTGCAGATCCGGTACTACTGCCTGGGCAGCCGCCGGTCGGGGTCGGAGCTTATGGGGATGGCGGCGCTGCGCGGCCACGCGGAGGCGCTCTACTCGCTGGCCATCATTCAGTTCAACGGCAGCGGTCGCTCCAAGGACGAACGCAACCTCTGCGCAGGCGCCCAGCTCTGCGCGCGCGCCGCCGCCCGCGGCCACACCGACGCGCTGCGCGAGATCGGCCACTGCGTCTCGGACGGCTACGGCGTCCGCCGCTCCGTCTCGGACGGACGGCGCCTCCTCATCCAGGCCAACTTCCGTGAGATGCGCGCCGCCTTCACCGGGCCCGCTCTGGCCGGGGCCCTCGGCCACCGTGGCGGGGGCAAGCCGCACATGTGCCTGCTCAGCGACTTCGGATGCCACATGGCCGCCGCCGCCGGGCGCAGGGCGCACGCGGCCAACGAGTTCCTGGTGGAGTGGTTCGCGTCGCGGCCGGTGGTGGGGGAGGCCGACGGCCACGCGCTGCGGCTGTGCTCGCAGCCCGCCTGCGGGCGGCCCGAGACGCGGCAGCACGAGTTCCGGCGGTGCTCCGTGTGCGGCGTCGTCGTCTACTGCTCCCGCGCGTGCCAGGCGCTGCACTGGAAGGCGGCGCACAAGAACGAGTGTACCCCCATCGAACAGTGGCTCGTTGCAGCCCATGCCAACGCCAACGTCAATGCCAATGCGGCTGCTCCCAACGTTAATGCGGCGGCTGCCAACGCCAACGCCAACGCCGACGTAGCTGCCCCCAATGCTCATGCCAACGCCAACGCCGTTGCGGCTGCCCCAGTTGCCGGTGGCGGCGGTGCGGATGCGACGATGGCCGTCTATATGGCGATGCCGTGAGCGCGGTCCGTCTCCGGCTCCGGAGAGTGTTATTTAAGGATGCTTCTGCTGCAGCTTAATCTTGTCTTAGTTTATCGCTCTTGTTTTTCCATCCTTTGTTTTTTCTTTTAGTGTATAATTAAGTTTTTGTGTGTCATCTTTTGTTCGTGGTCCGCTTGTTCTCGTACATGGTTTTCTTAACTTATTAGTCGACGATGGAAAAGAACCAGAAATTTGGTACTCCATCTTGAGGTGTCAGATTCTACTAGTGCACACCACACGTGTGGTACATCACTGGCGCTACTAGACAAAAAAAAAAAATCAAAACCATCCGTATTCATATTTTCGTTTGATGGTGGGTGGGTTATAATAATTGAGTTGTACTACTACAGCAGTATATTCAATTTCCTCCCTAAAAAGGCCACGGTAAAATTGGGTGGTCGGTTTGGGTTATTATACTGTAGTACTAGCAAGTAGTAATTTTTTGGGCTCCTGTGGAAACGATCAAGGGCTGCACCGTGAAATTCTGGTGCACGCCTACTTTTAGCAAAGCTATTGGTCCTGCTTATTTGAACTTAAATTTCTTTTATGTGATTTATTATTTACTATTTATAATTTTTATCTTTTGGTTTTTGATATTTTTTAATTTTTTATCGATTTTTTTCGTATTCGTTTGCATTATACGTGATCGGTTAACCTGTTTTTTCTATTTTTAAATTTTTAAATTAATTATATCAAATAAGATACCGTCACTATCAGTTACAGTATAATTTCAACCAACTACAATATAATTCTAGTTATAAATCATCAAATTTCAGCCCAACCGAGTGGTCTCTTTTGAATCTTTCCCCTGTCGTGTAAACCAGCAGTGATTTCTATGCTTTTCATTTATATATGTATAAATTTTAAAATATCAATCAGAAGATAAGTAGCCATAATTCTCTATTAAAGGTGCTTTAATATTCCTTCCTGTGTAAACAAGAAAAGCGTTCCAAAACTGGCACGCACCTCGTAAATTTTGGCTTGTAGTAATGTACAGACTGGAAATAGCTCACTAAAATTTGCGTAACTCTTGCCCTTTTTTTGGAAACGGAATGGGCGTCACAAAGTTTTCCCTCGTAAACCGTGCCTTTACTACTTCATGAATCTAGGAAAGAAACGAAAAAGACTGAGTTCTTTTCAATTTAACTTATAGTTTTTGATTTATGCTATAGTAATTTTTAAATGATGTATTTTTTAAAGATAAAGTCTGTAAATTATTTATTATAGATATTGTATCAACTTCATTTATATCGATCAAAGTCACATACAAGTGTTTCCTCAATACTCTTTCGCGAACGATCATAATTCAAAATTTTAAATCAAAAACAAAAAACCATAACCAAAAAAACAAAGAGACTTTTATGCTTTTTTAAGTTTATAGCTTCGGACTTATGGCTTAAGATTTTTTAATAATAGATATGGTAGTTTTTTTGTCGTCAACGATTTATTCAGACAGTCTTTTTGAAACGGTATATTAACTCAAACAAAACACTATTAGCGTAATCAAAAGGAACTTACAAATAGCAGGTAGGGAAGAAAACGAATTGGATAGAAATCGAATAGTTTCGAATACGAATATAAATATTATTGAATATAAATATTAATATTTTTAAATATAGATATGGATATTTTTAAATACAAATATGAACACTCTCAAATATAAATTTTACTTATTACATGTGTATTTTTAAATATAAATATTAAATAAAATAAATTATCTTTTACTGTTTTCCGTTTACGAATCAGTGACTCCCCCCGACGTGGACATTGCAGAGCTGCAGTTCCTTCAATATCTTGCTCCCTGCACATCTGCGTCAGTCAAAAAGTGCAAAACAGCCTGGCTGGCTTGCAGTTCCTCCTCGAGGATTTCTTTTGGCCACTTTGTGCGTGCGTCCGTCCGGATCAAAATCCCTCCGTCGCGTGAAACGCGGCTGGAAATGAAGTTGAGCCCTATACAAAAAAAAGGTTGCGTCCTTTTTTTACTGTAGCCTATAATTTATAGTTATGATTGATAATTTTTAATTTTAACATGAATATTTGTATAAGCAAAATAAATATCGATAAATTACTTTAAAAATGCTATTCCGATAAATCATTTTAAAAAGATGGTGAAGAAATTGATTTGTTTATTTATTCGGAGAAAACCATGAGTCCAAAAGAATAGAACCAAAGTGCATTGGGGTGCTGCCAAATTTCAAAGAATTGGAACCTTCAAATGGTAGGTGTCTTATGTAGAATTTTTTTAAAAAATAATATATTTTTTATTAAATATAATATAATATATCTCATTTAAAAATTTACATAAATAACCTTATGTCATCGTTTCAAATGAATGACGACATAGGCTCTATCATCAAACGAAAAGACGAGAGAGTAACATGTCTGCGTCACAGCATCTCTCGCCATTTTAATTGGCAACAGAAACACGAATCGTTATTTGAAATGACGACAGAAGCCCACTTTGTTGTCAATTGAATTAACGACTGAAGCTCCATCGTCAATTGGATTGATGACAGGCCTATGTGTCAGTTCAATTGGCGACGAAGGTTATGTCTCCAGTTAAACTGGTGATAGAGACCTGCTAACTGCCACATGGTACTCCACGTCGTCATTTGAAATGACGATAGAGGTCTGTCGGTATTTGAACTAGCGTCATAAGGTTATATATATATATATTTTATGATATATTTGTGTAACATTAATAAATAATACATTATTTAAAAAATCGTATGTACAACGCCACGTGGCTTGTCGTCTAAGTCGACCACTCGTATTGTGTCTACTTTTGAGTCGTGGGGCGTGAAACGAAAGGGTGTCTGCCCCTTGCTGCCAATTATCGGTGTTAGTTGCCACATACGCGTCCATTTGCTGGGGCGGCTCCATAGCCACCGACATAATATAGCAACTGAACGCACTGCAACGGCGGGCGACGGCTCGCCTGAGTCCTTGCACCGAGGCCGATCGAGCATGCGTGTCGGCCGTGGCGCTGGGGGGTTAATCGTGAGCGGACACCTCGGTGCTCTTCCAGACGCTGCGACCCTGCTCGATTGATCGTCGGATCCCCAATTTTCTCCCCTCGCGAAGCAACGTCGCCATCGCACGGGCGAGCCGGTGAAAGCGAGACGCGCAGTCGCCCAGAGAAAAGAAGACGTGGAGCGCTCAAGCGGAGTTAGGATGAGGCGACGTGGTCGGTGGGCCAGGTCGGAGCCCCGTCTGCGCATGCAGGGTCGGTGCACAGTTAGTCCGCTAATTAAGGGTTATTTTTTTCCAGCTTCTCTAGTCGAATTTTATCTTTTATTACAATACCTAACTTTTAAATGAAGTATTTTTACTACATAGAGTCTACAAGTTAATTATAATATATATTAAAAGCTCAACATCTGTACCATCTAAAATCATAAGCGAGTATCTCTCCGTAATCTCTATCACAAACAGTTAAAATTCAGAAATTTTAACCAAAATTTATAAATCACAGCCATATCAAACAGGCCCTAAACCTGCCTCGCCTCGCCTTTGTGTTGGGCTAGGGAATTTAGTACCAAATTCATTATTAACAGCAAGCAATAAAACCGATATTGCAAAACTGGGAAGGTGGGACTAAAAAAATCACAAATCACAATTTTTTTGCGTTCTGCACAAAAGAACAGCTCCGTCTCTTGCAGGTACATATCCATTCTTCTCATGTATATTCAGTTGCATGAGTTTAAACCTTACAAATTTGGCTTAAACTGTGCTGTAATCAAAATTACAAAACATATCATCCGGACACGTGTATGTACCTTGCACACTGACCTAATTTGATCATCGAAGTACTAATATGAGTTAGATCTTAATGGTTAATTATAGTAAGATCATACATGGACTCTGTATGTGCTGAATGTGCTCCGGAAGTGTACATCGAACATGAACCCAGAGTGCAATCTATACAAAAGTCTCGGAGAAGTAGAAAGTTCAATCTCTGAACCTGCCATCGTATTCACAGGAGAACAAGAATCAGGACTGCAACTTTGCAAATTGCAACATAGATGGTAAACAAAATATCTTTGTCATTCACATGAGCTGTTCATGAGTTGATGGCATAATAACGTTCTACATGACCCATAATATAGAAATGTACACATCTTTGTTTGTCATAGGTCCTAACGAAAAAAAATGCTTGGCAAAGTGATCGCCTCTCCTAACCTTGGCTCCATAACGTACAAGACCTGAAAATAACTTAGCCTAGGCATAATCACTAGGGGGTGAATCAAACAGGTGCATTCTTGCGACAACAATCCATCATGACTTCTGGTGGAGGATCATCGCGTGTTTCTTGTTGAACTGCATTTACATGTTCTAATTGTTGTTCCTTGTGCACTTGTTCATCATAATGACGTAGACATTATAATGTGGTCATATTCCAGTCAACTACTTGTATATACCGACACGAAGTATCTGACTCAGATGTTGGTGTCTGATCCCAAGCGCATAGGTCTGATGGCTATCTTGGAGTCACGTAGAGAATGGTTTACTGGTGCATTGTTGACTCTCTTGTTCACTTGGCTAGTTGGCTTGCATCTTGTGATGCCGGATTGCTACACCATTGTCACGTTAGAACCAATGGTGCTGGATGTGCTGGAAAGATATCTGCATGGATTTTATTACCGGCCTACCGATAACCCTTAAGAAGAAAGATGCCATCAGGGTTATAGTAGACCGCCTAACAAAATCAACCCATTTCCTTGCCATTAATCAGTAATATTTAGTGGACAAGCTAGCAGAATTGTATGTAGAACGGATCATCTCGCAATACAGAATACCAAAAACTATCACTTCAGATAGAGGATCAGTTTTTACCTCTGGATTCTGGCAAAGTTTACACAAGACTTTAGGTACCAAATTAAACTTTAGCACTACCTATCATCCCCAAATGGATGGCCAGACCGAAAGAGTTAACCAAATCCTCGAAGACATGTTGAGAACCTGTGTATTAAACTTTGGAGGCCTTTGGGATAAGTATCTACCACTCGCCGAATTTGCATACAACAATAGCTACCAGTCTAGTATTCAAATGGCACCATATGAGGCTTTATATAGACAAAAGTGTCGATCCCCCGTATGTTGGTATGAAACAGGAGAGAGATCTCTGATGGGACCGGAACTAGTGAGAGAAAATGATGAGAAGATTTAGATTATTAGAGAGCGGCTCAAAATAGCCCAGAGCAGACAGAAAAGCTATGCGAATCAACGTAGGCAGGAAGTTCACTTTGAAATTGGGGACTATGTATATCTCAAAGTATCACCGCTACGTGGAGTTCATCGATTTGGAGTAAAAGGGAAACTAAGTCCCCGATATGTAGGGCCCTTCCGGATTCTACAACAAAAGGGCGCCCTAGCCTATCAATTGGAACTTCCTACCCAGCTGTCTAGAATCCATGACATTTTTCATGTCTTGCAGCTTCGATAATGTTTGCATGAGCCATCTCAGCATCTGACCGATTTGGATATACCCCGCCAACCAGATCTAACCTACGAAGAACACCCTGTGAAAATCTTGGAAACAGAAGATCGACGACTAAGGAACTGAAACATTTACTTCTGTAAGGTCCTGTGGAAGCACCACTCAGTTCGTGAAGCTACTTGGGAGAAGGAGGAAGAACTACGCAGAACCTACCCCAATCTGTTCAAGTGAGATCTGATTCCGTGGACGAAATCACCTAAAGGGGGGAAGGCTGAAACAACCCTAGCACTCCATTTCTAACTAAGCCATATTATTAGCAATAATCGAAAGCAATCTACTTTATTACAACTTTGTTTTCTAAATCAAAGTACGTCCTTCCATATTTCATTAATAAACTTATATCCTCTTTACAAAAGCGATTTGTACAAAAAGAGAAAGAAAACAAGCTAATTTCTAAATCTTCAACCTGAGAAGCTAGTGTGTGTCCGTTCCTCTTGCTTTGCCCTGCAATTAAGAATTGTTAGTATTAGCTCAAGTATTATTTCTTTCTAGTAGTTAGTAGGCCTTATAACTAGCAATCCAAGGGAGAATAAAGGTAAATAAGTGAGATAACTGCCATCAATACCCTTGGGCTGCTAGGGCCAAAGTTGGGGAGTCCTAGAGGTTCCCAGACTGTCCCGGGCCGGTCGGCGCCTCTCACCCACAGTGGGCCTCATCATCCGGTAGTGCTCAAAAGCCCAAAAATCCCACAAATTCTTTTGCTTACCTCAACCCAAAAAGCCCACTAGTTTATTTCGTTTCAGCCCACAAAGCCTGCAAGTGTATCTCATTTGTTTCAGCCCCAAAAAGCCCATGAAATCCCTCCATTTCTCAGCCCAACCGCAAGAGTAGTGCCAAAGCCACCCTTCGGACCAGAGGTCCTTCGCCACAGGAACGCAAGACTCAGGAGAGGATAAGCATCCAGAGCCAGCTGCGTACAACTCCCTTGCAGCCCAGATAGCAGGAGACCAAATACAACCCTCCCCTAAGGTTCAAAGCACTCAACCCAATCCTTGTGCATTCACAAGAAGCCTCAAGCACAAACGCAGCCAAGGGGTAGACAGCCTCCATCACAACTATAGCCAGAGCTAGAGAGCATTCCACCCTTTACCATTCTCGACCAAAAGCCAAGAAGTGGAGATCGACGTCGTCGCAACAAAGACCCAGAAGGCGCCACAAGGAAGAAGACCCAGAAGGCGCCACAAGGAAGAAGAACCAAGCGGTTAAGCGCCAATGAAGCCGACAAGGATCAACGGACAAAAAGACCACCAGGGGACCATTGCAAGTAGCCGATCCGGACAAAGACATGTACATGGCGTCTCCTTCCCCAACAGCGACCGCGTGAGGACCCCTGTCCACCAACCGCACCTTTCTGTTCTCAACCCGACAAGCAAGTAGGCCCGCTATTCTTCTCTTTTCCTCTTTCCTTTTTGGGTTTCATCCTGGTTCCAGCCACACAAACCAGCACAACTCCCCCTTGGCTCAGCCGGCCGAGCGAGGGGTGAGAAAGCCCCTAGCCCGATTGACGGCCACCTGTAATATCCTGAACGTCGTTTCGGCATCGGTTTTTTTAAATTGATCGCAGAGTCGCCCAGATTTTCGGTAAATCGCGGGAGGTGAAAATAAATTCTTTGAAATATACTAAAATAATAAAAAAGAGAATTAAAATAATTAATTTAGAGATTTGGGCTGTCCGGAGGGGTGGGCCAGCCACTTTGGACCAGCCAGCCCAAATGGGGGCCCGTACCCCCTCCCAAACCCTAGCATCCCCTTTATAAACCCCTTGGGGGGTCCTTCCTCCCCCTTTTTCCACCCCAAGCCGCCACCCCCACCCTCCTTGCGCCCTCTCCCTCCCCTTTGGTGTTGCCCTTGTGCAAGGAGAACAAGGAGAAGAGGAAGGAGAAGGAGAGGAAGAGGAGGAGGAGAAGAAGGGAAGGAGAAGAAGAGGGGTGATCCCAAATTCCTAGGTAATTCTCTCTCATCCTAATCCCTCTGATTTCTGCTTTTTTAGGGTTCTTAGCCCAAGATTTTTGGTGGGGATTAGGATTTAAAACCGCCGATTAGAGAATCACTGCTACCTGCCTGTAGATTGATTCACATGATGTTAATGTTTGTGCGGTTTAGACCCCTAAAAAGATTTTTCCCGAGGGTCTCCCTAAAAGGAAAAACGTAGAGAACGATGATATGCTTCTACTATATTTTTTTCAGATTTTTTAGCCACGTAATTTAGACATACCAGGGTCTGGAATCTCTCTGTCCGTCAGGGTTACAGACAGGGACAGACCGCTGTTCAGATGGGAATTAGGGGTAGAAGATGATTTTTAAATTTTTGGTCATAATTGAGAAAAAGGTAGGGAATTTAGTAGTCTAGCTTCTGTAAAAGAACCAGAATTTTTAGAGACTTGATCTATTCTGGGGATGCGTTACAAGTCGGCTGTCCAGACTTTCAGAACAGAGGACGTCCTCTGTTTTGTGCATTAGATATCACCTTGTTAATGACAAGATAAAAATAAATGATCTACATGAAAAGTGTGGGTATTTAAGTGAGGAATTCAAATATATATCTTTTGCTGTGATTAGTTTATATTTTTAAAGATAGGAAAATGTTAAACAGCGCCGCTACAATGGGAAGATTGTAGAACCGTTACGCGGGGAAGAATGTTGTGGGATTTTGGGGCTTAGCGATATCTTGTCTTCGAGAGTCGCGTTTTCATTGTTGTAATATGTGCTGAGAGGTACTTTTTTAGACAGGCGGTTTTGCTTCTGAACTCGCGTGATTTCGTCGTTTCGCCGGTAGAGGCAAGTAAACGTAGCGGTTGTGCTACATGTTTAACTTGTTAATTATTCTACCTTCGTATTAAGTATTTCTCTTAATTTGAGTTGCCATGCCATTGTTACATGCCTTCTTAATGTGGTTCATGCGGAAGTACTTTAAGAATTCAATAGTTTATGATCTTGATGGTTAATAGTGGGTATGTGGAATTGTTCTTGATGAAACAAGTGTAGTTGTGGGGTAGTAATCTTTATGAATATATTGTGGCCTAAGTGGTAGTATTCTTAGTGAATATTTGTGGTTGTTGTGGTAGTATTCTTGATAAATAAATTGTGGTCTATGTGGTATAACTCCCTATAGATCAATTGATTATGATTTTGGTGAACTGAATGTGGGTCATGTGGTAATGATTTTATGAAGCTTTGGCATTGTGCTTAATGAGATGCATGTGGATATTGAGAAAGTATTCATGATGATTATGTTGCTAATCTTCGTGGGTAGATTCTTGTGGTTTATGATTATCATATCATTCATAACATGACATGACATTTGCATTGTGGATGTCGCCGCTTATAGCTGCGACCGTACCGGTACAGCATCGTACATTGCCGTAGTACGATACACACTCTTACCTTGTTGACACACTCTTACCTTGTTGACACACTCTTACCTTGTTGGGTAAGGATGAAGTGGAGCATGAACATTCATATGCATTGCATTGTGGGAAGATCATATGCATCTTTAGCAATGTATTGTGGTGAAGTTATTTTGCAAATAAAAACAACTTCATAGTTGTGATGTGGATTTGGCTTATGAGAGTCACTTGCGGTATAAGGAATGTGGTTGTGGTCATGGAATGAGGTTCATTCCTTTTGGTATGGTAGGGGTTAAAATTGTGGCATGAGATTCCTTTCTCTTGTAGAAACTGTTGATGGTAGTTGTGGATGCGAGAAATAATAAAGATAGTGAGTTAAAGCTGTTAATGCTTTCCTGTCATTGGTAGTGATAGTTAGTTGAGATTATGATGTAGTCAAACAAGATTTATTGCTAATGTTTTACTATTGTTAGTAGTAAATGTGCTTAAAGCTATATTTGTGGTCACTGTGGAAAATAAATATTGATGCTTAACAACATTGTAGTTTAATTAGCTTATTAAACAGTTTGCTTGCTGAGAATTTTATCTCACTCTTGCTTCCCCCTTCTAGGTGACTTCTCGAGTATGCATGGGAAGGGTAGAGCAGCACATCACTGTCACACACCATATGATGTTTCATATTGTAATAAATAAGTGTAGCCTCCGGTCATTCATCTTTACTCTCATTGTTGATCATGTATAATTATTAATGTTAGGTTGTGGTTCGCTTTAATTGGTTAAAATTAATAGCGGTTGTTTCTTGACTATTAGTGTTCCATTACCTTTGTTTTAGTATGCTTCCGCTTAGTTTATCATGATTTAGAAGTTGTTGCCAGCTTATTGTAAATTAGCTAGCTTGTATAGTGGTTTAGTGGCATCCCAGGATAATGTGGGTCCTGGGGTGTTACACCACCACAGCGGCCGGTGACCATCCTAAAGCCTAGAAGTGTCTTAGAGTGGAGTCAGCTCTCGGAGTCAAGAGGCCCTCCAAACCCCATTCCGGCACCGAGACTTTAGGGTTCCCAATAACCAGGCGTGGTGGATAAAACATTAAGAATCATAGCAAAAAGTTACTCAGGCAAAGGTAATTAAATCGGGGTAAAGGAAGGGCAGCACCGAGTAGTAGCCGCGTAGGAGGGGAGGCGAAGTCGCTGATCAGCAGCACCTGTGACCTTCGTCACCACGCAGAAGAGGAGTTATCCGAAGATGGGAGCGGCCAAGTAAGCAGGGGAGCGGCCGAGTAAAGAGGAGAGGAGGAGTTATTAGAAGATAGTCGAGCGACCAAATGAGGAAGGGGAGGCCGAGTAATAGAGAGACGAGGCCGAAGCGTCGGGCAGTGAGATCGAGGAGCCAGGCGGCCAGGGAAATAGGAGCCGGGGGGAACGAAGGAGCATTGGGCCGCATAGGAGTAGCGGGCCGGAAGGAGGGGTGATCAGCGTTGCCACGCGGCCCATTAGTGAAGTAGGCCGAAGGCTTGCTAGCCCAAAGGAGTTTCGGGCCAAGCAGCCCTCTTTAATTCTTTCTTTTCTTTCTTTCTTTTCTCTTCAGCCTCAATAGTCATATTTATTTACTTTATTTTCTTCCGTGGTTTCTCCAGTAGATCTTCTCCGAACTAGGTCAAGCGACCATAGGGTTTTGTACTTTTCCAGGTAGAATAAAAAAACAAAGGGAGGGTTTCTTTCTAAAATTATTACACCTTAAATAGCTATGTCCTTATCAAAATGCGTATCGACTATGCAGAGCCCGAGCAAGTCCAAACTAAGAAGGCGGAGACCGCTGCCAACGATTCCAGTGTGTACTACTACTCAGGCAAGCTAAATATTGATCATGCACCTAGTTATGTTCTCCGTACAAATTATTTCCATATCACCCTGTACGTAAATGCATCTGAAAGATACGTTTTCTAAGAAAGAGTAAACAGAGTAAGAGATTTAGTAGAGAGTTTTGAGAAAAGAAAAGAGGAGAAAAAGAAAGAGAAAAAGATGAGCAAAGTTGTTTTAGTAGTCCACTGAGAAGAGCAGTGAGACTACAAGTTTATGTATATGATGGGTAAAGGGGACCTCGGAAAGGATGAGAGAGGGCAGGTGAGTCCCCTTTACATAGGGGTAATACATAAGGATTTAACCAGCTCTCACTTGGGTTAAGAACCGTACAATCCGTGCCAACCATCCCCCCATCTCGGATGGGCAGAAAACAGTATCCTGTTACATTATCCATCTCACCACATAGGGTAAGTAACTATGTGTAAGTAAAGATATGGATGAAGCTCAGGACCAGTAACGCAAGTCTAGATGTGAGTAAGTCCCAGACGCTATATGCGTTAGGCGAAGTGTTGGGCCCGGAGCTGGTGCCGACCAAACACTATTGGAAATCAGTGAAGCCCGAGTGAGCGACTCGGTACACCGATGGATAATAGATGGGCTGGTGAATAGAGCAACGTAACCGGGGAAAGGTTCTGTACTTTGAGCTTGACCCCACACCAAAGGTAGTGTGGAAAAGCCTAGTTGAGATGGCTCAGAGTAGTCATGGGTACAGTCGCACAAGCCTGCACAGTGCTTAATAAAACCGTGAATTCATGCCCGTCCTTTGGATTGAGGACTACGGTGATCACTAGGGATCTTCTTTTATCGAGTGACTAGTAGAGTTTTCATAATTAAAAGAGAGAACATAATTTCGGAATCTAATTTCTTAAGCAAAACTGACTAGAATATGGATTTAATGACATGAGAGGCATACAATGCATCTTTGCTAATATCGGGCTTGCGGAGTACGTGAGTACTCACTCTTGCTATTACTTCCTTTGATTAGACCCTAATCCGACCGAAGAGTACTTCGAGCCAGATGAAGGGGCAGCAAGCACCATTGAGCTCGCAGGAGAGGAGGAGGATGACTACGAGAAGCCGGGCGATGTGGACCCCGTATACTTTGGCTGGGATGAGTAGGCGGCCCAGTGGAGCGGGCGAGAGAGCATTGGGGTATCACTTCTGTATCTTTTGCTTATCTACTTTTGTAAAACCAGACTTTAGCCCTGTGGCAACTGCTATAAAAAATGAGACTGTCTATCTTATTGTTCTGCTGCGCTACTCTGGTAAAGGCACATTATTTGCCGGAGCAGTGTTTTACTGATCAGGTAAATAATGATCCATACGCCGCCACACAATTATCTGAGGGGTAATGGTGTGGGGTATCACACCCTAGTGCCGAGAGCTACAGGTGACCTGCCCCTTGCGCGTGCAGGGTGGGGGGGGGTAGGTCACCTGCCCCTGTGGGGGGCGCTATAGGAGGATGGGCGGGGCCCGCATGCATTCATCCAATCGATTCCCACATGATTCATCTTTGCACGTCATTTTCGTGTGGCGCATCATTTTCACTCATCATTTTCTCCCATGCTTGGTTATTTAAATGTGTGGCCATGCACTCATTCATCACAAGCCTAAGTCGTATGGGGGGCAGGTGACTTGCCCCATATAGGGGGCGCGACACATGCGCATGCGAGTACCCTATGCACTTGTTTGTCTACCCGCATGAGTGGATGCCAGTCGTAATTAGCGTGCTTGTGTGGTCAAATTGCTTTGAAAAGCTCTACAGAGGTGCAATGCTTGTGTGGTCACATCGAGCTATAAAGCTCTACGGAGGTGTAGTGCTTATGTGATCACATCGATCCAAAAAGCTCTGCGAAGGTGTAGTGCTTTTGTGGTCTCATCGAGCTAAATAGCTTTGCAGAGGTTCAGAGGTCTAATTGAAAAGTTCAGCAAAGTTGCTTATACATGTAATAAATGCAACACATGACTCAATAATACAAATATTTTAAATCAAACACACTAAAGTACAACGTAGCGCAATACACTAGATAGATTATAGATACAATAGGTTAGGACCCACACAACTAAGTGGCTCAGGCAATTCTTGAACGAGTGTCCGGGAGTCTTGCATAGCCTACACCTCCTTGGTCTTAGCCAGTCTCTACGTTGGCTCACATCCATGTCATTGCAGATGCACCTTGACTGATGCCTCCCATGCCGTGGATGCCACAGTGCTTCATTCAGTGACAACTTCATTGCTCTCAACCATAGGTCCCTGTAGTGGCCTTCCACGCTGTAGGAGTTGAACTCCACGTTCCAAGTATCATACAAGTGACACATGTCATAGTACTCTGATATGTACATGCTACAAGATTGGCAAAATGCACCATATACGTGGGAGCAAGGCTTGTGTAGGAGTTCAGGCTTATTGTAGGTGCAAATTGCCACATTGCCTATGGTGCAAATATGCTTCCAGCCACCTCTCATGTGGCCACAAACATACTTGTCCTGTAGGCGGATCTCAAACTTCCTCCTCATGCCATCCATTGCGTGAGCTACATGGGATCGAGCCTTGGTAATGTTCTTCTCCATATAGGCAAGGTAACCTCCAAGTATTGCTTCCCTTCATCGAAGTGCTACTTGGCCATCATTACTCGATTGATGAAGTAACTGACCGCATGGTTCCAAGTCTCATCGACAACGTTGGTGATGGGCAGGGCACGGACCCCTGTCAAAACACTGTTGTAGACCTCGAACATATTAGTTGTCATGATGTCGTATCGAGCACCATAGGTGTCGTGAAGGAGGGACCATTTCTCATAGTCCGGGGCATGCACGCTCATCCACTCAGTGAATTTGTTTTGTGGTGTGCCTGCCCTAAAACCTCCACTTGCATGTCTGGTTTCAACCTCAAGCTCCCGCCACATGGCATCAAACTTTCTCTTCTGGTTATGCAGGTAGAGCTTCTTGAACTTCTTCATGAGGTCCTTGCTCCAGATGTCTGTGTGGAAGTTGGTGGCTAGATGCTGCATGCACCGACATGTGAGCATGTCATTCCATTGAAATAGTGGGCTTTATCATGTTGCATGGTGTGTAGCGTGAATAGTAGCTTAGTGTGACAATTGGTGATGATGCACACATTCAGCCAGTCTCTCACAACATGTTGCCTTATGTTGACTAGGGACCATAGCCAACTATCAGTATTCTCGTTCCCCACAATTGCAAAGGCAACTGGTCATTACCATTAGTGGCAACAGTGATGAGAATGGTGCCCTTGTACTTCCCACAAAGGAATATACCGTCCATAATCAGGACGGGATCACAGTGGGAGAAGCCCTAGACTGCTGGGCTAAATGCCTAGAAGACTCAATCAAGGATTGGAGAATGTGGGATGTTGGACGGGTAGGGCCTCTCCATCTTGTTGACGTATGTCCCTAGATTAGCATCCACAATTTTGCTTCAACATTTTAGGGACTAGGTCATATGCTTTCTCATAGGTACCGTACAACCCTTCGAGCATCTTTCACTTCGCTCGCCAAACCTTACTATAGTTAACGACATACCCTCATCATTTACTACATCAGCCATCAGAACCTTCAGCAAAATGGTTACATCGGCAACAACTACATGGCTTATGATTGTCGTGATGTAGCCTGAGGTCACATTCCTATGCATTTGCAATGTCTCCACAAGCTCATATGTATGATCCGTCATGACTGTGATGCGAAAGTCTATTCCCGCCCCAAGGAATCTCTGCGCATAAACTTTGCCTAGGCAAGAGCTAACCATGTACTTAACTATGTACGTGTCAGGGTTCGATTTGCACATAATGGAAGACAAATAATGGTCAGTATGACTGACTGTAGATATTTCAAGTTATAGTAAACAATGTCAAAACCCACTTGTAAACTCAGTAAGTCCAACTAATCTTCACCGCAAAACTAGCGATAGCTTGCTTGGCGGCGGTCTTGTGTGGGAAATATTGCCCCACAAGCAGGGTGTCCGCATTGAAGGCCCATGAAGACTCATGGTCCTATGGCAGAACAAGGGAAGAGGCTGCTTGCCAATCCAACCAATTTGGAACATAGTCCGTGTCGGTGGAAACAATGCCACCGAAGACTCCACCCTCATTGCCGACTTCGTCCTCGCTGGATTGCGAGTCAAAGTCCTCCTCATCTTTGGTGGCAGCGCCCTTACACATGCCATCAATAATCTCATGACAGTCAACATGAGCACCCCACAATTTATCCACACCTTCATTCGGTTGGAAACTAGAAGAATCTCCATCAACAGGAGCATTATGCCTAGCGACATCTGGCGCTTCCAAGACCTCTTCCATCGTCAACGAACCAAAGAGGGGGACAAGAGGGTCACTGTCCCCTTCGACGGAGGCCCCTCTCGAAGAATTGAGTGGGATAAACAAAATGGATATACACCATGGGCCATCGATAGATTGGAGTATGAGGATTGCTAATGATCTCCATAAAGTGTGCCCAAATAGCACTGTTGGTCACCTTCGCCAGGCCCCATAACATCTGCCCGTGTGGTAGGACTATAGTGGCGGTGATTGCCTCTATTACTATCTTATTTTTGGTGATGTGCCAGTCGAACAACTACCATAGACACCGTCGTAACTCAAGCAAATCCATGTGTGCAAGGTTAGGAACATTCAGTACGGCGCGCTGGCAACTCAACATATCAAGTTCATTTAGACCGCCACGCACGACCTCCCCACCGTGGAACACGTACAGTCTCTCCATTTATAACAAAAATAACCAATACTTCAACAAAACATAGCACAAAAATCGTACATACGTTGCTAAAATGAAGTTACCATTATGGCATTACCGTCTCTAAATCTCAGACACGGAAGACTGCAAATTCAAACATACATCACATTTGTAATAACTTTGGCAAATGGTGCCAATAAAAGACTAACAAAATGATTAAGTACTACATCTACATATTAGGAGGATGATGCTACTCGAATAGAGGGAAGCAGCTCGCGAAGTGAGAGAGATGCCCGAGAGGAGCGAGCAAGTGAGTGGGGAATTTCGCGAGTGAGAGCTGAGGCTTGTGACGAATGAGTGCGCGGTTGCATGTTTAAATAGTCGAGCACGGGAGAAAACAATGAGCAGAAATGATGTATCGCACAAAAATGAAGTGTGATTACGAATCGCGTGGGAATCGATTGGACGAAGCGTGCAGGCCTCACTCATCCTCTTGCCACGCCCCCCACAAGGGGCAGGTCATGATCTGCCCCCAGCGCAGGTGAAGGTCGCTTGCTGCGCCTGGCAGTAGGGGCAGGTCCCCAGGAGGGGCTAAAATTGCAAAATACGATGTAGAGGGGCTAGTTCTGCAAATATCATTTTCCAAGGGGCTAGAAAATAAATCTGATCAGTTAAGTTAGTAGTTCTCTATCACTCTCAATGGGGTTAATTTCGAAGACAAATGGTTTGGCCCTTCAAAAGTTTCTGCACCGTCCATAGAGCACAATCTGACGGTTCTTGTGATTGAGTACCTGTGGCTTTCACCAGTAGTGCATCAGAGAGGTGCTACCAAAATGGGGGTGTAGAGGCAATTTTATCTTCACTCTTTTGAATCTTAACCGTTGTCATTAACCTCTAAATTCAAGCAATGGAAGATTTCATCAGTCATTATCTCACGGTCGATTGGCAATTTTTTGCTTGTTGCAGCCATTAGCCATAATTTCTCTCCCCCTATGGCCGCTACCCTATTAGAGTGTTTGTTGTCGATTACTTGAAATTTCTTGTGGTCATTTATGTTAGTTTTTAGTAACCATCAAACTCTTGCCATTACAATATTAGATCACAAAGATAACACAATAGCAGGTTTGCTGGTATTCACTGTCATCTCGATGGTGTGATTTGAAACACATGAAGGATCGGAATTCAAGATAGACGGAGCACAAGTGGTGGTGGCGGGCTCGACTGGACTGAACGTGGAACGCTTCCTTTTATTCATGATTGGTTGGTTTTTTAGTAACCAACTAACCGTCCAATAAACATGAAACTCTCTAAGCAATTGTGTAGCTAGGACCCTGGTTAATTAACGGCTATATCGGTGTAGGCCGTACATAGTGTGCTAGGAGCGTCCAATAAACCAGTTCGCTTATGGTCGTGTATACTCCGTCCGCCGTCCGTTGGAGTTAGCTGTCGCCGCTTCGTCGCCGTTAGTTACAACCGGAGGGCAGAGATGGAAAGTCAGGACTCGCAGAACGGCCACGTGTCACGGTCCAAGATCTCCCTGGGCTCACGGGGACGGGATACACTTGTGCGGAACGCGAGCGGCACCGGTTTGCCGCGACCGCCCCTTTTCACTTTTCCGCCCACAGCGCACGACGAAGGCCGCCGCGCTCGGCGTGCGCAGCCGCCCAACCATCCCCTGCCCGCCGTCCGATCCCCCCACGCGGCCACGCACACGGCGTTGTCGCGTCCGCGAGACGTGGCCGCTGCGACGGCAGCGATGAGCTGGAAATGGCGCAAGAGACGATGACTGTCGTATGTGGCGTGCCTGCTGTTATCTCTGTCTCTCTCTCTAACGTGCGTGACGATGCGTGCGTATTCACGAGGGACGTTTGGGTGCTGCTGGATCCTTGCGGAGACCGTTGAAACTGCAAGACGACGACGACGACGATATGCAGCGACGAACTGATGGTGCTGTCACTCACTTGGCGTCCATGCATGGTGATGATCTGTGCACCGGTGGAGGCTCATGCATGGACGCACGACGGCCTCGAGGGAGGCTGCGTCGCAGCTGGAACGCCGACCTGGATGCTCGTCCTTTTCACGCATTTGCACTTGCTTTTCCGGGCATATCGCCATGATTGCAGATTTATCGGGACCTGGCGTACGTCGACCCCTTTAATTTCTCGGCTGCGTTCAAAAACGCTTCTTGGCGATTAATTTCGAGTACGTGGACAAGCTGCTATCTGTATTACGAGAGTAAAGTGCGTGGGTCCCATGGTTCACTAAAAATGGGAACAGACTTCGAAAAGGGTGGGGTTTTTTGAATAGCTTTTGACTTTTACTTATATTTTTTGAATTATAACCGCTCGTAAAAGACAATACAAAGAGAAAAATAGTCGTATACGATTTTAACTAGTATATTTGAACTCAGGACTATGTCTACTACAATCAATTTGTAGACCTGTATTAAAAAAATATATTATTTAAAGGCTAGTTACTATAGTAAAAAAATGATAAGCCAAAGTCAAAGCCGAACCTAACTCACTAGGTCCCAGGAACCATCTAGATGGCCACTTTTCGGTGGGCAGATCTGGGGGATAGATATCTATGAGTCAGTTCATATTAGCTCTTGCCTTTGGTTTATAAATAGTAACAACTTGTAGAGAACCTTGTAGAGAGAGATACTCATGTGCGATTTTAGTCGATATAAATAAAATCACTATAGTATACTACAATCGACTAGTAAATTATATTTTAAAAAGATATTTGTTTGAAAAATAGGTATTATCAAAAAAATTTATTTGTTAAAGATAAGTAGTTTTTAGAAGGCAGAACATTGATTCTAGCTGGGATTCCAGCAACGCCATTTGAGCCACATCACTCTTATATCCATAGCCGTTAGATATTCTCATCGATTATTCTTGGCTGCTCGATGTACTACTGTCAATACTGGTAAATAAAAAAATTCACTCATTACTCTTACGTGGTCTCTGGAGACAGCTCTGGGTAGTTCTTCACTTTTCTCTGCGAGCTGCCGGAGCATTCCGGGACGTCCTTGCCGTGATGGACAGTTGGACACGCAGCGCCGCCATCGCACGGATCTTGGCAACAGAGGCGACTGCATCCTAATGCCGAACCATGTGGCGCTCGCCGTCCTCGAGGAAGACAACCATCAACACGACTGACCGAAACCACAAGATCCAGTGTATGTGGTGGCGGTGGCCCAGATTTGGTCGACGACGACTATATCTAGACCATTGTCATCTGGTCTAGTCAGATCCAGGGTTAACAGTTTCGTCAAAATTGTGGTATTTTTGCTCGTTTCGTTGACCACAGAAAGAAATGCAGTAGAGTCAAAACCATTCGCCTACGTTTGAATTTAGCGCTGGCGCATACAACCAAAGGACTCCACAGTGCAGCCGGCCCACACGGCCACACCCATAGCCCAGCCCAGCAACAAACACACTCAAGCCGCTCCACCGAACGGCAACTAACACTAATCCCCATTCCTCATTTCCTCCCCATTCCCCAACCCAACGAAGAGTGGCGACGATGGGCGGCGGCCAAGGTGTGCGTGGAAGAGCTACGGTGATGGGATGGGCAACGGCCAAGGTGGGCTCTTCTGCTGTGGAGTGGCTATGGTGGTCACTAGTCACCGTCTCACTGAGAGCAGCGGTGCACAAGTTATCGATGGCATCTGAAAAGCTCCGACCTTCAGGTACACACCTGCTACTTCTACTAGTGAAAAGCTCCGACCTTCAGGTACACACCTGCTACTTCTACTAGTGCTTCTAGCACTGTTGCCCGCGTGTAGGCGTAGCAGTGTTACTTCGTAGTTTGCAATAGCAATGAAGGAAGGAGGTGAGAAGAAGAATATCCTGGCAATGGCGATCGAGAAGTGCCGGTCGCTGGGTCACTAGAGGAGTCCGGCCTCAGGCGGCGACTTAGGCTATTCTCCATCGCCGTGGGCCGGCGTCGCTGACAGGACGGACAGGGTGTCGTGGGGCGTGCCGGCGGGGTGCTTCGCGCTGCTGGTGGAGCAGGAGAAGGAGCTGTCATGGTTAAACAAGCATTCGGCCAAAATTTCAAATTCTAAACTTTGATTAAATGTTGTCAAAATTCAAATGATACTTGAATATTTCATTCAAATTTTTGGCCAAAATGACAAATTTTGTTCATTTCATCTCGCCGGCACGCCCCACGACACCCTGTCCGTCCTGTCAGCGACGCCGGCCCACGGCGATGGAGAATAGCCTAAGTCGCCGCCTGAGGCCGGACTCCTCTAGTGACCCAGCGACCGGCACTTCTCGATCGCCATTGCCAGGATATTCTTCTTCTCACCTCCTTCCTTCATTGCTAGTAAGATCTAGACATTAGTGGACCCTCCAGACAAAGAATGGCAGCAAGGAGCTACACAGGGCGGCCGCGATGAAGGGAGGAAGAAATGCGGTGGGCGAAAATGTCATAGATGATTGGTGATCCTACTGTGACTTTGTCGAGATCCGAATATGCAAATTCGGACTCTTGTGTACACCGCACTAGTCCAGAATCACGCTAGTGCACATAGTTAAATATAGATGAATTATTAACCATATACACGCTAAAATAAGGAAAAACTCAAATATTAGTACTTATTAAAGTACGACCTAATGGTCAAGCTTACAATCTCACTAGCTGGAATGGCTCAAAAACTAGCAGCGGAAAATAAAAATAAACGTGGATGATATTCGACATGCCCACAGGCAATCGACTGGGGAGCGAAGTCCTAATCCGCGAAGTCACTGAAATATCATCCCTCTAGTATCTCCTGCTGGTAGAACTCCTCCTCCTCAATTGAGAAACAGTGGGCATAAAGCTGTAAGTACATTGATACTTAGCAAGTCGTTTGTAACAAAAGAATGCAATATAATATGTAAGGCTTACCAATAGAGAGCTAAAAGGTTAATTTGCATAAAGTAATATTTTAAATTAAAAATGATAAATAGATTGAAAATAAAATTTAAAAAAAGCAATAATAAATAAATAATCAACTAAATTGAGTAAGCCACTTGTGAACCTCTCATCCATAAGCTAAACTATCAGTGAACTAATCATTCACTTTCCAAAATTAACCAACCGGTTTTCATAAAATCTTTACCCCTCGTGTGAAATCACTGAGCATTGTCTATAACCAGAGACACGGCTATTCGAATAGTTTTATACTCTGCAGAGGTTACACAACTATACCCATACGATGTGATTAGCCTCGTACCAAGGAAATCACAACAAGGCCTTTGCAATGTTCAACCTCAACTCAATCCCGTCCGCTAAGGTTTCGCATCACACCCCCTTGCGCATCATAGAATTCAGCAACTATATTCATCACAATGGCGAGATTGAAATTCAAATATCGCAAATTAATCAGCTAGATCTATCCCATACTAGACATGTGGTTTACATGGTAAAACTCAGATCAATAGCGCACAAAGTTAAGTTCTTAATATTACTCAGGCGAGGCTTTCACATCCCTCGAAGTGAATCCACACTTCTCCTTTACTGTACGACCACTCGCCCAAGTGAAAATTAAGTTTGTATAACCAACACCAATGACACCAATGTCATGGCTCAAATTTTATAACAGTGGCACCAACAACGATTTCATATCTCATTAAGTCAAATTAATTATTCACATGCGATGAGGAACCTATCGCGATATAAGCATGGCTAAGCATATAAAATCGTACCACCCATGTGACACCCAGTATGTATCACTAGATAATTCCCCAATCTATGGTGATAATAGCATCAGGGTATCCAATTTATTAAGGAGGGATTAATCAATTCAGGACAGTAACTACCAAATACAAAGGTTTATAATAAAATAGCGATGTAAGATAATTTAAAATAAAATAATTAAATAATAGATTGAAAACTAAGTTCAATATGATAAAAGGACACGACTTGCCTTGGTTTGGCTCAGCAAGGTACTCGGGATCTTCTGGCGGTGCTCCTGCTCCTTCGAAGATGAGATCTAACTAGAGAAAAAAACGACCGAAACAACAAAAATAAAATCAAATAAAATTGAAATGAACTCCAAAAACTTTAAAACTAGAACCAAAAGATAGATTCAATTTTAGATTAATTTAGAAAAAAGAACAGTGTCAATCGGAGCTAGGACGGAGGAGAACGAGCTCTTGGAAAATTAAATCTAAAGAAAATATTGAAAATTCAAAAAAGTTACTGTGTTGTGGACTCGCTGCAGGGATAAGCGGGTTCACGGTGGACTCGACTCATGGAACAGTGCACACGGGGGTTGCTGACGTGGCAGCTAGGGCTGACATGGCACTGACACGTGGCATGGTGGGCTGATGTGGCACTGACATGTGGCACCTAGGGCTGACGTGGCACTGACACATGGCGTGCTGATGTGGCGACTGATGTGGCATCTAGGGGTCAGGTGGTGCTGATGTGGCGTTGACACGTGGCGGCTATGACTGACGTGGCATGCTGACTCGGCTGGGACGGGTTCACGGGTCTATGGAATAGTGCGACTGACCGGTGGGACCGGGCTGTCAGTGGCTTGGTGCACGGTGGACTGGGTGCACCGAGGAGGTGAAGCGTCGGCGGCGCGCGGGTGCGGGCTGATGTCAATGTGATCCGACGGCGACGGCTCGGACACGTGGCGCGATCTGGGCCGTTAATTCAAATCTAAATCGATGGTAGCAATGGGAATGTCGGTCTGTGAGATGGACGATGCGAGGCAGCGCGGGCGTGGGCCGGTTGGGTACGCGGGCGGTGGAGGGGCGCGAGGACGACGACGGTTCCGGCGCGTAGCGAAGGGGTGCGGGAGTGTGGCGAGGCTCACCGGTGGCGGTACGGACGGCGGAGACGGTAGAGGACTCCGACGGCACGGGGCGGCGGCGGTCCGGGGTGAGAGGCAAGGCGCGAGGCGACGGCTTTTTATGCATGTGAATCGACGCAGTCCGGCAGGGATACGACGTGGCGTGGGAGTTCGAGTCGGAGACGATGCACGGGGGGCTAATGCGTGGCACGGGCGGATGTGCAACACGTGGCGAGATGAGGAATCGGACGGGTGCGAGCCGAGTTGGGGCGCGATCGGTGAGGATGAGTGACGCGTGGCGGGGTGCGGGATCGCACAGTTGAGTGGGGTTGGGCCGGATGAACAGTATTGGGCTGGGCCTGGTACTGTTGACATGGATTTTCTCGAATTTTTCTTTTTTAGAAAAACAAATAAATTCAAATGAGCTCTAGAAAATAGTAAATAAAACTGAAAAATCCTTTAAAAATTCCAAAATATTCTTGAGACACAAGAAATCCAAATAAAATATTTTTAGCCTATGTTAATGTTTATTTTAATCAGATTAAATCCTTTTTAATTTCTAAAAATTTAATTTAAGCTTGATTAAATTCCAAAAAATTTCCAAAAATTTTATAAATGCATTTTTATCTGAAAAGCTTTTGAAAATGCTGAAAAATCAAGATGTTACAGACCCCTACTCCCTTCTCCTCTTCCATCGTAGGCTCATTGTACCAGTCCCTTTTTCAGTGTCGCTACCACCTCCTCACCTCCCCTTTAATAACTAGCAACAACTCTAATAGGTCCAAGCAATTAAGCCTATCGAGGAAACCCGCCAACCCCACTAATATGAGTTTTACATACTCACATATGCTTCTCAAAATATTTACAAGACTCAACCCGTTAACCCTTTAGTAACAGATCCACTTGTCAATTTCAGCTCTTTTTAACCTAAACCAATTCTTCTTTGCACTTTCTTGTGCCACGGTTTTAATCAAGGGACTAATCTGTATTTGGTCAACTACCAAAATACCCTCGATAAAGCTTTCGAACATTTTCTCTTAACTCCGCCTTCACCTTCACCTCAAAGCATCTCCACATGCTTTGATACGTAGCCCGTAGTGCTCAATGACTAGCCGTCATGTCTTCACATATTTAGACTTCTCGAATCATTTCTACGTGCATTGACCATGTCACTTGGTACACTACATGCACTAACTCGCATCTTCATGTTCCTTGTTTTCTTTGTGCTTCCCACTTGAGCCACGTAGTCTCACCTGGACTTACATAACCGCTGGATCTCATCTCCCTCGCCTAGTCTCAGTCCATTACTATTGACCGCTGATGTTCTCTAAGCCACCTGCATATGCAAAGACCAAGCAACCATCTTGAGCACAAGCTTCATGCACTTAACTTATGTTAGTCAAAACTATGCATTATACAACACAACACAACCAATCAATAATGCCAATGCCTTGCGCACACTCATCTAACTCAAAATTCATTTTCACTGTTGTTGTGGGGATGGCCTCCACCTTAGGCCCATTCGGCCTGATTGTTTTAGTAAGTGTTGTAATACTTAAATGGGTCAGGCCCAAGAGGCCCATCTGAGTATGTAAAAAGACGATAATGCCCTAAAACGATACATATTACCTAGGCATAATATTGTAACAAGAAATAACAGTAATATATATAGCCCCATCTGAGCAATCCTAGGGACAGAAGGCTACCTTCGATCAATATTTTTTCCCCAATCTCTCTATTCTCTACTGTTTGGTCCTATAGCCACAACAGTTGGCGTCGTCCGTAAGGATCACGGACATCAAGTAGTCACGATCTGAAGATGGCACCGAAGGTAGCGACAAAGAAGAAGCGGAGTACGGCCACGGCGGTCGCGCAGGCCAGGATCAGGATGGGCGAACAATCGGCGCCGGCGCTGACAGGAGAGCCCGACGCGGATGACGAGCTGGCCGTCGAAGACGAGGTACATGCTAGAATCACTTCCAATCGGGTCGATCCTACAGCAAAGCAGACCAGCGTCGCCGCTGACCCATCTGGGCTTCCGGGAGAAAGCTTCAGGGGTGACGACGTCGTCGATCAACGTGCTCAGGCGAGTTCCGTCTTTCGTCGGGATACCAGTCAGCCTGGAGAAACGTACAACGCCGGTCAGCCTATCAGTTCCGCTGGTCGCCAGGTTGGAGAGCCGAGGTGTCGAGACCCGAATATGCAAATCCGGACTCCCTGTGTATTCTGCACTAGTCCCAGGATCATGCTAGTGCACACAGTTAAACATAAATGTCATCACAACCATATACACGATAAAATAAAGGAAAAGCTCAAATATCGATAAATCTCAAAAGGTACGACCTTATGGTCAAGCTTACAATAAACTGGCCCGAAGGCTTAACAAAAGTAGCAGCGGAAATCCAAAATAAAGCGTAGTGGCCAATCGACAAGCCCACAGGCTATCGAGTGGAGAACGAAGCCTAAACCGCGAAGTCGTCGAAGTACTCTCCTTCTGGAACCTCCTGTTGGTGAAACTCCTCTTCCTCAACTGAGCAACATTGGGCATAAAGCCGTGAGTACATTGGTACTCAGCAAGTCGTTTGTAACAAATGAATGCAATATAGTATGCAAGGCTTACCAAAAGGAAGGCTGAAAGGTCAATTTGCATAAATGACAGTTGAAATACAATAAATAGATTGAAGGTGAACTTTAAGTAAAACAGTAATAAATACATAATCAAAGGAATTGATGTAACCACTTGCGGACCTCCCATCCACAAGCTAAACAACCGCTTATGGACCTCCCATCCATAAGCTAAACCAACAGTGAACACCTATCCACTCCCATTCACAGTTTTCAGAAATAACTACCCCTCGTGTGAAATCACCGAGCATTGTCCATGACCGAGGACGCGGCTATTCGAATAGTTTTATACTCTGCAGAGGTTGCACAACTGTACCCACACAATGTGATTAGCCTCGTGCTAAGGAAATCACACCAAGGCCTTTACAAAGTTCAGTTACAACTTAATCCGCCCGCTAGGGTTTCGCATCACACCCCCCTTGCGCCACATGGAAATCAGCAACCATGTTCATCTCAATGGCAAGATTAAATTTGAAACCTCCCAAATTAGTCAGCCAGGTCCGTCCCAAACCAGACATGTGGTTTGCACGGTAAAGCTCAGATCACTGGCGCACAAAGTGAAGTCCTTAAGTCTACCCGGGCGAGACTACCACATCCCTCGAAGTGCTCCAACACTTCCCCCTTTACTGCACGATTACTCGCTCGAGTGCAAAACCAGTTTGTTTAACCACCGCCGATGACGCACCAACGTCATGGCACAAATTTTAATATACGTGGCACCAACCACAGTTCCATATCTCATTAAGTCAAATTCATAATTCACAGGTGATGATAAACCCGATCGTAACTATAAGCACACTAAGCAATTCTATCGTACCAGCCCATGTGACAAATAATCTAGCATCACTAGTAAATTTTTCAACCTATGGTGACAATGGCATCATGACATTCCAAAATATCAAGGAGGAATAAACTCAAATGGGACGATAACTACTAGTTCAAGTGTTTGAATAAAAATAGCGATGCAAAGTAATTTAAAACAAATTAATTAAATAATAGATTGCAAACTGGATTCAACATGATCAAAGGACACAACTTGCCTTGGTTATGCTCAGTGAGGTACTCCTGGTCTTCGGGCGCGAAACCTGCTCCTCCGGAATCCGAATCTAGCGAGAGAGAAAACGATCGAAACCAAAGAAACACATAAAATGACAAGCAATTAAACTCGAAAATTCATGAAACCAGAACCAAAAGCTAGAGCTTGATTTTAGATGAATTTAGAAAAAAGAACGGGGTCAATCGGAGCTAAGACGGAGGAGAACGGGCTCTCGAAAAATAAATCTAGAATTTAATCAGCAAAAATGAGAAATTACACTGTGCTGTGAACCCGGTCCACCGAATACCTGGTCCGCGGTGAACTCGGCGCATGAAACAGATGCTGCAGCGGGTGGCGGCAGCGACGCGGCGATTAGAGCGGCGTGGCGGCGGTGGTCTTGCCACGTGGCACGAGGTGGCGTGGCGGCGGTGGTGCCGCCACGTGGCACGAGGTGGCGTGGCGGTGGCGTGGCTGCCACGTGGCACTTGGGGGCTGGTTTTTGCGACGTGGCCTGCCACGTGTCGTGCCACGTGGACTTAGGGCGGACGTGGCTTGACACGTGGTGGGGCTGACGTGGCTCGGTCGGGTGGCAGCCGCGGCGTGGATCGGACGGCTAGGAAGGGGACAAGGAAGGGGACACGCGGCGCGATCGGGTCCGCCCATCCGGATCTGGGGGGAACGGTGCAGATGCGAGGGCTTCGGCCGTTAGATTGGCGACGCGTGGCGGCACGCTGCCGGCGCGTCGCGGGCGGCGCGCGGCGAGCGCGGACCGAGTCGAACACGCGACCGAGGCGGGGCGCGTCCGGCGGGGTGAGCGAGCGAGCGCGGGGGAGAGAGGGGCGAGTTCGACGGCGGCCAGCACGGCGGTGACCGGCGCCGGAGGGGAAGGAGGTCCGGCGGGGTGAGTGCAGCGGCGACATCGCGGCGGAGGGGAAGGAGGTCCAGCGGGGCAGCTTACCGACGGCGGCGGAGACGGCGAAGGTCGGCGGTGGAACGGTCTCCGGCGGCGAGAGTCCTCGGAGGCGGCGGTGCTGCGGGCTCCAGCGGACGGCGACGGCGAGGATGGCCGGCGCCGGTCGCTGGGAACGGGGAGAGCGGCGGCGAGGCACGGCGGGGCGCAAGAACCGAGGGTGGCGGCGGCTTATATGGCACGCACGTCGAGGAGTCCGCTTCGGAGACGAAGGCGGGGGTGGCGCATCGGACGGCCGAGGCGGGGTCCGGGCGAGGCACGGCACGGGCGCGAGCGGGACTCGGGCGGTGACCACGTGGACGGCGGGGATGGCTTGCGAGGAATCGAACAGCGGGGATGGGGGAGAGCTAGGGTTAGCGCATCAGGGTGCGGGCGGCGCGGGAGGTGGGTCGGATGAGCGGCGCGTGGCACGAGACTCGATCGGGCGGCGGGGAGCAGGCGCGGTGCGGCGCAACGCTAGGGTTAGCGGGGGCGAGCGCGCACGGGTCGGATAGCCGACACGTGCCGCAAGGGGGAATCGGGCGGCGAGGCGCGGGAGCGGGCCGAGAGGGGAGGAAGGTGGGCTGGGTGGTGACGCGCGGCGCGGCGGGAGAGCGACGCGCGGCGACGGCGGGCCGAGGATGGGCCGGGGCGGGCCGGTTGACACGTGTCAAGCGGGAGAGAGGGGGTTTGGATTTTTAATTTCTGAAATTCAAATAAAAGAAAAGGAGCTCTAGAAAATAGCAAATAAATCCCAAAAATTTACCAAAAATACCAGAAAATTCCTTGAGACCTGAAGAATCCAAAAAAAATATTTTCAACTTATGTATATGTATTTTACTCAGATTAAATCATTTAAAAATTCTGAAATTCATTTGAAGCGTAATTTAATTCCAAAAAATTCTAGAAAATTTCTTGTGACACAAGGAACTCAATTAAAATATTTTCAGCTAAGGTTGAAGTATAGTTTAATCATATTAAATTCTTTTAAATTTCTAAAAATTCTTTTAAGCTTGCTTTAAATTCAAATAAATTTCAGAAATTTATTTTTAAATTCAAGGTTTTAAAAATCCCCAAAAATCAGGATGTTACACAGGCGGTCCCTCTGTTAACCTTCCTGGGTCAGGAGCTGCTAGGCAGGGGCCGGAGGACGCCCTGATAGCGGCCCATGGCGCGTTGCAACGAGAATTGACAGACCTCCGCAATGCGGTACGGGAGTTGCAACAGGTGCAAAGTCATCCGACGCCTCCCACGACCGCAGGGGAAGCCAACACTGAAAGAGTAGAGAGCCAGGAAGCCCCCCTCGCTAATGCCGGGGTACTTCGGCAGGTGGATCCGGAGTCCCCCCTCTCCGCAGGTTTGCAGCAAGCTGCTTGGCCCGAAGACTTCAAGATGCCCATAATCGAGTTCTACAAGGGCGATACGGACCCTCGGGAGTTCATGCATGTTTATGAAACTGCTATCGAGGCGGTAGGAGGCGATGACTCCACCAAGGCGGAGGGTCTGCCTCTTGTTCTTCAGGGGATAGCACTCTCATGGTTCTTTACCATGGAGCCGAACTCCGTGTGTTCATGGGAACAGGTTCAGAGTTGCATTTATAACAATTTTCAGGGGAACTACATTGAATGAGTCGATGCGAGTTAACTCTTCGCTATCAGGCAGAAGCCAACGAAAAAACTTTGCGAGTACTTCAAACGGTTCACTAAGATACGTTGTCAAGTTAAAGATGTCAATGAGACCATGATTATCAATGCTGCAATCCAGGGACTTCTTCCGGGGCCGCTAGCCACGTATAATGCTCATAAGCCCATTAAAACAGTAGTCAAGCTCTTTGATAAGATGGAGGAATATGCTTGAGCAGAAGAAGGCGCACAGTTTCATCAGGGGGACGACGCTTCCCTGAGGAACCAGGACTCCGGGGAAAGCTCTGGTCAAGGGCCACATTGGAGCCAAAGACCAAGATATGTCCTAGGCATTGATGGAGCAGGTGGCCGAGGCAATGACATCACCCCAGTTGATTGAGGTGGAGGTCGACGAGGATGAGGTCGAGGTCGGGGGAGAGCCCTGGGTCGAGACGGTGGTCGAGTGTATCCGGGGCGGATGTTCCCTGATCATTACCAGGCTGAGCAATAGTTCCAAGGACAATGGTGTGAGGTACATGGAAGAGGTGACCACCTAACTAGGAACTACAGTTCATCGTGGTTGCCTATGAATACTTCTCTAAATGGCCGAAGGCATCCACCTTGTCAAAGATCACCTCAAGTAATTTTCTCGACAGATGGGGATAAGTCTTCATTATGCGTGCAATCTAACGGAGAAGTGGAGCGTGCAACGGTAACATCACAACAGGGCTCAAAAGACGTCTGATTGGCCTTCCGAAGGGCACTTGACCGCAAGAATTGTCAAGTGTCCTTTGGTCGATCCGTACTACGTCGACACGCTCTACGGGATTACACCATTTAAACTCCTTTTCGGTGACGAAGTAGTCACCCCCGAGGAAATACAAGCGGGGTCCGAGCGAGTTACTATCTCGGCGTCACCTGATGAACGAGCAGTTTCTCTTGATCTTCTTGATGGTGTCCGATCGAGTGCAGTAGAACATATTTTCAAATATATGCGCACAACCGCCCGATCTTCCAACAGATCCGTTCGCCACCGAAGTTTTCGAATAGGGGATCTCGTGCTATGCTTGGCGCTACACGCTCCAACAGTCGGAAAACTCGACTCGAAGTGGGAAGGACCATACCTCATTGTCGACAGGCTCCGCCAAGGAGCTTATCGACTGACCACTCTTGAAGGCCATGCTCTTAACCACACCTGGAATGCAGATCGTCTCCGACGGTACTATGCTTAATGAATACGTATTCTTAACTACGTGAATGCTTTTGTAAAAATTACATTCTGACCACGGATAATGTTAATAAATCGCCTTGTTCATATGCATTTATTGATTCCCATCATTTGCATCTGTATATGTGTAAATCGCATGGTGCCGCCTCGCGCGCCTGGCGTACTCTACGGAGTATAAAGCGCTGGGAACGAAAGATCACCCCAGGCTAAAAAAACTGTCAGAGCTCCCTTGGGCGCCCGACGTACTCTACGGAGTATAAAGCGCTGGGGACGAAAGATCGCCCTAGGCCAAAAAACCGTCGGAGCTTCCTTGGGCGCCCGACGTACTCTGCGAAGTATAAAGCGCTGCGGATGAAAGATCACCCCAGGCTAAAAAACCATCGGAGCTCTCTTAGGCGCCAGGCGTACTCGACGGAGTATAAAGCGCTGGGGATGAAAGATCGCCTCAGGCCAAAAAAACTGTCGGAGCTGCCTTGGGTACCCGACGTACTCTGCATAGTGTACAACGCTGAGGACGAAAGATCACCCCAGGCCAAGAGGCCATTGGTGCCGCCAGCGAGCGCTTGATGTATCTTACGAAACACACGCAGTCTCGGGAATACTAGTAAATAAAAAGAGCATTTCCGCCATGTACACACTAGAGGCTCCGCTGCGCGGGCCTCGCCATTGTATATATACATATATAGAGGCAAGCCAGGGGCATTGAACACCTTATACGACCTCCTCCTTTAACCCGAGGGGTCTAGAGGCTACGAACCATCTGTTGACCCTTAACCACGAAAGGGGTACTCGTCCACTTTAATTTGTCACTACGATGAGGTGTCAACTTCGTCGGCACCAAATCGAGGGGTGGAGATGGAGTGCACACTACTCTCACTACTCTTGAGAGGTTATCGAAGTTGATTCGAAGGCGGTTAAGTAAAGCGTGCGCGTGAAGCATGCACTTCCGACCGAAGTGTGCGCTTACGGGCGAAGTGTGCGCCTACAGGCCTCGCTTGGCTACCGACTATGTGCGCTCCTATCTTCATGATGCAAGAATAAGAGAATGTGGTTATGAGTCAATTACCCTTCGGAACATAATCCCAATAGAAAACTCGAAGGATACAATTCGCCGCGATTGCAAGTGTCAAACATTTAAGAAATCTTATTTGTTTGAAGATTCTGCTTTAACATCATCTAGATCGACAAAGACTTCACTCTGAGATGTACTGGGTTGATTGGTTCAAAAATGCAAAGAGTCCTCGGCGAAGCCCCAGTGCTGAAGTTGACGTCGCACGAGATGATCCGAGACAAGAGGCATATCTCTATCAAGCACCTGATCAATTCAAGTGGTTGATATACATAAGTAGGTGACGAAAAGTTTAGATATTATGTCAAGTGACGATTACATCATGCAGACTTGCTGCTACAAAAGTAGGTAACAAAGTAGGGGGACTTCGGACTCACACCTACGGAGCTACACCAGAGGCTGGTCCAGCCTTCTCCCCTTCAGCTCGATGATGGACTTCATCTAACCATCGCCCAAGATCGGTGTTAGCACCGAGGCTATTCCGCAAAGCAATCTTAGCGGAGGACTCTCCGATGAAGTCCCAAATGCGTTGGTGGAAGGCACGAACAGATCTTCGAACAGCATAAATGGCCCCAACATGACGTCGTTCCCTTCGGGGAGGTCCAAATGAGGAGAGGCCAGCTTGTCAATATGCAGACATCCGCGCACGTGGAGCAAGCCGAGTAATATCTTCGTTGTTACAAAAGAGTAGTGGTTGCCGAATGAATGGGCAGCATTCAGGGCCAACGACGAAGCCTCCTCAACCCTATGGAGACTGCTGGAGACATCTTCGGGGCCATGGGTCCGAGGAGGAACTTTGACCGCCAATTCAGCTAGTGTGTTCTCCAGCGATTCCATAGATTTCCACGCCAGCAGAGAGGCATCTCCGAGTTGGCATCCTATAGCTTCGACCTCGGACGTAAGCCGCACCTTCTCCGCCTCCAGCTCGGAGATTTGCTGCAGCAGGCCCATGCATTCTTCTGCGGTAGCTTCCCGAGTCTGTTCGACGAGGGATTTTGCATTATCAATGGCCTTGACACCCTCCTTCTCAAGGAACCGGATACGTTCATTTCTCTCCGCCATGGCGGTGGCCAGCTCTTCGGCTGATTGGCGGGCGGACTCAATAGCCGCCTGTACCACTTGCTCTTTCTCCGCTATCAGCTCGCGGACCCATCGAAGGAGCTCGGCGCGTTCCTCAAAGGCGGCAACGGCTGCCGCAGTGGCGCTGCGGCGAGTAGACTCCGCTGAGGACTCCACGACAGCCAGGCGTTCTTGAAGGGCAGCCCGTTCAGGACCCACGCGTCCCGGATGGCCTGAGAAAGGGCCAGAGCCTGTGTTGTGCCAAGGTGTTAGCATCCGGTCTAACAGTTATCATAATGGTGTTAAATCTTACCTTCATCTCGGTGGCTTCCAAGGCGAGCTCTAACAGTTCGGAGTCACACGAGGAGAGTACACTGCGATCCAATGCGGAATCCGCGTGGTCTACTGCTGTTTACAGGACCCGCAAGGCATCTGGCCGGGCAAGGAAGTCCTCTTGGACCATTCGTTGGGCTTCGGTAACCAACGTCTCGCCCAGAGGACTTGAGGGGGTGTCCGCTATCGCCACCACTCCGAGGTATGAAGCTGGCGCATATCCTGAGGAGCGCGAACTCCCTGATGCTGAAGACATTGTCAATGAGAGGAGGGGCGAAAACCATGTGAAGTCTAAAGGCGAAGAGGAGTCGACTGCTCTTGTACCTTGATCAGCAAGTCCTGGCTGCAAGCCATCACCCTCCTTCTTTTCAGTCGCCCAAGTGGGGGATGCCCCTGACCTTGCTTCGGGAACTAGGGTCTCTGCCTAGGCCCGGGGGCGGTGGACTCCAAATTGGTACCGGGAGCAGGGGCCTCCGCTTTAATCTCTAGGGCAGGAGCCTCCCCCAGGGGCCCTGGAGTAGTGGTTTCCACTTTGACCCTGGAAACAGAAACACCTGCCTTTATTCCGGGGATGGTAGTTTCTATTTCAATCCCTGGAACCGTGATTTCTATCTGGGCCCTGGGAGCTGCAAGCTCCACAACAGAATCCGAGTCATCTAACAGCGATGTCATTGCAACCCGAAACTCCGCACCAGTGGTCGCGGTGGGGCAAATGGATACCGGGGAATCGACACCTTCGTCAACACGGACAAGGGAGCTAAGCTGGGCACGCTTAGCTCTGCGTGCCTGAGAAGGGGAGCCAAGAGTCGGCTCCTCGCGAGGGTCTTCTTGTGGGCCTAGCCCTGCATTGACGTCTTCGTCGGAGTGGATAGAAGAGCCAAGTCGAGTGCGCTTGGCTTCGCGTGCCTCACGAGAAGAGCTCGGATCCGATTCTTCACGAAGGGCTTCTCAAGGGCTCGATCCCATGCGCGTTCGCTTCCCAAGGTCTGAGTCGACGTGACCCGAAGAGTCTGACTCTACGGCGATAGCAGCGTTCGGTTCCCTCACCTCCAACGGAAACGGATGGAGGGGAGGTGCAAGAGGTGCCTCCTGTGAAGGACATGACTGGGAGCGCGAAGTAGAAGCCTCCACGATGTCCCCCCCACCACTACATGTTCGTAGGGTGCTGAGAGGGGGGGGGGTGCTCCGGCACGGGAATCCCGAGCGCCTTGCACGCCCAGTTAATCTGCCCGCGGTTCGCGGTTATCGACTCCCACAGGCTGTGTTCCTTGGCAATGTACGGTCCAAGGAATGTGATGGCGGCTCACTCCGCGTCTTCCAGTGTCATCCCTACAAGGACATGACAAGTTAGGAAAGTACTAAAGACAAGGACTTGTACCACCAATCGCTTAAGGACTTATGAGGGTGCTCGGGTCAGTGTAGAGAGGCGATGGTAGGACGGAGTCCATTGTCACGAGTATGACCAGGCTAGATGAACCATTGGTACGCTAGCGGAGACACTCCGAACATAAGGAACTCCTCCGCTAAGTCCCGCATGTTGAAACGGATTGCCACCCCGACCAGTCTTCGAGCCTTCGACTTGTCGTCACGATCAAGGGCTACCGAAGGGGACATATTGAAGTCTAGTGTCCCCCATATCACCTCAGCATGTTGCTCTCCTCCAAGCGGTGGTAGAACCACTTGTGTGTCCAGTTGGACTCCCATTTTGTTCTCGTCGTGTTTGCCGGGAACAGCTTCGTGCATTATGGTTGCAGCACAAAATTGATGCTGCCGAGGTTGACGTACTCGCCCGCCCCAATCTTCTTGGGCTGACACCGTGCGTCGTGCAAGAAGCAGAAGAGGGGGGCGCTCGGCAACGACCCCTCCGTCCGACATGCCCAGCAAAAAACAGCTAGACACACGATGGTGTTCAGGGTTAGTTGCGCTAGCTCTAGCTTGTACCTGTGGAGGACCTCGCCCACAAATGTTGCTGAGGGGAATCGCAGGCCAGCGTCAAAGTACGTAGAGAACACTACAACTTCAGAGGCCAAAGGTCGGGGCTCTTTCTCGTCGCGAGGGGGAGTCGAACCACCCTCCGACTAGAAATCTTGCTGTCACGAACTAAAGTGCGAATCAACTTCTCGGTGGCCAGGCTCGTCCCCAACATGTTGGAGCAGTTGCAATCCACCTTCTTCGCCGTGCCCCATCGTTTGTCGACGGCGGAAGACTCCCACCTCACGAGCTCGTACTCGATCTCGACTGGACGACGGGAGCGAGTCATCTTGACGGCGAAGAAGAAGAACAAGGTGTGGAGAAGAAAGCAGGCGCAAAGGGGATGTTGTGGCTAGAGAGCGATGTATACGGGTGAAGTGTTTCTAGGAAGGGGCATTTGCCTTTTATAGGTCGGAAGCCTGGCGACGGGCGCATGCCCCCTTGATGGTGCCCTCTCGTGTCCGCCGGTGGCTCCTTGGGAAACAAATCAAGCATTGGGCGGATGCGAAGTGACCAGATGGGTATGGATATCAGTTCCTAGGCGTCATGCCTCGGGGAAGCGTGAGGGGACAGGTGATGCATACATGGTGGTCCAACAGTCGCCTGACGTGTAGCTGCAAAGTCCCATCCGCTGAACTTCAGAAGCGCCCCATGCCTTGAGAACATGCGAGGTGACAGACACAGCAGCTATGACCCTCCAATGGCAAAGCGACACGTTTTCAGCAGTACTATACTTCTGACAAATTGCCAAAGTCTGGGTGCCCCTGAGGACACATAGCCGTTAGGTCTCCGAAGTACACATTCGCTCAACGTGCGTCACTCGCCACGGATTCTCTTCAATCTAAGTTTTGCGAAGTTTGAGGTGCTAAGCTGCCCAAGACAGTCGAACTTTATATGGCTGCCAACACAACAAGTAAAGCCTAGAGGCTTCAAATGTAAAGACTTCGCCGGTTGCCCCAGAGACGTGTTCAAGATCGGAGACCTCGTCACGTCTCGCGAAGATTGCATACCACACACAACTACCAAAGGCCTCTCGCGCACTTCGCCATCATACATTAAAGGAAGCACGAAGATGATGGGCTCCGCGTAAATCGGACGAAGACTAGAGACTCCAAGGGTACGGACTTTACCATACTCTGAGAGCCTCGAAGGTGGAGGAAGCCAAATGGTCTGACAACACGATCTCAACCTACCTAAGGGAGCACCGAAGATGAATAGGTCAAATGGATGGAGGAGACCAAAAGGTTTGATAGCACGGCCTCAGCCCATCCAGAGGAGAGCCTTCGGCCGTGAGAGGCTACTGTTGTGGGGATAGCCTCCACCTTAGGCCCATTCGGCCTGATTGTTTTAGTAAGTGTTGTAATACTTAAATAGGTCAGGCCCAAGAGGCCTATCCGAGTATGTAAAAAGATGATAATACCCTAAAGCAATACATATTACCTAGGGGCAATATTATAACAAGAAAATGACAGCAATATAAATAGCCCCCTCTGAGTAATCCTAGGGGTAGAAGGCTACCTTCGATCAACATTTTTCCCCCAATCTCTCTATTTTCTATTGTTTGGTCCTGTATCCACAACAACTGCTCTTTGGCCTCACCCATCGGTCTAACTGCATTTCCCATGCTGGTCAGACTGTCCTGGTAAGACCATTGGCCACTGACCAGTCTGACCACTTAAAACCATCAGAAAACATCATGGAGGTAATTCAGTTAAACTCTATCTAGTTTCAGTTCCAGTTTGCAATTCTAGTGACATCTAGTGCAAATCCATCCCTAAATAAAGGCTACACAAGTGTTTGGTATTTATTTTGCCCAAAGGACTATGGCCGGTCTAACTGCTCACCCTGTAGTGGTTAGATCGCCAATCATTAGCCACTCAGACCGCCTGAACCCTGACTGACACAATCGAACTGTCCTAGTCAAACCATCGACCATTAATCAGTCTGACCGCTTAAGACCATCATAAAACACCATCGGGAAAATTTCAGTTAAACTCTATCTAGTTTCAGCTCCAGTTTCTTACTCTAGTAGCACCTAGTGAAAGCTCATCCCAAACAAAGCCTACACAAGTGTTTGATATTCATTTTTCCTAAAAGACCATAGCTAGTCTGATCACTCACCCCATGGCAGTTAGATGCCAGCTATCAGCCGCTCAGACTGTCTGAACCCTGACAACACAAAATGAAATCTAAATTTTTTGAAACTTTTATAAAATTCAAATTTAACTCAACTAAAGTACCGATTTTTTTATGACAAACATACTCTAGACCTTCACGTGATTTCTCATAGTTCTTTAACCAGAGTGACTAATTGGATTATGTTTGTAAACTTAACGAGTATTGGTAAGATTCTTACTCTATATAGTATCTAAATGAACAAATTAAGATATGAATTGGATAGTATTGTTCCAAGAGGCAAATAAACAGTATGTACACAAGAGCAGACAAAACTTTCTGACGCTAACTGATTGTACAGATAAGGAAATTCAGAGTTACCTCCATTGTGCTGGCATTGCTCATCTTATCTGAAAACCACTGGCCATTGCCGTTGTGCCAGCTCCTCTCTCCAACAGCCTCCAAAACCTTGCTCTCCGTTCTTGAGCTCTTTGAGAGCTACACCAAAACATCAAGTTCAGAGCATGAATAATTGCACAAACACACGGTTAATGACACAGCACAACACGGTGACCGGCGACACTCACTTCCACCGACGCGCAGCGCCGGTGAGACGAGCTCCGGCGTGCAACCGCGTCCCTTGTGATCTCCTCCTCGAGCAAGCCACCCTTATTCAGCTTCCACAGAGCGTTGACGAGCCTCCGAGTTGACACCGACGAGCGCATTCCGTCGGTGAGCCGGTCGGCGTGGCAGTGCTGGTTCCAGGACGACTCGGACATCTTCCCTCCGAACGAGCCGCACCACCCCTCGCTTCAGCCTCAGCTTCCTCAGAGGGTCCGACGCGCCGGACGACGACAGCACGCGCCGCTTGCGGATCCTGGTCGAGGTCTTCCAAGGTCTGGTCACCTCCGCAGCTTCATCCATGTTGTGCCTCAGCATTGCAGTCTCGGATTTGGGACTTGTGCTCGTGCTTGCTCCTTCTCGGGACTTATGCATCAGGAGTGCATAAGATCGTAATGGGTCTTAAGGTGGACTCCATCTAATTGTTAAGACCGATTCTGTAATGTCGGACCCGGATTTTTAAATCCCGGATCCTCTGTGAAAACTGCACTACTTCCTGGATCAGTAGATAGTGCTCACAGTACATTGCTGAATCGGTCCAATTATCGCATGATGATCATACAGTCAAAATAAAATATAACATACTTCCGAGTTTAGGAATAAGCCACGTCGGGCAAATATCTTACATAGAGGGCCTCCCAGGCCAAATATTACATTCATAAGACAAACAGCGGAAAGGGAGCAATATCATAATTTGGAACCATAATCCACGAGCGTGATCGGGGTAAATGTCTTGGCGTCTATATTGCCCAATCTTGAGCCTTATAGGCGATCACCCTTACGGCAAGTCTCTGTCTAAGACTGATTATTTTAAAACCCGTCCTAGTTTCCATCGTCAGCTCCTTGGTTGGGCGCCTCTTCATAAGCATAGTGATTCTGCTCCTCGGTTTCTGAATTTGATTATACGATTATGAGCACTCCGACCCCGTGCTCAGCGAGTCAACACACAGAATGCAGTTATATAACATGAATGGCTTGACAAGGATAGGCTCGAGTTATTTCATTTGCCGAAAACCGCATTTCGAAAGACTTAATATCAAGTGTAAGAAATTCCTAGACTTAGCCTTTGGACCAAAGTTCATAATACCTTTGAGTAAATGATTTTATTGAATATGTGCAAATCTCATCCATCAATCCCTGTTTCATATGCCACAGCCTTAAACACTTAACTTTCCACTGGGACGACACCCAGGACATCACAAATTAGGGCCTTTCTCTGCCCTCAACATTATCCATTCCACCCATCCGGTTTTTGAAATAGAACTATATCTTGCCAAGTCCCCAAGTCCGCCCTTGACCGTGGGCACGGCTATTCGAATAGTTTTGTACTCTGCAGAGTTTGTACACTTTACCCACAAGAGATAAATCTGCCCGTTGCCCCACATGATTCCTTGGCCATGTGGTTGAGTAGATTATCACGAGACTGTTACAATGCATAATCCTACTTGTGGTTACGCCCGCTAAGGTCTATCTTCTGTAGGATGCGTTCATCCCTCGAGAAGGGTCCCTCGTGAGCCATCACGGGCAAAGGCGGGGATGCGACCATCCATCCCTTTGCTCGTGTTCACACCTTCACGTAACCACACTAGAGCTATGCAGATTAGTTAGCCCCGCCTACATTTTGCCAGCTTGTGGTTGTACTGTTGTACCTTGGGAGGTCATCACGAGATTCGGTCCTTAGGTTACCTGGGCGGTGCTACCACTAACCCCTTTCTCGTGCACCACTGCACCACACCCCCGGACCACCCGCCCAGGTATTTAAGCAAGTGAGGTTTTTGGAGAACATAAATTAACCTTGCTCAATTACACCAATATTTTTACCCTGACTTCTCAAATCCAATTCTTGTAGTATAGAATGACGATGGGGACATTTTGGTGCCCCCGAGTGTCTAAGCGCAACTAAGCAGGGTGTATAACTACGGACTTATTTTCAAACGAATATCATTATAGCTTTACTAAGGTGACAAGGCTCACATGTTCAATTATTCCAATACAAGGTATCATTAGCAAACTTATTAGTTGGTGAGTAACTAGGGTGTGAAATTCAGGCAATTACTTAGCACATAAAATAATAGCATGCAGATGATAATTTAAACGGAAATAATTTGCAGAAAGTATAAGTCCAATATGATCAAAGTATTGACTACTTTGGTTCGCAAGGATCTGGTCCGAGTGATCTGAGTTGTGTTTGCTTCCAATCTTTCTCCGAGCCAGACGCTAATTTATCGCCGAACGTACATTTTTAAAAGTGAAAAATCGAATCAACACCACCAAGTAAAACTTCATAAAAATTCAAATAAACTCAAAAACTCATGGTTTTGGTTCCAAGGGACAGATCATGAATTTAGATAATTATTGCAACTTGTCTCACTGAATTTGGGGTTGAAATGAATTATCTATGAATTTTTAAAGTCTAAACCCAATTAACATAGCCAACTAACTTTACATTTAAAAGTTCATTTTAACTCAAAAATTTATAATGTTTGGTTCTCTGGAAAGAGGACGAATTTAGACAAATTTAGAAATTTTTCCCATTAAATTTGGAGTTCATACGAATTTACTATGAATTTCTAAAGCCTTCAGCTAGTTATATAACAAATTGAATTTTGGAATTAATTAAATATACCGATGAGAGAGAGAACCTGAGACCGACACGTGGGGCCCCTCGGAATATTTTATCTTTCCTTCCATTAGGCTGACAGGTGGGGTCCGCTAACGGGTAACATTCTTTACTCTCTACCGCGACTGACATGCGGGGCCCATAAGGATTTTTAAACCTCAGTATGCACCAGCGGACGACACGTGGACTCCATTATCCCCCCTCGTAGTGAATGACAGACGGGGCCACGATTTGTGTGTGTATGGCTGCTGGGACCCGATTAACTTTTTAAATGAAGATGGCCCACATGTCAACGAGTGATTAACTTAACGGTTTGAAATTTCTTACCCCCGATCGGAATTGATCTCTCGCGCGCGCGCCCCCGCACTGTTCTTCTTCTTCCTCCCAACTCCGGCGAGGCTTACCGTCGGCGGGGAAGGGTGCGACGACACGAAACTATTAGCAAAGTGGGACCTTTGGCGCACCGCGCACCTCTATGCAAATGCCATCGCCAATTTGACCGGAATCCTCACGGCGGCGAACTCAAGGCGCAGCGAGCAGGGCATTCATGGTTACCGAGCTATACTAAATAATTTTTCAATTAATTGCTAGGGGAGTACCTAGGAGTGATCTTGATGAGGAAATGAGGGTTGTCGGAGCTCGGGGAAGGATGGAGAGTTCTGGCGACGTGCAACGGCGGGATTCCGAGGAGGCGCACGGTGGGGAAGCAGCTCGGTTCACGGGACCTCCTGGGGGTAGTGCGGATGACTTCGCCCGGCTGCTGTGGTGCCCTCAGCGAATGGAATCGGCCCGAGGTGGTCGCAATCGACGACGAGCCCGGACGCCGGACTTGGAGAGGAAAGCAGCTCCGGCGAGCTATGGGGGATGAAACCCCAATTGCTTTGGTGGAGAGCAAGCAGGTGGTGTGGGAAGCCTGAAGGGGGTTCTGGCCGGCTTTTATAGCGAGCGAATTGGCCTGCCGACGTGGAGAGGCATGGGCGGCGGTGGTGGCTGACGAATGTCGGGATGAATCCACAGTGGTCTACTCCTAGGATCTGCACGCCACTACGGTTTAGCATAAGTACACTCAGGGCATGGTCCAGGTACGGCGAGGAGGGCTTTGTCGAGTTCGCATTGGCCGAGCTGACGCGGCGGCGATCGTTCGGTGCACGTGGCGAAATCCGATAGAGGAGAGGCTGTGCACAGCATTAATGGCGGCGATATGGTTTGGCGATTCGTTGCAATGTCTCTGGTCCGAAGGGGTGGCAGCCTGGACAATAGCTCGCCTGCGGGAATGTCCAGATGCAAGGAAGCACTGCACGGCGCCAGGTGATTGGCGGCAGGCTCCTGCAGCACTGTGGGAGCAGGAATGGGCGATGAATCATCTGGCGGACTGCTGGTCCGAAGGGTGTGTGCCAGCGCTGGGACCGGGCGAAGCAAGGAGAGCAGGACGGCTTGGCGCGCACGGCGCAGAGCCGAGCGAGGTAGCGCCAGGGAGAATGGCGCATCGGCAAAGAAAGGGAGGGAAGCTGGCTGGCTGGCTGGCCGAAGCCTGGCTGGCTCCCAAAAAGAAAATTTTCATTTACCTAGATATTCATATATACATTTACATGTTGTTTCTTTATCCACATTATTCCATGGTTTAGTTTTGGGCACATGTTTATACATACACATGTATATATGTATTTATATGTATCTTTATCTTTCTTGAATTTTCAATACCTCTATACTTGCATTACTTTCCCCTCTTGCTATTTATCTTGTTCTAATTTCCCCTTTATCTTATGTGTTTTTCTTATTATCTACATATATGTTTAATTCTTATTGTTGTCCTAATGGAGACCTTAACCAAAACCTTGAAAATCCAAGAGTTTCAAATGCCAACAAAAAGCCAAAACTTTCAAATGCCAAATCCATTACATTTATACATTTCAAAAGTTGGAATGTTACAAGTCTACCCCCCTTAAAAGAATCTCGACCTCGAGATTTATCCTAACCTGAGAATAGGTAGGGATAATCTTGTCGCAACTGATCTTCACGCTCCCATGTAGATTCCTTTTTAGTGTGATGGTTCCACTGCACTTTACATATACGAATAACTTGATTTCTGGTTCTCTTTTCTACCACGTCAAGAATCTTGATGGGTCGTTCTTCATATGCCAGGTCTTTCTCAATCTCAATCTCTTGTATGGGAGTCTGGTCTTCGGGTACTCGGAGACACTTTTTAAGTTGAGATACATGGAATACATCATGTATACCCGCAAGATTTTTAGGTAGATCCAATTTGTAAGCTACCTCTCCTTTCTTATCTTTTATTGGGAAGGGTCCAACGTAGCGGGGAGCGAGTTTACCCTTAACCTTAAACCTCTTGACTCCCCTTAAAGGTGATACCTTTAAATATACCTGATCCCCAACCTCAAACTGCAATGGTCTTTGTCTTTTGTCTGCATAACTCTTTTGTCGGGATTGGGCAGCTTGCAGCCGGTCCCTTATTAAACGGACTTTCTCTTCAGCCTGCTGCAAGGTTTCTGGACCAAAAAGGGAACCCTCCCCTACTTCAGACCAATGTAAGGGTGTTCGGCATTTTCTTCCATACAAGGCTTCGAACGGAGACATCTTCAAGCTAGACTGATGGCTATTGTTGTATGCAAACTCAGCATAAGGCAGACACTTGTCCCAGTCTATATCAAAATCCAGAGCACAGGCCTGAAGCATATCTTCGAGTATTTGATTTGCTCTCTCGGTTTGGCTATCTGTTTGAGGGTGATATGCAGTACTGAAGTCTAGGTGGGTGCCTAAGGCTTCATGAAGACTTGCCCAGAAATGTGAGGTGAACTGAGTACCCCGATCTGAAACTATTCTTTTAGGCACACCGTGTAGGCACACGATGCGAGACATATATAATTCAGCCAGCTTATCTCCCTTGTATGTGGTCTTTACAGGAATAAAGTGGGCAACTTTGGTCAGCCTGTCCACTATGACCCATATGGAGTCGTACCCAGCCTTGGTCCGGGGTAAGCCCGTAATGAAGTCCATTCCAACCTCTTCCCACTTCCATTGCGGCACTTGCAATGGTTGTAGCAACCCAGCTGGCCGTTGGTGCTCAGCCTTCACCCTCTGACATACATCGCAACAGGCAACATATTCAGCGATATCTCTCTTCATTCTAGGCCACCAATACCATTGCTTCAAATCTTGATACATCTTGGTGCTTCCAGGATGAAGGGAGTATGCCGAGCAATGTGCTTCCCTTAGTATCAGGTCCTTTAGATCCTTCTTATGGGGAATGAAAAGACGTGTTCCATATCTCATAACCCCTTCCGAATCCTCAGTCATCTTGGGAGCTTTTCCTTTTGCCATTTGACTTCTCATTCTTACAGTTGCAGGGTGTTCCTTCTGGGCAGCTATGATTAGGTCTTCCATACAGGGTTGGATTTCCATGGCTACCATTGTGCCTTGATCCACTAATTCGAGGTTGAGTCTCACTAGCTCCTTATGCAAGTTGGGTTGTTGTTCCTTAATCATAAGGTTATTGCAGTAAACCCTGCGACTTAGAGCATCTGCCACCACGTTGGCTTTTCCGGGATGGTAGTGAATGCCTAGGTCGTAATCCTTAATCAATTCCAGCCATCTCCTTTGCCTCAGATTAAGATCCGATTGAGTGAAGAAGTACTTGAGGCTCTTATGATCGGTGTATATGTCACAATGGTTACCGATCAAGTAGTGCCGCCAAATTTTTAAGGCGTGAATTACTGATGCTAACTCCAAATCATGAGTGGGGTAATTCGCTTCATGAGGACGCAACTGCCTAGAAGCATATGCCACTACTTTTCCTCCTTGCATCAGCACACATCCAAGTCCCCGATGGGAGGCATCACAATACACTTCAAAGTCCTTTCGGATGTCTGGCAGCACTAAGACAGGAGTAGAGGTTAATTTGGTTTTGAGCTCCTGAAAACTCTCTTTGCAGGACTTAGACCATTCAAATATCTGTTCCTTTTTGAGTAATTGGGTTAATGGCCTGGCGATCTTGGAGAATCCTTCTATAAACCTTCTGTAATATCCTGCTAAACCAAGGAAACTCCTTACTTCAGTGACAGTTGTAGGCTGCTTCCATTCTACTACCGCTTCAATCTTGGCAGGGTCCACAGATACTCCGTTTGCTGACACAATGTGTCCTAGGAAGCTAATATCACTGAGCCAAAACTCACACTTACTAAATTTGGCATATAGCTTGTGCTCCATTAACTTCCCTAACACCAGGTGTAAGTGCTTAGCATGATCCTCGGCAGTCTTGGAATAGATAAGAATATCATCTATGAATACCACCACAAACTTATCCAGGTAATCCATGAATACTTTGTTCATGAGGTTCATGAAATATGCAGGAGCATTAGTCAATCCAAAGGACATAACTGTGAACTCATATAGCCCATATCTAGTGGTAAAGGCTGTCTTGGGGATGTCCTCGGGTCTAATCTTTAGCTGGTGGTATCCTGACCTTAGATCAATTTTGGAGAATACAGTAGCTCCTCCCAATTGATCAAATAAGTCATCAATCCTAGGAAGGGGATATTTGTTCTTAATGGTTACTTCGTTCAAGGCACGATAATCCACACACATCCGGGCTGTGCCATCTTTCTTCTTGACGAATAGTACCGGGGATCCCCAAGGGGATGAACTGGGTCTAATGAAACCTTTCTCTTGCAATTCTTGAAGCTGTTTCTTGAGTTCTTCTAAATCCTCGACAGTCATCCTATATGGTCGCTTGGCTATTGGAGCAGCCCCTGGCTTCAAATTAATCACAAATTCTAACTCTCGGTCTGGCGGCATGCCAGGCAATTCTTCTGGAAAAACTTTTGGGTAATCTTGCACTATGGGCATCCCTTCTAGAGGTACATCTTCAGTATAGTAAATCATACGCCCCCAGCGATAGGGTCGGTCCACTTTTACTCTTATGGTTACCCCTGGGCACCTGGTCAAGCTGACTATTCTGGTGGCACAATCTATTATTCCCTGGTATTTAGCTAACCAATCCATCCCTAGTATAATATCCAGGGTCTGTGATTGTAATACTATAAGATCAGCCAAGAAATTTCTATATTCCATGGTGAGCTCGACTTTTGGGCATACTAGGGTGGCTGTGATGATTCCAGCAGGTGAACTAAGAACCACTGGCTTCTTTAAGGGGTAAGTAGGCAATCCTACTCTATCCACATATCTCTGTGCTATACACGAATGCGAAGCCCCAGAGTCAAAAAGAACACGCGCGGGGATAGTCTTGACAGAAAACGTACCCATCAAGACTCCCGCTGCTTCCTCGGCTTCCTCTACGCTGATGTTGTTCATCCGGCCACGGTTAGGAGTTGGGGCAGTCCTGTTGGCTTGCGGGGTCTGGTTCCTCTTGCCTGACATGGATGCTTGGCCTTGGACTGGAGTGGTTCCCAAATTGAACTTTACTGGAGTGATGGTCTTGTTCGGGCATCGGTAAGCAAAGTGTCCTTTCTCGCCACAACTATAGCAGTTGAGGTTAACTGCATGATTTCCTCCGGTAGATTGACCACCGGCTCTAGGGGCTTGAGGGTTGCTGCCACCGTATGGAAGTCAGATTAAATGTCTGTTGTCGGTTGTAGGAAGGATTATTGAAAAACTTCTGGATAAACCTTCCTTGTGGCCGCTGCACAACCTGTTTCCTCTTGCGGCTAGCCTCCAAATTCTTCTTCTCATTTTCCAAAATGAGAGTCTTGTTCACCACCGGTGGAAGCTCGGTGATGTCCTGAACGATCAGTTGTACCCTCAATTCCTCGTTCATACCCTCAAAGAACCTGTCTATCTTCTCCTCGTCGTCCGTCACATCTTTCGGGGCATATCGGGCGAGCTGGTTGAACTTGGTGAGGTACTCGCTTACCGACATGTTCCCTTGTTTCAAGGTGCGAAACTCATTTTCTTCATCCGCATGACACCGCGGAATAAAGTTGGCCTTGAAGGCGCCTTGAATTCGCCACGAGATGGCCGCATGAGCGGCGGGGCTCGTGTAGCGACGGGTCTGGTGGTCCTTGGCCCGCAATCGCCTCTTCTTAGAATCATCGCGGTACGCTTCCTCTTGACCACAGGCGGACATATAATTCTCCCACCAAGCGGCGGCTCCTTTTAGTTGGTGGGCGGCAAAGATCACCTTGTCTTCTTCATTGCACCTTGCCAATCTAAGCTTCCTCTCAGTGTCCCGAAGCCAATCCTCGGCTTCAAGAGGCTCATCACCAAAAGCGAAAGTCAAAGGTCTGGTCCTCAAAAAGTCCCCTAACTTGGTGTTGTGATTGCCAGCATTGTCCTGCTGGCCATTGTAAATAGCTTGCAGCCCCGGGTTTCTTTGGGCCATAACTGCGCCATCGTGGGATGTTCTCGCGAGGTGGTGGTGGGTGGCTTCTCGGCCTCGGCCTGCCTTGGCCCATCGGTGGAGTTCCTTGCCTAGTGTCGGCTGCGGCTTGCGTGCCTGGTGCAGCGCTGGCCTGAGCCCTTGTTACCCTTTGTGTGGCCATCTGCAGATATAACTGCAATTGCTTAGACATATACAACAATATGCGGGCCTTTGGCCCAAAAGCCATCTCAAGAGAAAACCAACAAAGTAAGGTAAACAACAAGGCAAATAACAATACAAGGCCTATTTGTGGCCACATCCATACATAGGGTTAATGGTTCATACAACTCCATTAAGCACTTAGGCTGGGAGCAGATAAGTACAACTGCGATCTAAAGTCTGATACATCATACTTCTACAGAGGTGGTGCTCATTATCTGTCGAGCACTAAGCAAAAGTCCTGCTCATTCCCCCCCAAGGCGCGTGCTCACGAGGGGGTGTAGTCCGGCGTCCCAGAACGAGAGCGGCTGGCACTGAGCTCTGAGGAGTCGGCGTAGGTGCGGAAGCGGTCGTCGACGAAGACAGGCCCCCCTAAGGTGACCACGTCGCTCGGGCCTGGAAGTAACACGCTCTTACGTGCTGAGCGCCGAGTGCGGAGTCCTGCAGTGCGAGGCTGCGGTGGAGCGGGGTCCAAGTCGACGATGGGTGAGGCAGCAGGTCCTGGGGCGTGGATGGCTGCAACAACTGCGGTCCTCTGGAGCTCGGCGAGGGCGGCGGCCTTCTCCTTCTCTGCCTCTGCTAGTGCATGCTCGCACTTGGCGAGCTGGTCCTGTAGTGCCTGCTCACGGCCATGGCTGTCGAGCAGAAGCTGGCGTAACTCTGTAATCTCCTCTAAGGCAACAGTATAGGTGGCCCCCATGGCCCTGGTGAGGTGGACCTGGTGGGTCAGCCTGGGGTCGTCCTCATGCTCGGGCATGTATGTCGCGCAGTAGATCGTCCCATCCTGACATGACGGGTGGTAGAAGTATGGCGAGGTCATCAAAGCTGATGCATGTATGTCACATAGCCTAGCCGCAGCCAGGCGGGCGGCATCCTGCAGAGCTGCGGCACCGGTGCTCCTCCTGTGCAAGCTCCGGAACACGTGTGGCGGATCAGTCTCGACCAGTGCGTAGATAAATATCTCCATGACCCACGACTCGTGGGGTCCCTGGGTGGTCTTGCGGCCCCTGTAGATCGGCTGATCCTTGTAGCTCAAGTAGTGAAGCAACTCGCGCAAGATAGTCGCAAAGTCTCCCTCAGCCTCTCCATGGGAGAAGTAGTCCCACGATCCGTCTGTAGCTCCCACCATCTGTCCATTAGAACACTAATTAGTATATTTATTTATTTTAAATCAAAAGAACAGAAAGACAAGAGCAGATCAGGAAGAGGTAGGTATACTATATATAGGTATATATATATATATTTTTTTAACCCCTTTTTATAGATAAAATAAAATCCTAAGCCATCCTAAGGTTTTACCCTACAGTCGAAGGCTCTGATACCAGCTCTGTCGGACCCGGATTTTTAAATCCCGGATCCTCTGTGAAAACTGCACTACTCCCTGGATCAGTAGATAGTGCTTACAGTACATTGCTGAATCGGTCCAATTATCGCATGATGATCATACAGTCAAAATAAAATATAACATACTTCCGAGTTTAGGAATAAGCCACGTCGGGCGAATATCTTACATAGAGGGCCTCCTAGGCCAAATATTACATTCATAAGACAAACAGCGGAAAGGGAGCAATATCATAATTTGGAACCATAATCCACAGGCAGCGACTGGGGGTAAATGTGCGCGTCTATATTGCCCAATACTGAGCCTTATAGGCGATCACCCTTACGGCAAGTCTACTGTCTAAGACTGATTATTTTAAAACCCGTCCTAGTTTCCATCGTCAGCTCCTTGGTTGGGCGCCTCTTCATAAGCATAGTGATTCTGCTCCTCGGTTTCTGAATTTGATTATACGAGTATGAGCACTCCGACCCCGTGCTCAGCGAGTCAACACACAGAATGCAGTTATATAACATGAATGGCTTGACAAGGATAGGCTCGAGTTATTTCATTTGCCGAAAACCGCATTTCGAAAGACTTAATATTAAGTGTAAGAAATTCCTAGACTTAGCCTTTGGACCAAAGTTCATAATACCTTTGAGTAAATGATTTTATTGAATATGTGCAAATCTCATCCATCAATCCCTGTTTCATATGCCACAGCCTTAAACACTTAACTTTCCACTGGGACGACACATGATTCCACTGGGAAATAGAACTATATCTTGCCAAGTCCCCAAGTCTGCCCTTGACCGTGGGCACGGCTATTCGAATAGTTTTGTACTCTGCAGAGTTTGTACACTTTACCCACAAGAGATAAATCGCCGCTGTGCCCCACATGATTCCTTGGCCATGTGGTTGAGTAGATTATCACAAGATCATTACAATGCATAATCCTACTTGTGGTTACGCCCGCTAAGGTCTATCTTACGAGGATGCTTCATCCTCGAGAAGGGTCCCTCGTGAGCCATCACGGGCAAAGGCGGGGATGCGACCATCCATCCCTTTGCTCGTGTTCACACCTTCACGTAACCACACTAGAGCTATGCAGATTAGTTAGCCCCGCCTACATTTTGCCAGCTTGTGGTTGTACTGTTGTACCTTGGGAGGTCATCACGAGATTCGGTCCTTAGGTTACCTGGGCGGTGCTACCACTAACCCCTTTCTCGTGCACCACTGCACCACACCCCCGGACCACCCGCCCAGGTATTTAAGCAAGTGAGGTTTTTGGAGAACATAAATTAACCTTGCTCAATTACACCAATATTTTTACCCTGACTTCTCAAATCCAATTCTTGTAGTATAGAATGACGATGGGGACATTTTGGTGCCCCCGAGTGTCTAAGCGCAACTAAGCAGGGTGTATAACTACGGACTTATTTTCAAACGAATATCATTATAGCTTTACTAAGGTGACAAGGCTCACATGTTCAATTATTCCAATACAAGGTATTTAGCAAACTTATTAGTTGGTGAGTAACTAGGGTGTGAAATTCAGGCAATTACTTAGCACATAAAATAATAGCATGCAGATGATAATTTAAACGGAAATAATTTGCAGAAAGTATAGGTCCAATATGATCAAAGTATTGACTCGCCTGGTTCGCAAGGATCCTGGTCTGACTGATCCTGGGTTGTGTTTGCTTCCGAATCTTCCTCCTGAGCTTCGTACGCTAATTTATCGCCGAACGTACATTTTTAAAAGAGAAAAAGCGAATCAACACCACCAAGTAAAACTTCATAAAAATTCAAATAAACTCAAAAACTCATGGTTTTGGTTCCAAGGGACAGATCATGAATTTAGATAATTATTGCAACTTGTCTCACTGAATTTGGGGTTGAAATGAATTATCTATGAATTTTTAAAGTCTAAACCCAATTAACATAGCCAACTAACTTTACATTTAAAAGTTCATTTTAACTCAAAAATTTATAATGTTTGGTTCTCTGGAAAGAGGACGAATTTAGACAAATTTAGAAATTTTTCCCATTAAATTTGGAGTTCATACGAATTTACTATGAATTTCTAAAGCCTTCAGCTAGTTATATAACAAATTGAATTTTGGAATTAATTAAATATACCGATGAGAGAGAGAACCTGAGACCGACACGTGGGGCCCCTCGGAATATTTTATCTTTCCTTCCATTAGGCTGACAGGTGGGGTCCGCTAACGGGTAACATTCTTTACTCTCTACCGCGACTGACATGCGGGGCCCACAAGGATTTTTAAACCTCAGTATGCACCAGCGGACGACACGTGGACTCCATTATCCCCCCTCGTAGTGAATGACAAACGGGGCCACGATTTGTGTGTGTATGGCTGCTGGGACCCGATTAACTTTTTAAATGAAGATGGCCCACATGTCAACAAGTGATTAACTTAACGGTTTGAAATTTCTTACCCCCGATCGGAATTGATCTCTCGCGCGCGCCATCAAGATCGTTCTTCTTCTTCCTCCCAACTCGCGAGGCTTACCGTCGGCGGGGAAGGGTGCGACGACACTAAACTATTAGCAAAGTGGGACCTTTGGCGCATCACGCACCTCTATGCAAATGCCATCGCCAATTTGACCGAATCCTCACCGACGCGAACACAGGCGGCGAGCAGGCATTCATGGTTACCGAGCTATACTAAATAATTTTTCAATTAATTGCTAGGGAGTACCTAGGAGTGATCTTGATGAGGAAATGAGGGTTGTCGGAGCTCGGGAAGGATGGAGAGTTCGCGGCGTGCAACGGGATTCGAGGAGGCGCGGTGGGGAAGCGGCTCGGTTCACGGACCTCCGGGGTAGTGCGGATGACTTCGCCGGCTGCTGTGGTGCCCTCGGCGAATGGAATCGGCCCGAGGTGGTCGCATCGACGACGAGCCGGACGCCGGACTTGGAGAGGAAAGCGACTCCCGCGAGCTATGGGGATGAAACCCCAATTGCTTTGGTGGAGAGCAAGCGGTGGTGGGAAGCTTTGAAGGGGTTACGGCCGGCTTTATAGCGGCGAATTGGCTGCCGCCGCGTGGAGAGGCATGGGCGGCGGTGGTGGTCGATTTAATGTCGGGATGAATCCACAATGGTCTACTCCTAGGATCTGCACGCCGCTACGGTTTAGCATAAGTACACTCAGGGCATGGTCCAGGTACGGCGAGGAGGGCTTTGTCGAGTTCGCATTGGCGGTAGCGCGCGGCGTCGTTCGGTGCACATGGCGAAATCCGGTAGAGGAGAGGCTGTGCACGGCATTAATGGCGGCGATATGGTTTGGCGATTCGTTGCAATGTCTCTGGTCCGAAGGGGTGGCAGCCTGGACAATAGCTCGCCTGCGGGAATGTCCAGATGCAAGGAAGCACTGCACGGCGCCAGGTGATTGGCGGCAGGCTCCTGCAGCACTGTGGGAGCAGGAATGGGCGATGAATCATCTGGCGGATTGCTGGTCCGAAGGGTGTGTGTGCCAGCACTGGGACCGGGCGAAGCAAGGAGAGCAGGACGGCTTGGCGCGCACGGCGCAGAGCCGAGCGAGGTAGCGCCAGGGAGAATGGCGCATCGGCAAAGAAAGGGAGGGAAGCTGGCTGGCTGGCTGGCTCCCAAAAAGAAAAATTTCATTTACCTAGATATTCATATATACATTTACATGATGTTGCTTTATCCACATTATTCCATGGTTTAGTTTTGGGCACATGTTTATACATACACATGTATATATGTATTTATATGTATCTTTATCTTTCTTGAATTTTCAATACCTCTATACTTGCATTACTTTCCCCTCTTGCTATTTATCTTGTTCTAATTTCCCCTTTATCTTATGTGTTTTTCTTATTATCTTCATATATGTTTAATTCTTATTGTTGTCCTAATGGAGACCTTAACCAAAACCTTGAAAATCCAAGAGTTTCAAATGCCAACAAAAAGCCAAAACTTTCAAATGCCAAATCCATTACATTTATACATTTCGAAAGTTGGAATGTTACATGTAATGTATAAGATCATCGTTTGGCTGTAACGAAGGGTCCCACTCGGTATGGTGGGGGGAGAGAATGACAGGATTCAAAAGAGAAATCATATTTTAATGCCTATGGCCAGGTTTTTAGCTTGAGGACCGGTTTTAAGTCTTTTTTGTTTATGACCTGCTTAAGATTAACCCTGTAATGTATAAGGTCGACCTTAAGATGGTTTATAACCTTCTATTTTCATACACTGTGGATGCTCTAAGTGATCAAGAACTGGTTGTGCTTACACGAGCAATGCCACATCAAAACAAGACTAAGAACAGGAAAGTGATGGATGGGTGAGGCGCTAATTATGCTATTGGATTTGCATTTGCTTTTGCTCAACAGGGACGGACAGCAAGATCAATGTGGTCCTGGTATGGAATCAAGAAGCAGTATTTGGATGAACAATGCCACATCAAACTGATCATAGGGGAAACAAAGGAGGGGGGTGGCTTATGTAAGCAGTGTTAGTGGAAGGAATAAGAAGCAAGAACTGGAAAAAGATGTGACCTTCACACCTTCAAGGGAAAAAAGGGATCTCTCCTATTCCCCTTTGAACAGAGAAAGAGGCCATGGAATCGCTCCCGCGCGCACCGAGAAAGATTCAAAAATATTTATGGGAATACAGCAAATATTCTTAATTAATCGGCACACCAATAAATAAGTGATTGAATGAACCAAGGACATATACACTCCCATCTGCAAAAGATTGCTGAATTCTTACAATACGAACTGATAAAGAGAGATGCGCAGATTTCTGTAGGACCACGAGTTCAAATGGGTCGGCTCCGCTCGTTTCGGCTTCAGCTTCTAGCTTCTGTTTTTTTTTTCACTATTCAGTATTTCGTCTTTTTCTGAATTTTTTTAGATATTTTAGGCTTTTTTGTATTTTCTTTTTTTTCCGTGTTCCTTTGTATTGTCTCTAATGGGTTAACATGTTTTTTCTAATTTTACATTTTTTTAAAATTAATTATGCCCAAAAAGCCAAATCAGCTATAGTACAAAAAAAGCCAGCTACAATAAAATTTCAGGTAAAAGCCAGAAGCTATCGCTAAAACGAGCGCCCCCTCGTGGTCTGACTTACAGAAGACAACTAAGAAAAGGAATCTATATGGAACTTTGTGCCAGAACTGCAGATAGTTCAAACTTCAAACACCAGTATGGCAAAAAAAGATCTGCAGAGCAATGTAATGAGCTCAAGCAGAATGGAAGAACACAACTCAAAGTAAACGGGTCCAAGAACTTGAAATAATCTACTGTGAGAAATAGATAGACAAATACCCATTAAACAGGAGGAGCAGGAGGAAGGCCAAGTCTTAGTTGTGAGGTTGCAACGCTTAATTCCTCTGTGCCATGATGGGAAGAGCCGGTTGCAGCTGTCTGAGCAGAGACGGCACACGAGTGGGGAAGGAGGAGACAGGATGATGGGCGTGTAGATGGGGTGTGGGGGATGTGCGAGTGTGTCCTTCGCTGCAGATTGAGAGCAGTCTGAGCTGTCTGTCTGTTGCATATGATTGGAGATTGGATATGTGTGCTTCACTGCTTTGTTCAAGGTGGGAGAGGTTTACATGAAGCATTATGAGAGCTGATATGGCTTGATCTGGAAGATTAATAAAGAGACTCAATGCTGCATTTTCCTAATGCACTTTATCATCCGGATGTTTTCTTTTAAACAATAAACGAAATTTCTGACCGTTAGATCAGTGATTTAATGACCTCTTTTTTTAGGAGGATTTTTTTGAAGGGGGAGGAATTCGTGGTCAGAAATTTGAATGATAGTTTAGAAGAAATAGCCAGGTGATGTTTTTTTATCAACTTGCTTAAGTTAGGGCGGGTAGAGTTCATTGAATGGACCAAAAATTGCCAGTTTAGCTTTAGGTGAGGGTAATTTTCGTGACAGTTTCTATTCCAAATGCATGTTCAGGGATGAGTAATTAACGATACTTGCCTTTATATCTAACAGCTTAATATTTTTTTTCTTGCTTCGAGTTGGTCGATGGATGAAGCTCGACATACAATCACAGTAGTCCAGATGGATGTCCGTAGTAAAGTTTTGTTCAACGGACATATGAGGACTGACACGACGGTGATTGTTGAAGAATTAAGTAGAAGCGCCTACGGCTTGCCCAACAATTTATTTTAGGAGCAAGTTTCTGGGCGAGTTGGTCGGAGCGCTCAATTAAGCAATGTATTTGCCCTTATGCTTAGCAGATGACAGCTGACCCAACCTTGGAAACAAGCAAGTTTACCCATCCGCCATTAGCAGTTGCGCTAATCCTCAGGCACCAAAAAAAAGGGAAGAAGAGTTCATGGTGCCCATGGGGAAGAGAAGAAGCTTTTGTTGTCCCGCTGGGTGGCACAGATGGAAGGGCAAGAGAATCAGGAGACTAAGCGGGCATGTGCTCTCAGATCTCAGGACGAAGCAAAGCAGAGCAGAGCAGACATCCAACGAGCACTAGTCCTCCTCGAGTCGTGCAGATCACCCCCCCCCCCCCCCCATCCAGAGCAGAGGCCTCGATTTGCTGCGGGTTTTGGCCGGCCGGCACGGCGATATCACGATGATCACGCACGTCGCCGGCCGGGACCAAACGAAAATAGGATCCAGATTGGTTGGGAAGTCTATCTAGCTTGTGTTTTTTTGGAGCTGCAGATTGGGATGGGCTAGGCCTGGCTTTAATTTGAGGCCTCTAGTGCTGCTATGTTAGGATTGGGCTTCAGAAAGCATTCATGCCCAATGTCACTAGATATTACTATCTGCGAGATCTCGTACCTCACAACGAAAGAGAAAAATATATGAGATTTTACGACTCCCTCGTTCATGCGAGCACAGCCCTGGAATCGTGAAGGCTAAGAATAAATCTGCAATCTCAAAGGGTAGTAACGTCTTTTTTCCACTAAAAATACACCTGCATATACATAGAAAATACACCCGTATATACTTAGAAGTGAGACATCGGTATTTTAACCCTTGTGGTTAGAGTTGTACTCCCAACTCTTCACAAAGCATCCAATATCTTGAATACCAATAAAAATATTTGGCTAGACCATAGACTCAGGGGCGGATCCATACCCCGGGTAACCTAGGTTTCAGCCCGAGGTGTGCAATATTTATCAATGTAAAAGCCTAGGTAAATCTAAGTAACCCAAGTACGTAACTTTTCCTTCCAGCTTAGATAATAGTCGCCTCTGACCCTCCCTAACCTGGGACGTAACAAAATCCTAGATCTGCCCCTACATAGACTCATGAAAAACTCGCACAAATTAAATGAAAACTATTGATGAGGACATCACTATTATAAAGATTTCAGGAACATGACAAAATTCTAGATCCGTCCCTGCATAGACTCATGGAAAACTCGCACAAATTAAATGAAAACTATTGATGAGGACATCACTATTATAATGGTTTCATCTACACAATCATCAACTCTATGATCATATTCAAGTAACAATGATAATGGTAAGAGTAGTGTTAGTCCAATGACTGAAACTTTGCAACAATTGTACAGGAAATCAATCACTCGAGTTAGAGTAAGAGAACTCACTAAACAGATGAATCTGATCTAAATTCCTTTGATTTCACTATTAATAACAACTTGCTACCTAATACTTCTACTTTATGTATTCTCAGGTTATTAGGTGAGTAAGAACTTAGTGCTATTGAGTAGGAGGTGATGGAGACCGACACACCAAGAGAAGGTCCAAATGGAGGAGATGATGACATATCACTTATATTAGTGGGAAAAACCACCAAGATACTGGAACCAAGATTGGAGAATACTACGCTTCGGTAGCTCGATTGTGTCCAGTCTTCAATTCTGAGTCCGTTTAAGTTTTTGGCCAAGCTATATGCAATATGGGCTGGTTTGTATCAATAATAAGACATATTAAGGGTGTTTGGGGCTTTAGTATTAATTTTGGTTCAGTTTTGAGGTGATAGCGATACTGGAGCTTCAAACCGGTTAAAAACGAATACTTGGGACGCAAGAGAAATTGGGCTATTGTCAAAGGAGTTATGCGCCACCCTCATGGGTGCCCAAATCAAGGCAACCAGCCAGCCACTTCTTATTGCTTTCGGTTTAAATTAGGAATTAGAATAGGATTTGAATTGTTTCCCTACTTTGAGTCCAGTTAGGCTTGTACGAGGGTATAAAATCTTGGTTACCGTCCCTTGTAACGCTCAAATGTTAATTTTGAGTCAAAGTAATTTTTTAATCTTTGATTTATGTCACATGTAACTATGGGAATTGAGAAGCCGACTAGTTAGTGTTCCACCAAATTACCGGTTAACAGTGTTCTTGTTGTTCCTCATGGGCTAGAAATGTTATATATCTTGGTGTGGTGAGAAGACAGAGATCCAGAGCGTGTTGCTAGTTGAATTCCAGTATATGAGAGTCAGTAATCGAGACAGACAATCGTGTGCTTTCGTTCATCAGAATCTACAGGATTTTAAGTTAGCCACATATTTACCCTTCAAGTGAGATTCTACATCATGAATATTGGGCACCCCCATATCACGTAAGAACATACAACATGTGTACCTATCGGTGAGTGTGGGAAGTGGTTCGTGTAGGTTACCATGCAATCCTGGAGGACCTTCATGCACAATAGCCACAAGGGCCCCACGATCCTCTCCACGGGGTTGGATGGGGTTGATCTAGGAGTAGGGAGACCGGGTGGGGGCACTGGATTGGGCCGTATGGAGAGCGGATCTGGCAGGGGGCACGCTAGAGGGCTTCAGAGGGTGGCAGGCATACGGGATAGGAGAGGGGAAGGCGTCGCCACTGAGAGCTCACACGTGACAAAGAGGGTAACTAGAATGGGGAAAGTGGACGACTGATATGACTGTGCACGCCCTTGAGTGCGCTGTATCGGACACGGCTTTGACAAGCCGCTTATGAAAGCCGATCATTCGAATACGCTTTGGCTTCTATAAGAAGAAGCCAAAGCGTATCTAAACACACCCTAATATTTCCCAATCAGTGCTTGTGCATCTCTAAGAAAGACATTGCCATCAGGGGCGAAGCCAAGGGGGAGGCTTAGTGAGGCTCAAGCCTCACCTCCCCCCGGTAGAACCTCTCCCCCCGCCTCGCCCGTCTGGCCTCTCACCCCGATTCCAGCCCCACCCCCTGGCACTGGACTGGATCTCAGTTCCAGGCCTACCCCCTAGTTCCAGGCCCAGCAAAGCCCACAAACACACAACAGACCAACTCACATGTCACAAACCTAGCAAATATTGCAAATAGCAATCTAGGATCTCAGTTTTCTATTCACACAACAACAGAAAATGGGGGGGCTGGGAGCGACCTGAACCGTGCGGCCGTGTCGAACAGCAGAGGTGTAGCGAGGCTGATCTGCGGCGACAGCCAGTGAGGCCGAGCCGGGCAGGGGAGCGGACCGGCCGGATCTGAGCTGGCGCGACGCGCAAGGGAGCGAGGGGGAGGCTGGAGGCGGGGAGCGGAGCGGAGAGGGGAGGCCGGAGGAGGGGAGCGGAGCGCCGGAGCGAAGGGGGAGGCAGGGAGCCGGGAGTGAAGGGGGAGGCGTGGAGCGTAGGCGGCGGGTGGAGTGGAGGGGGGAGCGGAGGGGGAAGGGCAGAGCGCCGAGCGCTGGAGCGGAGGGGAGAGGTGGGGAGCCGGGAGCGGAGGGGGGAGGCGAGGAGCGGAGAGATAGGCGCGGGCCGGGGAGTGGAGACGGAGAGAATCAAAGATAGGGGGGACCGGCCGACCGGGGGAGGCGGGGTGCGTTGTCGGCCGGGCGGAGCCGCAGAGAGAAGTGTGAGCGAGGCAACGTGGGGAATTGGGTGAAGGGTCTTACCGGTTGGCCTTGGTCCTTGGACTTGGGAGTCTAGAGTTAGAGGAGTCGTAGATGACCAACACACCGCGGGTACTGATAGAGGGTAAAACTACTACTCTTTAATCTTTATAATTTATATTAAATTATTGATATTGAGCCATTGAGCACCTAAATTCTTAGAGATTACATGTATGTTGTTTCATTGTTATTGACCAACTCGAATGACTAGATATTAAAATTAAAATTATGATTTATGTGTTTCGATTAAAATTGATGTGTCACATTTTGTTCCTATTTATGATTTTTTTGAATATTTGTGATCATTTACGATTAGTTACCATATCACTAATTTTGCTATTTTTGATATGCAGGTGATTAATCTCTACCGACTGAAAACATATTTATATATTTTTTGGGATATGCTTTCATTACCGAGGTACTTTCGTTATATTTTTGTCATTTTGCTTTGTTTATCTTTTATTCATGTATGAATTTAAATTGAATAAAAGTAAAATATTATGTTTGCGATAATCTAACTTACCGTCTTAGCCTACCCTCAAATTTGTTTCTGACTTCGCCACTGGTTGCCATGGAAGTGTTCCGTTTTTCTATGCATGCCAACCACTTCTGTTTTGAGCTACTTAACAAATAAGAGAAACATTATAGATATCTATACCGTTTTAATGGTATAGGCAGGTCCACTGATCCACCATCATCTCATCCAATGCACCACTCCCGCGGTCCCACCGTCCCCTCCCTCTCTCTCAGTCAGTCACCCACACCGTATCGTATCACCTCTCTCTCTCTTATCATCTTGGTCGGCCGTGGTGGTGGGCTGGGCGGCTTTGGGCTTCGAGGGTGGTCAGATCCAGCACAACGGGCTGGTCAGCGCTCAGATCCGGCACGCTGCGGGGCTAGGAAGCGGATAGATCTGGTGCAGTGGGGCTAGGCGGCGTCAAGGGCGGTCGGATCCATCGCGCGGTAGGGCTGGGAGGCAGACCGATTTGGTGCGGCGAGGCTGAGCGGTATCAAGGGGCGGTCCTAGCTCCGAATTCGACGATAGCTAGTGCTATAGACACCGTACCACCTGAGGCATGGGTCGTCGAGGTCTCGCTCCTAGCCTTCCTCGCCTCATTGAGATGAGTGCTTGCGCTGTAGATCCTATGGCTGGGGCTCACTAGGGGAAAAGGCCAGCCACGAGACGAAGCAACGGCGTCCAGATCACGGGACGACTCCGCTCACCGGCGACGCGCACCTCACCTCCATTAGGCTGCATGTCAGGAAGCAAACCGGTTGGACCCAGAGTGCTTTGACTGGTGTTAAGTGAAACTTAGATTGCAGCCTCTATTGCAAAGTGAAAATATTTATTTACTAGGCACAAAGTGAAACACAAAGCAAGCTAACTAGTGTAAAGTGCAATTTATTAAAAAACCATGCCCATGATAACTAACAAAACTGAAAAAAAAATCAATTCAGTTAAGAGACAATGATTGTGTCTAGTCTCTGATTGTGTCTAGAAAAGTCCAATTATGCTTAGTTAAATTGGTTCTTGTCAAAAATAGAGTAATTAAATTACTTTGTAGCGCTTAACTTACGCAATTATAGTGTTTAACTCTCTGAACTTTGCGAATTACTTTATCGGTTCCTTGTGCTCGCCTCCGTTTGCACGCTTGGTCAAAATTTCGCAATTAGCTAACGGAGTTTGCTGACGCGGCGTCCGATGATGTTGAGGTAGCACTGGAGTCTGGAGGGCCTGTTGAATACTATCACTGCAGCCAAGATAAACTAATCAATACGAGTGGTACTGTTGTGGCCATAATGAATCACTAGCATCAAATGAAGGAAGAAACATTTTCCAAAGAAAGCCCAATTTGGTAGCCGGCTTGTAGACTAGACGTCTGGTTGTGTATCTAGCTCACTAGAATTAAGTTCTAGATTTGGCACCGGTGTTTACCGATTTTACGAGTTCATATGTGTGCGTGTTCAATGAAAAAACACATGTTCATATTTCATGAGGTCCTGGTTACCTCTTATATATATACGTGGATGGTGTGAGTGTGATATATGTTAAGTTTGCACGTTTGCCTTATACTCTCTTAAAAAAGAAAGTACAATTTAATTTTTCTATTTTGTTGTGGCTTTAGTTTCATTTCCACCTCAAAAACCAACTACGAAAAACTTGTTTATGCTATTTTTTTCTCTGAAGTTTGTAGTATGCTCCTTCAATTTAATGCTTATTCATATTGTTTTCTGCTTATGGTTCTATCTATATTGTTTTCTGCTTCTGCCTTCTACTTAAAGAAACCAGAAGCTAATATGAACACTCAGCTTTTCAAAGCGGCTTCTCAAATCCCCTCGTTCAAGTCTTGCTCCAGAGATAAGGTAAAAGGTCTCAGGCATATCATGTACCTTACTTCTTTCACACACGTATCCCTCCATCACTTTTCTTACTGTCACGCCCTCCTTTTAAAAGACATTTTTTCAGTCACTACTATTTATTTTTAACAAAAAATCATCAACCACAACTAAAAGCTATTATGAAAATTCTCCCAAAATCGAGACGTAAACTACGATCCACGATTTGGCACTATCCTCTTAGGCACTCAACAGAGGTTTACAATTCTTGACACACACAAATCTGCCAGCTTATCACATGTATAGATTGTCTTAACTATAATAAAATAAACAATTTTTGTCAAACGATCCACAATTACCTAAATTGAGTCAAACCCTTCTTTTGTCTTAGGTAATCCTGTGATAAAATCTATACCAACTTCTTCTCACTTTCATTTAGCAATTCTCAATGGTTGCAATAAACCTGTTAGCCTTTGATGTTTAGTTTTAACTCTTTAACACACATCACAAAATACAACATACTCTACTATTTCTCACTTCATACTGGGCCACCAATACTTGTCTTTGATATCCTAATACATTTTAGTACTACCAGAATAAATTGAATACAAAGATTCATGAGCTTCCTTAAGCAACAATTCTTTAAGTTCCTTCTTGTTTGGTACATACAAACACTTCTTAAATCACAAAGTACCTTATTCATCCTCTATGAAAATTGAGGCTTTCCCTTTTTACCATATTAGCTTTGATACTCCTGATATTCACATCATCAACTTGTGTTTCTTGAATCTGAGCATTCAAAGTCGGTTGTAGTTCCGTTATAGCTAAAACCCCTTTTTCAACCAACTTCAAACTAAGCTTCTAAAATTTCTCATGTAAAACTGGTTGACTTTTCTTAATCATCATAGTATTGCAATAATTCTTTTTGCTTATTGTATCTGCTACCAGATTGGCCTTAGTTGGGTGATAATGAATCCTAATATTGTAATTCTCTATCAATTCCAACCATCTTCTCTACCTTAGATTAAGATTGGCTTAAGTAAAAAATATCCCTTAAACTTTTATGATCTGTATAGGTTGCATAACAATTACTTGCAACACAATGGTGCCAAATTTTTGAAGCACGCACCACAACTGCTAACTACAAATCATACGTAGGATAACTTTCTCCACAAGGTCTCAACTAATGCAAAGCATAAGCTAAAACTTTTGTATCTTGTATCAACACACTTTCCAAACCTTTACGGGAAGCATCACAATAAATCTCAAAATCCTTATTAATATCTAACAACACTAACATTGGTGAAGTTGTCAAACATTCCTTCGATTTCTAAAAACTCTTCTCGTACTTTGGCATCCAATTCTTCAACAACTACGTAAGCGGTCTTGCTACTCTGAAAAATTCTTCAATGAAGTGATGATAATATCCTTTCATAGCAAGAAAACTTTTGACTTGCGATACTAAAGTAAGCGACTACCAATTAAGTACATACTTTACTTTTCTAGGGTCAACTACAACACCTTCTACTATCATAACACAGCCTAGAAAAGTAACTTTCTTTATTCAAAACTCACATTTGCTGAACTTAGCATAAAGCTTATGCTCTCTAAGCTTCTACAATACTAGCCTCAAATGCTCTTTATGTTTTTTTCATCCTTAGAATAAATCAAAATATCATCGATAAACTCAACGATAAACTTTTCCAAGTACTGAAACTTTTCCAAGAACTCAACGACACATTATTCATCAAATACATGAAATAGGTAGGGGTATTAATTAAACCAAAAGATATTACTGTGAACTCATACAAACCATAGCGAGTAGAGAACGTTGCTTGGGGATGTCCTCTTGGTGAATTTTCAGGTAATGATATCCTAATCTTGAATTAATCTTAGAAAACACTCCTGCTCCCTTAAGCTAATCAAACAAATCATCGATTCCAGTGAAGGATAGTTGTTCTTAATAGTAACCTCCTTGAATGCTTAATAATCTATACATATATGCTAACTACCACCCTTCTTAACAAAAAATACCCACTACTGCAGAAAACCGTATCACGAGCGGTTCAAAACGCCATCACGCATTTGTTTTTCAATCGCTCAATTTATGGGTCAGTGATAATCGAAGGTTATCACAGACGGTTTTCAAACCGTCTGTGGTGTAAATATTACAGATGGTTTGTAACTAAAAACCATCTATGATAGCTATAATCACATACGGTTTGTCACCAAAAACCGTCTGTGATATATCAATATCACAGACGATTTGTAACCAAAAACGTTCTGCAGAGTTCCGGAAAGAGATGTCCCTCGACGACGTGGTAGATGACCTCCCTTTAATCCAATTTCGAGCGCGCAGAATTGCCTGTTCGTCCTCCTGCCTCCACTGCGGGATTTTACCCGTATACCCAGCTGTGCCGAGTCTGTGGGGGTATGTGTTTTTTGCCTGGAGGGCCTTGTGCGCCCCACTTGCACTTCTGAAAGCTTCGGTCGTCTTCGTCGCCTTAAACTCTTCCCATTGTGGTTCCAGGAATGGGTACTTATCAAATGGCGTTAGATCCTTCTCCATATACTGCTTGACAAGCACACTCTTGAAGTTCTTCCATGCTTTGCACGCTGCTAGCAAGGCATGTCATTGCACGGAGTCGTGGTGTTTTTCTGAGATCTCGAACGATGCAAAAATCTCTATCAACAGTTCATGTTTCCGAGTCTCACTCACGCTCTTCCACGAATCGAATGTGATCTCAATTCGTTCTCGTGCAACTATTTCGATCGTTCTTTGAAATGCGCCCGCTGCTCGGTGAGGAAGGAGAGGGGTCCCAGATCCATCGACCTCTGTGATGGTAAATCGGCCCTGAGGCTTTTTTGATAGTTCTCTTCCTTTGCGTGTTGATTTTGGAGCGGACGCATCCGCCGATGATGTTGAAGAATGCGCCGATGACATATTGGCCTTCTCATATATGAAAAGTAAGCACAATTAATGTAGCATATATATATATATATATATATATATATATATATATATATATATATATATATATATATATATATATATGAAAAGTACATATTATATATATAACAATATGAAAAGTACATATATTCATAAGTGTATAACGTGCAATGAGATTAGACAAGTGACCAATGATACTACTTATCAGGGAGCAGTAGCATTGATAGTGTTTGCAGAGTGAGCAGCACTCTGCAATACTTGTACTCTCGAGTCCTCAATCTTAGTTCAGAATTCAGTCTCGTCTTCTTCTTCGACCTAGGTTTTGGATCAAAAACCTATGACTATTGGTGGACTTGCTTATCCCTACCATAGATGCTACCAATGTGTGGTTGTTTTGAAATATATATATATATCTACACACACACATATATACATATGTTCCTAAATGGGTGTGCACCTCCAGATGGGCAGGGGCCGGCCACTTCTCCAGAACAATAGCTAAGGGCCCTGATACTACCACTTGGATCTCGAACACTGCCTAATAACTGCAGAGTACGCGCAAAACCCTAGTTTGTGGTTTATATGGGAGGATTATTACAGACGGTTCTATTTAAGAACCGCCTGTAATATAACTATCACAGACGATTCTAAACTAGAACCGTCTGTGATATTTAATATCACAGACGATTTTTAGTTAAGAACCGTCTATGATATGATATCACAGACGGTTCTAAAATAGAACCGTTTGTAATAAGCCTTTCCTTCCCACGCTCTGGAGTTATTACCTACACCAACCAGTAGGCACTGTAATAAGACCTCACAGAGTGTATTTGTTTATAACAGCCTAATGTATTTCTTTACAACAATCCAATGAATATAGAGGTACATTTGTTTGACTCATTCTCAAAATTCACCGATATATCACACATTTTCTCACATATACATAAATGCAAATTCACAAATACATCACACACATGCATTGTTATATACATAATTTACCAATTCACATACATTACACACATGCATTATTCTCACATATATATCGCACATTCTCATTCCACTTGCTTATTTCCTTTAAAAATTAGCTATTCATGATGATCAATGAGTATGTAACTAGTTTCATCACGTTGTTTGTTGTTGACCCTTATGCCATTTTCAATAAGAGGTAACTCATCAAATTGATTGTATTCTTCCTCGTCCACTACATTCTCTACTCCGATAATTCTTCTTTTTCTATGAAAAAATACATGACGCTTCTTAATTGCCGGGTCGGTTACATAGAAAACTTGAACACCTTGGTTGTCGAGTACGAATGGTTCATCTTTGTACCTAACACGTTGGAGGTCAACAGTAGTGACACCGTACTTGTCAACCTTCACCTGTGCGAGATGCACCCAACAACACCGAAATAAGAGGATCTTGAAAACCACGTAGTCGAGCTCCCAAATCTCTTCTATGAACCCATAGTACGAGTTTCTCAATCTATCGGTACTGAGTGTATCTATGTGGACACCGCTGTTCTGGTTAGTGCTCTTTATATCCTGAGCCTGTGTATAGAATGTGTACCCACTTATGTCATATCCTTACTATGTCACAATTGTAAATGTTGGCCCTTTTGCCAACCATGTCAGCATCTCACTTGGCGACCTCCTAGCGATTTGCTCCTTCAACCATTGGTTGAACCGACTGTTGTGTTGTCTCATGATCCAAACATCCGGCCGCTCTGGATTCTGTTGCCGAAGCACATCTTTGTGCTGGTCGACATAAGGGGCCACTTCAATCATGTGTTGCAAGACCATGAAATAGGCTTGAGCATACGCATCTATATCTGGAGTGGCTGCTTTCTTTTCAATAGTTCTGATACCCTTGAGCCTCCCCTTATGACGAGATTGAGGTACACCTATCGGTTGAATCTGAGCCATATAATAGACACAAAACTCAATGACCTCTTCGCTTGTATAACCTTCGACGATGCTGCCCTCCGACCGAGATCAATTCTATACATAGGACTTGAGAATTCTCATGAATCTCTCAAACAGGTACATGCTTTGTAGAAATACAGACCCGTATATTTTTATCTTCCACACAACATGAACAATGAGATGGACCATGATATCGCAAAACGAAGGAGAAAAATACATCTCAAGATGATATAGAGTCATCACTATCTCGTCCTGCAGAGCATCTAGTCCTTCAGGATCGATAATCTTCTAAGCAATTATGTTAAAGAAATAACATAGCCTCATGATTGTCTCTTAGACTTTAATCGGCAAAATATTTTGAATTTCAATAGAGAGCATCTGTGTCATCAGCACATGACAATCATGAGACTTTATACCATTTAATTTCAAATCTTGCATCGAAACAAGTTTTTCACATTGCCGAAGTAACCAGACGAAACTTTGACACCATGCAAGCACTGGCACAGTTCTGTTTTCTCGGCCTTGGACAGAGTGCAACGTGTAGGGAGAAGGTACATTCATCCATTATCTGTTTTTATCGGTACTAACTCAGGCCTGATGTCCATACCAGCCAAGTCAAGTCGTGCGTTGACGCCGTCCTTTGTTTTATCACGAATGTTCAGTAAGAGACCAATCAAGTTGTCACATATATTCTTTTCTACATACATGATGTCGATGTAGTGTCGAACATCTAGTTACTCCCAATAAAGTAAGTCCTAAAATATTGATCTCTTCTTTCAGATGTTCTTCTCACGAGCCCTCAATTTACGTCCCTTTTCGAGGACAACATCTAAATCCTTAACCATATTATAAACCTCTTTTCTGCTTAAATACCTTGGAGGTGAATCGTCCTCCTTCTCTCCATCAAATTGTTTCTTCATCTTGCGATACAGGTAAGCCATCCGACGGAATCGGCGGTGACGCATGTACACGGTTTTGCGTGAGTGTTTCAGCCACACACTCTCAGTACCATCTGAGCAGTGAGTACAAGCTTTGGCACCTTTTGTACTCTGACCCGACAGGTTAGCAAGGGCAGGATAATCATTTATGGTGTAGAACAATAAGGAGCGTAAAGTAAAGTTCTCTCGTTTGTATGCATCCCATACCTGTACTCCTTTGTTTCACAGTACTTTTAGATCTTCCACCAACGGTGCTAGGTAAACATCAATATCATTCCTAGGTTGTTTTCGCTCTTGGATAAGTATCGACAACAAAATATACTTTCGCTTCATACACAACCAAGGAGGAAGGTTATAGATGTAGAGAGTCATGGGACAAGTGCTATATCGGCTGCTCATGCTACTGAAAGGATTCATTCCATCTGTACTCAATCCAAATCTTATATTCCTCGATTCTGCACCGAAATCTGCAAAACTTCTATCGATGTTTCTCCACTGGGCGGAATCAGCAATGTGTCTCAGCATTCCATCCTTCTTGCGCTCCTCCGAGTGCCAACGCAGCAGTTTTGCCTCCTTTGGATTCGCAAAAAACCGCTTAAAATGGAGAATTATAGGAAGATACCATGCCACCTTTGCAGGAGGTCCTTTCTTCACCTCTGTTCCCCCGCCATCATCATCTGATTGATTGTTACGTTTGTATCGGGATGCGTTGTACACCGAATAGACATGCATGTTTGCATACTCTTTACGGTAGAGGATACAGTTGTTCGGAGATGCACGTATTCTTTCTACTTCTATTCCCAATGGACAAAAAACCTTCTTGGCTTTATACGTAGTTTTAGGCAACTCATTTCCCTCCAAAAGTATGTCCGCTAAAAATCCTAGCAGCGCCGTGAAACTTTTGTCGGATCAATCGTTGCTTGCCTTCAATTTCAACAGTTCAAGCACAACTGACAACTTCGTGTACTTTGACCTGTAGCACGAGAACAAAGATTTCTCTGAGTCCTCCATCAAACCTCAGAATTTAATATACTCTCTCACATCATAGTTCTCTTCTACATCATGAAGCATTTGATCCAGATTATTATCGTGCAGGCTATCCAAATCCGAACCACAATCATCATCCGGCAGCATATCGTTGACTTCACCGGCGATGTCATCGGCGGCATATCATTGACTTCACTGGTGATGTCATCCAGTGGCATATCATTGACTTTGCCATGATTGGTCCAACATGTATACCCCTTTTTGAAACCCCTCCGAATCAAGTGCGCTTCAATCTGCTCTCGATTCTTAAATATCTTTAAATTCTCGCAGTCAGTGCATGAACAATACATATATTCCACCCCCCTTATTCAACATATCCTCCTCGGTAGCTCTTGTAAAAGCAGACACATCATTAATGTACTCTTCACTCACACAGTTTGCGTAACACATGCAGCTTCGGTCCTATATTATGCACATATATAACAACTTAGTATTAAAATTAATTTAATTAATTATTACTACATATATACCACATGCATTGAGGCTAGCTAAATCTAAATTAGCTAGATCTTCAAAGTATATATATATATATATATATATATATATATATATATATATAACAGCCACCGAAAATTAATTAGCTAGCTAGATCTAAATTTTGATATTGCAACCAAAAATAAATTTCATTACTAACCAGGTCTAGGGCAACCAAGAATTCAACAAATCTTCAAATCTCTCCTACCAAATAAGCTTCTTTCCACCAAATTAAATGGCCTGAAAGTTTTGCCGTCTCCAGCTGCAGCACCGGTTAGATCTGGATCGAAATAAAGACAGATGCAGTCTGAGCGGCGCAATAAATATATAGCAAGATTATCACAGACGGTTTTTACCGATGAACCATCTGTGATACTGGAATATCACAAATAGTTTTTAGTTAAAAACCGTCTGTGATGTTCCAGATTATCAGAGACAGTTTTTAACTAAAAATCGTCTGTGATGTTCCAGATTATCACAGACGATTTTTAACTAAAAATCGTCTGTGATAATCTGGAACATCACAGACGGTTTTTAACTAAAAACCGTCTGTGATAGTCCAGTATCACAGACGGTTCATAGGTAGCAAACGTCTATGATACTCCTTCAGCAACACAGACGGTCTCCAAATTAAAACCGTCTGTGATAGTGTATATCACAGACGGTTTCACAAAACCGTTTGTGATTTGGCATCTAGTATTAGGCTTTTTGTAGTAGTGACCAGGGCTCCCCATGGCGATGAATTAGGTCTAACATACCCTTTGCTTTGCAACTCCAGAATCTGGTTCTTCAATTCTACTAACTCGCTAGAAGGCATCCAATAAAGCCTCTTGAATACAAGCCAACACTAGGACTAACTTAATTGAAAACTCAACATATATGTCTGTCGGCACTTCCAGAATACCATCTGAAAACACATCGAGAAATTCTCTGACAACAAGTACACCCTCTAGCTTTATACCTATACTCTGGTGATCATAACTCCTCTCGGTTGTTCTGAAATGACTTCAAATCTCACTTCAATTTTACCTAATTGGACTAATCACTAGCTGATGAGTAACATAATAATGCTTAACCTAGCTACTGTAGTTCCTTTGGTGAGCAGCACTCCACACCTTCTCACGATCATTGCATCAAACACACTCTTCCCACATTCTCGAGCCAAACCACAACTTCCCACGTTCTACTATTATTTAGTTTTTATAAGTTTTATAGATCCTTAGGTCTTTTTCATTATATCTAGGATTTCATCCTATAGTCGATATGACTCTGATACCACCTCTGTCGAGACCCAAATATGCAAATTTGGACTCTGTGTGTTCTGCACTAGTCTAGGATCATGCTAGTGTATATAGTAAAAACATGATAAATATCGACCATGATCACATTTAACTTAGAAAGACTAAAATATTATTAGTTATCAGAGTTACAACCTTATGGCCTAACTTACAAATAGTAGCATGAAAGGCTTAGCAAAAGTAGCAATGAAAAATAAAGGCAATGTAGTAGCCACTCGGCATGCCCACAGGTAATCGACTGAGAAGCGAAATCCTACTCCGTGAGGTTGTCGAAGGATCCTTCTTCAACTAATTTCAACTGATATAGTACTTCTTTAGCAACTGAGCAATAATGGATATAGTCGTGAGTACATAGAATACTCAGCAAATCGTTTGTAACAAGATGTGATATAATTATTTAAGGCCTAACAAATGATGATTGAGTAGTTATTTTACAGAAAGCATTAATTTAGAGTAAATAAAATAAATAATTTAAAAGCAAACTTTAAAAACAAGTAATAAGTAATTAAGTCAAGGAATTGAATAGACCGTAAGTGAACAAACCATTCACCAATGAATCACCCGTGAACTAACCATTCATGCAATGAACCACCAGCGAACTAGTCATTCACTTCCCAAACCTAACCCAACCAAGATTTCAAGAAAACTTTACCCCTTGTGTGAAATCACCGAGCATTGTCCATAACCAGTGACACGGTTATTCGAATAGTTTTACACTCTGCAATGGTTGCACAACTTTATCAATAAGAAATAATCAACTCACCATGTTGGTAATACATGATTTCTTGGACTTGCAACTAAGTGATTATCATAAGCCCTTTACAAAGGTCAATTACAAACTAATCTTGCTCGCTAAGGTTTCGTTACCGAGTAGGCTAACACCTAATCAGAAAAGCCCCCTTTTACGCTAACAGAACATATTAATGGCAAAATCAAGGTTGAAACATTACAAATTAATTAGCAAATCCATTCTATGCTAGACACGTGGTTGTATGGTAAGGATCAGATTAATAGCGCACAAAGTTAAGTCCTTAGTCATTACTCGGACGAGACATCCATATCCCAAAAGTGTTGACCATACTTCCCTCTTTACTGCATGATTGCACGTCCAAGTGAAAACTATTTTGTATAACCAACACCAATTACACTACCCATACCATAATACACAAATTTTATAACTGTGGCTAATCACCATGATACAATATTTTATTAAGTCAAAATTAATTAATTAGTCAATATGTGATTATGAGCCTAGCGTACTACAAGTATGGCTAAGCATATTAAATGTATAACTCATGTGGATACTAGTATTGCGTCACTAGATATTTACCCATCCTAAGGTGACAATGGAATCATGACATTCAAATTATCAAGTGAGAGATTAATCAAATCGGTAGATAATTACCAGTTACAAGGGTTTGTACTAAATTAGCAATATGTGATTATTTAAAAACAAAATAATAAATAATAGATTTAAAACAATAGATTCAACATGATCAAAGGTCATGACTTGAATTGGCTTTGCTCAGTTATCACTTCTTAGTCTTCAGTTCCTACTTCTGCTCCTTCGAAAATGTATCTAACAAAAGAGAAAGTGAATAAAACATAAATAAATTCAAATAAAATACAAAAACTACAAAACTAGAACCAAAAGATAGAGATCAATTTTAGCTGAATTTAGGAAGAATCGGGTCAATCAGAGTTTGGACGAAGAAGAACGAGCTCTCGGAAGTTTTAAATCTAAGAAAATGGAAAAAGAATATTATTTGATCATTCTAGAATTATTTTCCTAAAGAAAAATTGGATTTATGACCTCAGCATGGATTTTAATTTTGGCTGAATTATTTTTCTAAATAAATTTGGGTTTTGTCACTGACAGGTAGACCCTAGGTCTATGGACCAAGTCCACGGATTGAGTTCATGGTTTATGGTGAACTAGGTCTGTGGAATAGTGCTTGGACATGTGGGCTCCACATGTCATAGACATGATTCATGGTGAACCAAGTTCACAGAAGACTAGGGTTAGGGTTTTGGTGGCAAACTAACTAGGTAGCACATGGCCTGACATATGAGCAGGATAGGTGATGTGGCACTGACATGGCAACACGTGACTATCGACTGGATTGTTGACGTGGTAGACCAAAGAGGTGAGGTGAGATGGCAGATCGGCCATAGATAGCGCTAGCGTGGCGATTGCATAGGCTTTTTGCGCTGATGTGGCAGCCACATGGGAAGCTAACTGGAAAAGATTGATAGCCTAGGACGGCTCAATGCCAGCAATGTCAATAGTGATTTGTCGAACTTCGACGAGGTTACTCGGAGCTTCCGCAGGGCATGGTGATCTCAACTACCAGTGCAGATGGGCCAGGGGAGGTGGGCATGGTTATCGATGGCGAGAGGTGCAGCGGTGAAGCTCAACCAGTAGTGAAAGTCTGGTAAGTGTTAGAAATAGGCCCGTTGTTTGTGGCCTATTTTCTTAAATTACAAAGCATGTGAGGTTTAGTACCATATTGCTTAGGCAAAGTGGGGAAGACCAATTTATAAGGTGGAGTCCATGCCACTCCTTGAATTATGGAAGTGGATGGTGGCTTTGGCTAAACACACACACGCGCACGCACGCGCGCGCGCGTATTCGCGTATTTTCGCGTGAAAATCGCGTGACTTGTGACTTGCGACGCGCGACCGCGCCGTGACGTGGCGCGCCACTTGGCAGATCATGTCCACCTTATTTTGCTGAACCTCGCATCATCTCTCTCTCTTTTTAACTGGTCATGAGACTGCTTAATTACCATTATTCGGTTTTGAATTTTATCGCCATTACGGTGAATAATTGATCGCCACGCGAATAATTGATCGATTACGATGAATAATTAAGCGCTACGTGAATTATTTTTGTTCAATGAGAGCAAGCATTAGAGAGTAATCTGCACGTCTATAAAAGACCTGGAGACATCCAGGCTTGCGGACGCGAACTTTTCATTTTCCTTCTCCTATTGTCCTCTTCCTCTCTGGTGATATTGTGCTATTGTACTTTGCTGTTCGAACTACGTCGGCCTTTCTTCCCTGCGTGCACTTGGAAGGAGGGTGAGCGGTATCTCCGAGCCATTGCTGCCGTGAAGACCTGCACGGGGGCAGCAATAAGGTTTCTGGGCAGCGCACATCTGCGCGACCGCTCCTGCTCTGCTTCATCTACGTCCTGCACTGCGTCAAGCCTACACTGCATCAAGCCTGCGCTGCTTTCTGCTCTACATCAAACCTAAAAGTAAGTCGTTCGTGTGTTCGTATGACTTTGATACAATATTATTCTTGCGTATATTCTGAAGTATGATGAGTAGCCTACTGTTACTAGTTAGTTGTGCATCACTAGTATATTGCTTTTGTCTGCTACTAAAACTTGGAATTAAAATATTACCTACATTTTCAACAGTAAGAGCACTCGGCATGGGCTAGCAATGCGCGCCTTGTGATCTAAGGACCAACGTGATGCTAAAGAACATGGCTCACGGACCGATGGTGGTCGAAGCTTACTGGCCATGAGGTTTGGGTGACGGAGGAGCTTTGGCCATGGTGAACTCTGAGCTCCAACAGCTTCGAGGGTCGGGGAGGTGCGGAGAGAGACAGGTGAAGCACAGAGAAACTTGGAACATGCTTTACGATGGCGAGGGTTCACCGAGGCTCAAGCAATTGTTTACCGGAGTAGAGAGACGGTGATCTCAACTTTGGTGAAACTATCGACTGCAAGTGTTGGGAAAACCGAGGTGGCTTGGGATGTGTTCCACAGCTAAGCATGGTGCTATTTATACACAGAGGGCAGGAGTCCACAAAGGCTACAGTGAAGAGCCACAGCGGCTACGGTGCTTGTGTCCAGGTCAGACACGGAGAAGAAGTGTCCTGCTCAGGGATGACGCCTAATAGACAGACCCAAGCTCATCCCCGAGCGGTCAGCGATGCATGGGGAGAGAGAGAGATGTGCAAACGGCGAGGATGCATAGGCACAACGCACAACTGACAAATGGCTGACACGTGGAGCACATAGGTGAGTGAACTAGGCTGACTGGTGCGCGGAAGAGAGGTAGGCTGAGGTGCTAGGCCGAGCAGAAGAAATGGATTGGATCGAAGATAGAAAGATTGGGCCTGTCTTAGGGTTTTAGCCTGAGAAGAGTTTAAGGATTTTTCAGCATTTTCCAATTTGAGAAAATGAGAAAAGAGAGATTGAGCTCTAGAAAATAGCAAACAAATTTTAGAAATGCAAGAAAATATAGCAAAATTCCTTGCATCACAATAAACCTAAATAAAATTAGTTTTAATTTAATTAAAGTTTATTTTACTCAAATTAAATCTTTTAATTTTCTAAAAAATTAAATTAAGCTTTAAGTAATTCAAGAAAATCTAAAAGGTTATTTTGTTTTAAAAGATTCAAAAGGACTATGAAAATCATGATGCTATAGCATCTATCCAAACATGTTATGCAAACTCTTGGTGAATGGTCTCCCTATTTTTAGCAATGGTATAATGCGTTCGGCAAGTTGGTCTTTCGCCTTTGCAAAATGCACAGTAGCTATGCGCATGTTGGCATTCCCACCGATAAGATAGACGAATTTCTTAGAATTGCTAAAACCACATCCCTTGAATGCTTGGCCAAATTTGCTAAAGGTATTAGGAAGAACTTTGGTGATAAATATCTTAGAAGGCCTATTGCAGAAAACACAACATCTACTTCAAGTAGGAGAGGCCCGTGGCTTCCCTGGTATGTTGGAGAGTGTTGACTATATGCATTGGCAATGTAAAAAATTGTCCAATCACTTGGAAGGGCTAGCTTACTCATGGTGATGGAGTGCCAACTGCCATGCTCGAAATAGTCGCCTCACATGATCTTTGGATATGGCATGCTTTTTTTTGTATTGCTAGTTCAAATAATGATTTTAATGTATTGAACCAATCCCCACTATTCATGAAAGTACTACAGGGAAGAGCTCCGCCGGTTCAATTTATAGTATATGGCATTGACTATGGTATAGGGTACTATTTAGCGGATGGGATTTATCTAGAGTGGGCAACATTTGTGAAGACAATCCCCTTGCCACAGAGTGAGAAGGCCAAATTATTTACATACTTCCAAGTAGTAGCATGAAAAGATGTTGAGCGTGCATTCGGAGTTTTCTAATCTCGTTTTGCCATTGTATGTGGCCCAATACTTCTTTGGCGGAGGCAAAAAATCGCTAATATCATGTATGGATGTATTATATTACACAACATGATAGTTGAGGATGAGAGAGATTCCTAGCTATGAGGTACACTACGACTTAGAATATGACCAAGGGAGCTCAAACCACATGATAACAAGATTGAACAATGGGCCAATTCATGAATTTGCTAAGGTGTTGGAGACAAATGCAGCTATTCGTGATCGAGCTACGCATCGCGTATAAAGGCTGACTTGGTGGAGCATATATGGCAATGATTTTGGGGGTGGTCAGGTTTAGCATGTATTAGAATGTCAACACATTGCTTTTATTCATAATTTTTAGACTAAGATGTTCCCAATTGCTTGTATTGTTGATTTCCTTATGTACTATGTATGCATGTTGGATGTTGAAAAGGAGAGAAGTTGCAAGTTGAAATCACCATGAATTAGCAAACAATAACTGTTGTGTATTGGCAGGGGCAATCTGGTAATCTCACAATTGATAAAAACAAAAAAAGAGAAAAGAGAAAGAGGCCTACTTGTCGGCGGGCCGGGCTGAAGAGATAAGGAGGAGACTTTGTGATGAAGCTCGGCCCCGATCTTCACGGCGTAGGATCATGAACAACATAACTAGCTGAAGAACAGCTGGGATAACTTGCTGCAAGCAGCGGATAACTAGTGCAACCTGAAGACACGCACAAGGAGCCAACCGCCGTCTGTATACGGTAGCCTGAACCAAGGATTCGCCTAACCACACTCTTAAGGAACCAATCTACACAACCTGGAATCAATGAACCAGGAGCACGGATTGTGTCGGACCCCGGAGCAACGACTCCTAGATCCTCTGTGTAAATCGCACTAGTCCGGATCAAGCTAGTGCACACAGTGGATAACAAAGATTCATATCATGCACAATGACATTTATTCATTAACTAAGTATGGGCCTGATGGCCAAAGTTTACATCAATGGTTCATAAACCAAAAATAAATATAAACAGCGGAAGAAAACCAATGAAGCAGCAGCCTATCCTGCCTGCTCACAGGCGAATGACTGTAAGACGTGGCCTAGTCGTCACCATTCTCACCGAAGTTGTTGGCATCGTCCTCTGGCAACAGATTTTAGCAAGGTGAGCACATAAAGTACTCCCAAGGTAAGCACATAAAGTACTTACGCAAGTTACACTAGGAGTTTTAACAGAGTGAATGCATGCATAGGGATAACAAAGGAAGGCTTATAAGTTTATTTGTGCGAAAAGCAGTATTAAGGTAAATACAATACATAAGTGCAAAAGCTCAATTTTATACAGTAGATAGAAATAACAATTTAACAAAATAATATCGTTAGTGCAGGCTACGACCAAACACTAACCTAGTCATAGGTATCCCACCTGGTCCATCTTTTCAAAAGGTTTCACATGGATTCCATCTATCCATATGCTTTTCAAAATCTCTTATGGATTCATTTTGTTAGTGCAGGCTCCAACCAAACACCAACTTATTCACAGGTATCCCACCTGGTCATGGATTCCATCCATCCATCCATAAGCTTTTTCATAAACCATTTTAAAAACCAAAGTCTAATCTGTGACAACTCTACTCAGCATGTCCATGACCGTGGACACGGCTATCCAGGATAGATTTAAACTCTGCAGAGGTGTACAACTTTACCCACAAGACACGATCATCCCATATTGCCACCGGATAAACACACTTCCTTTGGTGTGCGGCGAGGAGATCATGACAAGGCTGTTACAATGATCCAAGCCAAAATAGTCACGCCGCCACTAAGGTTTCACCACAACTCGAATCCACGAGTTGGAGCCCCCTCTGGTGCCATGTGAGACTTCCCACAGCCTACGCTGCGCTCACATTCAGCCTATAGCGAGACTATAATTGGAACTTCACAAATTACTTAGCCAGGTCCGTCCCATACCGGACTTGTGGTAGTACGAAGTGACTTCATAAAATGAATCACAGAAACGGTCCTTATGTTGGTTTAGGCCCATCCACATTCCCCCGTACACGACAATCAACCAGGTGTCACCAAACACGAGGCATGCCGGTACCCACCACCTAACCATTAGCCTAAGTCCAAAACATAAGTTTCTATTTTCATTTTTAAACAATTTTCATAAACCATTCTTGACTCACCGAGGTCAAGATATCAACTTTCAAAGTCTGTCATTTCATGTGAAAGATTGATCCCACCTAAAATTATACTAAGCCAGGCTAAGTATTTCTATAAAATTTGCTAGTCAATACTATGGTACTAACTAGTTTTCAGCTAGGGTGACAAGGTATAGGAATTCGATATTCAAATTGGGCTATAATCAAAGGATTATGGGTATAACTAGTTTTAAAACAAATTTGAATTATATTTGAGTAAAGATACGCATGCATATACAGTAAAACAATATAAATACATTTGAAATATTAGGTTCAACATGGTCAAAGGTGTAACTTGCCTTGCTTCGAAGTTTGCTGAGGTCGTCGAATTTATACTCTCCGGATTAGTCGTAGTCTACACGCGAAAAGCAAGAACAAACTAAACTCAAATAAAATCCAAATAAAATCCAAATTTTATAAAATAAATGCCGGGAGATAGAATATGAATTTAGAAATTTGGATGGGTCCAATCATAGTTAGAGCGAAGAAGAAGGACTTCTGGTAGTTTGAATTCCAAAGAAATGAATAAAAGGAATTCTTGAAATTCTTTTCTTTATGAAGGAAAAGTGGTTGGAAGCTACAATATTTGTGTATGGTCGAAGCCATGATCGAATCAATGATTGAAGTTGCGAAGGTCAAAGTCGAAAACGGAGACTCCAAATATAGGTGAAGGCGAAGTCGAAGATTTAGTTGTAGACCCAATCGAAACTGTACAGTGGTCGAAGAACACTATAGCAGTCGAGAACAAATGGTAGTCGGAGTCGAGTGGTCGGGACGACAATGAACACCGGTGGTGGAAGGCGAAGGTACTCAGAGTCGGCTACAACTTTGACTACCGAGTATTCTTCCAACTACTCCTCGCTGAAAAAGCGAAGGTACTCGGAGACTTAGAGCGAAGAGTGACAGTGGTCGGAAGCGACTACGGTCGGAGGTAGATGGAGACGGCAGTGGTTGGGAGCGACTGTGGTCGAGAGTTACTGTAGTCGAAAAAACAATTGTGGTCGAAAGAATTGGAGTTGAAGTCTCTGAAGATCAAAGTCAAAATTGGAGTCTTCGAAGGTCAAAGCGAAGGCTCCGGAGGTCGGAGTCTAAAAAGCCTTCGAGTCAGCGGAGTCTAAGGAAGTCTTTGAACCGTCGGTGTCTAAGGAACCTCCGAACGGTTAGAGTCTAAAGAACCTCTAGACGTCGGAGTCTTAAGAGCCTTCGGATATCGGAGTCTTAGAATCGGATGGTTGGGAGAAGTCGGACGGCTTCGCGTGATAAGATCCGAGTGATTCAATGGCAGTGAAGACCGGTGAGATGTACAAAAGAGGGAGAAGAGTATGAGTCCTGATTTACTTTGGTGCACAGTTCGGGCTGCACAAAGTTGGCTGGCGGTGAGGGTGTAGCGGAGGCGGGACACAATCATCGACGACGAAGACTCTTCGACGACGGCTTGCTCAGAGAAGGGGCGTCGAAGGTTCGCGCGGGCCTGAGAAAGGTTACCGGTGGCGGGGTAATCCGGTCATGCTCTGGCTCGGGAAAAAGGGTGAAGGAGGTGCGTGCAGTCCCATCGAAGATTTGACGGTGATGGCGTTGGCGTCGGCGGAAGAGATACTTCGGCGGCGAGATTGCTCGGCGGAGGGGTGGCGAGGTGAAGAAAAGAGAGAGGGGATTGCGAGGAGTGCATTGGTACTCTCGTGCAATACCAGAAGTGGTTGGAAGGTGGTCGGCAGCGAGGTGAAGCGGTGGCGCAACTCGAGCGGCGGTGGCGACGGTGTTCCGGCGGTGAAGAGACTCAACCAAGGGTGGTTGAGAAAATCAAAAAATTATGAAATATATACTAAAAGGTAGATTATGAATTTAGATGAATTTAGAAACTTGAATCACCTGATTCGGAGTTCGGACGAAGGAGAACGAGCGATTGGAAGATTATCGGATTAGAAAATGCTGAAAAAAGAAAAATCAGGAATATTCCAAAGGAATATTCCTGCGCAGAGAACAGCCCTTCCACTGTTTTGGTCGCGGCGCCGGTAAGAAAAGGCACGGAGGTGAAGCCAACTAGCCAAATGGTTTGCTAGGGACCCGAGGCACATGTAGGAAGTGACGGCACGTCAAACGGAGCACAGTGACGACGTGTACAGCGACAACGACATAGGGCGTGGAGAGAAGAATAATTTTCGGGAATGGGATAAGGAGAAGGAAGGTGAGCACGGCCTAGAACGCGGTGAGGCGAGTCTAGGAAAAATATCGGCAAAGCCGAACACTCACCGGTGGCGACGCAATCGTCGTTTGAACGACGTCGGTACAGAAACACTAAAAATTCAATATCTTCGCGCTCAGTCAGACGAATCCAAAACCGTCTGAAACGTAGCCACCTGGGATGGTTTGGCACGTTTTGACATGGACGGATCGTTGAAATTATTCCCGGACAGGCAGGGACGCGCAGTGCTATTAGCGGCAATGGCGAGGTGTCGAGTGCAAATAGTTGTGGATAGTTTTTGGACAAACGGAGGGGAGCACGGCGTAGAACGTGTCGAGACGAATCCAACGCCGCAGACAGCTCGGTCAACGGACTAGCGAAATACGGTGGACAAGACGTTAAACAGCTTACAGGCTGACATCGGCGTTCCGGGCAAACGGAGTGGAATTAACATGCGAGACATGCGGCGAATCGAAGAGGGAAGTGTGGGGAACGTGATGCTCACCTTGGTTTTGGTCGGGCATGCACGGTCGGCCGGTGGTGACGCGAAGAACGCGGACCCGATTTGGTCCACGGTGCCGATGATGCTCCGGCGAAGTTCCGGCGAAGGGGAGGTGAGCACCGCGTAGAACGCGACGAGGCGAAGTCAACGGTGTGGTCAAACGTGGCGGGGCTTCACTGGACGAGGCGCAAAATGCCGAGGAACGCCGCTTGTACAAGAAAATTAAAACTTCGATTGCGGCCAAACGAGTGGGAGAGGGGACTTGAGATTTTCGGGGTTGAGTGAGGATGAGGAGAGGCTCACGGGGCTCCCTTTTTATAGGGGTGGAGGTGGACCGAGGAGAGAGATCAATGGGGTATATCTTTGAATGGCATGGTTTAAATCCCGCGAAAATAGCTCATGAATGAGGGGGAAACGGTGGGGGAATGAAAGAGCTTGATGAGGGGAATTCACTGCAATTTATTTCGCTAAAAACCGTTGAGAGAATCAAAAGTTATGAAGGTTTGAAGAAAAGCTTGAGAACGCGTTCATGGCTGCCCAACTCCTGCGCACGCACGGTCTCTGGACGTGGGAGGAGGAAGGAAATTAGGAGGAGAGAGAAAAAGAGAAAAAAGAAAAAGAAAAAGAAAAAGAAAATTCGAAAAAATTCCAGAAAAAATATTTTTAGAATCCTTGGAACCTGAAAAGAATAAAAAAATATTTTCGAATTTTTTGACGTTTATTTTAATTTTTAAAAATGTTTTCCTTTTTCTAGCTTTAAAATAATACCATAAATAACAAATAAAGCTTAAAAATCTTAGAAAAATTCATAGAAGTTTCTAAAGCTGTTTTAAACTCATAAAAATAATTCCAACCAAAATTTTCATAATTTTATTTTTATAATATTTTTTATTTAACAGAAAGGCGCTTTTTTTTAAAGCAGAAAATCAGGTTAGCGAAAATTTTAAAAAAAATTTAAGCGACCAAATAACTTTGATTTTTATTTTAAACTAAATTAATTATTGTTTTACTTTATATATTTTTATTTTTATTTTATTTTATTTTATTTTAAATAAACAGCTGTGGTGTTACAGATTGGGTGCCGATGACGCGGCTGCTTTTGTAAATCCCGTGAAGGAAATCACAAGAGCAAAGGAGTAGAGATTACTCTCTGAATTTGTTAGCACATAGCTGAATAAAAGGGGTTTGTATTCGATTCTCAATAGTCTCGAATAGCTTAGCTACAAGGGGAATTTATACTAGGAACAACCCTCCTAGTTGAGTGTGAAATGGCTCTTAAGTTTCTGAAGATAGGCTAGCTCAAAGGTCTCCACAAAATGAATTTCCGAGGAGCTTCGCGTGGCTGTTAGGCTTCTGTGCAGTCTCCACTAAAACAGTCATAACTCCTTATTGGAAAGTCCAAATGATGCACTGTTTATTGCGTTAGAAAATAGACTTGATAAGCTTTGCAACCATATATGCTATATCACCCAGAACTTCACAGGTTGGTATATCCATCTACATGAAGTTAAGAAATTCCTGAGGAGCTTTGCGTGGGCTTTTGTGCAGTCTCTACTAAAACAATCATAACTCCTTATTGGAAAGTCCAAATGAGGCACCGTTTGTTGCGTTGGAAAATAGACTTGATAAGCATTCCAACCATATGTATTATGCTACCTAGAACTTCACAGGTTGGTACGTCCATCCACATGAAGTTGCAGCTCTTACTGTGTAAGCTGTAGTCTTGTTCTCGTAACCTTCTTCACATGTGCAGCATCCTTGTTATCCTCCATGTAATCTTCCTCATCTTCGGTGTAAATGTTCTCCACTTCAATATCCTCCATTTCCTTATATGTGAACCTGAGCAACAATAGTATATATGATTTAGGTAGTATAAAGTTCTCGGTTACATTGAAGTGAATTTCAGCAAGGAGTGAAGTCACCTATTGTTGTAGCTTCTTGGCACGGCTTCGCGTAAGCGGTCCTTGTTCCATTACATAGCTTACATTTTTTGCTGTAGCTTTGTCATGTGCTTGTGTAACCGGTTCATGGGTTATCTCATGGTTTACGTGGGTGACTTCTTGGTTTACGTGGGCTTCTTCATGGTTTACTTGCGATGGTAGCTGATCGACTTGGATGTCCTCATCATTCTCCCCCTCTTGAAAAGGAGTCGTCCTCGACTCTGATCCTTCTAAGCCAAAGAATGGTGTCAAATCGATAACATTGAATGTTGTGCTAACACCATAGTCTTCGGGAAGCTCGATCTGATATGCATTGTCATTGATTTTAGCCAGCACTCTGAAGGGACCATCTCCTCGTGGCATCAACTTGGATTTGCGCTTTTCTAGAAAATGCTCTTTGCGAAGATCCACCCAAACCAAATCTCCAGGCTCGAATAACACCTTCTTGCAATGTTTGTTTGCCCATTCAGCATAGTACTTGACCTTCTTTTCAATTGCTTCCTTGGTCTTCTCATGTACTTTCTTCACGTATGCAACACGTTTGCATGCTTCCATGTTTGTCCTTTCCTGCAATGGTAATGGCAACAAATCTATCAGAGCAAGCGGTTTGAAGCCATACACAACTTCAAATGGACACATATTAGTTGTAGAGTGTACTGCCCTGTTGTATGCGAATTTCACATGTGGCAAGCACTCTTCCCACTCCTTCAAGTTCTTCTTTATCAAGGTTCGCAACAGCGTAGAAGGTGTTCTATTTACCACCTCCGTTTGTCCATCCGTTTGTGGTAGCAGGTTGTGGAAAACAGTAACCTTGTTCTAAGTTTTGCCCACAACGTCTTCCAAAAGTAGCTCAAAAACTTTGTGTCACGGTCTAAAACAATTGTCCTGGGCATCCCGTGTAATTTCACAATTTTCTTGAAAAACAAAGAGGCTATATGGAAAGCATCATCGCTTTTATAACAGGGTATAAAATGTGCCATTTTTTAGAATCTATCAACAACAACAAATATTAAATCCCTCCCCCTCTGTGTCCTAGGTAATCCCAAAACAAAATCCATACTAATGTCTTCCCAAGGAACACTAGGTACAGGCAATGGAGTATATAAACTATAAGGGTTCAGTTTTGACTTAGCTTTGTAGCATGTGACACATCGTTGAACAAGTCTCTCTACATCTATTCTCATCTTTCGCCAATAGAAATGGTCGGCCAGCAGTTCATAGGTCTTTTTCCATCCAAAATGACCCATCAATTCTCCTGTATGTGCTTTCTGTAATAACAAAAGTCTAACATAACAATTTGGGTTACACAATTTGCTAGCTCTAAACAAGAATCCATCATGTACATGATATTTTTTCCATCCTTTCCCAACTGTACATTTTGAATGCGGTCCTAAAAATTCATGATTAGCAGGGTATAATTCTTTTATGCTCTCAAGTCCTGGCACCTTTACTTCAAGTTGATTCAACAAAATATTTTTACGGGACAAAGCATCAGCAACAATATTGTCCTTACCTTTCTTGTATTTCACAGTATAGGGAAAAGTTTCAATGAATTCAACCCATTTGGCATGTCGACGGTTCAGTTTAGCTTGGCTTTTCAAGTACTTCAAAGCCTCATGATCTGGATGAATAACAAAATCTTTTGGCCATAAGTAATGTTGCTAAGTCTCAAGTACTCTTACCAAAGCATACAACTCATTGTCATGCACCGAGTAGTTCAGTTGTGCTCCTCCCGACTTCTCACTAAAATATGCAACGGGCTGTCCACTTTACATGAGAACACCTCCAATTCCAATCCCACTTGCATCACATTCAATCTCAAAGGTTTTAGTGAAATCTGGCAACACAAGCAAGGGGGCTTCAGACAACCTTTTCTTCAGTTCTTGGAAAGCTTTCTCTTGTGGCTCATCCCATTGGAAGGCAACACTTTTCTTTGTCAATTTATTTAAAGGAGCAGCTATGGTGCTAAAATCTCTCACAAATCTCCTATAAAAACCAGTAAGTCCATGAAAACTTCTCACCTGACTTACATTTTCAGGAGTCGGCCAATCCTTGATTGCTTTCACCTTTGATTCATCAACCTGAATTCCCTGACTTGAAACAACAAAGCCAAGAAACACAATCTGATCTGTACAAAATGTGCACTTCTCAATGTTAGCAAATAATTTCTCCTCTCTAAGCATATATAAAACTTGTTGAATATGCCCAACATGTTCCTCCAAAGTCTTGCTGTAAATCAAGATGTCATCAAAGTAAACAACAACAAATTTTCCAATAAATGCTCTTAAGACATAGTTCATTAATCTCATGAATGTACTAGGAGCATTGGTTAAACCGAAAGGCATAACTAACTATTCATACAGCCCAAACTTTGTTTTGAAAGCAGTTTTTCACTCATCTCCAATCTTCATTCTAATTTGATGGTAACCACTTCTCAAATCAATTTTAGAAAATATCATAGAACCACTCAATTTATCAAGCATATCATCTAGCCTAGGAATAGGATGACGATAGCGAACAGTGATATTATTTATGGCCCTATAATCTGCACACATCCTCCAAGAACCATATTTCTTTGGCACCAAAATAACAGGAACAACACAAAAACTTAAACTTTCATGCACATAACCTTTATCTAAAAGTTCTTGTACTTGTCTCTGAATTTCCTTGATTTCTTCGGGGTAGGTGCGGTATGGTGGACGGTTAGGAAGTGCAGCTCCAGGAATGAGATCAATTTGATGTTCAATGCCATGTAAGGGAGGAAGTCCAGCAGGCGTTTCCTCTAGAAAGATATCTTTGTAGTCCTGTAAAATATGTACAATAACACTAAGGACAGATGTCAAGTCGTTCACTGAAAGTAATGTGTCTCTGTACACAAGTACAATGAGTACTTGGTCTGGATTTTTTCTTACATCTCTCATTTCAGATTTGGTGACTATCATAACTAAATTCTCTCTCTCTCTTTTCTTTTTATCTCTCACATTTGGCTTATGGCTCTCACTCACCGATTCGTGAAGGGCACTCAAATTCTTTTTCTCTCCTCCTTTCTCACTCTCGATCTTCACATCGGAGCTCTTTTGCAAGTGCTCAGCTAGGATTTGCTGCGGTGTCATTGGTTTGAGTATCAACTCCTTTCCTTTCCACTTGATGGTGTAATTGTTTGTGCGACCACAATGTAGAGATGAATGATCATATTGCCATGGCCTTCCCAACAGCAGATGACACACTGTCATGGGTGCCATATTACACTCTACCGTGTCAATATATTCACCAATCTTGATAGGAACTTTCACTCTTTGTGCAATCTTAATGGAACCCGAGTTATTTAACCATTGCACATGATATGGGTGCGGATGTTTCAGCAGCTTTAAACCAAGCTTTTCAATCAATTCTTTGCTAGCAAGATTGTGACATCTTCCACCATCAATGATTACCTTGTAAACTTTGCCTTCAACCTTGGCTCTTGTTTGGAAAAGATTGTGCCGCTGTCTATTTTCAGCCTCCTTCATTTGTACACTCAAAAATCTGAGTTACAACAAGAGCAGCACCTGTTTCAAACTCACAATATTTATGGTCTTCTTCTTCATGAGCATCATCAATTTTTTTCCTCATTAACATCATCTTGTCCTCCCTCACTAGCAGATTCATACTCTCCATGGTCATTAACAATGATGATACGGTTGTTTGGGCACTCTTTTATAACATGACCACGACCTCCACATTTGAAGCATTGAATTCCACTACTCTTGGCTGTAGAACCTACCGATGTAGATGATGAATATCCAAGTTTGCTCCTCTCACTTGGAGCAGCCAGCTCTTTGCCATAGAAGCACCATAATTACTTGTACGTGCACCACCACTTAAGTTGGTGATTGTATCTCAGCTTGCACTACTTTTTGGTGTAAATTTGCTTCCACTTGGTGTACCTCGTGTACTGAATGATCCTGCTCTATTGGTCTTCATGTCTTGCTGCAATTGACGCTCAACTTTGCTTGCATGATGTACCAACTCGATGAGAGTACGGTACTGCTGAAATTCAACAATGCGTTGAATATTACGATGTAAACCAGATATGAAACGTGCCTTGGGACAAATCTTCATACAGCGAGACTTTGTGCAATATTACGATTGTTCTTCATCTTCATACACATTAACCCTGATAATTGCCTTCTCCATCTCTTTATAATACTCCTCTACAGAGAGACTTTCTTGCTTCAAATTTTGCAGCTTGTCAAAAAGATCACGACAGTAATGCTTTGGGACAAATCTTGCTCTCATTTCTCTCTTCATTTCAGCACATGTTTGTACATCACCTTGATCAGCTTCTTCTCTATCATTGAGGACTTGCTGCCACCAGATTAGAGCATAATCATCAAATTCAAGAGCAGCCATTGCCATCCTCTTTTGCTCAGAATAATTATGCAAGCGAAAAATCTTGTCAACCTTCAACTCCCATGTAAGATATGCTTCAGGATCAGATCCTCCATCAAACTTAGGCATGGTGAATTTTAGCTTGCCAAATCTTTCCTCATTGGGCTGATTACGTGCACGATTGCCGCGACGATAATTGCTATCATTTTGGGGCTATTCGAGGTCTTCTCCTTCAACCTCTCCCTCAGATTCTTCATGATCACTTCCCTCTGGTCCAAGACCTCGTCCTCTACCACGATCAGCACCTCTACCTCAATTTCCATAGCCTAAAGCAGCAGGTCTCCTACCATGGGCAGCAGCTCGCTCTCGACGTTGTTGTTATTGTTGTCTTACAAGTCGGGCAGCAAGTTCTTCATCGGTTTCATCAACTTCATCTTCATGATTACTTGCACCTTCAGGAGCATGATGAAGATTACGCGCAGCTGAGCCATAATGGCTTGAAGGTCTTGTGACATCTTGTCTTGCTTCTTCTCCATGCTTTGCTTCATCTCATTGAATTGTGCAATTGTAACACAATCCTCCATATCAATTTCGGACATCTTCCTGCAAGGTTAGTGAAACAAGGATAACAAATATATGTGAAGTATGAAATTTCGATGGCCCTCACAACCTTACCTCTCTTACCAACCGAAGCTCTTATGAATTCCCTGCAGATTACAGAAGGGCAACGTGTGGTGGTAACAAGAAAGTGATAGTTAAGAGAATACAAGATCAGCGTCCTGGTTACGGTGGCTTGTATGTGGACCTTGGTGGGGAATGATACACAAGGAATACAATCTGAATTCTAATTGTTGTATAGCTAAATAGCAATCCAAACCAGAAGATCGATGCCTAGTGCTGACCACAAGATATGAGTGATGTAAACGGATCAACACACGCGTAAAGAAAATTCAGATTTGATGCAAATAAGAAGTATGCTCAGGATGCAAGTGTTGCAATCAAACCCAAGCAAAATTTTGCACCAAAGAAAATATAGCAAATTGGTTACACAACTTGATGCAAAAAATTTCAGCACTTATGCACATAAACAATCTGATCCTTCATCTTCTCTTTCACAACCTTTTCTCAACTCTCTCTCTCTCTCTTTTGCAGCTTTTTTTTCTCTTTTTTGGCACTTTTTTTATAGTACTAACAACAAAGACCAGATATGACACTTGCAAAACTTTACAATAGAAAACCAGTAGCTATAACTTGATAAGATCAAAGTTTACACAAAGGATGAATCGCTTACGCTTTTTCTTTTTGTGGAGATATTCAGGTATATGAAAGGGCACAAAGGACATACAAAGGATGATATGATCAGCAACTAAATAAAAACTCTAATGGACAAACACAAAATATATGTAGTAAAAGGTAAAGAATCCTACCGTGGCAACGAAAGTTCTGATACCAAATGATGAAGCTCGGTCTCGATCTTCACGGCGTAGGGTCATGAACAAGATAACTAGCTGAAGAACAACCGGGATAACTTGTTGCAAGCAGCGGATAACTAGTACAAGGAGCCAACCACCGTCTCTATACGGTAGCCTGAACCAAGAATTTGACCAACCACACTCTTAAGGAACCAACCTACGCAACCTGGAATCAATGGACCAGGAGCACGGATTGGATGCCGATGACACGGCCGTTTCTGTAAATCCCGTGAAGGAAATCACAAGAGCAAAGGAGTCGAGACCACTCTCTGAATTTGTTAGCACATAGCTGAACAAAAGGGGTTTGTATTCGATTCTCAATAGTCTCGAATAGCTTAGATACAAGGGAAATTTATACTAGGAACAACCCTCCTAGTTGAGTGTGAAATGGCTCTTAAGTTTCTGAAAATAGGCTAGCTAAAATGTCTCCACAAAATGAATTCCCGAGAAGCTTCGCGTGGCTGTTAGGCTTCTATGCAGTCTCCACTAAAACAGTCATAACTCCTTATTGGGAAGTCCAAATGATACATCGTTTGTTGCATTAGAAAATAGACTTGATAAGCATTCCAACCATATATGCTATGTCACGCAGAACTTCACAGGTTGGTATATCCATCCACATGAAGTTAAGGAATTCCTGAGGAGCTTCGCGTGGGCTTTTGTGCAGTCTCCACTAAAACAGTCATAACTCCTTATTGGGAAGTCCAAATGAGGCACCGTTTGTTGCGTTGAAAAATAGACTTCCAACCATATGTATTATGCCACCTAGAACTTCACAGGTTGGTACGTCCATCCACATGAAGTTGTAGCTCTTGCTGTGTAAGCTGTAGTCTTGTTCGCATAATCTACTTCACATGTGCAGCATCCTTGTTATCTGTCGAGACCCGAATATGCAAACTCGGTCTCTCTGTGTAAACTGCACTAGTCCAGGATCACGCTAGTGCACACAGTCAAACATAGATGCCATCATAGTCATACACACGACAATAATAAAGGAAAACTCGAATATCGATAAAATATCAAGGGTACGACCTTATGGCCAAGCTTACAATATCTCTAGACGGAAGGGCTTAACAAAATAGCAGCGGAAATCCAAAGTAAAGCGTAGCGACCAATCGACAAGCCACAGGCTATCGAGTGGAGAACGAAGCCTAATCCGTGAAGTCGTCGTAGTACTCTCCTTCTGGCACCTCCTGCTGGTAGTACTCCTCTCCCTCAACTGAGCAACATAGGCGTAAAGCCGTGAGTACATTGGTACTCAGCAAGTCGTTTGTAACAATAAATGCAATATAATATGCAAGGCTTACCAAAGGAAGGCTGAAAGGTTAATTTGCATAAAGGCATTCTTTGATGAAATATATTAAATAACTTGAAAGCGAAAGTTAACTGAAAACAGTAAATATAGATAATCAAAGGAATAAACATGAACCACTTGTGAACACCAATTCACAAGTTAAACCAGCAGTGAACTACCTGTTCACTCCCAACACAAACCACCAAGTTATAAATGAAACACTAACCCTCGTGTGAAATCCCCGAGCACTGTCCATGACCGAGGACGCGGCTATTCGAATAGTTTTACACTCTGCAGAGGTTGCACAACTGTACCCACACGATGTGATTAGCCTAGGCCTAAGGAAATCACAACAAGGCCTTTACAATGCTCTACCTCAATACAATCCCGCCCGCTAGGTTTCGCATCACACCCCCTTGCGCCACATGGAAATCAGCAACCATGTTCATCACAATGGCAGAATTGAATTGAAATATTACAAATTAATCAGCCAGGTCCATCCCATAATAGACATGTGGTTTGCACGATTAAGCTCAGATCAATGGCGCACAAAGTTAAGTCCTTAGCATTACCCGGGCGAGACTACCACATCCCCCAAAGTACAATCAGATTTCCCCCTTTCGCACGATCACTCGCCTGAGTGCAAAACCAATTTGTATAACCAAGCCAACGTCACACCAATGACGTGGCACAAATTTTAATACACGTGGCACCAACCACAGTTCCATATGTCATTAAGTCAAATTAATAATTTATCAGGTGTGAGGAGACCAATCGTAAATATAAACAGGCTAAGCAATCTAATCGTACCAACCCATGTGATAAATAAACTAGTATCACTAATAAATTTCCCAACCTATGGTGACAAAGGTATCATGGTATTTCGAAGTGTCAAGGAGGTATAATAGCAATTGGGACAATAGCTACCTGTGCAAAGGTTTGAATAAAAATAGCAATGCAATGTAATTTAAAGCAAAATAATTAAATAATAGTTTGCAAAATTGGGTTCAACATGATCAAGGGACACGACTTGCCTTCGTTATGCTCGTGAGGTACTCTGGTCTTCAGCGCGAAACTGCTCCTCCTAATCCGAATCTAACGAGAGAGAAAGCGACCGGAAACAAAGAAACACATAAAATGACAAGCAAAAGAACTCAAAAATTCATAAAACCAGAACCAACAGCTAGAGCTCGATTTTAGATGAATTTAGAAAAAAGAACGGGGTCAATCGGAGCTAGGACGGAGGAGAACGGGCTCCCGGAAAATTAATTCAAAATTAATTCGGGAAAATCGGAAAAAACACTTGTGCTGTGAACCCGGTCCACCGAATACCTGGTCCACGGTGAACCCGGCGCACGGAACAGTGCACGGGGGAGAGAGGCCTGACGCGGCGGGGGCGTGCTGACGTGGCAGCAGCATATGCTGCCACGTGGCACGGGTGACGTGGCGGGTGACGTGGCAGCTGACGTCGCTGCCACGTGGCACCTGGGGGTGGGCTACGGCTGACGTGGCATGCCACGTAGGATGCCGCGTCAGCTAGGGCTGACGTGGCCCGGCTGACGCGGCACGGCGCGGCGCGACGGCGGGGATCCGACGGCCGAGGGTTGGCCACGTGGCGCGATCGCGGCCGTGGATCCGATCCGGATCTGCGGTCGGATCGGCGGCGGTGTCGGTGGGTGCGCGGATTGCCGGCGTGTGGCGGCTCGGCGCGCGAGCGCCGCCGCGCGCGCGCGCGCGATGGAGCGGCGCGGGCGGCGGTGACGATGCGCGACGCGTGGCGGCGTCGGCGGCGCGCGGCGTCGCGCGCGCGCGCGCTGCGGTGTGCGGTTTAGCGCGCGGACCGAGGCGGGCGAAGCGGCGCGTCCGGCGACGAGCGGCGACGGGAAGGCGACGCGGCGACGGCGAGGAGGGAGGCGGCGAGGCTCACCGGCGAGGTCTCGGCGGCGGCGACGGCGACGGCGCGACGGAGGGGCGACGGCGACGGCAGCGGCGCGGCGGAGCGGCCCGAACGGCGGCGCGAGCCGGGAGCGAGGCGAGGTTCGGCGGCGGCGACGAGAGGCACGCGAACCGAGGCGAAGGCCAGAGTTTATCACGCGAACCGAGGAGCTCGGTCGATTCTGGCGACGGCGCGGACGCGACGGGTTAGACGGCTAGGATTGGGCCACGCGGCGAGATCGGACGGCCGGGATTGGTTAGGTTAGGTTAGGGTTCGCGCGGCGCGGGCGACGGCTGGGATCGCGCGCGCGCGCGATCGGCGCCGAGGCGAGCGAGGCGAGGGCTGCGCGCTGCCGCCGCCAGCCAGTATGGATGCGCGACGCGTGGCGCGGGCGGGATCGGGCGGCGGGGCGAGCGGGCGCGCGGGAAAGGGTACGGCGGCGGCGGCGGCGGCGGGATGGGTGACGCGTGGAGGAGAGAGGGAGATCGGGCGGCGGGGATTAATTCTTTTCTTTTCTTTTTCCAGAAATTCAAATAAACTTCTAAAAGCTCTAGAAAATAGCAAATAACTCCCAAAAATTCACCAAAAATACCAGAAAATTCCTTGAGACCTGAGGAACACAAATAAAATATTTTCAACTTATGTTAATGTTTATTTTAATCACATTAAATCATTTAAAACTTTAAAAATTCATTTGAAACTTCAATTAATTTCAGAAAATTCCAGAAAATTCATTTTTGAAATCCAGGCTTTAAAAATCTCAGAAAAACAGGATGTTACATTATCCTCCGTGTAATCTTCCTCATCTTCGGTGTAACCGTTCTCCACTTCAATATCCTCTATTTCCTCATGTATGAACTTGAGCAACAATAGTATATATGATTTAGGTAGTATAAAGTTCTCGGTTATATTGAAGTTAATTTCAGCAAGAAGTGAAGTCACCTATTGCTGTAGCTTTGCACGGCTTCGCGTAAGCGGTCTTTGTTCCATTACATGGCTTACATTGTTTTTACATTGTTTGGTGTAGCTTTGTCATGTGCTTGTATAACCGGTTCATGGGTTACCTCATGGTTTATGTGGGTGACTTGGTTTACGTAGGCCTCTTCATGATTTACTTGCGATGGTAGCTGATCGACTGGGATGTCCTCATCACTTTGTCTCCTCCCCATTTCTTCCCGAGCGGCACGGGCGGCGCGGGTGGTGTGGCCCTCCACAGGCAACACCTCTGGCGATGGTGCGGTCCACTCGACGGCGATGCGCTCCCCCGTGCGACGCACTCCTTCATGCGACCCACTTCCCCGTGTGGCCGCTCCTCCGGATCTGGGCATAGGCGTTGCTCTCGATCCGGTTTCTGAGGGCGCAACGTTGGCTCGAGTGGGAGAGGAAGGGGGCGGTGGCAGCCCAGGATCCTCGGATCGGTTCGTTGAAGGCCTCCGCTCCAGGTGTTGTTCCCCTCCTCTCTCTCGGCTATAAATGGGGCTGCCTCCTCACCATGATAAGCATCAAAGTGAAGTGAGCTCTGTCTTCTAAATACTCTCTGTTTTCTTGGTGTGCCTCTGGTTTTGTGGTGTCTTGGTGTATACTGGACACTTCGTTGCCAGTCTCGTCGGTCCCCGGTGCTTGACGGCGAGGTGTTTGGCCGGCACCTCCTATGTGCTTGTGCAGGATTCCCTCACCTCGATTTTGCTGGCTTGTGAACATACACTGGCGAAGGTGGGCTGTGTATCTCCGATCACCCTGCTACCCTCTCTCACCGTGGCATAGAGAGGTGCTTGGTTTTCTAGGACAGCGCCCTGTGGTGTGCTTGGCTCAGCGATCTTTTCGGTGATTTCGAGTATCCCCAACTTTATGAGTATAAGGTTTAATTCTTTTCAGTCTGTGGCTTGTTCATATATTGGCGATTGCAAAGAAAACAGTGGGCTAAATTGCTCGAAGATGAAGATGGTTAAATACTGAAATTGGATGAATTAACCTTGAGCTCTAAATCTTTAGACTATTGTCAATCTCACTGAATGATTAAAGATTGATGCTTTGTTCTTTAGTCAGTAACTCTGTAGTCATTCAGTCTTGTAATTTTCGGTATATGCATGTCTGTGGATCACTTCAATTCAGATTCTAATCACATGTTAATGTGTTAGTTCTGTTATGCATAACTTGATAAGTTGAGATATTATAGTCTGTTATTAGATCAAGTTGCATTTGCATATGATATATTACAAATGATATGATTGAATCAAATGATTATATGCAATTTATATCATTTATATACATCTTAGTATTTTCTTTGAGTTTATTTAATTATACTGAAATTATATCGATATTCATGCTTATACCGTATATATATTACAGCAATAACACCATAAGTGAGCAACAAGATTTGGTAGAAATGACATCACGCAAAACGATTGCCAGAAAAGGTGAGAGAAACAGTAATACCAGAACCTTTGAATCCCCAATGGAGCTGACCTGTGTCGTGTGGTTAGGCTTAAGGAGAAGGAAGAAAGAGGGGCTTCTCGTCCCTATCCTCGCGCAGCAGATACAGCTTATGCCTAAACACCAAGCCAAATCCTAAGCCACCGAATCAGCGGTCACCAAACCAAGAAACAAGCAAAAGGGGGGATTTGACTGCCACTCACAACATCTGGGCGTCGATGGCGAGGCTGGGACTCACCGACATGGCCGGAGTTGCGAGTTCGCGCATGAGGTCAAGGCGGAGGCGTCAAGGTCAAGGAGAAGGAATAGCTCCGATGGTCAGCTTTGAGTGGGCAATTTAGAGATTGCAGGAGGACAGGGAATTGGGGATCGCGGTAAAGAAGTGCAGATCGGTTGAGCACGTAGTATTGTAGTGTTGCGGAGCCACCTATTAGAGGCTAGTATAATGCTACACACTGCAGAGAATAGTGATATGGTTAAAGACTAGCTATGAGTCCCAACTTAGAGGCGTGGTGTCTACATATAAATAGATTAAAATTGTAAATTCCCCATCTCCATTGTTCTTCCTCCTCGTGCCTGTTCTTCTCTGATTTCGCCCGAAATCCGTCGACCCTTCCTAGTTTCATTTGTTGTTCCTTTCTTCCTTGCAATTTGTCATGCCGACGGCGATGGAATAGCACCGGACTGGTATGGATTGATTCCTTCTTTTGTCAGTAAGGAGCACGCGCGCTTTGTTCCCGGCGATTCTTTCCTTGGGCGGCAGTGAGAAATCAAATCCAAATCATTCTTTCTCTCCGTTCAGTCAGTTGCATGTGCTGATCTAATACATCGATTCATGGTTCAATGAGGTTCTTCTTCTCTGGTGTGCAAGATCGATCTGAGTTGACCTCAAAGGACTTGGTGTCCAAGGTGCGGGAGCAACTTACTTTCACAAGAATTTTAGTGGTTTAACTGAGGGGTCTTTTACGATACCCAAACACAAATATGAGCTGTTTATTCTTTTTTATCCAATAAATTTGTGACAGTGCACGTATGAGAGACGGTGACGGCGGCGTAATGGAATTTGTGAGAGGCAGGGGCGGCAACGACGGAAAAGATTAATAATAGATTTAGAGAAAAAGTATATAATTAATACCCTCATGAAAAATTAGATTTATAAAGAAAAATCTATTATGCTCCCGCAAATCAATGATCAGATTTAATTTCTATTACCACTCTCTTACTACCAGTAGAATATACTGTAAAAATGCCCTTAACTAAAACCCTGCGCCCCACGTTGAGTCCATATATCAGAATTTTGAGCGAACTATCCTAGAAACGGAGTTTATAGTTTGAGTGGCGCTCCAAAATTAGTGATTTAGCCCCACTCGTTTTAGTTTTTTTTTTCAGTTTCAGTTTTTTTTCACTATTCAGTAATTCATCTTTTTCTGAATTTTTTTAGATTTTTTGGACTTTTTTGTATTTTTCTTTTTTTTTCCGTGTTCCTTTGCATTGTCCGTGATGAGCTAATATATTTTTTTATATTTTATTAAATTTAATTATGCTCAAAAAACCAAATCAACTACAGTAAAAAAAACCAATTACAGTAAAATTTCTACCAAAAATCAGAAGTCATCGCTAAAAACGAACGCCTCCTAAGTAAAATGTCACCCACTGTGTGTACGAGAAGTGGGGTCTAATTTATTATGCCCACATGTCAGTTAGATTGGCCTAAACACCGAACTGTGCCAAATAGCATCACTCTTGCGACCTCTGAAAAAAATTAGCACGAGAATGGCCCAACTGTCATTCTCACATGGTCAAGACTCTAGATCTGCCATCTTCATCTTCTGGACTGACACAACTCGATCTATACGACGACAATGGCGCGGAGAGTTAGCATGAAAGGGATTGTAAGTTCAAATCCTACACCTGAACATTTTGGCACGATTTTTCCAATGCTTCAGTTCAAACCTCCCATTTTACCGAGTTTGAAACGAAGTCAGCCCCACCTTTGGTCGGTTTTTAGATCCACTGGACATTCGGAATCTTAGCGCTTCAGATATTTCCATTCTGGTGAGCGCATGCTGTCACACACCAGCACGCACGCTAGTCTGAAAAATTGCTGATGAGACACTCATCGCCCAATTCGCCAAAGAGATCACAAAGTGATCTAGATGTGATCATTTTCTGGCACGTAAGCAGGAGAAAAAAAAAAAGCTTAGCAACGAAACCGACCGCGAATCTAACGGCGGCGATACATGTTTATTAATTGGGCGCCACCCTTTTGGTGCTCGCATGTGCAGGTGACAACTGACAAGGCGCTGAAAAGACACGAGAAAAAGAGAAAGGCTTTGTCGAGTTTGTGCTTAATTGGTCTTATCAGAGGGGGAAAAAAGGAAGGTTTGTGCTTAATTAATCGGATGGAGTTTTGTGCTTAATTGGTCTGATCAGAGGGGGGAAAAAAAGGAAGGTTTGTGCTTAATTAATCGGATGGAGTTTTGTGCTTAATTGGTCTGATCAGAGGGGGGAAAAAAAGGAAGGTTTGTGCTTAATTAATCGGCTGGAGTTCAGCTATGGTATGCTACGTAAAGAGATGTGAGAGACAGACAAGACTTGCTAGGAAGGATGATTGGTTGGCCTGTACATGCATGAAGCAAGGTATAGATATGCATGGAACCTTCCTTGAATGGCCCGTGAATTTTCGTCGAATTAAAAGCTCCCCGTGTGCTCCTACACCGGTGTCTCTGAAAAACATGAGTAAGCGAGAACGCCTATCTAAAATTAAGAAATAGACAAGTACAAATCAAATTATATAGCGGTCAGCTTAATCTCCGGAGTTCATCGAGAAATAACTTGATATCCAGAGTAACCATAAAATTCACAAATTACCTATAGGGGATGTGAAATTGTTGTATTTTGTTTCATATTTTACCGTACGTTTTATAACAAGTGGTATTAACACTTGGTTCTTTGCCCGATCAATCTAGTGCACACTTGACATGGTGTCAATAAAGTGCCTAACTACTAATCACAGGACATCGAGACACACTGTTGAAAGGATAGAATTGTGCAACCGATTCTCCCGTAGAGCCAGCGCATCTCTTCCTGTATTGATGCCAGGTCTTGAGAAGTAGTTGTAGCATATCCGGCAAAGTCGTATATCCAGCAACAGCCTAGTACTTGTAATTTGAAGAATGCAGTAACGCCTTAAGTCTTGTTCCTGTAAATTAGGATGTCATGTAACCATGATGTACTTCTTTCTGCTATAAATAAAACTCACAACCTTCACTGGGTGTCATGGCACAATATCTAGTTTTTCATAGTATCAGAGCTACTGATCGTAACCTATTCATCATGACTTCCGCTTCCCCCTCTCTGCTCAACCTGATAGCCAGTGGCTCAACCTCCTCTGCCATGGCTAGCATACTGCCCACACCATCATTTAGCTACCTCATCAACATTAAGCTAGGATGTGACAACTACCTCATACGGAAAGCCCAATTTCCTACCATATCTTCAGAGTCAGCATCTGCTCGACTATGTCGATGGAACAGTGGAGGTTCCACTTATGGCCATCACCTAGGTGAACGCAGATGGAGTAGCACAGGCTATAAATCTAGCTTATGACCTTTGGTTCCAACAGGACCAATTGGTCCTAAGTGCGTTGCTATCGTCCCTATCCAAGGAAGTCCTTGGACATGTGTTGTTCCTCACCACCGCACGAGATGTGTGGGTCATGCTAGAGAAGATGTTCTCACATTCTTGGGCACGGATCACTCAGATCCGCCTCCAACTGACTACCTGCTAGAAGGAGCTCTCCATCGCAGAGTACTTCCACAAAGGTCAAAGGGCTCGCTGACACGCTCGCGAGCATTGGCAATCCTCTCTCTAATGAGGAAATCATATCCTACATGCTCGCCAGGCTTGATTCCGACTATGATTCGCTTGCCACTTCAGTTACAACTCATGCAGATCCAATGACTTTGATGGATCTGTACGCTCACATGTTGTCTCATGAGCTGCGCATTCTATAGCGTCACTCCCTTGTGCAGTTGCAAGGGTTTGGCAAGTCGGCGAACAATGCCACACATCGTCCAAATGGAAGAGGCCAATTTTCATCACCAAAGAAGAACCACAAGAAGGGCAGTCGTGTCCACTCTCGCACTCCATCTGGCCATGGTGCACCATTTACAAGAGGCAAACGACAACGACCAACTTGCCATTTACAAGAGGCAAACAACAATAGCTAACTTGTCAAGTGTGTGGTAAATTTGGGCACAGTGTGCTCAAATGTTATCACCGCTTTAATCACGCATACCAGGCTGCAGATCACTGTGTTGCTGCTTCTTCCTCGACTACTACGTATCAAGTAGAAACCAATTGGTATGCAGATACCGATGCCACCGACCACCTGACTAGCACCCTTGATCAACTGTCAGTTCGTGAACGGTATAGAGGTGGTGATCCAGTCAATGTCACGAATGGCATAGGTTTGTTAATAGCTCACATTGGTCATTCTACAATTGTTGGTTATTCCAAACCTCTACTTGTTAAAGATATTTTACACGTGCCAAAGATCAGTATTAATCTTCTTTCTATCCAAAAATTTTCATTACACAATAATGCTTTCTTTGAGTTTCATCTGCATTATTTTGTTGTTAAGGATCAACTCACAAAGAAGGTTTAGTTCCATGGCAAGGCTGAAGGCAGACTCTATCCCTTTGCTACTGTTCAACCTTGACAAGCTTTTTATTCCTTCAAATGCACCACAGAACAGTAGCATCGCCACCTCAGTCACCCCTCTCCAGCTATTGTTGAAGCTATTAGTCATTCCAATAATCTTGTAGCCGAGCCAGATAAACTTTCCTTTGTATGTGATGCTTGTCAACAGGGAAAGATTCATCAATTACGTTTTGCTAGTTTTGCTCATGCTTCAAACTCCCCTCTTGAACTTGTTCACTCTTAATGTGTGGGGGCCAGCTCTCCCATCTGTTGGAGGTTTTTGGTACTATGTAAGCTTTCTTGATGATTATAGCAAATTTGTTTGGATTTACTTTCTCAAACACAAGTCTGAAGTTGCTACTGTCTTTGTTCAGTTTCAAACTCATGTTGAGCACTTACTTGGTACCAAAATTTGTTCTATCCAAATGGATTGGGGACAGGAATATCAAAAACTTCATCATTTCTTTGCTAGCATTGGTATCTCACATCGTGTTTCTTGTCCGCATACACATCAACAAAACAGATCCATTGAGCACAAGCATGGACATATAGTTGAAACCGGTCTCACTATTCTAGCTCAAGCTGATATGCTTGTTATGTTTTGGGATGAAGTGTTTTCTACAACGTGTTATCTCATTAACAGAATTCCTAGTCGAGTTATTCACAAAGAAATTCCTCATACTCGACTTCTTGGTGTTACTGCTAACTACTCTCTTCTTCGTACATTTGGTTGTGCCTGTTGGCCCAACCTCAAGCCATATAATACTCATAAGCTTGCGTTTAGACTCGCTAATGTGTCTTTTTAGACTATAGTAATCTACATAAAGGTTACAAGTGTCTCGATCAACAAACTGGTCTTGTGTATGTGTCACAAGATGTAATATTTAATGAATCAATATTTCCTTTCTCTGTCACAACTGAACAAGCACCACCCACTGTTAAAACTCTTGCTGTTATTCTTTTACCTTCTCTGGTTCCACCTTCTACTGTTTCCCCTCATGCAACCAGCAGTGATAATGTACAAGTGAGCCTTGACAATACTGCTGCTTTGCTGACTAATGATAATGCTCCTGTAGATACTGTTCCTGACTCTATAGGTCCTGATCAAGGTGCTCCACTAGCAGCAGCAGATCGTCACCCCATGAGAACACGATCACAAACCAATGTGTGAAAGCCTAAGCAATTTACAGATGGGACCATTCTTTATTCACTTAATCGACATGCCTTTAGTGCAACTACAGAACCAGAATCTCATCATGAAGTAATGTAGCGGCCCGAGTGGAAAGCAGCAATGGATTAGGATTTGCTGCGTTACAGAAAAACCATACATGGAGGCTAGTTCATCCCAGTCAAGGACAAAATGTCATTGACTGTCACTGGGTGTTCAAGATCAAATGATGTGCTGATGGTACTGCTGAAAGGTACAAGGCACGTCTTGTTGCGAAGGGCTTCAAACAAAGACACGGGATTGACTATATGGACACATTTAGTCTTGTTGTCAGACCCACTATAGTGTGGCTCCTTTTGTCAATCGGTGTGTCGCATGGTTGGGACATCCGACAAGTTGGCATTCAGACACAGATTGGGCCGGTTGTCCTGATGATCGGCGTTCCACCGGCGGCTTTGCGATATTCTTTGGGTCTAATCTCGTTTCATGGAGTTCCAGAAAATAGCCTACGGTCTCATGATCAAGTACCAAGGCTGGATATAAAGCTGTCTCAAACGCTACTGCTGAAGTCATGTGGGTTCAGTTACTGGTGAAGGAACTTGTAGTCTATCGAGCCAAGCCTCCCTCTATGTGGTGTGACAACATTGGAGCTACTTGTCTTGCTGCCAATCTGATTTTTCAAGTGAGGACTAAACATGTGGAGATTGATTTCCATTTTGTTATAGAACAAGTTGCTTACAATAATTTAGAGGTACAATTCATATCCTCTCATAATCAAGTGGAAGATATCTTTATAAAAACACTTGCAGATCAGGCATTCGACTTGTGCAAACACAATCTCAATCTTTGGCCAAGTTGAGATTGTGGGAGGATGTTGAAAGGATAGAACGTGCAACCAACTCTTCCGTGGAGCCAACGCACCTCTTTCTGTATTGATGCCAGGTGTTGAGAAGTAGTTGTGGCATATCTGTCAAAGCCATATATCCGGCAACAGCCGAGTACTTGTAATTTGAAGAATGCAGTAATGCCTTAAGGGGGCGTTCGTTTTAGCGATGGCTTCTGACTTTTGGCTGAAATTTCACTGTAGCTGGCTTTTTTTTACTGTAGCTTTTTGCTTTTTGGACATAATTAAATTTAAAAAAATATAAAAATAGAAAAAAAAATATGTTAGCCCGTCACGGACAATGCAAAGGAACACGGGAAAAAAAGAAAAATACAAAAAAAACTAAAAAAATCTAAAAAATTCAGAAAAAGACGAATTACTGAATAGTGAAAAAAGAAGCTGAAGCTAAAAAAAGCTAAAATGAGTGAGGCTGTAAATTAAAATATCATATAACTATGATGTACTTCTTTCTGCTATAAATAAAACTCACAGCCCTCACTGGATGTCACGGCGCAACTTTAATTATGACACAGAACCAATCTTTCTCTGCATGAAATGTATCGGAAGAAGGCTCCAAAGAAAATGTTTCAGAAAAAGACCTTCGCCAGCTGATCCGCACCAAAGCAAGGACGGCCGGCCGGCCGTCAGAAGTCGGCAAAGCTCAGCTCGTACGGCGAACAACAAAAAGAATACCATGAATGGCATGGCAACTGGCAATCTGCTAGATTGAATAATAACCTCTGACCTACCTAGTACCATACTTTCTTTTGTTGATCTATCGGACATCAAATTATTCAGAGCCATGGAGATCGATGAACTATATCCATCGGATATGGCAAATGGCAATATTTTTACAGGGTAAAGACAGAAGGAAGAAAGAAAGAAGATGAAAGATTTGGCCTACATTTCAGCTTTGGCCTTTGGGAAAGGTTGGTCCATGAAGAACAGTTGCAGTGTACTCTGCGCTACCCTAGGTAGGATTTCATGCCTGCAAAATGCAAATGCCACTCACCGTAGGGGCAGGATAAAAGGCAGGCGCTGGTCACCGTAGGATGCGGCCGAGTGAACCTTAGCGGCGAAGGCTTCCGGAAAGTGTCAGCAATTAGCTCCTGAGATTCCCTTAGGCCTTAGCTATAATGGATTAATGGAATGGTAATGATACATTGGATCTATCAGAAATTATAATTATGAAACCACGTGCATTATTTGTTAATTTAAGAGAGGGCATTTAGTTAATTTATGTTATTTAAATTTAACATTTTCTTCAACAAAAGGGTTTTGAAAGACATAAAAGATAACAGAGTTAAATAATTTGGGTTCAAACACGGCATCACTTAAGTGGACAGCGTTCAAGATCTTTGTTCAAACTTAACAGAGCTCAATGTTCGTTTTGCACGAAGAAATGTGAACCTATCTTGTTGGGATACAAGCGGGCTAACTAGCGCTGATTAAAATTTTCTATTATGTAAATAAGAAAGCTATATGAGTAAGAGATCAAATATCGTTACCGTCAGACGCGCAGTGCAGTGGAAGTAGAACTGAGGCTGCCAGTTCAACATAGCGTACGTCGGAGTAGTGGAAGTAGTCGATCATCCTCTGACCAACCGTCTCCTCCTTGTGATCATTCCAATCAGTCGCAGTTGCAGCAGCGCCTCTACCAAAGTCTACATGTCTAGGGATGAAACACCATACATCGGTATACTAGCACCAACGTGCACGGCAGGAATTTTGAGAAGTGGTGGCTAGGGTTTCATTGGGTGTATCTTGGGATATCTGTCTTAGCCCCGCGTCTCTCTTTATATATAGGCTCTAATCGGATAAGGATCTGATACGATTAGATATCATATCCAACTCGAAAGCCTCTTACTAGATTTTTATTCAATACGATTAGAGATTATATCCCACTCGGAGTCTATCATCTGGATCTTTATCGACTAATACAGAAACCGTTATCACAGACGGTTTAAACCTGCCATCATAGTCAATTTCTAAACCGTCTGAATTTATGTGTTAGTGATAACAAGTGCTTATCACAGATGGCTCTCAAACCATCTGTGATAAGATACAATACAGATAATTTTTAAATACAACCGTCTATGATAACTTACATATCACAAACGGTTATATTTAAAAATCGTTTATGATAGTATATATATCATAGACGGTTGCATTTGAAAACCATCTATGATAGCTGACATATCACAGGTGATTGCATTTAAAAACTATCTGTGATAGGGACATATCACAGACAGTTGCATTTAAAAATCGTCTGTGATAGCAGCATATCACAGATGGTTATATTTACAAACTGTCTGTAATAGCTAAAAACAAACAGGCAGATCATATATATAGCATAGGGCACAGATATCACAAACGAATTGATCACAAATATATAGCACATGATACAGATCTCATAAATGAATTAAACAACGCAAGCAGATCACACATGATAATTGTTATATGTACATATCTCACAAATGAATTAAATAACTGAATACAATTGAATTAATTATTCGATTAAGCACAACTGAGTGAGTCACAATTGAATTGAATTAAACAACTAATTATCATCTCTATCGGGGTAGAACTCTCCATTATGGTGAATGACCTTCGCCATCAAGAATTCAGAGAGTTGTCCTCGAACTTTGGCGAGGTTGGCAAGATCGTATGTATTTGAGTTGAATTCTATGCCCGTCGCTAGGAGTGTTAAAATCATTAGCATATATACATATATAGAAATTGATAATCATAAAATAAATATTGGCATGTTGACAAATCTCTGAATCTTTCATCTTAGTATCCATGATTTTCAGCATATGTCTGCAAATATAGAATCCACATACGTTGCCCTGTAGCTGCTAGTGGCACTGCAAAAATAGAATTACATACATATGTATAGTCAGTTCTAGAGGCATTATTATGAAGTGTGATATATGATTGTGTTATAGAGGATATCATAAATCACGCCCTGTGTCACAGTGTGGTGCAGAATTCCCTGTGTCTTCCTCCCTAGGCAATGTAAGTGCTAAACGACCTACGTGATTTCAAAAGGTTAGTCTCGACCATTGCAAATGAAGGGACGAGAATAATAGAGTTATGTATGGAGGAAATAAGTTTAATTACATATCAAATATTTGTTGCACAAGGGTAAATTCAAGGTTGCCACTAAGTAAAGAATTAAGATATATTACCTTACTCCATTTTGGTACAATCACGAGCAGAATCCAATGACCCTTATTATGTATATTGCCATAGTGATTAATCCTAAGTTCATATTCTTGTATGTCAACTAGTGAAGCACTTACCCTTAGTTGAACGGTACCATAATGTAGTCTTTGTCACTCTGAGTAAGTAATCCCTTTGTTATGTAATCTTGGACGAAGAATATGGCCTTTGATGCATTGCTCAGAGACCAAGTGTTGGTCGAGGAAACCCATGGGTTGTCGCCCTCGCCGGACTTTTTGGATTATAAATCTATATATAAACAATGAGTTATGATATTTATCGGTATTACGTGAATGTAGAACTTGATTGTACAGTATACTTACATTGTCCAGCACTGTAGAAATGAGGCGTCAAGTTCGTTAAGGTTAAATAGTAAAAATAAGTCCTCAAATATCACGACAAAGTATCCCGAGACATGGAGAAAATGCTCCTTCGTGAATTTTATGGTGAATCTACTTTGGCGGTTTGGCTTTCTATTGGACTTCTGCATATACCAGGAATGTAAAGATATGCAGACCAGTCCAAGGCTAGATAGTTGTGACTCTGGGACCAACGACACTCCGAGCTTGAACTTCCAGGTCCCGGAATGCACCTTTGCTTACTCTTATTCAATTTGGCCTTAGCTTGGGCCTTACCGTCTTGCTTGCAATATATCTGAAGTGGAGCCGATGCGAGAGGCTTCTGAAGCAAAGCTTGAGATGGAGCCACAGGAGCCGATGTGATGGGCTTCTGAAGCAGAGCTTGAGGTAGAGTCATAGAGGGTTCTGTTTGACAGGGATAGTCTTGTGGAGATTGTGGCACGGAAGGGTACTCCAGGGTGATGTCCCTCTTGGGCCACTGGATGAATGTGTAGATGGCATCCTCTAGTGTAGGAAACCTGAAAGTAATCTTGATCATTTATATTTTTCTGCATGTTTCATAGTAAACCTGAAAGTAATCTTTATGACTACCTATTTATGGAGCAGTATTTGGCAACCACTAAGTAAACTAATACATATGTAGGAAATTATAATGATCTTTGGTCTAAGAATTCTACATATACTATGTATAAGATCAACTGATAATATTTAAGAATATAATAATACATGCAGTGTCTCATGATAGGTTAATCCTACACTATGTTTTCTAACATATATCTATATTATTAATTTGATATCTCCATACCCATAATCTGTGAAACATGATCATCAATCAATATATGTACTGATCTATAAATCATAATTATCCCACATAATGATATAAGAATGAGGATAATTTAGAATAACATCAAAATATGAATAAAAAGTTTTATAAACAAGTCACATACTTGTTAATCAATATGAACGATATTTATTTAAGTGATAAAATAATATATTATTTAAAAGATCATAAATATATAAGTGATATAGTTATCTTCATGATTACCTCTAGATCATATCACTAACATATCTGACCACTTATGTGCAAAACAAGCTTCGGCCAGCAGACCTAGGTGTTTTTGCGGCTAGATGAAACACCTTATTTCCTTGCTTGGTGTATTTTTGATGATTGTAATCCTCTCAATCAATAAAGCTTGAGCTCTGTCTTATTCATAAAAAAAACATATTTATTTCAACGGAAACGATATAATCTGGGCCCCTGTATTTATCCCTTACTGCACAAGCTTATGATGTGATTCAATGGCAATGGATAAACCATGCATAACACATAGTACTACATAAAGATGGTTATGCATTGGAATTTGGAACCATTCCATTCCTATTGCAAAATAAGTTTATGCATGCACTTCACTTTGGATGGCACAAGCAAGGAATGCAGTTGCAAGTCGCAACTCCATAAGCACAAGATATTTGTTTCACCAAAACCGCAAAAGGAGCATACCGACTCATGCGTGGCAAGGCAATACAACTGTTGCGCATGATCAATAGCTAGCTGTGTGCCATGCAACCTATAATTGGGACCATATATGACACAAAACATCATCAACTTTTAGAGATGATGTGCCATTGGTCTTTCTGTTACTTTAGTTTGCCAAGCTATAGATCATCTTTTGTTACCACTTTTGCTTTAATCACCAGCCTTTGATGTTAGCAGTTACTTTTGCCCTGCCTGCTTGGCTGCATGCCCCTCTCTCCTCTCCTTTTTTCTCAGTGCCCATAATTCGTAGCTACCATGCAACTTTTCATCCTTGTGATCGATGCTGAAGCTTCTTGGAAGAAGACGACGATATGAAGATGAACCATCTCATCTCACCACTCTATATATACCCATGGAACCCTACGAAAAAACTCCATGCCAAAACACAGAAGTCCATGCATGCACCACAACTAGCTAGCTAGCTCCTAGCAACAATCGCAAATAACACCATTAATATATAGGCAACAGCTTCATCTCAGTCTCGTTGTGCTAATTGAGCTGCACTTCTTGTCGTTCGTTTGGAGAAGATGAAGAAGGCGTCAAAGTACTTGAAGCAGCTCTTCTCCGCCATCATCGCGGCGGTGAAGGAGAGGTCGACGGCGATGCGCACCAGGACGAGCGCCATGCGGACGCGCCTCATCATATTCGGCATCCTCCGCAACAAGAAGCTCCTGATGAGCGCCATCAACAGCAAGATCCACGCCATCATGGGCGGCGGCCACGACGGCGGCAAGTTCACCAGCAACCACGGAGGTGCCGAAGGCGAAGGCCGTGGCGCCGGCGAGTACGGCTACGGCAATGGTCACCACTTTCTTGAGGGCGGCGGCGGAGGCGGCAGGAAGGCTGCCGTGCTGCAGAGCCTGCCGAGCTTCGTCGTGGAGCAGGAGAAGAGGGCCATTGTAATGCTCAACAGCCTGCCGAGCTTCGCCATGGACCAGGACGGCGGCGGCGACTACGGCGAGCAGCAATACGACGTCCTGGCACGCTCGCCGTTGGTTGGCGGCGACGAGGAGGACAACGAAGGCGGGAAGCAGCAGCTGGCGAACGCGCCCCCGCCGTCTGGGTCGGTGATCGACCTCGTGCACGGCGCGGCGGAGCACGGCGGCGCGGAGTTCAGGCTGGAAGACGAGATCGACCACGCCGCGGACGTGTTCATACGGAGATTCCACGACCAGATGAAGCTGCAGAAGCTCGAGTCATTCAAGAGGTTCTGCGAGATGTTCGAGAGGAATTAATGCAGGAGCTGAATATTAACGGCCAATGATCCATCGCTGCGTTCATTATGGCTGGTCTAATTATAAGATTAAGGCGAAAGCTGGGGGTGCAATTAGAATAAGTGGCATTCAAGGAGTTGGGTTCTCATGACCCTTTTTTAGGGGAGAATCGATGTACTCAAGTCTCATCACGGCAATAAAAAAAGAGATTAGCTTAGAATTATAAAGAGTATTCGTGTCGAAATCTTAAGAGTACATCACACTTTTCTGTAAAGATTTTTTCAGAGAACACTGGGTTTTTATGAAATTTTCTCGTAAAGCCATGCAAGAGGTAGGAGTCTAAACTAGAGTTTCAAGAACCAGCCGAGAAACAGGAACTTAGTTGGGTTGTAGCTTCGATTGCTTATTGCTTACAAATGGCTATATTGTTTCTTATAAGGTATAAACCAACTTCAATAAATTTATGAAAAAAATATTGCAGACCCAGAAAACCGACTGGTTTTTGCCCACAAACTGGCTGAAAACAGGAGAAAATTTTGAACCACCAGGCTCTGGTTTTCAGGGCGATTCTAACTTTTAGGTATGATTTATTAATTTAATGAATAATAATTACCAAAAGAAGTGGATAAGAGCGAGGCATCCATGGGTTTGGATCATCTTGGAGGCAATCTGCAAGGGAGAAAAAAAACATGCTTCGGGGTTGCACCACTACATTACAGTATCCCATCATCAATATGTGCCCATCCATCTACCACGTCATCGCTCTAAAACATCTTTAACCCCAATCATGGAAAGTCCTAGATTAACTTGACCATGATAGACTGTTCTAAGATAAGAGTAACAATTCTTCAAAAAGATTCCGGCACTCATTAGAAGTTGTTTGCTAATTGACACTTCAGAAATTTGGACACCTTAAGGGACAAACTGAAACAGGCAGGTGAAGTATTTTGTTCCACAACCATATAGTACACCACAACGTCTTGCCTTGGATGGAAGCGCTGTACATACTTAGTGACCAATAAGTGCAATACTTGTACTCAACTTGTACTGAATCCACGGATAGATGCCAAAACAGGGGTTGAAATTTGAAAAGCACGTACTAGTTTCAGAATTCTACTTCACGCAGACACATGAATCGAGCAGCTCATAGCAGTGATCAACTGAATTTAAATCCCATGCCAATCTAACAATATTCGCTATATTTCTGGTCAGAATTGTGCATCTGAAGTTGTTGATAGCAGCCGAATCAAACAAGATAGTCTGAATATTACAATAATAGATCAAGATTTGCAGGGGTAACAAAGATCCACCAAGATAGCCCCACTTGCGATATCCAAATAACCCCCAATACTAGGTCATACACAGTATACATAGAAAGTAAAAATAACACAAATGCACTACTTACAGTACGACTGTATGAGTTCCAAGAAAAACAGGTAGAATTAACCATGTTTAGTAGTGCGAACTGTAGCTCCTGTTATCCAGAAATAGTAGCATGGAAATTTCGATTATAACCGGAGCCATAGAAATAAGAAAGAACGGAATGAGATGATCTTCAACAGCTGATAGTACAAAACCACATGAGAAGGCTCCACGGGAATTTAAATTGAAATAAAGCCTGAAGGCCCAGAACAATAATGCTATACAGTAAATGGAGGATCCTTCTAACATCAGAAAGATTGTCTAGGAGTCAGAATAAAGAACCAAGCACTAGTACTTTCGTATGAAGTTGTCATAAGTATTTATGTTGCACTATGTTATCAACTTAAATACACCTTTTTGCATTACAAGTTCAAACCGTTCTCTCCCAGAAAAAATAAAAACACCCTCCCCGTATTAAGGAAAAAATAGCAGTAGAAACAAATTTAGACCTTTTTAAACAACGGAAACAGAGAACGGTTTTGAGAAACTGTCAACTTCACAAAACTGCAAATGAATGAACTGAAATGAATGAACTGAGTGTGCAAAAGAATTGGTACTATAAGTTAATATATACAGCATAGCTACAGACTGCTTCATAGTTCCATTTCATCCCAACTAGACAAGTAGGATGCCAGACGCATGCAAGAAAACTACACAGCCAGACCGCTATATATGTACCTTGGTTGTACAACAATAATGTGGAATGGCCTCACTAGGTGGAAGATTTGAAAAGATCATTAGCGCTCTTGCAAGTAGATGCAACCTATAATCAGTTCTTGCCAAACACTCATAGCAACTGAAGCACATCGTCACAGCAATAAACACCATAACAAATTCTCTGCTGTTCTCCCACTCTACATGTTTACATAAAACAATGAACCATAATCTGATCGGTCACGCAGGGACATGAGAAATTAGCATTACAGGACTGAAGAATAGAGAACAGCAAGATGTACCAAATCAATTAACTACTTGCACTACTAGAAATTAATAGAAGAGACTGAAAATTATTGAACTGATTGGTGAACTTCTAGCATATAAGAAAGGGGCCTTCTTGTTTTTGTTGGATATTACAATGTCTATGCATTATATGAGACAAACAAGTAGTGCTGTGTTCAGAGAGTTGTTTCTCCATTAAATTACAAACTTGAAGCAACCTTCTGAAAGACATCAAATTATAGAGCTACATCCAACAACATATGCACCAGAAAATATGCTGACAATATGCAAATAACATTGTGTTTAGGTTAATTGTAAAGAAAGAGGACAAGAGTCCAAACCAAAATAGAACAGACAACAGAGTTTTATTTTTTAGTACAAACCTTAGCAGTAACAGTAAAACTTATTTAAACCGAGAACAGAGTAATCAATTTTCAATTACAAGCCACAAGCAAAGAGCACAAATCAGCCAATAGATTGTTGATGGAAGCATTTCTTAAGATAGCTCAAAAGAGGCATCTAACACTGGTAACCATACAAAAAAAGATAATATATCATTCAGAGAAGTCAAGACTTTACATAGTGAAGCTTTGATGTGCTACCTACTGAAATAGTTCACCACCCAGATTTTACAAAGAGCAAAAGAGAAATTCATCTATGAAATAAGTGTACAGTGTACATGCCCTTTCAGATGCAAATGGTTTTAGAATATTCAAGTGCTGGCAGCATAATTAAGGCATGCTTACTTCAATTGGAATGATCTGGACATAAATTTTAGAAACCAATCAGTTGCAGATGGAAAAGCAGCCTTATACAAGGCTAACACAAGATCATATAAATTTTTTTTCATAGTATGGTGTCAAAAAGCTAACTTCACTGCCAAGCATCATACTCCAAGGGAAATCGGCTCCGTTCTTTTGGGCTTATGCTTAAGCTTTGACTTCCATTTTTATAGTAACTCGCCATTAAACGATATGTTTTTTCAAGATGAGATCTACAAATAAATTATAATACAAACTGTATCGAGTTAAACTATACTGGCCAAAATCGCATACGACTATTTCGCTCTACGTACTGTCTCTCACAAACAGGCCAGAATTCAAAAACCACAACTATAAGCTATAAGCCTTAGCCCAAAACAACCCCACTCATAAACTAGCACAAGTAGAGTTTATATTAGTAGGAAATGACTAAATATGTGTATCAATTTATGAAGCTAGTCTGATGTTTGGGCAATTATCAATGAATGTATCACTAATTTAACCTGAATTCATCAAAACCCCATCTGCCATTAGTGTATGCAGATTATGGCCCATTCAAAACGGCTTTTGCTGATAGCTTTTGCCTGCACCTATTGGCTTTTGACTGAAATGGGCAATGTAGTGGCTGTTAGCTTTTGGCTGAATCATTTAATTAAAGGACAATGTGTCACATGCCAAAATCACTGTTCATATATGTGAACAGTACTGTAGCGGCCGTGTATGCCATGACTAGATGAATTGGGATAGAGATAAGAATAATTAATTTTCTTATTAGATGAGTTTACTTTTTTATTAGATGAGGTTACTATCTTATATATATGTTTCATTTATTAGAGATAGGCTTCCTTAAAAATAGTGATTATTTCTTAGAATCAAGTCGAGCTATCCCTATAAAAGGGCTAGCATGTATCTATACCAATCAAGTAATGAAGATGAATCTAGTCTCTTCCTCAAGTTCTATCATCCCAGTCTATAGTCAAATCTCTCATTCCACCAAAACTGACGCCACCCGGCCTTCCTTCCGACGGTATTTACCCTGATGAACTAAGATTCATCACATTTGATATCAGAACAGTCGATCCTTTCTCACGACTTCTAGTACCATGACTCCTATTGCCGAGTCGTTGACCACGATAAAGGCTAATGCCAACAAGATAGCCGACATCGACAAGAATATGGTGGCTATCTTCCTCAACATGCATGCCACCTTGGAGAAGATCGTGAATCAAAAGAAGGTGCAACAAGAGACGGCAGCGACACTATTCGTAGCAGCCATTGTGGCACCGCCGAAACATATCGTGGTAGCCGCGGTTCTACTGACGCTTGCCGCAACCCTGCCACGTCCTACAACGGTAGCCGTGTTGCTATTGTAGCCTGCCACGACAACCATGTCATTGCCACAACCTGCTCGGTACTACCGACACCCGCCATGACCTTGTCATGTCCTATTGTGGTATTGCCAAAGGGCGCCATGGCCCTGCTGAAGTCTACCCTGGTAACCGCATCAAGCCTACCACAACGCTGTTGTGGTTGCCACCGCGCCTACCATGGCGATCGCAGACACCATCAATGCTGTTGCAGTTATAGATGGAGGCCAGTCTACAAGGTCACCAGTAAAACGTCATAGTCTCTCGTCAACTTGGGATCTCCTAGGACTACAACCATTGCTGCCACCACAGCGAGAGGATGAACTGTCACTGAATGGGGGAGAAGTTATCATGTGCTGGAATTACTATTCATGCGCAATGTTCATGCGCATGAACAGTACCCTTCGTACTGTACTATCCAAGTATGGCAATATTTGATTGGTTAGGATTGAGATAAGGGCCCGTTCATATAGGCTTTTGGCTTTGGCTTACGAATAGTAACAACTTGTAGAGAAGTTTATTGAGAGAGGAGTGCAATTTTGGTCGATATAAATAAAATCCTGCAGTGTGTATTGCAATTGACTAATAGACCCCACTTTTAAAAAACACTCCATTTGAAAGTTTGGTACTATAGAAAAGCCTTTTACTGTAGAAAAACAGCTTTTAGAAGCCAATAGGAACAGGGCCTAAAATTAGTTCCCTTTAGATAGGACTAGTTTCTTTAAATTAGAGATCGTTTTCTTAAGGGCCAAGTAAATCATCCCTATAAAAGGGCTAGCATATATTCATTATCAATCAAGCAACAACAATAACAACAAAACCTTTTGTCCTAAACAAGTTAGGGTAGGTTAGAAATGAAATCTCCTTAAGGTCAACGAGACGAGAGTCTTGAATGCCTAGATGCTAAAACCCTACGCCGTACGACCTATCAACTGACTCGAGAGCCAAAAGCATTGCCCCTAAAATTTCTTATGGTTTTGATACGTGGATCGCTAACTTCCATGCGCTCCTATCCAAAGCTAATTCTTTAGATACATTACAATCCCTCTAGTCTCTTTTAACTGCTTCCTCCCATGTCAGTCTTGGTCAACCTTTGTCTCTTCTTACGTTTTCAGTACGTCTTAAAATTCCATTATATACCGGTGCCTTAGGAGGTCTCCGTTAGAGATGTCTAAACCATCTTAAGCGATGTTGGATAAGTTTCTCTTCAATTGGTGCTACCCACACCCTATCACGTATATCATCATTACGGATGCGATTCCGCCTTATGTGACCACAGATCCACCATAGCATCCTCATCTCCGCTACACTCATCTTCTGTATATGTTGTCTTTTAGTCGCCCAATATTCTACTCCGTATAGCATCACGGGTCTAATCGCTGTCCTATAGAATATTATCAATCAAGTAATGAAGACGAATTAATCTAGTCTCTTCCTCAAGTTCCATCATCCCTGTCTATAATCAAATCTCTCATCCCACCAAGCCGACGCCGCTCGGCCTTCCTCTCGACAGTGTTTACCCCACATGACACCCGTCGTGCACCGCATCTCCATCGCATGGCATTGGCCGATGATGTTGTCATCTCTCCCATCCTCGTCACTTCTTGTGGCGGGAAGCTCGCCATTGCTATCCCACACCGACAGCCCTCGTCATCGGCAACTTCCTCGACAACACCATCCCATGTTCCTATACAAGGCATTACAATTGCTCGCCAAAGTAGGGCTAGCAAACCTTGCAGCTATGGCCACCACCACAGCTCGAGGATGAGCTGTTGCGAAAGGGGAGAAGTTGTCATGTGCCGAAATCCCTGTTCATATGTGTGAACAGTGCCACAGTACTATAGCGGCCGTGCATGGCATGATTCGATGAATTAGAATAGCAATAAGAATAATTAGTTTCATTATTAGATGAGTTTACTGTCGTGCATGAGTGAAGAATACATATATGTGTGTGTGTATGTGTGTGTGTGTGTATGGTTGCGCTATTCTGCGCCAGTACCGAAAAGTTACTTCGTGCATGAGTGAAATTACTGTCAAATACATGTAGAATTACTGCTAGTTATGCAGTGTTACAACTGACAACAACTCTACATATGTTTGGTAGTAACTTTCCGACGCACATTCTACACCTACCCGCAGAATAGTATATGTGCGTGCATGCGTGCGTGTGTTTGTACCATTTATTAGAGATATGTTTCCTTCTTAAAGATAGATATTATTTCTTAGAGGTCAAGTCGAGCTATCCCTATAAAAAAAATTAGTATGTATCTATTATCAATCAAACAATGAAGATGAATTAATTTAGTTTTTTCCTAAAGTTCTATCATCCAAGTCTATAGTTAAATCTCTACTCCCACCAAACCGACGCTGTCCGACCTGTCTCCCGACGGTGTTTACCCCAATAAACTAAGGTTCATCACAAAATGAAGAAAAATGAGGGAAAATGAAAAAATGTTATATTTCCACAGACAATACAAAAGAAAGAAAGAGGGGAAAAGCCGCATCAAGAAGCCAAAGTGTTCAAAACGGCTTCCAGCTTTTGGATGCTAGAAGCCAGAAGCCAAAATCTGTTTTGAACGGGGTATAACATTAACATCTTTTAGTTTTTGTTTCATTTACTCAAGTGTTCTTCACATGATTCCTCATACTTGTCTGTTTTGAATCTTAGTTAACGACTCCAAATATGCAATCGATTCTATCCAATCTACTTCCTTGTTCCTAGTAATAAGCTTTTTTGGAGAGAAAGATATCCAGTTAATGATTTATTTTTCTTTCTAGATTTCTCCAGCAAATCTTCTCAATTTGTCATCTATGATCTCCAAATTTCAGTTTACGGTTGCTTTTTGGTACCAGTTGTCTAGCTTTGGGAAATTTGCAACTTCAGCAAATCCTGGAGATCAATGTAAATTAAATTTAAACAAGTATGATATCCAGATTTTACAGGATTTATCCCCAATTAACACAAACGACTTTCCTTTCTTCCAACAGTAAGGTCTAATTAGATTGTCCCATGTTTCTAATGTTCAAAGTATGACTGGAAAACAATGAACCTTAATTAAAGATAGTTTTGATACCAAACAACTTGGAAGAAATGACAGCAAGGGCAAAGTACCTGTCAAACTGGTGTAAAAAACATGGGTGGAATTTGCTATGCTAACTCTAGTCGTCTCCAGTTGTAATGTGGATGAAATTGGAAACTGGTAGCCCCAGTTCTTCCCTTGTGAAACTCTCTTAGCTTTCTAATAAAGCTGGGCTATGCCTTCGATCTAGAATTTTCTATACTGACAGGAACAAGTATGCCACTCACTGGTGTCTAACAATATATACCCAACCTCAAAAATCTTATTGACAGGCAGAGTGAAGACATGTAGGAAAGCACTACTGCCTATGTCCTTTCCATGTAGGACAGTTGTTCTAGTAATGAAGCACCTAATGCCTATGTCCTTTTCATCATGTATGATCAAATTAACTAAATCCCACAGAACATAATTTTGTTGGAGGCAGAGAATACGAAATCATTCTGCAGTCTCAAGACAAGTTTCCAAGTATAGCATAACTTCCAATAAGTATCTGCTGGAGCATGTAGGAAAGCTGATCGCTACAGAAGTTATGGATGGCTGAGGCAAGCAGCATGTTGGGGAGAGTCGTTTCAAGTACAACAACATCTGGATGCACTATAATTCCATCCTAATATTTATCTTCAGCCACATAGATGTAGAGATTTAGACACTAATGGATGAGTCATTTATATTGTTTGCAGAATGCACCTCACAGTTCACAAATTTGAACGATATGGTATAATATATAAAACATTGTGCTAAGTAGGACAGTGATATTTGGAGGTTAAAACTCTAAAAAAAAGAATTAGTGCTAAAAAAAGTATTAAGTGCTAAAAGAGTAATATTATTCCCAATGAGTATATGATATGGTTCACTAAGATGCTCACAGAAAGACAACAGAATGGGAAATGCCTCTAGAGAATGCGCAAGCCAGGAAAATTTTTTTGGGGGGACAATTACCAGTCAATGCATAAATTCAGGTGTACAAATCATACTTCATCTAAAACAAATGGTGTCAACATTAAGTTTGCTGTTAGCAATAGCCCATAATGAACCACCTTAATTGAATTATCTGCCAAGAATATACGCAGATACGCTTATCATAAAAATATTGCTAGAGAAGCATCTAAACAATCATATGAAAGGTGATAAACTTCAGCGCCCAAAATAAGTGGTGATAAACTTGAGCACATAAAATAAGCAAATATATGTTCCAATCATTCAGAAAAGCACATTTTTAAGTCTGTTTGTAGGTGTGAAATCAATGGTTATATCATCTGTCATTTTGGTAAGTTTGTAGGGCATGGTACTTTTGCTTATTCTTACCATGTAACTGTAAAATTTGATCAATAAGAAGACGCTATTTTGTAAACAATTTTACTTTACCATGAAGTTTCTTCCCTCTATTGAGCATCATATTTCTCGATCATCCTCAATTGGTTATGCCTGCACGGCTACACTAATAATGGCAACCCCTAGTCGATCCAATCAAACAAGTTCCCTGAGCCTCTCAACGCCTTACTAGTACCAAACAGTCTACTACAGCTATCACAAAATAATCAGCAAGGAGACCACACGCTTAGAAACAATACATTATACATGTACAATATTTCTTGGTACACACCTTGAAACAGTAAACATACCAAAAGGTCCTTGTGTTGTATTACAGTATGTAATGACTAAGGGAACAAACACCCATTTAACAGATGAGATTTGTATGACCCCTTTAACAAAATCATACCTGAGACTGGATCCTGTCAACTATGGACTATGTTCTTCTCCGAGAGTGGTTGGCAGATCCTGGTGACCCCTCAAATAAATCAGATAGCTGACCCTCCAAGTCCTCTGGGGTGTATTTTATATATTTCCCCGAATTTCTTCCCCCATCCACTTGACTACCATATCTGCCCAAAAAAGCACGGTATGCTGGAATCACATTTTCAGATATAGATATTTTCAGCTCTTCTCGGAGCTGAGGATCTGGAACTTTCCAGATTGTTTGATTCCTGTAGATTTCCTCAAAGGCCAAGTTGAAGTTCTTGAACTTATCCTTAATGGACATCCTAGAACTTGAATGACCACTGCCACTGCCACTCCCACTCCCACTCCCACTCCCATGCCCATCATCCCTCAGATAAGACAAAGCCTTGGTCCAAGAAATCCTTAGGTAGCTCTTTGAATATTGCCGAATCTTCCCACTACGCCTTCTTATCCACTGATCACCTAAAATCTTCCCAAGCTCAGAATCCTTTACCTTCTGAACAATGTAGAGCAAATTGTTCATGGAAAATATGCACTCCAGGGCACTATCTTCATAAAGCTTAGATTTTTCCTCCAAATTGGACTCCAAATAAGATATCAGCTTCAATAGGCGCCTTCCAAGAGGGGTCATGTTCTCCAAGTGTTCCTGATCCTGATCCTCAGATCTTCCCAAAGCATTTTGATCATCGTTATCGTTATCCAATAGGACATCAAGTGTCTCATTGTAAACAACCAACAACCTCAAATAGTTCATCACATAGCGTGTCATCGGGTGGATCTCACCAGCCATCATCGCCCTCCGTGACGACTCCTGCTGCAAAACCTTCCCAAACTCAAAAAGGGTACCCCTTACGGCATCCCCAAGCCTATCTAGAATACCCTGAACGTCACTGATCACACCATCCCCAGAACTTCCCAAGCACAAGTCCTTCATTTCAGGGATCACCTCCGCAAGTGCCTCATACATGTCAAGAATCCGTGAGAGCTTCTCCGGCGAGCGGGGGCACACAGACACGGCATCCCCAAAGTTAAGAATCTGCATAATACATCCTTTGGTGGATTCAAGGAAGCACTCCTCCCTGAGCTCGTCAGACACAGCGAGCACCTGGTCACAGAGGCGGCGCTCACCAGCGAGCAGCACACGCACGACCATCTTGACCCCTTGCACCCACTTCTTCATCTTGTCGTTGAGCTGCTTCCACTCCACGCGCTGCACCTCGTCAATGCTGAGGCGCTCGACGCCGAGCACGGAGAGGTATTCGTCGAGGAGGTCGCGGCGGATGCCGCAGTACGCGTCGGCGAGCTCGCGTGCGTACCCCGCACGCGCCATCCGATTGGCGATTGCTCGCAGGTCGTCGACGGCCTCGGGGCGCACGGGGTCGAACACCTGGTCGTCGAACGGGTTCCCCAGGGGCCCGCCGCGTGCGGTCTCCGGCGCGGCATCGAGGCTGTGCGGCGTCGCGGCGTCGAACTCGGAGGAGGTGTCGAGGTCCTCCATGGACCCGAGCGAGAGGCGGCGGAGCGAGAAGAGGCCCGTGGGGTCGAGCGGCACGGCGTGGCGGACCATGAGGTGGCGGAGCTCCTCCTCGAGGCGCGCCATGGCGAGCTGGACGGCGACTCCCGCGCGCCCGGTGGCGGCGGAGCCGCGAGCAAGGTGCTCGACGGCGACGTCGACGGCGGCGAGGTACTGCGCGACGTCGTCCTCGGGGGCCTCGAAGACGAGGGCCTCCGGGGTGGCGTCCCAGAGCAGGATGAGCTGCTCGGCGGCGTCGAAGGCGGCGGCGGTGGGGATCTCGGACGATTCGGAGGTGGTGAGGTCGGGGGAGGGGAAGAGGTCGGCGGTGATGGAGGAGAGGCGGTTGTCGAAGCCGGAGAGGATGCGGATCATGTCGTCGGCGGCGTTCTTGGAGGTGGCGAGGGACTTGACGATGTGCTGGGCGGCGGCGAGGACCTTGTCGCTGCCGCCGCCGCCGGCGGCCGGGGATTCCGGGGGAGGCGGCGGCGCCGCCGACATCGCCGGCCGGGTGCGGGTTGTGTCGGGTGGGGATTAGTGGAGGGAGCGGAGGTAACTTGGGTGTTACGCTGCTGCTTCTCTGACCGCCGGATGGGAGTGTTACGGACTTACGGCGTCGCGTCTCGGACCCGTTGTGGGGAAGAACGCAAGTGTGCGGTCACGCTGTCACACGGCGGTCAATGTGAACGGGAATTGTTGGATCCTTCTTCGGCTTCTCTTTTTTTCAGATCCTCTGCTTCTCTGAGGCCTTGTTTAGAAACCCGGGGAGGTGAACCCGAGAAATAAATCTTTAGAGAGGATTTTATGAGCACATAGAATCCATTTACTTCAGAAGATAAATATTTTCATCCGAAAAAATATTTTCTGCCACCGTTTGGGAACTACAGGGATAAAAATTCCAGGCACAAAAAATTTAAAAAGGGTGAAAATGGGAAAATTAAAAAAAATAAAAAAAGAGAGAGAAAAATTCAATCATTAAAAATTTGAACAACCTTTGCTAAAATCCGCACCAATGTTCAAATCAGATCCATACATCCACATGCAAATCACACCCACACAAGCATTCATATATGATGAAATCTAAAAAGCTATAGCTAATAGCCTGGTACTACTTGCATATATGGCATTAATTATCTATAACATACAGGCAAGTTAAGAGGGCGTTCGGAATAGCGATGACTTTTGGTTTTTGCTGAAATTTTACTGTAGCTGCCTTATTTTTTACTGTAGCTGAGTTAGCTTATTGGGCATAATTAAATTTTAAAAAAAAATGTAAAAATAAAAACGGTACGCTAATCTGGAGTAGACAATACAAAGAAATACGGGAAAAAAACAAAACACAAAAATTCGAAAAAACAAAAAAAACAGAAAATGACAAAAAGTGAACAGTACTTACCTGCCGCCGAACAGTGATCACACAGCCCATCGCCGCGTCTAGAAGCCAACATTAGCGCCCTACATTCATACATTCACTCATCATAGATGATTCAAATATAAATTAAATGACTCTTCTGCTTGTATTACTTACATCTATACCATCAATCATCCAATTTTCTTCTCCCTTCTTCTGCTAGTATTATTTTCATCTATAAGCTATAGCATGAATCATCGAGCAACTTTGTTCTCTCTTCTGCTCCTCCTACCTAGATGAAATAATATGCAAACTGAGTACTCAAAACAAAATTCATACTCAAGAATTATGTTAAAGGTATATGCATACTCATCAAAATGATAGCAATTCCTCAAAATGAACAGTTCACTTTTTACAATTAAAATGCAAAAGGTCTAGTTCACTATTGCAATTCATCTCAAACAAACGATCAAAAGAAAGAGTTTACACCATTTTGTCCAACACAAAGGAATATGCACATTCAGAAGCTAGCATTGTGCACAGTTTATAATTACTGGAATAAGAACATTATATAGCAAAATAAGATAATCCAATGTAAAACCTAGCCGCTCAACATTGAATTGTGGTTCATTCAAAAAAACATAAAAATCTATAATCATGTATCCCAATTCATTCACTATAACACATGATGAGGAAGTTACTTAGCATCATGGTGCTATGTACGAGGACCACAACCTTTAAGTTCCTCATTGTTCAACAGGATAAATTGTAGAGGGCAACTGCACAACAATATCCCGTTGGACTAGGGTCCAACAGGATAGCCTCCTCGCCACTCTTCCTCCCCTATGTGCCCTCCCCACCTTATGCCTCCCTCCTCGTCATTCCCTATCGCTGCTCCTCCTCCCCTCTTCTCTCTAGCGTAGGCAGCTCCGTACCACTCCTCCGCCTCCCCCATGCCCCTTCCTTCACCACTGGCAGCCGGCGGTGATCTCACCATTGCGCCGTCGTCTCCCCTTCCCCTGCCGCCACCACCCCGCCCAACCTAATATTCACAATGCTGCCTCGCCCATCCCTTCCTCCTCCACTGCCTTCCGCCCACTGCCAGATGACCACCTGCCTGGCCTCCCTCGACATCCAGGGGGCGTGGTGAACTTGTTGTCGCAGCAGTTCCCCCCTATCGCTAGATCTAGAGTTGTAGTTGACGGTAGCAACAGAGGAAGGGAAGGTGGCGACACCAGCGGAGGAAGAGGAGGAAGGGGAAGCTACCCCGTTCATGAGGAGAAAACAATATACCGTTGTTTAGTTTTTCTCTAAATTGTAAGGGTAGTGTGTCAATGCCCACCCCAAAGTGATACAATAAGCAACATCACATGGTCACTAATGATTATGTTAGTGATATGCCCTAAAGGTAATCATAGAGATGATTGTATCACTTCTATGTTTATGATCTTTTGAATAATATGTTATTTTGTCCCTTGAATAAATATCTTTCATATTGATCAACAAATATGTGACTTGTTCGTTGAACTCTTTATTTATGTTTTAATGTTATTCTAAATTACCTTGATCTTATATCAGTATGTGGGATAATTATGATTCACATATCAACACATGTATTGATTGATGATCAAGTTTCACGGATCACAAATATGAGATATCAAATCAATAATATGGACACATATAAGAAAACATGATGTTAGGTTGACCCACTATGAGACACTGTGGAAATTATTATATTTTGAAGTGTCATCAATTGGTTTCATACATAGTGTAAGTAGGATATTTAAACCTGAGATCGTCATTATTTCCAACATATGTAATAGTTTACTTAGAGGTTACCAAATACTACTTCATAACTAGGTAGTTATAAAGGTAGTTTTCAGGTTTACTATGAAATATACAGAGGAATATGAGCGATCAAGATGGAATTCCCCCTCCTATATAACAGGAGAGGTATCTCTGAGCCCCTCGATGTGGTTAGATTAAGGAAGTGCATGGCTATGCTGAGTCAATCACAACTGAGTAATCTGCTACAGGTTCGAGTGAAGAATCAAGCTATCATAAGATGGCATGCTTCTCACTGTGAGTTCGATCTGGTATCATGAGGCAAAGAGATCAGTACATAAGCACTATATAGACTCGTCCGATATGATCTTTATGTATATTTAGATATTGTTATGTCTTTCTAGTGACCACTACCGACTTATGAACCGGAAATGAGTTTTTAGCCCATGGCCAAATATATATGAACTTATACGGTCACACACTTAATGGGTTGGAATAATAAGGATCCGCATGATAGTTTCCAAGTGGAATTGAATCTCTACTCGTATCAGATAAGGATTCGATTGGAGACTATATAAGGAGAGGTGCGAGGGCTGAGGGAGGTATGCTGAAACACACCCATCAAAACACTAGCCGCCTCCTCTCATAACCTCTGTCGTTCGCATTGGTGCTAGCACACCGACGCACAGTATTCCCTTCTTGGACACGTAGACCTCGGCAGAGGCGTTGTTATGACTGTGGCACTGATTGAGATGATCACGAGGAGGAGACAGTTAGCCGAAGGACGATCGACTGCTTCCACAATACTGACGCACTCTTTGTTAAATTGGCTGCTTTAACTCTACTTTTGCTACACTGCGCATCTAGTAGTAACAATTTATGATCTCTTACTTGCATGGACTTTTAGTTTATATGGTAAAAAATTTTAATTTGCGCTAGTGTAGTCTACCCATATCCCAACAGTGGTATCAAAATCATCCTGTGTAGTATTTGATCTGAATTGGTCGCATATAGTTGATATGTAGTGGTAGTAGATTGGGTCTTACTAGTTTGGTACAGTAGCTTAGATTGGTTCATGTTATTAAATTGGTTTAGGCACTAGTTGATATGATCAATCAATTTCGGCAATAGTAGATGGGTTCAGAGGAGATATGAATTGATAGCACTGATTTGATGTTCTTTTTGAAAACCTCCCACGACGATCAGTATGATTAATCAATGAAAAATTGGGTCGATCAAATTGGTTCAGAATTAGGTTAATGTGATTAATCTGATGAAATTTTCAAGGGTGATTTCACGAATAGGATTCATGCCCTAAAAAATATTTCCAAGGGCGCTGCCCTCGACTCGCAAGGGGCGTTGCCCCTTCGATCCCCGCCCGCCGGGTAATCGTACCGCACATTGTAGGTTTTATATGTTTATATTGCGCAATAGAATTGGATTCTACACATAACTTGGTTTTACAGGGTTGTGTGCATAGTATGGCCCAATGTGTATGTGATGCATATATGAGTTTTTTATGGCATACGCGTCATGCTGATTTATAGCCATGTGCTATATATTGTTGTATAATGGTCTGCGTGTCAATTTGTGATGCTTGATATTTTCATATGTAATTCACTGTTAGCTATTAGGAGTAATAGCTAATTAGATGAATGTGGTGAACTCAAGCATTGATAGCTCGATGGATAGGAAGCGTGGTGTTGGAGATTGCCGTGCAAATGGCCATACTATATCACTGTTTAATATGATTTAATTATGAATGCTTTTATGCTTTTATTATATTATTATTCATGTTATTACTATCTTGGGTGTTTTTAACATAATAGAATAGTATCTCTCTAGAAAAATTAAGTAAAACTTGATGTCCTTCCAATAGTTGCACCTATCAAAAATTTGATCATTAACTGGTAGGTCTACTAAAGTAGGGTGCCATTAATTATTTCAATAAGATAAAGTAAAGTGTTGGACACTTTATACATAATATTGGTTTAACTTGACTAGGCTATCAAAATAGTTTTGGGTCTAGGGACAAAGTGTTGAAGCCAGGATATATGGATGTCACTCAACAAATAAGAGTTGCATGTGATGCAATTAGCAAGAGATTGTTTACCTACGTCGCTAGATTTCTAGCAGCGATGCTAAAGCTCACTAAGACTTAGTGAAATATGGATCTTGATTCAATATATATTATTAGAGGGTACATAATTTTGGACATATAGTGGGAGTATTTTTTGTTAAATTATTTAATGGAATATTTCACATAAACATAGTGCTTAATTTTTGTATACTTTTTGTATTGTAGACAATACCATCATCTATTCATCCACACCTAGTTTTAATCTATGATTTATTCTTGAGAAAGAAAAACTAAATGAAACAAACTTCATTGACTGGTATCGCAACTTGAGAATTGTTCTCAAGCAAGAAAAGAAAGAATATGCTCTAGAGGTTCCATATCCAGATGAACTAGTTGAAGATGGTACTCGTGCTCAAAAGAATGAGTATGAGAAACATTGTAATGACTTACTTAATGTTAGCTGTCTTATACTTGCCACCATGAACTCTGAGCTTCAGAAGTAATATAAGAACACGGATGCCTACAATATGATTGTGAGTTTTAAAGGCATGTTTGAGAACAAGGTAGGGGCTAAAAAGGTACAACACCTCTAAATCATTATTTGCATGCAAGTTAGTTGAAGGAAGTCCAATTAGCCCTCATGTGATCAAGATGATTGGATACATTGAGAGTTTAAAAAAGCTTGGTTTTCCGCTTAGCCAAGAGTTGGCTACTGATGTGATCCTCTAGTCGCTCCCTCCAATGTTTGAGCCAGTCATTTTGAACTTTCATATGAATAGCATGGCGAAGTCAATGATCGAATTGTATGAGATGCTCAAGTCAGCAGAGAAGAGCATTAAAAAAAGATCTAATCAGGTGATGATGGTTTAGAAAACTACCAACATCAAAAGAAGAATCATAAAGTTTTAAGCAAAAGAAAGGGTACACGTAAAACTCAAGATGAGATCTTGAGTACCAAATCTAAGTTTCAGAAGCTTAAGATTGCTACTGCACCTGATGCTATTTGTTACCATTGCCAAGGGACTGGACATTGAAAGAGAAACTACAAGAAATACTTGGTAGAACTGGAAAAGAAGAAGGGAAGTAATACTTCTACTTCAGGTATAAATATTATACAAATAAATCTTGCTACTTTTAATGTTAGTTCTTGGGTATTTGACACTGGATCGGTTGCTCATATTTACAATTCGATGTAGGGGCTGATAAGGAGTACGAGTTTAGCAAGAGGCGAGGTTGATTTTCGTGTGGGCAATGGAGCAAAAGTTGTTGCATTGGCTGTTGGCACTTTACCTTTATCTTTAACCTCAGGATTAGTTTTGGAATTGAATAGTTGTTATTATGTTCCTGTCTTAAGTAAAATATTATTTCTACTTCATGTTTGGGAGCAGAAGATTATGGGTTCAGAATAAAGAACAATTGTTGTTTAATTTATTTGAATGATAAGTTTTATAGTTATGCTCCATTGGTAAATGGGTTATATATTTTAAATCTTGAGGAAATACATATCTATAACATTAATGCTAAGAGGTTTCGACCTAGTGATTTGAATCCCACTTATATTTGGTATTGTTATTTAGGTCACATAAATGATAAGCGTATGGTGAAGCTCCATAAAGATAGTTTTCTAAACTCATTTGATTTTAAATCATTTGAAACATGTGAATCTTGTTTACTTGGCAAAATGAATAAGACACCTTTCACTGATCTAGGTGAGAGGGCAAATGACTTGTTGGTCTTAGTACATTCGGATGTGTGTGGACCAATAAGCTCAACGACCAGAGGTGATTTTCAGTACTTTATAACTTTTACAAATGATTTTAATAGATATGGATATATCTACCTAATGAGACATATGTTTGAATCCTTTGAACCCATGAGCCAGACTAAGCCAAGTCAGTAGCCACGTTAGAGCCACCTCAGCCCTAGGTGCCACGTCAGCACCACATCAGCACCCGAGCCATCCCAGATGCCACGTTAGATGCCACATCAGCATGCCAAGTGTCAGCCATGTCACCTGCCATGTTAGCCCTAGCGCCATCTGTCAGCCACGTGTCAGCATCTCAGTCGTGTGCACTGTTCTATGAGCCAATTCTACCGTGAACCCGCTATTCCGTGCACCGAGTCTACAGCACAGTAATTTCTCTGATTTTTCAGTATTTTCCTTTAGATTAATTTTTCAAGAGCCCGTTCTCCTCAATCTTAGCTCCGATTGACCCTATTCTTTTTTCTAAATTCATCTAAAATTGAGCTCTATCTTCTGTCTCGGTCGTTTTTTCTCTCGTTAGATCGCATTTTCGAAGGAGTGGGAGCACTACGAGAAGATCAAGAGTTTCTAACTGAGCAAGGCTAAAGCAAGTCATGTGTTTTGATCATGTTGAACCTAGTTTTTAATCTATTATTTATTTATTTTATTTTAAATTATCTTGTATCACTATTTTATTATAAACCCTTGTACTTAGTAGTTACTATCCAAGTTGATTAATATCTAATTTGATAATTTGAATACCATGATTTCATTATCACCATAGATTAAGAAATTATTTAATGATACCATCCTAATTGTCACGTGGGTTGTACGATTAATTTGCTTAGCCATACTTATAGACTTGATGGGTTCATCATCACATGTGATCAATTAATTAATTTGACTTAATAAGATATTAAATCATGTTGGTGCCACAGTTTTAAAATTTGTGTGCCATGACATTGGTATGTCATTGGTGTTGGATATACAAAACTAATTTTTACTTAGCGAGTGATCGTGTAGTAAAGGAGAAAGTGTGGATTTACATTGAGAGATGTGTAAGTCTCGCTTGAGTAATGTTAAGGACTTAACTTTGTGCGCTATTGATCTGAGCCTTACCGTGCAAACCACATGTCTAGTATGAGATAGACCTGGCTGATTAATTAATGATATTTTGATTTCAATTTCACCATTGAGTTGAATATGGTTGCTGATTTCTATGAGACGCAAGAGGGAACTAGGTTGGATCCTACTTGACGGTGAAACCTTAGCGGGTGGAATTGAGATTGACGTTGAACATTGTAAAGGTTTTGTTGTGATTTTCTTAGTACGAGGCTAATCATATTGTGTGGGTACAGTTGTGCAATCTCTGTAGAGTGTAAAACTATTCGAATAGTCGTGTCCCCAGTTATGGACAATGCTCGGTGATTTCACACGAGGGGTAGATTTTTCATAAAACTTGGTTAGTTATATTTGGAAAGTGAATGTTTAGTTCACTGGTGGTTTAGCTTATGAATGGATAGTTCACAAGTGGATTATTCAATTTCGTTGATTATTTACTTATTATCATTTTTTTCTTAAAGTTCGCTTTCAAACTATTTACCGTATTTACTTTAAATTATTGTTTTCTGCAAATTAACCTTTACTGTATCTACTTATTATTGCTTTCTTAAGTTATTCGGATCTCGACAGGTTGTCTTTTCTCAAAATATTGGGATGTGAAGTATATGTAAAACATTTGACGTTTGGCAAACTCACACCTAAATCTAATAAATGCTTATTCGTGGGATATCATAAGGAAACTAAAGGATATTACTTTTATAAAAAAGAGATAAGAATAAAGTGTTTGTTGCCCAAAATGGTATCTTTTTAGAGAAAAAGTTTCTCTCAAAAGGAGTTAGTGGGAGCACAGTGAGACTCGAAGAAATTCAAGAGACATCAGAAAATGTTTCAACTCCAACTGAACCTCTGCAGACTATACAAGATGTTGTAGAAATTATGAAAGAGGCACCAGCCCTACGTAGGTATGAAAGGTGTATCAATATGATATTTTATTGTTAGACAATGATGAGGCTAAGACTTATGAGAAAGCGCTGATGGGCCTGGACTCTGAGAAATGGCTTGGAGCCATGAGATCCGAAATTCAATCCATGTATGATAATTAAGTTTGGAACTTAGCTGATCCACCTGATGGTGTAAAAACCATTGAGTGCAAGTGGATTTTTTAAAAAAAGATAGACATGGATGGAAATATTCATATCAATAAGGCATAATTAGTGACGAAGAGTTTTAAACAAATTCAAGGTGTTGAGTATGATGAAACTTTCTTGCCCGTCACTATGTTTAAGTTTGTCTGGATCATTCTGGTTATTGCTGCATATTTCAATTATGAGATACATCAGATGGATGTCACAATGACTGTTGTGGGGGTGGTCCAGCCCCCCGTAATTGGGTCGTGAAATGGGCCCAATATATAATAAGTCCAGTAGTATAGATGAATGTACGAATGTATCCTCACATTTTGTAATTATCAAGGGGTGGAATAGGGAATTCTCCTTCTACCCTATTCATATATATAAACCCCTAAGGGGGGGTATGAGAGGGCGAGATCTACTCATTCTTACTCCCCAACTCTCTCTAACTAGTCTCCTCATATGTTGTTTGGTCAGTAGCAACAACAACGGCTTTCCTAAATAGAAACCTAAGTGAAGATGTGTACATGACATAACCTAAGGGTTTTGTCGATCCTCAAAATGCTTGAAAGATATACAAGAATCAGAGATCCATCTATAGACTGAAACAAGCTTCTCAAAGTTGGAACATTTGTTTTGATGAGGTAGTCAAAATGTTTGGTTTTATCAAGAATGAAGAAGAGTCTTGTGTTTACAAAAAGGCTAGTGGGAGCGCACTTATTTTTCTAGTCTTATATGTCGATGACATATTATTGATTGAAAATAATATTCCGATGCTTAAAGCTGTCAAGTCTTCATTAAGAAATAGTTTCTCTATAAAAAACTTAGGAAAGACAACATATATTTTAGGTATAAAGATCTATAGAGATAGAGCTAAAAGGATAATTAGATTAAGCTAAGATATGCACATTGACAAAGTATTGAAGTGGTTCAATATGCAAGATTCCAAGAATGGTTTCTTACCTATGTCACATTGTATTAGTCTTAGCAAGACTCAGTGTCCTTCGACACCAGATGAGCGAGATCTGATGAGTAAGATTTCATATGCTTCCGTCATTGGGTCTATTATGTATGCCATATTTTGTACACACCTAAATGTATCATATGCTTTAAGTGTTATGAGTAGATATCAGTCAGATCTATGTAAAGATCACTGGATGGCTATAAAGAATATCCTAAAATACTTGATAAGGACTACAGATACGTTCCTTGTTTATGGAGGTTAGAAAGAGCTAGTTGTAAATGGTTACACTTATGCTAGTTTCTAAATCGATAAAGATGATTTTTGATCGTAGTCTGAGTTTGTGTTTTGTCTTAATGGAGGAGTAGTGAGTTAGAAAAGTTCCAAGAAAGAGACGGTTGCCGATTCTACAATGTAGGCTAAGTATATTGTGGCTTCCAAAGCTGTAAAGGATGTTGTTTGGATAGAGAAATTCATCTCTGAGTTGAGTGTGATCTCTAGCGTTTCTAGTCCAATGAATTTCTATTGTGATAATAGTGGAACCATTGTGCAAGCCAAAGAGCCTAGATCACATAAAAAATACAAGCATATACTTCGGCGTTTTCACCTCATTTGTGAGATTGTAGATAGAGGTGATGTTAAAATATGTAAAGTGCACATAGATTTAAATATTACTGATCTATTGACAAAGCCTCTTCCACAACCAAAGCATGAGGCGCATATAAGAGTTATGGGTATTAAATACTTACATGATTGACTCTAGTGATGTGCGCTAGAGGCAATCATAGAGATGATTGTATCACTTTTATATTTATGATGTTTTGAATAGTATGTTATTTTGTCTCTTGAATAAATATCTTTTATATTGATCAACAAGTATATGACTTGTTCATGGAACTCTATATTTATGTTTTGATATTATTCTAAATTATTCCTGATCTTATATCATTATATGGGACAATTATGATTTACAGATATCACATATATTGATTGATGATCATATTTCACGGATTATGGATATGGGATATCAAAACAATAATATGGACACGTGTTAGTGATACATGATGTTGTGTTGACCCACCATGAGACACTAGAGAATTGTTATATTTTTAAGTGCCATCAGTTAGTCTTACATATATTGTATGTATGATCTTTAGACTTGAGATTATTATTGTTTCCTACATGTGTAATAGTTTACTTATAGGTTATTAAACACTACTACATAATTGGGTAGTCATAAATGTAGTTTTTGAGTTTACTATGAAACATACGGAGGAATATGAACGATTAAGATAGAATTTGTCCCTCCTATATAACAGGAGAGTTATCTCTAAGTCTCTCGATGTAGTTGGATTAAGAAAGTGCATGACCATACCGAATGTTGTTGAAGAGTCAATCACAACTGAGTCATCTGCAATAGGTTCGAGTGAAGAATCAAGCTATCGTAGGATAGCACGCTTCTCACCTTGAGTTCGATCTGGTATCATAAGACAAAAAGATCAATATATAAGCACTATATAGGTTCGTCCGATATGATCTTTATGTATATTTGGGGGGTCGTTATGTCCTGCTAGGGACTGCTACTAACTTGCAAACCAGAAAGAAGTTTTCGGCCTATGGACAAATGTACATGAACCTATAAGGTTACACACTTAATGGACTGAAACGATAAGAATCCACATGATAGTTTCTAAGTGCGATTCAATCTCTACTTGTATCGAATAAAAATCCGATTGAAAACTATATAAGAAGAGGTGTGGGGGCTGAGCGAGGTATCCCGAAACACACCCATCAAAATCCTAGCCGTTATCTCTCATAACCCCTGCCGTGCGTGCTGGTGCTAACACAATGATGCACGATGTTCCCTTCCTGAACATATGGACCTCAATAAAGACGCTACTACAACTGCGACGCTGATCGAGACAATCGCGAGGAGAAGGTTGGCCAGAGGACGATCGACTGCTTCCACTATACCGATACGTTCTTTGTTGAATTGGCTGCTTTAACTCTACTTACGCTGCACTGCGCGTCTAGTGGTAACGATCTATGATCTCTTACCTGCATGGCCTCCTATTTTATGTGGTAGAAAATTTTAATTTACGCGAGTGTAGTTTACCCGTATCCCAACAGATTACACAGTGCCTAGTAAGTATACTACAGCAAGAGACTCCAAATTTTATCCCTTTGTGGTAAAGAAGCTTAGGACAATCATGCCCTCCAGCAGTTTTGCTTTACATGATAGCTGCCCTAACGTGACAAAGCCCCAGAAGTTTATCAACAGAAGCAGCACAAAAATGATAAGACACCTTCTTCAAACATATGAACAGAACAGTGATGACGATAAATAGCACAGAAATTCACAAGAGGCTTTTGATTAGGTTTTGGAGAAGTAGGTACAGTTGTACATTTATGTACAGGAAAGAAGTTGAAATGTTGAATCAGGTTATTTATAAATTTATTTATAAGTGCATTGTAGGACAAACTTACATGACAGAAACAAAGAATGAGCAACAGACGTCATGAAAATAGTATGGGCTTTCTTCCAATTGCCACATTGAATAAAATTCTCCATGGCACCAACAAAACTCAAATCTAGTACGTGCAGATCATTTGTTCTGAAAGCACCAATAGCTTCCAGAATAGAACGCTGATGCCAGATCATATGGTAGTCCAAGGGATCATATGAAGACGAGAATACACTGCACATAGTTTTTAGCAGCCCAAACTTCTCATCTTGATTGGCACGAAGAAGCAATGAAGCATTACATAAAAAGATATGTCAAAACGGTCACCTGGGGACCACTGAAGTGCTTCATCAAGAGCACATGATTAAACCGAGGTACCTTTTCCAGTCGGTCGGTGAATCTACTGAACAGCCTTGTATGTTACCAGCAAGCAACTCATATATCTTTAACCTGTCTTCCTCAATATAATCAAAATCCAGACCATTTATTTTCCATAGATCCAGTTGCTGAGCAATGTCAGATCGATTTAAGATTGATCCACCTGCCTGACTTAGCAAGATTGCCAACCGGACATCACCCCTTGAAGCAGCAACTTCTGTGGCCGTGTCTAATTGTCGACCAGTCAATAGCAGAATAATATGTTCCAAGTACCTAGTGGCACTTAAGGAGCCCACCTCTCCTTGAACCCGATGACAGACACTGTCCTGTAACCAATTGCTGAAGTCTGCTCTCCTAACCGAAGGGAGTGCTTCAAGGTCTATGTTGACAGAACCTTCTTTCATGTCTAAAATCATGCCCCCCTGATCATCATCACCAGTAGGCTCCAACTGGTTACCTGCTCTTTCTTAGAACAAGACCCTAATTAACTCCCAAACTGTAACTTGATGCATTAACAGCACACGTGAAGACATAGATAAATCACTGACTTCAAGCTGCCTTTCAATGATGTCAATATAAGACCTGCAAATATCTGGCAAAACCAAACGACTTGCCACAACTTCCTGAAGCTTTAACTTAAACGAGTCAGATACAAGCATCCTGAAAAGGATTCATATACAACAAATTTTATGTTACAAGCTACTCAGTTCTAGAATTCCACATTCCGAGTCACCACTAATGTTCATATAAGGAGGTACCTTTGGTTGTCCTCAGCACAGTATCCCAGCAGCCCCTAACAAATCAAGCATCAAGTTTTGCTAAATTCAGCGACACAAAAACAACACTACACAACATCACGCATCACCCAATTTTATGTCCCACAAAACATAGACCACGCATCTAATGTTAGGAATTTTTTTTTGCGTCACTTCTTTTCGATCTAGTCCCCAAGAATCAATCAAGAATCGAATGGATTCTTCAGCCCTACCTCAAGACTCAAGGATCCAACGGGTGGATCGATTCCAGTAGCCTCTAGATATTGGCAGGCTGAACAAATTTGACCATGTAACAAACAGTAGACGACAAGAGCAAAAGTAGCAGCGGATCGACAAAATTAATAGACGCATGTACGTACCTAGGTTGCCGCCGCGTCGGGCGGAGGAGCAGTCAGAGTGGCGCGCAGTGAGTTCGGCAAAGGTGGCGCGGCCAGAGAGGATCTAGTCACGGAGGTCGAGGAGGCGCGCGGCGGTGTCGGCGCGGGTGGTGGCAGAGATGACGCGGCCCTCAGGGTCCTTCCAGGAGGCCTTGCGGCGGGAGCCCTCGTGCTTGATCAGGATGTGCGACGGAGGTGGAGGTGGTCGCGAGCAAGGGAGGCGGAGGCTGTCACGAGCAAGGGAGGCCGAGGAGCAGGAAGAGGCGGTCGTGAGCCAGGTCTCTCTCGAGGCGGCGATGGGGGGCGTCGTCGCGACAGGAGGCAATGCGACAGGCAAGTCCTCCCGACGTGGGGAGTCGAGGGATTTTTCCCTGCGGAAACGGCGTGGTTTGGGCCAGAAAATCCCCGTCATGTGCGGTTCCAAATGGGCCGTTTGGCTGGCCCAGGGAAACATTCCCCATGGGACTCTAGCTCGGGAATTCGGCGGGGATCTCGGCCGGGATAACTGTTCCCAAAGAAGGCCTAATTGAAGTAAAAAAAGCTAGTGCATCGTTCGGCCGCCTATAATTGAATTTAATTTATTCAATTTGATTCCAAATTCTACTATAGTTGAAATTAAATTGATTTTGATTCCAACGAATTCAAAATCTATTTTTTCTCTTGGTCCATCAATATGCACAAAGTAGTTTCTCTACACGCTAAATCATCTCTAATAAATTTTAGATAATTTCGTGAGAAAATTACTGTGTGAATATAAGATTCAAATTCCAAACATCAAACTTTACGAAATCATTCTCTACAAGGCTGTGGGGCCACCTTTATACCTAGGCTTGTCAATGTGCACAAATTAGCTTTGAAGAGCCGAATGCCGATAAGCTACATTAAAAAGATGAAAAAAGCCATCCGTTTATTCGAGGAAAGTCATAAGCCAGCTATAAACTAAAAAATAAAGGCATTATTTGTCCCCTCGTGTACGTATGGGCATTCTTCCTTGCTGTTTGAAACGAAAATTTGACTTGCATGAGGCCTGGGCAGTAAATTTGTAGTTTGTGCTTTGTTCTTGATAGAACTATACACAGATCGTGCATTGTTTCTTCCTATTTTTGGTGCGTTCTTTTCGGCTATAACTTATATCTTATAGCTATGACTGATAGTTTTTATGTGAATAAATCAAATACCGATAAGCCGATAAGCAAAATTTATTCTGATAAGCTATTTTGAAAAAGCAACAAAAAATCGAGCGTTTTTTTATTCGAGAGAAATTATAAGCTATAAACCGAAAAGATTGAGATTTTGTTGGGTTTTTATTTCCAGATTTTACATACGACCACGTTGCTAACATTTCAATGGGAGGCGGGAGATGCGCAACATATCACAGATATTTGTTCTTGAATTTGCAAATTTACTATTTTGTTTTAACGGATTCATAGATCTAGTGACAAGTTAGGGGGAGATATCTAGTTGTTTGTAAGCGGACATATTTAGGGGTGAATTCACCATGGGCTTCATTAGACTCTCGTCTACCCTTTGCCGATGCCGTACCCCCTCCCCTTAGTCTGGTGACCGGTGCAATTGGCCATGGATGGATATAAAGGTGGTCCAATGCCACGGCCACCAGACCAGAAGGAAGATATGAAGATGTCTGGCCCATATCCAAAATGTCAAAATTCTAAAAAAAATACCTAACTAAATCCTCACATCAAAAATTTCAAATCCAACCCACCTCACCATGTTACCACTCAATAGAATACCAGATCTAGATCTAGCCGGTGAAGCTTGAGCAGTTGAATAGGTGAACAACTGAACCTTACAGTATTGAACCATTGAATGTGGGGAGCTATCGAAGTTGGGGCAGAGGAGGGGATCCACCATCAAGCCGGTCGAGGACGAGCACAGGAGGGAATTTGCAGAGCGATGAAGGAAGAGGGGAGCTGCCGAGCTCGGCCGGGGTGGAGATTTGTGTGGCTAGAGGCCGAGCCCGAGTCACCGCCCATCGAGGAGACTAAGAGGAGGAGGGGATATGCACAACTGTAGCCCAAGCCATCGCCTACGCGAGTGATCATGACATCACTAGTGACCGGTGAGGCTGTTGCATAGAGGCACTAGGCGGAGACGGAGGAGACAAGGACAGAGGAGTGAGGGGTTGGAGTTTCACCATCTCAGTCTCTTAGAGACGAAGGCGAGGCACATGCTGCCGAGGACTGAGGAGGGGAGGGAGTGGAGGCATGGAGCTGTGGAGGTGGAGACTAACTGACCGAGACGACTCGACCGAGGGCAAGGGGCGAGGGTGAGTGGGTGACCAACAAACCAATCGATGGTCTGTCTTAGTGAGAACTGACCGAGCGAGGACTCGAGGTACTATACATTGTTAGAACAATATAACTATAAGATTGCTATTGTTTATCCAATTATTTTTGTTGTCCTGCTGATGTTGTATATTTGTATATTTGCGTAGACATACACACTAAAATCTACAATTTGTTTATAGATTTACAATAATGGAGAAATGAACTTTACGTAACTATTTTATGAGCAATTTAAGTAGTACTTCCTCAATCGATGATAGCACAACTCAACCAATGAGGCTTCGATTAGAATTTAATCCTAATGGAATTATTTTTTATCCAATGCATCGCATACCAATAGAAGATTATACCAATGAAATTAGAGATCAAATGAGAGGAATATATTTATTGAGTGATCCAACTCAAGCAATTGGACATTCCTTTTCAAAGATATTGCATGGTAAGTGTGGAGATCCTTTCAAAAATTATGGTTTAATAAGTTAGATTGATCGGAATATAGTGTGGAAAAGGATGTTATTTTATGTTTCTATTATTTTCTTTTCAAGAAACTGTCGTAATCCAACACATTTAGGAATGATTTATTTATAAAAGTTGGGTTTTCTCGCTAGAAGACGGTTATAGATGTTTTTAATAAATATGTTGGTGATCCAAATATTTTTCACAACATTGCAAGGGGTGAGTGTGATGACTTTAAGAATCAATGGTCAAGTGTGTTTAGTAAAATGAATACTTACACTAAGGAGACAGAAATTGCATACAAAATTTGTTTGACCATATCTTTATTGTGAAAGATATCTCATAACTATTTTAAATGCTCATCATTATTTATAATTTACTAATACATCACTAACTTTTCTAATTTTGATATACAAATGATAGATCGTTACTTACTAAAACCATTTTTATATGTTTTGGGGCTTTCCATTAACAAGGTACATTTATTGTATTTTTCTCTTTTTTTTTGTTTTGCCTCTCTTTTACTCATATGTGAATTTGGATTGCACAACAGTAAAAGACTATGTTTATGTCAATTTAATTTAGTCATTTAAGGCTTTGAGCAAATCCTCTATCTTCGTCCTGGCTTCACCACTGGACATATCTTGTGAAAACTAGCCTCCTGAAGAAAGTAAAAAAATCATTTGGTTTGACTAACATATAAAGATGACAAAATCTTTTTAAAAAATTGAGTAGGTACTTCTTAATTTAGCAAACATGTGGGAAAACGATAAAGAGAAATCACTAACAAACTATTAGTTAAAATAAAAAGGATAAAAGGAGTATTCATAGTATACTTCTCTAATTTTTTCCTCCCAACACATTTTTGGTTTAAACTTAAAATTAGAAGGGTGATGTAATCCTTAGTAAACTATCTCCTAAAAAGTTTTTTTCGGGTTTGCTTATAATGATTTCATGGTCAAACCAACATATCTTTTAATGTTTTTATGAAAATAATGGTTTTCACTGCATCTTCTACTCCTTTGTAAACCTTAATCTCAATGTGATATCTTTGTGCTAAAGGGGAAAAACTACCTCATAACCTATTTCTAAAATGCCCCAAAATTCAAAAGAATTTGAAAATTTCTTGAACTTCAGGTTGGTTTGAAAACTTCCCAATTTGGCATTTCCTTGGCCTTTTACATTTCCCATTTTTAGCATTACACTTTTCCATGGCATTGGCGCATTCTCCCAACTACACCATCTCCCCTGTTCCTCTCCTGACACCCGACTCATCTCTGTTCGCTGCTGCAATTTGCCTAGTCACCATTTCCACCTCCAATCAACCATCGTACTCTCATCAGCCGAGCCCTGACAACACCAATTACTAAGCCCTGATAGTGCACTAGGGTGGCCAAGACCAACTCACCGCTAACGCCCTCCCCCTCTCTCACTGCCGATGCACTGCGCTTGCTCAAATTGACTGTTGCAATTTACTACCTGAGGAGGCATCGAGACCGAGGCACTACGTTACCTATCGACCTCCCTGTCGCATTTGCCGAACACTACCATAAGCTCCCACGCCCTCGTCGGCCATGTGCCTTTGTCCAAACAAAGCGCCTCTGTTCCCAACCGCCATACTTCGGCTATAAAAGCCCAAGAACACTACCATTCGACTACATTGGCTCCCTTAAATTTACCTCTTCTCCACCAGCCAAAAGATTGTTGTAAAAAGCTCGGTGAGCCCATTTTTCAATTCTGTTAAATCTGCTAGCATTCTTCAATTACTCCTATCGATAGCTCCCCCATGACCTCATAAACACCATCGAAGCTTTACCCTAGTATCTCTAGTCCCCTACCTCACCAGCAACCTGGCTCCTCACCCAGCCAAAGCACCCCACTGTGGGTCGCTCACCATAAAGCCCTAGAGCCTATGGCAACCCCACCATGGCCTACCCCATGCCTTAGAGATGCTCAAACTACCCACACCTTCATAGATAAGCCATCCTATAGCTCTGGTGCCGTGGTAAAGGCCCATGAAGCCCACCTCACCGTCCGCCATCTACAATGCTCTATGACCGCTGCCAAGCCCTAAAATGGATTCCCCACTTCTCCTAGAACCCATTCATATCCTTGAGTTCCGTTGAAGACCACCATAGCCACCACAATTGCTCGCCGTCGCTAATCCCCTATTCGACCGTTACAGTGGCACTGAGAGGTGGAAGAAGGCATTGTGCCAAGCTAGCCTGGACCACATAGTGACAGCCCAATTCTTCAAACCATTTCAGGCTAGGCCCATTCTTGTTGAGTACTGTTCACCAAAAACCTAACCCATTACTGTAGCAACCCAATGCGATAAAAATAGTAAACCCGACAAGATGCAAACTCCAACTAGAATAATGTTCCAACCTATTACTGTTTCAACCTGACCCATGATGAGTAGTAAAGACCCATTACTATTCACTAAAAATCCAATAAAACATATATGTGTGTGTGTGTGTTTGTGTGTGTGTGTGTATATATATCCATTTTGATCGTTTTGAGCCCGTTTAAACCATTTCTAGCTCTATTTCACCATACCAAACTCCAATAAAACCCAAACCCCTCCTTATTTGATTTTTTTGAATTTTATTCCTTTTTTATTTTAATTAATTTTTCCTAGCTCATATTCTTTTGTGTACGTAATTAATTGCTTGATTTTTATTTGCACTAGCACCGGATTATGTAGACCAATCCGTCCCAAAAGCTTATCAACATCTGGAAGACTTAGAGCAAGTTGAAGACTTTGAACAGCAAGGGAAGTCACATATTTTAAATCATGTTGAATCTACATTCTTTAATTATTAATTATTAGTAGTTTTATTATTCTTTATTTATGCACTGTTATTTATTTAAAATAAATGTTTAGAATGACATGATGATTTAGCCATGTCCTACCTCCAGTAGCTTTGTTTATTTGATGACTATATTCACTTTGACAAACCTTAGTAATAGTAAATTATGATAAGATATGCCATAATAGGATAGAAAATCCAAATGTTTCATACTACTAAGAAATTCAGCCTCTTGCCAATAAATTATTGGAATTAGCGATTGTAGTATATGCATTAAAAATCTAGAGACATTGAAATCTTTTTTGATCACAAGAGACTGAAATACATTTTCACTTAGCCAGATTTAAATCTGCAATAACAAAGATGGTTAGAATTAATCAAAGATTATGATATAGATCTTTAGTATCACCCTAGAAAGGCAAATGTTGTAGTAGTTGCACTAAATCGAAAAGCATATCAAGGTGTGGCCACTATTTCAGAATGTCCGTCTCAATTCCAAGGAGAAATACAACGACTAAATATATAGATAGTTGAGCAAGGATTTATAATAGCACTAGAAATCCAGCATACATTAATAGACCAAATTAGGACTGCCCAAAAGAAGATGAAGAAAAGCCAAGAAGAAAACTCGACAGAATTAATTGAAGATAGGTAAGGAATCTTGAGATTCCACAGTAGCTTTTGTATACCAAATAAGAAGGAATTAAAAGATCTATTTTTGGGAGAGGATCACTCATCACAGTTCTCTATACACCCTTAAAGAACAAAGATGTGTCAAACTTGAAGAAGAGATTCTGGTGGAGTAATATGAAGAGAGAAATAGCGAAAAATATAGCACGTTGTGATGTATGTCAGAAAATAAAAATGGACCACTAAAGACCATTAGGATTATTACAATCATTACTAATTTCAAAATGGAAATCGAAATACATTGGTATGTATTTCACTACTGGACTTCCGAAAACATAAGAAGGATATCATGCTATATGAGTGATCATAGATTGATTGACTAAAGTGACATATTTTCTACCAATCAAGTAGACCTATGGAAAAGATAAGTTAGCAAAACTATACCTAACCAAAATTATAGTATTATATGGATTCCTAAAGAGAATTGTCTCAAACCGAGGAGCACAATTCATGTCTAAATTTTAGAAAAAAATTGCATGATGCAATGGGAACCAATTTAGCATTCAATACGATGTACCATCCACAGACTAGAGGATAGACTAAAAGAGTAAAGCAGATTTTAGAAGACATGTGTACAAGATTATGCACTAATTTATGGAGCAGCCTGGAATATCTGTTTACTGTTTGCAGAATTTTCTTATAACAATAGTTATCAAGCGAGCATTAAAATGGCACATTTGAAACCTTATATGGAAGAGAGTGTAGAACACTGTTAAACTAGACAAAGACTGAAAAATGATAATTTCTTAGTTCACAAATTGTGCAGGATGCAAAAGCCCATGTAAGAATTATTCGAGATAAAATAAAGATTACCTAGAACCGATAGAAGAGTTATGCAGACACCCACAGGAAAGACCTAAGTTTTGAAATCGAAGACTATGTTTATCTTAAGGTACTCCTTTCAAATCTATAAAAAGATTTCAATTGAAAGGGAAATTAGCCCCAAGATATATTGGTCCCTACAAAATTATAGAAAGAATAGGAAAAGTGGCATATAAATTACAGTTGACACTGAACTTGTCTAGAGTTCATAATATGTTTCATGTGTCACAACTTCAGAAGTACCTTCATCAACCTACTGAACAAGTACCAGTTGAAGATATAGACTTGCAAGGTGATTTGACATTTCAAGAGGAGCCAATACAGATTCTAGTGATGGCAGAAAGACAACTGAGAAATAAAAACATCAGGTTTTGCAAGGTTTAATGAAAAAAATCATATAGTGGATGAGGCAACCTGGGAGAAAGAGTTGGATTTGCAGCGAGACTTTCCCAACCTGTTCCCCAATTCAAGTTAATCTCGAGGATGAGATTCATTTTAAGGGGGTAGGTTGAAATGCCCCAAAAATTTAAAAGAATTTGAAATTTTCTTGATCTTTAGTTTGGTTTGAAAACTTTCCCAATTTGGCATTTCCTTGGCCTTTTACATTTTCCTTTTTCAGCTTATGCTTTTTCTATGGCATTGGGACATTCTCCTGACTACGCCATCTCCCCTATTCCTCTCTAGACAACCGACTCATCTCCATTCACCACCGTAATTTGCCTAGTCGCTACTGCCACCTCCAATCAACCATTGTACTCTTGTTAGCCGAGCCCTAACAACACCAATTGCTAAGCCCTGATAATGTGCCAGGGTAGCCAAGACCAAACTCACTGTCGACGCACTGCGCTAAGACCAAATTGGTCACCACAATTCACCACACGATGAGGCACTGAGACCAAGGCACTACGTCACCTGCTGACCTCCCCACTGCCTTTGCCGAACACTACCGAAAGCTCCCGCGACCTCTTGCCAACCACACGCCATTGTCCGAATGGAGCGCTCCTTGTTCCCAACTGCCATACTTCGGCTATAAAAGCCTAGGAGCACCACCATTCGACTACATTGGCATCTAGTAGCCCTTAGCTTTCCCTCTTCTTCGCCAGCCAGAAGTTCATAGTTGTCACCGCAAAAAGCTCGATGAGCCCCTCTTTCAATTCCATTAAATCTGCTACCATTCTTCGATTGCTTCTATTGATAGGTCCCCCATAACCTCACAAGCACCACCGAAGCTTTACCCTAGCATCTCGAGCACCCTGCCTTATCGGCGACCCACCTCCCTGCCCATCCAAAGCAGCCCACCATGGGCCACTCATTGCAAAGCCTTAGAGCCCAAGCCAACCCTACCATGATCTTCCCCATGCCAAGAGATGCTCAAACTACCCTCACCTTCATCGATGAGCCTTTCTGTAGCTCTGGTGCAGTAGTAAAGGCCTGTGAAGCCTACCTCACAGTCGACCGTCTACAGTGCACCATGACCACCGCCAAGTCCTAAAATAGATTCCCCACTTGTAAGTTCAAACTCTATCAAATTGGTTTTGGTGATTAATGACAAATCTAAATATGATCATAACTCATTAATAATAGATCTAAATATGACATTAACTCATTTGTTGAGTATGATATTGTTTAGTCTTATTCCGATGAAAAGGTGAAAATCATAGAGGTAAGCATTTGACGTCATATTCTTGTTGCATTCCTCGGATCCAAAATATAGGTTAAACTTCATCAAAAGTCTAGCTTGAATATATGCATATGTTTTTATTTACAAATTTTTACATTGAAACATATCCCTTAAGTATATAAATCTTATGTAATTCATATATACTCATGTTGATTTAAATTCAATCATTTGCAATCAGGTTGTCATCAATTACCAAAAAGGGAGAAAGATTAAAGAATATAGTCCATTCATTATGTATTAATAGGTGGATGATTAATAACAACTGGATGTATAGCTTTACTAGCAATTAACACTCCCATTTAAATTAGTTAATTACTTCAAAAGCTTATCCCAGAGTATACAATTGTTGTGTACATAATTTATAATCACAAATGAATTTCTTATTTTAGATTGTCATCAATTATAAAAAAAAGATTGAGAATCTAGTCCCTCCATTATTAGTTGATGACAAGTTTTTATAATTAATGACAATCGATTTGTGTGACTATCATTTTCCATAAACTGGATGAATAGATTAGGTCCCATGATGAGGATGACTTGGGGAGATGACATCATGAGTTGATTATCATCAAGTCAAAATTTAAGAAGAGGATGCATCATGTGTTAATGCACATCAAGATTCTGAAGGGGAGATGATCATGAGTTGATCATCAAATCAAGAGAAGACCAATCATGTGTTGATAGAGAATACTTGAAGGATGCAACATGGGTTAATGTATATCAAGATAATGACTCAGATATGAAGTGAAGATGTGCATCATCAAGCTTCAAAAGGATGCTCGAGGCAAAGGTATAACTAGTTAGGGTTCATAATGTGTTCCTAGTCTTTTATTGGTCTTAGTATTTAGTTAGAAGATCAGATTGCTAGTATAGAATTTTTGTACTATTAAGAGTAGTCTTATCTTGTAGCTTGAGTCTCATCATGTGTTAATAACTCAATCTTGTTTGCTCTATCTCTCTGTGGCATGATTCCTAGTGTTTGTTTGCTAGTATAGGATTGTGAATGTGTTTGGCAAATAGCTGAGACTCATGCATCTAATTCTTGTGACATATAACTATACTTTACAAATATGTTTTGTAAATAGTTGAGGTCTATGTACATACTCCTTGTTGCTTGATCTAAGTTTACAAATATGTTTTACAAATTGTTGAAGGATATGCATTATCCCTTAGCATAGTCTAAAATTGTTTGTTGCTATTTGCTTGGACTTAGACCATGGTAATGACTCTTTAGATTTCTTATGATTTTTTATTGATTTAATGTGTTTGAAATTATTAAAATAGGTGGGGTGTATAGTCCTCTAAATAAGCTTTTTATAGCATCTAAGATCACTCAATTTTGACAACAGAATCAAAAGTTATGATATTTTTTTCGAGTATCATCTGTGCTAAAATTTGCCCATAGTAGTACTATCCTTATACCTATCGTACCACCGCCCAATGGTAGTACTGCCCTTATACCTGTGGTACTACCGCCCATGCGAGTGTGGTACTACTGCTCCTAGGTAGTACCGTAGTGCGGTAGGTCCAATTTTTACATGGTAGAACCTTTTTCCAGAGAGCATGTTTTTTGGTGACTTTTCCTCCCTCGGAAAATGATAACATCGCATGATCTGAGTGGTACTACCGTCAAGTGATAGTACCAGCCCCTAAGTGTGGTAGTACCATGCTAAACTCCAATGGCTAATATTTTATGCATTTAATAAACCCCAAATAGTTGTTGAATATTAGGTGCGATAGTACCGACCATCCCATGGCGACAGTACGGCAAATATCGAGTTTTTGAGATTTTTGTTTCCAATATCTCGTTTTTGTGGTGGGGGCTATAAATACCCCCTTGGCCAGTTGAGAGACTATCCTTTGATACTATATTTTATTCTCTTGAGTTAGTGTGAGCTTCTACTCTTAATTGTGCATGTGTTGCACCCTGTGAGCAAGGAAAGATGTCTCTAGTTGCATCTAGAGGTGAATTTCATATCCACTTAAGCTTATGCATTTGTTGCACATGGTGAGAGTCAAGTAAGGGGCTTGACTTATTACTTTTAGAGGTTGCCAACTCCTAGATGGTATTGGAGGCATCGTACTCGGTGATCTCTCAAAGAAGTTTATGAGAAGGCTCGGCGTGTTGTGAAGATTAGAGCTCACCTACTTGGAACGGGAAAGTGCTACCATTAGTGGAATTGAGGTGTTAGATTAATTCGTGGAGCTGCTCCAGTTTATTTGGGCTTACCTCAACGTGAACTAGAGGAGACCGACAAATCTCCGAACATCACGGTAAAAAGAAACCGTGACATTGTGGTTTATTCTCTTATGCTCAATCTACGTTAAAGTAATTTATATTCATAGAATTAAATTAATTGCTTGTATCCCTATGATTACAAACCTTTAATATATACTAAGGTTAACTTATTGAGTATGGTTGATTGTATTCATAGTATGGTTGATTGTATTCATACTTGCTAAAATATTAACAGAGAAAGCTTGGGAAGAAAACGACGAACCCCTTGAGGAAGACTTCAAGGAATCCTATGATGTAAACGATATCTAGTTTTAAGGTTTATCCTCGCTCCAGCACACCTATGGTGTTTCTTTTGTAATGTAATATAACTTTGGGCCGTTCGCTCTGCTGTGTAAAACTAGATTGCTAAGCCATAATTCTGTAATAAAGTTTGTCTTTCATGAAGGAGCTTGTGTCAGCATAATATACACATGATTACAATACCTTGCAGCAGAACAGTCCTAGACAATTGCGGAGAAAACTTAACTATCCTAAAAATGAGGGTGTTACAATTTCTTCGAGGGGGATTTAGACTATTTAGGAAAGCTTTAGTTTCAGGTTAAAGCGACCAACAACTTAATCACTCCAAATATGACATAAGCACACTATTTGAAAATTTTAACGGAGATTTTATGGACATCAGGATAGTTCCTTTAAAATCTCCGTAAAGATCCTACATTCCAAACAGGATCAAACTTCTGAATTTCGGAGAGAAACTCTAAAGCTCTTGGCTCTGTTCTTTTGGGCTGCAGCTGATGGCTTTTGGCCATAGCGTGAGCCTTATGTGAATGAACTAAATACCGATAAGTCACTTTAAAAAACTGTTCTAATAAGCCGTTTTAGAAAATGGTAAAAAAAATCATCCTATTTTTTATTAAAAAAATTATAAACCGTAGACCAACGGCCGAAAGAATGATACCCTTAGCTTTTTTTTTTTTTTTGCAGGGCAAAAGGAAAGAAAAAATTGACAAGCACTGAACGGGTCTAAACAGCGCACCTACTACTCGCAAGTTGGCAAAAAGCCGCTGACAGATGGGGGGCATCGTGCAAATCTTTGGTATATTAAAATCACGGGCGGCACAATATTATATCATGGGCACGCACGTTCCTTCCCATAGAAAGTGGGACGAAAGCGTTGCAACCGAACGAATCGCAAAGACTGGAGACGATGCTCCGTGTGGGTCCCAATCCCAATTCTCCAAGGTAATGGTAGGAGCTGCAGTACAGATTATTGAGACGAGCAGAAAAGGATTAAGGGAAGTAGATTGGGATCCTGTTCCTTGCGTTCAGGGGCGAATCTACCATGAGTGTTTGTGGGTGCTCGAGCATCCCTTCCTCCCACGGAGGCCGGAGACGCAGGCCGGAGGGGGAGGCCAGAGGTGGTCGGTGCGGAGGCAGAGGGGGAGCTACGGAGGCCGGAGGGGGCTCTGGGGGGGGGGGGTGGCGGCCAAAGGCGGTCGGTGCGGAGGCGGAGGGGGAGCCGCGGAGGCCAGACCGCCGGAGCTCGGAGCCCGGAGGCGGCGGGGGAGGCCGAAGCCCGGAGGCTGAGGGGGAGCCCGGAGCCCGGAGGTGAAGGGGGAGGCCGGAGCCCAGAGGCCGGAGCGGGCGAGTGGCAACTGAGCAACGATCGAGGCGTCTGGAAGTTGCTGCTGTTGTGATTGCCGTCACATTTGGGCAGATTGGAGGGAGCAGGCTGGGAGTGCCAAATTTCTTCACTCAGCTCACTCAGGTCAGTCTTTTCCAGATTTCTTTGCTGTCTCGGTGTGATGCATTCCAGCTAACAAGAATATGATTATGTGTGGGTGATGTTAGAAAACCATGTCAAGTAGTTAATTGATGAGATCGATTCGTCGGCAAGAGATTTGATGATGATATAAGTTGTTGAAGTGGGTAGCTCCGTAGCTGGAAGTTAAGAATTGTCTGAAATTCATTATGGGGCATTGAAGGGTGTCGGTTGGCTCAAATTGGGGAAGTCAAGATATATATTCCTCCAAATCAAGATGAATTCTGATGTTCCTAAGCTTTCTTGATTCTTCGTTCTTATGACAAATCAAATTTGCTTTACTGCTTTACTAACTCAAATTTGTCTGAAAATGGTACCTTTCAGTGCCACTGGAGTACTGGACTCACACAACGGGCTTCCGAGTATTCAGTTTTATGTTGTGTCATCTTCAGTGTTTTCTTTCCTAATCAGTGTTCCATGCTCTATCTTGGATAACTAGAGAAAGAAAAATTGAAGCAAAAAAGTTCCACACGAAATTGCGTCATGATCATATTTAGTGACTTAGTGATATGTTTTCATTCCATTTTTATTGTTTATGAGCATTCATAATTTAATATTGTATCACTAAATTTGATATTTCTTATCTACAGATCGGTACTCACATATTTTTGAACATTTAGGGGCACATTATCTATTAGCAAGGTACTAAATTTATTGTATTGTATATTTTTAATTTGTTCTCTTCCTATTCATATATGAATTTCATATTCTAATAGCAAAAGACAAGTAAATGTAGCTTTCGTATGTTTATGTTATGCTGTAGTCTCAACAGTAGAGCTCCCTCTCTATTTTCATCCTGGATTCGCCACTGCTTGCGTTGTCCTGTTTGACCATAAATAAAATTTGCAAGTTACACATCTCGCACGTGAGTTTCTTAGAATTTTTCAGAACAAATTTTATATCCCAGCCGAAACGGCTACTCATACGAGTGGGGGAAATCCACGGTGGTGTGATGGATAATTTGAAAGAATCATATTGAGGAACCGTCGCTGTTGAGTTTAGTTTGATCGGTTTCTCCTATACAACAAAGATCAAACACAAGTGATACAGGATAATAAATTAAACATAGATAGATAATGGGAGAACTCCTGTCTTTCTTTATTGCTTTCTTTTTCACCAGTACCTTTATAATGATTGATGCCCCTATTTGTAGACTAAGTGAAGAGTGTCCACTAATGGGTCAGGCTTGCAGGCTCAAATTCAAGTTTCCCAACACTCTCGCTTGGACACTCATCCGACAAGTCCATGCCTCATCAAAACTTCATAAAAACCTAACGGAAAAAATTTTAGAAAAAGTACATGATACATGTTATGTTGTGTTACACGAATTATCTCATTAAAAATCTTAGTCTAGAAACTTCAAGAAAACTCATTAAGAGAAAAGAGTAAAATCCACCTAATTTCATTTAATTTACATGATTTATTTTTTGGGTATTTGATCATCGTGATCAAGTTTCAATAGTAACCTCGAGAAGAATCTCTCTCTGAATTCTGCACTTCTCTAAGTCTCATCATTCTAATTCCACATAAACATATTTCAAAATTAGATGCTGAAAGTGACTTAGTGAATAAATCTGTAAGATTTTCACACAACTTAGTATGCAGTACATTAATTTCATCCATCTTTTGCAATTATGAGTATAGAAGAATTTGGGGTTGATATTCTTTTTGATATGACTGTTCACATAACCCGTTTGTACTTATACAACACAAACTATTTTATCTTTATAGATAATGGTGGGAGGTTGCATGATATTCAATCTGCATGACTGCTGGATGTGATGAATCATCCATGGAAACCAAGCACATCGTCGTGCGGCTTCATACAATACTATGATTTTCGAGTAATTCATCGAAGTCGATACAAAACTTTGCTTAGACGATTTCATGAAATTATACTTCCACCACGTAGAAATACATAGCATATTTGTGATCTAGCAGTATGCGAGTCTGCCGGTATCAGCATAACCAATCATATTTACGTCTTGATTCTTTCTGTAGAATAGTTCAAGATCTTTATTTCCTTAGAAGTATCAGAAGATGTCCTTTATTCTCTACCAATGCCTTTTGGTAGGTTCTGCGCTATGCCTTGCTAATAGGTTTACGACAAATGCGATATCCGGTCTAGTGCAGTTTGCTAAATACATAAGTGCTCCTATTATACTTAAATATAGGAATTCTGGTCCCAAAACTTTCTCCCCCTCTTCTCTAAGTCTATATGGATCCTTGTTTTACTGCAAAGATCTTTCGACCATTGGTATTTTTGAAAGGTATGCTTTTTCAAAGTCAAACATTTTCAACACCTTCTGAGTGTAGGACAACTAATGTACTAATATTCCTTTTGGGGCATGCTCGAATTGCAAACTTAAGCAATATTTTGTTTTACCTAAATCTTTCATTTCGAACTCTAATTCTAGATAAGAGCTCACTTTCTTGATATCTTTCAGGGTTCCGATGATATTCAGATCATCTACATATACTAGGTGATACCAAATCCATTTGAAGATCATCGTACAAATACACAAGAACAATCCTCATTGTTCGTGTAACTTTTCTTGCACAGAACATCACTTAAGCAATTATTCCATATCCTGCTTGATTGTTTAAGTCTGTACAATGATTTTCTGAGTTTTACACTATACAGGTTCCTATTTGCTCTGTGTTGGTTCGGGATAAAAATACCTTTAGGTACATTCATATAAATATTTTTTCTAAAGGTATATCGTTACCACATCCATCAAATTCATTTCTAAATTCAAATTCGTTGCTATCTAAATAATTACGATTAATCAAAACAGTAAGTAAATACAGAAAAACATAGAAAATAATAACAATAATGCTAAACAAGCTTCATATGCAAAAAAACAACTCAAAATTTGAATTCCAGACCCTTTTATGCTAGAATATGTATTTTCAGTGAATTCTATAATTTTTGAGGTCCTCTTTGCTAATTTTCAATTCTAAGAAAATTTTTCACGTAAATTTTTTACTTTTTGAGGGCCCCTTTGCAAAATTCGAGCGTCCTCCCACCCCTCTCCCTGCCCGATCGGATGATCCGAACCTCTCTCGGCCGATTGGACGGTCCAAACTTCCCACAGCCGATTGAACAGTCTGAACTTCCCTCGGCCGATCGGACTAGTCCGAACGTCTTATGGCCGATCGAACGGTCCATGGCTGATCGGACGGTCTATACTTCCTATGGCCGATCAGACTGGTTCATACATCCTATGGCCGATCGAACGGTCCAAATTTTCTATGGTCGATTGGACTGGTCCGAATGTCCTATGGTCGATTGGACGGTCTATGGCCGATAGGGCGATTCAGATTTCTCATGGCTAATTCAAGAGGGAGGCCTATTCACTTTGTGGCGGCGCACGTGGGAGAAGGCCGATGGCCGTGGCGTGGCAAGTGGCCTGCCGAGTTTGCGCGGGGGCGGCATGGGGGCCGGAGCTCATGCGGGAGCGACGTGGCAACCGAAGCTTGTGCGGGAGCATGGCTCAATGGTCGGGGCTTGCAGGGGGCGGCGTGGCGGTCGGAGCTCGTGCAGGAGCATGGCACGACAATTGAAGGCCGTGCGGGGCAGCGCTAGTGCGTAGGGGAGCTACGCGCTGTCCAGGGTGAGGCGGCCAAGCCGCACGAGGAAGTTCGTGCAGGGGCGGCACTGGTGAGACCGGATGTGGAGTTCAGCCAGTGTCAACGCGCGATGCGACAACGCGGAGCTCGGTCGGTGGCTAGTACGGTGGCGGCTCAGCCGTGCGGAGTGGCGGCGTGATGGCTAGCACAGTCACGTGCTCGTGACCGGGGCATGATCGCATGTGGGCGGTGCGCGTACTGCCGATGGCCGAACAATGTTGTCATTCATCATTTTTCCTTTTCAGATCTACAGTGCAATCAACATCTATTATTTCATGCAATTTATCGATCAGTATTGTGCTGACGACTTCAAATCTGTTCACGGTATATTAGAACGGATTTGTACCGTAGAAAATAATCTAGAATAGAGCGGATTTGCACTGTAGAAAATAATTTGAAAGCGAAATTTGCGGAATTTAAAGCAATCTAGATAGATAATTCAATCTACAAATACTTCGTTGATTACCTTTGATCTACTTGAGCGATTCGTGTTGATAATGTGTTGAGAAACCATCGCTGACAAGTCCAGTTTGATCGGTTTCTCCTATGCAATATAGATTGATCAAACACAGGTAATGCATAATAATAAATTGAACACAATGAGATAAAGGGAGAATTCCTGCCTTTCTTTATTGCTTTCTTCTTCATCGGTACCCTTTACAATGATTAGTATTCCTATTTATAGACTAAGTGAAAGGTATCTATTAATATACCAGACTTAAGTCTAAACCTAGATTTCCTAACAAATCAAAGCCTTTTGCACAGTAGTTCCGAAAGAGATTTGTTTGGAATAAGTTTCACGCCAATTTGAGATTAGGTACTATCTTGTCGTCATCGATCCAAGCGGTCTTCCATACATTGAGATATTTTGGTTGACAGAGATAAGATTCTGCGTCACTTATATTTTCGTTCTTGTCAGTTGTCACCTATGCATGTGCACATCGATCCCCCAAGTCTCTCTCAGTCCCAAGGCATCTATGCCCTTTTGGCCATGTCTCTCTCTCGCAAGTCGCAATCATCCACTACACCACACACGCCTCCCCTGGTTCCTCCTCCCTCGCAACCACTGCGACCTGGGTTTCGTCCACGCACCAACCACACGCTCCATTAAAAACTCACCGGTGAAATTCCATCCAAGCCTTCCATTTCAAATCCGACGCTAGAAATACATCTAAAACTTTCTCGAGTAAAGGACTGCTTTTAGAGGAGGCACTATCATCCCAAGCTTCGAATTTCAGAGTACAGTGGAAATTAGGTAAAAGAAATTACGGTGCACATATAGCATAAGAGGCCCAGAGCTCCGGATCGCCGAGTATACAGAGCCAGTGTTTTGAGGAGATAAGACGGCCAGAACATAGGGGCACGTGGACAGCCGCTGATGGTTTATAACTGCAGTGTGTGGTTTTATTTTTAAAATAAGTATTTATACAAACGAATCGAATACCGATAAATCGTTTTGAAAAGGCTGTACCGATAAACTATTTTAAAAAAGACGACGAAAAAACTGTCGCATTTGTTTGTTCGGAAAAAACATAAACCATAAGTTGAAAAGAATAAGGGCCTATTACTAGCGACCTCGCCACAACGAGGGAACTTCCTGTTCAAAATGGCTTCTATGGTGGTTTTTACCTTTGGTATTTTGAAAGTCGAAATAAACAGGATAGTTTCTTCAAATATCTTCTTAAAATCGCTTCTCTAAACAGTTTTCCGAGTCTATCATCGTGTACGTTGTACACGTTGATATCCCCATCGTTCACTGTCGTCCTAAAAAGCTCGACCAAAAACCATCAGCATTTACTCGTGACTGTTTTAATTGGGGCCTAAGGCGATCTTTGACCACAATCTATTCGTTTCAGAAGCACAAAACCAATCCTGGATGATCTTGATTGGAACTCGAGAAAGGTTTCGAGCCAGGACTCTTCCTGCTCCCTGGTTGTGGCCTTCCTCAGTCAGTTTTATATACGCTGGTTTTTCATAACCACTCCATGTGAACAGAGCAACTTGATCTTTTGATAGGCATATCTTGACCTGATATTGCAGCTCATACGCTACCTACCTTCTTACCGTGCGTGGTAATTGGCAGGATGAGCAGCTCGTACGTACTTGGAAACAATTACAAGCGCTTCAGTTTCTGTTCGATTTCCCTTTTTTTTCCCATAAAGAGACTTGTTCCTCGACGATTTTGTTGAAAGTTTACAACCATTAGTCAATGGGCGCGACTAATGCTTCACAATCCATCAATTGGGTTTAACTTTAGGTAATACCTGGGGCGTTTGTTAGTGACATTGCTACTGATAATTCGGCAATAAACTTTGAATGGAGCATCAGTTATCTTATCCAGTCATGCATATCAACACGTCAGGATATATGACTAAGTATTCTAGAGAGATAAGATTACCACCACCATTGCTGAGAGATGAAGCTGGTGAGTCAGATAGTAGCCGGCGCTTATCCCTCCCTCCATGTGTGCTCAAGCCTCGGAGCCTCCAAGAATGTGCTTTATGGGTGCGTGCCCGGTCCATCTTCCTCTGTAGCAGCAGCCGCGCATCTCACCACAAACATCGTTTAAATGGTAATAAAAACTCTTAACAAAATTGACAAATAAATCAATTTATATTCCACAAAATTCCCAGTGTGCCACGAAGCCAAAAATAGGCACTGAGCCTCTCTGTACCCAGCCTCAATATCTGTTTTGCGCTCAACCCTCAAGATCCGTTTTCCTTAAGCTTGCTGGAGCTCGATTCTTCCAAAGCATAGCAACCAAACGGACCGGAGTTAAACCCAATCGACGGCACCCACGGCTAGAGCGATGTTCATATGTCTGTTGGTGTTCAAGTATCGAAACGAAAATTTATAATTTAAATAAAGTAAATTCATATATTTAGTATTATTATATAAGTTAAGATATGTTTATATTAGCTGCGACTGATATCTTTTGGTTATAACGATAAGCGATGGGAAAAGTAAGGGAGAGTTGTGTAAGTGAGACGGATCGAGAGGAGTAAGGTATGTGATGAGCCTGTGACCCTTTATTTTATCTCTAAAGCGAAAAGAGTGGAAAAGACATTTTAGGATGTCAGATATTTATATTAGTTTCTAATTTTTCTAAACAAAAACTAGAAATAGAAGTCAATATAAGCAGTGCTTAGGTCTTATTTCAAACAATATGATTTTTCTAACTTTTAAAAATTAGAAGTCATTTAAAATATATTAGTTTTTTAATATAGTTTTTTATATTATCCGTCAAGCTATAGCAGTGTTTTTTTATTTTTCTTTAATCCAATATCTCCGCACACCATCCATCGTTTATCTATATAAAGCCCTACCCACCGCCTTCCCCTTCCTTCCTCCCCCTCATTTCCTCGTGTTCCTTGTGTCCCAAATCTTCAACTACTGCCGCTCCTCTTTCTTCTCCCAGCTCGCGATTCTTGGGTAGGACTCCTGTTTCAGGTACATCCCTTTTCCTTGGTCTTAATTCGGTGCGGAATTGACGGTTCTTTCTGGATTGGAGGAACTATATGTTTCTGTTTCCGTGGGAAGATTGAATATTGTAGGGTAATCTCAACCTTTTCGACCTTCTTGCTCAAGATTTATGCTTGTTCGCAGCGTTGTTTGGTGTGGAATAGATTTTTGTATTCCTGTTCTTGGAACCAAAGTTACCATCTTTGATGTGAGATTTCCTTTGTTAAATTCGTTCTCAGCTGTTGGTGGTTTGTTGGATCTGTGGTGTGCGCCCTTATAAGATCTGCGTTTCTTTCTGCCATTGACTTTTCTTGGCTGTTTTGTTCATGTTTCCATGCTTTCTCTTGCAAAGGCGGGGCTTGTTGTTGCAAATGGGAGGTTCCTAGTCGAGTCTCAGATCCCCCAGATAGTCATTTATGCTCTCTTTGTAGTTATGGATGTTAAAATTGAGTTTCTGACTCGAAATAGATCTGAGCACTGCTGCTTCAACATTAAAGGAGGTCATACTTTCGATTCAAATGCCTAGTTTGTTCAAGTTCTTGTTGCAATAGAGGTACTTCTTGTTTTTTAGTTCATTATGCATATTTAGGTTTTGTGACCTTCGGCTTGTGGTGCCCTTTGGCTCTTGACTCTTGGTGATCAGTTCGCGAAAGAGGATTTATTTTCATCCATGTTTCAGATTTGATCCAAATTTAGGATGTTGCTAGCTAATATATTATGCTAAAATTAAATTTGTTTGGCTGATATATTTTGAAAGTTTTCTTCTTTGAGGATTGAGTTTGTTCATGGTACGGAACGATGATGAAACAGTGACAGTTTGTCTGCTAACTGCAGGTAATTAAACTTGCAGAAAATGGATGCAACTGCTGGGTAATAGGCATCAAATTTATATGGCCATAGGTATACATATCTCTCACCTACTTGTGCCTGGTAAATATAACATTGTTGGTGATTTAGCTGACATTTCAATGTTTCTGTAGATATTAAGGCAATGTGTAAGGGAGGGAACGGTTCCTACCTCATCAATAAGGAGACAAGTGTTGATTCTATCAGGAAAAATCATTCCAAAGTCCCTCATTATCGGATGGCATTTGATACGGCAAGAATAACTAAAACAGAGACATCAAAGTTGAAGAACCTAATTTCAGCATCATTCAAACCCTTGTCTCTGACCATTCCCATAGGCGACGGATTCCATGAATCGTTCCCTATGAGCCATTGCCATTTATAGTAGATAAGGTCTATAAGTAAGCCAAAGGTTTTCTTCTGTTGGCTAACAAGGGGAGGCAAACATTGAGTTGCTTGCTGCCGAATCACAGACGTTCCTCCGTGCTACAATGCTGCTCAAGCCTCCAACAAGGCCAAAACTTTCCCCATGCTTTATGCCCCAAGGGGAATGCGATCCATACTGTGCTCTAATACCTGGCTTGCCAGAAGACCTGGCAAAGATATGCCTTGCCCTTGTTCCTCGGAGTCACTTCCCTGTCATGGGTGCAGTGTCCAAGAGGTGGATGTCATTCCTAGAGAGCAAGGAATTGATTGCTGTAAGGAAGGAGGTTGGGAAGCTTGAGGAGTGGGTGTATGTGTTGACTACCGATGCTAGAGAAAAGGGGTCTCATTGGGAGGTTTTGGGGTGTTCAGGGGAAAAGCACAGCTCTCTTCCGCCTATGCCTGGACCAACCAAAGCTGGTTTTGGTGTGGTTGTTCTTGATGGGAAGCTCTTCGTTATTGCTGGCTATGCTGCTGACCATGGGAAGGAATGTGTTTCTGACGAGGTTTACCAATACGATTCTTGCCTCAACAGGTATGTTTGGATCCTCATGCATCAAGAACCTTCTTATACAAAAGGGTAAACATTTGTTAAATTAAAGTTGATCTTACTAGTCTCACAAACTTTAAAGACTAAACTATTGTTTTGCAAATAATCTGAATAAATCAATAGTAACTTATTGACACTGATAGTGTTAAAGCGCAGAATATTAAGGTCTCAGCATTTTGAAATGTTGGGCTAAATCATTTATGCACTCGTTCCCCAGGTGGACCGTGCTTGCTAAGATGAATGTGGCTCGCTGTGACTTCGCCTGCGCAGAGGTCAATGGTGTGATATATGTTGCTGGTGGATTCGGTCCCAATGGTGATAGTTTATCTAGCGTTGAAATTTATGACCCAGAACAAAATAAATGGATGTTGATTGAGAGCCTTCGCAGGCCAAGGTGGGGTTGCTTTGGGTGTAGCTTTGATGGCAAGCTGTACATCATGGGTGGTCGTTCGACCTTCACAATTGGTAACTCCCGTTTCGTTGATGTGTACAATACTGATAACCATGCCTGGGGTGAGGTCAAGAATGGCTGTGTAATGGTCACGGCTCATGCTGTTCTGGGCGAAAAGCTTTTCTGCATTGAGTGGAAGAACCAGAGGTCTCTAGCAATCTTCAGCCCAGCAGATAATTCTTGGCAGAAGATCCCAGTGCCGCTTACTGGTAGTTCTAGCACTCGTTTTTCTCTCGGGATACATGATGGGAAGCTGCTGCTGTTCTCACTGGAGGAAGAGCCTGGATACCAGACACTGATGTACGATCCAGCTGCACCATCGGGATCTGAATGGTGCACGTCTAAGCTCAAGCCATCGGGATTTTGTCTGTGCAGTGTGACCATCGAAGCCTGATGCTCTGCGTCATCTTTCAGAATTCAGACCAGGCTGAGCTTGGTTTCATGTTCACTCCTATTTGCTTGTTGTATTCTCCAATAATAGGCTGTTCATGCAATCATGCTGCAGTTCATTTGATTGCTGACCGGTGTTATAATGTACTCTGTTTACACTTGTGTTGAACTATTTGATCAAAGAACCTTCAATTCACATGGTCTTGTTGCTGGGCACCCGCACCACACCAATAGACACAGCTGTGCTGATATTGAGCTGTAGTGGTCGTGACGGGCGGGTCGGTTGTACTTATCCCAATGTTTCAATCCATGCTATTTCTGATACCGTGTTTTTCAATATGATTTATCAGTTCTTGCTGTCAGGTACCGTCCTTGGTCCGTTTATGGTACTTCAGGGTTGTTAGTGTCCAACTCCAAAGGTTTATATGGAGCATGCTTACAATGATTTTGTGGAGGTGATCCCTCCGAGCAGAAGACTGAACGCCTGAAAGCAGGCATGATTCTGTGCTTCATGAGCTAAGCCTGAGTGTGAGCTTGGAGCTCTTAACAGCAGTTTTAATGTTGGGATCTGAATATACAAATCCAAATTTTCTCTGTATATTACATTAATTCAAAATTACTCTAGTACACAGTAGCAATATAGATGAAATATCATTCTATACACACGAATAACTAAGAAACAAACAAATATCTTTACTATGAAACTAACGACCTTAGAGTCAAAGCTTGCAATTAATAGCATCAATGGCTAAACAACTCAATTAAATTGTAGCTGAAGAAATAAAATAATCTTCAAGTATAGCCTAGTTATATGTCCACAGGTAATCAACTAGAGTAGCGCAACCTAGTTCTTCTTGATCCTTGAGGTAGTATTCTTCCTTGAACAATGAAGTGTAATTGACGTCTTCAACAACTAAGCAACATTTTTGTATAGCAAAGGTGAGTACATGGAGTACTCAGCAAGTTGTGCATGTAAAATACAATATATATAGATGTAAGGCTTATTACAAAGGATTCGTTATCCTAGTTTATTTTGTAGAAAGCTAATCTGACTTGTAAATATAATAAATATATTGAAAACATAACTTTAAAAATAGTAATAAATAGATAACATGTGATAAGATCCCACGTAGCTCATTCATCAATTTCACAAGCTTTGCCTTCTTAGTTTTTGGTTATAAAAATATAATCCTCGTGTGAAATCCCCGATCACATCCATGGTCGCAAACATGGCATTCGAATAGATTGATTAACACTCTGTAGAGCTTTATACAACTTTTCCACACGATTCTTTAGACATGCCGACTAATAGAATCATAACAAAACTTTTTAAAAACTTCGCCCTAATGTTGACTCCTCTGGATGATCCTGATTCTCTCCACCCACACCCCCTTAAACCAGCGCTGATGTGACGAAAAGAGAACTCATTGTGGGATTTGTAAATGGTAAACCACATCCATATGATGTAACCCTCATAAGCAGTTACACCCTCCACCATGACACGGAGCTTAACCTAGCACATGATGAGTCAATACCGAAACTTGGTAACTTAGTGAGCTAGACCCGTCGTCCAATACTAGGCATGTTGTTATACAATTATGGCTCAGTTCAATGGCATACAAAGTTAAGTCCTTAACTGACGAGGGCGATGCAAACCAATTCTCTAACTACTCACAATTCATCAACTTTTCACAAACTGCCAGTACATAGTTCTTTCAAATCAGCCTAGTCTAAACCATTTATCAACCCATAATATTAAAGCACAACATATGCCATCGATGATAACACATAATGCACCAATTTATTCGCAAATTGATTCCATATATCATTAATCAAATTTAACTTGATATTCCATAAAATAGGTCTTGATTTTAGATGAATTTAGAGACTTGAATGGGCTCAATCAGAATTCGTATGAGAGAGCACATACTCTTGAAAGATGGATCGGCTGAGAAAATCCAGAAAAAAATCTATTATGCTAGGGTTTACTATGTTGTGGATCAGGTTCACAGACCAAGGTCTTGGGTTCATAGTGGACTTAGTTTATAGAATAGATCTTCTGTGTGCTAACATGATGGCTAACTAGAATGACACCTGTGCAAATGATGGTATGGTGGCGATGGTGTAGCCAATACATGGCAAGCTGACATGGCAGGGCGCTGTGGTGTGCTGAGCTGGTGGTCTGAGGTTAGCATGGTGCGTGCATGGCTGATGCGTTAGACCATTGTGCTGAGTTAGACCATTGCGCTGAGTTGGCTAGCCACGTAGACGGCTGACGTGATCGGATCTAGGGCAGAGCTTCTGTCTCCAATGACGACGAATGACAGCGAGCTAGGGGTCGCAAGGTTAGTTCTAGCTTCCTCTCATCACGACAAAGCTATCTAGCGGCTTGGATCTGACAGCGAAGGTTGGCATGGTGGTCAGTTAGGGCTGTGCGTTCGGTTTTTTCGGTTTATACGGTTCGGTAAGTACGGTTTAATCGGTAAATACGGTTTTAGTATTTCGGGAAATATGGTATTTTTTGGAATACGGTATGGTATCGGTAAATACCATATTATTTCGGTACGGTATCGGTTAATACCAATTTTACCAAAGTTTACGCGAATTGCTAAACGTTAATCTCATCTACTCCAATTCTCCATTCTGCAGACTCCAGAGACCAGAGTCCAGACTCACTCGGTCACTCCAGACTCTCAGACAACACACGCAGATTAGCGATGACAAAGACACACCCGCACAGAGCGATCGACCAATCACACGACACAACACACAAGACTACAAAGGATGCGGACGGCACACACCACACACCGCGATCCCGCACGCATGAGACATCACAGGATTCACAGCACAAAGCTTAGTTCAGTTCTGCCAAGTTACTACATCACTCCAATACAACACGTCAACACCAGCACCCGCAATGCAGAACTAAGCTTCCAAGTTCTGCCAAAGTGCCAAGCCCACAAAGGCACAAATGCATCACAGCACCAAGGCACAAATGCACCAAGTTGACAGCATCACAGCACAAAGCCACAAGCCCACAAAGGCACAAATGCACACAAATCACATTTCACAGCAGAACAGCACACTGCACACACTGTGTGCAGTGTGCTGTTCTGCTGTGAAATGTGATTTGTGCATTTGTGCCTTTGTGCCACACACAGTCAGACAAGCAGCTAGAGCTAGCGATGCGAGCTAGCGACAAATAAAGACGACATCGCTAGCGATAGCGACAAATAAAGACACATAATACATAATACTGATACATATTACAGGCTACAGCACATAAACCAACAAGCAGCAGCACATATAACTCCAGCAGACCAAGACACGTGAAGAAAGACACATACATTAGACAGTCTAATGTTGAAATAATAACAAAAGCATCAAACTCGATCCGAGGAGTAGACACTTGCTGTTGGAGTTGGATCTAGGCCTGACATTTCAATGCCTTCATAACATGAAAAATAAGCTAACTAGTAATTAGTTGAAGCATAACATGAGAAATATATTGCATATATTATAGTACCTTCTTGGGAGAGGGAGAGCACCGCTGCACCCGTCCGGAGCACCGAAGGAGGGGAGGCGCGGTCGCGCGGAGCACCGAAGGAGGCGGAGGCGCAGCCGCGAAGCACCGAAGGAGGCGGAGGCGCGGTCGCGCGAGCACCGGCGAGGCGGAGGCACGGAGCACCGGAGGAGGCGGAGGCGCGGTCGCGTGGGGCACCGAAGGAGGCGGAGGCGCGGAGCACCGGAGGCGGAGGCCCGAGTGGCCGTCGGCCGAGCCTGGGACTGGGGGAGTGGGGGGAGGGCCGGAGGGGAGCACCGCACCGGCAGCGGATCTAACGAGCGGAGCTGCGGAGGCGCGGAGCGGAGCACTGACTGAGGCACGGCACCGGCGCAGCGCTAGGGTTTTCCCCTTTTCCTAGATTCGGCGACTCGGGCCGGGCCGTCTCCGTGCGAGTGCGCGCGCGACCATGCTCTTGGGCTGTTCGGTTTTTTTGGGATATTCGGTTTCCCCTCGGTATATACCGATACAACCGAATCAACGAAATGCCCGTTTTCTGGATACCGAACCGAAAACCGAAAACCGGTCAAACCGAGTTGACCGGTTCGGTTCGGTTTTTTCGGTTCGGTTTATTCGGTTCGGTACGGAAATGCACAGCCCTATGGTCAGTGATGAGAGGGGTGGTGGTGGTGATGCACGCAAAACAATCCTAGGGTGATTGCAATGCAAATCAGCACAGAGACCAGTGGTCAACGAAGCTTGCCAACAATGAGAAAACAGTGGCAAAGAGATTGAGTTCATGGCAGCGGCGGAATCCAGTGAGTTTCTGGAGAGGGCGAAGGTACATGGATGAAATGCGTGTGAGGCAAAGCTAGGAATGAGGACAATGAGATTGGGGCTTATCACTGATGAAGGAATTGATCATCAGAGCTTGACTGCGGTGGAGCAAAGCAGGTGGATGATGATCTTGTAGCTTGAAGCCCCTCGGTCCTTGGCGTGACTCAGAAGGGGCAACACAAAGTGTTGAAGTATAAGTGAATTGCCCACCTTTCCTCATCAACTTAAGCTTTTAGGTAAACTGGCTGGTGCATGCAACTCAATATGGTATCAGAGCTAAGAGGTCTTGAGTTCGAGACCCGGTTGACGCAATTAAAAAAAAATAATTGCAGTCCACTTCTATTCCACGTCTTAGGTCTGAGGGAGCCTACACGTGAGGGGGAGTGTTGAAGTATAAGTGAATTGCCCACCTTTCCTCATCAGCTTAAGCTTTTGGGTGAATTGGTTGGTGCATGCAACTCAATATGGTATCAGAGCCAAGAAGTCTTGAGTTCGAGACCTGGCTGGCGCAATTAAAAAAAATAATTGCAGCTCACTTCTATTTTCACGTCTTAGGCCTGAGAGAGCCTACACGTGAGGGGGAGTGTTGAAGTATAAGTGAATTGCCCACCTTTCCTCATCAACTTAAGCTTTTAGGTAAACTGGCTGGTGCATGCAACTCAATACAAAGCTCAGCGAAGATGGCACTGCAGTCTATGACGGTGGAGATTCCTTGAAGCTTGGCAAATTCCTCGTCAGAGAACAAAGGGGAAGTTGGCAGCAATCTCCAGTTCTGGTGCTACACAGCGCTATAGAGGCGATGCTAGGGTTTATGAGGTTGAGGGATGGTTCGGCATGTTGATTTCACGTGCCTTGGGTGTCCTTTTGTAGCTTATGGAGGAAGAATTTGAGATGGGGACGATGACGATGCTCGTAAGGGAGGCGGAATCCTTCTCCACATCGAAGATGACACTCAGTGCCATGCTAAATGGTGAGGTTGGGTTGATAGCAAGAGAAGGAGGAGAGAGAGAGAGGCAGGCTAGCACGGTGGCGAGATGGGCTGAGGGAGACGAAGAGAGAGGGTGGGTCGGTGCTGAGAAGGAAATGGGATTAGGCCTGAGAGAGAGAGAGGGCTGAATCGAAAAGAGAGAGAGAGTTGGGCCGATGGGAATTCAGCTCATCGGATTTTTTAGAAATTTTAATAGCCTTCTTTTCAGAAAATCCAAATAATTCAAATAAGCCAATAAAAATGGCAAATGAACTCAGAAAAATCCAAGAAAATTATGAAAAATACTTTGAAACCTCAAGGGCTTAAATAAAACTATTTTGGATTTATTTGATTTTTTTATTAATCACATTAAATCATTTTAATATCTGAAAATTCAATTTAAGCTTTAATTTACTTCAAGAAAATCATAATTTTTTTTATAAAACCTTATTTTAAATAAAAATATTTTTTAAAAGCTCAGAAATTGGGATGTTTCTGAAAATTGGCATGCAACAAGTTCTCCTCGTCAGCATTACAGATCTTGCAGCAAGTACCATCCTCAATGCGCCGGTATTCGGGAGTCGGCACATCTGGTAAAATCTTGTTCAAAACACGCCACCAGAAAACCCTCATTTTGACACAACATTCAGTTTCCACAAGCGTTTCCAAAGGTCGTCAGATCCGGCAGAAGAAATACCACCTTGCTTGCTTCCTGGTGAATGCATATGCAGCTGCATCGATCTTCCTATCCAACAACAAGCGGTCAGATGATTTAACAGAAAGCAAAACCATTCTTCTCCGGTGCGATTTAACAGAGACTATTTAGAATCTTGGTTTATTCTTACTTGGGAGAAGATATATAGGGAAGGAAGGCGCAGGAAGGAGCGCGGAGGGAGAAGGGCGTTACGATCATTTCACTCATTTTCTTTCTCCAAAATCTCATACTAAGAGTTTTGTATTCAATGGAATAATCGCAATGTTATCTAGCAAATGCTATCCCATTTCCTGATTTGCATGTAGCATAGCTACCCTCCCTCTTTACTGTCGTGCAGCAAACATCACTCTCTCAAGCAGTCACGGTGTCCTGCAGCCAATTTTCTCACAAGGAAACGACGAGACTAGACGCAAAATTGCATGGGCTGCCATGGCAGCTGGTTTGCAAGAGCAAACGGAACTCCATGTGTGCAAGTCCAGAGCGTGCCACGCAACTCGAGTTCGAGCGCCTTTCCTCTTCTTGATAAAAAGTTGCCTAGTCCCTTCTATGCATTCTCAGCTCTTTATTCTTAATTAGTTGCTCGGTATTAACCTCAATGGACTAATAGTTGGGTCGTTTACCTGGCTACTTTGGCCATGGGTTAATTTACTAAATAGTCTTTTTTTCTACGAAGTTTACCAAATAGTCTCTCACGGCTGTTTAAGTATGCATGCGTATGCCTCTGAACATACAACCCGTTTTTATTTATCTGCTGCGGTTCTTTTCATTTAGATGATTCAGCCGTTCAAACTCTAGGGAATTAAAGATGATACGGATCCCTTCGTTTTTGTGCTCCTTGTGGCTCTCGCCGACTAATTAGTTAGTGCAGCCATCACGTACGTAGGAAACGAAGCTCAAGTATAAAATTGTAGGATCGAGAACGGTGGCTAGAGGGGAAAATAGAAGCCAACACGATTAAAAGTTTTTCCAAATCACTTCCTCAAAAGAAAAAGCAAATCTCTTTACTCTAATAGTTATTAGAAACTATGAACATCAGATACCAATCACCCACAAGAAAAGCTCCAAAAAAACAAGCAAAACATACTTTGATAAGTCCCAACGGTCTGACCTCTGAACAGGGGTGGTCTAACCACTGAGTGAAGGCGGTCTGACCATAAGTTAGTTGGTCGTTTGACTTATTGTTGGGCTATTTTGTAATTTACCTCATTTTCTAGTAAAAGAAGAGAAAATGCCCATGCGGCTCACATGTAAGAGAATGAAGAGAGAAGGGATTAGAGGGAGGTGACCAGATCAGCTTGAGGCTTCGGTTTTTCATATGTGGGAGAAGTCTTCTTCCCATCTCCTCTCCTCTTCTTTCTTCTTTGGGCAGAAAGTTCGGATCTTTCGTTCGTGTACCACCGAATCCTCCCGATTGTTCGGTCTATTTGGGCCTTAAACCAGAGATGGAAGCAGGAGTTTCAGAGGGGAGAAGAGCTCACCACCAGATCCAACATCCAGGGGCTATTCGGTTGATTGGGATTTGGTTGAGGAAGGGCTCAGCGGCGGCTGTGCCAGTGGTCGCCGGGCTGTGGCTATTGTGTTCTTTGCTTGCAGTTCTTGCTCTCTGTACCGTGTGCTCGCATTCGGTATTCCTCTGGTTCTTTGTCCGGCTTTGGCTGGGTGAAGTGCGACGGGTCTCCATCTTCTTGTTGGCTTTGTGCAGCGTCGATTCATGCCTCGGCTTCTTGATTTGGTGAGTGTCAAATTGAGAAGTAGGGCTTTGTATCTCTGATTATCTCTTCAGTGATTCACTAGTATTTGTCAGTGATTGGTTTTCTAGGACATCATCATTCGACGAGCCTAGCCCGTCAGTCGTCTTGGTGGCTTTGATTTCCATCATCTCGTGAACTGATCTCTACCCTTTTACTTCTGTTATGCATTAGTGTGTCGTGCTTGATTACTTGTTTAGTATCTCTGATATTCTTGGCTGGCACTGGAAGAGCTATTGCATGATAGATTGTGGACTTGTGAATTGCTCGATAAAGATATATGTCAAATTGATATCACAATGACAAAATAAATTAATTCTGCTAGTGTGATTTCTCATATGCTAGTGATATATCTTTGTTGAGTGTAGTCTCTTACTCGGTCATTTGCTTATACTATGTTTCTGGACTAGTACTGTTTACTGCAATGTTAGTCTTGCCAAATACATGCTTATGCTATTGATTCTGTGATTACCAAAATCCCTTGTTAAATCTACAGTGGCAATACTTTAGTGCTAGTCTCTATTTTCTGGACTAGTACTGCTTACTGCAATTGTTAGTCTTGCCGAATACATACTTATGCTATTGATTCTATGATTACTGAAAACCCTTGTTAAATCTGCAGTAGCTATACTATAGTGCTAATCTCTGTTTTTTGCCGAAATGTGTGATTTCTACTTACTCTTGACTTTGGTACTATACTGAGGTAATAATCATTGAGTTAGACTAGCAGAATCTTTGAAAATTTTGTCACTGTGATCGTGAAGATTGACATAGATTGTAGAAGGCCAAGTTTCATTTTAAACTTGAGCAACTCCTCCCTAAGAGTAATACATCAAACTATACATTTGTGCAGTATGCAAATTTTATATGCTCACATATGTGTACTATTAAGCATATTTCATTATGTAAATGTTTTGAATGTATTATTTACTTGGAGAGATAATACGTACGTTTCCATGTCATTTACATATTATTACATATATGCTTTATTGTGCTTAATCATAATTGAAATTATAATAAAAATATTGCTAAAACCGCCTATTTCTAACACCTTTTCCAAGCAATGATTAAGAAAATCATTGTCAAAGTTCTGACATTTTTTCATTTGAAGGAGAGTTGCACCAAAATCAGGCAAAAGAGGAAAAATCTTGATCTACTCTTACTCGTGAGTTCTTGGTGATCCAAATAATCTTAGATGAGTTCTCACATGTCATAGCAAAATATATCATAGTATGAACTCAAGCCAAAACGTTCACAAGACGAAAACCCCAAAATCATCCCTTCTTAAGGCAAAACCAGGTAATCACAAGAACTTGCAGATACACGTGTCTAGATAGATAAGACCTAATCTCCTACATACATCTTCCACTTACACGTCCTTGGCACAAAGTAAGATTAAGAGGAGAAAAGGAAACACCAAAAATCAAACAAAATCAAGATTTTATCACTTAAGTACTAGAGAGAAACATTTGAATGAATTTCGATCTCTATCGATATTTAGAGATAAATATTTTCAACCACTCACTGGCCACACATAAGGTCTAAGAATGGTAAAAAATTTCAGTTACAAGAGCCACTCACATCTCCTACAAGGTTCTTTTCAAGAATTCTAACTGCTCTTAAAATTAGGTATAAACTCTCTTAAAATCTTAACTTAGTCACCTCTCTCCCTCCTTATATATAGAGAGGCTCACAAGGAAACCCTAACCAACACCTCTTGTTGGGTTTCATATATTTACATGATCTAATCTGTTAACCCAACACCACACTAGGTTTTACATATACACGAGCATGCTTCTCAAAGCGCACACACCCATTAATCCGCTAGTGAATCAACACTTAATCTACTTAACAATTTTAGCATATACAAGATCTAAACTACTTAGGTCAATATTGTGTGACGAGGATATAATAATCCTTTTAGTTATTACGTCATCATATTCTTTAAATATACCCTTTAACGATAAGGGAGAAATTTCATAGAGTAGTCATAAGTCTCATGGCGACTACTCCGTAAGCTCTTCTCGACTACCTAGTCATAAGTTCTGCTATGACCACCTAGTCGTAAGTTCTGCTATGGCCACCTAATCATAAGTTCTACTACGACTACCTACTCGTAGTTTTTACTATAACTACTTAGTCGTAAGACTTGCTGTAACTATTTGGCTGTGAATCCTATTGCAACGGTCTGATTATTCTCCAATTAACGACCAACCTACTCTTGCAGTAGGGTAGTTTGACAAGGCAGTTAAGACATGCATTTATACACCATAATCACATATGATCTTACTCATGTTTCTCTAACAACAACCGTCGTATGGCGAACTGCTGCCCATGTCTCTCTGACAATAATCGTCGTCCAACGATTAACTCCCAAAGAGTTAAGACACCTCCTGGTAAGAAGCAACCGCACCGATTTGCCAGCAATATAAGAGACAGATCTTGAGAAAGAGAGGAGGAGGTCGGAATCAGAGATAGGTCCCGGTAGAGAGTAATCAATTATGTAAGTAGTGTAATTCCTCGCACTGTCCACACTTGTGAGCCTTTCTACAGCAGCAATAGCATAGGATGTAGGGTTATTATTCTCTCAGGAGAAGGCCCGAACCTAGATAAAATTCTCGTTTCTTCGCTCTGCATGATCATACAAGAGTTTTGAGTGATTTCCCCCGAATCCAAGAAATCATACATAAGATCGATATTAAAACATCGACACTGTAGTTTTGCTCAAAGTCACTTTTTCGGTATTGAGTTATTTACCAAAATGCCGCTCTATCAACTTCCACAAAACTTCCTACTTTCTTTGCCTTAAAGTAACCCCGTACTTCATCTTTAAGTCCATATAGCTCCAATGACTTATTGCCAAGCCTCTCACATGTCTGAATCTCACCAAATCGTTCTTACTTACAAATGAACCTAACTCACTTAGCGCACCACATGCTTTTTCTAGCATCATTATGGCACCCAGCTTCTCTGACTGTTCTGGACCTTAACTCCTCCCCGAGCTTAATCCCGATCCACTTTATCATTGCCCCGTCATGTCCACCATCGGTAGTTTCTACTCTGGTTCCTCATCATTTCAGGTTATAACCACTCCACTAGCCTCGGTCATCTTCTAGTGACTCCCAGATCGTCTAAACCTCAGCTCCTCCTAAACATTATCTCGATTCCTTGATCGCTTTGGACCTAAGCTTTCCTAACTTAGTTCTAGTTCTGTCTGGCTCGCAATGATGTAACTCTAGAGTACTACAACTAATAATAATAAGCAAACCGTCACGTAACACCGTTTGACACAAAATCATTAATTAATACAATTAGTCTACACAATGCATCATACAAAATGTATACACTTAAACCATTAATCCTAATCTATAGGACCAAACCGTAAACCCTTGTGCACACACCGGGCACAAAGACCAATTGCACCGACCAGACTGCCAAGCCTAGGCTGATCTAATCGCCCCTTACCTCCCTGGTAACAGGGGAGTGGTTTGACTGTAGCCACTAGACCAGCCAAACCGTTGGCACCTTACCGGTCAAACCACCAACCAAAGATTGGTCTGACCACCGTCTCCCACACCCGGTTTGCGCCAGTCCTAGGCCGGTCAGACCGTTCCTAGTCGGTCTGACTGAGGTCCAAAACAGAGGTAACTAAAAAATTACAAACTCTCAAAAACCAAACTCGAACTCCCCAAATCTCTAAACCAAAAATCAGTTATTCATCACAACCATAAGGTAATCTCTACATTATGGCTGCGCTCACTTCAGCTACAGCGTTTCAGGTACTATTCATTTTTTGTCTCGTAGCTTTTTTTTGGAATTTTTGTATTTTATTTTTTTCCATATTCCTTTGCATTGTCTGTGATAGGTTAGCATACCGTTTTTATTTTTACATTTTTTTTAAATTTAATTATGCCTAATAAGCCAACTCAGCTACAGTAAAAAATAAGTTAGTTACAATGAAATTTCAGATAGAAGTTAGAAGTTATTGCTATTTCGAACGCCCCGTAGTCTCACAAAACTTGTTGGGAATGAGTGCTCAGAATTATTGCCCATTAGGAACCAGTAAAAATCACTCAGGCAGGCAGCCAATTAATTCCATATCTTAGCTTGTTGAGGAGTAGTAAATCTTTGGTCTCCGAATCTTTGACATGTTTTACGTACCACGTGTTGAGCTGAAATCAACATCCGGAGTGAGCTATTATTGTTGCCAACGTAACGAGTACTCGTGTTTTACGTACTAGAAACTTTTCCAACTTCTCAAGAAGCTGTAGGCACGCGCCACACTAGTTCGGTGAATACATGGGTTTCCCAACACTAGTACGTCTAATTGTGTACAGGTACCTATTCCGCCAGAAGATTTTCACATAATCCCACCATTTTCCTGTTGGAATTGTACATTGTCCGGTCAACATCGCTTGTCGTTTTTAGCCCAGGTTTTTGTGTGAACATTTGCCACCTTGCACGTCCGAGATAACTCTATCCTAAATGCCCTTATTTTCAATACAGTTATAGGTAAATGGAATTGAAGTTCTTTTAAAAGAAAAAATAGTGAGAATTAAGTTGCGACGTTTTAGGTCAACGATGGCCAACTCTCTAATGAAACTAATCGTTGATAAACGGCTTTTTCAAACCGCTTTCAAAAGTCACCGATCGGTCTCCGTTGCTTTCTCTTCGTCCATGTTGAATGGTTAGAGAGGTGAAGGGTTAGGGAGGTGAATAGTCATACACCATAAACATACAACAGGTTAGGGAGGTGAATGGTCATGCACCATAAACATCTAACACTCCCCTACAGTTAGAACGGGAGAAGGCCGAACGTTCAGACTGGAACGGAACTCCGTAAAGATTGAAGATGGCAGACCCTTCGTGAAGATGTCGGCATACTGTAACGAAGTGAGAACATGAAGGACTCGAACCTGCCCAAGGCCAACACGCTCGCAGACAAAGTGTAGGTCGATTTCCACATGCTTGGTGCGCTGATGTTGAACCAGGTTGCTGGAGAGATACACGGCACTGACATTGTCACAGTAGACAAGAGTTGTGCGCTGGAGTGGACAGTGGAGCTCAAGGAGAAGCTGGCGTAGCCATGAGGCCTCGGCAACACCGTTGGCAACCGCGCGATACTCGACCTCGGCATTGGAGTGGGACACTATTTACTGGCGTTTGGATGACCACGAGATGAGATTATCACTGAGAAAGACACCATAGCCTGAAGTGGACTTCCGTGTGTCGGGACAGCCAGCCCAGTTAGCATCTGTATAGACTATCAGACTCTCCGAAGAGGTGCAGCGAAGTAGGAGGCCATAATCATGGGTACCCTAAAGATAGCGTAGAATCCGCTTCATCGTAGCAAGATGAGGCTCGTGAGGGTCGTGCATATGCGGGCAGACCTGCTGAACAGCATAGGTGATGTCGGGACGAGTGAAGGTGAGATACTGCAGTGCACCAGCAAGACTCCGGAAGTGACTAGCATCTGCTACGGGCGCACCAGCAGAGGAGAGCTTCGACTAAGTATCCACAGGAGTACTGCAAGGCTTGTAGTTTGACATTCCTGCTCGACCGAGAATGTCCAACAAGTACTGGTGTTGAGACAGGAAAAGAGAACCGTCCTGTTGATGAACAGACATGCCCAAAAAATGATGGAGCTGACCCAAATCCTTCATAGAGAATTCGCGCTAAAGAGCTGCAATAGTGCGGTGCAGTAGTGGCGAGGAAGAGGCCGTCAAGACAATATCATCAACATATAAGAGCAGACAAACTGTGTCGGCGCCACGATGAAATACAAAGAGAGAGGTGTTTGTCTTCGCTTCAACAAAGCCAAGAGAAAGCAAATAGATAGCAAATCGATTGTACCAGGCACCAGGTGCTTACTTCAGTCCATAGAGAGACTTGTTGAGGCGACAAACATGATCTGGATGAGCAGGATCAACAAAACCCGAAGGCTGCACACAGTAGACTGTCTCGGTGAGGGCGCCATGAAGAAAAGCATTTTTCACATCCAACTGATGAATTGGCCAATCCCAAGAGAGCGTCAGAGTGAGAACTATGCGGATGGTCACCGGCTTTACCACAGGACTGAAGGTCTCATCAAAGTCAATGTCAGGACGCTGAGTGAAGCCCCGAAGAACCCAGCGGGACTTGTAGCGATCAAGAGTACCATTAGTGTTGAACTTATGCCTAAAAACCCATTTGCCATTGACAACGTTAACACTGGGAGCGTGGTACGAGCACCCAGGTGTCGTTGCTGAGGAGGGCATCGAATTCCTCAATCATCGCCTGACGCTAATTTGGATCAGCCAGGGCACTCCGATAGGAAGTCGAAATGGGCAAAAGCGCCATTGCATGAAGATTAAGGTGCTTGGTCGACAATCAAAAACCAATTTTACCCCGCGTGACCATTCGGTGATCATTGGTCACGGGTGGCATCGAGACCACAGTGGCAGGGCGTGGAGGCCTCCAGCGTGAGCCAGCATGTCAAGGCCGACACCAGGAGTAGCGAGTACGGTGCAGCCGATCGGTTGTTGAGCAGACAATGCTGGGTCAACGAGAGGCCCTGGGGGCGAGCTAGGCCCAGGGGGCGAGTCGGGCCCTAGGGGTGAACCAAGGCCCATAGGGGAGTTGAGCCCAGGAGGCGAGCCTGGCCCCGGGGACAACATGCTAGGCCCAGGTAGCCAGCCAGAGCTGTGCGGTGAGGCCGGCTGAGGCCCGTTTGTCGCAGGTAGCGCCCAGGAGCAGGCATAGTGCCCGGAAGGAAACCGATGGTGTCCTGTATGTTGTGACCTACATGGGACGGTGTCCGAAGTCATATGAGAGGATGCTCTCGAATCCATGTACCATTCAGTGGGGGAGGCAGGCGGTTTGACTATCGCGATCTTTGAAGGTCTTTGGAAGTCGTTGTCGATCCCCAAAACCGGTGCCAAACATGGGGTTCCATGTGGCCGGTTGTGGGGAGGCCATTCCCCCGGCGTCGGACGGGACTCCCCCGGCATGTAGCCCTAGCACCGTAGGCTACGCCGACTAGCCCAAACCCAGTGGGTGCAGTGGCGGTCATCGCATGATGTGGTTAAGGAAGTGGCGCAAGCTGGGGTGTGGGCATGGGCGTGCCGGGCGCACAGGCATGCGGCCACACCTACACAGTGCCCGACCACGAGTTCACAGGGGGCCAGCCGTGTGGCAGACGGGCAGAGGGGATGTTCGAAGGGCGGCTGGAAACCGCTGCCCTTGCGCCAGCAACACCGGTTGCCCCGTCTGCCCCCCCCCACTCTAGTGTTGGGAGCGCCGGAGTTTGGCATGCCAGGACGTGGACCTTGCGACAGCTGCTGGTTGGTGGAAAAGAACGCCATTTGCGTGTCCGTCGCCCGCGTCTTGAAGATCTCCTCTAGAAGGAGATAGGAGCGAGCCTCGACAAAGGATGCGAAGGGGCGCTGCATTTTGAGGATGGGCACCATGTGGGAGAACTGCTCATTAAGACCGCGGAGCACGGACAAAACGAGGGTTTGGTCAGAGATGGGCTCGCTGAGGTCACCGAGAGTATCTGCCATGGACTTGAGTTTACGACAATAATCAGATATGGATTGATCACCTTGAAGGAAATTCCAGAACTCCGCCTCCAGGTAGAGAGCACGTGTTTCCCGATTGCCGAGAAACTGGTGCTCAAGATTGAGCCACACGACGCGAGCCGTTGTCTGCGGTGTCATGACGAGCTCGGTGAGATCGAAGGCGATGGTGGTGTAGAGCCAAGATCGCACCATGCAATCCATGTACGCCCAATTGCCAGTTGGAGTGGCCGGAGTGTTGGACAGGACGTGATCCGTCAGAGCGTACTTGCCGAGCGTGGTGAGAAAGATCCCCCGCCACTTGTTGTAGTTAGCGGATCGGAGATCAAGGGTCATCGGCACAAGAGCTTTGATGTTGATGACACCGACGGCTTGGGCGTGCAGAGCAGCGACGGTGCACCTAGATGCATCACAGAAGGCAAGTTGGAGAGGGTCAGTGGCAAGAGCACCCAAGGACACGGTGTGGGGCGCTGGTGCACTAGACAAAGTTGCTGACAGGGAGTTGGAGCGCTCGGCGGCGAGCGCAGCCAGCACGTCCCGACGAGCATGGTCGATGGCCGCAGAAACCAGGGCCTCGATGCGCTTTTCCTCAGTGGCGACAGTGGCAAGACGCTGGGCTTCAGCGTCCTCAGCTGCACGGCACGCTGCCTCAGCGGCGGCGTCGCCATCAGGAGAACCAGCCATGGGAAGAATGGGGGCTAGGGTAGGGAGCGGAAGCGTGCGGTTACAGGAACAACCGCATCTGCTACCATGAAAACGTAGTGTATTAGAGTCAAGACATACACACACAAATAATCATATGTGGTGATTACATATATGTATTACAAGCACCTTGCAATCTCAAACTATTTATAGAACCAGTTTACCTAAAAGCTTGATATCAGAGCCAAGAGGTCTTGAGTTCGAGACTCAATTGGCACAATTAAAAAAAATATAGCCCACTTCTATTCCACGTCTTAGGCCTGAGGGAGTCTACACGTGAGGGGAAGTGTTGAAGTATAAGTGAATTGCCCACCTTTCCTCATCAGCATAAACTTTTGGGTGAACTAGCTGGTGCATGCAACTCAATAGCCCGCGTCTTCTAAAAACTGTTTTCTAAATTTTATTCTAATAGTTACTTCTTTTGGTCACTATTATTCTATTTCAACCAAAAGACAAATGCTATAAAAAAACCATAAATTCCAAATGATTAAGGGGCCGCTTCAACCGGCTGCGGCTTATGGTTTCAGCCTTCTTTAAGTCGGCAGCCAGTTGGACCGGGTTGGCTTCTCGCATGGGATGGATAAGCCCTAAGCCATGTGATGCAACACGCCAAATCCATTTGCTCCCACCCTAGCTATCTTCCCCACTTAGCGGTGGTGTCACGTTCTTCATCCCCTCAGCCACCCTCGCCTCCCCGTATGTCATCGGCTACGCCCGTCGTGGCAAATGACACTGCGCCCACATCCACGGGGGGTGGTCGGGCACGTGGACATCGGCACCAATAGCATGTACCCCTCCTCATCCGCACCATGTTCGCTATGGTGTTCTGTAACATCATGTTTTTCAGCATTTTCAAAAAATCTTGGATTAAAAATGAATTTTTGGAATTTTATGGGATTTAATAAAGCTTAAATGGAATTTTCAAAAATTAAAAAGGATTTAATATGATTAAAATAAACATCAACATAAGCTAAAAATATTTTATTTAGATTGCTTGTGTCTCAAAGATTTTTTTAGAATTTTGGTGAATTTTTCAAATTTATTTGCTATTTTTTAAAGCTCTTTTGGATTTATTTAGTTCTCTAAAAATGAAAAAGCCCCAAAAGCCCTTGTGAACAATAGCGGGCTCGACCCACCACTGCTCACCGGCCCGCGTCGCACCTTGGCCGCCCAATCCACACCCACCCATGCATCGCGCATCTCGCATCCGCGCCCACGTCCCGGACTTGCCTACAACTGTCCGATCGTCCCCCTCGTGCCACGCGTCCCACTCGTGTCCATCGTCTTCGAAGCGGACTCGCCGTCGCAGTGATCGAGCATGATTTTTCCTCGGTTCACATGTATTTAACTTGCGCCCCACCGCCGCCTTCTCCCACCCGAGCACCGTCGTCCTCGTCGTCCTGACACCGTCGTCGTCGCGCTCCGCCGCCTCCCGAAGACCCTCGTCACCGCCGTTCCCTTCGCGGGCACTTGCATCCACCGTCGCCGACGCCGAATCGCCTCCCCGTCCTCAGAGCTGACCGCGCCTCCCCACCGTCGCCAATCGTCGGTGAGCCGTCGTCGTCCCCGCCGTTCCCCTCCACCGCCGTCCTGCATCGCCCCACCAAACCCTACGGCCGCGTCACCCCGCCCTTGGTCCCCATGGCCGCAACCCACGCTCGCGCCACGTGCCGCGACGCTTCGCGTAGCGTTCCCGCCACGCGTCGACAATCCAACGGTCGCCGCACCCGATCACCACCGTCGATCCAGATCTGGATCGACGGCTCAGATCTCGCCACGCGTCCTAGCCACTGTCGTCAGATGTCGCTGATGTCAGCACGCACCACGCCCTCGCTGTCAGTTCACCTCCCCTGTGGACGCGATCCACCGTGCGTCGAGTCACCGACAGCCCGACCCCACCTGTCAGAGCCACTATTCCATAGACCCGTGGACCGATCCCCGTCTGAGTCAGCCTGCCACATCAGCCCTAGATGCCACGTCAGTGCCACATGTCAGTGCCACGTCAGCACCACCCGACCCTAGTGCCATGTCAGTTGCCACGTCAACATACCACGTGTCAGTGCCACATCAGCCCTAGTGCCATGTGTCAGTGCCACGTCAGCCACCCATAGCCACGTGTCATTTCCACGTCAACCGCACCCACTGCTTTGACGCGACCCCAGGTGCACTGTTCCATGGACCGAGTCCACCGTGAACCCGTTTTCCGTGCATTGAGTCCACAGCACAGTAACTTTTCTAAATTTTCAGTATTTTCTTTAGATTTAAATTTTCGAGAGCTTGTTCTTTTCCGTCCTAGCTACGATTGATCCTGGTCTTTTTTCTAAATTCATCTAAAATCAAGCTCTATGTTTTGGTTCTAGTTTTAAGATTTTTGGAGTTCATTTGAATTTTATTTAATGTTAGTTTTGTTGTTCTGGTTGTTTTTCCTCTCGTTAGATCCCGTCTTCAAAGGAGTAGGAGCGCCGTCAGAAGATCCCGAGTACCTCGCTGAGCATAAACAAGGCAAATCATGTTCTTTGATCATGTTGAACCTAATTTGTAATCTATTATTTATTTATTTTGATTTAAACTATCCTGCATTGCTATTTTATTACAATCCCTTGTACTTGGTGGTTATCATCCTAATTGAAGTAATCCCTTCTTGATAATTTAAAATACCATGATGCAATTGTCACCATAGGTTGAAAAATTATTTAGTGATACCATAGATGTCACATGAGTGGTACAATTAGTATGCTTAGCCTTGCTTATGTTATGAATGAGTTTATTATCACATGTGAATAATTAATTTGACTTAATGAAATATAGAATCGTGGTTGGTGCCACCATTATAAAATTTGTGCCATGACATAGGTGTTTCATTGGCAGTGGTTATACAAAATTGGTCTTCACTTGGGCGAGCGATCGTGTAGTAAAGGAGGAAGTGTGGATTCACTTCGAGGGATGTGGAAGTCTCGTCCGAGTAACATTAAGGACTTAACTTTGTGCTCTATTGATCTGAGCTTTACTGTGCAAACCACATGTCTAGTATGGATTAGACCTGACTGATTAATTTGTGATATTTCAATTTCAATCTCGCCATTTTGATGAACATGATTGCTGATTTCCATGAGGCGCAAGAAGGGTGTGATGCGAAATCCTAGCAGGCCGGATTGAGTTGAGATTGAACATTGTAAAAGCCTTTTTGTGATTTTCTTAGATCGAGACTAATCATATCGTGTGGGTAGAGTTGTGCAACCTCTGCAGAGTATAAAACTATTTGAATAGCCATGTCCTCGGTAATGGATAACGCTCGGTGATTTCACATGAAGGGTAGTGATTTCATAGAAACTTGTGGTTTATGGTTGGAAAGTGAACGGGTAGTTCGCTGTTGGTTTAGCTTGTGGATGGTAGGTTCACAAGTGATTTAATTTCAATTCCGTTGATTGTTTATTTATTATTATTTTTCCATTAAAGTTCACTTTCAATCTATTTATCGTATTTATCTTAAAATGTCATTTTATGTAAATTAACCTTTTAGCTCTTCATTGGTAAGCCTTGTATATTATATTGTATTTATTTGTTACAAACGACTTGCTGAGTACTAATGTATTTACGGCTTTATGCCCATGTTGCTCAATTGAGGGGGAGTTATACCAGCAGGAGGTACCAGAGGGAGGATATTTCAGCGACTTCGCGGATTAGGACTTTGCGCCCCAGTCGATTGTCTGTGGGCATATCAAATGGCTACTACGTTTATTTCTATTTTCTGCTGATGGTTTTAAACCCTTCTGACTAGTGATATTGTAAGCTTGGCCATAAGGCCGTACTTTTGGATAATTGATAATATTTGAATTTCCCCTTTCTTTTAGCGTGTGTATGATTGATAATTCATCTATGTTTAACTGTATGCACTAACGTGATCCTAGACTAATGCGGTATACACAGAGAGTCTGAATTTACATATTCGGGTCTCAACATGTTCTCCTAGATCCGACGACATCCCTGGCGTCCATGTGCATTCCCTCTGTGGCTTGTCCAGATCCGACGCCCACTACCTCCAGCACTTCCTTGCAACACCCATCCACGGTCCGAAGTGATACACGCAAGAAGGGCCCCGACAACAGTGAGGTATGGTCTAAAGTCTTGTTCATCTTCCCCCTTTCATGTAGTACTTTGTGCGATGTGGTAGTACGGCCAGTGAATGTTAATCCTGTGGGTTAATTTACGCTCCCCTTTGACGCTTTGTCATTTTGATTTGGTGACCTTGCTGGTTGTGTGCACTCATGCATAGTCCAATATTGTTTGTGTTTTCACTCGATTCACAGTCATGGTCGTTGTGTGCGGTTGTGTTCGTCGTGTTTACCTCTTCGTTGTGGGGATCGCAGCACATCGACTCCAAATGTGCGTCATGGAGTGATGAGGAGATGCGTGCATTCTTAGATATTTGTGTAGAGGAGATCGCTACTAAGAACCGCCCTTACACTCTTCTAAACTGGGTGGGGTACACCAACCTTAGCCTCAAATTGACAGTTTGCATCGGCTAGTCTTACATGTGCAAGCAACTAAAGAACAAATGGGAGAGTCTGAAATGAGATTTTACGGTGTGGAATAGCTTGCTCGAGCGCACCTTCGGCCTTGGCATCGACCTAGAGACGGGCACGATTTCGGCACACGATGCGTGATGGGCAGAGTCTATTCAGGTTAGAGGCCATGAAATTCCTACAATCACTTTCATGCCCACTCAGTTCAATTGTTCTTCGTGTCAATGCCATAGTGTAACTGATTATTGCTTGCTTTTTTGCATGTGAAGGCCGGAGTGCCATCCAAGTTCAAAAAGGGGCCCTGTCACTAAGAGGTAATGGAGCTATGCTTCGACAATAGCACCTGCACCAGTGCCTACACTTTTTTACCCGGGTTTGACACTCTCGGCTTGGACAGCGACGACAATGACACCAACCCCACCTTAACCCAAAAAGGCAGTGGCTAGTGGTGGAACCTCAGGTACTTCCCTTGGGAAGTGGCCTTGGCCATCACCAATGCCACCAGCGGGCATCCCCCATCAAAGCGGAGTGACCGAGACCAGCAGCTGAATTGCCTCATTGACATATATGGGAGGACCCACACAACCGACACTTCCATGACTTCCCCTGTAAAGGACACAACTAAGGAGGACTTCTTCCGGCTAATGAGTATGGTGGGGGATGCCAGGGCTAGCCCAGAGAGTGACGAGTACTACTATGTGACTCAACTGTTCATCAAGTTAGAGTACCACATAAGCTTTCTTGCCATGAAATCAGATGAGGGCCGACTTCGTTGGCTTCGGTTGACTTAGGAAAGGATGAAGAACCATTCATGATCATTGCTTTCCTTACCTTCGGTTGTTAAACTTGCATGCATTCAAGCCACGTAGCATATTGTTGTTAATTTACATCCCGTCAGTTATATGCTCTCTGTTTCATGAACTGAGGTTGTTCGTCAGTGATATGCTATTTGTTAGTTGTTTCCTGCCATTTGTTAGTTGTTTCATTCTTTGTTATGTGATACTGCTATGTTACCTATTGTTTTCTATTAAGAGCTTTAGTGCATGGTTCAGTCAGGTTGTCTACATTTTTCGGTCGTAGTTCTTGTGTGTGGGCAGGACTGTTTCTCAGTTCTGTGGTGTTGACTTCAAATCCTGCTACTTTGGCAATCTGCTACTGTTGTTTGCTACTTCTTAGAGGTTGGTTTCTTACTGCGAGGTTCTATTTGGGGGTGGCCATTGTGAATCCATTGTTGCTTATGAGCTCTCACAGGTTTTCAGAGGTTCTCAGAACTCTGCTTTCACCTATCTACTTGCGAGTGCATGTCGCTCTGATGTTAACTGTCCATGGTGTTGATGTCTTTTTTGCTTGTGTATGTGCATCACGCAACAGTGCAGTATTGAATGCGGTGTTGTGTTGTGCAAAGATGAGTCGAAGGGGACAGCAGGGAGGACATGGGGCCGAACCATCATATGGCTCAGTCCCCTTCCTTGCACTCACAGCGTGAGTCAAGTGATGATAAAGTTAGTTCAGGGAGCAGGCCACCCTCCAGAGTTCCAATAATGAGCAAGTTACAATGCCAAATGCTGAGCGCGCGTGGCATTTCAACAGACACAGGTGCACAAGTCAAAATGTACTTGTGGCATGTGACTTTCACTACAGGTTCACTTTCATGTACGTAGGATGGCTAGGATCGGTGCTGGACACACGTATCTTGCACGAGACAGTGGCCAAATATGGTGATCGGTTTCTACATCCGCAGAAGGTAATAATTCCCCTCATTTGTCGTTTGCGCAAGGCAAAATATATATTTAACTTCGAATCATGTTAACGTTGCAGATAAGTACTACCTTGTGGACTCAGGGTATCCCAACAGGCTGAGATACCTTGCTCCATATCGGCAACATCAGTATCACCTTTAGAAGTTCTAGAACGGCTCACAGCCTGTGGGGATGCAGGAGGTTTTCAACTTTTGGCACCCATTCCTGATGAACGTGTCGAGCATTCATTTGCATGTGCAAGATGAAATGGTATACTCTTGACAACGTGCCAAGCTAAGAGGCATCCAAGCAGAAGGCCATAATTGTCAGTATGATGGTACTCCATAACCTGCAAGAGATATTGCAGAGCCACAGGGGGTGCACGTAGGCCCTTCAGGCGTAGCCAGGTTAGCGTTACTGCCCTCAGTATAGGCAGTGTGTTCAGTACTCATGGACCTCACATGGGATTGAATAGTGGCTTCGTTGTTGGCAAGCATGTAGGTATGGCATTGCAAAAGAAAAAAAACGTGTATATACGATGTATGCATACTTGTGCCTTACATGATGTTGTAATGAACTCATACTACCCTATATAAACGCGGGATCAAATACATGTACCACATCGCAAATGTTTCAATAGAGTTTCGAAAATCAGCTCAGCACAACCCAGTAAGCCGTAAACCGTTTGCAGCACTTCAAAATAAGTCGCAGCTTCTTTTAGCTGCTATATTATAATTTAAACCATAAATTATAAGTCAACAGTCGTAAGCCAAAGCCAAAAATCTGCTGCAGTGGGGCCTACAACACACTCTGTGAAACCTCCCGCAAGATGTCAGGAGAGAATAAATAAGAAAAGCAAAAAAAATGACAGTTTCCTCTTCTCTCTTTAATACTTCTGCTCCAGCAGTCCAGTAGCCCACTCCACTGCCCGCCACGGCTCCTCGAACAGACGCGCGGAGGTCACAGGGAGCAGAATCCAAAGCACTTTCCTTCGCGGCAAAACTCCAAGCAAACTCTGCCAGAACAGCAGTGAAGGGGAACTGGTGGTCATGTCCCTCATGACATCCCTCACTCCCTACAACGCCTTCCATGCACCTTCATCGCCTTCTTGCCCGAGGAGAGCCAATGGAGTCCCCTCCCGGTGGTCGCCATGGCCTCCACAGCCAAGTGAGCTCTGTCCCTGCTCTGCACCATGCCAAGAATCTCGCCTCTGGGTTGCCATTTCCTTTCCTGCTCTTCATCTTGCTGAGGGATCGTGTGCGGCTTGTGGATTTTGGGAATGGATGCTATCTTGGCTGTACTTTCCTGTGGGTTCTACTTGATCCTTGATATGGATTGGGGTTCAATGCTTCAGCCATCTGGTTTGGTAGTTCTTGATCTGCCCCTGGTTTGGTTCAACTGAATTTAGTCATCAAATTATGCTTTGATTGATGTTTTTGTCATAATCTTACTTTACTGTTCGTATGAAGATTGGAGAGTTGAGCTCTGAGAAAATTTCGTTGTCTTAGTACTGCCTTATTTCAAACTGATTGGTTATTGCATCAAAATAGTGATTCTCCTTCATTTTAACTCTTTTTATTTGTGGGGTGAGCTATCTTTTATTATATGAATTGATTTTAACTCTTGTTCTCTTTTGAGAATATGCATATGTAAATTCAATAATTCAGTTGCGTTACACCAAAAATTTGTTCATGTTTTTTGGATGCTGTTAGTTGAGTGCTGCTTGGAAACACATTTAGCTTCATTTGCATGTTGTCTGGTATTGGATTTTTGTTCGGTTCTGCCTCTGAGTTTGTTACGGCTCACAACACTTATCTGCAGCATCCCAAAAACATGAATGTACTAGTGTAGCGGAGTAATGCTCATCGCGTTTTACTCAAACATCCAGTATATAACTGCATAGCATGTTAGGTTCTATTAAATCCAGTGTGTCTTCACTCTTCAGCAGACAGCAGTGACTGTCACGCAGAAATGGTTAAATTGTTGAGAGATCTGAATTTAGTGAAGTTTGGTTAAATATTCAGGATGTCAGTTCCCGTGCTGTACTGGTGTGCAACTAATATACTGATGTGTAATGTGCTCCTACCAGTAGCAATATAAAAATTACAAGGAGGATATTTGGAATCAGATGTTTCTATTTTGATTAAGTCATGTCATTTTAGCTGACAATTTGGCTGATGCTTTCTTGAAACAATGATAGATCTTGACCCTTTTTACCCTTTCATTTAGTTGCAAATAACATTTATCAGTGCTTGAAATAGTATTCGCATAGCATCAAGGATTCTTCATAAAAAATTAGAGCAATTAATTTTGGACTCATTGCCACGCTATTCATGAATTCTGAATGTTACAATCTAATTTGCATGAGAGGATGTAAATTTGCTGGGAGAAAAGCGTAGATGTTTGACCAATCTAAGCGTTGTACCGGATAAATGCCACCTCACAAGTTCCTTTAAATCCAATTTTTGCATTACTCTTCTTCCAATTTTTAACTTTGTGTTGCTTTATGAAGGATCGAAACTCCCAAAAGGCCCTTCACCCGAACCAGCTGGGCTATCTGGACAAGAGCATGGACTGCCGAAGAGAGAACAGGCATGGTGATCTTATAGCTTACTGGGAGGGTTGATATGAGACAAATTGAGAAGACTATACAGCATCTGATTGGCTCTGGAATGGTAAGCACTTGTGTCTAATTCCTGGAGATTGTCATCTTTCTTATTTTACTTTTCCTTTTCTTGATTATTTGTTTTATTGCTGACAAAGAAGGGATCACATAATTACCAATAAGGAACTCTGATTTCTAATCTTCAGATGACAACTAGTTGACAAAAAAATGTTTACTAGGATAGCAAATATGTTCTTTGAAATAAAAACAACGGTAAGACTTACAAAGGACAACTGTTGATATTTCATTCACACAAGCACTGTATGGAATAATCTTGTTCTAGCTGGAGATGACACCTCCATTGTGAAAGTGTCGGTTAATTTACTTGCCTACTTGATAGGCACCATTGTCTATTGTTCCAGCTGCAAACGATTTAGTTGCACACTATAGTTCAGCAAGGGCAACTGTTAGTTGACTGATCACCTTCAGCAACATACATGACAAATGCATAAAGATACATTTTTGTTCAAAGCCCACCTTCTGCTGTTCTTCCTGCAGGACCCAAGAACTGCGAACAATCCCTATATGGGCTTCATTTACACATCTTTCCAACAAAGAGCAACTTTCATATCTCATGGCAATACCGCAAGGCACGCCAAGCAGTACGGGGACCTGAAGCTAGCTCAGATATGCGGCACCATAGCGGCTGATGAGAAGCGCCACGAGTCTGCTTACTCCAAGATAGTCAAGAAGCTCTTTGAAATCGATCCCGACTACACGGTGCTTGCGTTCGCCGACATGATGAAGAAGAAGATCGCAATGCCCGCCCATCTGATGTATTTTTTTTTCTTTCGAAAACACAGGAGAGCTACGTTTCATTGCATTAGGGGGATGAAAAAAAAAGGAGGGGTGCCCAACAGGATCCTCACTCATATGGGGACTAAATATGAATGAGGCTTTTACACAGACTCAAGATTCATACACATAGCGAACAAACACGACTCGACCTAGCCCTTTCTGACCTAGGTTGCAAACACAAGTCCTAACCCTTGCAGCTTCTTCGCACCAGCCATGCACTAAAGGCTGTGCTCGTCCTTCAGCTCACTCAAAATTGTGTTAACCGAAGGAAAAGTCCCCTCAAACACACATGCATTCCTATGTTTCCATATAATCCAGGCGTCGAGCATGTGTTCACTCCTTTTTTGTGCTCCTTTTTAACTATTCTCATCGTCTTGCGCCACCAATCTGCAAAGCTCCGTTCGTTTTGTCGTGGGACTGAATCTGCTAGGTCCAACGGATTGAACAATCTGAACCAAACTTGTCTTGCCACAACACATGTTGATAAAAGATGTTGTATCGTCTTGTCTTCTTGATCGCATAGTGGACATTTATCCAGATGAGAGAGGCCCCTCTTATCTGATGTATGACGGGCAAGAAGACAATCTGTTTGAGCACTTCAGCATGGTGGCGCAGCGGTTGGGCATCTGCACTGCCAGTGACTACGCTGACATCCTCGAGTTCTTGGTCCAGAGGTGGAACGTCGCGGGGCGCAGGATTTCGTCTGCTCCCTGGGGCCAAGATTCAGGAAGCTGGAGGAGAGAGCTCAGGCAAAGGCAAAGCAAGCAGCGGCTGTTCCTTTCAGCTGGATCTATGGCCGGCAAGTGCAGCTTTGAGTAAGATTGCAAAATAAGTAGATGAAATATTACAGTGATTTAGTGATGAGGAGGTTACTGTAAGAACGAATAACTTGGTCTTTTGCTGTTGTAACTTAACAGCAGAATAGAATGAAAGTTACCTGGTTCAATATAAATTAGGCCATTAGCTAGAAATCATCTTTGAAATGCTTGGCTTCTGTACACTGCATTCTTCCTCACCTGAATTATGCTCATGCGTTCCTTGCAAAGCTCATTTAATACGGCACCACATTGGTTGTATAATGCATACTAGGCATACTTGTGTTACTGTAAGTGGGCCTGGTGGGTGGTGGGTTAGTGTGCCTTGCAGTGGTCCACTGGCTAGTGAGACATCAGGCTAAGTATATAGGCCACCAAACTGGGGTGCTGAAAGAGACAAGTCGAACAAACAGCTGTTGTAAATGCTATGTGATCTTGCAAATTTCTTTCTATTTCTTTCTGAATATGGTACATCGTACATGTGTTGTTCGTTTCTTGGATCACTTTTCAGCAATCTTCAAGAATTCTGAATCTCTGTATCATGCAAATGACACTCATTTGTCATTCAGTCTAGCATATTATGGGAATTTCATGATTTACTGAGAGCTACCTATGAAAATTTGATCAAAGCACTTGTTGGCAATAGGTTGATGAAAAACAACGGCCATTGTACAGAGAGACGTCATTATTATTCCACATGAACTACTTATACAGGAATTCCTGAGAAGTGACTATCAATACAAGATATGCAAGAGAAACTGAGACTGAAGGATATGTTACGGAGCTAAATAGCATTCTCTATATATGCAATATGCTACGTATCTTTATTCAAGCAAAGGGAAAACATTAACCTTTTATAAAAATATATATTCAACTATGCACGCGTACGTACGTACATCAACAAGAAAAGAAGGAAACAGTTCAGTGCAGTTTCTCCACGAGAATAGCCATCTTTGGAGATCTCTTCTTCATTTCTTCACAGTATACAGCATGAGCAGGTCTGGGGTGGAAAGATATCAGTCAATAAGGTTTCATTTTAGTATTGCACCAAAAATTTTGCTGACAAAATAAATAATGCTACTATGTAGCTTTCAAGCAATTTGCCCACCTCACTGTAACAACGCAGTTTATCAACCTGAATGACCTGAGGTAAACTTACATCTCCACGGTATTTAAGAGGGATCAAAATTTAGTTGTCCATTTTAGTCCATGTCATGACATTATATCCATGTTTAGAGTTATAATTGCCATTAACACAAAGACGGTTGGTGATTCATACTGGTGTCTGAGTTGAGTGTGCCTGAAGTATTCAGCTTTGCTCATGCATGAAAAACGAATGAGCAGATTGTGCACCAGTGTAGCTTAGTTTGGTTCTAGTCAGATATCTGATGGTGAATTGGTGAGTGATTAGTTGTGCAAGTTGGTCGGTTCATATAAATGAATCTGGCCAAGAATACCCTTAGTATTTAGAGCTATGTGATCTGCGGTTGCAATGCTGTTATCCAGCTAACTTGTTTCAGAAAAGAATAGCTTGGATTATCTTTGCTGCAAGGCCTGGTCAGTGGTCAGCAGCTCACCAAATTGGTAACACTAAAGACAATGTTGAAACTGGAAAATACGAGACTGAGTTGATAAGTTGTGTAACACAAACTCAATAAATCTTTTCCAAATATAACAAAACTAATATTAGACAAACGAAACTGTTCAATCTAAATCTACAATTTAAATCAAGAGCATTCAATAATTAGAAAAAGGCTTTCCCATTGAAAAAACAATTAGACTAAGGCTTACCACTACATGGTTAGACAAACTGAATAATACAATGTACATGTCATAGTGACTGGCCATAATTTTATTTCATATCTGCATGTTCTTCAGTACTTTTTTTTATTGATATCATATCAGGAATTTGTAAATAAGTGTGATACACTAGACTAAGGGACCATAGTGTCACCATACTAATAGTGCAGGTGAAAAATAAACCCATGATATATTAACCACAACAAGGGACCATACTAATAGTGCAAGTGAAAAGTAAACACATGATACATAAAAATACCTACTTTGTTCATTGAACCTTGTTATTTCTATTAGTGGTCCAGCAAAGGATTAATGGTTGTAAGATTCTACAACCCATATAATTTATTTTTTTTATATACTCATATATCTACATCGATCAATCAGGTATAATAATAAAAACTATCAAGATGCCAGATAAAAATTGGTCATATATTTTTTTTTCTGATTTGTGCATGTATTATACAAAATGATACTGGAATCTGTATTATTGTAGGAGCAGTTCAACAATGCCATTAGAGGCTAACTACTAGTCAACACTAGGGAGCAGCTTACACACACCTGTTTTACTTTATGTTCCTGGTTGCCACTAGAAGATGGTGGTTGCCTGACAGAAGAGTTCGGGGACAATTTATCATTCCTCACCCTGTTGAAAATTCCAGTGTACTTCTCACCTGATGCCGCATTAGAGTCATCCCAATCGCCGAATGGTGGTACAGTCACTTCATCTTCAGCCTAGATTCAGAAATGCAAAAGCACCACCACATCACTTATCAAATACTTCTAACACATCATATATACACCATTTCTGAAGGTCCAAAGGAAAGAAAGAACTGAGAAGAAGAGGGTACAACTTCATAGGCTCGGCCTCCTTGCTTCCCTCTGCTCCTTCCAGGAGTAAGTGGACCATGGCCTTCAGATGAGGCCCTCCTTTCCGGAGTTTGCATTCCAGCTGACCTGTGCTTAGGCTTTGCTGGATTGGCTGCTTGCATAGGAGAGGCAGCCCTAGCAGTTGTTCTGTAAGGGCTTCCATGTGAGCTACCGTACCCACCTTGGTCTGGGTGTTGTTGGTGCAGTGGATTTGCATGCCTCCGAGGTGCAGGTTCACGGTGGAGAGGGTATCCAGTAGGCCGGGGATGATCGGTTTCAGGCTTTCTTGCATGTGGCTGGTACATGGGTTTTTGGTCCAAGGCTGGTGTGTAAGTGGATGGATGCAATGGTAACTTGCGAGGAGGTTCAAGGTTTCTTCTCGGATCAGTTGGGCTGGAAGAAACACCGGTATTCTTGTTCCTTCGCACGTCCTCAAACTTCTGAGTGTAAGGGGTGTTACCGGTGGTCTCCCAGTCCCCAAATGCAGGAATTCCATGTTGCTGTTTGGACCAAATGAATTAATAAACATTGTTAATGTGTGCAGGATTCTTATTATTGTGGTGAAACCAAGTAACCAACTGAAATAAGGTATATCTTGGGAACATATTAAGTGATATTGCAGACTTGGTGTATGCTCTCAAGTGCAGTGTAAAGATAAATTACAGCTAATTCTAAGCTAGCCATGTCTAATAAGTTAATTCTAACAAATTACTGTTAGAGCTCTTAGATACACAACTGTTCAATGATAACTTGCTCCCTGAAGAATGGAAAGTTCCTTCGTGGTTGAAGAATAATCAGTAGTAACAGTAATAGCTAACCAAAATCAGCAAGAGTAAAAGATGGCCAAGGAAAATTATGGAAACAACGAACAGAACAATAATATTTCAGTAACTATTTTACCATCCAAAAGTGCATGTGAACAATTTGCATCCCTAATCCATATACACTCTATGTTATATTCCTGAATTTGACATAATCGAGTTCTCTATGGATGTGCCTTTGCCCTTCATCCATATGACCATATCAAAGTCAAGAAATCCCTAGAACATAAAGTAGGCCAGAAGTACACTCCGCAAGCATCAGCATTTCTTAATCCCGTTATCCCATATATCCATAGTTGCTAGACTTTGCACTAAAAAATACTATTAAAAAAACAAACATGAAGAAGATTCGTGGCTCAGTACTGCAATTAGCTAAAACAACCAACCTGTTCAAGATTAGTGTAAATGCAATAAAATTTCAAATTAGTTCCTCCGTAGCTGGTTAATCAACCGTCAACAGAGTACGAAACATCAAGTATAATTAAATTGCATCATGATACAAGCCTCAAACCTAAGTACCAGTAACGTATAACTGTTCTAAAGCAAGGAACACAATAAGTCCGTTTTTTTTTTTTTGAAAAAAAGGAACACAATAGTATGACGGGAACAAGCAACTCACCGCCATCAGCCACTTCGAGCTCACCGCAGACAGAGATCCAATAGGAGAAAAGCGTCTCCTTTTCGAAGAAATTCTAGGAGCAGTGAACCCAATCCTCCAAAAAATAACTAGAGGCTGCCAATTTTTTTTTTTGTCCAAGAACGACTAAATCAGCTCTCTCTCTCTCTCTCGGAGCTGACAAATTGCCCAGGGACAACAAGATAAAATCACCAAAAAAGGAAAACAAAAATCAAGGTATCTTTCACTCCAAAAGCCCCAAAACAACCTAAAGGTTCCTCATTTCACCAAATCCAAGAAAAGAAAGGATTGAAGCCGGCTCTTTTCACTTGGATTCCTTAAGGGAACTAATTCCCTCAACAAAGGACCCAGACCACCTCAAAATGAATCAGAGAAGGCCCATTTCTCACCCCGCCCCCCACCCCCCCAAGTGTGTGTATATATACACACATGCTGAAATAGAAGGGGAGGAGGAATTCGAGAGGGAAGGAGACGGTACGGGGAGAAGAGAACAAAGGGGAGAAAGGACAAGAATGCAAGAAGCGCCACTGTTATGTTTGAGGCCTTCAAAGCTCCTGTCTTTTTCTTATTTACTTATTTATTTTAGACTGAGCTAATATTTGTATTTTTCATTAGTAAATATGTTGGATATAAAATGAATTAATTATATATTTTTATTTAACTCTATTGATAAATATTAATTATTGTGGATGTTAGTTCAAGTACTCAAGTCTCTGGTTAGTCTTTTTAAGTAAAAGATAGGTGGAACATGATTGAAAAACATATTTTAGTCTAAAAATTGTTCAAAGACAGATTTTTTAGCAGATTGCATACATAATTTGACGTCATCTAGAAAGTTAATTTTACGTCAACATAAGTCTGCATGCTGTTGGGAGGATGTGTTATCTGATGATTATGAACACTGTTAATTCCATTTATTTAAATCTCATCTTCTGCTCAACTTGTGACTTAAGTACAAAACGAAGAAGAGACACGTTATTTGAGCCTTTCAAATTTCAATAACTAAATGCAAGTGTGGTTGCTGGTTTGTCCTTTGACTTTTCTTGCTCTTGCCACTTATTTCACTGCAATAGTCTATACTAGCATTTAAATTAACTTACTCCTAAGGTTTTTTTTAAGGAGATGTTCATAATGATGTTATCTTATGACTTATTTACTGTAGCTGGTTTATTTTTTTTACTGTAGCTAAGTTGACTTATTTGGTATAATTAAATTAAAAAAATTAAAAATAGAAAAAACATGTTAGTCCATCACGAACAATGTAAAGGAATACGAGAAAAAAAAGAAAAAGAGCTTAAAAATCTAAAAAAAATTAAAAAAGATGAAATTACTGAATAATAAAAAAAAGCAGAAGTTAACTTTAAACCAAAATGAGCGGATACATTTTCACCATTGAATTGCTATGGGTGGGTTACTTGAGAGGAGGTGAGGTGTGAGGGGGGCTTGGACGCATGCTGGCAAACTGGCAATGGCATCGCCAAGCTATGGATCGGAGGCTAGCGATGTGGGGTTTAAGACACTACCGGTGGAAGAGGCGAACGCACGTGCTTGAAATGAGAAAAAAACCACAATTTTCTCATACTGCCAGCGACAATCAATTCAAGTCAGTCTATTCATTTTTGTCCTGAATGGGAAGTGAAATGCAAGTACTTAGGAATATATGCATGTGATTGAAAAGCTAAACCTATAGACGTCCACATCATTGTGTCGTAGCAAGACTAGAATCCTTCTTCTTTGGGTTCAATAGGCTCTGGCGTAAATTTTGGGATTAGAGCATATGATTGATGTTGACAACTTGACATGCATATCCTCCACTTGTCGGATGGTTTGTTGGCACGGACGGAGGTAGTGGAATGCCCGGTATGTAGGGTCATACCTAAAAAACTAAATTTTTATTTTTAGGAGATTAGTTTAAGGTTGTGCTTAGTCCAATTTATACAAGTTAGTTTATAGTTTTTTTACTATAATTAGTTTATTTTGTATTATAATTGCTGGTGGTTTTTGACATAATTAAATTTAAAAGATTAAAAATAAAAAATATATTAACCCATCACGGACAATACAAATGAACACAAATGTAAATAACTTTATGAATTATAGATGATAACTCGATATGCATATAATAGTAATTTTAACATAATTAACAAATGCTAGTTATATATGATAACTCGAGGGTGGGGTGATGGCTGATTGAGTTGGTTAGGATCGCACGCTTATTCTACACATATTCACTGGATAGTACTTATTATATATATAACAAGAGCACCATGGAGCTCAGGCTCCATGATTGAGATTTTTCATCTATGATTAAGACTTTCTATTTATGATTAATTCAGTATACTAAATCAATGACTTCCTTTCTAAATCAATGTCTTTTCGAATTAATACATTCTAACAAATTTGCCTGATATATTATATATCATTACACTTACATGTATCTAAAAGCAATTCAAAAACAGAGAGACCTAGTGCCCAAACACCATATATACACATAGAGAGAGAGAAGAGGGGGGAGGTTGTGGTGTCAAAAAGATGCTGCTGTGCTTGGAGGGCGTAACCAAGAATAATGAAGTCAGTGCAGGTCAACTGGTGGCTACTAGTAAATGCAACGTGCAAAATTGCACAATGAAAGGGGTGCCTGCATGCATTGCACACGAGCTAATCTGATGAGATCACGTCAAGCCTCCAACATTGCCTCCCTCGTAGTCCTGGCTTCTGGAACCTCGAGTCAGCGAAAAGGCCATCTGCTCTGACGTATGTAGCAAGCAAATTTTTCAGAGCAGAAAGAGACAGCAACCAAAACTCATCACATCAGATAAGTTTGTTCATGAAATTGAACGACCCAATAATTAAAGGGTGTTCGTAATAACGATGGTTTATAATTTTTTTTAACATTTAGAATAGCGATAATTTATGATTTTTTTATTGTAGCTAGTTTATTTTTTTACTGTAATTAAGTTAGCTTATTTGGTATAATTAAATTTAAAAAATAGAAAAAACATGTTAGCCCATCACGGACAATGCAAAAGAATACATGGAAAAAAGGACAAGCCAAAAAATCTTTAAAAAACCAGAAAAAGACAAGCCAAAAAATCTTTAAAAAACCAGAAAAAGACGAAATATTGAATAGTAAAAAAAAAAAGAAGAAACCAGAAGCAGAAGCTGACTTAAAAGCTAAATTGAGCACCCTCTAAAGGAAACTTAGGAAAGGACTACAGATTCCTGCATCTTCTTATGTCACTTGAAAGATTGCCTTACCAATGTATGGAATAAATATATCTGTAAATTCTTTGAAGTTCCTTCCAACTCGTGAAATCTGGCGACCAGAACTGACAATAGGTGCAGAAATCTACCATTCGCTCCAAACAAAGAGATTCAAGTATACAATGGGATTATTATGATTCAAAGGACTCCAAAGAAGGGATTGGTGATGGCAGAATTCAGCTCGGCTCCAGCCGTATTCAGGACGGCCTTGTCCACCTTGTCCCTTGCTAAAAACAAGAACTCGTTGTCTTCGAGTTTCTCAAATCCGCAGAACTCAAGGAACTCTATTCCCCCATGCAGATTTCCAACCCTCTCCTGTAAGGTACAAAAAACAGATTATCAATCCCACATTATTCAGCAGGTTAACAACAGAGCATTTTTCCAGTTCCAGGATTAGCAGTTTCACCTGAAATGTAGCGTTGCTGAGTCTGATCTTTCTGAATTTCTCCTCATCAGGATTTCTAGCTACGTTTCCAACGTAGGTAAGGAGCGTTTGAAATGCCCTCTTCACTTTAGCATCATCCTCCTGCCGCAAAATTGGTCTCACGGTTAGGTTAAAAGTCAATTTCAAATAATATGATTAAATCAATATAGTCTCCACAGCTTATTTTATGCAAGTTATGCAAAATCAGCATCACATAAATAGTGCATTTTGTGTTAAGGCATAAAATATGAGCATGTTTCTGATTAGGTTGTTACCAAATCATATCAAGAATCAAAATATGCCCATGCAAGAGATATATGGTTCTTCCAATGGCATGCAAATATATTGCCATATTGGTTGCCCCTCCTTGCTGATCCTACGGTTACAAAAGTCATATTGAGCATCGAAACAAAGGGAGAAGAAGCAATGTAAGGGCCTGTTCTTTTTGGCTGCGGTTGATGGCTTTTTGGCTGTTTGCGACAGAGATTGCAGAAAGAGAGATACTCGTTTACGATTTTTGATGGTACAGATATTAGTTTTTTAACATGTACTACAATTAACTTGTAAACATCATCTTAAAAAAATACTCCGTTTAAAAGTTAGTTACTGTAACAAAAGACAAAAGCGGCTTTTAGAAGCCGCAAAAGAACAGGGCCTAAATTAGGTGATCCCAACTGCGCTGAACCTATTTTCTCCACAATTGTGTGCAAAATAGGTAGTTTCTCTTTCATGTTGGGACATTATACTGTACATCCAATTCTTCATGTTTTGTCTTTTTCTCATCATAGTAGTAGAATTAATCATGCTTACCGACTTGCAATCCACTAGGTTACACAACATACACTGTTTGTTACCCTTCTTCTACAAGTGCTTCGTTTAGAAGATAAACTACAGGAGGAACACAAGTTTTTCGTCATCTAGCATAATTTGCCATCTACTTTCATACTTAAAAGTTACAGCATACACAATGGCACAAATGCAACATTTTCCCTTTTTTGGTAAGACGGCACATGACGACATAAAGAAACATGATGAGACAAAGCTACAGACCTCCAAAACTTGCAACTTGTCAGTTGTCACTATAACTTCAACAAGTAATAGAATTCTTAGGTTCCTCAACCTCATAAACTAAGGTGTCTAGTTCAACTGCAATTGTATTCGTACATATTCAACAAAAAGTTTGTGTCAAGCTTCCATCTGGTAATCAGTAGTTGACACTAAATGAATGGATTTCCTAGGCAAATGTGAACAACACAATGCGGTGACTTGAAGGAAAACTACACATCATACCTTGTTCTGCTGCTTAAGATTTCGTAAACAATCCCTCATACGCTCTGCCTTTGTGGCTGGCCTAACAGGTAATGCACTCTGGAAATTCAAAGACCACAGTTAAAACAACGATAAAGATTTAAAATATTTCTTATCAAATAATCTGGATTTGTATCCTCTGGCCTTTCAGTTCGTTTCTAAAGGCCCCTGCACAACCTGCCCAACCAGAAATCAAGTGCGATTGACGTGGAAGAGAAGTTCTGTATTTCTCCTGAGAAGTGAGAAGTTCAGGAGTACTAGAAACACTTGACCACTTTCATCTCAGCCGTTTGATTTCTGTTCAGGCAACTCAGATGCTCAAAATGGTACACTGTGCCGTTTAAACTGACAATTAATGATCCAAATCTGGATCAACAGATTATTACTGGTAAGGAAACCCCAATTCAAAAGAAAATACCTTCTCTTCAACAGGAGGTGGTGCGCTTGGTTTGGCAGCAGCTGGGTCTTCCGGAGGCAATCCAAGTTTCCTTCTCCTTTCAGCCTAAGAATTGAAAAAAAATAAACATTTTAGGGCCCAATTACTAAAGTTTTCTTCATTAGTTACAAAAGACAAAGTTCTTCATTAGTTACAAAAGACAAAGTATGTAGTTGAATATCTCCAGGTTACATTAAAGTAAATACAGTACTTCATACAGTTCCTATGCAAAACAGCGGAGAAACTAGTTACTCAACCAAACTACCAAAGCAGGAAGATTCCTAAGAATGTGATGGAAAAACCAGAAACCTTATCCTCTTCCAGTTTCTGACGGATCTTTTCTCTAGCTCTTTTCTCCTCCTCTTTCTCAAGTCTTCGCAATTCTATCATGCTGCACATGGTGGGAAAAAATAGTCAAAAGGGATGGATAACATGATATTATTGGTAGAAGTGTAGTTGTTGTGGTATGGCTACAACAGTGGGTACATGGTGCCCTTCTCCATGAGAGACATCACCAAAAAAGCTAGAGAGAGAGCTGGTGGTAAAAGTGAGTAGATCTGGCTCTCTCATACCTCTCTTAGGGGTTTATATACATGAATGGGATAGGATAGAAAATTCCCATCCTACCCCTCAATAATTACAAAAATTGAAGGTACATTGGTACATTCCTTTATACACATATCCCTATATAAGGGCTAGACCACCCCCACAATAGTATTAAGAAAACAAAGAACCAACCGTTTCCTTTCATTTTCCTCCTCAATTCTTTTGGCTTCAAGAAGCTCTTTACCAATTCGTATCCGTTCCTAAAAAATGCCTGATATGTGAGCCAAAATACTAAAAGAAAGAAGTAAAAGAATATACCAGATGAGAAGGTAAGAAATAATAATACTAATGCAAAGGCCACTATTTTCTAATGTTCAGCCAAAGCATAACTGGCAAACATCAAGATCACATCACACAAAACATAAAACTAGTATTGAGATAACATGTGCTGCAATTTTAAGTTTTGATATCAACGCTCATCAGTATTCTCAAATACATGACAAAAAAAGGCATGTACCATCTAAACCTCCCAACATATTACAGGCTACAGGTATTTAAAACTGTTGTAGATATACATATTTTGATGATGAGTACAACATCACAATTTTCCTTGCACTTCGGCATTAGCTTCAGCAGATTTATCATGTGGATTGACAAAAACTCGAGGCAAGAGGTCACATAAAATTTTTAAAAAAATCCATGGGAAGTTTTATGTTGAAATATTATTATAAACAACTATTGAGTATAAATGGGCACAGCAAATGTTCTTCCTTTTTGGATTGTATTGTTCAAGTCTTCAAGATCTAGCATGCTTGAATAATTATAAGAAAATGATCATCTGTACAAAAGAAGCCAGATGGAGAAATGTCTTACAGGTTAGACTGATGTGGTGCTCTATTCGTTCTGATACCAAATCTATATACGTCTTAAGTGCATATATAGGCATATTACACATCACGAAGGTAAAAAAAAGAGATCATACCTTCTCCCTTTCTCTTTCCATCTTTCTCTCTTCTTCCTCTTTCTTTTTACGAGCACGCTCCCTATAAATGGAGTGGATGATTTCAGTATGAGATGCCTTGTAAGAAAACAATATTTTGTAAAAAGCAAATATTAAGTTCAAGAACAAACAATTTAAATCAAAACTACATGGTTATTGTTAAAAGTAGGTATATTCCATTTGATTTGTACAAACCGATTCGTTTCTAAAAACACCAAAGCATTCGATCCGACGGCCTTGTGGGCAGCGGCTCCAGCAGGTGGGATCCTTCTCCTCACGGTGTCGTGTGAGATTGGCGCACCTGCAGACGATGGCGGCGGCCTGATCCAGCCGAAGGAGATGGAGGCTGTGGCAACAGAGGCTGCGGTGGCAGTGGCTGGGGTGGCGTCCAAGGTGGCCCGATCCGGCTGAAGGAGACGGAGGCGGCAGTGACAGCGGCCAAGGCAGTTGCGGCATGGGCGACGTCTGAGGCGGCCCGATTGGGATGAGGCGGTGGTGGCAGCAGCCTGAGCGAGCTCGGGCTAGGCGGCGGTGGCGGCGACGAGATGGCAGCAGAAGGAGCTAGGTTAATACCCTATGCTCTAATACCACGTTATGAATATTGTGTATATATTAATGAGGCACAATTGGCAATATTCAACTCGGTTTGACAAGTTTTCGGTGTTCGGTACGGGATTCTGATTTTGGTTTTTTTTCACCGTTCGGTTTTTTCGGTGAAAACCGGTTGAAAACCGAAAAAACTACGTACTGTAGTATTAGTAGTAGCATGCGCCAAGGAGGATTCGAACCCACAACTGCAAGCTTGAAAGCCCTCCGCCCTACCAACTGAGCTAGGGCTTGTAGGTGTAACTAATGACCACAAATAATATCAATATGTATCCATTCACTCATTCAGTTCATCAAATGAACACCACAACGTCCAGACTGTCCACTGTCCAGTGTCCAGCCGAAGCCGAGTAATGTTAGATTGTTAGTAATGTTAGTAACATTGTTACTTGTTAGTCTTAGTCTTGAATAATGCTAGGGTACATTATTGATCATTTTCTTGTGGTTTCTAAAAATGGCAGAGCACATCATTTAAGTTCTAATTCTATTGTCAGTAGTATATATATTGCCGCCTACACGCCTCGTTAGTCGCTATGTCATTCGCAATTCAGGTCAACTTTGGTAAATAGGGTATTTACCGACACCGCACAGAAATAAATTAGGATTTACCGATACCAAACCGTATTTTAAAAAGATACCGTATTTACCGAACTAACAATACCGTATTTACCGTATGTACCGAACCGTATTCACTGAATAAACAGCCCTAGACAGACCCAACCAGCCAATCGTCCCAACACCACATCCCACGGACAGTTACTTGCGTTTATTAATTATGGTAAGTTACTATCGTATGCACATCAAGTTATCATCTATAATTTATTAAGTTACTTACAGTTCTCACGCATGTTACTATTTCATACACATAAAGTTATCATCTATAATTAATGAAGTAATCATCTCATGCACTAGGAAGACAGGTTGTGAGTAGGACCAGGGTGCGCTAGCTCACGCGCAGTTACTATATTATGTATATAAAGTTATCATCTATAATTCATAAAATTACTTATAGTTGGTAAAGTTACTATCTTATGCACATAAAGTAATTGGTTATTTGCAACAACGCTATTTTTGACTAGTAGTAAAAATGACAAGAATTTTGAAGTGTCAAACATATTCAATATGGATCTTGTTTTGTTAAGCTCATAATTTCGAACACAATGGTGCAAATGGATCGCAGATTGGCCTTTCGATGAAAGACTTATTTTATTTTTTAGTTTGTAAATAAGATAAAAAATCACAAGTCAAGTGCAGTTATTCTCTTCTCTCTCCTACTGCATGTATGCATACATGCGTTAGACCAAAACCACCCAGCGCAAAAGACCCACGCGTAGTTACTATCTCATGCACATAAAGTTATCATAATTCATGAAGTAACTTACAGATATAAAAGTTACTATCTTATGCACATAAAGTTATCATCAATTCATAAACCGCACCAGGAGGATTGTGCGCGTAGCTAGCGACCCACGCATAGTGTGTGCGCCTTATGTAGTTTACCTATATATATAATTGTACAAGTCTAGTTTAGTCCCATATTGTCTTTCATCTGGATTCTTGTGTCCGAGGTACTTTATATGGGATAATTTATATTTGCCACTCCATACATTGGCCTTCTATGACTTGTCATCGATCTCTTTGTAATCAATTTTTATGCCACTCCATACATTGGTTCCTTCATCTTTTGCGATTTTCAAATATTTTATCCATTCTCTATTCATTCTAGCTATTTCCCAATGTGAAATGACCATCTTGCCCCCTGTGCATAGCTTATTCTGCCCTGGTCCTCCTTGTGCAACCTAGGTAGGGTAAGCAAGATAGTTTCCCAAGGCCCACAAATTGCAATGAGACCAGAGAACAAGATGGGGGATTCATTGTCGAAGCAGGAAGAAGAGGCAACAAGGCTGAAGGCCCACAATGTTGTGCTCCTCGTGGAGTCCATTGAGAAGTGAGGGCAAGTGGATGCCATGTGCCTCAACGAGGCCTCTGCCGACGCCATCATGCTCGCCGCCATGGAGCACACTATCCTCTAGATTGCCCTAGTGGGGCCCTTGTCGCCTTAGAGGCGGCAACAGTGCTACAGTTGGCAAAGTTACTATCTCATGTACATAAAGTTACTGGTTATTGGCAACAAAGTTATTTTTGATTGGTAGTAAAAATGACATGAATTTCGCAGCGTCGAAATATATTCAACATGAATCCTGTTTTGTTAAACTCATAATTTCGAACACAATGGTGAAAATGGATCGCAAATCGGACTTTCGATGAAAGAGTTATTTTATTTTTTAGTTTGTAAATAAGATAAAAAATCACAAGTCAAGTAAACTTATTCCCTTCTCTTTCCTGCTACATGTATACATGTGTTAGACCGTAACCACCCGACGCAAGAGACCTGCGCGTAGTTACTACCTTATGTATATAAAGTTATCATTTATAATTCATGAAGTTACTTACAAATATAAAAGTTACTATCTTATGCACATAAAGTTATTATCAATTCATGAACCGCACCAGGAGGCTCATGCACGCAACCAGCGACCCGCGCGTAGCGTGCGCGCGCACGCTGATTAGTGCAACCATATGTGTATGTGTATGTGTATGTGTATGTGTATGTGTATGTGTATGTGTGTGTGTGTATGCTATTGTAATGTTACTACGCCCAACCATTCTGACTTCCAAGCTCTATGCAATCGGGGACAAATGTTGGATAAAAAAATATTCCCTTTTAAAGGCAGCACTCCATATTATAAAAATGCACAATTTGCCCGTTAGAAGCAATTACTGCCCAAAGTAGGATGCCTAGAACACTAAGTCTCTAAATGTCAAGTCAAATGATTCATAACCAGGGAAAAACAGCACTAGAAACAAACAAAGAGTTCTGTCGTTTCTAAGGAGAATTATTAAACCACCAGCCCATGATTCAAAAAGAGGTTTAGAAAAACACCTTAGCTCCTGCGCTTTAATCTTCATTTCCTCAGGAGTCAGAGAGGGTTTGTTAGCCTCAGTTTTTGTATTAGTCGGCACCTGAGAAGTGAAAGAAGGTAAGCAACCTGCAGATGTTATGTTCTGGAGGAAAACATTTGTCTTGCCAAAGTGTTGGTATAACATAGAATGATAGAATATCTATTATTTTCACATTGAACACAATTAATGGATGACATAATCTGAGAACTTAGGAAACCTAGACAAATGTGCAAGTTGTCCTAGTTGCACATGGGCTGTACACATGGAAGCAAACATCAATGGAGCTTTGGCAATTGAATGCAGATAAGCTAAAATTCACACCATTAATGTGTACTTTTAATTAGCTTTCCTTCAGAAAAAAATTTGGATTAGAGGTATCTTTATTCCTTAGATGTGACATCCAGCACGTGAAAACATGCCATTTGGAAAATGCACCATATCCTTAATTTGGATCAAAACCATTGCTTCTGGAAATTTGAAGGGTAACATGTATCAAAGATTAGAGTGTGCAACTGTCATGGCGCCCACAGTTGTTATAGGCTTGGATAGGAGGATGATAGTTGGGGTAGGATTGAAGAAGATAGCAGCAGGTAGATGGAAAATAGAAAGAAGACAGAAAGGAAGGAGCTTCGGCAGGAGAGCAGAGAACAGAGAGAGACGTACAGGGAGAGAGATGGGACAAGTTTATTATTCTTCTCTGCCCATCAAAGGTGTACATGAGTCCTTTAATAGCCAGCCATGCAACTAAGAGATAAACCATGCAACTAACAGATAAAGGCCCCATTCAAAAGTATTGTGGTTTTTAGCTGAAATAACACTGTAGTGGCAATTAGGGCTATAAATAAGCCGAGCTCAAGTGAGCCTAGTCTTTCAAGCTTGAGCTCGATAGAAGTTCGAGCCGAGCTCAAGTTGGGATCCGAGCTTGAACTTGGGCTCGAGTTCGGCTTATTAAAACTTGATAATAATTAAAATAATTTATTATGCACTAATTTCAATAATAAGAAAAGTTCGAGTTCGAGCTTGGCTCGAGTAACCTCAATAACGGTCAAAATAATTCAAATATGTACTAATTTTTAACAATAAAAAAAGCTCGAGCTCGAGTTCGACTCGAGAAAACTTGGTAAGAGTTAATATATATCACTATTTAAGCTCGAATCGAGACTTGCGAACTATTCGAGCTCAACTCGGTGAAGCTTGCGAACTCGAGATCAAGCTAAGTTCAGATCGTTTAAAGCTCGAGCCGAACTCAAATCAAGCCTAGAACGAGCCGAGCTTGAGTAGCTCGCGAGCCTCGAGCTTTTTTTACAGTCTTAGTGGTAGTTAGCTTTTTCTAAGATATTTAATTAAAGGAAAATAAATTATAAAAATAGGAAAAAAAAAAGAAAAACACCATTATATCTCCATGGATAATGCAGAAAAGAGAAAAGTCGTGTCCATAAGCCAATGCATTCCAAACGGTTTTTGGCTTTTGAAGCCAGAAGTTGTTTGGAACAGGGAAAGCCTAACCAAACACACCTTACTAAACAACTGCAACAAACTAACAGATAAGAGATAATCAGCAGCTTCCTGTTGTGACCTTCGCTGGTACGCATGGCCCCATTATGTGCACCATGACAGCAACAAATTGTGATAAACTAAGGGAACTATAATGAAGTGAATACCAAAACAACTACTGCTATCAAGCACATACTACTTTGCAAACATGGGACCAAGTTTATCACCATAATATCATAAGGAACAAATCTCTAATAAACAAAAAAATAAAAATAAGAATGATCATACCAGTGGCATTTCATCAATATCCGGATCCTCCTGGTGCTCAGAGAGCCAGTTAATGGCACCTTCGATGGTGCTATTACCTAAGTAAAAAGTACATGGGCAATTCAAAGTTATGAACATCATTGTGTTTTACTTTACAATTAGATGAGCTAATATCAGTAAAGGCACTATAAAGTACAACTACAAAAGGTAAAATTTATTGCCTACACGCTGCTTATGCTGGTCCATTCGGATAGTATAGTGATTTGATGCCACTATCATCTTCAACGAAATTTACCCAGTTAAGAACAGAACTGAACTTTAATGCGAGTCCTCAAAAGCATAACAAACATTTCGACTTCCAATGCATAATATAATGCCTTATTTTTCTGTCATATTATGCATTTTGGTCTATAAGCATTACAGTGCAGAAAATATGTCTAACTGAAACTATAGTGGATCTTCTGGCTTGCCAAAGCACTGAAGAGTGATTATGGGTGGAAGTGTGGAACTCTTGATTGCTGCACATAATTAAATTGCCAAGCATAAATGTCCAATTTAGGGCCTTACTTTGTTCGTCTAATGCTACAACCTTGAGTCGGTCATTGACTGTGACAAAGTCTAGAGTTTCTTAGTAGGATGTCTTAAATAGCTTAGTAACATGAGCAAACATATATTTGAACAGTTAATGCTTTTCTAGTTTCTACTCTATTCTTAGTCTATCCTAGTACTTTGGTAAAGAAAACATAAATCTAAGTTGGATAGCTAGCACATATGCCAAACAGACATCAATTTTTTTCCTCTTCTATAGTTCCCCATGAGAAGCCCATCTTCGGAAACTGCTTAAACAGATCCATAGTAGTCATTTGCTGTCTCATTTTGAATGCTTTTCTATTGAGTCTTTTATTGGATACATGGCAGTTTATTAAATGACAATTGTTTTACTGAAGGGAAACCCGGCCATTTGTGGACTTTGTCAAGGATAACAACTGGGAAGTAAATAATTTCGATTGTACAAATGGGTGGAAAATATGAATGATTTCACATTATGCAGCAAACATAACAGCTCAATCTTGGATGATTCTCATGGAAAATACATGTATCTATGATTCTACTATATGATGAAAACTTGCCGACTAAATCCATAAAATTGTAAGTGTTATATACGTAGGATTTCTAATTTGGCCTGTTAGTTGCTTCCAAAGCTGAGTTCTAAGGGCCAGACTGCCGCTGATGTGCTGTGCTGTGCTGCACTGAGCTTATTATTAAAGCTGGTGTTAATAAGTAACTGTGAAAGATCTAGTACCCTATTTGGCAAATTAGATTATAGTTTAACAAATTCTGTTAACCAATAGTTAAACTACCTATATTTCTTCTCACATAGTTAACCAATAGTCGTCCTTTACTGAGGACTTGAACCCCAAAAAGGGCCACAGTAAAATGTTTACACCATAGACAATGTTCTGTACAATAACATTAGCATCGACCACTAAGATTACAAAAAATCATAACGGTGATAACATGGTAGTCAAAGGAGTCAACGCTATGGGTACACATACCGGAGAAGTGAAGTGCCCTAGTGGCACGCGCCGTCGCAAACCCCATCGCCTCGAGGTCCACAAGCATCTCCTTGTTCACCTCCGGCACCACCATCTCTGCCAGAACCGAACACACCCCAATTACACACACTCCTCAACACTCAAAAGCTGTCACAGATCAAACCCTTTGCTTATCACGAATTCGAAACCTCACCTTGCGGCTCCCCGCTTCCCGAGGCATCGACGTCCGTGGCCTCAGAGGCCGGCTTCTGCGGCGCCTCGAGATCAATGGGCTTGGCCGCCTCCATGGTCTTGTCCGTGAACTCCGTGTGGCCGGTGCGCTTGGTGTGCAGGTCCACCTCCTGCACACCAAAATCAAGAACAAGATTGGATCACGAACCGAGCAAGATGTGTCGAATTGGATCAAGAAACAACCGAATCCGACCGAATTAGATCGAGAAACAGGAGGGGGGTGGGGCTGCAAGGCGGGATCTCACGGTCTGGGAGCGGCAGGGTTTGCCGCAGTTGGCGCAGACGAGGTTGAGGACGGCGTCGGTGGACTCGGAGAAGTTGGCGTGTGAGGTGGCCTCGGCGTGCGCCTGCGCCTCCTCCACGCTCCGCAGCAGCACGCCGCAGTCCCCGCACCGCAGCGACAGCCCCGCCATTGCTGCTGCTGCTTCGAATTCGATCGGCTCGATTCCAATCGATCGAATTCAGGGCAAAACGAGGTGCTTGCTTGCGAGGTTTAGGGTGAGTTTGGTAAGAAAACGAAGAGACTGCAGATGCGCTTAAGTTGGATTTCCAGAGTTTCCGACTTCCAAACGGAACGTGCAGATCGACGACGATTTTTCGTTTTTTTTTTTTACTTTTTAGCTTTTTAGCCTTTTTTTTTCTTTTTCATTTATTCCTATGTTTTATTCGTGTTCATATAACTTTTTTACTTTTATATTTAATTATGTAGAAAAAATCAACATCAATTACAGTATAAAATAAGTTATAAGGTAAGACTTATAAACCACTTAGAGCAGACCCGCACACTTCACACCTTTCGGATACCCCATTGCTCTCTTTTAAAACAGTACAAATAATTGTGATCTTTTTTAAAAATAATAGTTAGACAGGTAATGGTATGGTCAAATATCCTACGAGTAAATTTACTTTACACTATAAATTCTTATAAAAGTCTAAGTTTCAATCTTAAAGTACAAAATCAGATGCTTTATAATCTTTATGTCACAATACTGAATATATTACACCCGAGGTCGATTGAACGTGGTTTTAGCTGATGTGGCATCAATGTGGAAATGGTTTTGTTGCGTGGCATCCACATGTACATCCATGTCATCCTCATCTTCTTCCTCTTCTTTCTCCCTCCTTATTGCATTGAGGTGCATATGTGCTCGGACTAGCGCAGCATGGTGTCGCGTTGGAGAATGTCACCAAGCGTCATGCTAGCAACATCCCCGACCTTAGCGGTGCCCAGAGAAGGAGCTCTTGAGGAGCGTAGGCGGCAATGGCACGGTGCTGTCGGAGTACAGCAACATCCTCGTGGACCTCTCTACATGCCTCACAATCGACACGTTCATCAATGCTATGGCATCATGCTATGACACTAATGTCGCACTATCGCCGATGAACCTCACAGTGGCTTGGGTGGCCGTAGACTAGCTGGAGCTATGGACGGAGGACGGGCTGGCCCGCCGCGCCGAGGACTAATTCCAGGAGGTGGTTGTTGGGCCCCGGAACTTGCATTTTGAATCATGTGGGTTTGCTATGCTGGTTCTATTATTAGTGGCTGCCACATGCATTCAACAACAATCATATCACATCCATATACAATAAATTTAGAACAAATAGCGCATTTATATAGTGAATAAACATAAATGACAGAGTTTACAATACTAGGGTCGACCAGCCAAATAAAGCACACAAATAACAGAGTTCACCAGAAGCAAATGATAAATGAGGCAGAAAAAACTAGAAAGTATGCCTCATCCCAAACCACAGGCAATTGACTGGAGCAAAACCCTAAAACATGTGGCATAATACTACCCGCAAGATGTATCTTCTTTTGTATCATCTGAATATGTCCAACAAGCAACAGTTGAGTTTGAAATCGTACCCCTGCAAGACTTTTAAGCAAACATATATATAGTATGCAGGCTATGTCAAAGATAGTTGTCTAGTTTAATTTAATTTGTGAAACATGCTTTCAATTAAAATTATAGATTGCAAATGGAAGTTATAAGAGCATTTAAATTTGATAAGTAAATAATGGTAAATCATAACTTGCATAACTTAGAACAAGAGACCTATTGCCCTAGAATCTCGAAACAACGGCATAAACCTTGCTAGATCAATAGTGTATGGATATCCCATCCATATCTTCAAAGAACCATTTTGTAAAACATAAGCTACTTGTTGTGGGATTTCACCAAACTTTGTCTATAACAAGGGATATGGCTATTTGAATAGATTTACACTCTGTAGATGTTTTACACTTTACCTATACGACATAAACATCTTCCTATGTTATAGATGTCATGCGATAACATTGCTACCCGATTTGAGTGTTTATGATGAAGTTTTTACATTACCGGTACTAACAATCACCGCGCTATGATTCATTCTTAGGACTAGGAGTGCCCTACAGCGTCCTAAGACTCATATGGTGTGTTTGGTCCATTATAGGTAATGTCCCTTCGAACATGGAGACTGCACCATGTCCGCATAGCCCAAAAATCTATCTACAATCTACCACTTACGGTGACGTTGCTAGTGCTAGTAACTTATTGTGCTAAGCCCTTCCCACAAAAGGCACGTATGATTGTATGACTGTACTTGGATCTATAGTACAAAGTGAATTTGTCCTTAGGGACCCGAGTGAGACATCCACCAACCACATTCTTGTGCGAATTGCACCGGTCTCCACAACCACTCACATAAGTCTAAACTATGTTTTCCACTTTCCTTGCTAACCAAAATAACAGAGGTAAACTCCTATATACCAATTCTTGAGTATCATCCATTTTTTAATATTGTGATTCATTTCCAACTTAGCACTTCTAATACCGTTATGAGCATGGCTAAACATCAACTACTATATTTAATTGCAAGTTTCACACTTTACTACCAGTGAGTATTATTGCTATGGTGACAACAGTAAGGTATCAAATTGTCAAGATAGGATTGATACGTCAATTGGGTATAACTACTGCATATATCAATATAGTGGCTTTTACCAAAATTATGTGCATGCATAGTAGTTTTGAACACAATATAAATAACATTGAAATATGGAATCAATATGATCAAATGGGTGCTTGCCTTGTTGAACTCTTGGTCTTGCTCGGGATCATTAGCGAAGTTCTCCAGAACGTCAGTATCTAATTCTCAAATACCAAATATTGTAAATAAGAGGTAAATAAATTCAAATAGAGAGACAATTCAAATTTTTTATAGAATATGAAAGAGGCTAATTTTTAAAAATTTTAGAGACAAAAACCAATTAATTTAGAGTTCATATGCAAAAGTTACATGCACTTGAATTTTATTTGGTTCAAAAAATCCTGAAAATTGGAAAATGGTACTGTTCTCAATGGTGACACCGAAGGTGCAATACTGGAAATACATTTTCCAGTGGAGGTGGTGCATTCTCGGTGAATTGAATGCATATTTTTTTTAATTTTTAGGTTTTTAAAATGTTTTAATGAGTCGGGCCCACATGTTAGAGGCTTAGTTGGTTAAAACGATTTTAAAAGAAAAAATAGCATGTGGGACCAACTGGTTAGTGGCTTGGTGGGGTTGACTTTTTGGTGACTCAATGCGGTGTGCGGCTTAGGCGAGGGCTGTCACGGGGAGGTGTGTGGAAGGGAGGTGTGGGAAAGCAAGAGGGGAGCAAGGGGAAGCTCTAGGGAGGTTTGGCAGTGGTTGAGCATGGTTGGTGGTGGCTGGAAGTGAAGTAGTGGCGACAGCAACCATGGCGGACGACGAGGTTGGAGGGGAGGTGGCGTAGGAGCAAAATTGGGAGGGGATGAGCATCTAGGGACCGAGGGTAGTCCATTTTGGATGATGGAGTGGTCAGAGACTCACCGAGGTAGCTCGTCAATGGTAACCCGAAGCAGTGGAGGTGGGCTCTTGTTGTGGCGATGTTCTAGTGAAGAGAAGCTGAAATTGAGGAGGGGAAGGGTTTAGGGGAGTGTAGAGGTGCTATGGGTGAATTGAATTGAAGAATGGCTCATAGCCAAATTATTGCTCAGGCATTGGAAGGAAGGAGGAGGGGAGGAAGAGGGGTGGGATGGGTGCAAGATTGAGCCAAGGATCAGCTTATATATGCACGGAGAGGCGGGCATTAAGCAATGGTCTTTGCGCAGATTCTGGCGCCATTGCTGCCATGAGCAAGAAGATAAGGGCGTGGCTAGGGATGGCTTTGTAGAGGTGGTAGAGGTATGGGGAGGGCGCAGGAAAGCAGGGACATGTATTGGTGGGTGGCGGAGCAGCATCTCGAGGGCGAGAGTGTCGGTGAGGACATGATGGGTGGACATGAGCTGCGGTGGGATTCTAGGGTACGGCAGTGTGCTCTATGGTGTGCAGTGCTCTGGCAAGGATGAGACGGGACGGGGTAGAGGGCAAGAGGAACTGGGCGAGTGATAGCGCTGTTTGCGTGGCGTCGAGCACCTGGCGATTGATGTGGTTCTATAGAAGTGGAGAGAGGAGGGGCATAAGGAGGAGGGGGTGGTAGGCACAAGGTTCAAGGTGGTGTTGTAACACCCTGTTTTTTTAGTGATTTTAAAGTTTTAAATTAAAAATGCAATTATGGAATTTTTTGGAAATTAATAAAGCTTAAAATGAATTTTTAGAAATTAAAAAGGATTTAATATGATTAAAATAAATATTAACATAATCTAAAAATATTTTATTTGGATTCATTGTGTCTCAAGGATTTTTCTAGAATTTTTGGTGATTTGTTTGGATTTATTTGCTATTTTCTAGAGCTCTTTTTTGTTTTAATTGAATTTCTGAAAAAGAAAACTCGGGAAAATCCAACGAACAGTATTGGGCCTGGCCCGCTACTGTTCATCTGGCCCAGCTGCGTCGCCGCCGCCTGATTCCACCCCTGCCACGCGTCGGGCATCCACGTGTCCCGCTCCTCGCCGCCTTGCCACACCCGTCTGATCCCGCCCTTGGCCACGCGTCACCCATCCGGTGTGCCACGTGTCGCATGCGTGGTCACCGTCTCCGATCCAGACACCCCCGCCACATCGTGTCCTTGCCAGACTCCTCAATTCGTGTGCCTTTATAACGCCGCTGCCCCCGCCGTCGCCTCTCACCCGAGCACCGCCACACCTCACCTCGTGCGCCGCCGCCACCCGTCACTGTCGTCTTCCTTGCTGAGCGCCGCTGCCCCTCTTGGAGCATCGCCGCCGCCGCCATCACCATCGCTGTCTCGCCGCCCCGGACCCATCGTCGACGTCTTCCTCGCCGATGAGCGCTGCCGCCTTCCCGTGCCGAACCCCCGACCCGCGCACGGTCGCGACACGCCGCCCCCTCGGTCCGCGCATCCGAAGTCGCTTCGTGTCTAGCGCCACCATGCATCAGCCATTCGATGGCCCGCGTCCCCATCTCCACCGTCGATCTAGATCTGGATCAACGACCCAGATCATGACGCGTGTCAGAACCCCAGCCGTCAGATCTTGCTGACGTCAACTGGCACACGCGCCTCGCCGACAGTTCATCTCGTCGGTGCACCCGGTCCACCGTGGACTGTGATATTGACAGCCGGTCCCACCTGTCAGAGCATTGTTCCGTAGACCCGTGAGCCGATGCACTGTCCGAGTCGTCCCACCTGTCAGAGCATTGTTCCGTAGACCTGTGAGCCGATGCACTGTCCGAGTCAGCAAGCCATGTCAGCCCTAGGTGCCACGTCAACACCACGTGTCAGTGCCACGTCAACGCCGACCGACCCCAGGTGCCACGTCAGCCCTAGTCTGCCACGTGTCAGTGCCACGTCAGCCCTAGTCTGCCACGTGTCAACGCTACGTCAGCCATGCCCGCCGCGTCAGCACTGCCCATGCACTGTTCCGTGGACCGAGTCCACCGTGAACCCGTTTTTCCATGCACCTAGTCAACAACAAGGTAACTTTTCTGAATTTCCAGTGTTTTCTTTAGATTTAATTTTTCGAGAGCCCGCTCTTCTTCGTCGTAGCTCCGATTAACCCCGTTCTTTTTTCTAAATTGATCTAAAATCAAGCTCTACTTTTTGGTTCTAGTTTCAAGGTTTTTGGATTTATTTGAATTTTATTTGATATTATTTTTATTGTTTTGATCGTTTTCTCTCTCGTTAGATCCCGTCTTCGAGGGAGTAGGAGCGCCGGCAGAAGATCCCGAGTACCTCACTGAGTGTAACTATGGCAAGTCATGTCCTTTGATCATGTTGAACCTAATTTTCAATCTATTATTTATTTATATTGATTAAAACTATCCTGCATTGCTATTTTATTACAATCCCTTGTACTTGGTAGTTATCATCCCAATTGAAGTAATTCCTCCTAGATAATTTGGATACCTTGATACCATTATCACCATAGGTTGGAAAATTATTTAGTGATACCATAGATGTCACATGGGTGGTACGATTAGTATGCTTAGTTTTGCTTATGTTACGAATGGGTTTATCATCGCATGTGAATAATTAATTTGACTTAATGAGATATGAAATCGTAGTTGGTGCCACAATTATAAAATTTATACCATGACATTAGTGTGTTATTGGTGTTGGTTATACAAACTTGATTTTCACTTGGACGAGTGATTGTGTAGTAAAGGGGGAAGTGTGGATTCACTTCGAGGGATGTGGAAGTCTCATCTGAGTAATATTAAGGATTTAGCTTTGTGCGCCATTGATCCAAGCTTTACCGTGCAAACCACATGTCTAGTATGGGATAGACTTGGCTGATTAATTTGTGATATTTCAATTTCAATTTCGCCATTGTGATAAATATGGCTACTGATTTCCATAAGGCGTAAGGGGGGTGTGATGTTAAACCCTAGCGGGCGGGATTGAGTTGAGGTTGAACATTGTAAAAGCCTTATTGTGATTTCCTTAGATCGAGGCTAATCACATCGTGTGGGTACAGTTGTGCAACCTCTGTAGAGTGTAAAACTATTCGAATAACCGTGTCATCAGTTATGGACAATACTCGGTGATTTCACTCGAGGGGTAGTGATTTCGTAGAAACTTATGGTTTATGGTTGCAAAGTGAACGGGTAGTTCACTATTGGTTTAGCTTGTGGATGGGAGATTCACAAGTGGTTTAATTTTAATTCTGTTGATTATTTATTTATTACTATTTTCAATTAAAGTTTGCTTTCAATCTATTTATCATATTTATCTTAAAATGTTATTTTATGCAAATTAGCCTTTCAGCCCTTCATTAGTAAACCTTGCATATTATATTGCATTCATTTGTTACAAACGACTTGCTGAGTACTAATGTACTCATGGCTTTATGCCCTTGTTGCTTAGTTGACGAGGAGGAGTTATACCAGTAGGAGGTACTAGAGGGAGGATACTTCAACGACTTCGCTCCTTAGTCGATTGCCTGTGGGCATGCCGAATGGCTACTATGCTTATTTTTTTTAGTTTTTCGCTACTAGTTTTTGAGCCCTTTAGGCTAGTGAGATTGTATGTTTGACCATAAGGTCGTACTTTGGATAATTATCAATATTTGATTTCTTCCTTTATTTTAGCGTGTGTATTAACTGTGTGCACTAATGTGATCCTGGACTAGTGCGGTATACACAGAGAGTCCAAATTTGCATATTCGAGTCTCGACAAAGATGGTAGCAGAGCTATATCGACTGTAGAATGAAGCCCTAGTTAGAATGGTCGTTTAGCCAAAAATTATTTTCTAAATCAAACTAACTAAATTGGATACTTAGTAATATTTCTATTCTCTTACCTCTTCCTTAAGGTTCTCGTTCTTCGTCCCACTCTTACAGATCTATTTTCATAAGTCCTTAAACTGATATTTACCCTATAAATGCACTAGATGTCTCAAGCTTCTTTCAGCTAGACGGGAGGATGGAGATGACGTATCACTGGCAACCGATAGGAGTACCTCCGGCACTTCATTCCAGCCCCAGCTGAAGAGCAGTCGCCGCAAGTTCGCAACTCGTGGAAGGTCTACAGCGATTCGGAGGATAAGAGTAACGAGCCCTACCTGTCAGGACCTGAGTAGGAGAAGCCTTTAGATTAGAGAGTGCGAGTAGAACGCTGGATCTTGTTTGTAGTTCTATGTGATGTGAGCTGCAAATCATGCTTTAAAAGCATTATATTGCAATCATATCAAAGTTTCATTGAAGTTATCTTCCCGGTTTTTGTTATTAGCCTTTTGGCTACGTGTTTGTTTAGTTTAGGTAGCCATTAGAAACCCCCTTAGACGAATTTACCCCCTTATCTATGCTTTTCTCTCTCACCTTTTTGCCTTTGGAAAGTCAACAATGGTTTCCTTTTTCAGAGCAGCAGCAAGATAGTTGATACTAGGAACTTCGCAGACCGTAACTAAGCACCCCAGGATCAAGGGAGCAGTGCCACCCAGCCACCCCAAGCCGCCCAATGAGCTTGGACCCATCCCTCAGTCAGTTTTTGGTGACTCAGACATAGATGATGCAGACCATGATGTATAACATGAACGCTTTGATACAACAATAGACCCAGGAGGCAGTTGCACCTCAGGTCGCTCGTCAGTAGTCCGGATATGCATAGTTTATGAGGACAAGACCGTCCACCTACTCCTGATCTTCAAAGCCTTTGGAGGTTGATAATTGGATCCGTTCAGTTGTGAAGAAACTGCACCTGGCTCAGTGCACCGACAGAGAAAATGTGTTGTATGCCGCGCACCAGCTTGAGGGAGCCACCACAGAGTGGTTGGAGAACTACTGTGCCGCTCACGAGGACCAGGACAGCATCACGTGGGCTGAGTTCATCGCCGCTTTTCATCACGCCCATATCTTGGATGGGGTGATCGAGATGAAAAAGGAGGAGTTTCATGAGGTGCAGCAAAAGAATATGGTAGTGAGTGAATATCTCAACAAGTTCACTCAATTAGCTCGCTACGCACCAGAGAACATAGCCACGGATGATGCTTGACAGAAAAGGTTCAAGAAGGGATTGAACCTCGGATTGAAGGTGCAAGTGGTGGGTAATGACTATGCTAGCTTCCAACACATGGTGGATAAGGCCATGCTTATTGAGGAGAGTTGCTGCGAGCTAGAGGAATCTCATAGGAGGATGATACAGCAGGGATCTTAGATGCATCAGCTCGAAGGCCAGCGTTGCACGTATCGGCTGCACGAGTCGACGACATCCGATCTTGAGACACCGCCCCGCGCGCGTTAGTTTCAGTCAGGACAACGCCCTAGTGGATCAGGTAGCCAGTAGTAGAGGAGTGCCGACCCAGCGGCGTCCGTCACTTGCTTCCAGTGTCATGAGCCAGGATACTATGCTAGCAAGTGCCCCTAGAGGTAAGCCCCTATGCCAGTTCGCTTCAATCTAGGAGCCACACCAGATCGGACCCCTACCTCAGGAGTAGGATGAGGAGCACCTTAGGCATCAGGCCAGGCTAGCAAAGCGTCACCAGTTATGAGAGGCCAGGTGAACCATGTCACCGCCGAGGAGGTACAGGCAGCGCTAGAAGTTATGATTGGTAAGTTCCTAGTCCACTCAACCCTTGCCATAGTTTTGTTTGATTCTAGAGCTTGATATTCGTTTGTTTCTTGGAGTTTTGCTTGAAAGCAATGGTTGAAAACTGTTGTTCTTGGATCTATTCTTCTGATCCAATCCCTGGGTTCCGAGTTGAGCACGAACCTAGGTTGTCCAGGAGTTAAGATAACCATTCAAGGAGTGAAGTTCAGTGCAGATCTGATCTTGTTGGATATCCAGTCTTTGGATATGATCTTGGGTATGGATTGGCTTAAAAAGCATCAGGCAGTGTTAGATTGTGGAATCAGAGCAGTAACCTTGACCAGCCCCGATGGGAGGAAAATAGAGTTTGCAGCCAGCATGAGTTAGCCAGAAAAGGTTATGGTTTGCCAGAGCATAGGAATAAAGTTAGATGATATGCTAGTTATCAGAGAGTACCCCGATGTGTTTCTAGATGATCTTCTAGGCATGCCACCAGAGCGAGAGGTTGAGTTTCCGATCGAGCTAGTACCAGGTACCTCTTCGATATCCAAGGGACCTTACTGGATGCCTATCAATGACTTAGCAAAGCTGAAGAAGCAAATTCAGGAGCTTTTGGACAAAGGTTATGTCAGACCGAGTTTATCTTCGTGGGGAGCACCAGTATTGTTTGAAAAAGGATGATAGTCAGCGCATGTGTGTGGATTATACCACACTTAATGAGGTTACCATCAAGAACAAGTACCATTTGTCTAGGATTGATGACTTGTTTGACCAGCTCAAGGGAGTAAGAGTTTTCTCTAAGATTGACTTAAGGTCTGAATACCATTAGATGAGAATTCGACAGGAGGATATACCTAAGACAGCATTCTCGACTCGCTATGGTCTATATGTGTTCACAGTGATGTCCTTTGGTTTGACCAATGCTCCAGCCTACTACTTATGTACTTGATGAATAAAGTGTTCATAGAATATTTGGATAAGTTTGTCGTTGTGTTTATTGATGATATTTTGATCTACTCCAAGGATGAGAGAGAACATGAGGAGCACTTGAGGAAGGCATTGCAGAAATTGAGAGAGCACCAGTTATATACCAAATGTAGCAAGTGCGAGTTTTGGATGAAGGAAGTCGCCTTCCTAGGCCATGTGATGTTAGTAGAAGAAGTCGCAGTTAACCCCGGAAAAGTAAAAAATGTATTGGATTGGAAGTCACCTTCGTCAGTGACTCATGTCAGGAGTGTTTTGGGTATGACAGGATATTATCGTCGCTTCATGGAAGGATTCTCCAATGTAGCAAGACCCCTTACACAGTTGCTCAAAAAGGAAAAGAAATTTACTTGGACGCCAGAGTGTGAGAAGAGTTTTCAGAAACTGAAGAGGAGTTTGACCACAGCCCCAGTACTAGTGTTGCCTGATATAAATAAGGATTTTGAGATCTATTGCGATGCTTATCGTAAAAGATTGGGATGCGTACTTGTCGAGACCCGAATATGCAAATTCGGACTCTCTGTGTATACTGTACTAGTCCCAGGAACACGCTAGTGCACACAGTCAAACATAGATGTCATCACAACCATATACACGATAAAATAAAAGAAAAGCTCAAGTATCAATAAATCTCAAAAGGTACGATCTTATGTTCAAACTTACAATAGATTAGCCTGAAGGGCTTAACAAAACTAGCAGCGGAAATCCAAAATAAAGCATAGTGGCCAATCGACAAGCCCACAGGCTATCGAGTGGAGAACGAAGCCTAATCCGCGAAGTCATCGAAGTACTCTCCTTCTGGAACCACCTGCTGGTGATACTCCTCTTCCTCGACTGAGCAACATTGGGCATAAAGCTGTGAGTACATTGGTACTCAGTAAGTCGTTTGTAACAAATGAATGCAATATAGTATGCAAGGCTTACCAAAGGAAGGCTGAAAGGTTAATTTGCATAAATGACAGTTGAAGGTAAATACAGTAAATAGATTGAAAGCGAACTTTAAGTAAAACGATAATAAATAATAAATAATCAAAGGAATTGACATAACCACTTGCAGACCTCCCATCCACAAACTAAACCAACCGCTTATAGACCTCCCATCCATAAGCTAAACCAAGTGCTTATGGACCTCCCATCCATAAGCTAAACCAACAGTGGATTAACCATCCACTGTCCAACCACAATGCACAAGTTTTCAGAAATAACTACCCCTCGTGTGTAATCACCGAGCATTGTCCATGACCGAGGACGCAGCTATTCGAATAGTTTTACACTCTGTAGAGGTTGCACAACTGTACCCATACGATGTGATAATCCTCACATTAAAGATAATCACAACAAGGCCTTTACAAAGTTCAATTCCAACTCAATCCGCCCGCTAGGATTTCGCATCACACCCCCCTTGCGCTACATGGAAATCAGCAACCATGTTCATCTCAATGGCAAGATTAAAGTTAAAACATCCCAAATTAGTCAGCCAGGTCCGTCCCATACCAGACATGTGGTTTGCACGGTAAGACTCAGATCAATGGCGCACAAAGTTAAGTCCTTATGTATACCCGGGCGAGACTACCTCATCCCTCGAAGTGCTCCAACACTTCCCCCTTTACTGCACGATCACTCGCTCGAGTGAAAACCAATTTGTATAACCACCGCCGATGACGCACCAACGTCAAGGTATAAATTTTAATACTGTGGCACAAACCACGATCTGCTGTGGCTCCAACCACGGTTCAATATCTCATTAAGTCAAAATAAATTATTCACGTGTGATGGTAAACCCAATCGTAACTATAAGCAAAGCTAAGCATTCTGTAGTACCAACCCATGTGATAAATAACCTAGCATCACTAGTATGTTTCCCAACCTATGATGACAATGGTATCATAGCATTCCAAATTATCAAGGAGGGATGAATTCAATTGGGACGATAACTACCAATACAAGGGTTTGAATAAAAATAGCGATGCAATTTAATTTAAAATAAAATAATTAAATAATAGATTGCAAACTGGGTTCAAGATGATCAAAGGACATGACTTGCCTTGGTTATGCTCAGCGAGGTATTCCTGGTCTTCGGGCGTAGATCCTGCTCCTCCGGAATGCGAATCTAACAAGAGAGAAAATGACCAAAACAAGAAAAATACATAAAATGATAAGCAAATGAACTCCAAAAAAATCATGAAACCAGAACCAAAAGCTAGAGCTCGATTTTAGATGAATTTAGAAAAAAGAACGGGGTCAAACGGAGCTAGGACGGAGGAGAACGGGCTCTCGAAAAATAAACCTAGAAGAAAATCGGGAAAATTGAAAAAGGTTACTGTGCTGTGAACCCGGCGTACGGTAAGGCGGGTCTACCGTGGACATGGCGCACGAAACAGTGGCGCGGGGGAGACGGTGCTGACGCGGCCGAAAGGGCTGACGTGGCAGCTGCTGGTGTTGCCACGTGGCATGTGCTGATGTGGCGGCCGACGTGGCTGACACGTGGCACACGGGGGTCGACTTTTGGCTGACGTGGCATGACACGTGGCTGCCACGTGGACCTAGGACTGATGTGGCTTGCCACGTGGGTAGGGCTGACGTGGTTGGGCTCGGGCACGGGCGACGGCAGCGGGATCGGACGGCGGAGGTGACGACGCGCGGCGCGACCGAGCCGGCTTCCAGACCGATGGATGGCGGCGATGAGCGCGCGAGGCGGATGGCGAGGATCGCCGATGCGTGGCGACGTGTTGCGTGAAGCGTCGCGGCGCGGCGCGCGAGAGCGGCGTGGCGCAGCGGCGGCCGGCGTGTGGCGCGCGCGCGCGCGCGGCGCGCCGCAGTGCGGCGAGATCCGGCGCGGAACCGAGGGGGGAGCGGGCGGCGAGGCGGCGTTGCGAGCGGTGACTCGGGCGACAGGGTGTGGCGGGGGCTCACCGGCGACGGCGACGACGGCGCGAGGGGCGACGGAGTCTCCAACGGCGGCGAGGACGCGCGGGACGGCGGCGGAGGGCTCTAGCGACGGCGTGGGCGCGAGGACGGGCGTGGAGCGGCGACGCGAGGGTTCAGCGAGGCGTGCACGTGAACCGAGGATGAGCGGTCGGTTTTATCACGCGAACCGAGGGAGTTCAATCCGGAGACGGTCGCGGGTGCAAAACGGGCTCGGTTTGGACAGCTCGGATCGGCGGGAGGGAGATCGGACGGCTGAGGACGCGGGCGCGGTTAGGGTTAGGGTTATCGCGCGGGCGGGCACTAGCGGGGCGACGCGTGGCGCTACTGACGGCTAGGATGAGGCGGGGCGCATGCGGACGCTACGCGCTGTGCGGGTGCGAGGAGATGACGACGCGTGGCGAGATGGGCGGCGGTGATGCGAGGTGGGCGCGGCGCTAGGGGTAGGGCAGCGCGGCGCGGTGAGGGGAGCGGGGGCGGGCGAGATGCGGCCGCGTGGTGCACTGAGCGGCCAGGATGGGCGCGGGGCGAGCGCGAGTGCGGGAGAGAGGGCGCGGGCTGGGTCGAGGTGGACGCGCGGCGCGGGGCGGCGGCGATGCGTGGCGCGGGGTGAGCAGGCCGAAGGGGAGGGAGACGCGGGATGCTGCCGCGTGGTGGGGAGGAGGATCGGGTGGCTGGTGGTTTTTCCCCGGCTAAATAATTTTCAGAATTTCAAATAAAATGCCAGGAGCTCTAGAAAATAGCAAATAAATCCCAAAAATTCACCAAAAATATCAAAAAATTCTTTGAGACCTGAGGAACTCAAATAAAATATTTTCAGCAAATTTTGAAGTTTAATTTAATCATATTAAATCCTTTTAAATTCTAGAAAATTCATATTAAGCTTTATTAATTCCAGAAAAATTCCAAAAATTAATTTTTAAATTCAAGGTTTTAAAAAGCTCTGAAAATTAGGATGTTACAGTACTAATGCAAGACAAGAGAGTGGTAGCATACGTATCGCGCTAGTTGGGACCACATGTGGAGAATTGTCCTACACATGATTTGGAGCTAGCAGCCGTAGTAAATGCTTTGAAAATTTTGCGTCATTATCTCATGGGTAATCGATGTGAGGTTTACACAGATCACAAGAGTCTGAAATACATCTTTACCCAGGCCGAGCTCAATCTCAGGCAGAGAAGGTGGTTGGAGTTAATAAAGGATTACAATGTTGGTATACATTACCCCGGGAAGGCCAATGTGGTCGCAGATGCTTTGAGAAGGAAGGTCTATTGCAATACAGTAATGGTTAAGGAAAGTCAGCCTGTTTTACATGAGGAATTCCAGAAGCTTAGCTTGAAGTTGGTTGATTAAGAATTTCTCGCCACAATGGAGTTACAACCAACTTTGGATGGTTAGATTCGTCAGACTCAGTCAGAGGATGAGGCATTTCAGTGGATTAAAGTAAATATGAGCAAAGAAAAAGAGTCAGGATTTACAGAGAATGACCAAGGAGTCTTGTGGTTCAATCAGCGATTGTGTGTTCCAAATAAGAAAGAATTAAAGGAGTTGTTACTTAAGAAAGCTCATGAGTCTTTGTATTCAATTCACCCAAATAGTACCAAGATGTATTGGTGGCCAAGCATGAAGCGTGAGATCGCTGAGTATATGGCCCTTTGTGATGTATGTCAGAGGGTAAAAGCCGAGTATCAGAGACCGGCAGGTTTGCTACAACCATTGAAAATCCCCGAGTAGAAGTGGGAAGAGATTGGTGTAGACTTTATCACAGGATTACCAAAGATCAAAGACGGATATGATTTGATTTGGGTCATTGTGGATCGTTTGACCAAGATTGCTCATTTCATTCCAATCAGGACAACTTACACCGGTGATTGTGAGTCTTCATGGAGTACCAAAGAAAATAGTGTCAGATCGTAGATCGCAGTTTACCTCATGATTTTGGAGAAGTTTCCATGTGGCTATGGGAACTCACTTGAATTTCAGTACAGCATATCATCCTCAGATAGATGGACAAACCGAGCGAGTAGATCAAATTCTCGAGGACATGTTGAGAGCGTGTGTACTAGATCATGGAGCCAATTGGGATAATTGTTTGCCTTTTGTAGAGTTTTCTTACAACAACAGTTTTTTGGCCAGTTTACAGATGTCACCGTTTAAAACACTGTATAGCAGAAAATATAGGACCCCTCTCAATTGGAAAGAGACAGGGGAAGGTCAAGTGTTTGGGCCGGATTGTCTAAAAGAGGCTGAGGAAAAAATCCGTTTGATTCAGGAGAGACTGAGGACTGCCTAGGCCAGGCAGAAGAGTTATATAGATACTAGACGACGAGAGTTGAGCTTTAAGCCAGATGATTTTGTGTATCTCATAATCACACCATTCAAAGGTGTCAAGAGGTTTCAGTTAAAAGAAAAGCTTGCGCCGAGATATGCGGGACTGTTCAAGATCCTAAAGCGTAGGAGAGAAGTTGCATATCAGTTGGAGATACCAGCGTCTTTTAGCGGGATACATGATGTCTTCCATGTGTGTAGGATCAAGGATGACCGACTAGAGCGGGGGGGGGGGGGAATAGGAGGTTACAAAAATTCTCGTCTAATTAAACAAATATTGACAATTGAATACTAGGCAAGTACTCTAAATAAACCAAACCTATTCAATTCTAGTCACTATAAGCAATAGATATAACAATTCAATCACAAGCACAAATAAATGATGTAAATATCAAATTGCTCAAAAAGTAATATAGAAATTAAAGAAAGGTAAAGAAATGATCACAATGAGACACGCAATATTTTTCCGTAGTATCGAAGACTTGTCGGTCTTCACTAGTCCACGTTGAGAATAGCCCAAGCACACTTGGACTGGCTTCACAAATTAAGCCTTCGATCCTCGATCACTAGTGGTTGCTCTTACTCCGCTCCGGGGATGACGAGCACCGAACCACTCACAAATTGCTCGGGCCTCTTCACAGCTTCTTGAAGTGGTCACCTCGCATTCAACCTCCTCGCCGTCTAGGTGCCGGCAAGCACCAAGAGAATAGACAAATGCTTCGCTTGACGGCGCTCAAGTGCAAATGGATTAAACTAGGAATGAATGCACTTGAGAATCTCACCATACCTCAAAATGAATGCTCAAATGAGAAAAGGGTGTGGAATAAATGTTTTAGGCTCAAGAGTGTTCAATGTGAGTTCAGCACCTTGCCCTTGGGCAGGTGGAGGGGTATTTATACTCTTACCAACCAAAACTAGCCGTTACAAAAATGTATTCTGAAAATTTAGGGAAATCGGAACTACCGCCGTTGTAAGTGGAGAACTACTGTACTTTACTCTAGCACACAGTAACGGCTATGTCAAAACGTCAGAACTAGCCATTTTAAATTCAGAGCAGAACTACCACCGTTGTATCTGCTGTACTACCGCATTGCAATAGTTTCGCATGTCTGGTACTTCCAATTTCTGGCCAGTTAAGTTTTTCGGGGGGTACCTTCTGGAAAAACTGTACCGCTTCAAAAGTCAGTACTACCGAAAATCGATAGTTCCGCTGTACCGTGCGGTACTACCGTACCATAGTAGTTCCGCCGTTAAATTTCCGGTACTACCGATTTCTGTGAGTCGAAGTCTCCTCCGAGGCTGCTCTCCGGAAAAAACGTACCGCTGAAAATTCGATTCTACCAAAGTCCGGTAGTTTCGTTGTTAACATGCCGGAACTACTGCACTCCGGTAGTTCTGCGGTTATACCGGCAGTACTACCGATTTTACTGAGAGAGCACAAATGTTTTTGAAACATAATTCCACATGCATGCATGATTCTAACTTGATCCAAATGACACATAAGCATACTATCAAGTTACTTTCAATGATCCCTCTTAATAGTACGACATCTAACCTATAATCCAGTCTTCCACCTTTTCACCTAAGACCGGTAAAATCGAAAAGCGATCATATATTTCATGTATCTTGATTTTGATCCTTCTTGATGTCCATTTTCCATGCAACTTGATCTTGTCCACTGCTCACATATGAGACTTTGTCTATACAATTCTTAAACAAACGCATTAGTCCCATATTCATAAATTGTTATTAATTACCAAAACCTGATTTTAGGGGCATAGGTGCTTTTAATCTCCCCTTTTTGATAATTGATGACAACACTCGCATTTTAAGTGAGAAGATTTTGAATATACTCCTTGTTTGAGAGCAAGTTGCATATTGAATTTTTGACAATTGAAGGGAAATTGAATTTTTCATATTGTGCCAAAGTCTAAAGTAATTCAATTTTCTTCTAAAGTCAATTTTGGAAGACTCCCCCTAAATATGTGCATGGATGAAATAAAGTAAAGATTGCAATATGAACAGTAATAATGTGGGGCCTTTTCAAATACGAAATTCAAGAGGTATATGATATGCAAATGACAAATTTTCTTGAACATAGACTGAAATTTAAATTGCATATTGAACGGAAGCATAACAGTCATTACATACCATAGTTGATCATAACATAATGTTCATCCCAAGCAAATAAAGATGATAAACAACTAAAATGTCATTACACCACATAGACTATTACATAAATAGATAGCAAAAGATAGATAAAGCTTGATTCTTTTCTCTTCTTCTCCTTCTCCCCTTCTAAACACTCCCCCTTTGGCCTCAAAGAACCAAAAGGGCTACTTCTGTGGATCCTGAGGAGAAGCGGCGCGGCGACGACGACAACCAAACCGGACTGGAACGATCTCTTGCTCAATATTGGTTAGACGGTTGCCACGGGTGGAGACGGCATCAGAGAGAGAGGAGAACTGCTCGGTTAGCGAGGTGACATTGCCGCTCAAAGTGGTCAAGTTTTCTGTCAAGGTGGTCATGCTACCACTCAGACGCATAACCGCATAGTAAACCTGGGCAAGTGTCGCCTCCTCCTGCTGCTGCCCCTGCTCCTCCTGCTGCTGTGAGGGGGAAGCTCCAGAATGCGCTCTAGGGCGTGGAGGCATAGGGATTGGGGGCTTCTCTCGTGGCTTGTACGGCTTGTGCACTCCCCCTTTCCCTCCTCTGAAGGGTCCGATCTTGTGAATGATGAGAGCCATGATGTATGGTGCATAATTGATCCGTCGGCTCCTGTCATTCTTCGAGGCATCCATCTCTCGAATAATGAGATCAATAGCATCAAATTTTGTGCCCTTCATGATATAGCTGATCAAATTTCAAGCATGCCCTCTGATGGCGTCAAAGTTTCCACTCTTGGGAAGAATAGTGTGGTTGATTATTCTATTGATCAAACTTGGAATTGGAAGCAATCCAGGAAGTTTGCCCGGTGTATACCTCTCATTGGGATTATAAAATTCTAAGCATTGTGAAGTGGGAGTGCAGGGCTGTCAAAGACTTTTTCATAGCCACCGGAGAATGTGTTCAATGCAACCTCGAATTCTCTCTTGTTGGAGTCAAGATATTGCTCTCCAATCATCCATGAAAAGTGCTCAAAAGTAGGAGATATCCAAAGAGTGGCATAGAACTGGCGGATTACCTCCTCGTTGTAATCCGACCTGAGAGATACCAAGTGGTGAATCCCTGCTTGCTGAAACAGGCGTCAAGTACCCTCAAACATATCTAGTCCACCTATATGATCCCAATCCATATACTTGTGATCCGCAAACCTGGTGTTGAGGTAAATCTCCTCATACACTTGCTCCTGAAATTTTGTATGGAATTTTGGATTGGTGCTATTGTGAGGGAGCACAAACTGATTGCGGTGCCTGAGAATAGCATAATCATCGCTGTGCATGCGATGGATGTCCCTGCGCTCACTGTTAGCTGGTCCCACGTCTACATCTTCTTCTTCCTCAGCTACTGCCTCATGGACCGGACTTCCTGACGGACTGCTCACCCTTATGTCAAACTCTATCTTAGAGCCACTTGGGGTGCTATGGCTGCTATTTTCTGGAGGCCGCTGAGTTGTCTCCTCGTGAGCCGTCTCGACGGTGGGAGAGTCGGGAACATGCGACCCCTATTGAGAGGAGCCTTGTCCAGAAGCACCCTCCTGGCTGGCATAGAATTTCTTCGTTGTGTTCCTTATCTTCTTGAGTGCATTCCTTGTCTTAGGAGCCATCTTGAAATAAGATAATTTGGAATTCAAGGATATGATATAAAGATAAGGAAATAGGTTGAAATTAAATGGAGACAATATGCTGAAATTTCAAGCAAATCGGTAGTTCCGCCGTTTTAAGGTGCGGTATTACCGGGGTGCGGTAGTTCCGCTGTACATTTCGCGGTAGTACCGCACTACGGTAATACCGGTGTATAATTAGCGGTAGTACCGCCCTGCGGTAGTACTGTGCCCTCTTGCGGTAGTACCGATTTTTTTGAAGTTTTCTAGGGCAATTAATCTATAATTTCTAGTGATGTTTTCGGTGGATATGATCCAATAAAAAGATGTTAAATCATCTAACATCACTAAAAAACAACATTTTGCCCGAGACTCTAGCATCATGCACGTCTACATTTCAAGATTAACCCTTTTGCACATAGAATTCAAAAAGAGTGAAGAAACTTGAAGTTTGATCTAAATACCTTAAGATGTGGAGGAGTTGAACTCTAGTGATGCAGATTGAAGCCCAAGAACGACGAAAATCCCACCGGATTTAGAGATCGGGATGGGGGATTGAGAGTGTTCTTGGGGGAGAGAGAGAGGGAAGGTTTCGGGTTCAATGAGTAAATGAGGGGATAGGGAATGGTTTTGAAAAGAATAGGGAGAGAATCCTGGGAGTAACCGCCCTCTTAATGAAAAATCGGTAGTACTGCATATGCCCGCGGTATTTTCGCAACGCGGTAGTACCGCGTTTTTGCCGACAGTAGTACCGCACTGTGGTAGCTCAATACTTACATTCATATCCCTTCGGACCTGTAGAGTCTTTGAGCTGATCAAGCTCATTGACCTTGTTCCACCACACTTTTTCGAGACAATCATCGTCGAAGATGTTTCCCTTGTCGAGAATGTCTTTGGGGTGTGGGGATTAAGGTCAGTCAAAGGAGAATCTCGCTATAAATGGAGTATTAAAGAATGTCAAGAAGAAGTTAGGTAGTTCTTCTTTTTCCCAGAGGGTACCTTGTTGAGGTCGAGAAGGGGCATTTTCGACGATCTCCTCCTCGATGTGGTGGTCAGAAGGTCTGTCAACCTCGTGACAAGGTATCTCTACCCTACCTTCGGTCGTTTGAATTTTAGTCGCCATGACCACCTCCATGGTTGCAAGTACTCTAGCTCCAGTAGCAGCCTTCGCTACTGCGGTGGTCGTTTCTTTGACCGCCATCTCCACCCTTCCTTCACCTGCGGGCAAAGCCGCAGGGGGGTTCTCCACAGGAGTGACTTTGGCCGATGGAGATGCTGAGCTGGATAGCATATGAGTGAGTTGATATTCAAGAAGACATAAAAGGTAAAAATACCGTGTTTAACTTTTCATCTACATACCTTGTTGTCGCACCTTTAATCTTGAACTTTGAGGAAATTTTTCTTGAGTGCTTCTTTGATTACATGTCTTCAACCACGTCTAGTCGTGGAGAATTGACAACATCTTTGATCATGTCTTGTCGAAGGTCTTAAGTAGGAGCCAATGCTCTCTATCCCTTCTAGTGGTTAGAATTGATTTTGGTCACCTGGAGGGTAGTCTCCCTCTCGATCATAGGTTCTGCTGTAGTAGTAGTCTCCTTCACAAAAGACATGAAACTCTTCGAGTTTTCCTTTTTGAGTTGCTTAATAAAGCCTTAGGAAGCGCCAACTAAGTAAGTTTCGGTATCGAGGATAAATGGTACCTTGATCTTAGGAGTAGGTCGCTCGAATACGACCACCCCTATTTCACTTGCGGTAGTCATTTCTGCAAAGAATTGCTGCACATGGCTAGTCGGAGCAGTTGGGGTAGGAGGAAGAATGGCAAGGGGGCACATCATCACTCATGCTTCCTTTCTCCATCTTGTTATCAGCTTTGGTCAGCCAACGTCTTTTGGGTGGAGAAGTTTGAGCCTTGTCTGCCTCTTGCTTTCCAATCACCATCAGTTCGACCCCTAGTCATCCTGACAGTCGATCACGCCTATGCTCTGCAAGAAAAAATAGAATACTATTTAGTTGTTCTCTATGACTACGTAGACCTAAAGAAGAGGTCGATTGTTCGATTACCTTTAGACGTTCTTCTTTCTCTTTGGTGGACACATCCACTAGAATGTGGGATCCACCACATCTCGCAAATGTTCTTGGCTCGAGAGTTAATCTCATCCAAATCAAGATCTGTTCAAACAAACAAAAGGTCAATATACAGTACTCAAAACTCAAATCTACGACTACGAGTACGATGGTTTCTTATGACTACGAGTACGATGGTTTCTTACCGTCCTTATAGTCCCTTATAGCATCAGCTACTCCCGAGTACATCTACATAGGATGTGCTCAATTCTTCAAAGGGCTGATGTGACAGGTAATGTAGTCCTTCACCACGTGCCAGCCAGTAAGCCCCTTGTCCCTTAGCTCCTTGATTGCTAAGATGTAGGGCTATCCGGTCAATGTCCTTAGGAGTTGAGTTCCAGCATGAGTTCTTCTCCGTAGCCTTCCCCACGATGGAAAGGCTGTCTTCACTGATAGTCTTCCAGTAGAACCACCTCTTCTTCCAACCCGACCATGACGACCGAGTGTACATTGGTATGCATATTTTCGTCTTTCCATCGTGGAGCTTCAATCCGTAGCTCCCGGTGATTCCGACCTGTCGGCTCATCTCATAATAGTAGCGGAAGAGCTCAAGGTCCGAAGAGATACCCAAATACGCCTCATAGAGGTACACCAAGATGCTGAGCATCGTGATCGAATTGGGAACCAAGTTCACCAATTCGACCCCGAAATACTAGAGTACATCTGTGAGGGAAGGATGAGCTAGGAGTCAAAGGCCACACTCACAGTGAGCCTAGAAGACGGGGAGGTATCCAATTTCTCCCGTCGGCAAATGCTTCCCAATTGCTTCGATCCATCTAATGAACTTCCGAAGGGTAATCTTCTCAGCGACTTCCAATGCCTTCACCTTCATGTTATCAATCTTCGACACCGCCCAATTAGATGAGGACTTCGTCATTGTCTTGATTGGATGGTTTGAATTTGGAGAAAGTTTAGAGGAAGAAGACGACTTACTCGGTGGAAGAGATGGAGGGGACTGAGACTTAGCTAGGAGAGCTAAGGTCCAGAATGATTAAGGTGCTACTGAATGATGATCGAGGCTTGTGGAGTAGTGGACATGATGGACAATGGTAAGGTGGATCGAGGCTAAACTTAGAGATGAGCGGAGGCCCAAAACAGTCAGGGGAAGCCAGGTTTGGTCATGGTGCATGGTGAGGCATGTAATGTGCCAAATCACTTGGGCTTGTTTTCAAGTGAGAATGGTTTGATGAGATCCAAATGCTTTAGAGGCTTGACAGGACGTCATTGAGGCCACATGGAGGATGGCGAAGCATGGGCGATGCTTTAAGGTGAGAAAATATGAAAAGGATGATAGAGGGGCATTTTAGTAAATTATTCAATACTAAAAAAGTGGTAGTGAGCAAAACCACGGCGGTGGTCTAAGTGGATTAGATCAAGAATACTCCATGGAGGGCAAGGAATGGTGGAATCAGGCTATTGGAGCTAAGTTGTAAATTGACGCTTTGAAAAGTGTGCTGAGTGTGTGTATGTGTAAAACTCATTATATTAGTGGGTTAGCGGGTTAGCCCATGTGCAAGTGGATGGCATCCACTAGTGTGTGCTAGTTCGGGTTTGCTAGGGAGAGGGATGCCTCCCTTATATAAGCCCATGAAAGATGAGAGAGGTGACAGACTTGAAGGGAGGAGTAGAGTTTCCCTATGTATGGAAACTTTGTGGTGCATATGCTCATGAGAGAGCTATGCCCTCCAAGAGTGGAGTGCCTGTAAACATTCATTTCTAAGTAAAATAAAGATCCAAATTTTGTTCAAGTGAGTTTTGTCATGGATGTCTCTTTATGCTTTTGATTTTCTTGGTTTTCTTGTTTAGATTTCTTCCCTCCTTGATCTTGCTAGTTCCCAAGGATATATGAATGATGGAAAAACCTCCTAGAGGCTAGATCCCATCCATCTAGTCAACCCTATGGTAAGATCTTGGTGTTTGCCTTGATTTGCCCAATTTTGGCTTGAAAAGAGAGATTTGGGGGGGTTTCTCTTAAGAGTTTTTGAGCTCGAATCTTGATATGGTTTGATGATGCTAGGACGTGTGGGAAACCATCCTTTAGCTTGATTTCTCCCATGAGCTCCTCTCAACCACTGTTTTCGTATTTGGCCTAATTTTGGTGCAGCTTGCCTTCGAATTGAAAAAAGATCAAAACTTTGGAAAGTTTTTCTTCACTTTCTTGTTGTAATATATTCATAATATCTTTAGCAAGGTGTGTGTGCATAATTTCAAGTTATTTGGAGCCTCAGATCAAAAGTTACATCGATTTTGGTTTGAATGGGCTGTTGTTTTCATTTTTGTCTAAAGGGGAGAGGTCTGACTAGTCTGTAAGAGTGGTCAGATTGATTTGCAAGGATGGTTAGACCTCTCGAGGGTATGAAGGTTCATTTTGCTTGGTTTTTCTTGGAGTTTTCATTGTGAGTGTTTTGTCTCTAATCTTGGTAGTTTTCAATGACTATTTGAGTGAAGAATCTTAATTTCTCCTTGGGTAAAGATTTTTAGGAAACTATTGTTTGTGTTGCCACCTTGGTCCTACATAAGGTACCTTATCTTTTTACCATTCCATCTCGCAATCTTTGTTCTGAAGATTTTCATCGTTGTTTTCCATAGAGCTCATCCTTTCTTTTCCCCAATCTTCCTTGAATCGTTTCAATCTCATCCATGGTGGGTTGGAGCAAGCCTTTTCTTTTAGAGAAGGTGATCCAAAGACTAAAAGATCTGGGCTCATTCTGGCCAATGCTCTGATTGAGTGGAGGTTAGACGACGATGATGCCCATCTAGTGCCACAACTATGTCAAATTATCCTTTTTAATTATTTTTGTTCGCATGGATTTCATTTGCCCGAAAGAGATTTTTTGGTGGAAGTTCTTGATCACTACAATATAGAATCGGTCTGCTTGTCCGAATTCCATCTTGATTCTTTGTGTTTTTCGCATCTTTGAGAAGCTTTTCTTGGCACCCCTCCTACGGTTCACCTTTTCTACCATTTTTATCAACTCGCTCCTAGTAACAAGAGTCAAGGTCTGTGTAGCTATGCCTATTTCAAGCATTATGACAAAACTATCAACTAGTATCTATTCTTGGCGACGAAGGATTCATGGTGGGATTACAATAAGGAGTAGTTTTACTTTGATATACTATAAGGCAGTCGTCTGCGGTACGCTGGGAAGCTATCTCCATCTTGGATGAAGAAGGATCAAGAAAAGGAGAAATTTCTTACCCTATCGGGCGAGGAGAAGAAGGTGGTCAAGATCATGGCGGGATTATAATAAGGAGCGGTTTTAACTTGATATCTCGCAAGGCAGTCGTCTGTGGTACATTGGGAAGCCAGCTCCGTCTTGGATGAAGATGGATCGGGAAAAGGAGAAATTTCTTACCTAGTCAGTGATCGAGCTCATCTTGACCTTGGTGAAGGATGGTCTTACTGGTCATAAGATTGTTCATGACTTCCTCGAGAACAAGATCAGTCCTCTGAAGAAGATAGTTCACCTTGTCTAGAAGATCGAGGGGTTAGACATGGATGTATTTTACTCCGCATTTAGTTTCCTTGTTCTTAGAGATTTTATACGTATTAAATCTGTTACTTAGAACTTGTTTCTTTCTTTTAGTTTTGCTAGATGCCCAAGTTGTGGATAGGGCCTCCAGAATCCTGAAGGATATCAAGGACAATGTAGAGCCTATCCCTCTTGAGAGGTAACCAATTAGCTTCACTGGAGCTTCAATTACTGTTTGGGGTGAACGTATGAAGGTATAAAAAAGAGTAACTTTAATCATGATTTTTTCCAAAATTTTGAATTCATACTTTCTTCTTTTCAAATTTTAGGTTGGAAGAGGACTACCGACCAAGCAAGATCAATCACTCAAGTCCCTCCTTCAATGAAGGCTAAGGACAGTGGCGTAGGCCCATCAAAAGTGGTGGTCATGAAGCCTACGACTAGGGCTAGGGCCACGATTATTGTTCCTAAACCTACCAATACTCCTACAGCTTCTGCACCTATGATTATGATAACAGATCAACATCCTGTTCATGTGCAAGGGCGCTTGATCTTCACAGTATGGCAATAGTAGTAATGATAAATATATCAAATAGCACTAGATCAAGAAGAATGTTGAACTAGAAGCAATCAGCCATGGCCTCCCAAACAATGAACAATGAATTGATAGTGAATTAGAAGATTGAATCATATAGATTCTATGGACAATATCAGGAACATCACGTTCTTGATATGGTCCAACTCTCACAAACCCTACATGGGAAAACCTCAAGAACACACGCACGACATGGATGCCAAAACCATCGGTAATTTTATGGTATTTTTTTCAATGCAAAAAATGACTTATCTTACATGGGGTACACCCTAGGCCTTTATAGTGCTCGTAGGCACAGCCCAACACCAACACACATGAGACTCAAACTTGGACTTTGACATGAACTCTAAAAATAAAAAAGACACTTTCAATTTAGAAATAAAGAGATAAAGAAGAACAAACTAAGAATTCATATTGAAACCCCTTTTAAAGATTGATTCGAATCAGGCCAACATAGATGAATTGATCTCCTAGTGTATGCTTTTCTGGCTTGATCCCTCTTGGCTCCCTATGCACTGGTCAACACATGTCCTAACCGCTGTACACATTGGTTGATCCTCATGGTTCATGCTCTAGCCCACACGAAGTGGTCAGTGATAGACTAGTCGACGATGAATTGGTCGGCGATGCACTGGTCGGTGATAGACTGGTTAGAGATTCACTGGTCTACACATCACATACCGCTAGCCTCCTCTAATATGTGGGCACGCCCGATCTGACCACCATGCGTATTAGTCCATTTACTAAGGTCCCCTTCGCTTGGCCAGCCTCCCTCACCTACCTCACTGCTTCCTTGTTTGTTTTCTTCTCTTCTTGTGATAAAACAACACCCTCTTGCTTTTTAGGAATATAGAGCTAAGTAATAAAGCTAGTTGGTGATGTATCATCCTCCCTCCATGAAGCAAAATTGTCCTCAGTTTTGGGGCAATCTTCACGGCCTTTTTGCTATCCACCACGATATCACACTTGATTTATTCTTCAATCTTGGGCAGCAAAGCATGAAATCGACCTTTATGCACAAAAGTATATCTATTGGCTCTTCCTTGGTTGTGGTGTTGTGGTCAAATTGCCATGAACGCCCCAATAGTAGGTGACACACATGCACAGGTACCACATCACACTCCACCCAATCTTCGTAGCCAACAATAGAAAAGGCATCATCACCTTATGTGTTATTTTCAACTTACCAACATTACGCAGCCATTGCATGTAGTACAATTTCGAATGCCTCCATGTGGTCAATAAATAGTGCATCAACCACATCTTTGCTAATGACATTGTTGTAGCTCCCTCCATTAATAATCAGCTTGCACCTTTTCCCGTTGATCTTGCATTCGGCTTGGAACACACCTTGGCATTGCCCCTTCTCCGTAATAATGCTATCATCATGATCAACCTTTTGATGATATGGGTCAACCTTCTAGGTCATCAATGTAACATCCTAAAAGTTGGATTCTAAAAAAATGGGTAAATACCAAAAATCTTTTGGAATGTACGTTCTTTGCACATTGATCTTGTTAGTTTTCTTGATTCTTAGTTAAGATTCCAATAAGTAAAAATAATAAAAACCTAAATTCAAAAAGGAAAAACACAATTAATAGAAGTTAAATCCAAATGAAAGACGAATCTAAAAAGATGATCCACCAAATTGGGGTAGGAGAATTACTACTAACATGGTTGTAAGATGAACAATAAAAAGGCATGGGTTAATGCAAAATTTTTGAATGAGAAAAGTTGAATAGTTAAGGATTAGCAAAAATATCAAAAGAAATAAAAATGGGCCTAGCCCCAAAAACTTCTTTGCCTTTCAGCCTGGCTAAGCTAGCCTGGCCCTTTCTCTGTTTCTTTCTATCGTGTGCTGCCTCGGTAGAAAATTTCTTTCGTCGTCTTTGCCACGGCAGCCATTCCCCCGCGCACATCACCGGCCACCGGAGTGCTCCCCTTTCACCCATACTATTGACCGCCTGCACTGCCATGGCTCAGTTCTCTGTCACCTCACCCATGCTATGTCCTAACTTTGCCTATGTCGGCCTTGCACCAAGTCCCATCGTCGACGTCATGCGCCACGCCAAAGACCATCTCGCATCCTGTGGCGTGGTTACTGTCCACAGTGCACTATCGCGTCTAGCTTTTGCTCCTTCTTTTGACTCACCGCGCGGCTGAAGAATGGAGAAACGCCACCCCAACCACCGCGCACTACCGCTCGAGTCAGCCACAGTGCACGCCTTTGCCCCGTCTAGTCACTCCACCTTGCCCTGCAGCACGTTGTCATCAGTGAAGTGAAGCTTAAATCAACTAGTCCCTATAGCCATGTCACCCCACATCCTTTGCCAAGACCGACAAAACACCCCTTCACGTGGCTAGCCCTCTCTGCCGCCTATAAAAGCCACAGTAGGCCACCAAAACTCTTCTCACATCCCACTCCCTCTCCCACCACAACAAATTGGCCTCTCGTGCCCCACCAGTCGCTGCCAACTTCATCTTCTTTTCCTCCGGTCAGCTGACAATCTGGCCACTTGAGCCACCGTGGGCCAATTCTGCCAAGCTGGAGCATCCTTGGAGCAAGGCAACACCACCCCCACCCTCGGCCAGACACATCGACGCCTATACCTCGCGGGTGCCATGAGCCTCCTCTGACAGCCACTATCATACGCTGCCAGACCACTCCTAGTATCCCCAAGCTCGTCCAAGCATTCAGGTGAAATCAAGTCGCCCTGTAAATGCTCCTGTGTCCATGAATTGTGCTAGGACACTATAGATAATGTTTCCCCTACCTCCTTTGTTCCGCCACCTCCATTGGTCGCCACCAACCGCCACCACCATCAAACTAGTCGGCGGGACTAAGCCTAGTTGTGCGCTCAGGCATGAGCATTCCATTTTGAAATGCTCATGTCCGGTTATCGCCTCTAACGTCGATGGCGAGCCCTCCGTTGTCGGCCGAGGAGAGGCGAAAGCTCTGGATTGAAGAAGGTGACTATTCGGATGGTCTGAACAAATGATCAGACAGTCCGAACAACTCATCAGCTGATCGGATGGTGCACGTTTTTCAGCTGTTTAGACGATCCAAACTTTTTTGGGAGAATCTGAGCAGTCCATCGCTGATTGGACGACTCACACGTCCTAGCCATTCAGACAATCCAAACCTTTTGCTCGATCCGAGCAGTCCATCACTAATCGGACGGTTGGTGCGTCGTAACCGTTCGATGATCCAAACCACTCGGGCGATCGGGCGGTCCCTCACTGATCGGATAGCTCTCACATCCCACCTGTTCGGATGGTCCAAACTCTCTCAAATGTTCGGACTGGTCTGAACTTAACCGGGCCCACCTGTCAGCGAGAGATCTTTCTATCCTCTCTCATTTTCGGATTTCACTCAAACAGAGAACTTTGAATAGATATAACTTACTCATATTAACTCCAAATTTGATGAAACAAAATTTTAAATTCATCTAAATTCAAGATATATCTAATGAAACCAAAATGATGAATTTTGGAGCTCATTTGAATTAATTAAAAATATTTAATTGAAGTGTCCACTCCACTTAGAGATTTTTCTGAAAAATAGTTAGATAAGATTATGGAGGATATTCATGACACCATGAAATATTCATTTAAAAATCCACATATTCACTGTACAACAATAGCAGTATGACAAATTGACCAAATAGTACTAGATCAACAAGAATGTCGAAGTAGAAGCAATCAGTCGTGGCCTCCCAAACCATGAACAATGAATTGATCACGAACCATGGCCTCAGGATAAGACTTCTGATCCAATTATCATGGTAAGTTTCTCTACTTATCACTTAACCATGATTCATAGATTTATAATCTGAAAATTGTTTTTTACTATGAATATGATTCTTTCCTGTTAAGAAAAATTCTTTCAAAAATTTCCAGGAGAGAACCTCTACTCAATTGATTACCCTCACATCAAACACTAGCGCCATTGTTGCATGGCAACCAGCTCCTGAATTGAGTAAAAAAAATAGGGCTTCAACCAGTTCTACAATAGTATAAACAGATCAGACTGTTATCCTGACAAGCATCGGGTATAATAGCTTTTAGAGAAGGGCTTCTAAATTTTTGCAATGAGGTAAAGTTTTCTTCTTCTTGAAGTATTCTTACTTTAAATAGGCATAGCAAGTTTTAATTTTATCACTATAATATGCAGTACATAGGACTAATGCTTGCAAAGATTGACATATTTATGAAAGAAAATAAATCTAAGAATTTAGATATTTCAAGGTTGAAAAGGTAAACATTAACTTGTCATTTTAAACCATGCTATCTCTATTTCCCTAACTTCTTATGATATTAGAGAAGTTGAGCAATAAAGGAAATCTTCAATAAAAAGGCTGATGAATTCAAACTAGAAAAAGATTCTTTTGCTCATAAGACTAGAGAATTGGTAATGCAGGGGGTTTGCCTGATGTTCACGATGTAGGATTGCAGATAACTGGACCCGTACAACCTAATGAATGACACTGCCAACCACCATCTCTATTATGGCAACTGTGACACTCGATTCACCCAACCGCATACTTCGATCCCTTTGTCTACTCGCTCACGTGGAGTAAATGTGTTCTTGCAATCGCAGAGGCAAACGCGAGAATAACAGAGACAAGAATCTCATATATTTTCCAATTCTAAGGTGAAAATATCTCACTCAAACCCTAGAACAAAGAAGTGTATTTCTAAAATTTCAAGCTTGTGTTACATGGAGGGAGCTACCCTCATATCTGTAGCATGAAAAGTCGACTGCTACAATAGGACGGTTGCTACAGTGTTGCTTACATATGTGTGACCTCATCTTGATATTGATATGTGTTCTGACATATGCGGTGACCTCATCTTAATATTGACATATGTGATGACTTATGTGGTGACCTTATCTTAATGTTGACATGTTTGCTGACATCATATATTTCCTTGTGGGACCCACTGGTTGTTCTCTTATGCCACTGCTCCAGATGGGTCACACTGCTCATCTCCTTGCACCAATAGGCAGCATGCATTTTTAGTGTTGTTTTTTTTGTCTCCATTTCCTCACTCTCGGCTCCTTCCTCTTGGATCAAGCCCTTCTTGACCTCCAATGCTTCTTACTTTTTAAACCTGTTGATTAACTATTTTAGCTCTCGCTCTTGTGATTGGTCCAATAAAAGTTTGCATATTTAGAAAAATTATTACTAGCATGCTTGGGGTTGTACTTGATGAAGGAGAAAATGGGTTAGTGCTAGGGTTGTCCTCATCAATTGGAAATGAAGCTTGTTGAAGATACTTAGGCTGGATTCCTTTTGGTTTAAAGTTGGTTTATGCTTGTATTGTCTACAGTAACTAGCTTTTAAATGATGCGTTTTTCAAGGCGGGGTCAATAGAAAAATTACAGTAAAAAGTGTATTGAGTTCAATTGTACCGGCCAAAATCACATGCGATTATTTCCCTCTGTGTATTGTCTCTCGTAAATAGTTAGAATTCAAATATTTAAACTATAAGCCATCAGCCCAAAGAACCCACCCTTATTATCTTGGAGAGATTAACAATGAACATCAACATCTTCAAGACAAATGATGAGATTTATTCAGACTTGATACGGAGAAATGAGCGATGCGTGAAATTTTAGTAAGATTACAATACTCTTCTTGCCAAGCACTAGAAGGAATTAGAAGGTAAACATCTATCTACAAAATTAATTTATTTGCACTAGATTTGAGCATTTTTATTAATTTGTTGTTCACTTGTAGATCTTCAGAAAACAATCGAAGATATAAAATCTTCTCTTCATCAAGAAAAAATTAGAGAAAAAAGGTTTAGAAGGAATTCGGGTGGATCTTCATTTGGATATTGAAAACCTTGTAAAAGAGAAGAAATTACTGATGGCAGAAATCAAGAACAATAAAGAATCTAATTTGGTCATCTTGATTCATATTTTCAACCAGTTGAAGGATGTTGCTTAGAATATTAGGTGTGTTGTGGTGTACCTAAAAAAGGCGACCTATCCACCAAAGAATTTATTGAAAACATCAACACTCAATTGACCTGCATTATGAAGCATCTTCCGGGGATGGCCAAGACAAGGAAGGAGTCCATCCGAGCAGTCCTGACAAGTGTAGTAATTACACTGTTCGTCAAGCTGGGGTACTATTATAGAGAAACTGTTGATCTGTAGCGATTTCTTCCTGATCTACTACTGAAGAAACCAAGCAAAGAAGAACAGAAGTAGCTTTTTGTAGTGGCTAATTTATTAGAGCCAAAGACTCATAATCAAGGAAAATTAAGTCATTTGTTTGAGAGTGAACATTATATGAACATACAATAATGTATATATGCTTTGTCTTGTGATTCCTTTGCTTTTTTTGTTAACCAGTAGCATGGTAAACTAATCACAGGGACTGAAGAAAGTGATACTTTATGATAAATTTAAGGTTGTACAACCAATATAACCTTCACAATATACTCAATACAAACTAGCAGTGAGCCGGCCCCGCTCATTTTGGCTTAAAGCCAGCTTACTGGCTTATATAAAAAAAAGTATCATCTAGAAGTTATCTTAGAGCTTGACCAGTGATTTGTATATGTTAGGAAATTGTGGTCGGTAATCTCTGAGACTAGCCTTTACACAGAAGTTTAATTAGCAATATAGAATCATAGAAAAAAATATGTGAATAAAGATAATAGAGAATGAATAAGAACATATTGTTTTTACTCATAACACTTGCGAAGATGCTCTATGTTCCACGCATTGGAGAGACCTTGTCCATCCTCCATGGCAAGTTGAACAGATCTTGGTAGTGTGACAGATACTACAGTGAAGGGGCCTTCCCACTTGGAAGATAACTTGTTCAAATTTACCTGATTCTGAATTCTTCTAAGAACCAAATCTCCCACGCTAAGTGTTCATGGTTGAACTCTTCTACTATAATATCATCATAACCCTTGTAAGTAGTCTACAGAACTGATCAGTGCTCGATCACACTTTTTCGAGTTGTTTGTCTTGATTGAAGTGAACTCTAGCAGGTCCCAAGTGAATTTCGTTGGGCAGAATGGCTTCTGCTCCGTAAACCAGTAGGAACAGTGTTTCACCAATGGCTCTACTGGTCTAGTGTGTAATGCCCAGAGTACTAAGTAGAGCTCGTCTACTTAAACTCCTGAGCTTACCTTGAGATGATCAAAGACCCTTTTCTTCATGCCTTGCATGATTTGGCCATTAGCACGCTCAACTGCTCCACTTCTGTGTGGATGAGCGACAAAAGTGAACCATATTTTTGTGTCTATTTCATCACAATAATCTTGGAACATACCACTAATGAATTGTGATCCGCTATCCGTAATAAGGCAACTAGGTACCCCAAAACGTGTGACCATGCTCTTCATGAATAACTTTTTAGGTGCTAATGCTATAATAGTAGTAACTAGTATTAGAATGAACTGAGTCTATGATGATCTACGGGTAGGCTATGCAAGCAAAATTTTAAAAATTCTACCGCGTAAAAGGGACCTCCTCTAGTAATAGATCACGGTATTACCACTAGACGCACAGACTCGTAGCGGAAGTAGAGTCGATGTGGCGCGTTGATGCAGTTGTAGTCGTTCTAGCAGAGCGTTTCCTCCTTCAGGTCCTTGTGATCATCACAAGTTGCGGATCATCCTAGTATTGAAGCTTCGTATCAACACTTCCAAGGTATCCACACGTACGGGGCAGGAACACCACGCACCGGAGTGCTAGCGCCGGCTGCGCGATATTAGATGAGGAAGGTGTGGCAACTAGGGTTTTGGGAATTCCGAATTCTCACACCCCACCCTATGCCACCTCCCCACTATTTATAGGCATCCATCATAATGGGTCTCGAACTAGAGGCCCATTAGGAACTCATGGCCCATAAGAATTCGGATCACTATCCGAATTAAGTCCCAGCTCTTTAAGTGTGCGACCCTATAGGTTCACACATACTTAGACATAGCCCGAGTACTCCTACTCGTCCACTAATCGGCAGCGGCCCCTTAGCAAGACATGCCGACTCCCAAGTATATGCAAAGATCATATCGGACAAACCTCAAACAAAACTCATGCATTTCCCTTTGCCTCACGATATCGGTTAAACTCAAGGCGAGTACGTGTCATCCTTGTTTGGTTAGCTCAACCACTCTTTCTCGATTACATGACATGAATTCCTGACTACGGTTAACTCTTTAACTGTGAATAGCATGGCCATGCATTTCTGGAATCCAATCACTCGAGAGGCCTAGAGATATCTCTCCTGTTGCTTGGAGGGGCAAATCCTATCTTGATCGACCATGCCTCAATACACACATCATGACAAAACCCGGAAGCTACCTTTATAACTACCTAGTTACGGAGTAGTGTTTGGCAACCCCTAAGTTAGTCATTATGCATCTTGAGTACGTGCGACGATCTCAAGTCTTAAGGACATAGCATACGCATTGTGAATGAAACCAACTGATGACGGTAAGAATGCAACATTCTCGCAGTGTTTCATGGTGGGTCGATCCAACCCCATGTTTGCTAACATGTGTTCATATTATTGGTTTAATATCTTTATATCTATGACCCGTGAAACATGGTCATCAATCAATACATATGCTAGTCTATTAATATGTGTCCTCATATGTTTGACTAGGGATCATCTAAGAATAATCATCGCAGCAATATAGAGTTTCACAATCAAGTCACACACTTGATAATAAATATTGACGATGTTATTCAAGGAACAAGATAAATTATCCAATAAATCATGAACATAATAAACAGAATCATCTCTATGATTGTCTCTAGGGCATATCTCCATCAGTCTAATCTTGAGACATTTACATTAACCCTACGTCTGACTAGAACACATAGCAAAACTTTAGTGCGAAAGCATTACCTGAAGTCGGAGATGCCATGAGGGAGGTGCTCGGCGTCACGGTGATGCTGTGGTCGTGGACGAAGGAGGGCTCGGTCTTCGTTCACCGTAGCGCACGAAAAGGATCGGGTCATGTCGGGGATCTTTGTGGCTTAGCACGTACTCATGTGTTTTAGCCTACCGTACCCCCCGTCTTTATATAGCGCTAGGTGACCGGGACTGAAACCAAATAGAGTCGGTTACGCCTCCGATCAAGGCGCGAGTTGAGACTTGGTCTCCCTAAAATCTCGGGATTCGGTTAGCCGAGATGATCAACCCAATATTCTCCCCTTTGATCGTAAGGCTAACATCATAAGCCCATTCTCAATAAAAAATAGTATATCAAGGCAATGTGTTGCATAGCCAATGAAGTGCCATACAACTCCAGTACCTACAACCTGACGTGGATTTCTTAGTATCAACACATCCCGCAAAATCTAAATCTGAATAACCAACAACTTTAAGGTTATCAGAAAACTTTTATGTGAGCATGAAATGTTTAGTAGCTTGCATATAGCGTAAAACTTTCTTAACGGCCTTCCAGTGGTCCGGTCCTGGATTTGACTGATATTTGCCAAGCATCCCGGTTACAAAAGCTAAATCAGGGCGCGTGCATACTTGAGCATACATAATGCTTCCGACAGCTGAAGCATAAGGAACCAACTTCATCTGATCAGTTTCATATTGGTTCCTTGGACATTGAAATGTCCTAAACTTATCACCCTTAACAATAGGAGCAGGCGAGCTAGAGCACTTATGCATATTGTATCTCTTCAGTACTCTATCAATGTATGCCTTCTGAGATAAACCTAATATTCCTTTGGACCTATCTCGGTGAATCTCAATACCAAGAACACAAGAGGCATCACTGAGATCCTTCATATCAAAATTAGATGAAAGAAATCTCTTGGTCTCAAACAACATGTTCTTATCGCTACTGGCCAATAAGATGTCATCCACATAAAGTACTAAGATGGTGAATTTGCTCCCCTTGAACTTAGCATATATGCAGTTATCAATTTCATTTTCCTTAAAACCAAAACTCCTTATAATCTTATTGAATTTAAGGTACCACTGCCTCGATGCTTGTTTTAAACCATAAATGGACTTCTTAAGTCGACATCCCATATGCTACTTACCTTCCACGACAAAACCTTCCGGTTGAGCCATGTGAACGTTCTCATGCAAGTCACCATTAAGAAATGCCGTCTTAACATCCATCTGATGCAGCTCTAAATCATAATGAGCTACAAATGACATAACAATTCTAAAAGAATCTTTAGTCGAGACAAGAGAAAATGTGTCATTATAGTCAATCCCCTCTCTTTGTGAGAAGCCTTTTGCTACAAGTCTTACTTTGAACCTTTCGACATTCCCTTTAGAGTCATGCTTGGTTTTGTAGACCTATTTACAGCCTATTGTTTTGACTCCATTAGGAATTTCTACTAAGTTCCATACATCATTAGTGCTCATAGACTTTAGTTCATCCTCCATGGCTTCAAGCCATTTAGAAGAATGTTCACTCATCATGGCTTCCTTATAAGAGGTAGGATCCTCTACCTTCCCCATATCATTAATATCCTCATTCATATAAACAACATAATCATTTGTGATGGCAGACCTTCTCTCCCGATGTGATCTTCTAAGAGGTACATCAGTTATTACAGGGGACTGCTAAGGCTCATCATTAGGTGTAACATTAGGGATTTCAGAGACCTCAACGGTGGGTGCAACAGCAGTATTCTCTACTGGAGGTGCAACCACCTGAGGCACAGGAATATAAGGCTCTGGGATGAGCGGTGTAGGAACATAAACCCGCTTCTCCTCAAGATCTATCTTCCTGGGCTCCAGGTCCTCGTTATTCTCTAAGAACACAGTGTGCCTTGTTTCTACAAACTTATCATATCAGGACAATAAAAGCGATACCCTTTGGATCTTTCAGGGTACCCGATAAAATGGCAACTTACTGTCTTAGAGTCTAATTTCCCAATATGTGGATTAAATATCTTAGCTTCAGCACGACAACCCCATACTCGTAAATATTTCATACTTGATTTCCTCTCAGTCCATAATTCATAAGGTGTCTTAGGTACTGATTTGCTGGGAATCCGATTAAGAATATGTGTGGCTGTCTTTAGTGTTTCCATCCACAAGCCAGTTGGTAAACTAGAATGGTTAAGCATGCTCTGTACCATATCCATAAGTGTACGGTTGCGTCTTTCAGCTACTCCATTCTGCTAAGATTCACTTGGCATAGAATATTGGGCAACAATACCATTTTCCTGAAGGAACTTAGCGAAAAGGCCAGGAATTTGCCCGTAAGAGGCATGTCTTCTGTAATTTCTCCCTCTCGGTCCGATCTGACCACTTTGATTCTTAAGTTGTGCTGATTTTCAACTTCAGCCTTAAATATCTTAAATTTGTCAAGTGATTCAGATCGGTCTTTAATGGGAAAAATATAGCCATAACGGGAGAAATCATCAGTGAATGTGATGAATGAATTAAAATCATCCACTGATGTCACAGGAAAAAGACCACAAATGTCAGTGTGAATTAATTCTAAAAGTCATGTGCTGCGAACGGCTCCCTTCTTTATTTGCTTTACATATTTTCCTTTAATGCAATCAATGGAGTGGTTTGAGTCAGAGAAATCTAACGGGTGGAGAATATCTTATTTAATGAGACGCTCCATTCTTCCCTCGAAATGTGGCCTAAATGATAGTGCCACAGTTTCGAAGAAGTCTCATTGCACTTTTGACACTTAGCATCACACACATTCAAAGATACAGGAGTTCCATTAAGGGAAAGCATATAGAGCTTGTCTTGTCGAAAGACAAGACCAACATTATTTAAATTAAACGTAATGGTGCATTTACTGTCACCCAAAATACATTTAAAACCATCATCGTCTAATAAAGAAACTGAAATCAAATTCCTCCTGATGGAAGGAACATAGACTACATTATTAAGACGAAGCATGAAGCCGCTATCTAAAATTAATGAAACAGATCCAACTGATTCAACTTCGGCTTCTTTTCTATCCGCGACTCTAAGACTTCGCTTCCCCTTTCTTAGTGTTTTCGCGGTATGGAATCCCTGTAAAGAGTTGGTAACGTGCACAGTTGCACCTGAGTCAATCCACCAAGAATTAAGAGAGAAATCAGCATAAAGAGTTTCATCAATGAACGTTATTGTATCATTACCCCTTTTGACGAGCCACTTTAGAAAACCAGCACAATCCTTCTGGAAATGCCCTGGCTGCTTGCAGAAATGACATTCCCCTTCTTTAGTTGCGCCAGCGGGAGCAACATGGGGTTTAGGCGCATGTTGCACCTTAGGCCCGGACTTAGATGAATTAAGAGAGAACTGCATCTTTTTCTTGGATTTGAAATCCCCTTGGAACTTCCTTTTATTAGAGCCACCAACTTGGAGTGCAAAATCCTTCTTTTCCGTCCGTATCCTTTCTTCCTCTTGGACACACATGGCGATTAAATCGCTCATGCTCTATTTTTCTTTTTGAGTATTGTAATTGATCTTAAATACCGTGTACTCACAAGGAAGAGAAGTCATGATAAAATAGACTAGAAAACTATCAGATATTGCCATGTCCATGCCCTTGAGTTTTTCTGCCATATTAGTCATCTTCATGATATGTTCTCTTATGCTGCCGGACCCATCATACTGAGCGTTTAAGAGCTTCTGGATCAAAGTGCTGGCATAAACTTTAGTGGAGCCTTTAAATTTCTCCTCTATTGAAGCCAGATACTCTTTAGCATTTTCGGAATCGGGGAGCATCGGAATCGGGGATTGCTCCCCTAATCCCGACTGAAATAGAAGTCTTCATAATCATTAGTGACAGACGGTTGGACCGCTCCCATTTTTCAGCATTAGCTTCGTAAGCTTTCTTTTTCTCATCATAATTTTCCTCACCCTCAGTGGGAGGAATGTGAGTGGTTACCCTCAAAGCATAATCAAGGTCCAAAACTCCAAGGACAATATGGATTCTCTCTTTCCATGTGGAAAAATTGTTTCCCATGAGCTGCTCAATGTTATCAATTGTGGCGGCAACATTGGAAGCATTTATTGCTGAATAAAAATACAGGGCAAAATTAGAAACAATATAACAATATATATTGCATGCAATTAACCCTACGTTGGTCTGATTAATAACATGCAAAACTACAGTTCAAATTCACATCACCGTTGGGCAGAAAATGAAAAAGAACTGAATAATTTTATGGCGACATACGATTACAGTCAACGTTGGTCGCAAAGTAATCATATGCATACATAATGACAAAATAAAACTTAAAATCTCTAATTAAAAATATCTTGTTGGTTCAATTTTTAATTAGAGATAAAATATAACAATATGGTAATGATACATCATAATTAGTCAGCTGATAAATAATTAAAACAGTGTACTAATAGGTAAACAAAATAAAACACTGCAATTAATTATCTGAAAAGTAATTAAACAGTGCACAAAATGTAAAATAATGATACAAAAGTAAACTAATAATACATTGCAATGAGTTAATTAACCAGTGTACATAAAAGACTAAAAGAAAATGCACCGGAAAGAAAACATATTTGCCGACGCTCCATAACTCTCCTCGGCCCCAACGCATGACGCGCGCGTGGCGGAAATCCACCCACCGACGCCGCGGTCAAAGAAATTTTTCTTCCTCTTGCCGAAATATGCGCTCCTCCACTCAAAACCGAAAACAGATCCCGTATCGAGCGGGAGGGCCACACGCGGGCGGGAAAAAAAGGACGAGTCCGCACGCTTTGTGAAGGGGGCTTGCGCGTGGGAGCGCTTGGCTCCCAGGCCTGAGCGAGCGTCGGGGAGCAAATCCGTGCGGGGGGCCAAGGGCCCTTGGTGTCGGACCCAGATTTTCAATCCAGAATTCTCTGTGATTTCACTGCACTATTCTCTGGATCTGTAGATAGTGCTCATAGTTACAGTATTGAACATCAAAGTACATATCAAGCGGAAGGGTAATTATAATAGGATACTTACACAAGGGCCGATTAGGCCGAAAACACGAAAGCAGCAGCGAAAACGAAGCATACAGGTGAGACCCACAGAACATGCCCACAGGCAGCCAACTGGGGGTTCGCGACCTAGTCCTTGACCTTTCCATCTTCTTCTCCATCCTGACTTGACGCATTGCTGAAGTGTAGTGATTCGACTCCTAATTCTGGATTTTGTTATGTGAGTGTGAGCACTCCAACCCCGTGCTCAGCGAGCCAACACACACAGAATGCAAGTATATAATATGTATGGCTTGACAAAGGATAGGCTCAGGTTTATTTTATTTTGCTGGAAGTTGCATTTTAAAGGACTTAATATATGTAATAAATTCTTAGACTTAGCCTTTGGACCAAAATTTATAATGCCTTTGAATAAAAGGTTTTATAGAATAAGTACAGATCTCATCCGTCAACCCAGGTTGCTTGTTCCACAAACCAGTTTTCAGCGTTATAGCCGCTTAACTTACCACTGGGATGACGCCCAGGACAACTCAAACCAGGACATTCCTTCGTCCTCCATTTTCCCATTCCAGACCCCACTATATAAATCATTTCGAAATAGAACTATATCGAAGTTAAGTTCCCATGTCCGCCCTTGACTGTGGGCACGGCTGTTCGAATAGTTTTGACTCTGCAGAGTTTGTATACTTTCACCACAAGAGACAATCAACTCGTTGCCCCGCATGATTCCTTAGTCATGCAGTTGAGCATATCATCACAGTAACCTTTCAAAACTACCTGGCCTCAGGATCTCATCTCACCCGATGGAAAACTGTCCTCTTGCGGTGGGTTCCATACGTTGCGCGGGATGTTAATCACTCTTTTACTAGCGCCGCAAGCTTCCTTCCCCATATGCTAGTAAAATAAGAGAAACAAGTCACCCACCACTGGTGTCCCTGCAGCCCCTCCTTGCCATGACCTTCTCTCCCCTTATTTGTGAGATGAGTCCGAAGTTCGCGCGGTAGGATTTACTTAGCCAAGTTGCACTTTGCAGACTTGTGGTTGTACTATTGTACGACGGGAGGTCATGACCCGGTTCGGTCCTTGATCATCTGGACGGTTCTACCACAAACCACACACTCGTGCACCACTGCACCACAGCCCCGAACCATCCGCCCAGACACACCTAGAAATTTTGGAGATTTTTGGGGCATAAATTAATAAGCATTTAGAAGTACCCAACCATTGACAACTTAAACCTTTCCCAAATCAACTTTTTGCCTTTGCATATGATGTTGGGTATTTTAAACACCCCCGAGACTAAGCAATGCTAAGCCGAGTAATATAAACATAACCGATTCTTTTTAAAACTCTTACACTTATAAGTTTTCCTAGGGATAACAAGGTTCACAGTATAAATGTGATGGGAAAGTATAATAGTAGCACTTGTTAAAAGGGCAGCTAGCTAAAGCATGAAATCAACATAATATAGCACATAAAATAACAGCATGCATTTGATAATTTAAATCTAAATAATTTTGCAAAATGGGAATTCAAAATGATCAAAGTATTGACTCGCCTGGTGCGGTTTACCGCGGTCTTGAGCTCACTTAAAGCTTTCTCATTCGATGATCTTGAGCTCCTGGTTTTCATTTTCATCTGGTTCTTGGTCTCGTTTGATCCATTGATTCTTCAGGATTCCAATCTCTAATTACACGCTAAGCAATAGAATGCAAATAACTCAAAAAGATCCAAGTAAAATCCAAATAACTTAATTTAAACTTTATGGGTTAAAGGGTGACTTTTGGATAGGATCGAGTGGATGCAGAGAGTTGACAGAGTCAACGGAGTTAGATCGGAGCGATGAATGGCGAAAAGGAAAAGGAATGATTATGGCGGGAGGGGTATTCGCTGAAGTATTCCGCTTCGGGTTTAGAGATGGCTAGGCGCAGCCGACTGTAGAATACCAAGGCTCGACCTACTTTATTTAATAATCTTCTTTTATAATTTTATATTTATCAAGAAAGTTCCATGAGTTAGGGTAGATGTATGAATTTGGCTGAACATTATTTTGCCGGGGTTAGCATTTATGGAATAAGACATGTGTTGCATATATAAGGTACACGATTATTTAGATTTACCAAATTAGTCTTATAGTCTATAATTCTAGTAATGGAAGACGTGTTATTTGATGTTGCTCTAACATTAACTTGATTATTAAGGTGTAGGTTAGTAGGATTATTTTTAACTATTAACGACCCATGGGTCCTTTTTAATAAGCGTATGAAGTTACACTTTGATATGGTACTAGTTTACGATGCTTGGAGAACTGAGGATCATTGATGCCTATATACATATATTTGCATTTATTATCTTTCAGAATTTTTAACTTTAATTAGAATCTTTTCTTATGGACCCAACTATATAATTCAATTATCATTTTCATTTGTAGAACTACATTGTAATATCATTTTCTTTTAGACCTACACTTAGATGTAAATCCTTATTAACTATTTGCCATCGATAATGCATGTACACTTAGTTACGACTTTGTGACATTTAGGTGTTTCCCCGCAGCTACCTTTCATAATGTTTTTATTTAACTTTTAGGCTACTTAACAAATATTAATAATACATCTTACTTTCTAGATTACGTACCAAGCTTTATGGACATTCAATTATTTTAGATGAGTTTCTTCCAACATTTTTTTAACACTAAATCTTATTTGATTCTTATTCATTATCTTCCTACTATTTATCACATATATATATATACCTACAACTAGATTATATGCCACTTATAAATGCATAATTCAATTCAAGACTGTTACAAAATACCTCCTTGTATCCTGGATTATTTATTAAACCACATTAGCTCTTCTAACAATCAAGCTTATTTGATTTTTAACAACTTACTCCTATCGTTTATCATACATACATGTATACCTACATACATATATACTCACAACTAAATTGTAGGCCATTACATTCTTATATAAGTTTATACTAATTAGTTGTGTTAGCTATCCTTTAAAAGTGCTTACATGACATTTAAATTCCCAATTACCTATAGTTCACATAATGCATAATCCAAAACTACTTTCATATGAGGGCTAATTCATTAATCTTTATTGTCAAGATTCTATACCAATCTTGTGCATTTCAGACCCATAAGCAAGTTCTCATCTCTGTAATTGTGTGCCATCATTCACACTCTTTTTGCAAAACGGAACACACCCTCATACATATACGTGGATAGGAATTCATCTTTTGGTAATAATGTTCAAACATGTATGCATGAGTTCAAACATTGCTACTCTTTAGTTGAGGCCACAGATCATACAAACAATAGCAATGCAGAGAAGGGGTGCTGCTACTTGGCTGACAATAGAAGAGGTAGCACATGCAGTTGGGCGCCGGTGCCGACGGCGAGGTAGGGCTGGAGGTAGGACGACGATAGTTGAAACGGGCTCCTGGGGAGGCAATGGAGCTAGAGGCGGCGGCGCACCGGCCGGAACGGCAATGGATGCCAGCGGCGGTGGCCCAAGTCAACCGACGGCGGTGCCAACTCAGAGCGGCGACGCCGACAAAGAAAAGGGGGAAGGGGGGAAGCACAAGTGAGAGAAGAGTGACAGGGAGCTTACCAAGTACTTGGTCGGGCCGGAGAAGCACCGGAGAAGGCCAGCAGCGGAAGCGTACGACGACGGCGGGGAGGCTTGCGCGGAGGGAGGAGCTTGTGCGTCGAGGGGGCCAAGCGGTGGTTGGAGGAGGTAGAGGGCGGTGTGGGGAAGCTCTCACTGCATGGAATCGGAGCGGGGCAGGCCGAGGAGGGATCGGCGGTGGAGATGGTGGTGCCGGCCAGAATTAGGGAAAAGTGGCCGGCAGTGGCTATTGCTTCAAGAAAGTTCAATCGGCCGGCTATGGAGGGTCCTAGGAGGGGGAGGCACATAGGGATGCAGTCGGAGAGGGAGGATTGCCATCGGAGTGGCTGGGAGTGGCGGCGACGGCTTGGGGCGCGCACGGGCGAGGCCGAGCGGAATAGAGAGAAAGAGGAAGGCGAAGGGGGACCCGGCGGCTTGGGGAGCTCTTTGTAGCCGTGGAGGAGAGGAGAGAGGGGTCTTGCGTGCGCTGTGGCCGATGTCATCGGAATGGAGGTGGCATGGCGTGCGGCCGGCGCAGCACAGTGAGCGGTGTGGGGCGCGAGGTATAGGGCGGCGTGGCTACGGGCAGGCCGGCGCAGGGGTGTGTGGGGAGGAGACAGGGAAACCCGGGAGCGATGGCGGAGGAACCGGGTGGAGAGGGAGCAAATCCCTGGCGGTGCGGTGCTTGCGCAAAGAAGGGAAATGGCAGAGCGGACGCGGGGAAAAGAGAGAAGGAAGGGGGAGGAGATGGCTGCCTGGTGGGGCGTGTGCAAGGAAAGGAGGAGAGAGGCGCGTGAGGGCCCGCAAGCAGTGGGAGGAAAGGGAAAAGAGAGAGGGGAAAAAAGATAGGAGGGGGTGGAGCCCGTGAGCAGTGAATGGAGCAATGAGAGACTTAGAAGGGGATCTCCAACAAAATTGAAAATCAAGTTTCATGTTAACTTTTCATGTCATATCTTGGTGCAATTATTTAGATGAAATTTCTTTTTAACATCATTTTGCTGTGTGGGAAAAATTGTGAAATTCAAATTTGGAACATTAGCTAAACTCTGAATTGAATTACCAAGTGTAGCTTGGTTTATTATTAAGGCTTGTGTGTGGTTATATGGCTACATTTATTTTATGCATACAATTGTCAAGACACCAATTTTTAGTTTTTCATACATTGCATTTTAAATGTTTTTTTCTCTGCTATATATTATTTATAATATGATCTTATCATTACTTATTATTTTATCTTTAGGGAGTTATGCCCTAATATTAATTTGGCATAATACGATTTTAGGAAGAACTCAAGAATATTTGCAAAGGAAATTTGAATGCCAACAAGATACAAATAAAAATTTTAAATTCTTCGAAGTTTTGCTTGCTTTACCCATGTATTTCTTTTTAAAGATTTACTCCCTCTTCTTGGGGTATGCATCATATTAGAACACCATGTGCTCCTTTTGTGTACAATGTTCCATCCACCAATTTGTACTTTCATTCTTTTCGAATTAACTTGTCCTTTTCATGAGTATCCTTAGGCATTATCCCATGCGCAAGATAGTTCTTCGATGGTAGAGCCCAATTTGTGTCATGCTCGAGAACAAAGACCTCTGATGTGGTCGTTAGTGCCTTTGTTTTTGTGACTATCGAGGACTTAGACAAGTATTTAAGGAATACGCCTGTTGGAACAGGTGATCGTGCGGATCCCAGTTTTGAGAACTGGTCCGCTTGAATGTTGTCTTTTCATGAAAGGTATTGCACTTCAAAACTGTCGAGACCCGAATATGCAAATTCGGACTCTCTGTGTAAACTGCACTAGTCCAGGATCACGCTAGTGCACACAGTCAAACATAGATGTAATCACAACCATACACACGCTAAAATAAAGGAAAAACTCAAATATCGGTAAATCTCAAAGGTATGACCTTATAACTAAGCTTACAATAACATTAGCCGGAAGGGCTTTCAAACTAGCAGCAAAAATCCAAAATAAAGTGTAGTAGCCAATCGACAAGCCCACAGGCTATCAAGTGGAGAACGAAGCCTAATCCGCGAAGTCGTCGAAGAAACCACCTTCTGGAACCTCCTGCTGGTGATACTCCTCCTCAACTGAGCAACATAGGCGTAAATCCGTGAGTACATTGGTATTCAGCAAGTCGTTTGTAACAAATGAATACAATATAATATGCAAAGCTTACCAATGGATGACTGAAAGGTTAGTTTCCATTAATCAATATTTGAAGGTAAATACAATAAATAGATTGAAGGTGCAGTTTAAATAAAACAATAATGAACAAGTAATCAAAGGAATTGACATAAACCACTTGTGAACATCCTATTTACAAGCTAAACCAACAGTGAACTACCTGTTCACTTCCAACATAAACCATCAAGTTTAAATGAAATCACTACCCCTCGTGTGAAATTACCGAGCATTGTCCACAACCGAGGACGTGGCTATTCAAATAGTTTGACACTCTGCAGAGGTGGTACAACTGTACCCACACGATGTGATTAGCCTCGGCCTAAGAAAATCACAACAAGGCCTTTACAAAGTTCAATTCCAACTTAATCTTGCCCGCTAGGGTTTCGTATCACACCCCCTTGCGCCACACGGAAATCAACAACTATGTTCATCTCAATGGCAAGATTAAAGTTGAAACATCCCAAATTAATTAACCAGATCCATCTCATACTAGACATGTGGTTTGCACGGTAAATCTTAGATCAATGGCGCATAAAGCTAAGTCCTTAACATTACCCGGACGAGGCTACCACATCCCACGAAGTGAACCTACACTATCCCCTTTACTGCACGATCACTCACCCGAGTGCAAAACCAAGTTTTGTATAACCACACCAATGACACACCAATGTCATGACACAAATTTTAATACACGTGGCACCAACCACTGTTCCATATCTCATTAAGTCAAATTAATAATTCACATATGATGATGAATCTAATCGTAAACTAAGCAAGACTAAGCATACTAATCGTACAACCCATGCAATATAATTTAAAATGAAATAATTAAATAATAGATTGTAAACTGGGTTCAACATGATCAAAGGACACGACTTACCTTGGTTATGCTCAGCGAGCTACTCGGAGTCTTCGGGCGTAGATCCTACTCCTCCGGAATCCGAATCTAACGAGAGAGAAAACGACTGAAATAAGAAAAATACATAAAATGATAAGTAAATGAACTCCAAAAATTATAAAAATAGAACCAAAAGCTAGAGCTTTATTTTAGATGAATTTAGAAAAAAGAACGGGTTCAATCGGATCTAGGACGGAGGAGAACGGGCTCTCAGAAAATTAACCCTAAAGGAAAACTCGGGAAAATTAAAAAAGGGTACTGTGCTGTGAACTCGGTCCACGGAAAAACAAGTCCACGGTGGACCCGGTGCATGGAACAGTGTCACGCCATGGGGGCTGGCGCGGCTGACGTGGCACGCACTGGGGCTGACACGTGGCAGGTGATGTGGCGCTGATGTGGCGTGCTGACGTGGCACCTGGGACGGGTTGTTGCTGACGTGGCGGCGACACATGGCGCTGACTGGGCGCTAGGGCTGATGTGGCTAGGGCTGACTGGGTAGGGTTGGTGCGGGCGGCGGCGGCGTGAATCAAACGGTTGCAGATGCGACGCACGGCTCGATCTGGTGCGTGGATCCAGATCTGAGGCGACGGTGGGGATTGAGCGGCCGTGGCATCCGATGGACGACGCGTGGCATGGCACACCGCGTGAAGCGTCGCGCGGACGTGGGCGCACGCGGGTGGGGCACGACGGCCGAGGCGAGGGCGGGCATGGCTGCGTCCGGCGACGGGGGAGGTGACGTAGGCGTTGGAGTCGACGCGGGGCTCACCGGTGGGACGACATCAGCGGGAGAGGCAGGGGGTGCACGGGCGGCGGCGGCGTAGCTCCGAGGACGGCGACGCGAGGCGAGAGAGTGGGGGCAACGGTGGCAACGTTCGGGTGCACGCGAACCGAGGTGGCTGTGAACGTTTAAAACACACGAATCGAGGTGGGTTCGATCCGGAGACTGCGCGGACGCGAGGCGGACGCGGTGCGAGCATGGACGGTCGAGATGAAGACACACGGCGCGGAACGAATCCGATGGCCACGGGCGATCACGAGGGAGGCAGTGCTAGGGTTAAGGCGAGGCGCGTGTGCGGGCAGCCGGGATGGCTCCACGCGGACGCGAGGTGGATCAGGTGGCGGAGAGCGGGGCTAAGCGGGGTAAATGGCAGGGGCACGGGGATGCCGACACATAGCGCATCGGGCGGCTGGGCTAACGCGCGGGCGAAAGAGTGGCAAGGGCGGCGAGAGCGGCCCAGGCTGAGACGCGGCGAGCGGTGGCGCGCGGGCAACAGGCGCGATGCCGACGCATGGTAGGCTAGGGGATCGGCGGCTGAGAATTTTTCCCCAATTGTTTTTCTTCTAGAAAATTCAAATAAACTCCAAAAAGCTTTAGAAAATAGCAGATAAATCCCAAAAATTTACCAAAAATACCAGAAAATTTCTTGAGACCTAAAGAACTTAAATAAAATATTTTCAACTTTTGTTAAGGTTTATTTTAATCATATTAAATCATTTTAATTTTTAAAATTCATTTTAAACTTGAATTAATTCCAGAAAATTTATTTTTGAAAATTGGGCTTTAAAAACTCCAGAAAAACAGGATGTTACAGAAACTACTGAAGTATTTTTTTCCAATTTCCTCACTTCTTCCAGGTAGTGAGTCATTGTCTTATCAGAACATTAGTATTCCTTACCCACCTGGTTTACGACTTATTGTGAACCACTTTTTGCTAAAAGTTGACAGACTCCAAGGGGTTTTGCTGCTGGAAGCCAGGATAAAATGTTAGTACTGGTCGCCTTGAGACATAACCAGTACTACACCAGCCATTGAGCCTTTATGCTCATAGGACCCATCAAAATACATTATCCAGTGGTCATCTAGGTTGGATTCAGTCTATTCCTGTGGTTCAGAATTAGTACATTCAGTGATGGAATATAATAAAGCCTAGGATTTTATTGTTGTTCAGACAACAAAATGGATGTCAAATTCTCCAAGTTCTACTGCCTACTTAGCAATACGACGAGTTGCTTCCTGATTATGGAGTATACTCCTTTAGGGAAAGGATGAAGACACAATAATCTTATAAGATTTAAAATAGTGCCTTAACTTTCAAGAAGTCACTAATAGAGCGTAAAGTAGTTTTTAGACCTTAGGGTATCGCTCCTTTGGTCCATGTAAAACCTCAATAACGTAATATATGGGTTTTTGTACCACATCTCTTTCGGTGACCAGAATAACACTAACAACATTTGGCGTAGCAGCCAAGTATACCAACAAAGGTTCCTCCATAGAGGGTGAAACTAATATTGGTGTGTTTGATAAATAAGTTTTAATATCTTCAAAGGCTTCATTTGCTTTATCCGACCAGTGGAATTTATCATGCTTGCAAATTACCTTAAAGAAAGGTAGCCCACATTCACCTAATCAAGAAATGAAGTGACTTAGTGTCGCCATTGGACCAGTTAATCCTTGGACCTCCTTTACTTTTGAAGATGGTTGCAATGCTTCAATAGCATAGACTTTTTCATGATTAGCTTGAATTACACGAGAATAAACAAGGAAACCAAGTAATTTACCAAAACAAACACCAAAAGTACACTTTTCTGGATTCAACTTGATACCATGCTATAACATCCCATTTTGGGATTGTAAAGCTTGCTTAATTTGAAAATTCAAATTTATGTTTCAATTCAAAATGTGCAATACAAATTCAACCGAATAATTGAATTTTCAAAAGTCTGATATACCCTTGGGTTGGCCTAGCCCTACCCTTTTCTCTCTGGGCCTAGCCCATTTGACCCCCAACCCAGCTAGGAACGACCCATGCCATGTAGATGCACTCTGGCCACGTAGGTGCGCACACGTGAATGCCTCGTGTACACACCTACGCCAGCACGCATCACACCGTGCGTGTCTAGGTTCTGCGCCACTCGCACTCGCTGCCCATTCCTGGATTTCTTGGCTTTGCGCCAGCTCTAAATCACCCCCCCATCTTAGCTCTACACCAACCTCCATTCGTCGGCATCTCTTTCCCCTTCACTCCCCTCCTTTTCTCCCCACTGCACCACTCCATCGCATTAAATCCAAACCATTCCATCATGCCCATCACTCCCTCACAGCAGTGCCTTGCATCATGTTCTAGGTATTCACCCGAGGATGCTCTACACCAATCCCCTTCACCTCTACCCCGATCCTCCGCCGACAGCCCTCTCGGTTGCATCAACACCATCATGGCACCACAACGGCACCGATCCCATCCTCCCTTATAAAGGTGCACATCAGGTTCCTTGCATCCCCACTCAGCACCCATTGCTTTCAACCGCCCCGAGAGCCCCCGAGCCCTCCCTTTGTCCTCATCTTCGGTCAAGCACCGCAGCCAAGCCAGCTAGAGCTTCGCCACATCTCGGTTTGATTGGTTGTGCCTAGAGCATTGTGTGGACCCCCTAAGGATGACCCCGACCACACCAAGATTATTCTTCCTCTCCAGCAGGCCCTCCGCATCACCCACCTCACTGTCGTTTATCTTTGTGTTGCTAGCCATAGTGCTCATCCCCAAGTAACGTCTTCGCTTCCGGTGAGCTCCCCTAGCTTTGAATCAGCCTATAATGCCTTGTAGTGCCTTGGTGCCACGCCCCTGCTTCCACCACTGCTCAAGCTCGCGGGAAACCACCCAAAGCCTCGAATTAGTCTGCTTCAACTCTCCTGTAGGTACACATGGCACTGTAGAGCCCATTTTCAACCATGCAACCGGCCACCGAGGTCTCCACCACCAGCGAGGGGCTTTACCACTTCTCAGCGAGGAAGACACACTATAGCACCATGGTTAACACATGGGATTAGTTTAAATTAATGTCCTTCATTAGTGTTCGTTAAGCACCTGCTGACCTGTGGGCCATACTCGCTTAATGAGGCTACTGTCCATATGACAGGTGGACCCCATCGCCTGTTAAAAACCTTTTGAGACCAATTTTAAAAGTCAGTGCCACTGACAAGTAGGCCCAAGTTACTATTGGCATAGTTAATGAACCCTACTTGTCAGCCCCTTAGACATTTCCCTATTTAAAAATAAATCCATATTTAAAAAAACCTCGGTTCCACATGCAGTCTCTATAACCATTTTCAATAGAAATTTAATTCAAAAATTAAATAAAAATCATGGGCCCCTCATGTCAGTGAGAGTAACCTCTCTCCTCTTTCTTTTTCTTGAATTAAAATTTTCTTTTGAACTTCAAACGACTTGTTCTCACTTATTTTAGCTCCAAATTTAATGAAATTTGTCTATAATTTTTCTAAATTCAAGATCTATCTAATGGCCCCATTTTTGTTTAATTTAGAGTTCATTTGAAATTTTCATTTGTATTTATTTTTTTGCTCTCGTGTGAACATTTTTTGATGCAACTATTCGCACACTATCTACTGACTCAGGGAATAGTGTTGTGGTATTCACAAAGGATTCTAAATTGGCTAAATCTGAGAATAATAGAGCTGGTATCAGAGTATACGACTACAAAAACCTTAGTTAGACTGGCTTTGCCTAAGGAATTGAGTTTTATTTTCAAAAGCTAAGAAAAGCTTTGGCAAAAATATGGTGTTATTACTACCTTCATTCATCACTCTTAGATTCCTTACTTACCTTCATTTTTTCCTTATGTTTTACTCAGTTAATAACTCTCTCTTTTTTAAAACTGTAGATGGCCAGATCATCCACTGAAGGCCTATGGGACTTGTTCTCTCACAGCGAGGATGAGGGTGAGTTTGTGGATATCCTCCACAAACTCATGCAGTACCTAGGTTACCGCTAGTAGCCCATTTTCCTAGGTCAGAAGACATGGATAATGGATCGTGAGTCTTGGATAGTGGAGCTATTCCTCTACACGTGGGACGGGAAATTCAACTCCCATACTTTCAATATAGAGCACCCCAGGACCCACTGCTTATACATCATTCAAGACACAGCATGTCTAGTAGCAACTCGCTTGTGCGAGATGCATGAGTCCCTCCTACTGAGATCACTATTTTGCTTTACCCTTCTCTCTAGGAGGGAAATCCAGAGATCTTCGACATCAGGGAGGACGACCCAAGACTGATGCATCAGGTCCAGCTTAGCAGGGCCATGGAAGCCACTTTCGTCGGTGCCCTAGAGGAGATTGGCCATTTTTGGATGCTCCTCACCTCCAATTACTACCACTCCAACACTCTCCAAGGTCAGCTCGTCAGGTGTGAGTCAGTCCTCTCTGTTGTAAAGAAGGAGAGGGTCATAGCCGTTGCCGAGCTCGAGCGTGTCAGGGCAGCAGTTGTCGCATGCACCCGCCGTTGTCCCCAACACCCACCATGTCATGGCTTAGCATGGCCTATGTGCTATACACTAGTGGTCATGTAACACTTAGTCCCTTATTAATGATTGCAGTCACCTTAGGCATTGTATTGAATTTTATCATTTTCTTTACTTGGTTGGTTCTTCTGTTGTGCTCATAGAGGGCTAGTGAACCCTCATATATACCCTTTAGTTCTTAACCCAAGTTATTCTCCCAGATGGCCCCAAAAAGAGCCATCGCCTAAGGATGTGGAGTTATTTCCTACTAGTTATAGGTGCCGTAGGCCGAGGAAGAGGCCATGATCGCAGACAGAATCTACCTCTCCCACCACCAGTTCCCTCGACCATGGCCCAGGTCATGGCCCAACAAACATAGATTCTTTAGGTGCTCGCCAGTCAGCAGGTGGGATCAGCAAGCCGCAACTCAAAGCTCACAGATTTTCTGTGTACTTGCCCCTCAGCCATTGCAAGTGCCAATGAGCCCTTGGAAGTGGAAGATTGGCTTTGTGACACCAAACAGAAGCTCTGACTTGCTCACTATGTGGAGGAAGTTAATGTGGACTTTGCCACCCATCAGCTAAAAGGATCCACCATTGCATGGTGGGAAAACTACTTAGCAACTTGAGGAGGAGAAAGCCCAATAGTGGAAGAATTTGAGCAAGAAGAAGCACCAGAGGCTAAAGGACAGTAGGTGCAGGCGGAAGGGCAAGGAGGACACAAGAGAAGCAGCAAGAAAAAGAAGAGGAAATAGCCGAACAAGCCAGTCAAGCAATTCCTTGGGATTAATTCAAAGCAGCCTTTAGGACAAATTTTCTTCTAGTAGGAATCATGTGTATAAAGAAGAATGAATTCAGAGCTCTGAAACAGAGGAATATGTCCATCAATGACCATTTCACTAAATTCTACTATTTGGCTCACTATGCTCCAAGAGACATAGCGGATGAGGAAGAAAAGATAGGTTGCTTTCTAGAAGGTTTGCATGAGGAATTGAGAGTTCAACGATTATCTAGGATTTTCCAAGCTTCCATCATCTTCTTAACAAGGCTCTCATTCTGGAGAATGAGAGGAGAGACATAGAGGCCGGCTACAAGTGCAAGCTGGCTATCCAGAGGCAACAAGGAAGCTTTGCTCTCAGGGCAGTATTCCATGAAATACATCCTTCCGTTAGGTGGTAGTCGCACCACCTAAGGCTCTAGCTCTAGCACCCCATCCGAGTGGTAGCACCATCTGCGCCCCTCTCCCTGTAGGCCAACCCATAGCAACTAACTTGACAACCCACCTTAACTGCTATAGTTGTGGAGAGAAAGGGCACTTCACCATCACTACCCAAATCGCCAAGTAACACCCGTGAAATTCAACCTAGGAGCTACACCAATGCATGGCCAGACCTCAATGCCCAACAAAGGGTATCAGACACCCCAGGCACCAAGAGCAAACACAATGCCAAATCAAGTCCCTATGAACCATGTCACAGCAGAAGAAGTTCAGAATGCCACTGGAGTTTTGTTGGATACATTTTCTGTTAAATCAGTACCAGCACATGTTCTATTTGATTATGGGGCTTCTTATTCCTTCATATCGAAGAAGTTTGTTGAAAGGCTCAAGTTGCTAATATATAAGTTGAAGAGACCCGTAGTACTTAGTTCACCCGAGGGAACCTTAACTGCTACACTAGTGAGTCTCGGAATAGAAATCACCATGGAGGATTTTGGTTTCCTAGCAAACCTTATGGCACTACCATCCCAGGCATTGGACATCATCATAGGGATGGACTGGTTGGCAAAATACCAAGAGATGATAGATTATACCAATGGAAGAGTAGTACTTACTAAGAGCCTAGGATTATCAGTAAGGGTTAATATGTACCGACCCTACCGCTTGGGACACGCAATTCACCACCTTGAGGCTATACCCCTAGAAGCAACGTCGGTAGTCCAAAAATATCCTAAAGTATTCCAAGAAGAATTGCCTAGCATGCCACAAGATTGGGACATAGAATTTGTCATCAATCTAAAACCAGGGACCATTGCCAAGAAACCCTATAGAATGACTGTAGATGAGCTTGAAGAACTAAAGACACAAATTGAGGACTTATAAGAGAAATGATTTATTAGACCTAGCTCATCACCCTGGGGTTAGCTAGTACTTTTCGTTAAGAAGAAGGACAACACAGCCATAATGTGTGTGGATTATAGATCCCCGAATGATGTGACATCAAGAACAAGTATCCCTTGCCTCATACCGATGAATTGTTTGATTAGCTTTCAGAAGCCACAGTATTCTCCAAAATAGACGAGGTTAGGGTACCATCAACTCACGAGCATGCCTAAGGATATCCCTAAAATAGCCTCTACCACCTGTTATGGTCTGTACGAGTTTACAATCATGTCTTTTGACTTGACCAACACGCTAGCTTACTTCATGAACCTCCTAAATATGGTATTCATAAAGTATTTGGATAAGTTTATGGTAGTATTCATAGATGACATCCTAATTTACTCCAAGGATGTTGAAGAGCACGCCAAACACCTGCGTTTGGTCCTAGAGAGACTTAAAGGACACCAGTTGTATGCTAAGTTCAGCAAGTACCAATTATGGCTAGACAAAATCAGTTTTTCCAGGCATATCATGTCCGCTGGGGGAGTCACAATCAACCCAGCCAAAGTAGAAGTTGTCTTGGAATGGAAGAAGCCCACCTCTGTCACTGAAGTGCATAGTTTCCTTGGGTTCGCCATTTACTATAGAAGGCTCATTGAAGGATTTTTGAAACTTGCCTAATCAATGTGATGGGGACGGGGTCCCGACCTTCCAACAGGTTCTGGATAAGTTCGATTTGGTGGAGGCGCGACACAAATCGATCCGGCTTCCGAACAACACGTCCCAAACCCCGCAATCGCAGCACCACGTCTCCTCAGGTTATCAACCGTGCGCAGCCGGTTGACCTCGCCAAGAAGGCTAATCCTCGCCTGCGAATCGTAGAACACAAGCAAGAACAAGGAAGAACACTACGCAATTGCAGATGTATTGATTTAGCACTCGAAAATTGGGGTCTCACAAACCGATGAACGGCGAAACTGTTCAAGACAGAATTAATCTAAGCAAAACCCAACCCTAATGGTGGGAGTGGTGGCTGTATATAAAGGAGTGAGGGGCGTGCAAAACCCCTGGACGCGCCCTAATGGGCTCCAACACGATACAAAGCCGAACGGCCCAAAATACGGTGGCGCAGCACCCTGACAGATTCTGAACGTCCACTTGTTTCGATGATTCCCGTTGACTCAGAATGAATTTTGATATGGGACCAGAGCCATTGGAAAGGTCTCCTTCTTAGCTTTCCATACATATGTGGAACGTCCAAAACGGAGTCCGTATGCGTCCTGGGCGTCCATTTTACTGCAGGCTAGTCCTGAAGGCCGAGGCAGACGCGAACTCGAGTTGGACTAGGCTTCCGACTTGACTTGGACGTCCTTGCTGGTCTTCTCCGCCTCCACACCTCTCTCCATGTACTTCATGACCCTCTCCAATGTTCCTAAGCAAGATAACATCATTAGGTAGCAATCTATTCTCAAAACTATAAAAAGGATCGCTTAAGAACGAGCTCACCTCTAGATTTAATTGTCGCATGCGAGCTCGGGTCATTGGACCTTGCATAACGGTTGGAGGATCAGCGGTTGCATCCGAAGGAGTGATGTCCTCATCACAATGACTCACCTACTTAAAAGGGAGAAGTACAAGTGTACAGAAGCCTATGAGATGAGTTTCCAAGAGTTAAAGAAGAAATTAACCATTGCTCCTGTGTTAGACATGCCAGACATACACAAGGATTTTGATGTGTATTGTGATGCTTCATACCAAGGTCTTGACCGTGTGCTTATGCAAGGAGGAAAAGTTGTGGCGTATTCATCTAGACAACTCCATCCCCATGAAGACAATTATCCAATGCATGACTTGGAAATAGCATCAGTAGTGCACGCATTGCAGATTTGATGATATTACTTGATTGAAAACCATTGCAATATCTACACGGACTATAAGTGCCTCAAGTACATCTTTACTCATATAGACCTCAACCTGAGGCAGATAAGATGGTTAGAACTAATCAAGGACTATGATCTAAACGTCCATTATCATCCTAGGAGGGCTAATGTAGTAGCCGATGCATTAAGCCGTAAGTCATACTGTAGTAATATCATGGTTCAAGAGTTTCAACCTAAGCTCTATGAGGAACTAGAAGCACTCAATCTTGAGATAATGGAGCAAGCCATTATAGCTTCCATGGAGGTTCACCCAACCCTAGACGAACAAATCAAGACCGCTCAAAAAGGGCACCCTGAAGTATAGAAATTCAAGCACCTCATGATTAAGGGAAAGAACCCTAAGATCATTGAAGATCAAGAAGGCATTCTCTGGTATGGGAAGTGTTTCTTCATTTTCCACCAAAAGGAACTTAAGGATCTGATACTCAAAGAAGCCCATAGATTAGCATATTCCTTGCACCCAAGGAGTACCAAAATGACGAAGACCATATACTGGTGGCCTCGTATGAAGAGAGACATCACTGAGTTTATAGCCTGTTGTGATGTATGCCAAAGAATTAAAGTCGAGCACTAGAGACCCACAGGTCTGCTGCAACCCCTACAAAATCCCCAGTGAAAATGGGAGGAAGTTCGAATGGACTTTATCACCAGTTTGCCCTGAACAAAGACTGTATATGACTCTATATGGGTTATAGTAGACAGACTAACAAAAGTCATCCATTTTATCCCCATTAACACCACATTTAAGGAAGACCAATTGGCTGAGCTATACATGGCCCGCATTATGTGTTGACATGAAGTGCCCAAGAGGATAGTCTTAGACCAAGGTTTCCAATTCACCTTGCATTTCTGGTCAAGTCTCCAAGAAGCCCTTGGAACCCACCTGGATTTTAGCCCAGCATATCACCCATAGATTGATAGACAGATAGAGAGGGTGAACCAAATACTTGAAGAAATGATTTGAGCTTGTGCCTTAGAATTCACCGTGCATTGGGATAAATGCCTACCTTACATAAAGTTCTCCTACAACAATAGTTACCAATCTAGCCTGAAAATGGCCCCATTCGAAGAACTCTATGGCAGGAAGTGTCAAACTCGTCTCCATTGGTCAGAGCAGAAGGATATATTTTTCGATCAAACACCCTAAAACAAGCAGAAGAGAAAGTTCACTTAATCAGAAATCGTCTACAAGCTGCCTAGTCTAGGAAAAAGAGTGATGCTGACAATCATCACAGGGAGTTAAACTTTGAAGTTGGAGACCATATTTACCTTAATGTATCATCTCTTTGTGGAATCTGAAGATTCAAGATTGAAGGCAAATACATAGGTCAATTCCCCATCACCGCCAAGCATGGAGAAGTAGCCTACCAACTGGGGTTACCCGTTAGTCTGTCAGACGTCCACAATATGTTCTACATCTCACAGCTCAACAAATGTCTCAGAGTACCCAAAGAACAGACCCTGGTAGAGACCATCAAGCTTCAAAAAAACCTGACATATCCAAAGCATCTGATCAAGATCCTTGATGTCATGGAGCAGAAAACCAGATGCCAGATTATCCATCTTTACAAAGTTCAATGGAGCAACTACTCAAAAAGAGGATCCACCTGGGAGTACAAGGATTAACTAAGGATAGACTACCCTTACATGTTCTCTAAGTAGTTTGAATCTTGGGGTTGAGATTCTGGTTACGGGGGCTAGGATCTATAACATCCCATTTTGCGATTGTAAAAACCTGCTTAATTTGAAAAATCAAATTTATGTTTGAATTCAAAATGTGTAAAACAAATTCAACTAAATAATCAAAATTTCAAAAGTATGATCTGCCCTTGCGCTCGGCCCAGCCCAGCCCTACCCTTTTCTCTCTTGGGCCCATCCCATTTGACTCCTAGCCCAACCAAGAATGGCCCACGCAGTGCAAACGTGTTCTAGCCACACACCGCACACTTGAATGCCTTGTCATGCGTGTCAACACCATTGTGCATCGCACCACACGCATCCAGGTGTTCCGCCAGTCATGCTCGTCGCCCGTTCATAGATACTTAGCTTTGTGCCAGCTCTAAATCACCCTCATCTCAACTCTGTGCCGCCCTCCATTCGTCGACACCTCTTCCCCCTTCTCCCTACTTTTCTCCCCAGTACACGATTCCATTGCATCAAACCCATGTTGTTCCATCATGCCCATCACTCCTCACTACAAACACCTAACGTCGCTTGCCAGGCATTCACCTGAGGATGTTATGCGCCACTCCCCTTTGCATCTGCCCCAATCCTCCACCGACGCCCCTCTCGGCAACATCAACACCATCATGGCACCACAACGGCACCGATCCCCTCCTCCCCTACAAAGGTGCACATCCAGTCCTTGCGTCCCCACTCACGTCCCATTGCCTTCGATCGCCCCAAGTTTTGCTGCATCCCAGTTTGATTAGTCGTGCCTGGAGCTTTGTGTGGATCCCCTGAGGATGACCCCGATGACACCTAGCTTCTTCTTCCTCTCTAGCGGGCCATTTGTGCCACCTACCTCACCGCCAATTGGCTTTGCATCCCCAGCTCGCAGCGCTCATCCCCAACTATCGTATTCGCTTCCGGTGAGCTCTCCTCTCCCTCCAGTAGCTCCCCTAGCTTTGAATCGGCCTCTAATTCCTTGTAGCGCCTTGGTGCCATGCCCCTACTTCCGTCGCCCCTCAAGCTCGCCAGCGATCGCCCAAAGCCTTAAATTAGTATGCTCCAACCTGCTTGTAGGTACGCATGGTACCACAGTGCCCATTTTTGACCATGCAACTAGCTACCGAGGTCTCCACCACTAGTGACGCCCTTCTCCACTTCTCAGCTAGGAAGACACACTGTAGCACCGTGGTTAAGTTAACACTCAGGATTCGTTTAAATTAATGTACTTCATTAGTGTTCGTTAAGCACCAGCTCACCTATGGGCCATACTCACTTAATGAGGCCACTGTCCATATGACAGGTGGACTCCACCGCCTGTTAAAAACCTTGTTAGACTAATTTTAAAAGACAGTGCCACTGACTTGTGGACCCAAGTTACTGTTGGCACTATAAATGGACACCACCTATCAGTCCCTCAGACATTTCTCTATTTACAAATAAATTCAAATTTAAAATAAAACCCCCGGTCCCACATGTGTCCCTGTAACACTTTTCAATACAAATTTAATTTATAAATTAAATAAAAATGTGGACCCCTCATGTCAATGAGAGTAACCTCTCTCCTCTTTCTTTTTCTTGAATTAAATTTTATTTTAAAGTTCAAATGACTCGTTCTTACTCATTTTAACTCCAAATTTAATGAAATTTGTATATAAATGTTTCTAAATTCAAGATCTAGCTCAAGAATTCCAAGACCCCCTTCTTGTGAGCCAGGTGAGTCATTAGTTTGAGTATATTGATCCTACATTTCGATGAAAAGTATTTCAATTTAAATTATTAAAATGTATGCTTTAATTTTATTACGCAATCTATATTCGCATTAGATCATAGTTTCCTTACGTATGATTGAATAATGCACTCCTTGTCTTTAGACTTAACACCTTGTCACCCTAGGATTAATGAATAATCTACTAGTTATAAGTCCCTACATAAAGCGTCATGCTTAGTCTGGCTTAGATACTAGAAGGCATCAATATATGTAACATCTCAAATTTTATTTGCTTTTTATTGGAATTTATTGAAAATTTTCTAGATTTTATTTTGAGCCTAGAGCAACAAAAACCTAATTTGTTTATTTCTAAAAGGCCAAAAATAGTTCTCTTTATTTTTCCTAAATGCCTCTTGAGTTATAATATTTTTGATAATTTTCATAGAATTTTTTGGGATTTATTTGCTATTTTCTAAGCCTTTTTAGAATTTCATAGCTTTTTGAAATTCAAAAAAAAATATAATTTTAATTTCCAACTCCTTCCTAAGTCGACACATGTTTGGCCTGGATCTCGCCTTACCGCCACGCAGCCGCATCCCGTGCACCCACTCCACTTCGATCTCTCTCTTCACCCGACAGTCGGGATTTATTCCCATCGACATGTGCCAATCATCCGCTTGCCCCCACTCTCTCTCCTTTTCCCTCTCTCCTTGCCCCCTTCTTCTTCCTCGCGTCAAGCCACCATGGCCTCACGCCTCCAACCTTTAAAACTTTGGTTTCCTTGCTGTTTCCATGGGAATTTGCTGCCGTCATGACCCCTTTTCAATCCACACTCACCTTGCCATCTCTTTTCCCCCATTAAACCACACATCCACTAAGCCGCATCACCTTCGGTCGCCACAACTTCGGCAAACAAAATGCTGATCGTTTCCTCTTCCCTGAGCACTATAAGAACCATCTCAAGCATGCCTGCTCATGTCGCACCTCGCCATTTTCCCCATTTCCTCTCTCCACGTCGGAGGCACCCTAGCACCGTCGTTCCACTTTGTCGAGCACCAGCAGCCCTCCAATGAGAAATTCTAGTCTCCCGAGCATCCTCGCACCATGCCATTATCATCGTCGAGATCCTCGTGGCCGCCTAACCATCCTCTGCCACATCGTCGAACAAATTCGTCATCGGAGCACCATTTCCACTAGAGACCCGACGGTGACCACCACCATTCCTCGTTGCCAGCCATCTCTGAGTCTTCCTGTGCATTGCGCCTAGTCGAGGTCACTTCCCCGTGCCACCCACCCACCTTTGCGTGCATCAGGCGCCGCCATGCGTAGGGGTGGATATCGAGCTAAGTCCTAGTCTTACCGAGCTTTTCCCAAAATTGACATAGTTTGATTTAATACCATTTTACATATAATTTGAAAATATTTTTAGAAATAAGCTAACGAGTCAAGCCGAGGTGAGGTGGCGGCCATATGGCAGCCAAGTGGTGTGCCACGCCAGCTCGGCAGCCTCATCGGTCGGCCTTTGCCACATCAGAGTATATTTTATTTTTCTTTACAAAAATAATTCAGCCAAAAACATAATTTGAATGCTGATGTCATAATCCTAAATTTACAATGCAAAAATAATTCTAGAAAATCCCAATTTATCCTTTTGTTTAGACTTAAACTTCAAGGAGCCTATTCTTCTTCATCCTAGCTCCGATTGAACCCATTCAAATATCTAAATTCTTCTAAAATCCTAAACTATCCATTTCTGCCCTCTTGTTGAATTTTATTTGGATATTGTTTGTATTTATTTGCTCCACTATTTTTACATGTAGACTGCGACGTTTTCGGAGAGTTCTTCTTCGATAATTTCCAGCATCAAGACACTGAGCAAGGCAAGTTACACCATTGATCATGTTGATCCAAGCAATTCAAATTATTTATATTATTTTTAAATTGTTATGAATGTGTACTTTTATTCAAACGTATTTTAAATTTGATTTAAATTCTAATTAAACCAAATATTTTGTATATGTCACCTTAGATGAAAACTTAGTAAAATAATATTGACTAAAAATTTTATAGCAAAGCTTAGCCATGCTTAGAATGATTCTAGGAGTGGATATCTACTTCACATAAAATGATGAGTTTAAAATATATTCTTGACTGCGGTGGATCAAGAAAATCTATGAAATGTTTCATAAAAAATATAAAAACTTAGTTTAGACTTAGGCAAATGATTAGGTGGTGTGTGCTTGCGAGTACACGTTATTGTTTGGTGACACAACGTTAATGCCTGGCAAAGGGGTATGTGGGAAGTGCCTAAGTCAATTAAGGGCCGGTCTGTGAGCTACTGCTACAAAGCCACATCGTATTACCACAAGTCTAGTATAGGATAGACCTGACTAAGTAATTTATAGGGTACCAACTTTGGTTTCAGTATAGGTTGAATGTGAGCGTGGCGTAGGCCGCGTGAAGTCTCACATAGCCCAAAAACGGGCCCCAACTTGTGGATTCATGTTGGAGTGAAACCTTAGTGGTAGTGTGTAACACCTCGGCCCATGATGGCTCATGTGTGTGTGCACATGAGGATATGGATTAGTCCCATATTGCTAGCTTAACATAAGAAGCACTAACATATAAACACATAGATACCATTGGTAATAACCTCTGGTTAACTATTTTGCGCGAAGCGAGGACGAAAGCACAAACAGATTATTACGTGTGTGTAGCTTATCCATAATGAGGTTAGACCTAAGCCGGTTTGGATCCTAGGGTGTTACATAGTGTGATCAAGCCGGTGACTTAACATTGTAAAGGCCTTGTCATGAACTCTGCGTCGTACATCTAAGGAAGTGTACTAATCACGTGGCATGTGGATGAAGTTGTACACCTCTGTAGAGTAAACAAACTATCCTGGATAGCCAAGACTATGGTCTTGGCATGATGAGTAAGGTTTTTCATAGATTAGACTTTAGTGTTACAAAAACTAGTTTTAACAGAAATGTTGGAATCTTTTTAGAGAAAGATGGTCCTGGTGGGATACCCGTGGTTAGGTTGGTGTTAGATCAGTGCCAGCACTAACAGTATTATTTCAATTAAAGTATTGTTTTCTAATTAATGTATTAAATTCAGCTTTTTGTATCTACTTTACAGTATTTACTTCAATTACGCTTTACGCACAAACAACTTTAATATGCCCTTCTTTGACAATATACATGCATGCATCATATCTGTTATTTCTCCTGGTGTAACTTGTGGAGTATTTTATTTGCTCACTTTGCTTAAATTCTATTGCCAGAGGATGACTTTGACTATAGTGAGGATTGCGATGAGTAGTCCACATTTTACAGTTATTCGCCTGTGGGTAGGCAGAATGAGTTACTGCACTTTATTTATCTTCTACTGCTTTACACTTATGTTTGCCTTATGGGCTATTTTAATGTAAACTTAGCCATAAGGCCCATACGCTATCTTATAATAAAGTTCGTCAGTATACATGATATGTATCCCTATAACCCTGTGTGCTCTAGCTTCCCCTGGATTAGTGCAATTTACATAGAGGATCTGGGGATGTTGTTCCTAGACCCGACAGAGATGGTATCAGAGCCATAATGACCCTAAAATGTGACTGTAGTTAGAATAGAATGGACAGCCTTAAGGACATATTTTAAATTAAGTATTTCAAAAATCTTATAGAACTTATCTTATTCACTCATTTACTTAATTGTATTCATTCATTAAAAACTATTTACTAACTCTTCTCTTTTCAAAATTTTAGATGGCTGAACTCCATAACAAGATCACCCATGGAATCCAAGCTAGACACTTGGTCGCGTGTCTCTGGGACCTTCTTCAACAGTTGAACTTCAAGGCACACCTTGTTTATCAGGGGTACCTACACACCTATGGAGAACAAGAAAGATGGAGAGTATAAGTGCTGGTATACGCCAACATTGGAGACGAAGCACCTTTTCACACCTTTGACGCCTCGCAACCACGGGATACCTTCTTCAATGGTATCCAGGATGCTACACATGAAGCAATTCGCTAGCTGAGGGAGATCTATGCAATGGAGCTACGAAGCACTGCATTTCGCTACTTCCCCAGAAAGTACCCTATCAGCCCCAGCAGCATCTTCGCATCCACGGGAAATGAAGGCAATCCTAGGCTCATTCGTCGGGTGCAGTACGCCAAGTCCTTGGACTATGTATACCAGGCAACCCTGGATGAGCTGATCTCCATGGTCTAGAAGCTCCGTGCAGCAAAAGAAGAACTGGCCAAGTATCGTGTTAAGTATGTGGGTTCCTCAATCACAGGGGATAACTTTGGTCTGCCACAAAAGAAGCGCCATATTCAGGATGAGTAGTAGCACCCAACCTATAGAAGCCCTAATTTTAGAATAAGTTAAAGAATGATACTTGTGAGCTGTTATTCCTTTGTCAACAGCCACAAGGTTATATTATTCAACAAAGTTGCTTCGTTTATTTGGTTGTTATTTGGGTTTCATCGTTTCTTTCATGTTTGTTGAGGGATTGTTACAAAGATTTCTCCTAGTTGTCTCTCTTCTTCTCTAAATCTAAAAGTATCCAGCAGATGGTGAACACAAGAAGGAACACTAACGATAATACCAACCTTGGAGCTTAAGGAAGCCAGTCCACTCCCATTCCTCCACCTCTGTCAACAGCTGGACCCGACTGGGCTCAAATAATGGCTAATCATAATCAACTTATCCAACTACTAGCTCAGACAATCAATAACCCAACTCAGCATGCTCCTCCGCCAATGCCAGCTCAAACCCCTCAGTCCAGATTATCAGAATTTTTGAGGATAAGGCCTTCCACTTTCTCAAGTAGTCTAGAACTGACGGATGCCGATGATTGGCTCCGAGCAATTGGAAAGAAACTGGAATTCTACAGTGCAATGATCGAGAATGGGTTATGTTCGCCTCTCATCGGTTGAATGGACTTGCACCCGAATGGTGGGATACTTTTATCGCCTCTCATGCCAATGCTTGGAACAAGTTTGTGTAGGATTTTCGCAAGGCTCACATCCCAACCGACACCATTAGTTTGAAGAAGAAAGATTTTTAAGCTCTGCGACAAGGAAGCCACATGGTAAGTAAGTACTTGTAGAAGTTTAATCAACTGGCGTGCTACGCACCAGAAGATGTAGCCACTGATGAAGCAAAATAAGAGGGATGTTTGGCGGGTTTGAATGACAATATTTTAGTGCAGTTACTCTCCAATGATTATGAGGACTTCCATCAGTTAGTCAACAAGGATAATCGCTAGGAGGGCAAGCATGTGGAAATGGAAAACCAAAAAAGAAGAATGACCACCCAGAAAATCAACCCTGGAGGTTTTTTCAAAGCCCATAGTACCCCGCCACAAACCAGCAATTTCAGGTCATAGTCTATCAATTTTAGGCCAGCGGCAAGCCGACCATCCTTCTAGGCCAACTGTCCCAACCCTCAGGTAGTCCACATTCTTCCTACTGATGCGTTATTGGAAATCAACAAGATTTCACTACACAATCTATTGAGGAGAAGCAAAGGAGAGATCGTAAGGCTCTCTCTCGAATTCATCTTCATCTTTCTAATAATATCCTTTAAGAAGTTATGAAGAAGACCACCGTTGCTACGTTATGGATAAAGTTGGAACAGATATGCAAGACTAAGGATCTGACCAACAAAATGCATCTAAGAGAGAAGTTTTTCTCTCTCAAGTTGGCAAAAGGCAGATCAATACAAGATCATCTAACTGTATGTAAAGATGTGTTCACTGACCTTGAAGCCATGGAGATCAAATACGATGATAAAGATTTGGGTCTTATTCTACTTTATTCGTTGCATGTTTCATTCTCAACGATTAGAGACACAATTCTCAGTGAGATACTCTTACTCTGAAGGAGGTTTATAAAGCTCTGTATGCCAAAGAAAGAATGAAAAGTATGATTTTGAGCGAGAGTTCATGTTCGCATGCAAAAGGTTTATCCATTTAGGCAGACTAGTCGAGAGGTCTTTGACCAACGATTCTAAAGGCAGAAGCTCGAACAGATACAAAGGTCATTGAAGTCGAGGACCAAGAAGTCATGCTGCTACTATAAGAAGGGTGGACACGATATTGTCAAGTGTTGGAAACTCTAGAATAAGGAGAAGAGGAATAATAGTTTCAAGAAAGATCAACAAGATAGTGAAGCTAATGCCACCATTGTCATAAAAGAAGGTTTTGAATGGGAGATTCTTGTTGCCTTTACTAGTAATTCCAGAACCAACGATGAATGGATTCTTTATTTAGCCTGCATTTTCCACATGAGTTTGAACCGTGACTAGTTCATTACTTATAAGGCTATTCCGAGTGGATTAGTGTTAATGAGAGATAATACTCTATGCAAAATTGCAACCATCGGTTCTATCTAGATCAAGATATTTGATGGCACCACCAGAACCCTATCAAAGGTCCGACAAATTCTAAATTTGAAGAGAAACTTTATCGCATTGAGTACTCTTAATACCAAAGGATACGAGTTTTCAAGTAGATGTAGAGTTCTAAAGATCCCCAATGGGTCCCTTGTTGTGATGAAAGGTAATATGAAGACAGCAAACCTCTACATTTTTGAGGTACTACCCTGGTCGGGAAGGTCACTGTTACCTCAATCAAGTTGTCCGATGCTGATCAAACAAGTCTATGGCATATATATCTCGGCCATATGAGTGAAGCCCGCTTAAAGGAGCTATGCAAAAGAAGTTTGCTTGAGAGTCAAGGAGTTTACCAGTTAAAGTTTTATGAACACTATGTCTTTGGTAAACAAAAGAATGTGAGTTTCAACTCGTTAAATCACTCTTCAAAAGGCAACAGAAGAATAATAGTTTCAGCTTGGCAAATCACTCTTCAAAAGGCAAATTGGATAATGTTCACTCTGATTTGTGGGATAAGTCCCACGTTACATCCATTGGATGTGCCAATTATATAATGTCCATCATCGATGACTACTTTCGAAGAGTTTGGGCATACTTCATCAAGCACAAGTCTAATGTGTTCAAAGCATTTAAAGAGTGGAAGATTATGATTGAGAAACAGACCACCAAGCATGTTAAGAAACTCTGAACAAATAATAGCCTAGAATTCTATTCGGGAGAATTTGAAGCCTTATGCCAATCGAAACACATTGCAAGACATTACACAGTACCGGACACACCTCAGTAGAACGGTGTGGCCGAGTGCATGAATAGAATCATCATGAAAAATGTACACTGCATGCTGCCCATGTCTGGTCGGTCAGAGAGATTTTGTACTAAAACCACTTTCACTGCTTGTTATCTGATCAATCGGTCGCCGAACACTATCATCAACAAGAAAACTCCAATCGATATGTGGTCTGGTTCTGCTATAGACTATTCGAGCATATGGATTTTTGGTTGTCCTGTTATTCTCATTCTGATAAACGTAAACTTGAACCAAGAGCTGTTAAGTGCACATTCCTCATCTATAAGCACTACTATATAAAAGCTCATCATAAACGATTCAAAAAACATCACCACAGACGGTTTCATAAACCATCTATGCTTATGGATCAATAATACCCTAATGGTATTATAGACCATTTTTAAACTATCTGTGATAATCCTTATCACAGATGGTTCTTTACTAGAACTATCTGTCAGAATAGTTATCATAGATAGTTCTTACTATAAATCGTCTATGATAGTTTATTATCACAGACGATTCTAGTTAAGAACCATCTGTGATTGTGTTCTTGCTTTGTCAAAAATAGGCCTCCTTTAGTTCATCAACATTCTCTAACTGCGCTATGAAATAGGGCAATCAGAGATTGCAAATGAACCAAAATAGGCCTATTTATGATAACAAGATCATCGTGCAGTAAACTTTGGTGCCATGTCTTTGGTGGCTTGTTGTTTATAGTTTGTAGGTGTTGTTGTTTTGTTGCTTTTGTATGTAAGAGGTGGCTTCGTTCATCTTGGATTCCTATTGTTTTCTCTCCTCTCTATTAATGGAATGTGGCAGAGCACCTGCCTTTGTTTAAAAAAACTTTGGTGCCATGTCTTCATCCTGCAATAAAAACAAGAATTTCAACAAGGGCTGAAATCCTAGCCATCCATCAATCATCACAAGAACTAAGGCATCAATAATTAATTTTCACATGCATAACATCACAAGAGGCAGCAGCAGCGTCACCGTTGTGTCACAATGGTGACACTGTACAAGACACTCTTATGACAAGAGTGTGTTATATAGTGAATCGTGGATCGGGGAGGTAGTCGGTGTTGTTGGGGGAGGTAGCGCTTCGATCTGTTTGGGGGAGCTAGCAGGCGGTGCTTCGGTTTGGAGTATTTGAGGGAGGTGTGTGGGTAGCATATATAAGGGTATTTGGGTAACGGAACTGATCAGTAGTCAAGAGGTCACAACGCCACTTCAGTTTGAAAGTTTGAATAAAGGGGGCGGCAAAATATCACAGATGATTTTTAATGCAAACCGTCAATGAGTTAATATGACAGACGGTTTTTGTTAATAACCATTTGTGAATTCATAGACGGTTTTCATCATGAACCATCTATCATATTGTTTCTTCACATATGGTTTTTAGCGCTGCTAGTAACACAGATGGTCGCTAAACCAAAACCGTCTGCGATTGTGTTTAATATTGACAGTTTGGTAAACCATCTATGATGAGGCATCTAGTATTAGTTTTTTTGTAGTAATGAAGCCAGGAATTAAAGGCTATAAGTTGTGGAATCATGAGACCCAAAAGGTGGTTATGAGCATAAGTGTTAATTTCGATGAGACTGTTCTGTTGAAAGGAATTATGACCAGTGATGCTCCTATTAACCTACGGAGGACCAGCATGGAGGTGGAACACATTATTAATTCAGGATTGTTACCAGAGGCTGACAAGGAGAATACACATGATATCCTTGTTCAAGCTTCGACCAGTAATCTTCCAATAGAAACTGATCGGAACCAATAATCCATTGCAACTGGTCAGGAAAGGAGAAAAATCCAACCTCTAACATGGTTAATTGAAAAAGCTAACATTGTAGCTTATTGTTTGAGCATGGCAGAAGACATTGAAGGCATTGTTGAACCTTCAAATTATTCAGATGCCATCTGCTATGATGAGTCAGAAAAGTGGTTAACTACCATGCATGAAGAAATAGAATCCCTTGAGAAGAATTTCACTTGGGAGTTGGTCGAGAAGAAATGCATACGCTGCAAGTGGATTTATAAGAAGGAAGGCATATCTCTGACCAATCAGGTCAGGTACAAGGCAAGGCTTGTTGCTAAAGGATACAACCAAATTTCACGTATTGACTTTACAGATGTTTTCTCTCCGGTGGTGAAGTATAGTTCTATTCAATCCTTGATTTAGTTTGGTATGGATAGGTTTGATTATCCATTTTATTTCTTTGGTCATGTAGATGTCAAACCCAGATTTTATAATCCAGAATCCTTTGTGATTCTACAGCACTATTCCCTATATCATTAGATAGTGCTCATAGATACATTGCTGAGTCATTGCATACATCACTTGAACCATACCATACATTAATCATACATATCAAATTCTAAATTCACCATGTTAGGAAGTTGTTTACATAAGGGCCGGTCAGGGCAAATATTTATAATACAAAAGCAAAAGTAGTAAATCAAAATGTAGGACTATGAATATTCACATGCAAATGACTAGGAGTAAAAAGTGAATGACAAATATTATCTAAACCTAGATAATATATGTGCACACAATCTCCACCAAGTCTGCTTATCTGAGACAAGATATTACAGAAGATCATCCTAATTTCCTTTGTCTGCTCCTTGGTCATGCAGATGAGTAGATCATCAAAGTAACCTTTCAAATTACCACACCCCTTCGCCATCTCACCCATATAAACTTCTCCCACACACAGTGGGTCTCATAAGTTGTACGGGATGTTCACCGCAATGACTAGCGCAGCTAGACTGCAACTTTCCATAACAACTAGCACAGCTAGACTACAACTTTCCACAATGACTAGCACATCTGACAAAGTTCACCCTCCCTTGATGTCCTATTCAAGCTGGAATGCATCCTACACTTGCACTACTTCACTCCCCCACCAGCAAAATGACTCTAGAGTCCAATAAATTTACTAAAATAAGCTGTACTTTATAGAGTTATGGTTGTACTTATTTTACAGCGGGAGGTCATCATCAGATTCAGTCTTTAGGGTTATCTAGGCAGTTCTACCACAATCCACATACTCCTGTGCATCCACTACATCAACCCCTCTTACCATCCACCCAGATAAATAGGCATATTAGGAATTTTGAGAATCATAAAATAATCATGTTACATCATATAAGCTATTTTCCCAAAACACTTCCCAGAACAAATTCTCATGATTGAAAATGATGCTTGGGGTAGTTTGATGCCCCTGTGTATCTAAGCAGTACTAAGTATGGCTTATAATTGTAGATTTACTACCAGTATGTTACCATTATATTCTCTAGGGCGACAAGGGTTGACTATTCAATTATGTCAAGGAATGAGATATAATTTTAATGAAATGAATAATAGGCATGTATCTAAAATCTTAAGGTGAACATAAACTTGCATGGTAAATAGTTGCACACAATTTAATAATTTAAATAGAAATAATTTACATAAAAAGTAGGTTTAGCATGATCAAAGTATTAACTCGCCCTGTTCACAGGTTGATTGATCTTGTGGATCTTGGCTTGCTTCGGCTTCTTCTTCCTCTTGGGCTTCGTACATTATTTAAATATTTGCACAAATATTTGTGTAAAATCAACAAAATAGAAAAAAAAACTCAAATGAACATCAAAATTTATGATTTTAGTTTCATTGGATATATATTGATTTTAGATGAATTTAAAGACAAATTTCACTAAATTTGGACTTGCGATGAATAAGAACGAGCCATTTGAAGTTTGGGTTTAAATTTAATTCTAGAAATTAAAAAGGATGAGAGTTTCTCTTTCTCACAGGTGGGGCCACTGTGTTTTTCAATTTTATTTCTATTTATTTTCTTATTGAAAATGCTAATATGTATGACAGGTGGAGCCTACTGATTTTAATTTCTTTTTTAATTAACTTTTAATTAGAAAATATCACTGTGGCTGACAGGTGGGGCCAATTATTATGTAAATAGTAATTTGGACCCACAAGTTAGTGGCTCATAAGCTCATAAGCCAATCCCCGAAGGGCCAGAGTTGAAGACAACAAAGTCACTGGTGAGCTATGGTGCATGAGAGACCAATTCCTTGGAGGGGAGGGAAGAGTGCGGCACAGGAGTTAAAGGTGACGACGCGCGCGATGTGGCACAGGGAGAGTGAGGCGATGCTAAGGACACACGGCGCGGCGTGCAACAGCGAGGCTCGGGTATGATGATGCATGACGCGGCTGTGTCATGCGGGCGCAACGCGCACAGCGGCATAACGCATGACATGGCACAGGCACGTAGTGGGGTGGAGGGGAAGGAAAGGGGCCAAGGGGAAGGAGAGGGTACGCACGCGCGAACTGTTGAGAAATAATAGAGTAGATCGACGAACGGCAATATAACCTTCCAAGCAATCCGACAATCACAAATAACACCAGAGAACAGAGTATAAGAGTAGGAGCTTTATTGATCTTGTAACTGTTCACTTGTTACAATGCTCAAAGCCTTTATATAGACAAAGGAGGGGACTGTATTCGCCCATAACGAGATTCCTGATATTTCGTAACACTCCCCCTTGGGCGAATACGGCGGTGTGTACATACCTCATCAAAAACTCTTCCCAAAAACCCAGTGGGAAAAAAGGGATAGAGAAAAGAGTACATTGCATCCGTTGCTTGTGGCACTTGTTGCCTCATTAAAAACCTTTGCGTGAGAAAACTTCAGGAAAAACTCACAAAGGGAAAAGGAGTGCAATATTTAGATCTTCAGGATCATGTAAGTCTTCTCACCTTACATATGGGCTGTGGTTTAGGGATTCGCTCCCCCTAAACCTTGTAACTCTCTAAGTCGTCTCATACCAATACTTCGAACACACTTGTGGAAACTAGTAGCCGGTAGTGATTTTGTGAATAAATCTGCTGGATTATCACGAGACTTAGCATTCAATGCCTTTATCTCCCTATTCTTTTAGAGCTCATGAGGATGAAAGCATTAGGAGCAATATGCTTCGTGATATTGCTCTTAACATAGCCTATTTGTATTTGTGCAATACAAGTAGCATTATCTTCATAGATAATGGTGGGGTCATTAATTTTGTTCATACCACATGACTTCTAGATGTGGCTAAAAATTCGTCAAAGCCAAACACATTCTGGTAGGGCTTCATACTACGATATGCATATGCCTCATTAAAAACTCCTTCCAAAACCCAGTGGGAAAAAAGGAATGGAGAAAAGAGTACATAGCACACGTTAAATTGTATTGCAGTTGTTGCCTCATTAAAAACCCTTCAAGCAAGAAAAACCCAATGGAAAAAATTTACTAAGGAAAGAGAGTGCAACGCTTATCTTCAGGATATATTATGACCTTCAAAACCTTTATCATGTCCATCGATTGGACTTATATCGATAGATGAAAAACCCTCAAGGTCGTGATCATCAAGCCAATACCTTCTAGGTTTGACTAAAGTTAAGATTTTCTAAATCTCATGCATAACTATAAAGTTTAGAATATGCTCCCCCTGAAGACCACTTCCGGTGAATTCCTATTATTCCACTGCCCTTAATACATTTTAAGAAATGAATGTAGGCCAGTATATTTATCCTAATCAGGATATGGGGGTTAATTAATTACAATGCCACATTTCTTCGGGATGTGACTTACTAAAACCTTTTAGGTTCTTTAACATTTAGTAACTATCTCTGAGTAGTATCATATGACCAAAAGTTTGTTTTATAGAATCAATAGCATGGTCATACTACCACAGAATCAATATAACCAGTCTAAATTTTGGCACTTAGGGGATTAAGAAATTTGCCATAAACACCAATATATATGGTACCTTTATGGTAATAGAGGATATTGCCACTCAATCAGCTTCTGGTAGGAGATGCACTTCATATGTGCTTATTTGGCGAACTTCTGGTTCTTAGCATCCTCATTCCATTTCGTCGGGTCTTAGATGGGTTCTTATCCACTTCTAGGGATTGTATAATCGTTGGTGTATCAACTGGTGATTTATTTTCTCTTTAGGAAAAAGATTTTCTCTCCTAGGAGATACTCTTTCTTCAGGTAAGAGTTTATCAGGTATAAGTTATATATATATATATATATATATATATATATATATATATATATATATATATATATATGTATGTATGTATGTATGTATGTATGTATGTATGTATGTATGTATGTATATACATGTAGCAACTTTGTTAAAACACCGAGTCCTTCGGGATCAAGCTTTGAGTTCCTTCAGGGATCCCATTGAGGATTTTCAGAATCCGATAACTACATATCTTATTCATGTCATCTGCCAGAGTTATTATATAACGGAATATTATTTTAGTCATAATAGAAGAATATAGATCTCTACAGGGATCCTTGAACCATCGCTTTCACCACCTCATTATTTCATAACAACCCATCAAGTCTAAATGAACAGGTTCAAAGATTTTTTATCCGCGATTATGGTTCGGCCTCAATTGCTTTCTTTCATTTTGACCCGATATGAACACTTTAGGTGTTCGGCCATAGACTTTGGTTCCGGATTTATGTTCTCATACGAGAAACTTTAGCAATTTTAGAGGTAATCTGATTGTCGACAACTTTTCTCCAAATATCCTCATAATTGAGTGTCTTTCAGCATTAACCAAAACTCCGTCATTTCCCAAACGAAAGTTTATTGGTTGTTCCGTCTTTCCCACTATTGTAATATGCGCGCGCTTAATTTTTGGGGTTTTCATCTTCAGGATGAGTCTCTTCATGAGGTATTTCACCTTCAGGGTGAATTCTCTTCTGGAGTATTCAAGGAGTGTTTAACGATTATTTTGACTAGTATCACCAGACCTTAGATCCACAGGCGTCTCCATAGAGTTTAGGTCACTGACCAATAAGTCAATTTCGCCAACATCCTGAAGATGTACTTTATGCTGTCAAAGTGACTTATTGGTTAGTGACCTAAACTCTATGGGGACGCCTGTGGATCTATGGTCTGGTGACACTAGTCAAAATAATCGTTAAACACTCCTTGAATACTCCAGAAGAGAATTCACCTTGAAGGTGAAATACCTCATGAAGAGGCTCATCCTGAAGATGAAAACCCCAGAAATTAAACGCGCGCATATTACAATAGTGGGAAAGACGGAACAACCAATAAACTTCCGTTTGGGAAATGACAGAGTTTTGGTTAATGCTGAAAGACACTCAATTATGAGGATATTTGGAGAAAAGTTGTCGACAACCAGATTACCTCTAAAATTGCTAAAGTTTCTCGTATGAGAACATAAATCCGGAACCAAAGTCTATAGCCGAACACCTAAAGTGTTCATATCGGGTCAAAATGAAAGAAAGCAATTGAGCCCGAACCATAATCGCGGATAAAAAATCTTGAAACCTGTTCATTTCTTACAATGCTCAAAGCCTTTATATAGACAAAGGAGGGGACTGTATTCGCCTATAACGAGATTCCTGATATTTCGTAACACGAACAAAGGCGGAGGAGACCACAGGGGGTGGCGTGTGGGTGCTATTGCTACACAAGAGCTGACGTGGCGCACAGTGTGGCACGACAGGGTGAGCAACACGCGGGGTCGGCAGTATGACAATATTTCCCACAATATTTCCTACAATATTTTTAGGATCTATGGATGACAGTATGACATCTATTACTCGACCCTAAATTGATCTCCTGTTCTCGGTTCATTTACACTGGATTTTTGTAATTAGCTAATTTTAAGGACTTCATGCATTAGACTTTCGTTTTTAAATTCCATCCTCTCATCATTTTATCTCATGATTATCATCAAAATTATTTCCTTAATTTGTAGTTTTTAATTTAATTGGATTCATCCTATTTTTCTTGAATCGGTTGCATACAATGTAGTGCATACATATTTTTAATTATTCTTCGGGGGTGAGTTTCTCCAATTTACCTTTTTGATCATCTATTCAGATTCGGATCTAGATTTCAAATTAATTTCATCATTTGTACTTTTTCTTCTCAATTGTACTTTCATGGATTTCCCTTTTATTATTATTACCATTATTGCTTAGAAATCTCATTCAAAAATCAAGAAAAACCAAATGCGAAAAGATGCAAATTAAAAAGTTTTAAATTTTACACTATTTCAGACAACAGGCTTTTTGGGCTGTTATAGTAGAAGGTTAGATGTCGTGTTTGGCCTACGAGTTCTGCCGGTTATTACAAGGCATGCTACCTGGGGCATGCATATGCAGGAATGGCTGTATATAGATGGATTGGGAAGCAGAGGACTTTAGATGATTCTGTAGGTGCAGAGGCAAAGAGGCGGCGGTAGTAGCTTCAGCAGACGGCGAATTTGGTTTCGACGGTGGCAGTGTCGTGAGACTCCGACGAGGGGGAGCTGCGCAAAGAGAGTTGTTGGAAACTTGGAATACCTATGATGCTACAGTGAACCGATGCCAAAATCCTATAGAGATTGTATTCTTCCAAAAAATAAAGCAGTTCAAAATTCCTAGAATACAAAGGGGCCCTAATTATTCGGACCGACCGCATCAATCATGTAGATTATCCAACGCACCAATAATTGAATGATTTCGACACATAAATCACTCCCCGATATATAGCAAAATCGTAAACGTAAAACATCTCTAGCTGTGTGCTGTGATACCTGGGACATGAAGTGATTATTATAACATATCAAATTTAAGTAGAGAACTGTTCGCATATTTGGCATTATAGTATTTTTTTCAAATTTGGCCCCCCCCCCAACGTCTATTTTTACAAATATAGCCCCGTCCCTAAGTGCCATCAAAGCTCAGCAGATGCTGGCGACCGCGGGAGGCGAGGCATGCGAGCGGGAGCTGGCGGGGCCCACCGGTTTGCCGAGCTCCCCTGGCTCAGCAGGGTGTGCCAGCTCCTATAGAGCAGTGGGAGGTTGGTAGATGGGCAGGCTCAATAGGGGAAATCGTCGGGTGGTCGGCACGTGGGTGCTAATCATGAGCATGATCGCTTTCCGCACATGGGTGCCTTGGCAAGCACCTGCCAAGCTCCCCTTGCTTGGCATGTCCTTGCTAGGTTTAGTAGGTCTACGGAGAGGGCTAGATTTGCAAAAAAAAAAATAGACATTCAAAAATCAAATTTGGAAAAAAAAAACTAGCTATAGTGTCATTTATATGAATAGTTTGTTTCTTTCCTGCTGAGCGAAAAAGCGGCGTGGCAGAAGAAAGAAAGAGAGAGAGTAGAAAGCCAATTTGTAATAGATTTTTTTAGGTGGTTTTGCTATGATTTAGAAGATTTCGCAATTGGAAGGAGTGTAGAGTCTGAAGACTTTCAAGAAAAATTATGTTTCATTCGCATGTGAGCAATGTACTTAATATGTCATTAATGTTTTATTAGCGTAATGATGGTTTAGTAGTGTGGAATGCACTTGGTAACCATATTTAGGATAGATTAGTTGACAGATGTGTTTTGTAATTAGCCATATTTAGGATGGATTAGTTGTGATAATGATGTTTTTTGTAAATAATTGAAAAATACATATTGTTATTTTTATTGTTCCCAGTGTGTTCGAAACTTATGTATGTAAGTATGTACTATATGTATTGCTCTTGTGCGATTCAAAAAATTGTAGAAAATGATGCTAGGACTACAAAATTGTGCACTGTTAATTTTAGTATTTGTGTGTACATATGTATGTATATACGTGTGTCTCTATATACATGCATATAAGCACATGGCCATAGGCATAATTAGTAACTCAGCTATATACGTGTCTATGATTATTTTGCATTATGATAGGTTGTATTTAGCATCGTCAGTCACTGATACATTATTTTCTGTATTGTAGGAAGTGACTGTTGATGACGGTCACAAGTGTGGTATGTTGCCGAACCCATTTTGGAATGGCCAACATTGTTGTCACGCATGGTCAAGCAGTGATGGACCGCCCCACTTTGTTCTCTAGGGCCCATAGGAGGACTGGCCCCTCGACAATCGATACGTTCCAGTTCTATGGTGGACTGGGTTGCTGCCCACAATGAGGATGATGCACATTGGACGCGTTTTGCGTGGGACTCGCTGCTTCTGTTGGCACTCGTTGACCGATGGAGGCCGAAGATCAACACGTTTCACTTTCCATGGGGGGAGATAACCATCACTCTACAGGATGTTGCTTACTTTACCGACTTGCCACTACGGGGTCATCCTGTGGTTCCACCCCCAGATCAGCTGATTGGAAGGCATGTCTATTGCACCGATTTGGTCATCCCATTACAGAGAAGATCCAAGGAGTGCCACATTCGTGGCTGCGATGGTATAGGCAATGCCAAGTAGACACGCCTACAGAGCTTGTGAGGTCCCATCTAATTTCTTACTTTCTCTTCATGTTCGGATGGATTCTGTTTCATACGACTTAGGTAGATTAGGTGCATCCTAGCTACATCCACCTCATTGAGTCGCTGGTAGACGCTGAGCCAGCTAAGGTCCTGCTGCACAGTTACAGTTCAGTTGTACCGTGTAGACCTACAAGGGTTTGTACAATGGCTCGTAGCATGCTACTGGAGAGCTAAACCTCACCGTCTGCTATATATTGTTGCAGTTGTGGTCATAGGAGTACTTCCCTGTTAGTCGACTATAATTTTGGGTGCACATGCACCCGTACTAATTGGAGGCATGGTTCTACAATCATAGTATGGTGTAGACCTGGTGGACGGACCCACCATGAGTACTCGTTATGCACCCGTACCAGTTGAGGCACGGTTCTACAGTCATAGTGATGGTGTGGACCCGGTGGACAAACCCACCATGGGTACTCGTTGGACTTCTAGCGAACTACGATAGTCTAAGGAGAGACCATAGTGAGCATACCCAGAGTTCCACAACGTGTTTAAGACCTTACACGAGGGTAGCATCATGTGGATGGTTTGGACCACACAGGTCATCTCGGAGACTATGCGTTTAAGCTTGTCAAAGCAATGCGAGCAGGATAGGGAGACCACTACCCAGACCCATTCACTTGTAAGTAAATTTGTTTGTTAGCTATTTTCGTACAATCTATTGCTTTAACTTGTAAGTCGTGTATAATTCATTTATTTTTGTTTCCGCACTAAAACTACTATTTCGTACCATGCCCTTTTTTCCAAGGCAAATGAAGAAGGAACGAAAGAGCGACAACTGGATGGACACATAGCTACCGTGGACCATGGCCTAGGAGCAGTTGGCGAGGGCACAGGTCGAGAAGGAGCAACAACTGTATGAACCAGACACATACCCCACGTACTTGTGGTGGTACATGTCGTGCACCCATTGCAGACTAATGGGGCCCCTCCGCAACCCCTGCCGAAGGCCATGTATGTAGCAGGTTGGTACTAGGCCCGGACCGACACCGTGTGGCACGACATAACGTGACAATAAATAATTTTGAGTTCATATTTGAATTGTACTGGTCATGCATACAGGACCAACCTATTCTGTCCGTTGCAGTACGGCTGGCTTTGTCGTATCGTGTCCAAGGGTGGTGCCACATTGCGTCGTGGACATTTGAGTACCTTGGAATGGCTCCAAGCATCCATCCGCAACATGTACAACAACACTAAACACGCACTAGGGGGCCATCAACTACGGCTATCCTATCAATGTGTTTATCCTAGGGAGCAACGAGCCATGCATCGTCTATCCATAGCTTTGCCAGCACGTCCTAGCTCCTCGACGTACCACTCTAGCCTTGGGTGTTCCTTGTCTACGCAGCGCATTGTTCAAGTTTGCTAATTTTATATTTTTCCTACAATCAGCACGATACCTTAGTTCCATTGTTCTTCACACATGTTGTCTTCATGCAGGCCGTTCACGGTGACATGACTCTCTTCCATCTTTGTCACGGAGGCAGCCCGACACTGGACCTCCCTTATTGGGGGGATGACGGAGCACAACACACCCGTCCTCGACATGAAGACAGCGCGAGGCACATGATTCCCTATGCAATGACATCGACTCGCTTGTCCAAGACTACGAGGTGCAATACGGCACGTACGCAACTGTAGATCACTTGCACCTTCGGGAGTGTGACCAATGGTATGATCAAGCATACGATAGCTACACAGTCCACCAATACAATGTGGATCACGCGACATTGGACAACACTGCAATGGACTACCTTGAACCAGAGTACCCTATAGCCATGCAACATGTGACCCCAGTGCTTACAATTATTATTTTTCTTATTGTTCCATGATTACTCTTCATCTAATTGAATAGTTCAAATGTGTAGGTCTCAAGGCAAGAGTTCCAAGAGTGGGCTATGGGCTCATTCTCCACTGAGCACAAGCGTAGGTTCGTCTACTTAGATCTAGAGTTCGCACTATAGTTGTACCTTCTGTCAGCCTAACAAAACATGTTTCGCTCCACAAGATGCCAGCAGATACGCAGAGGACTAGGTGCAACAGATGTTCGGCACTCAAGAGATATGGCTCAGTCAGTTGGCCGGTGCCCCAATTCCCACTCAGGCACCGCAATACGACTTGTGCAACTTATGATACGCCCTAGACAGGTATACTTTCCCTAACCCGGTATCAGCACTTTGCACCAAGCATGTTGAAATATTATTTCACTGGCCCTGTGTTTTTGCTCTAAGTGTCAAACGTAACTACGCGCTCGTTAATGCTTTGTCCCCATTGTACCACTACGATATGGAAATTGTCGATGCGTGTTGTACAATTTTACAAACGCCAAGTTTTCTTAGTGGATTAATAGTACATGCCAGCTTTTCTCGTTTACTCCCTCCATCCCGCAATATAAGTCCTCATTGTTGGGAAGTGTCGTCCCACAATATAAGACTATTGTGAAGACCAAAGCTGTAGCTATTACAATATTTCCACCATATACCCCTCTTTTAATGCAAAAAAGTGGATGAGTAGTTATAATATGTCATTTAATAGGGGTATATATGGTCCAATAGCATTAACTCTTTCTTATATTTAGTGTCTCCTTGGTCTGTGCATATGGTGGGCTTTGAACTTATATTATAGGACGAATTGAGTACTTCACAAGATGCAATAACTTTCAGCATGCAATAACTTTCCTCGTTGAGTTGACAGCATGCATCAGTTTCTCCCAGTGTTGTAACGACATGTACCAACTTTCCTCATTGAGTTGACAAGACATGCCAGCTTGTCTTGGTGAGTTCACAACACGCAACAGTTTTTCTCAAAGAGTGGATAGCATGCATCGGCTTTCCCTAGTGATTTCACAACATGTAGCAACTTTTCACTGTGAGTTGACAACACATACTAGCTTTTCTCGATGAATTAACAACACACGATAGTTTTTTCTTAGTGATCTGACAACATGCACCAACTTTCCTCAGTGATTTCACAACATGTAGCAACTTTTTTCAGTGAGTTGACAATACGTACCAGCTTTTCTCAGAAAACTGACAGCACGCAATAGATTCTCAATTATCTGACAACATGCACCAGCTTTTTCCAGTGAATGGACAACACGTACCAACTTTTCTCAGTGAATTGACAACGATGTGACCTGACCTATGCCCACAATATTCGCTCTTGTGGACATAAGTGCACTACCATTCGGCAAAATTTACTCCCAAATAGTATGAAAAGAACTGCCAATAAAGTTCGACTGAACTACACAACCGAATCGAACATTCCACCCATGTTGATCTCGAAAATAGGGGAAGGGGTGAGGGAGACATGAGCACAGGTAGAGGACGTCACTATGTCACTGTTAGAGATGTCGAACTACAGAAAGATGTTTCGAAAGCAAAAGTGAGTGGCCAAAAAGAAGGGATCCTACCCTAATATTTCTTACAAAGATGTACTCGTGCTGCCAGAGTTTTCACAGCTGTAGTGTGACTATGGCAATATAGCATATATCATCCAGTCCACACATCGAGCCACCACTACCCGGGTCCATAACACGTACGGCAAAATTATTGTAAGTGAATGTCACGTAATTGATAAATCACATTGCATATTTTATTTCACACATCACTAACCTTCTCTATGCATGACGATACACTATAGAGCGTTGCTACTTCTTCCAATATATCATCAACCCGGAGATGCATGATAGGACATTCATCGAGCAGAACTACATGCTCAACTACCCAGTGGCACCGAAAAACTTCACACACTGGAAACCTTACACCCCGGACAAGGGGAAAGCTAAGATGGCAGAGGACAAGGGAAAGGCATTGATGGTCCCCATTGCCTCCACTGAATAGTAGGTTATTTCGAGCTGGAAGAAACCTTTAGAAGTTGTGGAAGCCTAGCACTAGGCACAGCTCGCAAAGGCTAATGCCGCAAAGGAGACAAGGAAAATTCACCAATGGACTCAAATGTATACGACGAATGATAGCAAGTATGGCTTCCAAAGGACGCGAATGTATCTTAATTTTAGTTGGGGTTGATGGTTCATGTATGTTGCCATTTATTTCTTACTAGTAATGTTAGTGAAGTGTTATATCGGGCTAGATATGGTCCATTATGATAATTTTTTGCAATAATATATCTCTACTAGTTAACACAGGGAGTTGGTGATCGTGGTTCATCTGCCTATCCAAACTCCTCTTTACACCTTCCTAAAAATTGCTACCTGTAGGATCAAGGATAACCGACTAGAGGGGGGTAAATAGGAGGTTTTAAAATTCTTAGCTAAATTAAACAATTAATACCAAGATGATTACTAAGCACAAAAGCTAAGTGAAGGCCAATCCTACACAATTCAAGAATTTTAAGTAATTGACAATAAGCGAGGAATGATCAATAACAAATGCTATAAAAGACAACAAACAAACACAATTTGACACACAATGTTTTTACCGTGGTATCAGAAACTTACCGGTTTCCACTAGTCCACGTTGAGGTTAGCCCGGACGAATCGGACCGGCTCCACGAATTAAGCCAAAACACCTCGATCACTATGGTAGCTATTCCTCCGCTCCGAAGATGGTGAGCTCCAACCACTCATAATTCAGCACGGGCTTCTTCACAATCTCCTTTGAAGAAGTCACCGGCAATCAATCTTCCCGCCGTCTAGGTGCCGGCAAGCACCAAGAGAATAGATCGTTGATTTCACTTGATGGCGCGCAAGTGCAATTGGATCAACTAGAATGAATGCACTTAAAACATCTCCACAAACTCAAAACAATGCTCAAGAGAGAAAGGAGAGTGGAGTAAATGCTCTAGGGCTCAAATGAGTTCAATGAAACTTCAGCAAGCTGCCCAAGTGCAGGTGGGGGGTATTTATACTCTCACCAACCAAAACTAACCGTTGTTGAAAATTAATGCTGAAAAATCAGGGAATTCAAAACTACCGCTGTGCAAAGTGCGAAACTACCGCAAGTCACTGTAGCACTCCGTAACGGCTATGTCAGACGGTCAGTACTAGCCGTTTGAAATTCGGCGCGATACTACCGCCGTTATAAGTGCGGTACTACCGCTCTGCGGTAGTTCCGCTGGACATGTGGTACTACCGTACAACAGTTGTTCCGCTGTACTAAATCTAGTACTTCCGATTTCTGGCTAGTTTGATTTCTTTGGGGTGCTCTTTGGAAAAAGCATACCGGCAACCGGTAGTTCCGTAAATCATGCGGCATTGTGGAATCGGAACTACCAATTGTATTCAAGTCTATGTCCCCAGAAGGGTGCTCTTTGGAAAAAACGTCTGTTGTAAATTGGAACTCTGGATCGCGGTAGTTCCATTGTGTATATGCCGGAACTATCAGTAGGCCGAGTTCCATTGTATATCTTGTACTACTGTTTTTACTGGGAGAGCACAGTTAACTTTTAGAGTTCATTTTCAAATGCATGCATGATCATAGATTGATCCAATGTGCACCAAAACATGCTATCAAGTTATTTTCACAAATCCCTTTTAATAGTATGGCATCTAACCTATAATCTGATCTTCCACATTTACTCCTAAGACCGGTGAAATTTAAAATAGACCTAAAATCTTATGTACCTCATCTTTGGAATCTTGGCGTCTATACTCGTTGCAGCTTGTTCTTTACCTTTGCACACATGAGACTTTATCTATGCAAACTTAACATACACATTAGTCTCATATTCATAATTCGTCATTAATTACCAAAACACTAATCTTAAGGGCCTAGATGCTTTCACTACCCTGATGAAAACAAAGCAACATACAAAAAAAAACAAATTTTATCACTCTATAAATTATGTAACAAAAAAATAAAGCTCTATCAAGTGTGTGACAAAGCCGAGAGCGCAGAGGTGTGAAGGCACATCAGGTAAACGCAGATGTAGAGCCGACAGCGTGGGCTGGATAGGCAAATCCTAACAATGACGAGCCGATGTGTTGAGATAATATGATTTTTTATGCTTACCTAAGCACCAAAAAAGGGCTAAACGGGGTGCACATCTGCGGCATCAGCACCTATCAAGTCAAGGTAGCTCGGTAGCATCTGCCAATCCAAAGAATCTTCACAAGACGATAGGTCCCATTGACTCTCGCTCGCACGCTTCGCCTGCCACGATCGGCAGCTTCTGCCAAGTTCTGGTGATGCGACAAATGATACGTGTCGCTTGTCACACCTACCGAGTTCAGGAAGTACGTTATATTTGTAAAAACGGATGTTGAGAAACCAAATTTGAAAAAAAAAAATAGGTGCACATAAGCATCATATGTGTAAACATTCCGTAAATAGAAGGCAGTTAGCTCCGCAACATAAGCAACAACTAATGTCTATGTCAAATAGCTACACTAGGCCCCACTCGTTTAGTCTTCAGCTTTCGACTACTAGTTTCTTATTTTCGTCTTTTTCTAACTTTTTTGCCTTTTTCTTTTTTTTCCATATTTATTTACATTATCTGTAATAGGCTAACCTATTTATTCTATTTTTCTTTTTTTTTAAATGAGTAGGTTTTGCTCAGTTCTATATTTTATCCAATGTTTAATCAACAATATCGAGCACATAACTTACAAACATATACTTGCATCTGTTTATAAACCTAATACAAACGTCTTCAAGCGCTACAAGGTTAAGCCATGAAACATTGCCTGAAAATGGCCTACAACCATATGAAGGACTTGAAGAAGCACCCCCCACATCCCATATTTCGTGTTTAATGTTCATCGTTTGACAAATGATTGTAGGACACGCTCCCACCAAACAAGACGATAATATGAAATTAGATATCAATGTCAACAGGCAAGAACTACTTAAAACCAAACTAGGCATTTGACAGAATTGGACCCATCACATTGTACTTAGACCACAAGGGGCATCCATACATAATAACATCAAAATTCAAGTAACTGCCAGGCAAATAAATTGTCCGGTATTGTGCTAAACATAACAGCTCATGTTCCTGACCTACGCCTTGATTGCATACTTCCTCGTCGGGAAATACTTCTCCCGCTTCTTTTCCCTCTCCGTCTTCAGAGAAAGCTGTGAAATAACAACAATGAAAATTTCAGAACAGAGGCCCAAACCAATTGCATGCAATCCCAAAGGCCAAGAGATGCGAGCACAGAAAAGGTTGGAGGGAAAACAAATTCAGCTAAAGTTTAGAACCATAAAACATAAACTACATGCTTCTATGTAGCGTTACAACTTTTATTAGAATGTTCAGACTTATAATTTCAGCTAAATGTTACCGCATATCTGAGTATTGTGTATTTGTATTGTCACTCAAGTATAATTTCAGCTAAATGTTATGGTGTATTTGTACTGCCACTAGCTTATGCAATCCAGATGAAAAAATGTGTAGCTTCATTTTTAACAAGGTATTTGCCATATATTTTGCTAGCTAGCAATCAGTATTGTCATGGTCATATGAGTAACAAACAAATACAATCTGATGAAACTAGACTATTATTGCTCAGGCAACTTTGTCGGAACAAAACAATTTATAGAAAGCACGTACCATTGGTACCATCAAACTGAAAAAAGTAAAAAATACTCATCTTGAAACAGAACACACACTTGCAAGCAACCACTAGTGCACCAAAAGACAAGTAGGGCTTGTTTCACACACCCAGGGAACTAAGTTTATTCAGGTCATATCAATCATAAGGACTTTATTCAACCGTATACTAACAGAACACAAGTCTATCTGTAAGCACAACCCTGCCATGTGAAAATAACTAGCACGATACAAGCACGGCTAATCAATATATTATAAGAGTTTCACTGAGGAGCCAATACAATCATAACGATCACGACAATACTGCTCAACCGGATGGTATCGCTACCAACAACACACTACAATTTATAGTACCATTCAAACAAGCCAATCTAATCACAGGTTTGAAACGAACCATACAAAGATGTCAGAAGCGCTAGCCATTCCCCTCAACTCATCTATGCAAAGGATTCCAACCATTTCATACAAGAAGCAAACAACGGAGCTGCGGTGGTGGTGGCAGAAGTATAGACTATACCTGGTGCTTTGTGAGGCGGCGGCGGATGGCGCGGGTCTTCTTAGGGCGGAGGTCGAGGGGGAGCAGCTTCTTCTTCTTGTAGGCGTCCCGCAGCGCCGCCTTCTGCTTCTGCGAGATCACAGTCAGCACGCGCGCGATCGAGGTGCGCACCACCTTGCTGCAAGAAAGAAAGCCACGGATTCAGTTCGACTCGATCCGTGAGCACGGACAGGCACCCAGGATGCGGAGAAGGGTAAGGACACGTACATCTTGGAGAGCTTGTTGGGCGCTCCGCCGGTGACCTTGGCAACGCGGAGGAGGGAGAGCTCCGACTTGAGGTCCTTGAGCTGCGCCTGCAGCTCCGCCTTGTTCTTCCCCCGCAGCTCGTGCACCTTGATCCGGGCTGGCATTAGCGCAAGCAGAAAAAAGAAACTTACACAGTCAGATCCGCAAAAAGAAGAGCGGGAGGATGGGGGGAAATCAAAATATTGGTGCTCCGTTAACGATGGATAGGTGGCTGTGGCTTACCCATGGCGACGATGGCGGCGAAAAAGTGAGGCGGCGGCGGCGGGGTAAGATGGAGGCGGTGCGAATGGGAGGGACGGGAGGCGACTGATATATAAGGGAGAGAGCGGGGGGCGAATCGCTGCGAAGACAAAAACCCTAGACTGAACAGTGATGAGCTTTCTGGGCCTGGTTGGGCTTGACGGGAGATGGCTGGGCGAATTCTTTCTCTCTCTTTCTTTTTTTTATCAACTCCGTTTTTCTTTTGAGGTCTTTTTCTGAACTCTGTTTAAGACTGGAACAAACACGTTCTGACAAAACAATAATTTTCTAAAATTCTCACTCTAATAGTTATCACCTTTGAAGTGCATACTTGTTGAGTAGATATGAACGCCCAGTTTGAAATACGTGAATTTCCGCGGACACACTGTCTTCTTTGAATTTTCTACAAAACCTCGCGGAATTCATGCATTTCAAGCGAGCCTCTTGTTTGGTAACCTTTTTTATCGCAAGCATTGTTTTGCAACCCTTTAGGACCCATTTGGCACACAGGGAAAGGAAAAACGCAGGATTGCAATGTCCTGCCTCCTAGAATCCTACGGGACTTAAAAGAACACAGGAAAGTTCTAAAAGAGGTGTTTGGATGCAACGTGGGTAAAATGTACGAATTTGAATCACAAAGCAAACGCGAGGTTAGACCTCGTATTTATTTTACTCCAAAATTACTATGGAATAGCCCATTTCATAGGGATTTCAAAGGAATTCTGGGTGGCATTGCTTCGTTCCAAATGGCCCTGTGCGAAAAATCCATATATGAATTGAATCCTCCAAAATTTCTGCGTTCCAAACGACACAAACCAACTGTTGCTTCACTTGTATCCTACCAAAGCTGGCGATTGACCCAGTTTCACTAGGTTTCTAAAAAAGAAAGAGACCAATGTTACAAAAAAAAAATGCGGCTCTCATCCATGAAAAAAGCTTAGCAAAACGAAATCGAAAACTGAAAGCAGCAGATGAAAGATTCAGAAAAGAGAAAGAACAGCCGAATGAATCGACAGAATCCAACTGACTGCCACTCTAGCCCTTTCGCTTGAACGGGGCAGGTTACAAGAGCTACCAGCCACTACCAATTCCCCAAAACAAAACTGTGGTGGTTTCTTACATCATCATGCAACGCTCTACAGAGCCCAACTATCTCATCCATATGTCACCACCACTCAAGGTGCAAATACACGAAGCAGGACAGAGCAAGAGATAGGAGAGATGCGGCGGCAACGCGAGCTTCGACATTGGAGTCGTTTGAGTCGAAGTCTTGTAGGCCGCCCCCGCTATCGCCGTTGTCGGTTCCTGGCGGAGATGTAGGCGTGCTAAATGTTGAACCCGGTGAACCTGGCTGCCCTGCAGTGCTGCAGTAAATAGGACGTCACCATGATCAGCAGCCCCATACTGAATTCGATCTTTTGGGTATATTTCAAATAGTTCTGTACTTCTGTTTATATATGAGGTAAAATGATGAGCACCACGTTTGAAAGTTTAAGATCAGAATTTCTGCTGGTATACACAAAGCATTATATAACTATAGAACTAATTTATATGTGTGCAATAAAAATGGCAGAGCTACACAAAACGTATCCAGTTTTTTTTTTTAATCAAGTCTTGGTTAAAACACTTCCAAAATATTTGAAAAATATATCATTTTGTAACACCACCTATATTGTAAGATATCCCTGGTATGTAACATCCATACTGCAGAATTAACTTCCTGTGTAATGTCCTATCTTTCAGACTTGACGCAATTCCTTGGAATTAAACACCAAATTGGTTATGCAAAGATGATGCATAATTCATACACTAATAATCCCTTCTTTTAGACTTATGGTTTGGCTTTCTACATTAACTAACTTTTAAACGGAGTGTCTTTTTAAGATAGGATCTGCAAGTCGATTGTAGTAGACACTATCCTGACTCCATCTATATCAACCAAAATCGCACACGAATATCTCTCTCCGTACTCTCTCTCTCTTGCGTGAACAGCCAAAATTCAAAATTTTAAACCAAAAACCATAAACCACAGCCCAAAAAAACCTACCCTTCAAATTTTGTTGTCCTTTTTCTCTTTCACATAAATGGATCTCTTTATCTCTCGCAGCAAATCATACCTTATCGTCACTGAGCCACTCAAAACAAGAATATGGACTAATGTTGAACCACATCCTCCGACATCTGGGTGCATGATGTCTTCTGTGAGACACCGACAATGTTCATTGGACTGTTTGAAATCAAAAATTTTGCCATAAGCAGTTCACTAGAATGAAGCCACTATTATCATTGTTTACATATTTGGATCCTTGAAGCCAAATAATCACCTCTTATCTTTACTACGTTAAAAGAAGGAGTTGGTGGTTGATGAGTCCTCCCTCATTTTTCTTTAGCCATTCGATCTGATTATGAGATAGAATCTGAACCGTTCTTCCCCCGCCGCCCCCTCCTCCCCCTCCGCACCCGCCGCCCCGATCCGCTCCCCTCGCTCTCCCCCTGCTGCCCCGATCCACTCTCCCCCCGCCGCCCCGATCCGCTCCCCCTCGCTCTCCCCCCGCCCTCCCCTCGCTCTCCCACACAGCGCCCCCACCCCCCGCCGCCTCCCCGTCGCTCCCCCCGTCCTCCCTCTCCCTGCCTCCGCACGGCCGCACCCTCCGCCGCGCGCGCCTCGCTCCCCGTCCTCCTCTCCCCTCTGCCTCCGCCGCCCCCCGCGCCTCCCGCCGCCTCGCAACCCCCGCCGCCCCTCGGCTCCCCATCCTCCTCTCCCTTGCCTCCGCACGGCCGCCCCGGTCGCGCCGCCTCCCCTCGCTCCCCCGCCCTCGCCTCGCTCTCCCCGCGCCCACCGCCTCCCCTCGCTCTCCCCGCCTCCGCAGATCCGCCTCTCCCAAGGCCGCGGACTCCTCCCCCCCCGCGCCGCCGCCTCTCCCTCTGTAGCGTTGACCTCCCCCACCCCGTGTCGCGCGCCTCCTCCTCCCACCCCGCGCCGCCGCCCGCCTCCTCCCCCCCCGCTCGCCGCCTCCTCCTCCCCCCACCCCGCTCCCGCCGCACCGCCTCCTCCTCCTCCCGTCTTCGTCTTGACCCCGCGACTTAGGCAAGTCCCCATCCGGCCGACCGCACCGGCCTTACCACGCCGACTTCCTGCTGGACTCCGTCGCCGACCTGCGCCGGAGCCTTCGCGCGCGCGGCGGCGACCTGGTGGTGCTGCTATTATTGCGGTGGTGTTGATTTGCAACTTTGGATCGAAAGTTCTCAGGGAGACTCTTGTTGTGCCTTAGGGTTTTGTAGCGTTCGAAATCCATGGCGAGGAAGATGCTCAGGATCGAGGAGATGGCTGTCGCCGACAGCGAGAACTACGACTATGATCTCTTCGTGATCGGCGCGGGGAGCAGCGGCGTTCACGGCTCTCGCACCTCCGCATCTTTCGGAGCTAAGGTTGCTTTTTCCTCTTTCTTTTTTCTTTTTTGGTCCTACCACGCGTATGTAAGCAATCGTGTTTGCCGTATGAGTATATTGGGTTTGTTTGCGTGCAATTTGATTGGTTGTGAGATGTGGTGCAGTTGCGATTTATGAGCTCCGCTCCACCCCATTAGCTCGGATTGGCAAGGAGGGCACGGCGGGACGTAAGAATCTCCCATTAATTTTGTGCATTTCTGGTGTTGAATACTTGAACGTCTAGCTATTCATGCTTGGGGATGTTGTTACATTCTAAATCTATGAGCTCATTGTTGTACTAGGTGTGTCATTCGTGGTTGCGTCCCTAAAAAGATACTTGTGTATGGTGCATCTTTCCGGGGAGAATTTGAGGCAAGTGTTCTTACTGCCCTATGCAACCCAATCAAGGCCGATACCAAAAATGGGTTGGAAACATCATTGTTTACGCTCTGTGAATGAAATTTGACTCGCTAGATAGCGTTCCTTCCTCAATTCATCGACTCGCTATACAACTTTTGATCCATAATCCATCAGTTTATTTATGTACTTGAATTCAGATAACCTATTCATTTCAAAGCTTGTCTGTGCCTTCATAAAAGCCATCCTTCTAAGGAATATGCTAGTTTGCTGTATTTTAACTGCAGTTTTATTACAAATGCAGGATTCAAAGAATTTCGGGTGGGAGATTAACGGGGATATTAACTTCAATTGGAAAAGGCTGCTGGAAAATAAGGTCAGGCCAAAACCTCATTTTGTTTTTTTTTGAGCACATTCTTTGTGACTTGTGAGCACTTTATAGATGTCGTACTGCCCAAGATCCTCAAAATTTTCTTCCATGCAGACTCAAGAAATTGTTAGATTAAATGAAGGTTCTAGAAGAGGATATCTTAGTTTCTGGTGGTTTATTTTAGATTAGAAATGGTACACCTCTTTTGTTTCAGTCAATCTCAATCTTGATGTTGGTTATGCGTCATCATCATAACTATTATGGAAAATGATGTCATATCTTTCGGTTCCAGAGATGGTGAGCAGTTGAGTTAGTAATATGGTGGTGAGTTTCGATCTGTATTGGTTATTTGCCTAAATCATACAAGAGAAACTGTCATCAGAATTTAATAAAGGCGTGTAGGTTATTAAGCTATTAAGGTTGTTTGGCTATTTAGATTTGTGAATGGAGACGGCCTATTCATCTTCAGGTTCTGGTGTAGTGGCAAAAATTGGGGAACAACAATCTATTATCAAATGAGTAAATATTTTTTCTTGAAAACCATATTGTCAAATTGTGTGATTGATACATTCTATTTTTCCATGCAGGAGAAGGGCGATGTTGATCTTGCAATTTGTTACTATCTTACGGCTATTTTGGTTTGCTTCTGATGTTATTTTGTATTCTTATTTTTATTACTTATCCTTTTTTATTTCAGTTGTTTTCGAAATTTTCTTATTTGAATTTAGATCAAGAGAATTGTATGAATTGCTTTTGGGCTCCTCCAATACATGGTGTAAGATTATGAAATTATAGGGTATGCTATTTAAGATGTTATGTGTGGTGGAAAGAGAATCGAATTGGCACTTTCAAATAATATGGTTCTAACATCTCCATTACAACCTTTAGAACTCATGTAGTTGAAATCAATGGTATCAATTTTGGTTTGATCAACTCCTTTTAATTCTATTTATCTATTAATATCATTACTACTATAAAAGAATGAGTTAGTGGTCGTCCGTTCTCCTCCAACCGTCCTATTCTTTTAACTTCTCACCACTCTCCACTTCCTAATTGATTAGAGTAACTCTCTTTAATATCATTATTCTCTATACATTCAATGAATTCCGTTGCAACGCACGGGCATATGACTAGTTATTGTACAAGTTGAAGAAGATATTCTAGGAGTCAAGAATCACCATGTGCAAATGAGTGACACCACTACTTACATTTTCTAGTTCCATCTGCTAAAGGACTAGGTTCTTGAAGATTATTGGACTTGTAGAAAAGACAGTTTCTAAATGAATTGATAAAGCGATGATTAGAAATTCTGCATGCTACTGCCTGAATTATTCCTGCAGTCCTGCGAACGGAAGCAAGTACAGTGTGATGCATGTACCTTGGCGATGCAGGGTAGGTGCACGATCCATAACCTGAAATGCAAGAACAAATTGAGTAAGTATAAATGTGTAAATACTCCATATACTTAAAATATATCTGAAGAAGATAGCCTAGAAAGCAGGGCTCACAAACAAGACAAGAAATGGGCAACTAGATGCAAGCATGCACAGAATGAAGAACTGCAGAACACAGATCTAGCATATCTCCTACAACCTTGAAACCTTAATGTTTTAGGCTACTCAAAAGAGGAAAATACACAAATTGAGAAATTTCCCATATCAGGGTAAAGGGCAGCTAGATGTACAGACTTGAAAATTTGAAAACTTGTTGCTGAGTCCAGAATTCAGAAGTCCAGCTCATTTTTGACACTGCCAATTGCATGTACATTAAGACGACAAGACTTTAGCAGGTGGCAACCAATGCTTAGAAGTTTATGAACCTTTTTTTATTATCTGTCTTGTTTAGTTTGGATTGATTACTCGAACATGGGATGGAATTATATTTCGTTGGGATCTGTATAAAAAAGTTCATGCAGCCCATCTCAATTCACAGTCCAAGTTATATGTTAGCAAATTGTTGTGGCTACGGACCAAACAGTAAATTAGAGGACTAATATGCTGTATGTGGAATGGAAAAATCTTTACCTTCTTGTTCATCCCGAGGAGCCATATATATATGGTCATAAAGCCTTTTTTACAATGTTGCCGCTAACTATAGGTACTACTCTTAGGGTATATATATCTTTTATATATCTTATTAGACCTTTTGGGCCAGAAGGTCAAATAGATGTAGGTGGAGGCTTGCCCCACAACACAAATCTCATGTAGCTCCACCTACCAACAAGTTGTACCAAAAGCCCCAAAGGACAAAAGCTCCCTACAAGTGAACTAGCACAAAATTACTGTGCATAATTCTTTTATCCTCTAACAAGTTTCAAGTTAGCCTTTCGATCGATTTCTCTAGTCTCCCTAAATCGAGCTAGAGCCAATGATCCTCGAACATAAATATGAAGGCCGAAACCTATGGTCTACTTGGCCATGGCAGCTGACCTTCCCCTGTGGGCTATCAAAAAAATAGACAAAATTCGTAGGAGATTTCTGTGGAGAGGCAGGAAAGATATTAAGGGTGGTCATTGTCTTGTGTCATGGGTCAAAACCTGCCGACCTATTGAACTCGGTGGCCTTGGCATAACTGATCTCCAGCGAATGGGATGGGCCCTTAGAATGAGATGACTTTGGCTTCAGAAGACTGAACCTGACAGACCTTGATCCTCCTTCCTGATCCAGGTTCACCACTGTGTTCGATCCTTCTTCTCTATAGCAACAAGCACAGAGGTCGGTAATGGCTTCCGCACCCTCTTCTGGAAGGATAGATGGATTCATGGGCAAAAGATTGTGGATATTGCACCCCGCCTTTTTGCATTGGTTTTCAAGAGATGTGCCAATAAGTGCACGGTAAGGGAGGCAATCACGAATCACACTTGGATTGCGGATATGCTAGGAGCGATGTCAGTTGGGGTTATCGCTGAATTTCTGGATCTTTGGGACCTCTTATCACAGGTAGTGCTGCAACCTGACTCAGAAGATAAACACTTATGACGCTTCACTGCCAATGGAAACTACTCGGCAAAATCGGCTTACGAAGGCTTCTTTCAGGGGGAATTGTGTTCAGCCCCTGGGAGCGAATCTGGAGAACATGGGCCCCAAATAAATGTTATTTTTTTATGTGGCTGGCTGCACATGATAAGTGCTGGACTGCTGATCGTCTGGCACGCCGAGGACTACACCATCCTTCCCGCTGCTTGCTTTGTAATCAGGAGGAGGAAACCATCAATCACCTCTTGGTCTCATGTGTGGTTGTCCGACAATTTTGGTTCGAACTGCTACAAAAGGTGGAGCTTCAGAATCTCTCCCCTCAGCCGGGTGAGCCCTCCTTAGAAGATTAGTGGTCCAGAACACACAATGCAATAGATGGCCAGGCGCGGCAAGGCCTCAACTCCATCACCATTCTAGGGCATGGTCTCTTTGGAATCTCCGCAATCGTTGTGTCTTCGATGGGACTGCACCAGATGTTAGGGTTCTACTGTCATCTGTTAGTGAGGAAATGAGAATATGGGGACTGGCCGGAGCAAAGGATATTTCATACCTAACTACTTAGCCACAGGCTCTGGTCTAGATTATGTCTCTGGTAGAGGTCGTTCTTGTTATTTTTTTGTACCATAGGCGAGCTCTCCTAGAGTAAGCGTGTGTTTTTGGGTTGTGAGTTTGTAAAGTTTTTTTCTCCTTCTTAATATAAAGATACGCAGCTCTTCTGCGTGTTCGAGAAAAAAAAGGTCGAAACCTAAAATAAACACACATGACCCAAAAGAGAATGTGTTGTAGCGTCATTTGAAATATGCTAGTCATGTTAAGCATGTCATGCCAACCTATTTACGACTTTGGCATCTTATAGTTTCACAATTTTGACTTATCTGCAATTACTTAACCATGTTGTGGAGTTTAAATGGTACCAAAAAAACCCATGTTCTGAGATGAGTGATAAAGAAACCTAACGTGCAAACTTCTAAGCCCATCTCGTACAACCTGATAGAAACACTTCTTAATGAAAACAAAGCTGAGGAATATGGCTGTGTGACACAGAATTATAGAAGATAACCATTCGTCTAAATGCTTGGGGTATTAAAACCATGTCTTGTTAATTGTTACTGCTATCTGACTGATTCCCCCAAAGGCTTGTCATGAAGCTGTGGAACAAATCACCACATGTTTAGAATCCATTTGAACCTATTTGGGTTGGGTGCAATGACATAGACAGTAGAAACTGTAGAATTGGGCAGGGGTACTGAGCACTGACATGCCTTGGACTAGAAAAACTGAGCCACCAATTAATGTAGCAATGCGAATTTTACCACCGCCTTCCTTCCCCATAGCTCGATATGTAGAAATTCAATCGGCGGCAAAACTCATAAAAAATAATCTTCACTTTGCAGTTATCCTACGAAGGCATTGGATTAGCTAGCTCGTGATCAAAAGAAGATGGAAAAGAAGATTAACCGATTATGAAGGCAAAGATGTCATACAAGAAACGAACCTAAAGGTTCCAAAAAGAAAAGCAATTAGTTGTAGTATAGTAGTACTGATACTAGATTACTAGCACAAAGTAAAAGAGACATTAGTACTTCGAGAGACCGAGACCAAGCAAAAAGGCAAAAGCAAGAGACGGAATGGATACACAGATACGGAGCTGAGAAGGAGAAAAGAAGCATCACACCGCAGTGCAGAACATAAACAAGACACACACTAGTAAAGTAGTGATGAAAAAAAGGAAGTAATCGATGTACTGACTAGAGCTGGGACTTGGGCCGGGCTTATTTGGGCCAGCCCGAAGCACGGCCGGCACGGCACGGCCCAAGCACGGCCCGGCCCGACACGTGGCGGGCCGTGCCGGCACGGCACGAACGGGTGGGCCGTGCCGGGCCTCAAAATCCGGCACGATGGGCGGCACGGCACGGCACGGTAGATCGGGCCGTGCTTGGGCCGGCACGGCACGGCGGGCTCGGGCGACACGGTGGGCTCAGGCGGCACGGGGGCACGGCCGGCACGCCCCGCCCTCCCCGGCTCCCCCTCCCGCGTCCCCCCGCCCCCGCCCTCCTCGGCTCCCCTCCACGCCCCCGCCCCGCCCTCCTGGCTCCCCTCCGCGTCCCCCGCCCCACCTCCCGCCGCCATCCCAGATCACAATCACGAGATCACACACACGAGAGGGGTAGAGGGGAAGGAAAGGAGCGTGCACCGAGAGGCCGAGCCGCCGGCCGAAACCCCACTACCGCGTCTCTCGGCCGCCTCTTCGCCTTCCCTTCTGCATTACACCTCCACGCCGATGAGCTCCGCCAAGAAGTTGACGACCTCCTCCACGGCGTGCCGACGCCCCCAACCGTGCAACCAAAGAAAAATTACACGCATTAAGACCTTGAATTAATTTTCAACGAGGCGGGTGCGAGAAAGTAAGATGACGGACGTCACCATAATTGTCGCGCACCTTTGTCGTGCATAGTAACTTTGGGCGGGCTTGGGCCGGCACGGCACGAACGCCGCACGGCGGGCTTTGGGCCGTGCTTGGGCTCGCCGGAGGTGAGGCGGGCGGCGCGGCACGGCGCGACGGGATGATCGGGCCGAACCGCACGGCACGAATCGCCCGGCACGATGGGCACGGGCGTGCGGCGACGCAGACGCCCAACTCCCACTCTAGTACCGACCGGGTCGGTGATCGTGATGGTGGCGGTACCGGCGAATCGCAGCGCCGGGCGCGCGCGAACGCTGGAAGACGGAGTTGAAGGCGAGGAGGCGTCGCGCGAGGGTGTTGGGAGGTAGCGAGGCCGCCGCTGGATGGCGCGCATCGGCTCCCCGCTGGCCGCACGCGTAGTCCAGCTCCGTCTGCAGCGCCGCTGCGCCCGCTCGCGCGACGCACCACGCCGCGCCGCCGGCCGCGCCGCGAGCAGCGCCACGCCGCCGCCGCGGCCACGAGCCACAGCGCCGCAAGGCGGCGCCGCCGCATGTGGGGAAAGGGGAAGCAAGAAGGGTGGTCGTAGAAAGGAGGAAAGGTGGTGGGAATGTGGGAGGTGGGAACGGGAATGTAAAGAAAGGAAGAAGGTGGGAGCGGGAGGAGGATCTCCTTCTCCCTCTGCATGGAAAAGGTGCTTTTCGTTCTTTCTTTGCTTCCGTTTCTGGGTAACTTTTCTTCGACTTTGGTCTAAGACGGTTAATAATGCAGTCTTTATTATTGCTGAAGTACTCCCTTCGTTCTTTACTTTTTAGAATTGGTACAGTCATTTTTTAAAAAATTTAATCATCAATATATTTAAAACTATCTAGATTAATTATACAAAATTATATCATTAGATTTATCGTTAAAAATACTTTCATAATATTATAATTCTATTAGTATATCTTAGTGTAAAGTTATAAAAAAATAGCGGTCAAATTCGCATTTGAAGCCGTGAAAAGTCAAAAACATCAAGTAAAAAATAACAGAGGGAGTATGTTGTCTGTATTTTCTCGTTAATTTAAGTTTTTGGATAAATTGATTGGTTCATCAAATTCAAAAGGAAAAAGTCATTTGACCTTTGAAAAAGTCTACACCAATCTTAAATATAAAACCATCTATTAACCCCTCTAAACTATGTAAAAACGTCTAAACAAACCCTAGAGTGGTTTCGAAGACGATTTTGCCACCATGGTAATTGACACGGCTACGACATGGTGATGACTTAGTAGATGAAATTAAACAAACATATTACAAAAATAGGGCCCACATGTCATTGAGCGAACATCCTCCTCCCTCCTCTATTGTCCCCCCTCTCCAACTATGCCTCGCTAGACGCACTGGGGTCCTTAGCTGCTCCACAGCCACCACCATGCCATGCTCAGCCACCCTAGTACATGTTCCCAAACCCACGCAATCCACGAGCCACTTCTCCCTCCTTGACTCCCTCTCCTTGCTATGGAATACCGCTTCTTCCTCGAAGCTGGTGGAGCATCACCACATGATCTCTCTCCCCAGTGGGAATTCAGTCACTCTAGCCACATCAGATTGTATTCCCGATAGCAAGCAACTCATCCTTCTCATTTATTTCTTCAACCCTCATGAAGCCAAGCCAAAACAAGCCTTCCTCTTTGTTGCCAGCCAAGGTCTTCACTTTGTCATTGCCACCGCTTCAGTGATCCCCTTCTCACTTCCCCCTAGTGGAGAATCGCAATGCTGTGTTCTACCTCCTCTTGAACTCCGCTCGAGTCGTTGTTCACTTGAGCGCCCCCACCACGATTGCCTCCAGTGGTGAAAGCCACGATGAAAATAGAGAATGGGCTCAAAGAACTAAACTAAATGAACATGAACATAGTCTTTTACTCCTGTGTAATCCAAATTCATATATGAATAGAATAGAAACAAAACAAAAAAAGAGAGAGAAATACAATGAAAGTACCTCATTGTCGAAAAGTGAATCCCAAAAATATATAAATATACTTCTAGTGAGTAGTGATCTATTATCTATGTATCAAAATTAACAAAATTAGTGATACAGTAATAAATTATAAATAATTATGAACATTCAAAATAAACAAAAATACCTCAAATGGTGCTAGCTTAAATCATGAGGCAAATTTATTCTGCAAGATTTCATACCTGGAAGTGTCTTATGATTCTATCATCATCAGTGCTTTTAAAAATCTTTTGCTCAGTATGGCACACTTTCAAGTCATTGAGCCACTCATCAGTTACCTTGTTGCACCAATCTGTTTTGATAATATTCATTGCCAAAATTATTATCTCAATAGACATCGCTGCCACTAGAAGGGTCAATATCAACTCAATGAGGTGATATAAACTTGGGAAAGTTCTATCTTTTTTTTATTTCAACCATCATTTGAGCAAGTTTTGTAATATCACGGCATCCATGAAATTCCTCACTTCTAATATTGATAATGAAAGTTTAAAGATGACTTATTAATATGAATCGGTCAACTACCGTGAAATCATCAGTATAAATCTCACCAAGTCGAACAAGTTTATCAACATAAAACTTAGAGAATGAGTCACTTGGATCAAAGAAAGATATGCATACCAATAATACCAAAGAAACTTCATTGAAGTGATGATTCATCTTATTCATAATTGCATCAAAAGTAGTATTAAAAATATCAACTTTGTAATACTGATGTGGAGTCACTGTATGCTTTCAACATACAGATTTACCTATAACTCCAATAGTATCATCCATATTTGGTACATTAATCTCATGTGCCTCACAAAAGCTTTTGACTTAGTCAAACAATGGCTCTTACACATTGTCCCTCATATCTTACAAGTACTCTTTCATATCCTATATCAAGCACATAGCTTCAGTAATGTCTTGATGCTTCCTTTGCAAAGCAAGTGATAGCTCATTCATAATGCTCAACAAAGTTATTAAGAAATGCATGATGAATGCAAATTCAAAGTATTTCATCTTTTTTAGCAAACCTACTGCTTCACCATGACTTGAGTTTTGACAAGTATCTTCACTTATAAACTCTAGCATATCCAGGACTACCTACCATATTTGGTATATACGAAACAAGAATTAGATATGTGAGTCCCATTCAGTATCTCCAGATCTAACTAGGCCAACTTCCTGATGTAGCCCTATCCCAGATGAAAACAAACCATCATCTATATTTTCCAACAAGACATCGTGATGTATTCACAACAATCACTATCAGGAGGACATAGTTGAAGAAATTAGTGATAACTCTACTACAACTTGTGACAGTGACAACAAGCAATTGTAACTAGTGTACGAAGCAATGGATATAGAAAGCATATAGATTCCCATCCCCAAATAAGTTTTTGCAAGTCATTAAATTCATCTCTCATATTGGAAGCTCTATCGTAGCCCTACCCACAAAGCCTTGAAATAGGTAAACTATATTGACTAAGCAAACCAACCAATATTTCTTTCATTGTTGTAGATGTACAATTTGTGATATACTCAATAGCTAGAAACTTTTCCATGACCTTCCCTTGATTGTTCATAAATTTGTATGCCAAAAATTTTGCTAAGTTAGATTAACACAACAATGCATAAAATTGTATGACTAAAAAAAGATGTACAACTAACCTCACAATCACTGTCAATTGCTCCTTTGATAATACATGTCGAGACTCACCAATAAGCATTGTGGAACTTCTATCTCCAATCTCACCCTTAATCATTTATGTGACCTCTTGTGCATAATATTTTTAAAAGTTCCTTTTGAATATCTGGAGAAATCATAATTACATGGAGCTACATCAAAGGCCTTCTTCACTTCCACCTTAATTTTGTACCAATTCAACAACTCTTTAAAATTACCCTTGTTGATGGAAGAAAAGGATTTATCATGTCCACATAAAGCTTCACCTTGTTTTATGAGATATCTTGCACAATCAAAAACTGCATTCAAATGAATTTTGTATTCAATTTTGGCCTCCTTACTGTAATTATTCATTTTACCAGACACACTTAACTATTGATTCTTGAAGTTATCACACTCACTCTTTGCATGTGGAAACTAGTTGGACCACTAACATGTTTATTAAAAGCATCTATAGCCATCTTCCAACAAGAGAATCTAACTTTTCTAAATACTTCATTCCCAAATGTGTTGGGGGTGTGATGGTTTCTTGAAAAGAAAATAATAGAAATAAACAGTGGCATCGTTTTCCACACTATAGTCCAAGCAATCAAACTTATTAAACCAAGATTCTTGAAAGGATCTCCACACTTTACCATCCAATGTCTTTGGAAAGACATGCCCAATTGCTCGAGTTAGACCATTTAACAATTATGCCTCCTTACTTGATCTCTACTTTTATTGATATAATCTTCTATTCGTATGCGAAACACTGGATCACTAATAATTTCATTAGGATTAAATTCTAGTTGAAGTCTTTTTGGTTGAGTTATGCTCTCATCGATTAAGTAAGTACTACTTAAATTGCTTATGAAATAGTTACACAAAGTTCATTTCTCCGTCATTGCAAGTCTATGAATAAATTGTAAAATACAGCAATACATCACTACACAAATTACACAATACAACTAAATAGTCTATATTTTACTATCTAATACTCTAATTGTCTATATAAATATGCAATACAACATCAAGTGTCAACAAGACAACAAGAATAAACAAGAAAGAATCACAAATTCATAATAAATACTCCTGCTTAGGCCCTCACCTCATTCGGTCTCAATCAATCCCTCTCCCTCACCTCCTTAGCTCCTCCTCCTCTACTCGGCCTTGAGGCAATCAACCGATGACACCTTCTCCGCATTGGCTCAGCCGCCTACCTCCTCTCCCCTCCTCGGCTCCTCCTCCTTCCTCTCCTCCATAGTCCCCCTCCTCAACTCCGGGCGCTTCGGCTCGTTACACGCCACCGCCCGTTGGCCACCACCAAAACGCATCACCAGATCCCCTCCTCTCATCCTTTGGCATCTCCTTCCCCGTCCTGTGCTCTGGTCCTCCCCTCCCTTTCTCACCAACCCAACTTCGGGCTTCCCTAGTTCCCTGTGTCATATCTGCGTCCCGGTTACCGCCCTAGGCTCGAGGTGGTTTCCCCGTGTGGCTTGGTGGCTTACCGCCATCCACTGCCTCGGCTTCCCCATGCCTCCTTGTGCCCCCGGCCGCCACTCAGATGTGCACTCTCCACTCAATCCTCCTTTGATTTTGCATATGGAGACTAGTGAGGTGGGGACTGTGGCATGGATCTGTAGATGTCAGCATTAACTACTATTTGCTATTTGGGCCTTGTGGACTCGTGGAGTGGGCCTATTGCCTAAGAAAAGGCTATTTCTATTATATTCTTCTTTTTCTTCTTCCTAGAGGAAAAGTTGTTGGCTTCCATGGTAGCCCATGCCCCCCTCATGGAGTCGCCCTTGGTTGCCTCACTGCTCCATGCCGCTCACTCTTCATCGGCCCTCTTCAGGCCCTTATTGCCCTTGACATCAAGTCCGATTAGCTCGTTGATCTTCTTTCAACCTATTTTCACTATTCCCGAGGCCTCATCCCATTGCTTGGTCACCGGCGTCAGAGCCCCATGCGTTGCGTTGCTCTGTTTTCTTTCTCTAGTGTGAACAGAGGTAGAAGACGAAGACATGCTTGACTTGCTTGTGGGTCCCACTACTTCAAATAATTTTTAAATTGAAGCCATGCTACCGTCAGCCATGCATTGCCATGTTGCAACTGATGGCTTTTAGCTAAAAATAAACATTAGTGGCTGAAAGAAGTGCCTTTTGGAAGGAGGGGATGAGCAGTGGGAAAAGTGAGGGAAATATATGTGCGTGAGACAGAAGCGAGAGGAGTAGAGTGCATGATACACCCATGACCCTCTACCTTATCCTTGGAGCAAGATGGGAGTGAGAGGAGTAGAGAAGCCGCTTCGAGAAGCTAGGTGTTAATATTGGCTTCTAGCTTCTTCAAGCAAAAGATAGAAAGCAGAAGCCAATATGAACACCCCATATATGTGGAAAATCTCATTGTGATCAGTTCTTGTGTTAGTGAGATTGCCAAATTCAAGGAGTGGATGAAGCAATTCGACATGAGTGACCTTGGACCGGTAAGTTACCACTTGGATACAGAAGTGAAGCATGACTCACATGCCATCACACTGTCTAAATCTAGATATGCATGGAAGATACTTGACAAACTAGGCATGGCAAATTGCAACTCATGCCAAATTCCTATGGAGCCAAGATTGAAGATAAGCAATGTAAGCACCTTCCCTCCTGTTGATGCAATCCTAGAGAGACTATGATATTTGGTTAATACAAGACCAGATTTGGCCTATCCACTTGGTGTTGTTAGTCGATATATGGAACCACCAACGACAAGTTAATGACTACTGCAAAGCAAATATTGACATATATGTGTGAGACTATCAACTTTGGATGATAGTATTTGAGAAAGAAGCAACAGAATCATCAGCTAACCAGATACTATGATAGTGATCTTGCAAGGGACATTGATGATAGAAAGAATACCAGTTGTGTGATCTATTTCCTTGGAAGAAACCCGATTACTTGGACATAATAGAAGCAAAGAGTTGTGGCACTTTCTTCTTGTGAAGTAGAGTATGTGGCTGCTACAGTTGGAGCATGCCAAGGCATATGGCTTGGACAAGTACTAAGCGAGTTGAAGAGTGAGACACAGGCCAAAGCAGTTCTCAAGAATCGACAATAAGTCTGCTATTGCACTAACCAAGAATCTTAAGCATCACAAAAGGAGCAAACACATCGATACTATGTATCACTTTATTTGCGATTGCGTTTAAAAGGAAGAGATCGAGGTGGAGTATGTCAATACTGAAGAGCGGCTGGCTGGCATTCTAACCAAGCCATTGAGTCATTAGAGGTTTGTTAAGTTATATGAGAATATCGGGCTGAGAGATGTGAGAAAGAATCAATAAGGTTAAGGGGGTGAATGTTGAGTTAATCTTGTTCAGTAGCATGTTTGTTTAACATGTTTATTTGAGTTGTATCCCTACATGTTGCTATGCACATTGTGTACATGTTGCACATTATGTTTGTTTTATTGAGTCATGCTGCTACCCTCAAGCATCGCCATATTAAGGAACGGAGTCTATGTGATGTTTGTAAATTACTAGAAGAAAACCTGATCCATGCGTTAATACATTGTTCTCATTCTCAAATGTACTGGATTGCCACGATAAGAATTCTGAACGTCAAATTCCCAAGGTTATGTCCAAACACCTAGGCGATGGACATCCTATGCGGTGATTTATTACAGGATGAGGAGAAAGCGAAGATACTTATCGGGACTCGAATATGCAAATTTAGACTCTCTATATATACTACACTAATCTAGGATCACGCTGGTGGACACAACAACAACATAGATAAAATACCGTTTCATATACACGAATAACTAAGAAAGAAGCAAATACCATTAACTATCATAGTAGCAACCTTAGGGTCAAAACTTACAATTAATGGCCTTAAAGGCTAAACATCTTGAATTAAAATGCAACTCAAGGAATAAAGTTAATCTAAACATCTTGAATTAAACTGCAACTCAAGGAATAAAGTTAATCTTCAAAAGTAGCACGTACATATGCCCATAGGCAATCAACTGGGGTAGTGCGACCTAGTTCTCCACGATCACTGATGTAGTCCTTGTCGACCAAGTAATGATGATCAAATCTTCATCAACTGAGTAACATTGTGTATAGCAAAGATGATCACATGGAGTATTCAACAAGTTGGGTACAAAATGCAATGTATATAGATGTTATACTTATCACAATGGAATAGCTACCATGGCTTATTTACCATGTATATAGATGCAATGCAATGTATGATTACCATGCCTTTTCTTTTTTTTTCTCATATTCCTTTGTATTATCCGTGATGGCTTGACATGTTTTTTCTGTTTTTAAATTTTTTAAATTTAATTATGCCTAATAAGCCAACTCAGCTATAGTAAAAAAATAAGCCAATATAGTAAAAAAAAGCTATAAGCTAACGTCAAACTGAGCGCTACCTTAATTTGCTCGTAAGCGTAGTTTTACTCAGGTTATAGTTGAGATGGATTGCCAAGAGCTGGTAAATTTGTGGAAAGCTCGACAGCAGACTCGACCGATGATCGCGACTCTCCTCGACGAAGTTAATGAGCTTAGTGAAATACCCTGTGTTCGTTAATTAGTTAATTGGGTGATTAGTATTAATCGCACTAGATGATTAGTTAAGTGGTTAGCGGGATTAAGTTATTAGTTTAAAGATTACAGTAAAATTCAATTCAATTATAAACATCGCAAACAGTAGCACCAGAAATGTAAATCTCGAATAAACTCAATCTTTATTAAGAATTTCCAATTACAACAGAGGAAACTAATTACATATAAGGATCATCTCATGCATCCGCGTATACAGGAGGATTATTACACACACGCTGTTGCATTGCCACAAGAGTAGATCATAATATATGTTATGCCTTTCATACAACCGAGTTTGCCGTCGAACCACAACCCACCTCTTCACTTGGAGCAAATTAATAATTGACATACCAAAAAAGACCGAAGAAAAGAACAAATAGCAATTAGCAAAAGAAAATAATTAAAAGAAGGATTCCGTCAGAGCCCTCGAGGTTATCTCGGGCAGGGCATTCCGTTCACAGAGATACCTGACCGTCTGGGGGCCAGTCGGTACTTCTCACAACCATAGGGTTCATCATCCGGTGTAAAACAAACTTGTTCCAAATTCCAACACTATAGCAATAACCCAATGGGTGTCAATGAGCCAACAAGCCAGCATAGCATCAGTTAACACATCACACAGACGGTAGCCAGCAGGACAACATCCAGAAGACACCACCCCACCAGCACAACCTCCAGAGGCCTCAGCCACGAGCCAACAGAAGCAGCACCCAGAACCAGCCAAGAGGGACAAAGAGAAAGCCCATTCAGAAAGCCCATTCTTCTTCTTTCCATCCCCAACCCAAAACCCCACCACAACCCAGTACCACCAACCATCACAGAAGCAGCATTAACGTCAGCCAACCGAGGTCAATCCAGGGGCAAGGCACTAGGACCGCAAGCCACAGGCAGAGGAGGCCATCACTGGGACCGGTAGGCACGCAAGCAACTAGAAAGCGACCACCAACATCGACTATCACCTCATCCGAACCACCAATCACTCACCAGCAAAGGTAGCCCACAAAAAAACCCAACCATACTAGCATTTTCTCAATAGAACATCATACCCAACTTTTAATCGATGAGATAGCGGCTGATTAGCGCATAGCATCACCAGGACATATAAGGCATGGTGTCATTAGGGCATGACCATCGGACCCAAAAGTATGCACATAGGAAGTAGAGGTGTAGGAAAGAAGAAAAGGTTACCGTAGTTGGAAATCGGCGACGGCACGCTACCAACAGCTATGCACGCGTCCTGGAAAGCCACTATGCATTCCCCCGGCATGCACATGGCTTTGAGCTCCGCCGTGTCAAGCCGCGGCAACACACCTCCAAACCATCCCCACCCTAATGCCAAAAACCAAAGTACACCAGGCAAAACCAAATAGGCATCGAAAGAAAGCATAGGGGGAGAAGCAATCGGGCCTAGGAGTTCCAAATAGGCATTTGATTTATCTATTACATTCTTTGTCAATACCATAAGTTAAATTAGTGGCTCGATACTATTGCAGAAGACATCTCGAACTTCCAAAGGAATAAATACTTGGATAGTGCGGAGACTCGGAACACTGTGCTAAACTCAGGCAAGCACTCCTTTGAGCAACATCTTGAGTATCTTCAATAACCCCAATATTTTTATATTACTTTAATATCACTCTGCACAATAATGGAAAACGATTTAAATCGAGAGTAAGTTGAGAAAGAAGGAAGGATTGGTGACTGATGGAGCAGTCGGCCATATAATTCAGTAAAGGGTGGGCAGAGGTTGCCTTGGCAGGTAGCAGAGTGGCAAGTTGGGGAACTCTGCATAAGATAGAATATAAGTAATTACCAACTTCATCTGTGTGAACGAACCGTATCAAAACGTATCAGCCAACATTTTGTCTACGGACGGACATAATTAGTAGTACTATCAAGGTTATTATATTCTCCACATGGGTAAGTAATAATTAGGGGAGAACCCAGGTCGTGCGAGTAGGCTGACCGTGGGGGATCCGAACCTCGTACCCGAGACTGGTTTGTATCAGCAGGGGTGCGTGAATCGCAATAACCCGAGACTGGTTTGTATCAGCAGTAGGGTACGCGAGGGTGATATATTATGCAGTGGAGTGTTGGGTGAAGGTCGAAAATCTTCCCAACCAACAGTTATGTTCCTTTTGGTGAGTCTGGGTGAGAGTAATAAATCGCACAGGCTACCGATTGAGAATAACTAGGTGGAGATATAATATACCGAGATAGATACAAAAATTCTGTATTCTAATCTGGGCACCACATCTTAGGAAATGTGGAAATCCAGGAACCAATAGGATCAGGATGATGAGGGGTAAAGTGATACAAGCTTGCGCAATGCTTTATAAATCATAAATTCATACCTGTCTCCGGGAATAGAGATTACATAAACTTTTGGAAGTTCTTAGCTGTTCATACAAATGTTCAGTAGCTTTCAACTTAATGAAATCGAAATCTTTCACAACTAAAAACCCTTATTTTTCTGTGGGCACCAGATTGGTATTGAATATGAGAACAAAGGATAAGGGAAAGGATAGAAGCATAGATTACATTTTGTTATATAAGCTTGCTGAGTACTCCGTACTCACCCTTACTATTATTTCCTTTGTTAGAGGATAGCCAGTTCACCACGATCGGTGAGGGGGATGAGACCAGCCAGGAGGAGCTCTACTCCCCAGGAGAGGGCGATAGTTTTGAGGTTGAGCCGTGTGGGGGTTATCCCCCATACGATGACTGGGATGAGTAGAGATATAGGAGCAGTCAGGACTCCACTTCTTAGGTATATGTAATTCCAGTATATTGTATATAGGGGTGCAAACGGAGCGGATATTGTTCGACCGACCGTCCGTCCGTTTAAATTCAGATATAATTTAGAGTAAATTTTTGGATATCCGGAGGTTTTGTCGGATACGGATTCGGATATTTTTTGTCAGATACAGAAATGGATTCGGAAAAACCATTATCCGATGGATACGGAACTATCCGGATATTTTTTTGGATAGTTACCGGATTATTATCCGGTTTCTATCCGGAAAAAATGCTAACCGGTTACCACTTACCATTTTACCAAAGCAACTTCTAACTGAGTAACCGGAGCCAAGTGGAGACCATTTCTAATTTTCTAGCGGGAGTGGCGCCTCCCACGAGTCACGAGTCACTTTTCAGATCCAGATCTACTCCTCCAGAGTGTCCAGTCCTCCTCCATCCCACAGACCCACATCGGTGAGCGGTCATCCTTCAATCCTTCATCCCACACCGGCAACACCGCCCCTGCCTCTCCGCCCCCAGAAAATGGCGCCGTCGCCGCCCGTCTCTCCACTCCCACTGTCCCAGTCCCACAGTCCCACAAACCGGCGTCATCGCTACCCTCCTCTCCGCCCCCACAGCACAGAGCGGTGACAGCGCCGCTCGCCTCTCTGCCCCCATAGACCGGCTCCGCCGCATGACGCATGCCCGCCTCTCCGCTCCCCTCCATACCGGTGCCTCTGCCCTCTCGCCTCTCCGCCCCCGTAGACCGGCTCCACCACACACCCACCTCTCCGCCCTCCCATACCAGCTCCTCTGCCCGCCTTCCTCGATGGCGGTGGCGGCGGCGCGTCTCCGCCTCGTCACCTCTGGGTCCCTCTCGCCGGCGGCGTCCAGGTCCTGGCGAGGTCAGTCAGTCACTGCATTATTTGCCCTCAAGCCGTTCGACGCAATGCCGCTGTGGGGGCTAGGGCTGACTGTTTCGTGGGTGGGTTTGTTTCAAGGTCTCCGCGCGCTGTGCACGCTCTCCTCCACGCTGGGGTCCGGCGCCGACGAGGACGAGATCGAGCACATCCGCCGTGAGTTCGAGGACACCAAGCGCAACTACCTCAGCATCCCCGTCGCCATCAAGGACATGCCAAAGATGAACCCGCATGGTTTGGATGTTCACTCTACCTAACAACATTCAGTTCTTGATTTAAAAATGTCCAGAAAATGGTTCTTCAATTGGTGGGATTGGGTCGCAAGTTTCAGGCATTTATGTGAACAAGAACGTCAAGCTTGACGACTTGCAAGTCTATGGGGTGTTCATACCTAAATATGTAGGTCTTCGCTATAATGTGATCATTCTGTTTGTAATTGGTTGCCTTCCACTGGTTGCCAGCTCGGGCCATTGGGTAATTCAAGCATTTGCTAGGATACCTTGCAAACTTCTTCTGAGCTACAACGTTCATTTGAATGAATTTAGTTTATCATCCTTTATTTATGCTTCTCTTTCTTGTCACCAACCAAATAATCACATTATGTAAAATGTGTTTCTCAATGAGCTATAAGTTCTCATCCGGATGTTTGTTTATCACCGAGTTTGGTGAGATAAAAGAACTCTATGGTACACGACATATTGGCGAGAGATCAAGCTCAATCGACTTGTTGGGTGATGGGCGTCTTACTTTTAGTGAGGTACTTCGAATTGATGCAAACCTTCGCTCATATTTATTCTGTCCCTTCTTTTCATGTCTTAGCAATTTACTTTTGAAGTAGTAAAGCATTATCGGTTGCCTTACGGATATGTGGACTAAGTAGTGGCACATAATATCTCTGTTTTGTTAAACTTTCTTTATAAGTTATGTATATTTTATCTCATTGAGTATTCATACATTAATCTTTACATGTATTTGATCATTCTTCTTGAGCAGCTAATTGTGCATGTCATTCTCAGTTGTCACCTCCCTTATTGAAATATATTTGCACCTATACACCCTATGTTGTAGCGCATAAACATAGATAGTTATCCTGCACTCAATTATAGTATCACATAATGTGTTTAGCTTAAAGAATTATTATGAGATTATATAGCGCAATTGTACTGGCTTTTTCACTGATTGTTTCTAATAGTAAGAACATGTTTATTTCTTCACATGCATGCCTCATTGCTGATATTGTTCAACACTTTGTAGATGCCAAGCTGGAGTTTGATGCCTCTTATGTATATGAGGATGTAAACCAATCGATTCAACATGTCCACAGAAGTGGTTTAATTCACAGGAAAATTCTTTCTGAGCCACAGAAATTTCTGATAAAAAATGTAGGTGGTATTGCTTTTCCTAGTTCTTGTTGGCATATTGTCTTTCTCCCTTCTTTTTGGCTGAAGTTTTGTATATCAATGCTTTAACCTGATAGTGTTTCTTGTCTTCTGACATTCTTTTATCTAGTTAGCTATTACTTATTTAACTAGTCTCTATCATTTACTTGCTACTTTGTTAACTAAAATTTACTAGTTGCTTAACTTGTCCATTTAATCATGTGAAATTTGCCTGTTAAGCTACTAATATAGTTCTATTATAGATATGTACTATGGTGATTCATTTTTACACATGTGATATATATGATTTTTGTTTTCGCGTATTATCTGACTAAATATTCGTGAACGAGACTAACCGTATTCGGAGCATTCTGTATTCGCTCCGTATTCGTGATCGAGAATATCCGTACTCGTATTCGTATCCGGCACTATCCGTGTTCGATTCCGACTCCGACAAAAAAATATGGAAACAGATATGGAATAAGCAGTATCCGTCCGTATCCGATCCGTTTGCACCCTAATGTATATGTACACTCGTCTAATGTATAATTAGAATGTTGTTTAAACTTGTAGTTCAGTGTTGTAATAACTGACACAGTTATGTGTATTAAATTGTAGCCCTGTGTGGCTATGTGAATGTATGTATTATGTTATCTCTAATTGTTGTTCTGCTGTACTACTCTGATGGGCTTATTATTCGTTAGGGCGATGTTCTATCGGCTAAAATAAATAATAATCTATTGACTAGCATTATTATCCTATGGTAATAATACGGATCGTTTCACTTAGTTCTGGTTTTTCCTATTCAATGTTCAGTTTACTCGGAAGACGGCCGATCAGGCAGCCTATTGTTGTGCTAAGTTTGCTTGCATGCAACGGGATTCGCAAGTTTGGTTGAATGTGAGTCCTCGTTTCCAACGGGATCCAGCCTAATTGTACCCAGAACTTTTCAGTTAATGAAAGCTTAGCTTCCCATAAAAAAAGAAATAGGCACTTTCGTGTTCTTCTGAAAATAATGCAATCATGTAACTTCAATTTACAAGCTCATACGGACTTGTTTTACCTAGCTAATCTATCAGCGACTATAAATTCCAATCATCTAATGCCATCAAGATTTGCGACGGGAGATGCACATGGTGAGCTGTGGGTTCTAGAGACCTACACAATTTTTTTTTCAAAAAGATATATGCATGTAAAAACATGCATAATTTTGTTTATATTTGTTTCGCAATATAAGTCTACTGTTCTAACGGTGCTTTACGCTTTTCACCTGTTATTACAGGCTTGTCACGCATCATAAATTGGGTGATATGAAAGGGAGTGGGAGGGAAGAGACAAGACTTGTTACCTGCACGAGCAACAAGTTAGCATTACAAGCTAAATGGACTATTGGAGGAGAGTTGTTACTAGAAAACATGTTTTGTGGGCCCGCTAGAGATGAAGGATGAGAGATTCATGCAGCACTAAATCTATCGTGGAGCCCTTTAGCCTATTTTACCACCTTAAGGCCGCGCTGAAAAGCGTTTTCGCTGCATGTTTGACGATAGCGATCAGCGTTTATTTTATTGTTTGTTTTTTAATTTTTTTTTGTTTTGTGTTATTTGTGTTTTTTTTCGTATTCTTTTGTATTATTCGTGATAGGTTAATATATTTTTTTATTTTTAAATTTTTAAAATTTAGGTATGCCAAATAATGAATAAGTTAACTCAGCTACAGTAAAAAATCAAATAGTTATAATAAAAAAATTATAAACCACCGTCGTTCTAAACGCGCTACCTAAGACTGGTAGAGAATAAAAATATTGTGATAACTGGTATCTACTTTCTGAGTAGACTGGGTCTATACCGTGGAGCGGAGTTTGGTCCAGGGATTAACCGGCGCAGAAGATCCTGCCTCCAAAATCCCGCGAGTCCATCGGCCCAGTACCAGAATTCCGGCCGCCTCGCAACTTCCCTCACCGCCGCATGACCAACATCCCCATTCGGTTCGTGCTTACCACCAAAAAACAGTGCCACGCCAATGACAGGTGGACTCGGTACTATAATACCAGTCCACGTCAATCTGGTACACGGCCACGGACCCTGCTCCCCGTCCGGATCCCGCCGAGCGACTGCTAACCACTGGAGCTGACGCGTCGGGCCCATGGGCCATTACCCCACATGTCAGCAAATGCATAGTGAACTGTCGGCGACGAGATTAGGTCCGACTAAGCACGGCCATTACCATTAATCCTCTTGCCACTATCCCTAACACTAATTCCCCTCTCAGGTAGTTAAATCCCCCGTCTCCTCTCCCATTCTTCCCCGGGAACAAGCCCACCTCTCCGGTCTCCACAGTGCGCTCGAGCACACTGCTCCCCCCCCCCCCCCAATGCGACGAGCTCCCGAACCTTGCGAGCTCTGAAGCAATGGCTGCCGCTGCCGAAAACCCTAGCCCCAGCGCCAATCCCCTTGCTGTCGTCGTAGTTCTACTTATATTGGCCGCGGCGCCAGCCGCCTCCGGCGCGGCGGTGAACGGCGACCGCCTCCGTGCGGAGCAGATCCGGAAGCAGGCCTCGGACGCGGCCGCCTCCGCCGCCGCGCTCGCCGCGGCCTCCCGCCGCCTCCACCTCGACCGCGCGCGCCACCTCCGCCTCCTCTCCTCCCTCCACCGCAACCTCACCGCCACGCTCCGGGAACTCGGCGCCGCACCCGCGTCCGAATCCGCGTCCCCAAGCGACGATGTGCGCCGGCTCGACCTCCAGGCCAAGGACCTGATCCGAGCCGCGCGCGCCGCCATCGCCGACGCGAAGCCTCTCTTCGACCCGCAGCTCAAGATCCAGCGCCTCAAGGACGCCATCTTCGCGCAGAACGAGCTGCTCGCGCGTGCCAAGAAGCGCGGCGCCTTCGCCTCCCTCATCGCCGCCAAGTCCATCCCCAAGCCTCTCCACTGCCTCGCTGTCCGCCTCTCCGCCGAGCGGATCGCGCGGCCCGAGAAGTACGCGGACCCGGTGCCGCCTCCGCCGGCTCTCGAGGACCCCTCGCTGTTCCACTACGCCATCTTCTCGGACAACGTGCTCGCGGCCTCCGTCGTCGTGCGCTCCGCCGTCGCCAACTCGCAAGACCCCTCGAAGCACGTCTTCCACGTTGTCACCGACCGAATGAACCTTGGAGCCATGCAGGTTTGCCCAATTCTGTATGTTATGAATGTTATGCCATTACTATCTATGCATATCATTTTGTGTATGCAAGTCCATCGTACAGAAACAACAAGAGGGGAATGATTCTGTGTTAACAGTGAACAACATGCCAAAGATGAAAATTTGACATTAGTGGTAATTTTTGTGAGTTGCAAAAGCATAGTATTTTAGTACGAGAGAGTAGAGCCACTTTCATGTGGACTGGGATTTGTTTCTCTAGATGTGATGGTATCTAGTGCATTTCTAAGAGATCTGACATGCCGGAAGTAATGTGTTCGCTCAGTTTTGGCAATTTATTAGCAAAAAAACTACACAGGCTGAATTGGGTTCTGAATTGTTATTCATTTTCCCAAAGAATGCCGTGCATTGACCTCTCCAAGCAAGAATAGTGCCAGGTTTTGCAATAGTTGGCATTTATAGGCCTTACTGAAGTCCTAACTTAGTGTAATTATACCATATAACAAATAAAACAACAGTTTTTGAAATTTCGGTAAATCTTGTAATGGCAGATCAAAACAGTTGACAGCGGTTACTGGCTGGTTTGTGGTTTCACTCTTATTTCTGCCCATGGGAGTTTTAGACATGGCGACCGCCAATTAGGATGAAAAACAAAGGAGATCTAGTTCCAGTTTTTGGAGGTGTATGACGTGCTAGCATCTCTATCTACTATAATGATCCATTAACCCTTGAGTAATTAAGGGTAAAACTGGAATTAGTTTTTTACCCAAAAATTCATTTACAAAACAAAAGCTTCTTTTCGTGATCGGCACAGAAGGAAAGCAACAACACATTCATTGGAAGGATCGCCATCACCACCACAATTTCCTAACACCCCAGTCCCCAGGGAAGCCTGAACCTATTCCAGCCTCCCTGCTGTGTCTGCACACCGTGTACAAATGGTCCCATCCTCAATTTTTTTCTTCAACAATCAATGAATCATTGTTGCTGTAAAGAGTTACTACTTGTCAGGGGGATTGATTGATGCGATCTCATTGTTGGTTTCGAGCTCTCAAGGAGGAACTACTTGCATTTTTTATATGCTGGATCAACCGACCAACAACGAGCATTAGGCAGAATTGGTGGAGGAGAAGAGGAGGAATAGCCAATGACAATGATGTCAATACCGGGTAGCACTTGTATGCTACATCTCAGAGGCTAAGCAGCAGTACCTTCAGATGCTAGCAAATAGTTTGTCCATAGGATCTAATTATATTGATGATTACGGAACTTAGAAGGACCAGACAATCTACAAAAGAAAAGACTGCCATGTAAACATGCTTGATAGCTGACCAAAACAAAAAACTGAAGTAGAGTTTGTGTCTAAGGTGATTGGGCATTCAGAATAGGTTTTACTTCAGTGTCACCGCAGTGGAAATACTATTGTGCTAATTAGTACCACAAAAAACTCAAAATCACAATAATCGATATATGTCACGCAATACTGTTGCCAGTTTGTCTAGATCTTGTTTGGGTCATTGAGATTGTATGTCTTTTAACTGTTCTACTTTTAATACCAAAAACAGTTCTATATTCTATGGTTCCATTAATATTTTCTGTTAAAAGTGAGTTGAAAGATATATGTCATGTATCTGCAGGTGATAATCCGCCTAATGGACTTAAAAGGTGCACACTATGAGGTCAAAGCATTTGAAGATTACAAATTTCTTAACTCCTCATATGTTCCTGTGCTCCGGCAACTGGAGTCGGCAAACCTCCAGAAATTCTATTTTGAGAACAAGCTTGAGAATGCCACCAAAGATGCTAGCAATATGAAGTTTAGGAATCCCAAGTATCTCTCAATGCTTAATCACTTGCGATTCTATTTGCCTGAGATGTACCCAAAGCTGCATCGGATTCTTTTCTTGGATGATGATGTGGTGGCACAGCGGGATCTTACTGGATTGTGGAAGATTGACATGGATGGGAAGGTGAATGGAGCAGTAGAAACATGCTTTGGATCGTTTCATCGGTATTGGCAATATATGAACTTCTCGCACCCCCTTATCAAAGAGAAGTTTAATCCTAATGCATGTGGATGGGCATACGGCATGAACTTCTTTGATCTTGATTCTTGGAGGAGGGAGAAATCTACTGAGCAGTACCATTACTGGCAGAATCAGGTATATTTCCTTGGATCATCCTAATATAATTTCTTTTATTGTTTGAAGTTTAAGAATTTCTATTTGTAGTAATAAATGATGTGGCACCAAGTTGTTCTCTGTGACTTCACAATCAGCATAGCTCTTTTATATAATAGTAACTCTGTTCATGATTGATGACAACGACTAATATTACTTTGAATAGTAAGAATTAATTGAATATTGTTAAGCTGTTACTTCCATCTTGTTATAATATAATATGGGTATGTCTTGTCAAAGAGTTAAGGTCAATGGTTATAGCCTAGCAGGACAGCAAGATAAATTACTAAAGTTACCATTTCTATGCCCCCTGAAATGTGTATCTTTTTGAATTTTGAGTCAATCCATGTATAATTCTAGACGTCATAGTTCACTGTGACCGGGGAAACTTTCTGTCAATACTCCTTTTTGTTCTATCGAATAGGACATATCTGATTCATGTATATGACTTCCTTGCTGATTGTATCATTTTCATCTGATTCATGTATATGACTTCCTTGCTGATTGTATCATTTTCAGAATGAGAACCGGACATTATGGAAGCTAGGAACACTGCCCCCAGGTTTAATCACATTTTACTCCACCACAAAGCCTCTGGAAAAATCTTGGCATGTTCTTGGGCTCGGGTACAATCCAAGCATCAGCATGGAGGAGATTAGAAACGCTGCTGTTGTGCATTTCAATGGTAACATGAAGCCCTGGCTGGATATTGGTATGAACCAGTTCAGGCACCTTTGGACAAAATACGTGGATTATGATGACCCATTCATTCGTCAATGCAATTTTGCACCACCATAGAAGGAAGCCTTGCCAGTCTTCTACAGAAATGGAAGAAGTTTGGCAATTAGAAATGGAAGAATACATGTGTGCTGTCGCACATTTTCTGTGGAAATTAATACATGTGTTCTGTCGCACATTTTCTGTGGAAGTCCAAGGAGTTTGGCAAATAGAACTACGGCGGCAACAATTCTTTCTAGGTCATGTTGTATGTCATTGATTATGTTACGATGAAAATACTGTTCACAGCATGAACATTATTTTCATCCTGCGTAATAATCTTACGTGCTTGTGTATGCCAAAGTAATGTGTTATGTTCATATATGGATACTAGAACCAAATTGTCTATGATGTGTCTGTTCTTCATTGCTAAAAGCATTTCCCAGAAGCTCTAAATGCCTTTAGAGTCAGATTGTGCCAAACAGATTTACATTGCTGCAGTGCTTAGCACGCTATTATATGTATCATGTTTCTGTTATGCCGGCAAAACTGATTGTGTATTTTTGGCGGCGAACTTAATAGCTTTGTGTGCCTAGTTTGTTGTTCGGCGGCTATGCCGCAATCGTCTTCCATTCCAAACAAAAGGAAAGGGAAAAGCAACACAAAAGAACAAGTGCAAAACCACTCGGCCTGGCTAGGCCTAGCCTTGATGACCCATTCGGGCCAGACTAGAGGCGTTTAGACAACCAAACACAAGCTAAGCTCGCTGGGTGGGCGGTACCGTCCAGAACGGCCTCTGGAAGTGAGTGAGGGGGAAGATGGTTTTTGTCGCAGGTCGATGCACAGGACGTCGTCGTCCTCCTTGAACTTGTTCATGAAGTAGACACGGTTCCCATTGCCAACGCAGGTGCCCGCGGAGCAGGATGCCGCCATGTTGCCCTTGCCGAAGAGGAACACCCTATCGTCGCCGATGTTGTCGGCCTCGCGCCACTCCGAGGTGCACAAGTTACTTAGGCTCGTTAGCAAGCAAGTACAGCTCGGTGGGATCCGGATGTGTGAGAAACATGGCGATTAGGACCACGTGGAGTTAAAGATGAAACACTCGAAGCATAAAGTTTCGTGAAAAGTAGTTTGGGGTAAAATGGTCTTTTTGCTCTAAACCGGAAATTGAAGACTTGATCAAACAACAGTGTGAGGAGGCGCAAGAGAAATGGTTTGATCAAGGATGTGCTGAAAACGTTAAGTGAATGAAGTGTTGATTCACTATCAGGTTAATGGTTGTGTGTGTTTTGAGAAACATGCATGTGTGAGTGTAAAATTTAGTATGGTGTTGAGTTAATGAGTTGGTCCATATAAGTGGATAAAACCCAACTAGAGTACTGGTTAGAGTTTCTTATGAGCCTCCATATATGAAGAGGTGTTGGCTTAGGGAAAAGTTTTAGAGAGCTTGTGCTAAGCCAAGTTGAGGAGGCTAGGGTTCTTAGAGAGAATCTTTTAGAGATGGGTTGTGGGTTTTTGTCTTGAGCTTTTTGTTATTCTTAGGTTTTATGGTTGGCTAGGGAGTGGCTATAAGCATTAATCTCCAAGTAAATATACAAATTCATCCAAGTCTTTCTACTCTTTGCTGAAATTTTGATTTGGCTTGATTTTTTGTGTTTCCTTCTCCCCTCTTGATTTTGCTATGATCTATAATGAGTAAGAAGTAGAAGATGAGTCTATTGATCAATCTTCATATATCTAGATCACTCATATAACAAGACTCGAGATCAACCTCAGTTTTGCTTATTCTTCGCTCAAATTAGGGATTTCATGGTCAATATAGTTTTATCTTGAATTCATGTCCAAATTAGCTTGCTATGATATGTAGGAGTAGACCTGGATCATCTTCTTGATTGAAAACTCCTCAAGCAAGAACTAATTTGAATTTTAGGGTTTTTGGTGTTCTTGAGACCTATATTTGATTTTCTTTAAATTAGTGAACCTAAGCTCAAGAACTTTGTGACTCTTTATTGATTTAGGTCCTATTATCTTAAATAAGTCTCATGCAAAATTTGGAGATGTTTAAACGAGATTTGAGCAAGTTTTTGAGATTTAAGTTTTGACCCAAGAAGTCTTTTTAGTCTAGGAATAGAGCACCGGTCATACCAACCTCAGACGTGCGGTCAGACCAGCCTAGTGAGATTTTGGCCCGCTCATTGCGTCTTTTGTTCTTTTGGCTTATTGGCTTCTATTTTATCCATGTTTTTATTGTGCATCTGATCTTATAACTCCTCATAGCTAATTGAGTGAAGAAGCTAAGGGGGGTTGGTTTTATTGAAGTTGAAAAGAGGTAAAGATCATTCGCCCCTCTCTGATCTTTGCCATTGGTCCTACACTTTAATTAGCCTTGCTTAGATGCATTTGTCATGTGGGCATTAATTCACCCTAATATTATTCAAACATCAAAAATTGATTTGGGCAGTCATTAAATGGAAATGGCTGGTATGTTGAACTTAGATAAGATTTTCAAAATAATCTCAAAAATGGTTTTTGACTTGGGCAGATAGTAAGTAGGGCAGGTGTGGATGAAGCATGAGATCTTATAATGTGGTAGTTCTGTCCAAGTCAACTAAAGAATAAATCTTGTGATGACCTCCTAGGCATTAATAGTGCAACCACAAGTCTATAATGGTGTTGATCTGATTGATTACTCTAGCAAACCTTAGCATTTATGTTGCAACCTATAAAAATTGGTGTTTGATCCTCTTGTTGAAGGTGCAAGTGTTGTTTGATCCACTTGAGGAACTGTGGTTGGTCAATTCCATTGTAGCATGAGATCAGACTCCACAGAGTGGAGGGGTATTGTTGTTCCTTGTCGGAGTGAGGGATAATTTTCAACACAATAAGAGTTCCTCATTGGAGCGAGGGTACAACCCTATGAGTGAGTAAATGTGAAGGAAGAGGCATTGGAAGGACCTTGTGATGATCTTCGTGAACTACACGTCTACGGTATCGTGTGGTACAAAGCAAGTTGAACATCTATTGTGGGTAAAGTTGTGCAATGTTTGCAAAGAGAAAAACTATCCAGATAGTCGTGCCCTCAGTCACAAGCAATGTGTAGGAACTTGCTTGATTAGTCTCAGTTTTACAAAACCATTTGTGGGAGGGATAAAACTTATGGGTGTATGGAACCCTGAATTTTCATCTTGGGTAGATGAAACCCAGTGGAAATATTTGGGTGAATGGAACGCTAAAATGATTCTAGCATATAGTGGATGGAACCATACTCTGTAACAGGTGGATAGAACCTTTGCTATTATTATACTGAAATCACCTAAATTCATTAAAACTCGATTTGGTTAAAATGATAGGTCTCAGGCCTTTTATGATGTATAATCTATTTTGAAACTTGGCTTTATACAAATAAAAGAATCATAAGCCTTCCCTTGTTCATCATTGCATCTATATCATTTCATTTTGTGTGTTAGCTTGTAGAGCACGGTTGATTGTGCTCACCCTCGCTCATTATGATAAATTCAAAACCTTTGGATCTAGATGGAGAAGATGATGAAAGATTTTAGGCCAATGTGTTAGTCTCTGTTTCCATCAACTATCTCGACTGACTTTGATGGTGATTGTGTGCACATTTATTATCCCTAGTCTTGGGCGTTAATCATGTGCATATCTTTTACCCTAGTCGCTTGCCTGTGGGCAGTTCATTGTCTCACCTTTTGCTATCTACTTTCACTCCCCTTATTTTGTTCTCTATGATGCAACATTTGGCCTATCTGCGCCATTTTGTAAAACTCTGTCCCATGTGCAATACTTCAACTCTATGGTGTAACATTAATGCTTGGTATGGTTTTGTTGTGATGTATGTATATGGTTCAACAATATATTTATGTACACTATCTACTAATCTAGATAATAGTGCGATGGAAACACAAATGATTTCAGATTGATAATCTAGGGTTCGACAGGCCCAAACCTAGCTTCCCTGCATCACCTTTGTTGTCCTCTCATGAGGCTCTCATGTAAGGAAAATAGGAGAATGCAATGGCATTGTCTCTATCTCTACTTAAAAATATGGTGATCGTACATTTGTTCCCCTTTATTCACGCCACCCTCCCCTCGCGCTGATTGCTCGATACACAACAAGAGGATAATGCCTTTGCAATGAAAAATGGGCCGCTCCATCAGTTCGTAGAGTCACAAGAAGCCCTCCCACTATTTCCCAAACAACCCCCACCCACGATCTCCCTCCACAATTCTTCTTTCTTCCCCAATCCCCACTTCCCTCCCTCTTCCTCCGTCCCAACAATGTCCCTAACTGTGCACCACGCCGACATCCAACCTCATGACCTTTAATGGCTTCTCTCGCCGACCTCTACATCTCCGATGACTGGTTTTGTAACATCCTGATTTTTAGAGTTTATTCAAAGCTTTCAAAAGAAAAATACACCATTTGGATTTTGCTGGATTTAATACAAGCTTAAATTAAAATGTTATTAATTAAAAGGATTTAATATAACTAAAATAAATATTAACATTTGCTAAAAATATTTTATTTGGGTTTCTTGTGCCTTAAGGAATTTTCTATGAATTGTTTAGATTTATTTGCTATTTTTAGAGCTTCTTTGATTTTATTTGAATTTCTAAAAATAGAAAGTCTCCAAAAATATTAAACAGTGTCATCCATCTGCAGGTTCAGACACTGTTCATATTCCTAGAGCTCTCTTGCCATCGTGTTCATCCAGGAATCCTCAATGTTCGTGCGGTCTCTGACACGGCCTCCAAGCTGTGTTAGCCCTGGCCTCCTCGGCGTCCAGGTATAAAGCCCTGGCCATGCCTCAAGTTTCCCCTATCTCACCACTGCACCACTCTTCGCCTCACTAGTCAGAGCAGCCGTCGCCTATCACTCTCATCATGACAGTTGCTACACCTGCTATGCCTCTTGTTACTCCCTCCTCAGTTGCGCCTCCATCAGTGACAATTGCTATTTATAGGGGACTCCACCGCACCTATTGTAATAAGGATAGACATGTGGAGCAGTTATGCTACAAAAAGAAGGATTTTCGTCGTGGTGCTTGTCCTCTGAGGGGCACTGGATGTTCCTCATCTCAGCGTAGTTCTGGTGCCTCTGATACTCAGCAGTTTCTCACATTGCTAGGTTGCATGGTTGCTTTTGCATCGTCCAGTTCTGTTGGTTCTTCTATTCAATCTTTCAGAGAGAGACCATCTTCTACTTCTTCCTCCTCTGGTATATCACATTGTATTCTTGATTTTGGTGCATTTTTTCATATAATATCTGAATTCACCGCTCTCACTTTCATTAGTCCTTTAGTTGTTCCTACCATTGTTTAAACAGTAGATGGTACTTCTCTTTCTGTCACTGGATGAGGCACACTTTCAAATTCATCTTTTCATATTCTTATTGTTTCTCATGTTCTAAAACTAACCATACAGTTCACATCTGCCGGCCAGCTCACTGATTATGGTTATCATGTTGTGTTCAGGATCGTCGCACGGGGACTCTGGTTGGTATTGGTTCTTACCACTGTGACTCACAAGGGCTTTGAGAGCTTGACTGCTTCATCTTCATTCGGCTACCCTTGTCAATCTTGTTGCCTCTACCACTGCCTCTGCATCTGCTGTAGCCTCCATCACATCATTTGCTTAGTGGTATCATCGTTTATAATATCTTTGTGGATCACGTTTGTTTTCTTTACTTCGTCGTAGTCTTTTAGGGTCTGTGTTTAGTGATGCTTCTCTAAATTATCAGAATTGTAAGCTTGGTAAATAGGTTCAACTTCCCTATCCTTCTAGTGAGTCAGTGCTTAGCGTACTTTTGATCTTGTCCATTATGATGTATGGGGATCAGCTTCTTTTGTTTTGAAAGGAGGTCATCGATATTATACCATTTTTATTGATGATTTTTTCTCAGCATACGTGGATATACTTTATGTTATCTCATAGTGAGATTCTATCCATCTACAAGACTTTTTTTTTGCCATTATAGTCCGTACTTAGTTTGACTCTCCTATTCATATTTTTTATGCTGATTCCGCTGGAGAGTACATATTAGGAATCCTTCGTAGTTTTTTTACTGAGCAAGGCACTCTCTCTTAGTTTTTCTATCCCGGTGTTTATGTTCAAAATGGTGTGGCTGAACACAAACATTAATATCTTCTTGAGACAGCTCATGCTCTTATGCTTGCTTCTACTATTCCACCACACTTCTGGGGCGAGACTTTTTCTACTGTCACTTTCCTTATCAACATTCAGCCCTCCTCTACTCTTTAGGGTGGTATCCCAGTTGAGCATCTCTGTGGTAAGATTCCTGATTATTCTAGTCTTCGCCTCTTTTGGTGTGTGTGCGCTATGTTCTTCTTGCATCTCGTGAGCACACCAAGCTGACCGCTCAATCTGTTGAGTGTATTTTTTTGGGCTATAGTCCTGAGCACAAGGGATATCGTTGTTAGGATCCCGTTGGCTGACAGATACAGTTTTGTAGGATGTTACTTTTGATGAGTCTCGTCTTTTCTATTCTCATCCTTCTCCTTCCTTCACTCCAGCATTTCTTATCGAAATACTTTCTTTCTTTCTTGACTTTTTCTTCCACTCTCATAGTCACCACTCCTCCACCATAACTTTTGGTCTCTTTGGGTGCCTCCTTCCCAGCCAGCACATTCTTCACCTCACCCTCTCCTGAGGTTACTCCTGACCTGGTTCCTTCTTATCCTCTCTAGTATACTCATCGTCCGTGATTTGAGAATTCTTCTAATGTGCCCTCTCCTTTTGATGGGTCATCCCCTTTGGTTTCTCATCCTCATTATGCTCTTCGTAATCGCTAGTCTATTCGGCCTCCTAAGCGTTTTGGTTTTGCTGCCACTGCTCTTGTCGAAGCTGACTTCTTACCGTGATGTTGTTGTTCATCAGGAGTGACATCATGTAATGGTAGAGGAGATTGCTGCACTTGAGCGTACTGGTACGTGGAATCTTGTTCTTCTTCCTACGCGTGTTACTCCTATCCTATGCAAGTGGGTCTATAAGGTTAAGTCCCATTCTGATGGTTCTCTTGAGCGCTATAAGGTTTGTCTTGTAGCGCGTAGTTTTCAGTAGGAGCATGGTCGTGACTACGATGAGACCATTGCTCCTATCGCTCACATGACCATCGTTCGCACTCTTCTTTATGTGGCCTCTATTTGATAGTGGTCTATCTCTCAGTTGGATGTCAAGAATATATTTCTCAATGCGAGTTGAGTGAGGAGGTTTGAATGCAGTTGCTCTGGGTATTCTGTTCCTGAAGGTATGATTTGTCGTTTTCGCCGATCTCTTTATGGCCTCAAGCACGCTCCTTATGCCTAGTTTGATTGTTTCTCTTCTGTTATTACTGTAGCTGGTTTCTCTGCTAGTGCTCATGATCCTGCTCTTTTTATTCACACTTCGTCTCATGGTCAGATGCTTTTTGTTTTGTATGTTAATGATATAACTATTACTAGAGATGATTATCAGCATATCACTTTTGTTAAGGAGTATCTTTATGAGCAGTTTCTCATATCTGATTTGGGTTCTTTTTACTACTTTCTTGATATTAATGTTATTTCTACTCCTGAGAGTTTCTATTTGTCCCAAGAAAAGTATATTCAGGATCTTCTTGATCATGCCTCTCTTACTGATCAGCACACAGCTGAGACTCCTATTGAGCTTCATATTGATCTCACTGATGGTGAGCCTCTTACTGATTCTACTCGCTATTGTTACCTTGTCGGAAGCCTTGTTTATCTTGGTGTCACTCGTCCTGACATTTCGTATCTTGTATATATCTTAAGTCAGTTTGTTTCTACTCCTACTCAGCTTCACTATAGTCACCTTCTTCGTGTTTTCCGATACCTTCGTGAAATTATCTCTCGTCGTCTTTTTTCCCTCGCTCTAGTATTTTATAGCTCTAGGTATATTTTGATGTCACCTAGGCTAGTGATTCTTCTGATCTCTGATCTCTCTCTTTGTGCTTATTGCGTTTTTATTGGTGGTTCTCTCATTGCTTGGAAGATTAAGAAACAGACAATAATTTCTCATTCGAGTGCCGAGGCTGAATTGCGAGCTATGTCTTTGTTGATTGCGGAGGTTGCCTGACTACGGTGGTTACTTGAGGATTTTGGTGTTTCTATTTTGTAACGACTCCTATTTTGTATGAAAGTACATGTGTTATTAGCATTGTTAAAGATCCGATGAAGTATGAGCTTACAAAGCATATTGGTATTGATACTTTCTACATATGGACACATGTGCAGGACCAGGTTGTTGCTCTTCAGTATGTGACTTCAGAGATTCAGTTAGTGGACTTCTTCAAACAGACATAGGCCAAAGCCCAGCACAACTTCTACTTTTCCAAACTTCATGTTGTTGATCTATCATAAGTTTGACGAGGTGTTAGATATGTATCATAAGCTGTATATTTACCATGTTGTATAAGGAGTTTTCTGCATATATACCATACCTGTACGTGTATATATTGGTATATTGGTCTCATAATGAATACAAGCATTATTCATAATAGGAGCATAACCGAGTGCCTAATGAATTTTTAAAAACAAAAAAATAAAATTCTAGATATTCAGATTTTTTACTAAAAACTGCAAAATTCAGATAGTTTGGCAATTTTTCATAGAATCAGGACTGATGGTCAAGTCATGAAATACCAAACAATCGTATGAATCCATCATCCTACAATCAGCAACGCTCAAGCAGTGAAGCATGAAATACTAAGGGACTCTGTTTTGACAGGAGTAGGTGATCAAGTAGCTACCTGGCTGAGTTGCAAGACGCCATATTTCCTTCACTTATTCAATATTTCTCTCCTTTGGGGCATGCAAAACTATACCAACGGAACCAATGACACACAAGATGCAACCAACAACACCAAACATATGGAATTTCTCTTTCAGGATGAAGTGTGCGAGCACTGCACTGCATGAGCCAAAGATTAAACAGAAATATATACTATGGTACATAAGGAAATAAGGAAATTAACCAAAGGGCATGACTGCTACCTAAATATAATGCTCAGAGCTCCTAGAGGAGTAACAAGTATGGCAGGGGCAAATGCATAAGCTGCGAAGTTAGCTACCTCGCCCTGAATCACTGCAAGGTAAACCAAAATGAGTAGGAAGATTGTTTGAGATTTCATTCCATATTTACAAATGTTGTTACACATGTAAGTATAACTATCAGAAATTTCTATTTGAACTTTACTGGCATTTGTGAGATGGTATCTCCAACCTTTTGAAGTTGAAAATGAAACTAATGAAGGCAAACAGAGAATAATAAAACCATTGCAACGATCTAGAGTCTAAACTTGCAGGATATATGGTTCAGATGTCCTATAAAAATTATTTCATTACAATAAATAATGATGACGAAAGTAGGTAGGCTCTTGTAAGTTTTTAGTTGTACACCAAGTTACAAATTCAGTGATGGAAATCCTACAGATAAACTTTTAAGTTTAAACCCATCAGACAAGTCTTTTTAGAAATAGGGCATGAGAGGTTGTGCAAAAGATATCATTCGCATGTAATTAAACCAACATACGTTTGCTGCTGTGTTCTCCATCAGAACAGAACGAAGGCCCTAACTCTGGTGTAAGTTTTACTACTAGTTGTGTGTGTCTGGTATTTAGCGCATCAATGTGAAGTGAGTTTTACAAGATGTTTCTATATATTGAGAAAATTAACTACTCTTGAATCTTTTGATAATTTGATTGGAGGTGCATAACACTAATAATATGGAGTGATCCTAGGATTACTCTATTTGGAGTGGGGAAACACAAAACTTTGAAGCTACCTATAGCATTTGTATGATGATACTTTAATTTAACCCATCATCCAATATTTTCGGTTCCACGATTTTATGATTACGGTAAATAAACAAGTGAACCACAAATACCCCATATTCAACTTTGACTTACTCAAGTTGTGGGGCCCAACTTAGTTGGTTATGAAATCAACTAGCTTACAAATAAAATAAATTAGATTAAAAATCTACACAAACATATAAAAAAAGAAAAAAGAGTAGAATTATAGTGGGCTAGGGCCATCGAGACACTATCCCTTTGGCCTCATGAGTGCGACTCAGGGGGTGATCAACCCCACCACTGAAACCCTCCCCCTCCACCATGTCACCCCCCTCTTCGCCACTGCGGCCACTAGTGCGGCGGTGGCGGCAAGGACCCCCCTCTCCTCCTCTCATTAGCTCGAATCTAGGGTTTTCTCCCCGAGATCCCATTTCCTAGTGAGACGCTCTCCCCCCTCCGTGTGTTAGTGGTCGGCGGCGATGAGGGTGCAGGTAGTGTTGCGCGAGTGGCGTGTGCTGGCAGCGCGACCAGGCGCTGGGCGTCGTCCATCCTCCAGATCTAGTCGGGAGCAGTCAATCTGGCCATCACGGGCATGATCACATCTGGCCATCACAAGTAGTTAGTCCAGAGTGTATGAGCTAAGTCGGTGAAAAAGCTATATGACTAATTCAGAGCGTTTTTGAGTAAGACCTACAGAAATAGGCACCTCAACGAGATAAAGGTAGAGGGTGAACATCGATGGGTATTCTCTCAGCTATACTGGTATGAGTTCAAAAGGTGCATGTGGACATTGCATTGCATGGTATGAAAGAAGCAAGAGACATAGATACAGTTATAGAGAATGTGCTTATAGTCACAGATAGGGAATCTAGTGAAGATTCACCCTTGTTTATTTGTTTTTTTAGGTGAACCTTGAAGGTGATATGTATGGGTGTGAGTAGCACATGTATTCCATGTTCAAGCAATATTTTGCACATCACCCTTAGTTGACATGTTTAGTTGTGGTTGGCTCATACGTCTCCTATCGATAGTTGGTAATAATTGTACTCTTGTCTCGATGCTCATCGTTAAGCATTTATGGCTTACCAGGATGTCTAGTTTTAAATAGAGAAGGCATTGCCCGAACTCGGTAACAATGGTTATAGATGGTAGTGTTTTGAAGTAATAGGAGCATTTTGGGCTCAGATGATAGACCGTGTGTTACGGTACCCCATTTCCCCACAGTTGGATTTAGGATATAGGGTTGAAAATGTTAATTAAATCTAAGTCTTGAACATGAACAATAGTTTCTAATCCCTAGATCAAAATGAACACAAAAAATGAACCTTATAGCGGAAGCGTAAATCACATACCCGAAGTCGGAGATGCCATGATGGAGGTGCTCGGCGTCACGGTGATGTTGTGGTCGGCGTCGACAGGGATGGAGAGGGCTCGGCCTTCGTCCACCTGATACGCTCGTAATAGATCAGGTCTGTTGGGGCTTTGGGGGCTTGAAAACAACGTCGTGTCTTGAAAACCCTGCCGAACCCCTCTTCTTTTGAAGCGCAAGGTGATCGGGACCGAACCAAACGGTGTTGTAACTGCCTCCGATCAAGGCGCGCGTGAGTGGAGGCATAACCTCCCTGAAAACTCGGGAACGGTTAGCTGAGATCAACCCAACATTCTCCCCTTTGACCGTAAGGCTAACATCATAAGCCCATTCTCAATGAAACAGTACACCAAGGCAATGTGTTGCACGGCCAAAGAAGTGCCATACAACCCCAGTACCTATAGTGTACTATTTTATCTTGAAAAGGGTATTCATTATTCTTAATGGGAGTTAGTTTGTTTTAAGGTCATTTTATCCAGAATCAGAGGTATTCCAATAAAACCCATGCCGGCAACATGATCACGAAAAATATTGGGTGGTAAGCCTTTAGTAAACGGATCCGCAAGCATTAACTTAGTGCTAATATGCTTGATACTAATTGTTTGATCCTGGATTCTATCTTTCACAACATGATACTTAATTTCAATGTGTTTGGCAGCACTACTTGACTTGTTGTTGTTTGCATAAAAGACTGTGGGCTCGTTATCGCAGTATAAGGTGAGTGGTTTAAAGATGCTGTCTACCACTCTAAGTCTCGGGATAAAGTTCTTAAGCCATACAGCCTGCCTAGTGGCCTCATAACATGCCACAAACTCAGTTTGCATCATTGAAGATGCCGTAAAGGTTTGTTTGGAGTTTTTCCACGAGATAGCTCCTCCAGCGAGTGAAGACATAACCTGACGTGGATTTCTTAGTATCAACACATCTCCCTGACGTGGATTTCTTAGTATCAACACATCTCACAAAATCTGAATCTGAATAACCAACAACTTCAAGGTTATCAGAAAACTTATATGTGAGCATGAAATTCTTAGTAGCTTGCATATAGCGCAAGACTTTCTTAATGGCCTTCCAGTGGTCCGGTCCTGAATTTGACTGATATCTGCCAAGCATCCCGGTTACAAAAGCTAAATCAAGGTGCGTGCATACTTGAGCATACATAATACTTCCGACAGTTGAAGCATAAGGAACCGACTTTATCTGATCAGTTTCATATTGGTTCCTTGGACATTGGAATGTCCCAAACTTATCGCCCTTAACTATAGGAGCAGGTGAGCCAGAGCACTTATGCATATTGTATCTTTTCAGTACTCTGTCAATGTATGCCTTCTGAGATAAACCTAATGTTCCTTTGGACCGATCTTGGTGAATCTTAATGCCAAGAACATAAGAGGCATCACCGGGATCCTTCATATCAAAATTAGATGAAAGAAATCTCTGTCCCAAACAGCATATTCTTATCGCTGTTGGCCAATAAGATGTCATCCACATAAAGTACTAAGATGGAGCATTTACTCCCCTTGAACTTAGCATATATGCAGTTATCAACTTCATTTTCTTTAAAACCAAGACTCCTTATAATGTTATTGAATTTTAGATACCACTGTCTCCATGCTTATTTTAAACCATAAATGGATTTCTTAGGTCGACATCCCATATGCTCCTTGCCTTCCACGACAAAACCTTCCAGTTGAGTCATGTAAACGTTCTCTTGCAAGTTGCCATTAAGAAATGCTGTTTTTAACATCCATCTGATGTAGCTCTAAAACATAATGAGCTACAAGTGACATAACAATTCTAAGTGAATCTTTAGTCGAGACAGGAGAAAATGTGTCATTATAGTCAATCCTTTCTCTTTGTGAGAAGCCTTTTGCTTCAAGTCTTACCTTAAACTTTTTGGCATTTCCCTTAGAGTCATGCTTGGTTCTGTAGACTCATTTACAGCCTACTGTTTTGGTTCCATTAGAAATTTCTACTAAGTCTCATACACCATTATCGCTCATAGACTTAATTTCATTTTTCATGACATCTAGCCACTTAGATGAATCCTTACTCTTCATAGCTTCATTATAAGAGCTAGGATCATCCACCTTTCCAAGATCACCTTCATTCAAGTAAACCTCATAATCACTTGGGATAGCAGATCTCCTCACTCGTTTTGATCTCCTGACAGGTTCATTAGCAAGCTCATTAAGCTGTTCATTAACTGTCACAAAGGGTTGTGAAAACTCATCATTAGGTACCACATTTGTATTTTCAGAGCCCTCAACAGGAGGAGTAGCCACAGAATTAACTGGAGACGCAACAGGAGTTGCAAGTACAGGATCAACTGTGGGCACAACCACTTGGGGCATAGGAAAATCAGTCAGTCGGATTAGCGGTGAAGGAACATAAATCGCTTCTCCTCAAGATCAATTTTCCTGGGATCCAAATTGCCACTGATGCCATCATTTTTCAAGAACACAGCGTGTCTTGTCTCTACAAATTTTGTGGTACGTTCTGGACAATAGAATCGGTACCCTTTAGACCTATCAGGGTAGCCAATAAAATGACAACTCACAATCTTGGGATCTATTTTCCCAATTTGTGGGTTAAATACTTTAGCTTCAACTGCACAACCCCACACATGGAGGTAGTTCAAACTTGATTTTCTCCCAGTCCATAAGTCATAAGGTGTTTTAGACACTGATTTACTGGGAACCCGATTGAGTATGTGTGCAGCGGTCTTTAATGCTTCCATCCACAACTTTACTAGCAAAGTGGAGTAGCTCAACATACTTCGAACCATGTCCATGAGTGTGCGGTTTCTCATTTCCGCTACTCCATTTTGCTGGGGATCACCAGGCATTAAGTACTAGGCGACTATACCATTTTCTTGTAGGAACCTGGCAAAGGGACCAAAAACCTGTCCATAAGTTACGTGTCGCCCATAATACTCTCCCCCGCAATCCGAATGCACTACTTTAATCTTTAGATTATGCTGATTTTCAACTTCAGCCTTAAATATCTTAAATTTATCAAGTATTTTCGATCTCTCTTTAATAGGATAGATGTAGCCATAACGTGAGTAATTATCAGTGAACGTAATGAAAGGATTATAACCATCCATTGATATCACAGGGAAATGACCACATATGTCAGTATGAATTAATTCCAAAATCCCTGTGCTTTGAGTAGCATCTTTCTTTATTTGCTTTACATACTTGCCTTTGATACAATCAAGGCAATGATCATCCGAATCATTAAAGTCTAAAGGGTGGAGAATTTCATCTTTAATGAGACGTTCAATTCTCCCCCTCGAAATATGGCCCAAACGACAATGCCACAATTTCGAAGAAGTCTCATCATTATTATTTTTTATTGCTGAGCATCACAAAACTACAGTTCTAATTCATATCACCGTTGGGCAGAAAATGAAAAGAACTGATAATTTTATGGCGACATATGATTACAGTCAACGTTGGTCGGAAAGTAATTACATGCATATATAATGCCAAAATAAAACATAACATACATAAATAATTCTAATCCACATCACCGTTGGGCAGAAAAATGGAAAAGAACTTGACATTTTACGTTGAACATATGATTACAATCAATGTTGGCCAGAAGGTAATCATATGCACACATAATGCCACAATAAACATAACATCTCAGATTAAAATGTCTCGTTGGTTCAATTTTAATCAGAGATAAACATAATAATGTGTGGCAATAATACATCATAAATAGTCATCTTAAAAAGGTAATTGAAACAGTGTCAAAACGTTGACTAAAGACACACCATAATTGATTAGCCAAAAATTAATCTTCTTATAGCAACATATGATTACAGTCAACGTTGGTCCGAAAGTAATCATATGTATACATTATGCCAAATAAAACATAAATCTCTAATTAAAATGTCTCGTTGGTTCAATTTTAATCAGAGGCAATACACAATAATGTGGTAATGATACATATTTCAAATGCCAAAATCCACATCACAAAAGACATAATTTCTAATAAAAACTTAAGGGCACAATTTATAATTTCCAAAAGACATAACAAAAGACATTTGAAGCAATAAATTATTGCTGTAACATTCAAAAAAATTCATAATTGCCGAAAAGCTTCAAATGTTATCATTCATAATTGTCTAATTGAAGCAATAAAAGACATTATTTATTACTGTATCATTTATAACAAAATTCATAATTGTCAAAAAGGTGGTAATGATACATCATGATTAATTACTAATGAACCTCACAAAAGGTAATTAGCCATCCGGGAAAATAATTAAATGGTACACAAAAGTAGACTAAGGACAATACTATAATTAGTCATCTTAAAAGTGTTTAAAATAGTGCACCAAAAAGGCTGACTAAAAAAAATATGTGCACATAATGTTTGCTGTGGCCGGCCCAAAGAATTGAGAACGGCCCAAAAACAAAATGCGCGCGGGCTCAAAACAACAGTGCGCGCGCCCAAAACTAAAGCTGGCCGAACTATAGACAGCCCAAAACTTAAGAAAATCACGCGGCCCAAAAGAAAACCAGCGGCCGGCCTAAATGTGCACGGCCCAAAAGCATCATGCATGCGTGCTCGCCCCAAAAGGGTGCGGCCCACACTTGCGGCCCAAAAAAACAAGCGCGGGGCGCAGCCCAAACATCATACACGCGCGCCGTCCGATCTCGATCGGACTGTCGAACGCACGGCCAAAATGCACCCGCCTGCCCGCGCCGTCGGATCACATCGCACAGCCGAGAACGATGCCGGCCCAGAAGAAAACTTTGACCCGTAAAATGACAGCCGCACGATCTGATCCAACAGTAGTGCACGCGCCGCACGGGACTTAAAAGCCCGAAACCCTAACCCTAATCCCCTCCTTCTAATTGCTAAACCGACCCATTAAACATTAAAATTGAGCCACTAATCCCAGATCCAAGTTCGGTTGGGGCTTAATTAGGGTTCATGATGATTCTAGGGTTGCTCTGATACCAAATATTAATTAAATCTAAGTCTTGAACATGAACAATAGTTTCTAATCCCTAGATCAAAATGAACACAAAAAATGAACCTTATAGCGGAAGTGTAAATCACATACCCGAAGTCGGAGATGCCATGATGGAGGTGCTCGGCGTCACGGTGATGTTGTGGTCGGCGTCGACAGGGATGGAGAGGGCTCGACCTTCGCCCACCTGATGTGCTCGTAATAGATCGGGTCTGTTGGGGCTTTGGGGGCTTGAAAACAACGTCGTGTCTTGAAAACCCTGCCGAACCCCTCTTCTTTTGAAGCGCAAGGTGACCGGGACCGAACCAAACGGGGTTGTAACTGCCTCCGATGAAGGCGCGCGTGAGTGGAGGCATAACCTCCCTGAAAACTCGAGAACGGTTAGCCGAGATCAACCCAACAAAAAACACCATTGATGAGAAGGGTACGAATCTTGATTTCGAGAGACCCAATGACCGATGAGGGAGCTAAATAGCTAATAGGCTAAGGCCTTGTTAGGAATGAGAGGTCCAATGATTGATGAGGGAACTAATAGGCTAAGGCGTCCTTTAGAATGAACAGATTTCATAGGAAAACAAATCAATTCAGGTGGGAATCAAGAAACCTCTCTCGTTCTAAACATGGCCTAAGTGTTCCATTTTTTCTTTTCAAAAAATACTCAATGTTGTTGGGCCTATTTGTAATATATCAATTTTGCAGGATTTTATAGGAAATAGTATAAATCCCGCAAGATCCTACAAAATTTCCATATTTCAAACCGATCGTCATGTTCTATGAACTTTTCTCAAGGGTGGTGCAAATGTTCCATCAGAACAGACTTCATCTATCCCTTTGACCTATGTTCTAAAACAAATTCCTATGTTATACATGAATTTTAGAGGGAAATGTTTCTCAGCTTGGGGGACAAACCATATACTCTCAAAACCTGTTGACATAAAGTTAGACTTTATGATTGATTTCCTTTGAAAATTTAAGAATTTTTCTTCCAATTCCTTTTAATGTAAACCTACAATTCAAACACCTCGAAAAGGGGGAAATCTTGGATTACGATCTTCCCTTTCCTCTTCAATTTTCTTTTGATTTGTATTATACTAAAGTGGGGGAAAATGTCTTTTGTTTGATTTGTCTGATATGGGAAAGAGCAGTAAATTCATAATCTAGGGGAACAAACCACCCAATGCAAAGTGTTCAACCTAGATCATAGTTACTCCTTCCATCCTCAAATAGATGTCATTTTCAAATGTGTGCAATCAAACTTTTAAAACTTTGACTGTTAATAATATAAAACTATTTAGATTTATCACTGGAAATTGTATCAATAGATTTATCATCGAAAGTACTTCCACCTCATTATATTTTTATTAACTTTCACAAACAAACAATTAGAAAAAGTAGTAATCAAATGTATGTATTAGACATCATACCAATATCTAAAACGACAAATATAAAAAAGTGGAGGGATTTATCTATCAACCTAGTTCACAAATAACATCTCACTCTCAGCAGCTAAAGTTCCTCATACAAACACAATCAGTGCCCGTAAGAACCAAAAATAGAATACGTCCTTTCAAAGTTTAAATCTAAGCTAGATTAGTGTCGGTAGACAACCCTACTGAGTACTAACTATTGTCTTTGCATCTTGGTTTTTGTCTTCAATATGAAATTACTTGTAATGAAGATGGTAGGAACCAACGTGGCTTTCTTGCTCGCTACAATAAAACTAAAAACCATTTGCTGTGAATTTTGAAAATAGATTTTGAAAACTTTGCTAAATTGACCATTCTAATTAGAACTTCGTCCTACAGTCAATATGACTTTGATACTACCTCTATCAAGACCCGAATATACAAATCCGGACCCTCTGTATATACCGCACTAGTCCCAAATTACGCTAGTGCACACAATGTAATATAGATGAAATATTAAACATATGCACGATAAATAAAAAAAGATTCAAATATTAATAATTATCAGAGTACGATCTTATTACCAAGCTTATAATTAATATCCTGAAGAGCTTAAAAAACTAGTAGCAGAAAACAAAATCAAATGTGGTAGCCATTTGACATGCTCACAAGCAATCGACTGGGAAGCGAAGTCCTAATCCACGCAGTCGTTGAAGTATCCTCCTTCTGGTACCTTCTGTTGATATGGTTCCTCCTCTTCAATTAAGCAACAGTAGGCATAATACCGTGAGTACATTGCTACTTAGCAAGTTGTTTCTAACAAAAGTGCAATATAATATGTAATGCTTACCAATGAATGGCTGAAAGGTTATTTTGTAGAAAACAATAACTTAAAGTAAATACAATAAATAGATTGAAAACAAACTTTAAGGAAAACGATATTAAACAAATAACCAAAGGAAGTAAATAAATCATAAGTAAACTAACCATCCACTTAATAAACCACTAGTAAACATTTTGTCCACTTTCCAAACTTGTCCAACCCAATTTTATGAAATAACTATCCCTCGTGTGAAATCACTGAGCACTTTTTATATCTAGGGACACGACTATTCAAATAGATTTACACTCTGCAGAGTTTACACAACTGTAGCCACAAGATGTGATCATCCCCGCGCTAAAGGAAATCACAACAAGGCATTTACAATATTCAACCTCAACTTAATTCCGCCCACTAAGATTTCGTTGTCGAGTAGGTTAACCACATAGTCGATAAATGCCCCCTCTTGCACCTTATGAAAATCAGCAACTATATTCAACTCAACGGCGAAATTAGAATTGATATATCACAAATTAATCAGCTAGGTCTATCTCATACTAGACATATGGTTTACACGGTAAAACTAAAATCAATAGTGCACAAAGTTAAGTCTTTAGACATTACCCATGCGAGACTTCCGCATCCCTTGAAGTGAATCCACACTCCCCTTTTACTGTACGATAACTCGTCCAAGTAAAAATTAATTTTGTATAACCAACACCAACGACACACCAATGTCACAACAGACAAATTTTATTATTGTGGGATCAACCACGATTCAATATTTCATTAAGTCAAAATTAATTAATTGATCACATGTGACAATTAATATTGCATCACTAAATAAATTTTCCATCCTAAGGTGACGATGGTATCATGGTATTCAAATTATCAAGGTGAAAACAATCAAATTGGACAAAAACTACCTTTACGAAGGTTTCTAATAAAATAGCGATGCATTATAATTAAAAATAAAATAATTAAATAATAGATTGAAAACTAAGTTCAACATGATCAAAGGATACGACTTGCCTTGGCCTTTCTCAGTTATGAATTCTTGATTTTCTGGTTGTGCTTCCGCTCCTTCGAATACACGATCTAATAAGAGAAAATGAACGAAACACAAAAATAAAATAAAATAAAATAAATTTTAGATGAACTCTAGAAACTTTAAAAAAGAACCAAAAGATAGAGCTCGATTTTAGATGAATTTAGGAAAAAGAACGAGGTCAATCAAAGTTAGGACGGAAGAGAACGGGTTGTTGGAAAATCTAATCTAAAGATAATACTGGAAATTCAGAAATTCTACTGTGTTGTGGACTCGGTATATGGAAAAGCTGGTCTACGATGGACTTGGCTCACGGAACAGTGAATGGTGCAACTCGGCTGCTGATGTGGCGAACACATGGCTAACAGGTGGTAGGTAGGGCTAACGTGGCACATGAGCGGCTCGGGAGCTGACGTGGCTGACACATGGTGACCACATAGGATTAGGGCATAGATGGCAACTGGTGTGGATGGCTGACTTGGCTGGGCAGTTTGAACAGGGTGAACGACGCGACGATCGGACGGTCGGATGGTTGAGGATGTTCGAACTATCCGAATGAGGATAACGATCGGACGATCCATCGTCGATCGAACCGTTGAGGAGGGATCGAACTAATCGAAGATGTTCAAACAGGGCAAAGTGGGTGATGATGATTTGATGGTCCAACGATGATCGGATGGTCCGGAGGCATGGGGAGGTTTGGACGATATGAAGATCGACGACACACATCGTTCGACAGTTGGCTGCGGGAGGCGACGGGGCGTGTCTCTTCGGTGGCCAAATGGGCGAGGTGCGATGGCACGATGGCTGAAGCGGAGCGAGACAGCGGGGTTCGGCTGGTCTAGACGGTGGTGTGGAAACTCACTGGCGGTTGGCAGACAATGGCGAGCGGCAGTGGAGACCTCCGGCGTGAGATCGATGGCGATGGCTAAAGGTAAAAATGAAGGTGGCGACGACTGGGACGGAGAGCGACGGCAAAGCTGCAAGGGTGTTGCATGAACGGTGAGGACTCTCGATGAAGACAGCTATGGGGTGCGGAGCGTGAGGGAGCGGTGCTGCTTTTATGCACGATAGCTGAGACCAAAGCGAAGACGACGCAGAGTTCGTGAAGGAGACTATGAACAATGCAAGAACGACTGGATGAGAGACACATGGCTCGGGAAGGAAACGAATAGCTGAGATTAGACGACATAGATGAATAGTGCTCGGGCAGGTTCAGATCGGGTGAACGGGGTGACCGATTGGACAGTCCAAAAATGATCGGATGGTCCGGATAATTGTGAACGTTCGGACAGTCCGAACGGCAACTTTGATCAGACGGTTAGGGATGTGCGGTATGCGACAGATGGCTGACACGTGGAAGTGATAGATCGGACTAGTTCAATCGGTGCGAGAGAGTTTAGGGAATTCTCCAATTTTTGAAATTGGAAGAAAATAAAATGAGCTCTAGAAAATAGCAAATAAATCCAAAAAATTCAAGAAAAAATCCAAAAAATTCCTAGAGACACAAGGAACCCAAATAAAATATTTTCAGTATATGTTAATGTTTATTTTTTATATTAAATCATTTTAATTATTAAAAATTTAATTTAAGCTTGTATTAATTCTAGAAAATTACAAATGGTGAATTTTATTTTAAATGGCTTCAAATAACATTAAAAATCAAGATGTTACAAACCTCCCCCTTAAACGGGATCTTGACTCCGAGATCCGGGCTCTCCAAGAGAATAAGTTTGTGAACTCTACTCTGAGGTCCTCCTCGCACTCCCAGGTGTCTTTCTCATCGGAATGGTTACTCCTCTGAACTATGTAAAAGCGGACGAGTCAGCCCCTGGTTGCACGCTCTGACACTTCCAAGATTTTGATAGTGTACTCCTTGTAAGATAGATCCTCCTAGAGATCAACATCTTCAACTGGAACAGCTTCCTCTGACACACGTAGACACTTCTTCAGCTGAGACACATAAAAGACGTCATGTATCCCACTGAAGGATGTAGGCAACTCCAGTTAATAAGCAACTTCTTCTCTACGCTTCAAGATTTTGAACGGCCCCACATACCTTGGTGAAAGCTTTCTTTTCATCTGAAACCTCTTGATACCTTTGAACGGTGTAATCCTGAGATACACATAATCATCTGGCTCGATGCTCAACTCTCAATGACGAGTCTCTGCATAGCTTTTCTGTCTGGCCTGAGCAGTGCTTAACCTCTCCTGGATTAATCGAACCTTTCCTCATCTTATTTTAAATAATATGGCCTAAAGACTTAACCTTCCCCTGTCTCTTTCCAATTAAAAGGGGTTCTACATTTTCTACCATACAGAGCTTTGAACAGTGATATTTGCAAACTAGCCTGGTAACTATTGTTGTACGAGAATTCTGTGAAAGGCAAACAACTGTCCCACTTGGCAACATGATCCAACACACAAGCTCTTAGCATATCCTCAAGAATCTGATTCACTCGCTCGGTCTGACCATCGGTCTAGGGATGATATGCTGTACTAAAATTCAAATGAGTACCTACAGCTTCATGGAAACTCCTCCAAAATCGCGATATTATCTTTTTAGGCACTCTTTGGAGACTCATAATTCTCAACATGTATAACTCTGCCAATTTATCACCTGCATAGGTTGTTCTGACTGGAATGAAATAAGCAGCATTTGTTAATCGATCTACAATTACCCAAATTGAATCGTAACCATCTTTGGTCTGAGGCAATCCTGTAATAAAATTTATACCAACTTCTTCCCACTTCTACTCGGTAATCCTCAGCGATTGTAGTAAACCAGCTAGTCTCTGATGCTCAGTGTTTACTCTTTGACATACATCACAAAGTGCAATATACTCTGCTATCTCACGCTTTATGTCTGGCCACCAATATTTGTCTTTGATATCCTGGTACATCTTGGTACTGCATGGATGAATTGAGTACAAACACTCATGAGTTTCTTTGAGCAACAACTCTTTCAACTCATTTTTATGTAGCACACACAATCGCTCCTTAAACCATAAGGTTCCTTTACCATCCTCTGTAAAACCTGATATTTTACCTTTACTCATATCAATCTTGATCCATTGAATATTTTCATCCTTTTTCTGAGCTTGGCAAATCTGACCATCCAAAATTGGCTATAACTCTATTGTATCTAAGAATCCTTTCTCAATCAAATCCAAACTAAGCTTCTGAAATTCCTTATATAAAACTGGCTGACTTTTCTTGATCATCACTGTATTACAATAAACCTTTCGGCATAAAGTATCTGCTACCACATTGGTCTTTTCTGGGTTGTAATGTATTCCAAAATTATAGTCCTTTATCAACTCCAACCACCTCCTTTGCCTGAGATTGAGCTCGACCTGGGTGAAAATATATTTCAAACTCTTATGATGTGTATAAATCTCACAGCGGTTACCCATGAGGTAATTATGTTAAATCTTTAAAGCATGCACTACAGCTGTTAACTACAAATCGTGAGTGGGGTAATTCTCCTCATACGGCCTCAACTATCACGAAGCATAAGCTACCACTCTTAGTCTTGCATCAACACACATCTCAAACCTTTATGGGATGCATCCTGATAGATCTCAAAATTCTTGTTAATATCTGGCAATACTAGCACTAGGGTTGTGGTCAAACTTTCTTTTAGCTTTTGAAAACTTTTTTCACACTCTAGCGTCCAAACAAATTTATTTTTCTTCTTTAACAACTATGCAAGCAGCCAGGCTACATTAGAGAATCCTTCAATGAAGCGCCGGTAATAATTAGCCATTCCAAGAAAACTTATGTTTTACGTCACTGACGACGGTGGCTTCTAATCTAGCACATCTTTAACTCTTTCAGGGTTAACTGCAACTCTTCTTGCTGATATGACGTGGCCTAGGAAAGAAACTTCCTTCATCCAAACTCACACTTGCTAAACATGGTATATAATTTATGCTCTCTGAGATTTTGCAAGGCTAATCTCAAATGCTTTTGATGCTCTCTCTCAACCTTGGAGTAGATCAAAATGTTATCAATAAACACAATGATAAACTTGTCTAAATATTCCCTGAACATCTTATTTATCTGGTATATAAAATAAGTTGAGGCATTGGTCAAACCAAAGGACATCACTGTGAACTCGTACATACCATAACGAGTTGAGAAAGCTGTTTTAAGTATATCCTCTTGATGAATTTTTATTTGATAGTATCCTGACCTCAAGTCAATTTTGGAGAATACTCCACTCCTTTAAGTTGATCAAACAAATCATCAATCTTGGGCAAATGATACTTATTCTTGATAGTAACATCATTGAGTGCTCAGTAATTCACACACATACGCTGACTACCATCCTTTTTGTTGATAAACAACACTGACGCTCTCCACAGAGATGAGCTAGGTCTAATATAACCCTTATCCAATAATTCCTGAATTTGCATCTTTAATTCCGCTAGCTCGTTGACAGACATCTAATACGATCTCTTAGATATCGGCGAAGTACTAGATACTAGCTCAATCGAAAACTCTACTTTTTGGTCAGGTGGCATTCCAGGGAGATCATCTGGAAACACATCAGGATACTCTCTAACAACTAGCATATCCTCTAACATGATCCCTTTGCTTTGGCAAACCATAATCTTCTCTGATTGACTCATACTGGCTGCAAATTTCACTTTTCTTCCATCAAAACTGATCAAGATAATTGCTTTGGTTCCACAATCCAATACTATTTGTTGCTTCTTAAACCAATCTATTTCCAAAATCACATCTAAAGATTAGATACCTAACACAATAAGATTAGCTGATAACTTCACTCCTTAAATGGTTATCTTGACTTCTGGACAACCTAGATTTGTAGTCAACTTGGAGCCCAAGGATTGAACCAAAAGAATAGATCCAAGAACGGTAGTTTACATCTGTTACTTTATCCACCATGTTCTAAAAACTGGCATAATCATTTTCCACCACTTGAACTTTGAGTGTTGGGTTCAATCTTTTGTTGAACCTCTTCCGACGGGCATCATCAGTGGTAACATCCTTCGGTGCATAGCGAGCTAGCCGAGTGAATTTATTGAGATACTTACTAACATGTTCTTTTACTGTAACTCATGAAACTCTTCCTTCTTTATTTCGATCACCCCATCCAGGATATGGGCATGATGAAATACTGCTGTGAACTCAGCTGAAGAGATGTTGTTTTGGTCCTCATGAGTGGTGCAGTAGTTTTCCCACCACTCTGTAGCGGCTCCCTCCAACTGATGGGCGACATAGAGCACTTTCCCGCGTTCAGTATACTAAGCGAGATTCAGCTTCTTCTTAACTGAACGAATCAAATCATCCGCCTCCAAAGGTTTGGAAGACCGAGAATAGTTGCACGGTCTCGTCCTCATCAACTTTGCGAACTAGGATTACTGCCGAGCTGGGTAAGGTGCAACTATTTCTTGATTCTTTTGATTCATCATGGTATTCATGTATTGCATCATAGTGTACATCAGTTGTGCTTGGGCCACCATGAACTGACGGAGAGCTGGATCCAATCCCATTGGGGTTGCTTGCGGTCCCTGAGTCGATGGGTTTGCAGTGTGGCTTCCTAGACCTTGATTCATCTGACTATGACCAACTAAGTTCTGGGTATCACCCATCTTTTTACTGCTTTGTAAGGAAACAAAACTACTGAGAACTGACTTACAAGGCTCAAAAAGTGAGAGAGAAAAGTATAGATGAGAGGTAAACTTATCTAAGGGGATTTCTAATGATAAACCTAGACTAAGTAAACACTTAGTCGAGAGGCTTACAAAAGAACCAAGGAACTCCACAAATAAAGATTTGACATGACCGCAACATAATGCCAAAAGAAAAACTGCAGCTCACATCACACACAACTGCAAAGAAAAACAACACGATCTACATGATGTTAAAACTATAACGGTGTTCTAATTTGATGGCTCCCAATATTCACGACAATCTTTAATCTTGTCTTGGAATATCTTGGGTGCTTCCTTGATCCAAACTTCACAGCAAGGCTTGAAGAATTCCAGGCCAACCTCCGCTCTGATTTTGAAATACTCGAGACATCTATGGATATTGTGGGATAAGAAGTCAATTTAAGTTTTCAAAGCAATATTCTGGAGAAGGCAAAGATTAAGAATCCTAAGAATAAGTTAAGAATAGAGAATCACTAGATATTCATTTTGTTGATTTGATTTAGAAAATAGATTTTCAAAACTTTACTAAATCGACCATTCTAATTAGGGCTTCGTTCTATAACCGAGGATTTCGTTCTATATCTACCCCTCGTGTAAAATCACTAAGCATTGTCTATAACCGAGTATACGGCTATTCAAATAGTTTTTACACTTTATAGAGGTTGTACAACTGTATCCACATGATGTGATCATCCCTGTGCTAAAAAAATCATAATAAGGCCTTTACAATGTTCAACGTTAACCCAATTTCGCCCGCTAAGGTTTCACCGTTGAGTAGTTTAACCACCTAGTCGATAATTGCCCCCATCTTGCCGTCATGGAAATCAGCAACCATGTTCAACTCAATGGTAAAATTGGAATTAATATATCATAAATTAATCATTTAGGTGTGGTTTGCATGGTAAGGCTTATATCAATAGTGCACAAAGTTAATTCCTTAAACATTAACCAGGCGAGACTTCCATATCTCTCGATGTGAATTTACATTTTCTCCATTACTGCACAATCACTCGCCCAATTGAAAATCAATTTTGTATAATTAAAACTAATGACACACCAATATCATGGCACACAAATTTTTTTATTGTGGCAGCAACCATGATTTAGTATCTCATTAAATAAAAATTAATTAATTAATTATATGTGATGATGAACCCATGAGACTATAAGTATGGCTAAGCAAATTAATCATACAACCCATGTGACAACTAGTTTTACATCACTAAATAAATTTTCTATCCTAAGGTGACCATGGTATTATGGTATTCAAATTATCAATGTGAAAATAATCAAATTGGACAATAACTACCTCATACGAAGGTTTATAATAAAATAGTGAAGCATGATAATTAAAAATAAAATAATTAAATAATAGACTAAACACTAGGTTTAATATGATCAAAGGACATGACTTGCCTTGGCCTTGCTCAGTTATGAATTCTTGAACTTCTAGTTGTGCTTCCAGTCATTTGAATACGCGATCTAACGAGAGAAAAAATGAACAAAGCAGAAAAATAAAATCAAATAAAATTTAGATGAACTCTAAAAACTTCAAAACAAGAACCAAAAGATAGAGCTTGAGTTTAGATGAATTTAGGAAAAACAACGGGGTCAATCAGAGTTAGGATGGTAGAAAACGGGCTCTTGAAAAATCTAATCTAAAGATAATACTAGAAATTGAAAAATTCTACTGGGCTGTGAACGCGGTGCATGAAAAGATTGGTTTATGGTGGACTTAGCTCACGAAATAGTGAACGGTGTGACTCGGCTGCTGGCGTGGTGGATTAGGGCTGATTTGGCGAACACGTGGCTGACAAGTGGTAGGTAGGGCCGACGTGGCATGCTGATGTGACACTGATGTGGCTGACACGTGACGACCACGTAGGATTAGGGCTGAGGTGGCAACTAGCGTGGACGACTGACTTGGCTGGGCGGTTCGGACTGGGAGAACGATGTAGTGATCAGACAATCCGAAAACAATCGAACAGTCGGGATAGTTGAGGATGTTCGGACTGTCTGAATGCGAATGATGATCGGACAGTCCATTGCTGATTGAATGGCTGAGGATGGATCAGACTAACCGAAGATGTTTGGACAAGGCAAAGAGGGTGACAATGATTTGACGGTCCGACGATGATCGGACGGTCTGGAGGCGTAGAGAGGTTCGGACGATTCGAAGATTGACGACACGCATCGCTCATCGGTTGGCTGCGGGAGACGAAAGGGCGCGTCTCTTCGGTGGCCAAACAGCGCGATGCAACGGCGCATGGGAACCGAGGCTGTGGCATGAGGGCCGGAGCAGAGCGAGACGGCAGGGTTCAGCTGGTCTGGATGGTGGTGCAGGAACTCATCGACGGTCCATGGACGACAGTGAGCGACAACGAAGACCTCCGGCATGAGATCGATTGCGATGGCTGAAGGCAAAAACAAAGGCGACGACAATTGGGACGGAGAGCGATAGAGAAGCTAAGACGGCAGTGTAGGAACGGCGAGGACGCTCGGCGAAGAACGCTGCGGGGTGTGAAACACGAGGGAGTAGTGCGGCTTTTATGCATGGACGCTAAGAGGCAGGCTCAGGTATGGCGCAGAGTTCTGGGCAAAGTCCATGGTGGCGGCTCGGACACGAAAGCCGAGACCAGAGTAAAGACAACAAGGAGTTCACAAAGGAGATGATGAACAGTGCAAGGACGGCTGGATGAGCGACACATGGCTAGGGGAGGAAATGGACAGCCGAGATTAGATAGCACAAATGAATAGTGCTCAGGCAGGTTCGGATCAGGCGAATGGGGTGGCTGATCAGACGGTCCAAAAATGATCGAACGGCTCGGTTGGGTATGAACGTTCGGACGGTCTGAACGGTAACTTTGATCAGACGGCTAGATACGTGTGGCATGCAATGGATGGCTGACGCATGGCAGCGATAGATCGGACTGGTCCGATCGGTGTGGGAGGGTTTAGGGGATTTTTCAATTTCTGAAATTGGAAGAAAATAAAATAAGTTTTGAAAAATAGCAATTAAATCCAAAAAAATTCACAGAAAAAATCCAAAAAAAATTCCTAGAGACACAAGGAACCCAAATAAAATATTTTTAAAATTTGTTAATATTTATTTTATTCATATTAGATACTTTTAATTATTAAAAATTCAATTTAAGCTTGTGTTAATTCTAGAAAAATTCAAATGGTGAATTTTATTTTAAAAGGCTTCAAATAGCAGTGAAAATCAGGATGTTACAAAACATAACTCTTTTGGCAGAGCATGGTTAGCTTTTAGTTTATTGCGTGCCGGCTATTTCTCCTATTTTTTACTTACGTAAGTCCGATGAAGTTTATGTATGAATTATGCGATGGTACATTATCATGATCATTGTTAGTGGCAGACCTAGGATCAAATTTTTGGAGAGCTAAGAGGATTTTCTCACCGGTTTGCCGATGTCATAGTCATCATCCTGATGTCGTAGACCAAACCCGGGTCCAGGACCTTGCCCAGGGTGATGTGCCCTGGGCCATAGTCGAACGGTGTCGTGGCGCGCCCGGCTCAGCCTCGTCACCCACGACCCCGCCACGGTTGGCAGTGATAACAGCCGTGGTCATCGACATAGAGAAAATCATCGCGGGTGACCACCCAGGGTGCGTGGACTGGAGTAGCGTAGTAGTGCTGTTCGTGTGTGGGCACACCATGAATGTCCCTGACAGAATGTTGAGCTCCGTGCACTAGGGATTAGATTCCAGGCTAGTGGGACTAGTGGCGCCCATCCAAACCATTAGGATGTTGATGCTGGGGGCAACTAAGTTTGGTTTAAGGATTTTCAGGAAGTACTTGTTCGGCCCTCCTGCCGAGAAGGAGGCCACCATGGTCGCCAGCTTGACACCGACGACCATGCCCCTGAAGTTGATCGTTGTAGTCAGGTTGGTGGTGTTGGTAGCATATGCTTTGAGCACATCGCCCACGTTCTCGCCCACCAAGCAAGCAAGGAGGACATGGACGTCCCGGGCCGGCCAGTGGTAGGAGGGGCCCTAGCCCCGGCTGACCCCTTGGTAGGTCTGCTCGTGATCATTGGGTAACTCCTTTGTATAGAATTCTATGTCTATTTGACTTTGATGCTCACAATGGCATATTTTTCCATCTTTCACCACATTAGTGCAATAAATCTGTAGGAGTTTGAGTAAAATTTGGTTACTAGATAAGTATAGATTCATCTACAATTTATCCAAGAAACCCAATTCAAATTTCTTCATAAATTCTAGCACCCAAAACGGGGCTCAAGCTTGAAGCTAGAACTTGAGGCCACGTATCGTGCTAGAGCCCAATTCGAGAAAGAATCCAGCTTGTTGAGGAACCGTCGCTGACGAGTCTAGTCTGAACGATTCCTCCTAGGCAAGAGAGATGGATCAGTTACAGATAATACAAGAAACATACAAGATTGAACATAGAGAGATAGGGGAAACTCCTTCTTTATTGCTTTCTCTTCCACAAGTACAATTTACAATGATTAGGACCCGCTGCTTATAGACTAAGTGGATGGTCCCCACCAATAGGTCAGGCTTGCAGGCTTAGGCTCAAGTTTTCCAACACTCCCCTTGGGCACTCATCTGACATGTTCAAGCATCATCAAAACTCTATAAAAATCCAACGAGAAAAATTTCAAGAAAGAGTACATGATACATGTTATTTTGCATTGCACAAGTTACCTCATTAAAAAACTTGACTAAGAAACTTCCGAAAAATGAAAAAGAGTACAATCCATCCAATTTTATTTAATCTACATGATTTATTTTTTAGGTACTCAATCTTCATGATCAAGTTTTAATAGTGAGCTTGAGAAGAATCTCCTCTTGAGTTCTGCACTTCTTTAAGTCTCATTATTCCAGTTCCACGTATACACTTTTCAAAGTTAGACGCTGAAAGTGACTTTGTAAATAAATCTGCAAGATTTTCATATGACTTAGTATGCAATATCCTAATTTCATTCATCTTTTGCACTTCATGAGCATAGAAGAACTTTGCGTTGATATGATTTATGAGATGACTCTTCACGTAACATATCTGTACTCTACAACACAAGCTGTATTATCTTTATAGATAATTGTGGGAGCTTGTATGATATTTAATCCACATGACTGCTAGATGTGGTGAATCATTCATCGAAGCTAAGCACATTCTCGTGTAGTTTCGATAGTGCTATGATTTCTGAGTGATTTATCGAAGTTGATACAAGACTTTGCTTAAACGATTTGTATTGCAGTTCCACCACACAGGAATGCATAGCTTGTTTGTGATAGTATACGGGTCAGACAAGTATCCAGCATCTGCATAGCCAGTCATGTTTGGGTCTTGGTTCTTTCTATAAAATAGTCCAAGGTCTTGGCTTCTTTAGAGGTATTGGATGATGTTCTTTATTCTCTACCAATGTATTTTGGTAAGTTCTGCACTATACCTTGCTAATAGGTTTACGGCAAATGAAATATCTGGTCTAGTACAGTTTGCTAAATATATAAATGCTCCTACTGCACTTAAGTATAGAAATTCCAGTCCTAGGACTTCCTCCCCCTCTTCTGTAGGTTGATACGGATCTTTCTCTTGCTGTAAGATCTCCCAACCATTAGTATTTTCGATGGGTATGCCTTTTTAAAGCTAAACATTTCTAACACCCTTTGAGAATAGGCTAACTAATGCACTAATATCCTTTCTGGGACATGCTTGAACTGCAAGTCTAAGTAATATTTGGTTTTACTCAAATCTTTCATTTTAAACTCTGATTCTAGGTAAGAGCACACTTCCTTTATATCTTTTAGGGTTCCTACGATTTCAGGTCATCTACATAAACTGAAATTATATAAAATATATTCTGGGATCATCATATAAATACACAGGAAAAATCCTTATTGTTCGTGCAGCCATTCTTACAAAAAAAAGTTGCTTAAGCGATTATACCACATCCTACCTGATTCTTAAGTCCGTACAATGATTTTCTGAGTTTCACATTGTAAATGTTTCTATTTGCACTTTCTTGGTTCGGGACAGTGATACCTTCAGATACCTTTATATAATTGTCAGAATCCAAGTTTCCATAAAGGTGTGCCGTTATCACATCTATCAATTTCATTTCTAAATTCAGATTTACTATCATCGAGATTAAATATTTAAAGGTAATGCTACCCACGATTGGGGAATAGGTTTCTTCATAATCAATTCTTAGGTGTTGAGTGAAACCTTTTATAACAAGCCTTACTTTATATCTTACAACCTCATTTTTATCATTTCTCTTTCAAACAAATATCCACTTATGCCCTACAATGTGCAAATTGGGAGGCGTGCGGCTTACAGGCACAAACATCTCTCTTTCATTTAGAGATAACAATTAAGTTTCTATTGCCTTTTTTCATTCCTACCAATCTGATCTTTTCTTATATTCAGTGAACGATACAAGCTCTAAATCATGATCGATGATTGTGGCAATTTTCGTTGTAAAATAAGTATCAACATTGACTATTGTTCTGTTTTGTGTATCTCTCATATGCGCATAGTTTATAACTATTTCATCATGGGTTGATTTTTTTAGTGCTTGTTGCTCACCGCTCATTCCAATTGTGAGGGCAACTTCCTTTAGTTTTTAGCTCTAATGTGTGCACACACATCTGTGCTAATTTCTCCCTTCATAGGAATGTTCAGGTTTGGTATGCCCTTTTTCTGAAGGTGCCATACTGGTGCCAGTTCTAAACTGGCTCCCCTGCTGGTTTTGGAAAACTATGGTGATTGGTTGTGTCAAATCATTCTTATTCTTTTTCACCAGGTGATACGGGGTCGCCCGATCTTCTCGACGTAGGATGGATACTCGCGGGAGTCTTGATGAATCGTACCTATCCTCCAATGCCAATGCAAGGGACGAACACTCTTTAATCCGCCAAAACACACTCGCGTCGATTTCGCCGACCACCAAGCGAAGATCTATCGTGCTCCCAATTCCCAGCGGAAAGGTTGAACGATCTTGATTGAAGAACACTCCTAATTCCCTCACGGAATTTCAGCAGCAACGATAAACTCGAACAAAGTTTAATAGATTGATTATTCTCAAAGGTGGTCCGAGCCCTTAGGCTGCCAATACATGGCTTATATAGGACCTTGGGACGTCCATAGAGTCCACAAACCTAGTACAACTCAACCCTATATGGTTTTAGATACGAACTCTCACAAAAAGGAAACTAAATTTTACAGCCATCACATTGTTTTGGCCATAACTTTTTATCCGTGATGAATTTGATGGTGGGACTAGATCCATTGCGTAGCCCTTGAAAATATCTTTCCAAGGAGTACAAGAACACCCAAATCGAACTCCGTTTGTGAAAGTTATGACCTTTTTAATAAGTGCTTGTTAGGCTGTCCCGAACCGAATCCGAATTGAATTCTGAGTTGAATCCGAGTTTGAATCCAATTGGCCTTGTGGGAGGTACGAATTGGGCTTGAAAATCTTATCCAAAACTTGTAGTATAAGTCCTTGGGCTTATCCCTTTTGCTCTCCCACTGAATGGGCTTTCTTCCTTCATGTCTTTGACACCTAATGTAGTCATCCTCTTCCTTTTGCATCTCCATTGCTTTGCCATCAACAAATCTAAAAATGTACCATTTAATGACATGAGGTAGTATTCTATTCTTATGAATAATAACATTATATTTAGTTTGGAATGAGTTCACCTGGCAATGTTTAATGCGGCTCAATAACTCTTTCCAGTTGAATAATATATTTAACTGAAAAGTACAAGACACGTGCGTATCCGCATCATCCTCCCCTTCTTCAAGAAAAGCCATCCTCGGCTTTTGATAGCCTGAAATTGTACTAAACAAAGAATACAACGTGTATGCATGGTATATATATTTGTCATCAACACTTCTTCTGGTTAGCATATCATGAACATCTGAAGGTGTAATAAACGAAAAGAACAACACATACGCATGGTATATGTAAGAGTCAATTGTTGTGCCATTTTCATTATTTTGCATAAATCGATGAATATAGTAGCAACCAAAATATGCATGCATTGCAATATTGTTTTTCACATCATTCTCCCTCCCATAAAAGAAAGTCGTCCTCGACTTTTCTAAGGACATAGACAGATCATTAATGAGCAAAATCAGATTTATGTGTTCATCCATAGGAAAGAAAATTTTGAGCGGTTTCCATGCTTCAATCAGCTACTCGATTATTTTTACATGATTGTACATTAAAGATTGAACAAGTAGACTTATGAAATCTTTGTAAACGATGCGTGCTATTGTTGAAATTCATCTCATTGTGATCACAACATGGCATAAAAGATTGTTTATCCATAATATGCGATTTCATTCAAAGAAGCTTATCACATGTAATGCAAATTCTGTGAACATAAAATTTTTCATCTACACCGTAATCTCCAATCAAATTAAACTTATATGTGTAGGCATAGGTACTAACTAGTGATTTTAGACATGAAATTTCAGCAACATTATCAATAACACTAGATAGCTCTCTAGGATCATCAAACATGATATAGCACAAAGAATCATTAGGAGATATTCTAGTAAGAATTTCCTTATGAGTAATCAATTTCACATTATGTAAATTGAGCAAAGAAATTTCAGAACATGGAATTGTTGGTTGATCATATGAGTTCTCACAATTACTCACCTTTGCACAATTAAATTCAGCAACAATAGTGTTACCTTTGTCGTCCTCCTCAGATGATGTAGGCGCTGAGGGTTTAAAATTATTAGGATGTACCCACGGGGCAGCAAGCACTTTATCCCTTCCCGTGGTTATCTCCTCATTTGGCTTCAAAGGTGCCGGTTGTTGAATATTCAATTCTTCATCTTTAATATCAACCTGCACAATGTGAGAAACAACACTAGAAGTAGATATTAATATGTTAGTTTCAGATGCATTCTCACTTTGTCTATCTTCTAATTCTTTCTTTTCTTTTGGTGTCTCTCTCACACTCTCAATTTGGATGCTCTCAACCTCATATATGGTGGAATCACACAGCTCAGTCTTTTTATCACTCTCACTCAATTTGGCTATGTGGCTCTCATCCTCACATGGGTTGTGGTGTATCTTAGGAGTTATATGTAGTTTTGGAATACTATATAACTCCTTGACCGAAGGGACAGTCCCATGCTCGGTCATCTTCTCATGTGTCACACTAGTAGAGGTAGCAGAATTGAAGTATGGACTGGGAGAAAATTGTGGTGTACGTCTCTCCATAAGTCTCTTCTCCTCTTGAATAGCACAATTCACAAGATCTTGCATACTACCAAAATATTTATGTTGAAGTGTAGCGGCAATCTTAGAATTCAATCCTCTTTTGAAGTATGTCTTCTTTTGTAGTTCACTAATGACACCGGCCCGACGTAATGTATCTTGCAGCTCAAAATAATATTCTTGCACTGTATTACTCCCTTGTGTGATACTCTCCAAATAGCGAAGCAATCTCTATGCATAATTGGGTGGCACAAATTCTCTCCTCATAAGTGCCTTCAAATCTGACCAAGATTTAATAAATTCGTTTCCAAATCGTTGATGCCACCAACTATAAGCATAATCTTCAAATTCTTTAGTGGCACGCATCACCTCTTGGTTTTTGGGAAGCTTTTGAAATCTAAATACTTTCTCCATGCGCCATTCCCACTCAAGATACTCTTCTGGATCCTCACTTCCATAGAAAGGAATAAAGTTGTCTTTTTCTTGTTGTGGATGAAGTACCCGCATAATATCATTCACAATGTTTGAGCATAACACTTTCATTTGATGATTGAATTCAATGCGGTGATCTTGCATATCTGTCTTGAGCTGTCCATCCATTGTAGCTGTACTAGCTACAAATTCTTGTTTCATAGCACTTCTCATTGCCAAATGTTAGAAACGTCATTATCGTTATTTTCTTCGCCTGTCATGGGTAAATTGTGCAAAGCAACACGAAACAACACCAAGATATGTATGATATGTGGAATTCACTCAATCTCACTCTTTCCTCTCTCAAGTAAAGTTCTTACCTTTCCGAAGTGAATTGAGGCCAAAAAGAAACTTACACTTGGTGGTGGCTACAATAGCAAGTGATGATCAAGCGGATTTAAAAGTGACTCACAATTGCACGCAAAGGATATTTAGTGGAGCTTGGTATGGAAGTGTTTATTCAACGCAATCTGAATTCACGATGTTGTAAAATTAAGTAGTAATCCAAGCTAGAAAGTATTGCCTATGTGCCGATCCAAATGATATAAGTGAAGTATATGAACGCACATGCAATGATCAATGTGACTCAATGCAAACAAAAGAAATGAGTTAAGGAAACAATCGAGAATATTAGCTCGTTTTGCACCAAGTACTAGGAGAGACGCTAGCCAATTGCAATAATATGAATTTGAGGGCACAAGATTGTCCAAAGAAATTAAATACACAATCTGAATTTATGGACTAATATTAACTCACCCAAATTCGGCCAATGCTTTCTTTTCTTGCTTTCTTTTTCTTTCTTTCTTTCTTTCTTTTTTTTTGCTCAAGCCGTGGCTCCTCTTTTTTTTCAATCGGTTGCCTTTTCTTTTTTTTTTGGCTCTTTTTTTATACTCAAGGCCGAACTAGGTTTAATTGTTCGTAGATTCTACGCAAGTCCAAAGTTGTTCAGCAATGTGTAGATAATTCTAGAACAGCCCTAAAGCAATTATCAAAGACTAGTCTCAAGGTTCAAAGGATTTAAGTGAAGATCTGAATATGTGCAACTAAGTTTCTTGTGGCCAAATCAATCAAGAAAAAGGAAATCCAGATATATTCGGATGTGATATTCTTTCAAGATGCACAAAGATCTTATGTGGACAGTAAGAACAAGATTTCAAAAAGTAAATTGAATCTACTTTTTTTGGATGCTAATTGAAAGATCAACTAGCGGATTTTCAAGGGTTCGAAGTAACAACGATGAAGCAACGCAAAAGGACACTAAGATCAGCACGTAAACAAAATTTCTAATGGATCAAAACTTAATAAAACTCACGAAAATAACAGATGCGAAACTAGGGTTTGGATTTTTTTTTGTTGCAATTTTCGGTTTATTGGACTATAGGACAGAAATAAATCAATCTAAAAGTAAAGGGATAAGATCCTACCGAGTAAACCGCTCTCGATACCGGATGATACGGGTCGCCCGATCTTCTCGACGAGGATGGATACTCGCGGAGTCTTGATGAATCGTAGCTATCCTCCAATGCCAATGCAAGGGACGAACACTCTTTAATCCGCCAAAACACACTCGCGTCGATTTCGCCGACCACCAAGCGAAGATCTATCGTGCTCCCAATTCCCAGCGGAAAGATTGAACGATCTTGATTGAAGAACACTCCTAATTCCCTCACAGAATTTCAGCAGCTAATGTGGTCATCCTCTTCCTTTTGCATCTCCATTGCTTTGCCATCAACAAATCTAAAAATGCACCATTTAATGACATGAGATAGTATTCTATTCTTATGAATAATAACATTATATTTAGTTTGGAATGAGTTCACCTGGCAATGTTTAATGCGGCTCAATAACTCTTTCCAGTTGAATAATATATTTAACTGAAAAGTACAAGACACGTGCGTATCCGCATCACCAGGCGTTCCTAGCTACTTAGGATTCGAGGGGCCGGAGTTTTCGTCTTTTTATTCTAAGGTCTCTGGACAGGATTAGGGATACCTTCAATTTTCTTTGGTATTTCAACCTTTCCGGTGCACTGCGTGTGGCACATACGACTTATTCATGCTCTTTAAATCATTAAAGTGGTCAGGCAATTTGATTTGTTAATGCCTACAAATCAATAATCTTCTAGATTTCTCTATTTGCTTCACTAGTGTGTGGGTTATGTGCATAGATTCCCGTGGCTTGCCACGTAATTTTCTGATATTTTTTATTATGGGGTTGATTTTCTCCCCGTAATGTAGGGAAACTATCCTCATCAAATATATTATCAGTAAAATAGGCGGTATGTAAATCTCCTATCATAGGGTCTAAATACCTGATTATGGATGTTATCTTATAACCAACGTATATACCAGACATTCGGAGAGGGCCCATTGAAAACGCTATAGTTGAGGTATAGGTACATAAACTTTGCAACCAAACCTACGGAGATGAAAAATTTTTGGTGCTGACCCTTGCGCCAGTTGCATTGGAGAATAGATGTTATATACCAATGGTCCAAAGTTGATAAGAGTTGTTGCATGTAGGACTACGTGTCACCAACATATAGTTGGTAAATTAAAATTCTGCAAAAGCGGTCAGGCAATAAATTTAATTATCTTAATTAATGCCTCTCCTAGTCCATTCTAGGTATAGACATGCAGTATAGAATACTCAACTTTAATTTCTATTGCCATGCAATAATCATCAAATATCTTTGAAGTAAATTCTCCAATATTGTCCACTCTAATGGACTTTATATGATGATCGAAAAAATTATTTCTAATTTGAATTATCTCTCAGATCAATTTTGTAAAATCATGATTTCTCGTAGATAATAAACATACGTGCGACCATTTCAAGGAAGCATATGTGAGCACTATAAAATATTTAAATAACCTTGATAGAGGTTGTATAGAACTACAAATATCCCCTTGGATGCATTCCAGAAATACAGGAACTTTATTATTCACTTTTAGAGCAGAGGGTCTAGTAATTAATTTTCTGGTGGCACATGCGGGACACACAAAATCTTCTTAGTTTGGAAAATTCTTTACATCGATATTATATCCTTGTGAATTATTAATTATATTTCTCATCATCCTAAGACCTAATATTAGTGTAGTATAGCCCAGATTTAAATGAAGGATATCTTTCTAATATCCTTTTTTCACTTGCTTTACGCTTTGTAATGAGCAGGTATTTTTTACCATACTCTTCTTCAGTCTCAACATGAAAACCGTTAGCACGATTGTCTTTAAAATTTAGGAGAGCTTTAGTCGATTATGGATACAATAAGGCTTCTTTAATAACCAAAGATTTCTAGGTGATTGTCGTAAGGTGCCACCATTTTTGCTAATCGACTGAAAGAATTTTGTCTCTCTCCCAAGATGGTATTCATTGTGTCGCTGTTAGCTAAACACACTTCCTACATGGGGCACCATATAAAGTACTTTATTAATATGTAGTAGAAGACAATCAAGACATAAAATAAAATATTTCAAATATCAGAACATATCATGCTATTATTGACTGAATTAATTAATTAATATCATCCAACTGTCATGAAAATAAATTATTTGAGTATCGTCATTGCAATCTAACTTATGCTTTTCGCACATGAAATTGATGATAATTAAGGTCTAGATGCATTATGTGTAGTAGATTGAATCTGTTAAGAAATCTGATACTTCGGCTGCTATCTTCTTAATGATGAGATGCTCTTCTTGAGAAATCATGGAGAGGGTGCGACTGCAGAAATGGAGTCCACCTCCATCGGTGTAGGTAGATGCTTAGAATTCTCCCCCTCGACGAAAGCAAAATGGATTTCATGATACCCTTTACCACCCTTTTTCTTTTTAGCCTGAAAGGCATCGACGACATGTTGCAGCTCTTTATAGATCCATGACCAGTGCCCCCACTTGCCACACTTGTAGCATATTTGGTCTTGCTGACCATAGGGTTTGTCGTCCTGCTTTGGTTTGCTGGCCTTATTCTTCTATGGAGCATTTGACTTGCCTTTCTAGGCTACGGCTTTGCCCTTCCTTCCCCTTTTCTTCATTATAGGCCTCCGCATCTTGTAACTCCTAGCGTTGGCATCACGGCTAACGGAGCTCCCAGGTGGCTGTGCGACAAAGTTCTTATGGAGAACTTCATTTCGATCCTCTGCAACCTGTATAATATCAATCAATTCAGCATACTCCTTATAGTCGTCTTGACGATAGTTGCGCGCAGACTACACTACACTACGGTGGAAGGTGGAAAGATTCTTCTCAATAATCCGCTCATCTGTGATCTGCCTGTCATAAAGTTAAAGATTGGTACAAATTCTGTGCAGAGTAAAATTGTAATCCCCAACCGTCTTGAAATCAACAAATCTGAGTTGGATTCATTCCTGGTCTACCTGAGGAAGAATGATGTATTTTAGCTTTTCGAACTGCTTCTTGAGTGTAGTCCATAATGCTAGTGCGTTTTTCTCTGCTTTGTACTCATTATTGAGAGTGAGACAGAGGTGCTGCCTAAGGAAGTGAAGTGCTTGATCATTTTCTTCAGGTGTGGGTTTGGCATCGTGTGGTGCACCAGTCCCAATGGCAGCGCGGAGCTTTTTGACTCCAAGTACGATCTTGATATCAGAAGCCTAAGCCAAGTAGTTTTGCCATGTTCGGCCAGCTCATCGAACTCCTAGTTTGTGATGTCTGTTATCTACATACGCATAAAAGAAATATGTAAATTTACTGTAGATAAATATGCATGAAATAAATTGGACAATGATATAAAAGATTCTCGTGATATTCCAGAATTTTCTGTGTATTTTTCTATAATTTTACTATTAATTTCAGTGATTAAAGGTAATCTAAATAATTACGATTAATCAAAACTGTAAATGAATGCAGAAAAGCATAGAAAATAATAACAATAGTGCCAAACATGTTTCAAATGCAAAAAATAACTCAAAATTTGAATTACCAAGGATCTTTTTATGCTGGAATATGAATTTTTAGCGAATTTTTCATGTTATTTTCAGAAAACTAGGGGCCTATCCAAAGATTCGGTGGACCCTCATGTAATTTCCTAAGTTTAGAGGGCCATTTTGTAAAAATCAGGCGTCGGATGTCTTTTTTTCTTTTTCTTTCCTCTTCGACTGGACCCCCCTTTTCCCGTAGCCCACTAAGGCCCATGTCCCTTAGCCGGCTCAAAAAGGAGGGGGGAGGGGGGGTAGGGTTTCCCCCTGTTCACTTGGTGGTGGCGTGGCCTGATGCCGACGGCTGGGGCGATGACCATGGTAGTAGCGGCCGGGCGGCAAGCGTGATGGGAAGGCGCGGCGCGGCTCGTGTAGGGTGGCGCTAGCGGGGAGCCTGTACGGGGGCAGCATGGCGCGGCTCTGAGCCGGCGATGGTGCGTAGGAGGCGGAGCGGCGACGGGGAGCCCGGGGCGATGGTGGTGCTCGTGTTGGAGCGGCGACGGGGAGCCCGGGGCGATGGTGGCGCTCGTGTTGGAGCGGAGGTGTCAGCCTCGCCTGAGATGACGATGGTGCTCATGCGGGAGTGGCGGCGCCAACTTTGCCTAGGGCGACGACAACGCTCGTGTGGGAGTAGTGATGCCGGCGCGACGTGACAGGCGAACAGGGGCTGGCGGTCAAGGCGGCAAGCGACCAAGAGCCAGTGGCCGTGCGGGTGCTGCAAGTGGCAGGGGCTGACGGTCGTGCGTGGCCGTGTGTGGCGGGTGGCGGCCAAGCCCATGTGGCGGCGGCTCGCTCGCAGTGGTGAGCCTGTGCGGGGCAGTGCCGGTGCAGTCGGTGATGGCACGACACGCTACGTGGCGGTGGCGAGCAGCCAGGGTGCACGGCGAGCGGCGGCGGTCGGGCGCGTGCTGGCGCTCGAAAATCGGCAGCGGTGCTCAACCGAGGCAATGGGTCTGAGCGGTTCGGGCAAGCGACCATGCGGGACCGAAGGCGACGCCCGACGAGACGCGACGTTGGCCATGCGGAGTGGCCAAGATGGCTTCCGACATGACACGTGCGGGCGACATGGCCACACGACGGCAGCGCCCCTTGCGGGCTGATAATTCTTTTCAACCAATTTATACTACAATCAACATTTGCTCTTTTCTATGTAATATACTAATCGGTATTGTGCTAATGACTTTCAGTTTGCTCACGATAGATTAGAGCAGATTTACACTGTAGGAAAATATATAGAAAACGAAATTTGCGAATTTTAGGCTAGGCTTGCACGGCCGTACGTATAAGCTGGCCCTTGCCCTGTCGCCTTCCTCGCCTCGCCTCCAATTTTTGCCACGAGACCCGAACTGCTGCTGCTCCTCACGCACGCGCCGCCGCCACACGGGAGCCGCGCGCATCGCCAGCACGCGCCTCCCCCAAAACCCTAGCTGTCCCCGCTCCTACCCCGATCCAGCTACCATGGCCGCGCCGCCGCCCCCCGCCGCCGCCGGAGCGCAGCCCTCCGCACAAGTGGTAAGCTTCGGCCTCTCAGTTTCAGATTGGTGGGGGTTCTCGCCGTGGTTCGGTGGCTGATCTAGTGGTGTGGTTTTGCCCTGCGCCGCGTGCGTGCTTCTGCAGGTGGGCAACGCGTTTGTGCAGCAGTACTACCTCGTCCTGCACCAGTCGCCGGATCTGGTCCACCGCTTCTACCAGGACGCCAGCCGCCTCGGCCGCCCTTCCGCAGGCGGCGCCGGCGACATGGACTCCGTCACTACCATGGAGGTGAGCCCGCGCCTCCAGATCTGGCGCTAAGAGAAGCTGGAGGCCTCGAGGAAAGCCTCTTTTTTTGGTTGGTTGGAATGCTAACAGGGGGTTTTGGTGTGGTTCCACAGGCGATCAACGAGAAGATCATAGCGATGGACATGGCGCGGGCGGAGATCAGGACGGTGGACTCGCAGGAGTCGCTCGGCGGCGGCGTATCCGTGCTTGTGACGGGCCACCTCACCGGCGGTGATGGACTGCGCCGCGAGTTCTCGCAGTCCTTCTTCCTCGCCCCGCAGGAGAAGGGCTACTTTGTGCTCAACGACATATTCCGCTATGTCGGGGAGGACCCTGCCCCCGCCGCCCCTTCTGAGGTGCAGCCGGTGGAGGATGCAGTTGTCCCACCCGCGGCCACCCTCCTGACCAATGGCACGGCTCGTGCAGCTGTCGAGCCTGCCGCTCCTGAACATGGTGTGTTTGGTGAGAACCTGAAATTCTGTTCAGTTTTTGTGTGGCAGATGGTGAAATTGCTTGTCTTTCTCTGTTTGCAGACGCTGTGCCGCAGCATGTTGCGGAGCATACACCGGTGCAGCCTGAAGAGGAGGAGGAGGCGGAGGAGGAGGTTTACAACACGCCGCCAGAGGATGTACAGGGGCCTGCAGTGGATGCGGAGCAACCAGTTCCTGAGGTGATGGATGAATTCCCGAACAATGTGGCGACTGTGATGGCAACTACGGCTACCTCGGTGTCTCATGAGGAGGCACCAAAGAAGTCGTACGCCTCAATTGTAGGTTTCTAAAAGAAACTTCCTCAAGTCTTGAACTGTTTTTGCTTCTTATGCATTTACATCTGATCATGGACAATGCATTTTTCATTTGTTTATTCCATATGCTTTGCAGTTTTGGAATGCACAGCGATGTAAGCTATTGTGTTCCAAAATTTATTATTATATACGAATTCGTAGATAATCTTACCACCCTCTCCGGGACTCTTTTCACATGATGCTTCTTGCTTACATGTTGACACTATATCAACCATACTTTCAAGACTGGTTTTGCATGTGATATATGTAAGTGCCCGATAATTTGTGAACATTAATCTGTTGACCAGGAAATGGTAGTACTGATAATTTCATGTTATTTCATTTGTAATGCTTCCAGATGGTGGCGATGTTGGCTTTGAAATCATTGAGTAGGCTTGTTCGTGTTGCCCATAATTGTTGTGGCTTTGTTTGGTGATGGGTGATTGAGTGACTCTTGTGAAAATCAATTTATGCACTTTTTTGTTTGTTAACACTACATCTTTTCCTTCTGTAGGTCAAAGTCATGAAAGAAACTCCATTGACAGCTCCTGCACCTCTTGTTAGGCCTGCACCATCCAAACCAGAGAAACAGCCTCCTGCTCATCCTAGTCCCGCTCCAGCCGCAGATGTTCTGCCTTTCAGTTCGAACCCTGAGAGCAGCAATATCCAAGAGCCAGAAGGTGTTTTTTAAATCCAAGGTTGCAGTCAAAACTAGTTAATTTTGTTAGCCCCTCTGAACATTACAATCTTATTTTGAAGTTGATGCGCATGCGATATACGTGCGGAATTTACCTTTAAATGCCACTCCTGCACAACTGGCGGATGAGTTCAAGAAGTTTGGCACCATCAAGCACAATGGCATTCAAGTCAGAAGCCATAAGGTACTTATTATTTACTCCCTCCAGTCACACAAAGAGTGACATTTTGGAATACGTACAGTCAAACTTTATAAACTTTGGATATCTATATATTAATAAATATTTAGATTAGACTAATGAAAATGATACCTTTAATTTTATCACTAATGAAAATGATACCTTTAATTTTATCTTGAAAAGCATTTTCATAATATTATAATTTTATTTGATTTTATGATTATGTTACAATAGAAATTAGTGGTCAAAGTTGTGTATGGGGACTGTGTTGATGTCCAAAATGTCACTCGTGCGACAGGAGGGAGTATTATTTTATGCACTGGCCTTGGAAAAATTCTTTTAGCAATTCATGATTCCAAAAGTTGACGTCACTATGTACTTATGTAATTGCAGCTTCAAGGGTTCTGTTATGGGTTTGTTGAATTCGAGGAGTCTACTGCTGTCCAAAGTGCAATAGAGGTATTTTTTTATTGTGACCAGTCTACTCGTCAGTTTGTTCTGTGATATTAATTGGTCATCACATGTTAACATCAATTCAAATACAATGAGCATTATTGGTCCATTATCACTGTGTAAAATTATTTATTGCTTAATAGTGCCTAAAATTACCATGTACTAGTAACAGCATTCAACTTTTTTCCTTGCTTGCATCGTTTGGTGATCATTACATGATGTATTCATTCTCCGAGCTTGATTTCAGTAAGTTTATTTTTTGGTGCATACTCTTGAACTATGATGCACGGACATGGATACGTCGACACGACACGGACACGGGGATTCGTCATTTTCCCCAAAACACCAATACGGGCATACGGCGACATGGCTATATATATTTATAATAAGAATAAATTACATATGTATTATTTTTTATGTTTCTTCACACTTGTCAAACTGAAATAATGTAAAGTGCAAAGTAAATTCGGAATATGTACCTCTCACAGATGACCAACCCTCACCTATTCGTTCTTCTTGCAATCAATTCATGATATGTTCAATTGTTCATGTGAACACCATTTCCAGAAATGAGAATTTCGTTAACCTAGGAAAAAAGTAACATGATCATTGATCAGTAAGACTACAAAGATAACATGTATAAGAATTTCAGTCAATCATGGGTATTGAGTTGCATGCACCAACCAATTCACTCAAAAGCTTAAGCTGATAAGGAAAGGTGGGCAATTTACTTATACTTCAACACTCCCCCTCACGTGTAGGCTCCCCTCAGGCCTAAGACGTGGAATAGAAGTGGACTGCAATTATTATTTTTTAATTGCGTCAACCGGGTCTCGAACTCAAGACCTCTTGGCTCTGATACCATATTGAGTTGCATGCACCAACCAATTCACTCAAAAGCTTAAGCTGATAAGGAAAGGTGGGCAATTTACTTATACTTCAACAATGGGCCTTATACTGCCTCGTTCAGTTTTATGCTGCAATAAAGGATGAGCTAGTGATGGCAGTATGACTATGAACTATGAACATCTGCTCTTTTGTCTCAGCTGGATAGTAGGCCTTTTTTGTGAGTATTAGTTTTATAGTTTACCTGAAAAGGAGCAAGCCTCAGCCTCAGCTCATAAGAGTAGCAGAATAGGAGATTAGATAACAGAATACGACAACACAACAGATCAGAACACTAGAAGAGTAGATCCCTCCTCCATTCTTCCATTCCATCTGCTGCTGCTGCTCCTCCTCCTTTGGACTTCTTGGAGTAGTGTTTTGTCTTGTCTTACCCCAAAATCCACTCCACTCCTAAATCGACCAAGGCTCACTCGCTCACTGGCTTAGTCCCAGCAGCGGCAGCAGTAGGAGGAGGCAACCAAGAATCAATGGAGCTACGATTGCGTTGAGTGAGTTTGGTTGTCGCGATGGATCAATCGTAGCCCTTCGTCTGTGGCCTTCACCTAGGCATCGCTGTCATCGGCTTCTATCCTGCCTACCTCCGCGAGCGCCTTGCTGGCCTCCACCCTCCCTCCGAGTCTGCCTCCCACCCAAACCCCACGGAGCTCCGCCGCTGCAAGTCGTCCTCCTATGGCTGCTCCACCGCCACCTACTTCGAGCCACAGCGTTGCTTTTGCGATGCCCACGACGCGCTCTTCTACCAAGAACCGTTGTGCGTCCTAGAGGAAGGGAAACAATAGAGTAGGAGGGCTCTCGAGGGAGGGGCGGCGTGGCGCGAGGGAGTTGCTGCGAGAGCCGATGGCGCAAGGGAGGAGTGCCCTCGAGGGAGGGGCGGCGCAACATGAGGGAGGACCGGTGGAGGTACAGAAGTCGGCGGCGTGGCGAGGCCGATGGCCGCGAGAAGAGAGAGAGGCAGAAGCATGGGGGGATTCGGGATTGAAAGGAATATAGGGTCTGTGTCTAGGCCGTGTCAGACTCGCGCTCACGCCATGTCCGACATGTGTCGGAAATTTTAAAAATTAAAATTTATTTTTAAGTCAGCAGACACGTTGTTGACATGTGTCCGTGTTGGACAAGGTGTCCAACATGGATACGGCAGTAAAGCAAAGTGTCTGTGCTTCAGAGCTCTTGAATGAGGGGGGATTCAATTGTCTAGTGTAATCATGAAGGTCACAGCACATAGTTCATGGGATCAAATCCAAGGAATCATAGTGGAAAATCCACACAAATAACCCACAATACCCGTGGTTGGTGGGAATCAAACTTTGCCCGTTAGCTAGAATATGAGGTGCCACACCAATTGGCCTATCCAACGGTAGGCATTTTGGGGTGCATATGGGGAGCTGTGTTATGTACTATCCTTGTTGCTTTGTTTTCCATAATTCTATCAGACATTGATGTCATCCAGATAGTCAATAGTTCATGCTTTTAATCTCATTAGAACTACTTGGATCTGGTTTGAAGAACTGAAACTTTGTAGGAAGGGGGAGGGCAACATTTGCTGTGCTAATTGAAAAATTCATGCAGAATTTATATGTTTCAGTGGGGAATTAAATTAGACTAATATATATGCCCTGTAAACGGGTGTAAGGGGTTGTGAGAGTTAAGGTTTACAAATTTATCGATCATGAGCTTTGCATATGTTTCTCCTTGTAACATAATAAGTTTCCCTTGGTTTGGGCCCAAAGTCCAATGGACAGAATAGAGAGGGCTAATTTGTTAAATATTTTGGAATTTATTTCATTGTGAATTCTGTCCTTTTGCTCTCAATTCCCTTTTGTGTATATCCTATTCATATCGCTTTCTTCCATGTTCCTTAGTTATTCAAGTTGTATGGATGATTAGTTGTTGTGATTTTCAAATATTAGTTGTTCCTAAATATTAGTTGTTGTTCCTTAGTCTACTACTAAGTTCTAAACCTAGCAAGTGCTCAGTCATGTTCTGTTACTGGTACCATTGTGCAGTGCGTTTGAGGTGTTTTTCTTATTTTTAAGGAGCAGTGTTGGCAATTGGTCAGCTGAGTATTACAATGGCACCACAAATTGCAGCAAGGTTGTGAATTCTTAACTGCTTTTGACTTTTCAGGCTCGTTCTGTAATGATTGGGGACCATCAATGTTATATAGAGGAAAAGAGGACACCTGGTTCACGAGGTCAGTTCATAAAATAATACTGCATGCTTCTGTCAGTTATGCCAATTATACTATTAGAGCAATATATGACTTGTCTAAGCACTAGTGTCTTGCATAAATCAGATAAACTGCATGATCCTGTTTTGAAACAAATGGATCATAATAAGATGAATGCATGCACATGGTTCGCATTGTATTGTAGGTTATTTTTTTGTCAACTGTTCCTTCGAAATTTCTCTTATATGGCTCTATTCTTTGTCTGTTTGAAGTGGCTGTGGCTTTTGGCTGAAAATTTTGAATTTTAGCTGTTTGCGACAGAGATTACGGAGAGAGAGATACTCGTTTGCGATTTTGGATGGTACAGATGTTGGGCTTTTAATGTATACTACAATTAACTTGTAGATCCTAGTTTGAAAAAATATTTTGTTTAAAAGTTAGGTACTGTAGTAAAAGCCAAAAGCCGCGCTAAAAGCTATAAGCCGCAGCCAAAAGAACAGTGATCACAAAGGCATTCCGTTAATCGATCATGTTTGCTCTGTAAGAACTATGAGGCATTGCCATTCAAATGCCCACATATATTTAATCTTGGTGAAGTATGTAGCCCAAGTCCAAGTGGCTAACAACCCACGTGAGTTGTTGGATGTGACTTGCGTGGCTATATTTAGATCAGCATGAAAAGCTCATGGGTGTGAGTAATCCTTCACAAGTTGCAAAGTTATTTATGAGGGATCTCACTGTCGTCCCCCTAAATCTTGTCCATCCATATCTTATTACTAAATGGTTCACATGGAAGCTAGAATGTTGGCATCCAAAGATTGCTTTCCACTTGATATTTCCCCATTTTGTTTATGTCTAGTATTTAAGACGAACTCTTGTCAGATCTTCATCAACTTGTTCAACTTTTCCCATTTTAATTTATACATTTGATCCTTTTTTTCTTCAGGCTCCAGCAGGGGAAGGTTCGCACCAGGTAGGGGTAATAACTTCAGAACTGAAGGGAGGAGAGGCCGTGGTAACTACAGTGGAGGAAGGAGCTACGGAAGGGGTGACTTTGGTTACAGATCTGATTATGGGAGCAGAAGTGGTGGTAGAGGTGGCTGGGGCCGTGGAGCTGACGCTGGCTACCCGAGGGTTGACCATTCTGGTGGTGCTGGTCACGGTGGCCGCACATCAGAAGGCACTTATCCGCCTGCAAAATGAGGGGCAAGCTAGCTGCGTGTCTCTAGGAGTCTCATTTCGTGGTCCTCTGATTGTTCCGGCTCGATCAATTGGTTGCATGCAGGATTATCAGAAGCCCAGCTACGAATTATGAGCATTCTGTTGTTCGTTGACCACTATTTTTGCAGGCAAAAGGGGCGCAAATTGGTTACTAATTGTAGAATATACACCTACTCACATGTAGTCTTAGCTTGGACTTTGGTGAGCAGCTGATGCGTTATTTTTTTGTGTTAATTTGTCCTCTTTCGTCTTGGTTCGAAGTATTCATTAGTTGCATCTATTTGAATCAATAGTTTTTACGGACTATCGGAATAAGTGATAATCTAGAATAGCGAGTAACTAGGGCGATATTTTGTCTTGTTTTTGTTTTGTTGAGGCGCACACACTATTCCTTATTGATATTGGTTATTTGTTGAGGTGTTCGTGATGTGTTCCCGTTGACCTGGGCTGTTTTCTGAATCACACTTTGGGCAGAGGAATTTTGTTCCCTTCAATTTGGTATTGCACTTTGGGCAGAGCATTTTTGTTCCCTTTCAGCAAGGAACATACAAATTTTAGTCCTTTTCAACTATGGTATAAAAGCTCTAGTCCTAACTGGGAGATTGGCTTCCCTTAGTTTGGACAAACGTGTGTACAACGAAATGAGTTGGATATCTAATGTGAACCTATTGATATATGTGATTAGGCCTGGAAACCTGTCGAGTTCGAGTGAGCTGCCTACCTAAGCTTGTGCTCGGTACGACTTGAGCTGAACTTGGGTTGGAGTCCACGCTTGGGCTCGAGCTTGGCTCGAGTACGCTTGTTAACAAGTGAATGTAGCTTTTACATGCATTCAACAGTGAGAATGGAAAAATTATTACAAGTTCACATATCACAATCACAAATCTTCTTTACAGTAGTAAGAAATATTTCACTAATGCACAAGATTCAATATCTGCGAGGAGTGTCATGAGACATGAATCAACTAGATAAGAACAGCCTAATTAACAACCCAAAATTCATCAATTTTCAGTGGTTCACATAAACAAAAGAAGAGGAGGGGTGAGAGGAATAGATTATACTTAGATCTATGAGTTGGCAGTGGAGGAGAAGGGTGGTCAGCAGTTCAACACAAGGAAGAGAAGGCTGTCGGTGCGCGGCAGCAGTGGAGAAGTGTAGAATCATTGCTGTTGACGCTTGGCAGCGGAGGTGAGGCGTCGGCGACTCGGCATGTCGTCTTGCCTCAGGGCCAGAGGTGAAGGATGGAGCACTCCGCGGCCTCTGCTATGGTGATGGTGGATGGTGGCTAGAGCCCGACGTGGTAGGTGGAGACTGTAGAGGCGACGAGAAGAGCGCTAGGACAGGAGGAGAGGCAGTGAGGAGAATGTCGGGATAGGAGGAGAGGCGACGGCCGCTGGCGGCGGGTGCCTTAGTTGGGGTTGGGGAGGTGAGGCAGGCACTGCAGTCAGGACTCAGGTGGTGCGGCGAGTGACTACGGTTGGGAATAGTGGGACAAGTTAGAAATTTGGGATTATGTTGTGGTGGTGGGTGGGCTCGATCACAAGTCACCTTGGTGGCTTTCGAAATTGGGTCGAGGGCGAGGGAAATTTGGGAGGAGTGGCGTTGTGGTAGGACCAATACGTGGGATGTGAAAAATTAAAAGAGCCAAATCTTTAAACTTAGCTCGTCAAAGCTTATGAGCCTGAGGTCAAGGCTTGAGCTCAACACATTTAGCATTTCGAGCCGAGCTTGAATTGCGCCTAAAACGAGGTAGGCTCGAGTAGCTTGTTGAGCCTGATCTTTTCCAACAACCCTATATGCCATCAAGAAAGAGAACATTTCTAGTGCTCCAACATATTTGATGTTACTGGTGCTACTTGAAAAACGGTTTAAATAATAATGAAAATTTTCAAATACATGTATATAGATAGGGTATGATATAATCAACCACTGCACAAAAGATTTAAATCCAAATTTGATCTGAATATCAAGAAACAAAAAAACAACTCCACAAAAATTCAAATGCAAATTTGATCAACATATGGAGAAAAATTTCGGTGAAGTGTAGCTTTATCTTTTTCCTTTTTATTTCGATTATTTTCAGCAGATGTTCTCTTTTTTTTGTTTCTCCATGTGTAGATCGAATTTGGATTTGAAATTTTGTAGAGTGGAGACTATATTATACCCTATCAATGTTTTTTTTGGAATTTTTATAACTATTGGAACCATTTTTCGAGCAATGAGAGTACTGGTAGCACTAAATATACTAGGAGCAATGGAAATGTTCTGTAACGCCCCTGTTTCCATAGGCGTCCATTGTTCCTTACATAGCTGCTCAGGACTGTTCAGCTATGAAATACTGTAGACGAGTGTACATCATTACCAACACATACTTAAGAGTAAAAGTCAAACTTTATTACAATATAGTGGCCTAACGGCCCGGTCTTACAATGGGGCAGTGGCCCTTACAAAACATACAACAAAAAAGGCACCACATGCAGGCCTGAGTGCAGACAACTCTAAAACCATACAGCAACTTCGTCAGATACACCTTCACCTTCGTCTTCGTATATTTCTTATACTTTCATTATGCTTATACTTTCACCTTAGTGTAATTCTCTAACATATGTTCATTTTCATCCAAATGCTATTATTGCTAATAGGTTTGTTATTTACCATAAAAAGGGGAAGATTGTAAGTTTAAACTCCATTAAGATGTTTTTGGTGATAATGACAAATACAATTACGAGACTAACTTGTCTATCAACTATGATATTACCCAATCTTATTTTGGATGTAATTAATGACAAGTAGTTTTGGATATAATGACAACTACAGTTGTGAGACTAATATTCCTGTTAGTTATGATATTGCTTAGTTTCACTTGGAAGTAATAAATGACAAATGCAATTGTGAGACTAACGTGGTTGATTGATTATGATTTCTTAAGACTCACTTGGATAAAAAGGTAAAATTACAGAAATATGCATTCGATGTCTCATTATTATATTTTAGTGCATTCCTTGGACCCAAAATATAGATTAAACTCCACTAAAAGTCTAAGATAAATATGTGCATATGTTTTCCACTATATTCTTGTATGCACACATTTAGAGGGAGTTCACTCTATACTTTGTGGTTTCATTAGTATGGATCCATGTTCATTTTTCCACAAATTAAGGAATAAATATAATTAGGAATAATTTTTTTAAAAAATCTCAATTCGATTTGTATAGGAATTTAAAAAACTAAAGTTAAGAATGAAATAAAATAGCAATTTGATTTTGACACAAATTCTAAAGTAAGATCACTAAATAACTTTAATTTGCAATAATGATTAAAGAAAAATTACCAATTGGATTTGTATACAAATTTTAACAAAAAATAATTTAAAATCAAAATAAAAAATAAAAATAAATTTTCAACTTGATTTCCATACGAATTCCAAAATAAAATCCATAAATAACTAAAATTCAGAATAAATTAAATAGAATTAGCAATTTATTTATATATGCACTATAATTAAAATAATTGCAGTATTGAATAAAAAAATTTATAATGAGGATATCACGAATAGTTTTGAGGGAGATCATAAAAGAGTGCAATGGCGTCAATCTGTCTTACAAGATGACATTGACCTACTGCGAAACGAAGGATCGAGGTGGCAGCAATGGAGATGAGGATAATGTACTGCTCACCTTGGCCATTCGACAAATGACAATGTTGTTCTGTTCATAGGAGCCGTTAAAGAGAAAAACTAAAGTAAAAGGAACCAAGGGTTGTGATGACGAGTGGTGAGCGTCGGTGTTTGTTAAAGAAGTTAGTAGTCAAAAAAGCTTCATGATGGGAAAGCTTTGATAGAGAGAAGATAAATGTTCACAATGAAAACAAGCTATGGATGATATGGAACTGGAGGAAAAAGAAGCTGTTTGCTCCCGAAAGCTAAATATTACCACATTAATCTTAGAAAAAAGAGAAAGATCTATACCGTCAATTATAGCGGATCCAGATTATAACGACTTAAATAAAAAGAAAAAGTCCATGTTAGGTACAATCTAGAAATAACTAAAATAAAAAATAAAATAAAATTACAAATTTGATTTTTATATGAATTCATAAGCAAAGTCTCTATATAAATGTAATTTGCAATAAAAAATTTTAAAATAGCAATTGGATTTGTATACAAATTCCAACCAAAATAACTAAAATTCATAATAAAATAAAATAAAATAGCAATTTAATTTTGATACAAATTTGAAGTAAAATCCCTAAATAACTTTAATTTGGAATAAAAATTAAGGAAAAATCTATGAATTATATTATTAAGAAAGAGAAAAAGAAGTAACCATGTTCTCTCAAGGGCTAGATGTCGAGACCCGAATATGCAAATTCGGACTCTCTGTGTAAACTGCACTAGTCCAGGATCATTCTAGTGCACACAGTTAATATAGATGTGATCACAACCATATACACGCTAAAATAAAGGAAAACCTCAAATGTCGATAAATATCCAAAGGTATGACCTTATTTTCAAGCTTACATTAGCACTAGCTCGAGGGGCTTAACAAAACTAGCAGCGAAAATCCAAAATAAAACGTAGCACCCAATCGACATGCCCACAGGCTATCGAGTGAAGAACGAAGTTCTATTCGACAAAGTCGCTGAAGTACTCTCCCTCTGGAACCTCTTGCTGATAATACTCCTCCTCAACTGAGTAATATAAGCATAAAGCCGTGAGTACATTGGTACTCAGCAAGTCGTTTGTAACAAATGAATGTAATATGATGTGCAAGGCTTACCAATAGAGGGCTGAAAGATTAATTTGCATAAATGACGTTTCAAGATAAATATGATAAATAGATTGAAAGCGAACTTTAACGGAAAACAATAATAAATAGTCAATGGAATTGAAGTAAACCACTTGTGGATATCCCATCCACAAGCTAAACTAAAAGTGAACTACATGTTCACTAACCAACCATAAATCACAAGTTTAAATGAAATCACCACCCCTCGTGTGAAATCACCGAGCAGTATCCATAACCAGGGACATGACTATTCAAATAGTTTTACACTCTGCAGAGGTTGTACAACTGTACCCACACGATGTGATTCGCCTCTCGCTAAGAAAATCACAACAAGGCATTTACAATGTCCAACCTCAACTCAATCCCACCCGCTAGGGTTTTGCATCACACTCCCCCCTTGCGCCTCATGGAAATCAACAACCATGTTCATCACAATGGTAAGATTGAAATTAAAATATCCCAAATTAATCAGTCAGGTCTATCCCATACTAAACATGTGGTTTGCACGGTAAAGCTCAGATCAATGGCGCACAAAATTAAGTCCTTAATATTACTCAGGCGAGACTTACTCATCCCACGAAGTGAATCCACACTTTCCCCTTTACTGCACGATCACTCGTCCAAGTGAAAACCAAGTTTGTACAACCAACATCAATGACACACCAATATCATGGTACAAATTTTATAACAGTGGCACCAACCACGATTCCATATTTCATTAAGTCAAATTAATTATTCACATGTGATGACGAATCTATCGTAACATAAGCCTGGCTAAGCACATTAATCGTACCATTCATGTGACATCTAGTATGTATCACTAAATAATTTTCTAACCTATGGTGACAAAGGCATCATGGTATTCAAATTATCAATGATGAATTAATCAATTGGGATGATAACTACCATATTCAAAGGTTTGTAATTAAATAACGATGCAAGATAATTTAAAATAAAATAATTAAATAATAGATTGCAAACTGGGTTCAACGTGACCAAAGAACACAACTTGCCTTGGTTTGGCTTAGTTATGAATTCTTGATCTCAAATCTTGCTTCAGCTCCTTCGAAGACGCTGTCTATCGCGCGAACAGAAACAAAAATAAATTCAAATAAATGCTAAATAAAATCCAAAAATTACCAAACTAAAACCAAAAGATAGAGCTTGATTTTATATGAATTTATGAAAAAGAATCGGCTCAATTGAAGTTAGGACGGAGGAGAACGAGTCATTTGAAGCTTGCCGAACGAGAAATTACTGAAAAAGAAAAACGAGGCTGAAATTTAACAGAGAGCACATGTACCACTGTTTTGGCATGGTGCCGGTGAGAAAAGGCTCAAGCGACTCGGCTAATTAGCAAAATGGATTGCTGGGGTGTTGAGGAACACCTAGGAGGTGGCGGCACGAAAAACGGAGCACAGTGATGGTGTAGACGGAACAACGACATAGGTAGGAGAGAGGAATAATACCCGGGCATGAAACACGGAGAAGTAGGGTGAGCACGGGCTAGAACGCAGCATTGTGAAGCTAGAAAAATTATCGGCTCAACCGGAAACTCATCGGAGATGACGCAATCGACGTTTGAATGACGTCGATAGGGAAAAAGAAAAAACTTGATATCTTGGTGCTTGGTAAACGAAATCTAAAACCGTTTAAAAGGTAGCTATCTGGGATGGTTTGGCATATTTTGATGCGAACGGATTGGAGAAAATATCCCCGGATAGATGGGAACACGAGATGCCCTAGGCGGCCATGGCGAAGTGTCGGAGGCAAAACTTTGCAGAGGCTTTTTGGGAAGCACGGCATAGAACACGATGAGGCAACTCTAAGAGAGGTGACGGCTTGGCTAGAGCTTACCGGAGGCGACGAATCGACGTTGGGAAGCGATCTCGGCCTAGATTAGGGAAAACTCGATTCCGAAAGATTGGTTGCACCAAAACCAAATTAATTTGGCAAGAAAGTAGATGGTAGATGGGAACACGATGTGACGTGAAAGAATCACAAAAAATCTCACCGGATAGCTCGGGACGCGATGAGCAATTTTGGGGCTGGAGGGCCGCGATGCCGATGGCGTTCTGGCCTTTGGGGAGACTTGGCACGGCTTGGGACGGGTTTAGAGGGGCCAAAGGGTCACATTTATAGGCTTCGAAGAGATAGAAACTGACTCCAATTCGTATATTTCGGTTTAGAGTCTGTTTCAGAAAATAGGGGATAAAAGACAAACGGATGAACGAAACGCAAAGAGGACGGATGGGATGGATTCCTTGCGTGATTTGGCACAACTTTCCTTTTGGGTGGACATTGAAATAATGCTCGGATTAAAAAGTTGCCATTAGAGCTAGGGAAGAAAAGAGAGAGAGAATGGGTTCGTTTCTTCCTCTGGCACTTGATGGATGGTTTCCTTCTTGGGAAGAAGACAGCTAAGGAATAAAGATAACAAAAAATATGAGAGCACTCTAGGGATGGGTGAAGAAAGTTGACCTGGTAGTTGGGGTGATAAAAACTCTAGGGTTAAGCATGCTCATATGAGAGCACTCTAGGGATGGGTGACCCAACAAGAAGATTTTTCTTTTTCTTCTAAAATTTTAAATTGAGTTCAAACAAACTCCGAAAAATCCAATAAAAAACAAAAAAATTCCTTATGACACAAGGAACTTGAATAAAATAAGTTTGTAATTAATTAAAGTTATTTTATTCATATTAAATCTTTTTACTTTTGAAAATTCGGATTAAGGTTTAATGAATTCAAAAAAAATCCAAATGGTTATTTTTATTTTAAAAGCTTTAAAAATGCTCTGAAAATCAGGATATTACACTAGAGATTACCACGTTAATCAGTGGAAAAAGAGATTGATCTTACCGTTGATGGAGGTAGGTCTAGATTATAATGGTCAAGATTAATCAGATGTATGTTGGAGTTATCTATTATAATATTAAAACAGAAGCAAAATAGCCGCTACATTCACTCTCAAGAGATAGAAATTCCCATGTTAATTAAGGAAAAAAGAGAAAGATCTATACCATCGATTATGATGGGTGTAGATTATAACAATAGAGATTAATCTAAAATTTTGAAATGAACACAATATTAAAATGCTAAGACTCTTTCAGATACTAACAAAATATACCCGTACAACCCAAACAAAACCAGGAGCAGAGCTCCTGTTCTGAATGGCAAAGGAAAAAGCTCATTGCTATGTTGCTGAGTTGCTCTTGTGGCTACTGCTCACGTGCTTCTTCGACACGTTTAGACGCCTCACGAGAGCCAACTCGCTGCTGTTCCCATGGCTGACAAGCTGTTCGCCGTGCGTGATCCGCATGGGTTCCGCTCGTTAGTGCTCAGTCACTGGCGAATCGTCACGTTTGCATCGGAAACTTGCGTGCTGGACCCCATTGACGTGACCTATGAGTGCGAGGTGGAGCACAGGCAGGTGGTCTCACTATCACTGAAAAACCGTCTGTGATAGTCCACTATCACAGACGGGGTTTAGTCAACAACCGTCTGTGATAATCTGAACTATCATAGACGGTTGTTTACTAAAACCTGTCTGTGATAGTGGGCTATCACAGACGATTTTTCAATAAAAACCGTCTGTGATAATCCTGTTATGTATTTATTGCGTCGCTCATACTGCATATACATCTATCTTTATTTCGATCCAGATCTAGCCGGTGCTGCAGCTGGAGGCGGCAAGGCTGTCAGGCCATTTTATTTGCATGGTGGAAGGAGGCTTATTTGGCAGAAGTGCTTTGAAGGTTCATTGAGTTCTTGGTTGCCCTAGATATGGTTAGTAATGAAATTTATTTTTGGTTGCAATATCAAAATTGATCTAGCTAATTAATTTTCAGTGACTGTTATATATATACTTTGAAGATCTAGCTAATTTAGATTTAGCTAGCCTCAATGCATGTGGTATATATGTAATAATAATTAATTAAATTAATTTTAATACTAAGTTGTTATATATGTGCATACTATAGGAACGAAGCTGGATGTATACCGCAAACCATGTGAGTGAAGAGTACATTAAAGGTATGTCTGTTTTTACAAGAGCTGACGAGAAGAATATGTTGAATAAAGGGGTAGAATATATGTATTGTCCATGCACTGACTGCAAGAATTCAAAGATGTTTAAGAATCAAGAGTAGATTGAAACGCACTTGATTCGGAGGGGTTTCAAAAAGCGGTATACGTGTTGGACCAGTCATGTCGAAGTCAATGATATACCGCCGGATGACATCGCCGATGAAGTCAATGATATGCCACCAAATAACATCGCTGGTGAAGTCAATGATATGCCGCCGGATGACATCGCCGGTGAAGTCAATGATATGCCGCCAGAGAACATCGCTGGTAAAGTCAATGATATGCCGCCGGATGACATCGCCGGTGAAGTCAATGATATGCCGCCATATGATGATTGTGGTTCGGATTCGGATAGGCTGCACGATGATAATCTGAATCAGATGCTTCGTGATGTAAAAAAGAACTGTGATGAGAGAGAGTATATTAAATTCCGAGGCTTGATGGAGGATTCGGAGAAACCTTTATTCACGTGCTGGAGGTCAAAGTACACGAAGTTGTCGGCTGTACTTGAACTGTTAAAATTGAAGGCAAGCAAAGATTGGTCCGACAAGAGTTTTATGGCATTGCTAGGTCTTTTAGCGGACATGCTTCTGGAGGGAAATGAGTTGCTTAAAACCACGTATAAAGCCAAGAAGGTTTTCTGTCCATTGGGAACGAAAGTAGAAAGAAAACATGCATGTCCGAACGACTGTATTCTCTACCGTAAAGAATATGCAAATATGCATGTCTGTCCGGTGTACAACGTATCCCGATATAAACATAACAATCAATCAGATGATGATGGCGAGGGAACAGAGGTGAAGAAAGGACCTCCTGCAAAGGTGGCATTGTATCTTCCTATAATTTCTCGTTTAAAGCGGTTATTTGCGAATCCAAAGGAGGCTAAACTTCTGCCATGGCACTCGGAGGAGCGCAAGAAGGATGGAATGCTGAGACACCTTGCTGATTTCACCCAATGGAGAAACATCAATAGGTGTTTTATAGATTTCGGTGCAGAACCGAGGAATATAAGGTTTGTATTGAGTACAAATGGAATGAATCCTTTCAGTAGCATAAACAACCGACATAGCACTTGGCCCGTGACTCTGTGCATCTATAACCTTCCTCCTTGGTTGTGTATGAAGCGAAAGTATATTTTGCTGTCGATACTTATCCAAGGGCCAAAGTAACCTGGGAATGATATTGATGTATACCTAACGCCATTGGTGGAAGATCTAAAAGTACTGTGGGACGAAGGGATACAGGTATGGGATGCATACAAACGAGAGAACTTCACTTTGCGCTCCTTATTGTTCTGCACCATAAATGATTATCCTGCCTTTGCTAACCTGTCGGGCCAGAGTACAAAAGGTACCAAAGCTTGAACTCACTTCGTAAATGGTACCGAGAGTGTGTGTCTGAAACACTCACGTAAAATCGTGTACATGCGTCACTGTCGGTTCCTTCGGAGGGCTCACCCATACCGCAAGATGAAGAAACAATTTGACGGAGAGAAGGAAAACGATTCAGCTCCAAGGCATTTAAGTGAAAAAGAAGCTTATAATATGGTTAAAGATTTAGATGTTATCCTCAGAAAGGGACGTAAAGTGAGGGCTCGTGAGAAGAACATACGGAAGAAGAGATCAATATTTTGGGACTTACCTTATTGAGAGTACCTACATGTTCGACACTGCATCAACGTCATGCACATAGAAAAGAATGTATGTCACAACATGATTGGTCTCTTACTGAACATTCATGATAAAATAAAAGACGGCGTCAACGCACGTTTTGACTTGGTTGATATGGATATTAAGCCTGAGTTAGCACTGAGAAAAATAGATAATGGACGAACGTACCTTCCCCCTGCGTGTTATACTCTGTCCAAGGCCGAGAAAACAGAACTGTGCCAATGCTTGCATGGTGTCAAAGTTTCGTCTGGTTACTCCGGCAATGTGAAGAAACTTATTTCGATGTAAGATTTGAAGTTAAATGGCATGAAGTCTCATGATTGTCATGTGCTGATGACACAAATGCTCCCTATTGCAATTAGAAATATTTTGCTGATCAAAATCCAAGAAACAATCATGAGACTGTGTTATTTCTTTAGCACAATTTCTCAGAAGGTCATCGATCCCGAAGGACTAGATGCTCTGCAGGACGAGGTGGTGATGACTCTATGTCATCTTGAGATGTATTTTCCTCCTTCGTTTTTCGATATCATGGTCTATCTTATTATTCACGTTGTGTGGGACATAAAAATATACGGGCCTGTATTCCGATGTAGCATGTACCTGTTTGAAAAGTTCATGGGAATTCTCAAGTCGTATGTACGGAATCGATCTCGGCCGAAGGACAGCATCGTCGAAGGTTATGCAAGCGAAGAGGTCATTAAGTTCTATGTCAATTATATGGCTTAGATTCAACCGATAGGTGTGCCTTAATCTCGTCATGAGGGGAGGCTCAAAAGTATCGGAACTATCGAAAGGAAAGTAATCACTCCTGATATGGATGCGTACGTTCAAGCTCATTTCACGGTCTTGCAACATATGACTGAAGTGGCCCTTTATGTCGACCAGCACAAGGATGTGCTTCGGCAACAGAACCTGGAGCGGCCGGATGTTTGGATCATGAGACAACACAACAGCTGATTCAACCAATGGTTGAAGGAGCAAATCGCTAGGAGCTCGTCAAGTGAGATGCTGATATGGTTGGCAAAAGAGCCAACATTTACAATTGTGATATGGCAAGGATATGACACAAATAGGTACACATTCTATACACAGGCTCAGGATGTAAAGAGCACTAACCAGAACAGCGGTGTCCGCATAGATGTGTTCAGTACCGATGGGGTGAGAAACTCGTACTATAGGTTCATAGAAGAGATTTGGGAGTTTGACTACGTGGTTTTCAAGATCCTCTTATTTCGCTGCCATTGGGTGCATCTCCCACAGGTGAAGGTTGACAAGTACGGTGTTACTACCATGGACCTCCAACGTATCGGGTACAAAGACAAACCATTCGTACTCGCCAACTAAGTTATTCAAGTTTTCTATGTAACTGACCCGGCAAATAAGAAGCGTCATGTAGTTCTTTATGGAAAAAGGAGAATTATCAGAGTAGAAAATGTAGTGAACAAGGAAGAATACAATTAATTTGACGAGCTACCTCCGTTTGAAAATGGCATAAGGGTCAACGACGAACAACGTGACGAAACTAGTTACGTACGTATTGATCATCATGAAGGGCTAATTTTTAAAGGAAATAAGCAAGTGAAATGAGAATATGCGACATATATAACAATGCATTTATGTGATGTATATATGTGAATTGGAATTTATGTATATAACAATAAATGCATGTGTGTGATGTATTTGTGAATTTGCATTTATATATGTATATGTACAAATGTGTGATATGTTGGTGAATTTTAAGAATGTGTCATACAAATGTATCTCTATGTTCATTGGGCTATTTTAAAGAAATACACTGGGCTGTTGTAAAGAAATACACTCTTTGTGAGGCCTTATTGAATGCTACTTAGTGTAGTTAGTTATATTAATTAAAACAGCCGGGGTGGGCTTATTACAGACGGTTCTAAGTTTAGAATCGTCTATAATACTTATCACAGACGGTTCTACATTTGGAACCGTCTGTGATAATTAATATCATAGACGGTTCTAAATGTAGAACCACCTGTGATAGTATAGATATCACAGACGGTTCTAAACTTAGAACCGTCTGTAATAATATATATCACAGACGGTTTTACACGTAGAACCGTCTGCGATAGTGTTATTGGAATACGCGTAGGCTACGGAAGCAGAAAATAAAACTTTTCTACCGCGCACACAAGAACATCATGCTAAGGAAGGATCATAGATCGTTACCACTTAGACGCGCAGCGCAGCGGAAGAAGAATTGGAAACAGATCCAATCACGCGCGTCGAGGTAGTAGTGGAAGTAGCCGATCGTCCCGAACAGATCGCTCTCCACGCACGCCGATCAACACCGCAACGAGCAAAGCCTCCACCGTATCCACACGTCCGGGTGGAACGCCGATCGCGAGTGTACTAGCACTCGTGAGCGCCTAGGGTTTGGCTCGGGAGGTGGCGGCTAGGGTTTTGCTAGATGTTAACAGGGACGAATCCCCTCTGCCCCTCGCCTCCATATATATAGACCTCCTCACGTGGGCCTCATGGACCGAGGCCCAATAGGAGTCTATTCGGATCTCTATCCGAATTGAGCCCATATCCGAATCATATTCGAATTAGTGTTCCAACCCGTTAAGCGTGCAACCCTGTAGGTTCACGTATACTTGGTCGTGACCCGGAAACGCCTTTCCGGTCACCATGTTAATAGCGGCCTCTAGTAAGACATATTAACCCCAAAGTATATGTAAAGATCATATCGGCTGAACCCTGTAATGTTCTCTCATGTACGAATCCCTTTGCCTCACGATATAGATTGAGCTCAAGGCGAGACCTGTGTCATCCTCTTAATAGCTCAATCACTCTCTCGATTCCGTGATGGATTATAAACTCTTGATTGACTCCTCAATCACCTTGGCATGGCCATGCACTTTCATAATCCATTACATCGAGGGGCCCAGAGATATCTCTCCCATAAGGAGGGGCAAATTCTATCTTGATCATTCACATCCCACTACATGTTTCATGGCAAACCCGAAGACTACTTTTATGACTACCCAGTTACGGAATAGTGTTTAGTAGTCCCAAAATAAGCTACTACTCATGTTGGGAACCATGATGATCTCAAGTCTAAGGATTCTACATAAACACTACTTGAGACCAACTGATGACACATGGAATCTCTGCAGTGTCTCATGGCAGGTCTATCCAACATATGTTCACTAACATATGTCCATATTATTGATTTGGTATCACCATACCATGATCCATGAGACATGATCATCAATCAATACATATGCTGATCTTTGTCTTTGAATCATATTTGTTCCTCATATGATATACGATCAGGGATCATTTAGAAATAGCAACATCTTAGTATTTAAGAGTCTCATGAATAAGTCACATACTCATTGATCAATAATGATGATGTCTATTCCAAGAAACAAAGTAATGTATCATAAACATAGTATGTGATATATACAACATCTCCATGTTGCCTCTAGGGCATATCACTAACAAGTGTAAATATTACAGACGATTCTAAACTTAGAATCGTCTGTAATAATATATATCACAGACGGTTTTTAGTTTAGAACCGTCTGTGATAATATTATCACATTATCACAGACGGTTGTAGTTTAGAACCGTCTGTACTAATATTCCTATATATACCCCCAAACTAGGGTTTTGCGCGTACTTTGTAGTTATTTGCATACCAACCAGCACAGAGCCAAACTAGGGTTTAGTCGCCCCCGAGCCCACCGCCGTTCCCTCCTGACGTCGCCGCCATTCCCTCCCGACGCCGCCGCTGGTCCCTCCCGACACCGCTCCAACGCCGCTCCCTCCCCCGAGCCCGGTGCGCCCTCCTCCCCGAGCCCGGCGCCCTCCTCCCCCTACTCCGGTGCCTTCCTCCCCTGATATATATGTTATTCATGTTTCATATATTGATATATATGCTATATTTGCTTCTTATTGATATATATATGCTATATATGTTAAAGATTTATTTCATGTAGTTGTTTCATGTTTCATATAGATATGTTATTCATGTTTCATATATTGATATATATGCTACATTTGCTTCTTATTGATATATATATGCTACATCTGCTTCTTATTGATATATATGCTATATATGTTAAAGATTTATTTTATGTAGTTGTTTCATGTTTCATATAGAATAATTAAGATATGTTATTCATGTTTCATGTATTGATATATATGCTACATTTGCTTCTTATTGATATATATGCTACATCTGCTTCTTATTGATATATATGCTATATATGTTAAAGATTTGTTTCATGTAGTTGTTTCATATTTCATATAGAATAATTAAGATATGTTATTCATGTTTCATGTTTCATATATTGATATATATGCTACATTTGCTTCTTAATCATGTACTTTCATATTGATATATTGATATGTATATATATATTGATATGTATGTATATATTGATATGTGTGTGATTGTCCCTGGGTTATTCTTAAATGTCAGCTTTGAGGCTTTGATGGATAGCCTTGGTTGGCATCTACAAAAATATTTAAAGTTAGTGCCGTTGTCTTTAGCTAGTGATTTCATAGTTTATTTATGTATAGTTTGTCTTCAGCAACAGAGCGAGGGGCACATGTGCTTACCTATGTATAGTTTATCTCTAAACTATAGTTGGTCTTTCATACCTTAAGTTTATATATATATATGTGTATATATATATATGTATATATATTCTTGTATAAGCAAGTCCACCAATAGTCATAGGTTTTTGATCCAAAACCTAGGTCAAAGAAGAAGATGAGACTAAATTGTGAACTAAGATTGAGGATCCGAGATAGCAGCTATAACTAGAGATAGCCATTCCTGAACCCAACTAATCTTTAGAATTTTGTCCACATAGTCGTCCAAAAATTCTTCAACATGTGCAATTTGTGCTTACTTTTCATATATGAGAAGGCCAACATGTCATCCGCGCATTCTTCAACATCATCACCAGATGCGTCCGCTCCAAAATCAACACGCAAAGGAAGAGGACTATCGAAAAAGCCTGAGAACCGATTTACCATCACAGAGGTCGATAGATCTGGGACCCCTCTCCTTCCTCACTGAGCAGCGTCCGCATTTCGAACAACGATCGGAGTAGTTGCACGAGAACGAATTGAGATCACATTCGATTGGTGGAAGAGCGTGAGTGAGACTCAGAAACGTGAGCTGCTGACAGAGATTTTTTGCATCGTTCGAGATCCCAGAAGAACACCACGACTCCGTGCAATGACATGCGTTGGTAGTGGCGTGTAAAGCATGGAAGAACTTTAAGAGCGTGCTTATCAAGGACTATGTGGAGAAGGATCTAACACCCTTTGACAAGTACCCATTCCTGGAAACACAATGGGACGAGTTTAAGGCGATGAAGACGACTGAAGCTTTCAAAAGTGCAAGCGCGGTGCACAAGGCCCTCCAGGCAAAAAACACACATCCCCACAGACTCAGCACAGCTGGGTATGCGGGTAAAATCCCGCAGTGGAGGCAGGAGGACAAAAAGGTAATCCTGCGGAACAACACCCCGCCATTTGCCACGGTCCCGGATGAGCACGCTTGAAATTGGATTAGAGCGAAGTCATCTACCACATCATCGGGGGATATCTCCTTCCGGAACCCTGCAAACCAGGAAGTGTCCCACCGCTTGGTAAGATATCGAACTACGTAGCCCATAAGACTCCGCTGTCTAGAGGTTCTTTAGACTCCGACCGTTTGGAGGCTTCTTAGACTCCGACTGCTTGGAGCCTTCAACTTTGACTTTGACATTCAACCCTAGAGACTTCGACCTTTGAAGACTCCAATTTTGACTTTGACCTTCGGAGACTTCGACTCTAGCCTTCGACCTTCGACCTTGAAGACTTCGACTTCGGCCTTCAATCTCGGAGCCTTCGACTTCGACCTCCGTCTTCGAACCGACCATGGTTATTTGACCGTTTTAATCTCCGCATCCTCCGACCTCTCTGAATCTTAAGATCTCTTCGACCACTCGAAGCCCTCCGACCTTTCCAAGCCGTCCGATTCTTTTGACCACTCTGCATAACCCAATTCTTTCGACCACTGTACAGTTCCGACCAGGTATTCGACCGAATCTTCGACTTCGATTTCAGCTTCACCCGTACTTGGAGTCTTTGTCTTCGACTTTAACCTCCGCATTTTCAACCGTTGATTCGACTATGGTTTTGACCATGGCTTCGCCTACGCCTTCGATTATGGCTTCAACCATGCACAAATATTATAGCTCCCGACCACTTTTCCTTCACAAAGAAAAGAATTCCAATAATTTGTTTTATTTATTTCTTTGGAATTCAAACTACCAGAATTCGTTCTCATTCATCCTAACTCCATTTGGACCCATTCAAATTCCTAAATTCATCTAAAGTCATATTCTATCTCCCAGCATATATTTCCTAATTTTTAGATTTTATTTGAATTTTATTTGAGTTTAGTTTGTTCTGACTTTTCGCGTGCAGACTACGACTTTTCCGGAGAGTATAACTTCAGCGAACCTCAACAAACTTCGAAGCAAAGCAAGTTACACTTTTGATCATGTTGCTCCTAGTAATTTAAATTAATTATGTTATTTTAAAATTATTATGCATGCGTACTTTTATTCAAACTAGTTTAAATTCGATTTAAATTCTAGTTATACTCAAATCCTTTGTGTATGACCAAATTTAATATTGAACTTCCTTATACCTTCTCACCTTAGATAAAAACCTAGTTAGTATAATAGTATTGACTAGAAATTTTGTAGAATTGCTTAGCCATGCTTATAATGATTTAAGTGAAAATATTTGTTTCACTTCAGAACAAATAATTTTCTAAAATATATTCTTGACTTCGGTGAGTCAAGAAGATATATGAAATATTTCAAAATAAAAAAAATAAAACTTGGTTTGGATCTAGGTTAATGGTTAGGTGGTGGGTGCTGGCATGCATTGTTGTTCGGTGACACAATGTTGATTGTCAGGCACAAGGGGTATGTGGTTTGAGCCTAAGTCAAGTTAAGGACCGACCTGTGAGCTACTACTACAAAGCCTTATCGTACTACCACAAGACTGGTATGGGACAGTCCTGGCTGACTAATTTGTGAGGTCCCAACTTTGGTCTCGCTATAAATTGAATGTGAGCATGGTGTAGGCCATGAGAAGTCTCACATGACATAAGAGGGGGCTCTAACTTGTGGATTCAAGTTGTGGTGAAATCTTAGTGGCGACGTGACCAAGTTGAAGACTTAGCATTGTAAATGCATTGTTATGATTTTCATAGTCGCACGCCTACAGAAGCGTGTAATGGCCGATAAAATGAGATAATCATATCTTGTGGGTAAAGCTGTACAACCTCTGCAGAATGTATAATCTATCCTAGATAGCCCGTGCCCACGGTTATGGGCAAGCCAAGTAAAGTTTTTCACGGATTAGACTTTGGTTTTAAAATGATTTCTAAAAAGACCTATGGATGGATGGAATCCATGAGAGATTAAAAAGCCTATGGATGGATGAAATCCATAGGAGATTAAAAAGCATATGGATGGATAGAATCCGTATGAGATCTTTTGGAAAAGATGGACCACGTGGGATACCTGTGAATAGATTAGTGTTTTAGTCGGAGCCTGCACTAACGATATTATCATGTTAAATTACTCTTTCTATCTATCGTATCAAATTCAGCTTTTGAATCTACTTACTGTATTTACCTTAATTCTGCTTTTACGTATAAATAATCTATTATACCTTCCATTGTCAATCCTTATGCATACATGAACTCTGTTAAACCTCCTAGTGTAACTTATGGAGTACTTTATGTACTCATGTTGCTTCATTCACTATTTTCAGAGAAGGACTTCATCAACTTCGGTGAAAATAACGACGAGTAGGCCACGTCTTACAGTCATTCGCCTGTGGGCAGGTAGAATGAGCTGCTGCTTTATGATTCTTTTTTCGCTGCTTATATTTAATTTTGGTTTAGGAACCATTGATGTAAACTTTGACTATCAGGCCCATATTTAGTTAATGAATAAATATCATTGTGCATGATATGAATCTTTGCTATCCACTGTGTGCACTAGTTTGATCCTAGACTAGTGCGATTTACACAGAGGATTCAGGAGTCGTTGCTCCGGGGTCTGATACCCCGGTATTTTTTTAGGACCATATATTTTCCCTGGGTCCAATAGAAATGAATTTCACAAAAATTGGAAATTTTCAAATGCGCAAGTCAAATTCAAAATAGAAATCACAAATTCAATTGCCTCTGTGGTCCGCTCCTTGGCCCTGCCGCCGCCGGCCTCGGCGCCATGCCCTCAGCCAAGTGCATGCCAACAGCGACGACGCCCGCTACTTCAGAAGATCATTCTGTTCTGCCTCTGGAGTGCAGATGCATAGCAGTTCCAGATCATGCATGCTCATTAACCGAATCAGAGCATATACACGGTGCAGCACATGAATTAATAATGCTCACGCGGGCATCTGTTTCATCAATCATATCTAGTACTACTCAAGCTACATGAAAGTAACCGTATGCAAAGCTTCAGGCACTCCGGAAGGGAGAAGGCAGGTAGAAGTTTCAGGCATTAACACGGAGTAGAAACTTAATTTGTTTCAAGAACCTCTAGTCATGAATGAAACCAATAGCTATTAATTAGGATTTTTTATAGTATATTATACTGATAGTAGAAAGATGATAGTAAAAATAAAATCTAATCATTGATTTGTGAGTATATTACAAACTTTTTGTTTTTTCATTCATGCACGAGCGCGTGGCCAAATGACGCATGTTCATGCAGTTTTCTCGTCGACGGCCACGTGCCGCGCTGCCGCTGTGGTGCGCACACCTGCACCTGCAGGGCATGAGAGTCCGGCCATGCGCGGGACAAATCGCGCGCAAATCTGCTCGCGCTCTTGTCAAGCTGCTCCTTGGTAAGTTGTCGGTCGCTCCGCTAAAAGACGCGGCTTGCGTGGAAACATCCGACACCGTACCATGCCAGCATCCAGCCTCCAAGAACTAGCTTACCCTATTATTCCAACACCGTAATTATCGAGTGTTGCCTGCCGCCACCGTCGCCAGCTTCATTGTTCGATAGCTTCGCTGTTATGTTGACTTCCTTGCCTCCTGCAGTAGCCAACTTCTCAAGGACGAGCAGCTACTGCTTCAGCCTCTGATCTTGTAGGATACCGTGCATTTACAATTTTACTTATTTGTAGATTTTACTATTAGTAGTATAGGTAGTGGTATAACTAAAACTTAACAAATATGAACTATTGGATCGTAAAGATTGGACAACTCATATTTATTTTAAGGTACCGTAAAAGAACTCATTAATTAAGCCACAGGAAATACTAGTAACTGATAGCACACATATAATAGGTAGGCATATTATAAAACCATCGTTGCAGCACCCAAGAAACTCAAGTCATGAATGAAACCAACAGCTATTAATTAAGCCACACGAAATACTAGTAACTGATAGTACTTGTATAACAGGTAGGTATTTTATGACACCGCTTCATCATTGCAACACCCAATTATAAGAGTGTATATAGCACAAACAGTATATTAACAAGTGAAATGTGCGCACAAGCATCGTCGCACTTATTACATTGCAGCACCTACGGCGAGAAGGCGGGAAAATACAAAATATAGCACGTGCACAAGTTTCCAAGGCCCGAGAGGATTCTATTGGTGCTATCAACCTAGCTCGGTGTGCTCTATGCAAGCCTGCCCATGGTGGTCATCGGTGGGGACAGAGGAGACACATGCAGCGGTGCGGTGAGGTTCCAGGGGTCAAATTGATTACCCTAACGTGTTTTCCTACTCATGGAACATGAAGTGACGAATAATTTTGTGGTTTTGACTGAGATGACGATATTGCAATGTGAGAGAAGGCAGCGTCGGTGTGGTGAGGTTCCAGGGGTCAAATTGATTACCCTAACGTGCTTTCCTACTCCTGGAACATGAAGTGATGCGAATAATTTCGTGGTTTTGACCAAGATGACGATACTGCAATGTGAGAGAAGGCAACGACTTGGTCACTGGTGCTGAGAAAGAGCTCGTGGCGTTCCCAACGATCTTGAGGGAGAGGAAGGAGGTAAAGAGGAGGCCGATTTCAATCTAGGGCACACAAGCGCTGAGGTTGAAGCTCACCCAAACTATATATGCTGCTCGACGGAGACGGGCGACGTGCACGGCTACGCCACCGGAGCCGAGGAAGATGGAATGGCCAGTGCTATTCTTGTGGGAGACAAGGGAATCTTATGTGGGCGCAGGATAGAGGAGGGAGAGGCAAACTCAATTAACAAGGCGGCCATTGCTGTAACCTGCCTGAGCGCCAGATTAGGGCTTAGCGATGGCAGTCGGCCAAAAGCAGAGGAGCCTGAGCTCCTCGTGCTCATTCTCCCTCTTTGGTGCTTGACGATGGAGAATGAAAGGGAGTAGGAATCCAAGTAATAATTGAAATCGGAATCTGAGTAGGAATTGCATTAGGAATTTGGTTACAAGTTTGATTAGAGATTGAACTAGGGGAGGGTGCTCTGCGTTGTGCCAACGCAGAGGGAGGAAGAAGGGGATGACACGTGAGGCCTTCCTGTTGGTCAGATAAGAGGGAGGGGAGAATGACAGGTGAAACTAGGCATTACAAAAGGAAAAAGAAAAGAATGAACAAGGGCAAAATGGTCAATTTTCTTCAACGCGGATGAAAAAATCACGGCGGTGGCATTTACAAATTTTCAGTCTTTACGATGGTATTTCGCAATATCCCTTTTTCACGATGGTATTTTTTAAGATGGCACTGAGTAAATTATCTCATAAAATAGATCTTGTGGATTGTTCAAGCAACTTTAAGGCATTGGGCTCTCTTGGCAGCAAGACAAGCAATTGTTCTCAGCGCGATGTATGTAAAGTATTCGATGTTGGACCCAAAAATGAGAAGTGATCATCTCAACCGGAATAGAACAACAACTCTGAACACTGCGCAAGAAAAAGCACAACTCACTACTACAGAAAGCCTAATACTAGACGCCAAATCACAGACGGTTTGACAAAACCGTCTGTGACCGATATTAACACAGACGGTTTTTATTTGGACACCGTCTGTGTTGATGGCGTCGGAGAAAACGAATATCACAGACAGTTCTTACCAATGAACCGTCTGTGATATTTCCGTATTACAGACGGTTCATTGTTAAGAACCATCTGTGATAATCGGGAATATCACAGACGGTTTTTAGACAAAACCCGTCTGTGATAGTCAATTATCACAGACGGTTTGTAGTTAAAACCGCTCGTGATATACTGTCTGTGATATCACGATGGTTTTAACTACAAACCGCTCGTGATATTGACTATCACGCACGGGTTTTGTTTAAAAACACCGTGATAATGCCGCTATGTATTTATTGCGCCGCCGCATCGCATCTGTCTTCATTTTGATCCAGATCTAGCCGGTGCTGCAGCTGGAGGCGGCAAGGCTTTCAGGCCATTTTTTTGGTGGAAGGATACTTATTTGGCAGGAGATTCATTGAGTTCGTAGTTGCCCTAGATATGGTTAGTAATGAAATTTATTTTTGGTTGCATATCAAAATAAGTTTGATCTAGCTAGCTAATTAATTTTCGGTGAACTGTTATATATATACTTTGAAGATCTAGCTAATTTAGATGTAGCTAGCCTCAATGCATGTGGTATATATGTAGTAATAATTAATTAAATTAATTTTAATACTAAGTTATTTTATATATATGTGCATAATATAGGACCGAAGCTGGATGTATACCGCAAACCGTGTGAGTGAAGAGTACATTAATGGCGTGTCTGCTTACAAGAGCCGCGAGGAGGATATGTTGAATAAGGGGTGGAATATATGTATTGTCCATGCAATCGATCGCGAGAATTTAAAGATGTTTAAGAATCGAGAGCGATTGAAGTGCACTTGATTCGGAGGGGTTTCAAAAGGGGTATACGTGTTGGACCACTCATGGCGAAGTCAATGATATGCCGTCGGATGACATCGCCGGTGAAGTCAATGATATGCCGCCGGATGACATCGCCGGTGAAGTCAATGATATGCTGCCGGATGATGATTGTAGTAACTCGGATTCGGACAGGCTGCACGATGACAATGTGGATCAGATGCTTCGTGATGTAGAAGAGAACTATGATGAGAGAGAGTATATTAAATTCCGAGGCTTGATGGAGGACTCAGAGAAACTTTTGTTCACGTGCTGCATGTCAAAGTACACGAAGTTGTCCGTTGTGCTTGAACTGTTGAAATTGAAGGTAAGCAACGGTTGGTCCGACAAGAGTTTCACGGCGCTGCTAGGTCTTTTAGCGGACATGCTTCCGGAGGGAAATGAGTTGCCTAAAAACACGTATAAAGCAAAGAAGGTTCTTTGTCCATTGGGAATGAAAATAGAAAAAATACATGCATTTCCGAACGACTGTATCCTCTACCGTAAAGAGTATGCAAACATGCATGTCTGTCCGTTGTGCAACACATCTCGATACAAACGTAATAATCAATCAGATGATGATGGCAAGGGAACAGAGGTAAAGAGAGGACCTCCTGGAAAGGTGGCATGATATCTTCCTATAATTCCCCGTTTGAAGCGGTTTTTTGCGAATCCAAAGGAGGCAAAACTGCTGCGAAGGCATTCGGAGGAGCGCAAGAAGGATGGAATGCTGAGACACCTTGCTGATTCCACCTAGTGGAGAAACATCGATAGGTGCTTTGTAGAATTCGGTGCTGAACCGAGTAATATAAGGTTTGGATTGAGTACAGATGGAATGAATCCTTTCAGTAGCATGAGCAGCCGACATAGCACTTGGCCTGTGACTCTTTGCATCTATAACCTTCCTCCTTGGTTGTGTATGAAGCGAAAGTATATTTTGCTGTCGATACTTATCCAAGGGCCAAAACAACCTGGGAATGATATTGATGTGTACCTAGCACCGTTGGTAGAAGATCTAAAAGTACTGTGGGACGAAGGGGTACAGGTATGGAATGCATACAAACGAGAGAACTTCACTTTGCGCTCCTTATTGTTCTGCACCATAAATGATTATCCTGCCCTTGCTAACCTGTCGGGCCAGAGTACAAAAGGTGCCAAAGCTTGTACTCACTGCTTAGATGGTACCGAGAGTGTGTGGCTGAAACACTCACGTAAAATCGTGTACATGCGTCACCGTCGATTCCTTCGGAGGGCTCACCCATACCGCAAGATGAAGAAACAATTTGACGGAGAGAAGGAGGACGGTTCAGCTCCAAGGCATTTAAGCGGAAAAGAGACTTATAATATGGTTAAGGATTTAGATGTCGTCCTCGGAAAGGGACGTAAATTGAGGGGTCGTGAGAAGAACATCTGGAAGAAGAGATCAATATTTTGGGACTTACCTTATTGGGAGTACCTAGATGTTCGACACTGCATCGACGTCATGCATGTAGAAAAGAATGTATGTGACAACTTGATTGGTCTATTACTGAACATTCGTGATAAAACAAAAGACGGCGTCAACGCACGGTTTGACTTGGCTGATATGGATATCAGGCCTGAGTTAGCACTGAGAAAAATAGATAATGGACGAACGTACCTTCCCCCTGCGTGTTACACTCTGTCCAAGGCTGAGAAAACAGAACTGTGCCAGTGCTTGTATGGTGTCAAAGTTCCGTCTGGTTACTCCGGCAATGTGAAGAAACTTATTTCGATGCAAGATTTGAAGTTAAATGGCATGAAGTCTCATGATTGTCATGTTTTGATGACACAAATGCTTACTATTGCAATTAGAAATATTTTGCTGATCAAAATCCGAGAGACAATCATGAGACTATGTTATTTCTTTAACATAATTTCTCAGAAGGTCATCGATCTCGAAGGACTAGATGCTCTGCAGGACGAGATGGTGATGACTCTATGTCATCTTGAGATGTATTTCCCTTCTACGTTTTTCGATTTCATGGTCCATCTTATTATTCACGTTGTGTGGGAGATAAAAATATACGGGCCCGTATTCCTACGTAGCATATGCCCGTTTGAGAAGTTTCTGGGAATTCTCAAGTCGTATGTACGAAATCGATCTCGGCCGAAGGGCAGCATCGTCGAAGGTTATGCAAGCGAAGTCATTAAGTTCTATGTCAATTATATGGCTTAGATTCAACCGATAGGTGTGCCTCAATCTCTTCATGAGGGGAGGCTCAAAAGTATTGAAACTATCGAAAGGAAAGCAATCACTCCTGATATGGACGCGTATGCGCAAGCCCATTTCACGGTCTTGCAACACATGACTGAAGTGGCCCCTTATGTCGACCAGCACAAGGATGTGCTTCGGCAACAAAATCCGGAGCGGCCGGATGTTTGGATCATGAGACAACACAACAGTCAGTTCAACCAATGGTTAAAGGAGCAAATCGCTAGGTGCTCGTCAAGTGAGATGCTGACATGGTTGGTAAAAGGGCCAACATTTACAGTTATGACATGGCAAGGATATGACATAAATGGGTACACATTCTACACACAGGCTCAGGATGTAAAGAGCACTAACCAGAACAGCGGTGTCCGCATAGATGCATTCAGTACTGATGGGGTGAGAACTCGTACTATAGGTTCATAGAAGAGATTTGGGAGCTCGACTACGTGGTTTTCAAGATCCCCTTATTTAGCTGTCGTTGGGTGCATCTCCCACAGGTGAAGGTTGACAAGTACGGTGTTACTACCGTGGACCTCCAACGTGTCGGGTACAAAGACGAACCATTCGTACTCGCCAACCAAGTTGTTCAAGTTTTCTATGTAATCGACCCGGCAAATAAGAAGCGCCATGTATTTCTTCATGGAAAAAGGAGAATTGTCGGAGTAGAGAATGTAGTGGACGAGAAAGAATACAATCAATTTGACGAGTTACCTCCTTTTGGAAGAGCGTGAGTCAGACTCAGAAACGTGAGCTGCTGACAGAGATTTTAGCATCGTTCGAGATCCCAGAAGAACACCACGACTCCGTGCAACGACATGCGTTAGCAGCGGCGTGCAAGGTATGGAAGAACTTCAAGAGCGTGCTTGTCAAGGACTATGTGCAGAAGGATCTAACGCCCTTTCACAGGTATCCATTCCTGGAACCACAATGGGACGAGTTTAAGGCGATGAAGACGACCGAAGCTTTCAGAAGTGCAAGCGCGGCGCACAAGGCCCTCCAGGCAAAAAACACACATCCCCACAGACTCGGCACAGCTAGGTATGCGGGTAAAATGCCGCAGTGGAGGTAGCAGGATGAACAAGCAATCCTGCGGAACACCGCCGCGCCATTTGCCACGATCCCGGATGAGCGCGCTCGAAATTGGATTAGAGCGAGGTCATCTACCATGTCGACGGGGGACATCTCCTTTCGGAACCCTGCAGACCAGGAAGTGTCCCAACGCTTGGTAAGATATCGAACTACGTAGCTTGTAATTACTCCACTACTTTCTTGAAAACTAAATGACATGTCGGGCTCTTGCAGGATGCACTAAGTGTCGAATCGCCTGTGGATCATTCCAACAATTAGGGAGAAAGATATACTCTCCGCAGCACTGGGAAACAAGGAGCACCCGGGTCGTACGAGAGGCCTTGGGTTTTATGTTCCTTGGAATCAAGGTTTCTCAGATAACCCCGAATTGTATCGGAGTAGGAAGAGAAACAAAGCTGAGCGTGACGCACGTCTACGAGAAGAGATCAAGGCATCTCTTAGAGAGGAGCTTGCTGATTACGTCAGAGATGAGGTGCGAAGACAAATAGAAGATAATCAGCAGGCCGCCGTCGCTCCTGTGCTAGCCAGCCCCCCAACCGTCGGAGTAGCTGCGCGTCCAATCCTACGACGGAATGCGACGGCAGATTTCCTGTGGACGACATCTTTCAAGCTACAAAGTGCAAGCTCTAAGTGAGATATGCCTCCGTTGCCTTGTGCGCTGCTTGGGGCCTGGCATATCCGTCCGGTGAAGGGGCCATGGTACACCGTGCACCTTTAGCTCCAGGTTTCAGAAAAGTGTCTGTGGATGGTGTGCATGCCAATTTTGATGCCGTCCCGCTACCGAAGCCCCTCAACGACGAGATCATGACTCTAGGGCAAGCCATTGGAACCTTCATCCAGTGGCCCAAAAGTGACATCTGCCTGGAGGCTTCTTCACCGGTGGTAGGTTCACAAGGGCAAGACGAACCAGACCGACTTGCACTAGTGCCATCTCCACAAGGTCTACCTCCACCACCGCTACCTACACCGGTGATGAGTCCACGGGAGGTATTCCCAGTGCAACAACTTCCACCGGTGCTACCTTTACAGTCGACCTACAGCCGAGGTAGCAAGGGCAAAGCAAAGAAGACCGATGATGATATCCCGTACCTGCCATTGGCCCGCAAATTCGTGCTTAGCGAGCCGATGGTCGACCTGGTGAAGCGCCTCCCATTCCTATCGATGAGTTGCAGGACATTACACGATTGGTATATGCAACAATCCAATAAGCCAGAGAAAGAACGGTGCACAGGTATCACTGTCAAATTCAGGCATCATCATTTCCAGCACGAATTTCAAGATGGTGTCTTCGTGGTGACCTTCGATGATTTATTTGATCTTTTCACGCTCAACGCTCTCGACGCCTCACTTGTTCGATGCTGGACGCTGTAAGTGTGTACAATCACAGTCTCTATTCATGTCATACCGATAAATGTCATCTATAATTTGTTACTTTCGTGTGTATATATATAGACACATGGTGACTGAAGTTAGAAAATCCAAATCATCGGTTGGTTTCTTGGACCCACACTTAGTCGCCGGTTATACCATCAACGAGAATGCTGAGGTCGTCGAGAGGTACATTGCAGCATCACTGCTGGCTTACCGCGAGAAGGAATATGTACTGATGCCCTACAATCAGGAGTTTCATTGGATTTTAATAGTAATTGTACCAAAATGGAATAAGGTAATATATCTTGATTCCCTAAGTAAGAATAAAACCGACTACACAGTTGTCGGCCAACTCATCGATAGGTAAGTATATTTTCTCCATACATACTTATATTTGTACTCTTTTTTTCCTTCCGAATGACTAAGGTCAACTTTTTCGAATCACGTAGGGCGTTCACAACGTACGTTAAAATGGCACAACTCTCGATGCAACGGGCCAAACCCCTGACACATCATCGAAACTTTAAGGTATTCGCTACTACATATTAATTAATCCTATGCATCAGTTGGTAGTATTAATGCCTCTTGAATTAACACGTTCTATTTTTTGCAGTGCCACCTGCAGCAGCCGAGCAACACGTGTGGATTCTACGTTTGCCACCATATGAGACTACTCCTCGATTCCTCGAGGATCACCAATCCCAATACTAAGGTTTGTCAATATTCCCATAATTACTTCATACTTATCAAGTTGTATTATATACGCACATTGATATTCCTATCGACAGGCTGCGTCCATCCCGAAAACTGCATTGCAACAGCCCGACTTTGAAGCAATTCTAGGAGAGAGCACCTACTTTTTGGTGGCTCAAGTCATAAATCCAAAGGGAGAGTTCCACAACCCACAATGATTTTTTTATTGCTCTTATCACTCCGGAATCGAGGTCTCGCGAAAGAAACAGATCCATAATCAACGACTTGTCAAGCTGCACAAGCAATACTTGGATGGTAATCATGCACCATCTAAGTAATGCTTATGCAGCCTGACAAGTTCGTTGATTATGGATCTGTTTCTTTCGCGAGACCTCGATTCCGGAGTGACAGAGCAATAAAAAATGTAATGTTACCATCTAAGTGCAAATGCAATGTAGATCTTTTGCAATTATGTATTGTTAATGGATATTTTACTTCATTTCAATTAATTGATTTGCGAAATAGATGTTTTATGTATGTGAAATGAATTGAGATATGAATTGGATATTATATATTTCTGAAATGAATTGGATGTTATATGTTTCTGAAATGAATTGAGATGTGAATTATTTGTATGTGTACATGTTGATCTGCTTGTTTCAGAAGGCATGGCTAGCATTTCCTAAGGCTAGCCAATAAATAGAAATAGATCTAGGGGTAGGAAAGAATATCACAGACGGTTTGTAGTTACAAACCGTCTGTGATATATACTCCACAGATGGTTTGAAAACCGTCTGTGATAACTTTCGATTATCACTGACCTATAAAGTCAAACGGTTCAGAAGACCGTCTGTGATAACGTTTTTGAACCGTTTGTGATAATAGTTTCTGTAGTAGTGACTCGTGCATTTTCGTAACGTAACCATTACTATGAATCTCTGAGATATTCTGGAAAAAATATATACACCCGTTTCATGTTGTACTCAAATCATACACCCATTCATGTCAGTTTTAACATCAGCTTCCTGATTCTGAACATCTTACTCTCTTATGTCTGTATCACTTTGAGAAATGATAATGCTAAAGTAAATCAAAGTTTCAGCTGCTCCATGTCTTTGCTGTCATTCCTTGTATCATCATATGCCTGCCTGTTGTCTTCCCTTTGCTCCCTGGAAGGATTCCTCTTTAGGCCAGAGCTTGCTTCTTCTGTTTCTGAGCAGCCAGGTCTCTCGGTCAGGAACTGCTCCCAGAACTTGTCGTTCACCACTGCAGGGGGGGCTGCAGGAACCTCAGTAGCAACTCGCGCATCCCCTCGTGTTGTTGTTGCATCTGCTGTACCAGTATCACCTGATGTCTTTTGGTTATCATCCAAGCATCTGGCAGTGCTCATATCCTTTTCCATGGTGGCTGTGGTTGCCTCAGTTGGGCTGTCTCTCCCCTGATCTAGAGTGCTCCCATTTACATTGGATACCTGGCTTCTGTCAACATCCATTGAGCATGATGCAAGAGTGAGACTCAGATGGCACGGTAAAAGCCCTTCGTCATTTACAGCTGGTGTAAAGCAAGAATTCTTGGTGGGGCAGATGGACGTCCCGGTATCAGAGAGTTCCATCATTTGTGGCACCAATGCAAGGCATTCCATCCCCATTCTGTCGCATTCAGGATGCTTGACATGAGGGCTCCCGTTATCTTCATGTGAGCTTTGAGTGCTGAGTGTGATGAGATTGCTCTGTGTCATTGCCGGACAAAGTCCCGACTTTAGCTTACCAGAGAAGTTCTGATTCAAAAGATCTTGCTTGGAAGTGCTGCTATGGTCATCATAAAAGCTAGTAGTTTCTGTGGTAGTTTCTGTGGTCTCTGCGCCGTAATCCAACCCAGGTAACCTTCTCTTCTTGTGGAAAGCATCTGTGAAGATTGAGGATGCCTCTGCCATCTTAACAAGCTTATTGACAAATTGAGGGTTCTTGCTAGCCTGCTGCAAGAAGGTTATCATCTTGGCCTGCCGCTGCTCCATGTCAAGCACTCGTCGCTCAAGATCCTCAATCTGGATCATGGCCCCTGACTGCTGCTGCTTGAACTTCCAGAGGTCAGCCTGGAGGGTGGCTTTCTCTCGTGTAAGTCTGTCAATCTCATCCTCAAATAATGCACGCTCATTATCAGGCAGTGAACCTGGTTGATGGCTGTGGCTGTGGATAGGCTTTCTCCTGTGGATATTCTTCAGATGGTGCTTCTGTCCCTTGATAAAGTAGTCATTAGCAAATTCCCATCGCTCTGGATCTATTTTACGAAATCCCTGCAACATTGACAATTTTTTAAAGGGCCTCCATTTGTTTAGATTTTAGGGGAATTAAATAGATGTTCCGCTTCTTAGGATCTAATCAAAAGACAAAATTTTGAAACAAATCCTTGTGGCCTAATCAAATATCAAAAGCTAAATTTTGGGTCAAATCCCACCATTAATCACAAACTAACAAAAATTGTACTATGTCCTAGGTAACACCAAAGTGATGGAACTTTGACAAGGATTTCAACAAACACTCACTACAAAGAGTAAATGATCAATAATATGATACATTAAGATTAAATTCTAAAGATGCCTATTCTTTACAGTAAAAGACCATTCCTTTGCGTCAAACTTTTACAGGCCAGTCCAATAGACCAGGAAATGCAAGTCCAAGTAGCTAAAGCATTTCTATACACCCCAAAAAAAAAATCATCACCAGGTTCTCAATGGGCTCCACAAGAACCAAATGAAGTAGCTCATGCTTAGAGCTTACGTTGGCAGTGTGCACTACCAGGTTAATACAAAAATTTAATAATAACTTGGAACCTAATAACTACTGCACAGAAATGAAATGCAGACCATGAGCCCAGAGCCATAGACCCACAATGACTGAACTTACTACAGGTTACACCGATTAGAAACAAAAGTAATGGTAAAATTGTTGAAACAAACTTGGTTGACAACTATTGAACAGAACCATGGATTTTGGCACATCAAGAAAATATTTTATCCTATGCAAAAAGACAACCATACCATGAAAGCTAAATCCCAGATCCTGAATGCTGATGAATAAAACTGCATTCGCAAACAAGATAGCAGTTCATCCATTTGACAATTTTCAAGAGGAAAACTTCATAACCTCAATATCTGATCAGTCCACTCAATACCTGGGCTCCCACCCTCCACTTTTGTTAGAAAAGCTCTCTCATTGCTACCAAACAACAAACACACCACTCAGTACCTGGGCTCCCACCCTCCACTTTTCTGATGTTCAAAAAAGGATTACAAGTAAATAGAGTTTACTGCTAAATTAACATCCACAGTTCCAAGGTTTTATTGACAATGATTCCAAAGTGATCTTACCGGCAATACCAACATCCTAGCCAAAATTCTGAATTTAATGAACACCTAGAGCTGATTTAGTAATTCAAAAATGCAGAAGAATGCAATAATTTTAACACAAGGACCTGCTTAATGCATTAAACATAAGTTTTGACCTCAAGCTTCCCAATCACTCACACATCGAAAATGAACAGTTCAATGAAATGTCATTGAACAAAAATATTCAATTTCCAATCAAGATCTTCACTACCATACGAAGTTTGGACTAATTTTAAAAGAAGTGCACTGAATTGAATTGAATATATTAATGAGAGGTGAATCAAGTTGACATTTTATACCAAACACCTAGTGCTCCATTGTGAACACTAAAATCGACATCCCTAGCAATTAACAGTACTTAGAACCCAAAATGCTCTTTTGGACTTTCACTCTCAACAAGTCAGAGCCGTTCAAATTATAAACCTAAAACACAATCTCAATAGCATCAACTTCGAGTTCAAGCCCCCAAACATCAACATCGATCATGACACTAAATCCTCATCCTAACAATTACGATAAATTGAGAACCAAAACTCAGTGCACATTCTCAATGCAACAGGATCCAAGCTTTAGCCTCAAGCTCCATTCACACTCAGTGTGTTCGGAGAACGCGGCGACCTACATAGCCACACACCACAACACATCAAGACGAAAACTTTACAAGAATTTCATTTCCACAGCACCACATAAGACCAAAATTTTCGCATCAAACTACAACCAAATCCAAGTACAAGGAACAGAAATCCACATTCTAAATTATCTACCATACTCGCAAATCACCAAAACAACGCAGACATTTCGGCACCTATCGCTGTCGACACTGAATCAAACACCAAGAACAAATCTTGACGCCAAATTCCCCAACAAATCAGCAAGAACCCAATCAATTCCCCACAATCGAGCAACTTTGACGCCTAATCACCACCAATCCAACCTCACGAACGGACCTACCCAGAGCAGATAACCACAGAACCAGACCGAGACCACTCGGCGCGCATCAAGGTCAAGAGGAGGGGGGCAAGCGAGCGACGTTACGTACGTAGGTGTTGAGCTGGCGGATGAAGCTGGAGAAGTTGCTGTGCTTGAAGTACGTGGGTAGCAGCCGCCCGGCGAACTCCGGCGGGTTCCAGACCACGAAGCTCGCGTCGGACGCGTCGCTCCACGACACCACCGCGTCCGTCAACGGGTCGTCCACCATGTCATACGTCTTCTGCAGGAACGGCGCCGGGCCGCCCCCGCCTCCTCCCACGGCACCGGCGCCCCCGCCGCCGCGGGTGCCGGCCGCACCGGCGACTTCCATCCGATGCGATGCGACGCGACGGCTGGTGGCGCGGTGCGTCTCGGGGAGGGGTTGGTGGGAGAGGGGGTGAAAGAGGAGTCGTTCTGGTCCTTGTGGGTGGGGTTTGGTTTGATTTCTTCGTTTTGCTTTTTTTTTTTTGGGTCTTTGTATAGGAATTTGCGGGTAGCTTCTGGTAGGGATGAAAAATGTAACGAATAATTTATTTTATTCGATATTTGTATTCTAGAAAATATGAATATAGTAAATAAAATTTGTATTAAAAAATATTTGTATTTGTATTCGATAATATTTATATCCATATTTGATAATTTTCGTATTTATATTTGTATTCAATCTGTTTCTACGCATATCGGCCGGTAATCGGAAAAATAAAAAAAATTAGCTAAATTTCTAGTGTCAAAATTTAAATTTAAAATCGGTAACCGAAAAACCAACCAGTTACATTATTCATAGGAGAATATTCGTATTCGACCGAATTAAGTACATATCCGATTCGAATTCGTATTCGTTACGACATCCGATTCGTATGCGAGAATATTTGAATTCGTATCGTTTCTGTTTTAAAAATATGAATTTATATTTATATTTGAGACTATTTGATCATATTCAATCCATTTTCACCTCTAGCTTCTGGCAGTTTGAGTTGCAGCAGTAGCTTCTGGAATTTACGGGTCTTTATGGAGTTCAAAGAGTTGCACACTGGACTTAGGAGAGTATGCCTTTTCCACCGGAAATTCATCTGCTCTTCGGATATTGGTCATGTTATTTTGATATGTGGCTAATATATTTCGACTATGATGGATGATTTGAAAAATCTATTTTAAAAAATTTATTTTATTTATTTTGACTTTCAGATAAATTAAAACTCAAAAAACTAAAAGAAGACCCTTGTCTTGTTTTTAGAAGTATTGAAATGTTTTCTAAGCGTCGGATCTGATTTTGTGCCTAAAAATTATGCATCCTTTGAACTATATAGATTGGGATTCAGACACCCCCACCTCAAGGTTCACGGGGCGATGTTTACGAGAAGGGGCAGCACGTGGTAGGGGCAAAGTTGCCAATTCCATCGCCATTTCGGTTTGTTTCTTAATATGGAATGCACCGGTATTAGTTTATTTCGGTGTACATTTTAGATTTTTAAAATTGTAAAATAATATTATTTATTTATTTATAAGTATATATAATTATACACACACATAATTTTACTTAAAATCTCACTTTAAATATATAACTACAGTATAAAAATAAATGTTCACTTCAATTATGCCTGGTACTGGAATAGATGGAATGACAAATCCTATAAATTTCCAAAATCAAATACCCAAGCACAGCCGGTACCAAAATGACTGGAACATAATGGCCCGACATTGGCCAGTATTGATTGGTATCAAGGCCGGTACGCAGGGATGGAGCCAGCCTTGGGTTGGGACAACTATTCTTAGGTCAAATATGTACTATCAGCTGAATTTGCACTATCAAGCCTTACTTTATCATAGATAGACCGGCTATTCTTAGCAGTGGCAGATTCTAGGCCTCGGGTTATAGCCCATTTAGCCTAAGATCTAGATCCATCATTGCTAGTACGGGATAGAGGGTCTACTGGGCCGTTTTGCTTGTTAGGACGGAATATTTCGTCCATTCCAGCCAGAACGGAATGGAATTTATAAGTATGGGTAGGGGAGGTGGGTGGTTTTTCTTATTAGAGTTCAACATACGTATTAAGATAATTCAATAGTCTAGACAGTGTCTGATTTGTGGAAACAAATCTCGTACGTAAAAAATGGTATTTTTGAATTATGTGTAATTAAAAATTTTAAACTTTGATTATTATTATTTACATGAATGTTTAGATTGCACGTATAAAATAATATGTATAAATTTGTCTAAAAAAACACTCTCATAATAGTATAATATTAATAGGTCTCACAAATATATAGCATAATAGAAATTAGTGATGAAGTTGTCTATTAAAGACCATGTCAATATCCAAAACATCATTTTGTGACTAAGGGGGTATATGGTAGATCCCATATAGGATTGACCCTATACGTGAACAAATATTACACCGCTATACCGTACATTTGTTCTAAAATTGTTGTGACAAAATGCATCAGTAGAGATCTTGTTGAAAAATGTAGCAACGAGTTCTAGCATCATTAGCCATTTGCTAGTCACAAAAATATGAGTTTTGACTTTTGAAATCAATAAGATACCAATTTGACCATTAAATTTTATCACTGTACATTCAAAAAACTTGTAAAATCGTAATATTATGAAAGCATTTTTATGATAAATTTACTCATATAATTTTTTTAAACAATATCTTTGATAGAATTAATATGGTTTGATCGCACATATTCTAGGGCGTCACTATATTTTTTTTACCAAGGGGTAGTATATAGGGTCAATCAAGTTGAATATAGACGAGTATTAGCTATTTTGGAAGTTGGACTTTGTACAATTTAGGGTTTGTTTTTTTCAGTTTCTCAAAACAGTTTTTGGCTTTTGCTACAGTATCTAACTTTCAAACGGAGTATTTTTTTTAAGATAGAGTCTACAAGTTAATTATAGTACATGTTAAAAGCCCAACATTTGTACCATCTAAAATGCAAGCAAGTATCTCTCTCTGTAATCTCTGTCGTAAACAGCTAAAATTCAAAAATTTCAACCAAAAGCCATAAGGCGTAGCCAAAAAGAACATGCCCTATGCCTTTTCCACCGGAAGTCCAACGACTCTCCGGATTTTATCTTGTTTTTGAAGGGAAAAAGGAAAATTATATTTAGATGTTTGCTAAGAACCAGGTATCTGATTTTGTGCCTAGGGGCTACTCAATACGGCTTCTAAACGCCGCGTTGGCTGAAAAATCACTGTTGAGCGATTTTGCATACACTGTTCATGTTTTGTCTTTATTCAATTTTTTTTGTTTTTTAGTATTTTTATGTTTTGTTTTTTTTCCCGCATTCCTTTGCATCGTCCGCTCTAGATTAGCGTATCATTTTTATTTTTACATTTTTTAAATTTAATTATGCCTAATAAGTCAACTCAGCTACAGTAAAAAATTAGCCAGCTATAGTAAAATTTCAGCAAAAGCCAAAAGCCATCGCTATTCCGAACGCCCCCATAAACCCTTTAACCATAGCTTATGCCTTGAGAGTCGTGCACCTCCCACCCAGGGGTGGAATTAGGACTATAGCATGATAGGCTTTAACCTGGGTGTGAAAAATATCTAATATATAACTCAGATAATTTTAGTCAAATCTAAAATAATATTTTTATGGTCTAGATCAGGTAGCCCAGATGATTTTATGCTTGTAGCCTGTCCATCGCGTGCCTGTTAGCCAGACCACTCGGCCCAATAATCCTCGCAGAAAGAAGGCCCAGCCGGCCAGCCTGGCTCGCTGTCCGTTGCAAATTGCAAAGTCGCATGCCGACTCCCATCCTCCATTCGCTCGCACGCCGACTCGGGGACTCTCATCTTCCATTCGCTGCCACGCCAACCCTAGCGGTCCCGCCCAGCGCCGCCCGCCGTCCCCCTCCCGGCTACTCGGCCCGCTCCCCTCCCTATGGCTTGCATAGTTCTTGGCCTCTTGTTGGACAAATGTGTCGTGTCGCCATTTGTGCTTGCTTGTCTCATGTATACTGCGGTTGCTTCTTTGTGACAGGAATGGTGTGACAATTAGATGGAGTTCGTGCTGGAACACGGCAAACCGGAGAGGACAGAGGCGATGAAGGCCGGTTATGATCGCCATGCCCAGCTCGAGAAAGAGGTGAGCTCTACTGCTCTGAAGTGAGTGCTGCTTAATTAGATGGTTGCTGTCTCAAAATGCCTCCTGTTACTGAATGATAACGCCATTTTGTTGATGTAGCAATACAGTAATCTGTGTGTTTTCACCATAAGATCACAATTCAGGGTTTTTATGAATAAATCACATCAAGCTACTGCATATGATTGATTTGATATGCCCAATTATCTAAAAATATGACTGATTTTATATTCTCATGGACTTGGGTTCTTGCCGACTTGTCGTAATACACATATATTCCAGAGAACCATTTCTTCCTGTCTTTAGTGTTATGAATGTTGTGTGTATTGCCATGAGGCCCAAGGGGCCATATATATACAGGGGAGTACAGGGGTATGCCATATACAGATACAAAAGTATATATGGAAACGAATAGCAATCCTACTCTATCTCCTATTCGTTTCTATCTCTAACACCCCCTCAATCCCATATACAAGTGTTGTGCCCTGGTCTGCAGCTTCGTGAAGACATCAGCAAGCTGTAATTCGAACGGCACAAACTGAAGAGCAAGCACTCCCTCTTGCACCTGTGAGCGAGTGTATGAAGCATCTACACCAATGTGCTTGGTGAGCTCATGCTTCACTAGATCTCGAGCAATACTGATGGCACCTGTACTGTCAGACAGAAGGGGCGTAGGTCCCCTCACCGGCACTCCAAGATCTGCAAGTAACCACCTCAACCAAGTTATCTCTGCTGTCACTGCTGCCAAAGCTCTCAATTCAGCCTCTACACTCAAACGAGAAACTGCAGTCTGCTTCTTTGTCTTCCAGGCAATCAAGGATGAGTCAAGAAAAACACAATAAGCAGAAAGCGAACGACGATCAGAAGGGTCACTAGCCCAGGTCGTATCGGAGTAGGCCTGAAGTTGTAGTGAGGTGGAGCTAGGGAAAAACAAACGACGAGAGATGGTTCCACGCAAGTAGCGAAGAACACGTAGAAGATGGTTGTAGTACATATGAGTAGGATGGGCCATGAACTGACTCAAAATATAGACAGCATGAGCAATGTCAGGACGAGTGCTCACAAGATAGACCAAACTCCCAACAAGATGGCGATAACGAGTAGGATCATCAAGAGGATCGCCATCAGTAGCACGAAGCTAAAGAGAGAGCTCCATAGGAGTCTCAGCAGTGCGAGTATCGGTCAGACCAGACCGATCAAGAAGATCCTGGACATATTTCTGCTGGGAGAGGTAGTAGCTCTCAGACATGGAAGAAATCTCAATCCCAAGGAAGTACGTAAGCAAACCAAGATCAGATATAAGAAACTGCTCACTGAGATGCTTCTTCACATATGTGATGAAGGAGGAATCGTCACCAGTAATGAGCATATCATCCACATAAAGAAGAAGCAATGTCCAACCTCGAGGTGAGGTGTGGACAAAAAGGGCAGGGTCATGAGCACTGGCAGTGAAACCGGCAGCGGTAATCACCGAGGTAAAACGAGCAAACCAGGCACGGGGGGCCTATTTTAGGCCATAGAGAGCACGACGAAAACGACAAACATGGCTATCGGGAATAGAATACCCAGGAGGTGGCTGCATATAAACCTTCTCATGCAAGACACCATTAAGGAAGGCATTCTTAACATCGAGCTGAGAGATAGACCACCGACGAACAGAGGCAACCACAATAAGGGTGCGAATAGTGGTCATATGGGCAACGGGGGCAAACGTTTCATCATAATTGCGACCATACTCCTGCTGAAAACCGCGCGCCACAAGACGAGCTTTGTAGCGCTCAATGGTACCATCAGACCTGGTTTGATCTTGTCCATCCACTTGCATGTGATAGGGCGAGCATGCACAGGTGTCGGTACGATGTCCCAAGTCTCCGTACATCGAAAAGCATCAAGCTCTTCTGCCATAGCGAGCTGCCACTCAGAATGGGAAGCAGTTTCACGATAGGAAGTGGGCTCATGAAAAGAGAGAGCATGAGCTGTCGAAGTAAGACCAAAACGAACAGAAGGCCAAAGAAATGCTCGGTCACGAAGGGCATAACGAGGAGCATCATCAGATGAATCTGATGTCGGTGTCGGCAAGATACCAGGAGATGAGTCTGGTGAGGGCCGAGGACGTCTGGAGTAGTGTACCCCCGAGAAACGAGATGACGATGCTGTAGGAGCAGTAGGTGGAGCGGTAGAAGGTAACACAGGAGGTGTAGGTGCAGCGGGAACCACAGGAGACAAACTAGAAGATGGTGGTGAAGAAGAAGAAATGAGTGACGAATCAGAGAGAGATAACCAAGAGATCGTCTTAACAGTGGTGACAGGACGAGGAGCCGAATCTTGATAGAAGAAAGGTCAAGATTCGTTAAAGACAACATCTCATGAGATCCTGATCCGGCGAGCAGAAGGATCACAGCAGCGATATCCTTTATGCTCGGAGCTGTACCCAAGGAAGACGTATTCAACTGACTGAGCGGATAGTTTAGTGCACTTATGGTGCTGCAGAAGAACAAAACAAGTGTAACCAAAAACGTGAAGATGACTGTATTGGGGAGCTCGAGAGTAGAGATGCTCTACAGGGCTTGCACCCTTAAGAGCAGTGGAGGGCTGCATATTGATAAGATATGCAGCTGTACAAACAGCCTCAACCCAGAATTGTGGTGGAACATGTGAGGCAAGAAGAAGAGTGCGAGCTGTCTCAAGCAGATGACGATGCTTGTGTTCAGCTATGCCATTTTGGGCATGGGCACCAGGACAAGAAGACTGGTAAAGAGTGCCTTGCTTAGAAAGAAATTATCAGAAGACACCAAAACAATATTCACCAGTAGAGTCACATCAAAAGGTACGAATGGAGCTCTTGAACTGAGTACGAAACTAAAGGAATACGCGTAGGCTACGGAAGCAGAAAACAAAACTTTTCTATCGCGCACCCAAGAACATCATACTAAGGAAGGATCATGAATTGTTACCACTTCGACGCACAGCGCAGCGGAAGAAGAATTGGAAACCGATCCAATCACGCGCGTCGAGGTGGTAGTGGAAGTAGCCGATCGTCCCGAACAGATCGTCTCCTCCACGCACTCCGATCAACACTGCAACGAGCAGCGCCTCCACCGTATCCACGTCGCCCGGGCTGAACGCCGATCGCGAGTGTACTAGCACTCGTGGCGCCTAGGTTTTGGCTCGGGAGGTGGCGGCTAGGTTTTGCTAGATGTTAACAGGGACGAATCCCTCACCCCTCGCCTCCATATATAGACCTCCTCACGTGGGCCTTGCGGACCGAGGCCCATTAGGAGTCTATTCGGATCTTTATCCGAATTGAGCCCATATCCGAATCATATTCGAATCGGTGTTCCAACCCGTTAAGCGTGCGACCACAGAGGTTCACGTATACTTGGTCGTGACCGAAACGCCTTTCCGGTCACCACATTAATAGCGGCCTCTAGTAAGACATATTAACCCCAAAGTATATGTAAAGATCATATCGGTGAACTCGTATTGTTCTCTCATGTACGAATCCCTTTGCCTCACGATATAGATTGAGCTCAAGGCGAGACCTGTGTCATCCTCTTAATAGCTCAATCACTCTCTCGATTCTGTGATGGATTATAAACTCGTGATTGACTCCTCAATCACCTTGGCATGGCCATGCACTTTCATAATCCATTACATCGAGGGGCCCAGAGATATCTCTCCCATAAGGAGGGGCAAATTCTATCTTGATCATTCACATCCCACTACATGTTTCATTGTAAACCCGAAGACTACTTTTATGACTACCCAGTTACGGAGTAGTGTTTAGTAGTCCCAAAATAAGCTACTACTCATGTTGGGAACTATGATGATCTCAAGTCTAAGGATTCTACATAAACACTACTTGAGACCAACTGATGACACATAGAATCTCTGCAGTGTCTCATGGCAGGTCTATCCAACATATGTTCACTAACACATGTCCATATTATTGATTTGGTATCACCATACCATGATCCATGAGACATGATCATCAATCAATACATATGCTGATCTTTATCTTTGAATCATATTTGTTCCTCATATGATATACGATCAGGGATCATTTAGAAATAGCAACATCTTAGTATTTAAGAGTCTCATGAATAAGTCACATACTCATTGATCAATAATGATGATGTCTATTCCAAGGAACAAAATAATGTATCATAAACATAGTATGTGATATATATACAACATCTCCATGTTGCCTCTAGGGCATATCACTAACAGAAACATCGTGGCAAAGCTACGGTAGATCGCAAGAAACTGACCACGAGTAGACATAGGGAAAAGCCAAATAAAACGGGAATTATCATCAATGAAAAGAACATAAAATTTATGCCCGCCTTTGGAGATAATAGGCGCAGGTTCTCATACATCTGAATGAACCAAATCAAAAGGTCGAGCTGACATAGACTCACTAGAGTGATAAGGAAGTTGTAGCTGCTTGCCCAACTTACAACCTCGACAAGACATGGACGTGTCTACAGTAACACGTCCAAGAACTCCCTGATGAACTAATGAAGAAAGACGGGACCACATAGGTGACCTAAACGGTGATGCCATTGCGTAAAGACTCCAGAGGTGGTGGTAGCAGTGGCGGTGGAAGTAGACGTGGTAGGAGCAGCTTGAGAGGATGGAAGATGAAGGCGGTCAAGGATGTAGAGGCCCTGGCGATCCTTACGGTGGTGGCCAGTACCAAGAATTGTCCTTGTCTGTCGATCCTGAACAAAACAGGTGTGAGAGTCAAAACCAACCCTACAACCAAAATCAGTGAGCTGTCCTACCAAAATGAGCTGGATAGTAAGTTGAGGAACATAGGAAATGGCCGGAACAGAAAAAGCGTGCCCTGACAGCTGACCGGTAAGGAAGTGTCGTCAGCTATTTGAACATTGATAGGAAAAAAGAGGAGATCCTACTGAAGTGAGAGATGTGGAGTTTGGTGTCATGTGAAAAGAGGCACAAGAATCCAGAACCCAAGATTTACCTGGAGGAGATATCTGAGCTAGACTGGCAGAACCTGTAGAGTTGTGAGAGAGTTGCTGAAGTAGAGCCTGGCAGAGCTGCTAGACAGAGTGATCTCGCTGAGCGGAACCTGATGAGCTGGTTTGTCCTCCAGTGAAGGAAGGGCCTCCCTGCCCCCTTTTGTCGTCCACCTGGGCGCACCTTGTTCCGCTTTTTTCGCACCGCACAATTTTGGTAGTCATGTCCGAAGTTCTTGCAGTAGGTGCACTGAACTCCAGTTGGTGCAAAAGTAGGAGCAGAAACTGGTACCGGAGGAGCCGTAGTAAAAAGCGTCGGTGTAGTCGAAGAAGGAGCAGCAAGCACAGTCGGAATGGCCTGAGCTGCTAATCCGAGGCGAATCTCTTCAGCCCGAAGCGTTGAAAGAGCTTCGGTGACGGTCGGTCGTGGCGAGTGGCTCACCAGTTGAGCCCTAACAGGCTCAAATTCTAGGCGAAGACGGCAGGCGAAATCATAAAGGCGAAGGCGATCATGATACGCCTTCTGCACTTTATGACACTCCTGACAAAGTGGAGAGGCCAGCTCATCCAGCTGGTGCCAGAGACTGGCTAGGGCTCGGAAGAAGTTGTCGACAGAAGAATCCCCTTGGCGAAGCATCTCCAACTCACGCTGAAGCAAAAAGAACTGGGCATCACTGCTCTGCTGATAGCGCTCATGTAAGTATGCCAGATTTGTCGAGTAGACCGTAGACCGACAATATCTGGCTGGATGGAGTCGTCGACGTTGACAACGAGGATGGCACGAACTCGGGCCTCATTAGCACATTAGCGCTCGAAAGCATCAGTGGTATGCTGAAAGGCCTCATCAGCAGCAGCAGTAGCATCCTCGGCTTCCTTCTTGGCAGCCTCATCATCTGCAGGAGGTGCAGGCGCAAGCTTCCTGGGAGGAGGCTGAACCGGTGGTGGTGGAGATGGTCGTGCACTGGTAACATGTCCCCAGAGGCGGAGACCATCGAGCGTGATCTCCATAAGAGAAGACCACATCCTGTAGTTCGTCCCATGAAGCTTTGTTCCCAAGAATGGGATCGCCGTTGGTAGAACGGAAGCCATCGGTAGGCGGCGCTGGACGGCGCGGCGACCAATGGAACAACGTCTAACAAGCGATGCTGGATGGCACGGCGGTTAGATCTACGTTTCTCTCTCTCTCTCTCTTTTCTTTTCTCTTTTTTTCTCTCTTTTTTTTAACCACTACTTATCCTGTTTGAGATCTGGATCGTATCTCACAGGCAAACACAAAGAAAATGCAAAAGGAGGATGGGAGGAGGCGACTGACCGACGGCTGGCGACCGGGCGGCGGCAGCAGGTGGCCGGTGGTCGGGAGAGGCGACGGGCCAGCGGGGTGGGCCATAAGGAGCGACGGTGGGCCAGCAGCGTCCCCACACGCGTAGGGGCCGGGCGGCGGGAGCTGGCAGCCGGTCAGGCCGGCAGGGTGGGCCGGAAGGGGCGACGAACCCGGCTTGCGGGGGCAGCGGACCAGGCGGACCAGCGGGATACGCGCGCTGTGCACGCATGGAAGGAGCGCGGGCTCGGGCGGCTCGCAGGGCGCAGGTGGCGCACCGGCACTCGGAAGGGCGGCCGGCGGGGATCGGCGCCTGGCCGGGCAGAGGCGCACCGCGGTGAGGTGGGAGCCTGCGGGCTGTGGGAGGTCGGCAGGAAGCGGTCGGCACTGGGCGGCGCTAGGCCAGGTAGGGACGCACCGTGGCGACGCGGTCGGCGCCGGGCCGGGCAAGGACGCACGGCCGACAGGCCGGCACAGCACGGGGGCGGCACACGTGGCCGTAGTACGGACGATGACGAGCCCCAGATCAGAACCAGTCGGGAAGGAAGAATGTCGAATCTGATGATCTGGCGGACGACACAACGATCTGGACAATGGCGGCGGCTTGAACAGCGGCGGCGGTGGCTAGGGTAGCGGAAGAACTAGATCAGAGGCTTGGCTCTGATACCATGTTATGAATATTGTGTGTATTGCCATGAGGTCCAAGGGGCCATATATATATAGGGGAGTACAGGGGTATGCCATATACAGATATAGAAGCATACATGGAAACAAATAGCAATCCTACTCTATCTCCTATTCGTTTCTATCTCTAACATTTAGAACATTGAGTGAATAACTGATCAATTTCATTTTAGAGCAGGTTATTGAAAGAGTAGATGTTGCCATTTGATCTGTGGAAGAATCATGGGCTGTAAAATTCATGAACTTTGTTGGGGGAACAAACCATTTATTGTTAGACGGCATCACACGGGAACTTCCAGTGTAAGTGCTAATATGCTTTACACTTTCAGGGGTAGAAAGTTCACTTCTCATTGCAACTGTAAACTAGTATTTTGTGAACTCCATTATAGTTTTGGTTTTCAGAGTTCATATAAAGCTTTTTAGCTTTATAAACATTCTTTTTAGTACATTTGGTTGTAAATCATGCCGCTGCTGGATCGGGGTTGTTGAAGGTTCATGGATGGTAGGAGTTATTGATGAAATCCGAATGCCCTTGGATGACATTTCATTTCATCCAATCCTGGTGGATACAAACACACGTTCCAAGTAGTGTTCTAATAGGCGGTATTAGGCGGCCGCCTAGGCGGGCCTAGGCGCTGGGCGGAGCCCCGCTGCCGCGCCTCGGCCAAAATTGGTGAGCTAGGTGGTCAGCCCACCTAAGCGGCCGTCGGCAGTCAAAGGCGGGGTGAGAAGTGTTAGATATGTGTATAGCTTAGGGGCTTATTTGCACTTTGTACATTTGTATATATTGGCCTGTTGGCCCTCTTGCAATACACAAAAAGTCAAACCATTTACATGGTATCAGACCAAGGTTAGGGTTAGGGTTCCTGGCCGACCGTCGAAACCCTCTCTTCTTCTCCCTGCCTCTGCTTTTCCTCCTTCTCGCTGGAACACGCTGCTCTAGGTTGCCGCCAATTAGATCCGGCTGCCGCCCATCAGATCCGGCCACTGACCGTCAGATCCGCCCAGCAGCCACCGCCGCCTGGGGTCGCCGCCCCCCGGAGTGTCCCGCTCAGGCCGCCGCCACCCGAAGCCTCCCACCCAAGGCTGCTGCCGCTCGGGGACGCCGACCGCCGCCGCCGCCCAGGGCCACCCGGAGCCTCCCGCCCGGGGCCACCGCCGCTCTGGGACGCCGACCACCGCCGCCGCTCTGGGGCCGCCACTCACCGCCGCCGCCCGGGGCCGCCGCTCGCTGCCGCCGCCGCCCGAGGCTCTTCGGTCTTGAGCTCTGAGGTTTGAACTGTGTCTTTTGGTTTTTAAACACCAAAAAAAAAGAAAAGAAAAAAAGAGAGAAAAAAGAAAAAAGAGAAAAAATGTCTTTTACTGGTGGTTCTTTTGCCATCCCATTTCCCGCTCTTCGTTTTGATGGTACGAATTTTCGGGAGTGGGTGGTGCACCTGAGAATTCTCCTCAATAGCCAGCGTCTGTGGGATCATCTCACTGGTGATGACCCCTACCCGCCTCGTCGTACACCGCCCATCCAGCCTGCTCTCGCTGTTGATGCGGATCAGGCGGCTCGGGACGAGACCAATGCCGCATTGGAGGAGGCCCTAGAGCTCTATCAGTCTGCCCTGCACGCCTATAAGCTATGGCAGGCGGCTGAGGCTCGTGCTACTGCTATCCTAGTAGATAGCATGACTGTGGCTATCTCTATGGATGTGACGGAGTTGCCGACGACACAGCTTATGTGGGAGCGTCTCCGAGCCCACTATCAGCTGATGAGTGATGCTATGTATCTCTCAGTTGTGCACCGGGCGCACTTCCTTCAGCAGCTTGATGCCACCGTCGACGATTTCTACCAGCAGATGTCAGAGGTGTGGCGTCAGTTTGACTCTCTAGGGCCGGATGTTTACCGGACCTATCCCTGCTGTGTGCGGCTCCGTGCTCATCAGGAGACTCACGTCTCTACGACTTCCTGACGTGTCTCCGGCCTGAGTTCGAGACTGTGCGGGCTTAGCTTCTGACTCACCACTCACGCCCGAGCCTAGTGGACGCTCTCACCGCTGTGCGTGCTGAGGAGACTCGCCTTCGTGGTACAGTTCAGATGCAGGTAGTCTTGTCTGCCTCTGCACCTGCTTCTTCAGCACCAGACGAGCTCTCTTCACCATCTCCCAGTGCTCCTGTAGCTGCTGCTTCTACTACAGGTCTTCACTGCACCTACTGCTAGCGTGATGGTCACAGGTACCAGGACTGCTACAAGAGGAGGAAGGATCTGAGTTGTCGGGGTGGATGTCCCCCGAAGGGCTCTGGCAATTCCTCCTCTCACCAGGGCTCCACTAGTGATGCTGCACAGCTGTTACTCTCGCTTCTCCAACACCTTGGTGTCGATTCATCCTCAGAATCCTTGGGTTCAGCTCGTTTGGCTCTTGCTTCTCAGCAGTCTTCCACGCCTCCACCTCCTCCCTCATCAGGTACTTTATCTCCGTGGATTTTAGACTCTAGTGCATCTTTTCACATGACACCAGATTCCACACATCTCACTTCCATACAGCCCGTAGTCCCTTCTTCTACTGTTCAGACTGCAGATGGTACCCCTCTGTCTGTTGTCGGTCGAGGCACATTGTCTACCTCCTCCTTTCATGTTCCTGCAGTTTCTCATGTTCCTCAGCTTACTTTCCAGCTTATGTCGGCTGGTCAGATCACTGATCACGACTGTCGTGTTATTCTTGAGTCTGACTCTTATCTGTTCAGGATCGTCGCACAGGGACTCTGCTTGGTACTGGCCTCGCCGCCGTGATTTGCAGCGTCTTTGGGAGCTTGACTGGCTTCATCTGTCCTCTGCTTTCTTCACCAGCCAGTCAGCCTCCATCACTCCCTCCGGGCTTGCTGCGTCCACTACCTCCTTCGCTCAGTGGCACCATCGTCTCGGTCATCTTTACGGTTCACGTCTTTCGTCCCTTGTTGGTCGTGGTGTTGTTGGATCTTTTTCTGGGGATACCTCTTTACATTGTATGGGTTGCAAGCTTGGCAAACAGTTGCAGCTCTCCTATCCCTCTAGTGACTCTATTTCTACTCGTCCTTTTGATATTGTGCACTCTGTAAGTTCAAGCTTTATTATATTGGTTTTGGTGATAATGACAAATACTACCGTGAGACTAATGTGTTTGATTGATTATGATTTGGTTTAGTTTCATTTGGATGAAAAGATAAAATCAAAGAGGTATGAATTCGACACTTACATTTATTTACATCTTAGTGCATTCTTTGGATCCACAATATAGATTAAACTCCACTAAAAGTCTAAGATGAATATGTGCATATGGTTTCATGACACATTCTTGTATGCACACATTTAGGGGGAGTTCACTCTATATTTTGTGTTTTAACTCATATTGTTTTATACTCAATTAGTTGTGTATGGGACTAACGTGATTGTTAAGTGTTTAAAAGGTTTAGTCCCGGATGTTGCTTGACTAACTAGAGATGCATGCATATGAATTCTAAAGTTAAATATGCTCTCTCAGTAAAATCGGTAATACCGCACACACATGCGGAACTACTGTAGTGCGGTAGTACCGGCGTGCAAACAGAGGTATTACTGCAGTGCGGTAATACCGATTTTTGTGCGGTATGTTTTTTCCAGAGAACACCCTTCTGGGGACTTAAACTCAAGAAAAATTGGTAGTACCGGATTTTCAATGGCGGAACTACGCAGTGCGGTAGTACCGCATGGTACTGCGGTAATACCTATTTTCGGTATGTATTTTCCAGAGAGCACTCCTTGAACTACCACAGAGCGGTATGACCGCATCCTGAGCGGTACTACCGGAGAGCGGTAATACCGGCCTTATAACGGCGGTAGTACCGCACTTTGGGTTTAATGTTTTATATTCAATTATTTGTAATTGTGGTGGTTATCACCAATTACCAAAGGAAAGATTGAAGAATCTAGACACACCATTATGAGTTAATGGTATATTTTGGTAATTAATGATAATCACATTATGGGACTAATATTTTTCATGAGTTGGATGAATAGGTTATGTTCCATTATGATGAAGACTTTGGATGACTTCATATGTTGAAGATTATCGAGTAAGAGTTCAGGATGGAAGATGACTTTATGTGTTGAAGGCCATCAAGAAGAGAAGATGACTTCATGTGTTGAAGGCCATCAAGAAGAGGAGATGCATCATGTGTTGATGAGCATCGTCAAGCTTCAAGAGAATGTTTAAGGCAAATGTATGACTAGCTAGGGCTAAGGATGTGTTCCTAGTCTTTTACCAGTTTTGGTGTTTGGTTGGAAGACCGGATTGCTAGTATAGGTTTGCCGTACTTTTAAGAGTGATCTTGTCTAGTAGCTTGAGTCTCATCATATGTTGATAGCTCAATTTTGCTTACGCTAGCTCTCCATGGCATGATGCTGTTATTTGCGAATGTATTTTACGAATAGTTGAGGCTCATGCATCTAATCCTTGCAATATGTGACTATACTTTGCAAATGTGTTTTGCAAATAGTTGAAGTCTATGTACCTTTCCTTGTGGTATGACCTAAGTTTGCAAATATGTTTTGCAAGTTGTTGGAGGTCATACAATGTCCCTTGGCATGGTCTAATATTATTTTTCTCGAACTTAGACCGTGATAGTGATTCCTTGGATTTCTTATGATTTCTGCATTGATCTAATATGTTTGAGATCATACAAATAGATGGGTTGTATAGCCCTCTGAATAAGCTTTTCATAGAGTCCAAGATCACTCAATTCTGACATTGGAGTCAAAAGTTATGACCGTTTTTTTGAATGTTGTATGTGCTGAAAAATGGTGGTACCGCAGTGCGGTAGTACCGCTTGGTACTGCAGAACTACCGATTTCCGGTAGTATCGCACGGTACTGCGGAACTATCAATTTCCGGTAGTACCACACTTTACACTGCGGTAATACTGCAAATACTGAGTAACGGCTATTTTTCTAGCCGTTAAAGTGGAGAGCGGTAGTACCGCGTTTTGTACGGCGGTAGTTCCGTTTTTCCTAACTTTTTAAGGGATTTGGCTCCAACGGCTAGTTTTTGTGTGTGGGGTATAAATACTCACTTGTGACCGGTTGGATAGCATTCTTGCCACCTTATTTCACTCTCTTGAGCTAGTGTAAGTCTCTCCACTCCATTGTGCATGTGTTGTACCTTTTGAGCAAAAGAGAGAGGTCTCTAGTTGCATGTATTGCATCTAGAGGTGGATTTTGCATCCACTTGAGCTTGTGCATTCGTTGCACGTGGTGAGAGTCAAGCAAGTGGCTTGGCTTGTTACTCTTGGAGTTTGCCGACTCCTAGACGGCGTTGGAGGCGTCGTGCGTGGTGATCTTCTCAAAGAAGGTTGTGAGAAGATCTGGCGTGTTGTGAAGGTTGGAGCTCACCTACCCGGAGCGGGGAAGAGCTACCATTAGTGGAATTGAAGTGTTTGGCTTAATTCGTGGAGCCGGTCCAATTTATTTGGGCTTACCTCAATGTGGATTAGGGGAGACTGGCAAGTCTCCGAACACCACGGTAAAAAGTAATTGTGTCAATTGTGGTTTGTTTACTTGTGCTCAATTTACCTTCAAGTAATTTACATTCATAGAATTATATTGATTGCTTGTCACCCTAGGATTGCAAACCTTTGACATAGACTTAGATTGTTGTTGCACTTATGCAAACCTAGTTGCTTTAGATAATATTTGTGCTAAACCAATTTAAGTTAAGCTTCCGCATTATATACTTGGTTTAGACAAATAGATATTGCTATTTAGATTGTAAGATAATTTTTAAGACCGCATATTCACCCCCCTCTAGTCGGCCTTCTCGATCCTACACATTCTGATGTTTGGGGTCCGGCCCCCTTCGTTTCGAAAGGGGGTCATCGTTACTATATGATTTTTATTGATGATTATTCTCGTTATACTTGGCTATATTTTATGTTCTCTCGCAGTCAGGTTCTCTCTATTTATCAACGCTTCGCCACTATGGTTCGCACTCAGTTCGATTTAGCTATTCATGTGCTTCGTGCTGACTCTGCTGGCGAGTATCTCTCTACAGCTTTCCGCTCTTTTCTCACTGAACAGGGTACTCTTCCCCAGTATTCTTGTTCTGGTGCTCATGCTCAGAATGGTGCCTCTGAGCATAAGTATCGTCACTTACTTGAGACTGCTAGAGCCCTCATGCTTGACTCCTCTGTTCCCCCTCATTTTTGGGTTGAGGCTATCTCCACTACTGTTTTCCTTATTAACATGCAGCCTTCCACCGCCCTTCAGGAATCTACTTCTATCGAGCGTTTTTTGGTCGAACCCCAGACTATGGTCACCTTCGCAGTTTTGGTTGTGTCTGCTTTGTTCTTCTCCCACCTAGTGAGTGCACTAAGCTGACTGCTCAGTCAGTTGAGTATGTTTTCTTGGCTATAGTCTTGAGCATGAGGGTTACCGCTGCTACAACCCTGTTGCACGCCGGATGAGGATTTCCTGGGATGTCACATTCGATGAGTCTCGACTTTACTACCCTCGTTCTCCTCTAGATAGATCTGATTTTCTTGCTGAGTCAGTCTCCTTTCTAACTTTCCCTCATTCTCCACCTACTTTCACTAATGCTTCGCTTCGTCCACCTCGTTTGGCCTCGTCTTCGACTGATCCTCCTCCACCTTCGGCCTCTTCTCACTCTTTTGTTGAGGTTTCACCTTTTCCCTTGCACTACTCTCGTCGTCCTCGACCTCCTCCTTCTCCAGTTGGCTCTCCCTCCTTGCTAGACTCTATTCCCAGTTCCTCTTTTCCATCTTTGTCAGATCCTGCTCCCAGATACGACCTTCGTGATCGCCACACTGTTAGGCAGCCTGAGCGCTATGACTTTGCAGCCACTACATCTTCTGAGCCTCTGACTTATCGTGAGGCTGTTGCTCATCCTGAGTGGCAACTTGCGATGTCTGAGGAGCTTGCTTCCTTGGAGCGTACTATCACTTGGGATCTTATACCCTTACTTGCATATGTCACTCCCATCACGTGCAAGTGGGTATACAAGATCAAGACTTGCTCTGATGGTTCCCTTGAGCGCTACAAGGCTTGTCTTGTGGCGTGTGGTTTTCAGTAGGAGTATGGTCGTCACTATGATGAGACCTTTGCTCCTGTCGCCCACACGACCATTGTTCGCACTCTTATTGCTGTCGCCTCCGTTCGACAGTGGTCTATCTCTCAGTTAGATGTTAAGAATGCATTTCTCAATGGCGAGCTACATGAGGAGGTCTATATGTGGCCGCCCTAGGTATTTTGTTCCTAATGGTATGGTTTGTCGCCTTCGTCGCTCTCTCTATAGGTTAAAACAAGCTCCTCGTGCTTGGTTTACCCGGTTCTCATCTGTTGTCACTGCCGCTGGCTTCTCTGTCAGTAATCATGAACCTGCTCTTTTTGTTCACATCTCATCTCGGGGTCGGACACTTCTCCTTCTCTATGTTGATGATATGATCATTACTGATGATGACTCTCACTATATTGCTTTTGTGAAGGAGCGTCTCCGTGAGCAGTTCTTGATGTCTGATCTGGGTTCTCTTCATTACTTTCTTAGCATTGAGGTTACTGCTACCTTCGAGGGCTACTATCTCTCTCAGGAACGTTACATTTATGATATCCTTACTCGCGCTTGTTTTACTGATTAGCGTATAGTGGATACTCCTATAGAGCTTGGTGTTCATCTTCGACCTACCGATGGCGAAGTTATTGGGAGGGTGCGACCGATTTGTAAAAAAGGCGCTCGGTCGGACATTGCAAGGATGAATAAAAATATTGGTAATACATTTGATCTTTTCATCCTGAAGCCAACAATAGCGACATTTCATTCCTCATTTCCCGTGCGAGTGCATCGTCGATTTCTGTCTCGCGCGTGATGTAGGAGCCTCGATCGGCGTGCTGTGGATACATGGCCGAGGCATCGCATCACCGGCAGTGCACGGTCTGATCGTGAGTACTCCTATTTGTTTCGTTTCACGCCTTCGTTGAACGCACATGGCCAAAATCGAGGAGCATTGCATAGTATCTCTCATCCATTACATTAATACTGCATAGTATGTGTGCTCTGGCCGAAGCTTCGATGCTCGTGACTGCATGATTTGATAGTATGCACTTCCTTGACTTAGTTTGGTTTATATATATATATATATATATATTGGAAAAAGCTTCCGTGGGAGATTGCCATCATTCACCCACTCTGATTGCCATCGATGATCCTACAGGTTGAAACTTGTTTAAACTCTTGGGCTAAAACTTGAGTTCTAAAATATGAAACTCATTGAAATTTTGGTTTAAAAACTTTCTTAGAATTTTCTGAAAACTTCTAAAAATGAGTGAAACTCACTGAAACATAAAACTTTTTAAACTTCATGAAACTTGTTGAAATTACATAAAACCTGTTGCTTACAGTATACTGTTGTCAGTCGTAGTGGCGGATCCAGAAATTTTAAGATGGGTATTCGAAGTTATAAAAATATTGTTCAATAGAAAATATAAAGATTCACAATAGCGAAAATTAAAATACAATTATTTATACTAGAGACAACATCTCAAATAATATAAAGAAATTAAACATTAATGCAATGATGTTTCATGCCTTGGAAGCGAGATATAATGTTATGCAGATAAGCACACACAAGAAAGCAACTTTAGTGATGAGTAAAGAATAGAACTGAAAGTCTAATAGTTTTAACCATACTGATTGGAATTAGAAATGAATTCTTTCCTTAGAACTACTAACTTGAGTCAAAGTTTAATCTAAATAATTCTGCAATAGAGTTGTACAATCACAACAAGATACTTTAATAAAGTGAAAATGCAATTCTCTTTGTCAGATTTTTTGTGTTCTGTAAGCAAAAGTTCAAAAGTGCTTTTATCATAAGCATACTTTGTTGAATGGTTTCTAACTAAGTAACTTAAGCAGTATTATCTAAACTGCTAAACAAAATATTAATCGAACAGTCAGACACCAAAGGGGATCAAATTATCTAAGTGACCAACACATCAAGTTACAAAAAAGACTTACAACACGTGTAAATCATGACAGTGGGCCTGGATCAATGTCTGTGCCAATTTGGGCCTGAGAGAGAGAAATAGGCCAAAATGATTCAACACCAATTTAGGCTGACTGGGTATGAATATGACAAATTTAACTTAACTACTAGTGTATATATATATATATATATTATATCTTGTATATAGTAAATATTTTGCTAAAAAATTTAAGTATTTAATTGAATATCTATGAATTTAGCTAGCACCGCCCATGGTCAGTCGTTTCCCTTTCCTGTAAGCCTAGCTTCGCCCAGGAGCCACCAGACTCTCCTCTACTCCCTCCTCCTAGCTGTTCCCGACTGGACTGGCCGAGCCTAATGGGCTTCATATAATATATACTGTCGTCTCAAACTAACTAATCCCTGAGTTCCTCCCAAGTAAAAAAACGTATTCCATGGGCTAAGCATATTCACATACTGCACGGTCTTGCATACGTCCGGATTTAGCTTAGATAGCTTTAGATCTACTGATGTTGAGTGAAACTTCGGACCTGTTTTTTTTTTTTTGCTGTGGCTGATGGTTTTTGGCTGCGGCTGATGGTTTTTTGACTGTTTGCGATAGAGATTGTGGAAAGAGAGATACTCACTTGCGATATTTGATGGTACAGATATTAGTTTTTTAACGTGTACTATAATTAACTTGTAAACCCCATCTTAAAAAAAATACTTTATTTAAAAGTTAGTTACTGTAGTAAAAGCTAAAAATGACTTTTAGAAGCCGCAAAGAACAGACCCTTCGTAGGATAGACACTTGTGATGACCCGATCGCTCGCCGTTGAGGGCCGTTGAGGAGCCTGGAGACCCAAGTCGCACCGATCCGCGGAGAAAAAGGGGAAATCAAAGAGAATGTGACGGGAAATTGGAGAAGAGGTGACAAAGGAGATGGGGAATTGTGACTTTTTTTCAATTTCTTCCACACTTCAGTTGAATACATGCATAGCTTGCAGTCTTGCACGCCAACACAGCGGGAAAGCTCATTGAGGCTAGGCCTGGTAATGGGCCGAGGCCAAGCCGAACCCCACCCCAGCCCATGTGTTTGGGGTGGCCCCAATCGTCATTCAGCCTACTACTCAGCCTTTCCACCTAATCTAGCCGACCCCATTAAACAAGAAGTTCGTAATTCCATCCTGGCCCATTGTGTATCCTCGGACCGGCCTGTTAAATCTGAAGCAGGTAAGTCTTGTGGCCAGCTTTGCAAAGCTGCAAAGCTGGACCTGGGCGCCTGGCAGTTCTGCAAGGCTGGACGTCTGGACAGCTTGTGGGTTGTTTGCTTGCTGTGCAACAGGCTAGACGGCTTGTTTTGACTGGTGACTACTACAATAACGACAACAGCTTTGCATTGCAGATTTTTTTATGAACTACAACGACTAAAAGTTCCAACTTGAGATCATTATCCCATATGTTAAGGAAATGAAAAGACAAGAAAGGAATAATTTTTCTTGTTACATTGGATGAAACAGAGATACAACAAAAAACAGTCATGACCAAACCAATGCTTCTAAATGCTTGTAAACGAAATGAACAACTATTGCTTCTTGTACTAACTGATTCCTATCTTGAGTTGCTTCTTGGTCTCAGCCCTATCAATTCCTAACAACAATGCAAAGAAATTTAGAGTTTATCTGCTATATTGTATACATTGTATCAATAGATCAAAATAACAAAAGATACAAAAATTTTCAAGACATATAAATTTTTTTAAGTCAAGACATGAATTGTGTCAACCAATGCATTGAACAGAAGAACTTAGTAAAAACATAGTTCCACGACTAAAAGATTATTTGTCAACCATTCAATACCCTAACAAGAAGAGTAAAAACAGAGTTTTGATTATACTAAAAGTTTTTCAAAGTAAAAACATAATTTAATTTCCAATATCCAAACTTCAGAGTAAATTCTTGTACTGTAGATTATAGAATCTAGCATCAACCTTATTTAAGTGCCTAATCTTATTTAAATGCTTAATCTTCAACCGGCGAAGCTTTTCAGAATCTGTTAAGCATTACTCTACAGTTTTGAGATTGGACAAAGCTAGCAGCTGTAAATGAACGTCATGGACATACATATAACTCCAATATATATTATTCATTACTCTACAGTTTCTGAGAGATCAATAAAGACCATTCTAGTAAAAGGAATATCTTGGTGCAACAAATGTAATTGCAACCTAGTTAGCTACTGGGCTATATAGCATACTGCAACCATACACACCTGAACTGATGACTAAACAAAGTCAAATGACAGCAGTCAGGGCTGCAAGGCCAAGTAGTTTTGTTATAGATTTTCTTAGTATTTTTGCAGCAGCCATGTCACGACTATATGCAATTTTAATCACACTAGAAAAATTTTCTCTAACTGAAAAATCAGGCACATGATATGTGGTGATAAACAATACCTTGAAATGTCCTCTTGTAACTCACAAGCACTATATCCTTCCATTGCTTCTCCTGCATATTGAATCACAAGAAAATAGTTTATATTATTGGAAGGTACAAGTACTGATTAAACTAGAAGTAAAATACTGTAGTAATTATCAATTTACCTTCATCATCATCATTATCATTAAATCCAATAAACCAATCTTTGCTGCAGATTAGAGCCTCAAGGCTTTTAGGGGATAATGAAGTCCTATTTTTACCAATAATTCTGCCAGCAGCACTGAACGCTGATTCAGAGGACACCGTACTAACAGGAATTGCTATGGAATCTCTAGCCATCAAAGACAAGATTGGGTAGACATCCGCGTTTCCCTTCCACCAACCCAAAACATGAAAACTCTCATCAGAGTTCAAGGGGACCCTAGGATCTTCTAAGCATGTGTCAAATTCAGATTGTTGTGCATGTGCCTTTAGATTTTGTAAAGCAAAATGAGTGAAGGCAAATTCTATCTATCGTTTACCAAAAATGCACTTCTTGAAGAACTTGGACAAGAACTAGGCCCACTAGCGACCATATGTTCATCAGATTGTACAAATGTAGGCAAGGTGCGACTCCTCACAATTTTCTCATACTTTAAATAATACTTACCTACAGTAGTACGCAGCTTCCTCATCGTTTCCTCAACATCTTGTTCAATGGTATGAAAATAGAACCAAAGAAAGTCAAATATCTGTGAAGGGTTCAACACGGCTGCTACAAGAAGCACAACATTAGGCTTAGACCAATAGTTCTCACACTTGACGTACATAGCATGGGCCATCTCATTTAGAAGCTCATCTTGATTCCACATTTCATCGAGTAAAACATCCCGAATTGCCAACACCAATTTCAAAAAGAGGTGTGCCGTTGGGTGTTGATATGCTGAAAATGCCTTTGTGGCATCACTAAAAGCCTGCAAAACCCCATAAAGAGCTTGAGCCTTTGCCCAACCTTCCTCAGTCGAAACTTCATGGTATTGCTCAGTAGCATATATATTGGGCTACAATTATGGGCTAGGCCCAAAATTACTAGCCCATTTAAATCCTGGCCTCTACCCTATTTAAAAGCCAACCCAATCGTATCCTTACCCTTTTCTATTTTTGCCCATTTGGTATGACCCAAAGTCAACCCATTTAGAAGCCCAACCCTCTTAGCCCTATAAATCTTGGCCCATTACCATGCCTATTTGAGGCGCACTTGTGCTACCTTTCTACCGGACCATGGCCCACCACATGTTGCATCCCCCTATGCACATGGTACACAACCTAGCACCCATTTTCTGTCTAAAAAAATAAAAACAACATATTTTCATATCTTTTTTGGGGGGAGAGGGATGGATGTAGGATGAATGGGAGTCCAAACATTTTAAGTTGCGAGAAAAAAAATCAAAGATCTAGTTACAATTTCAAATTCCTAGTCCAAAGATTTAAATTTCTAGTTGAAAGTTCGCATGTACCACGCATGCAAAGAAGCGGCACCCATTCAAATGCTGACTAAGAGCGTATACGGGACCAACAGTTTTCTTAGCAAGAATGTCCAATGCTTTTGAGGCATGTTGATTTTCTTCAATTTAGTCTTGCTGATACGCTGGTATGAGTTCTTCACAGGAGATGAATGGGCACGCTGTTAATCTATGCTTGGTTGGTTTTCATGAGAGCCGATATGGTGGTCTACCAACACGGATCAAGTGCATGTGGTGAAATCGAAGGGAGGATCAGAGAGGCCGTAGGCTGTAGAAGGTCATGTGGAGAGGCTAGTTGTTCATGCTAGGTAGATGCCAGCATGGAAGGGTCTAGCGCGATGTCCATCTTAGGTCACTGGAGAAATGTGTGAACGGTATCCCATAATGTTATAATCTCATCATTTAGGGGCTTCTCCAGTGGGGTGGCCCTGAAAACGTTATGTACCATATCCACCTAGACCTTCACAAAATCGGTCCCTAGCTGGGCACCATGCACTAGTGTCCCTAGTGGGCGTGGAAAAATTTTGTAAAGAAATCAGGTAGAACCGAGAAGAAAACAATTCATAAAGAAACCTAAAGAAATTAGAAAAAAAGAATGAGAAACTGAACCAAGTGACTCAGGCCCTATTCATATTGGCTTTTAAAAGTTGCTTTTCTATAGTACTTAGCTTTCAAATAGAGTGTATTTTCAAGGCGAGGTCTACTAGTCGATTGTAGCAGATACTGTAGTGACTTCATTTATAAATAAAGTTTTTGTAGAGAGGAGGAGAAGACCTTTAAGGGAGTCCTTTTCCATTTAGGAACCTTTTTGTAGAGAGACTTTCTTTGAATACTTGATTCCGTGAAGAGTACAAAAACTACCTGAATGCGAAGAAGAAAAAGAAATTGTAGTTTAAGGAGCCCAATATTGGCAAATTATAAATAAAGTTTGGATAGTATTAGATGGTGTAGAAGCTGAAGTGTAAGCAACCTCCACAACAACAAGAGAAGCAAAAAAGAAAAAAATGCCTAAGCGTAGAAAATCCAAGGACAACAGAGCCAATGGGAACCATGTGATTCACCATGTAAGTATGCATTGAGAGGGAGTTTTAAGAATAACAATGCATATTTAGAGAAATATTCTAGAAGATTTGGGGGTTTACATTGATACGTAGATATTTACCATGGAAGATCATAGAGGAAATATTTATCAAATCCTTCAAGGCAAAGTAAGGAAAATTTGGGAGCTAGATGTTTTGAATGAACTTGATAGGTTAAAGATATTTTGTATTGTATGGCCTGTATTATGCCACTTGGTACAACTCCAATGACTATGTACTCATGAATATAGGGGTGTCAACTCCTTTCATTCCATATGCCACGAACAAGTCTTAGGAAGCCAAAAATAATCCATGGAAGAGAGAGAAGAGAAGTGTTAGGGGTGAACTTATTGTCGAGACCCGAATATGCAAATTCGGTCTCTCTGTGTATTCTGCACTAGTCCCAGGATCATGCTAGTGCACACAGTCAAACATAGATGAAATCACAACCATATACACGATATAATAAAGGAAAAGCTCAAATATCGATAAATCTCAAAAGGTACGACCTTATGGTCTAGCTTACAATAAACTAGCCCGAAGGCTTAACAAGAGTAGCAGCGGAAATCCAAAATAACGCGTGGTGACCAATCGACAAGCCCACAGGCTATCGAGTGGAGAACGAAGCCTAAACTGCGAAGTCGTCGAAGTACTCTCCTTCTGGAACCTCCTGCTGGTGATACTCCTCTTCCTCAGCTGAGCAACATTGGGCATAAAGACGTGAGTACATTGGTACTCAGCAAGTCGTTTGTAACAAATGATGCAATATAGTATGCAAGGCTTACCAAAGGATGGCTGAAAGGGGTTAATTTGCAATAAACAACATTTAAAGGTAAATACTGTAAATAGGTTCAAAGCGAACTTTAAATAAAACAATAGTAAATAAATAATCAAAGGGATGAGCATAAACCACTTGTGAACACCTATCACAAGCTAAACCAACAGCTTATGGACCTCCCATCCATAAGCTAAACCAACAGTGAATTAACCATCCACTGTCCCACAACAGTCTACAAGTTTTAAGAAATAACTACCCATCGTGTGAAATCACCGAGCATTGTCCATGACCGAGGATGCGGCTATTCGAATAGTTTTACACTCTGCAGAGGTTGCACAACTGTACCCACACGATGTAATAATCCTCACGTTAAAGATAATCACAACAAGGCCTTTACAAAGTTCAGTTACAACTTAATCCGCCCGCTAGGGTTTCGCATCACACCCCCCCTTGTGCCACATGGAAATCAGCAACCATGTTCATCTCAATGGCAAGATTAAAGTTATAACCTCCCAAATTAATCAGTTAGGTCCGTCCCATACCAGACATGTGGTTTGCACGGTAAAACTCAGATCAATGGCGCACAAAGTTAAGTCCTTAATATTACCCGGGCGAGACTACCACATCCCCCAAAGTACATCTGTACTTCCCTCTTTACTGCACGATCACTCGCCCGAGTGCAAAAACTACATTTGTATAACCAAGCCAACGACACACCAATGATGTGGCACCAATTTTATTAAATGTGGCACCAACCACAGTTCCATATATCATTAAATCAAATTAAAGATTAACAGGTGATGATAAGATCGTTCGCAATTATAAGCAAAACTAAGCATCTACTCGTACAACCCATGTGACAATAATCATACATCACTAGTAAATTTCCCTACCTATGGTGACAATGGCATCATGGCATTCCAAAATATCAAGGAGGGATAAACTCAAATGGGACGATAACTACCAGTTACAACGGTTGAATAAAAATAGCGATGTAATGTAATTTAAAATCAAATAAATAAATAGTGGACTGCAAACTGGGTTCAACATGATCAAAGGACACGACTTGCCTTGGTTATGCTCAGCGAGGTACTCCTGGTCTTCGGGCGCGGAACCTGCTCCTCCGGAATCCGAATCTAGCGAGAGAGAAAGCGATCGAAAACAAAGAAACACATAAAATGACAAGCAAATGAACTCCAACATTCACAAAACCAGAACCAACAGCTAGAGCTCGATTTTAGATGAATTTAGAAAAAAGAACGGGGTCAATCGGAGCTAGGACGGAGGAGAACGGGCTCTCGAAAAATTAAACCTAAATTTAATCGGGAAATTCAGAAATTACACTGTGCTGTGAACCCGGTCCACGGAATTACCGGTCCACCGTGAACCCGGCTCACCGAACAGTGCTCGCGGGGAGGGGCTGCTGACGCGGCGGGCTAGGGCTGACGTGGCAGCCGCTCGTGCCGCCACGTGGCATGTGCTGACGTGGCGTGCTGACGTGGCTACCACGTGGTTCGGGGGTCGGCTCGGGGCTGACGTGGCACTGACGTGGCATGCCACGTGTCGTGCCACGTGGACTAGGGCTGACGTGGCACGCGCTGGTGCTGCCACGTGGGTAGGCTGAGCTGGCTGCTCGGGCGCGGGCGGCGGCGGGTTGATCGGATGGTCGGGGGCGCGGCACGTGGCATGATCTGGGCCGTCGGCCCAGATCCGGATCGGCGGCGGGGATCGCGCGGTGCGGGGGCGGGACGGCTGCGATGGCGACGCAGCGTGGTTACCGCGCGCGCGGCGGCGCGGCGGACGTCTTGGGCGCGGCGGCGGAGCGGGAAGTTGGCGGCGCGTGGCGCGCGCGAGCGGATCGGCGACGCAGCGTGGCGGCGCGCCGCAAGCGTCGCAGCGGCGCGAGCGCTGCTGAGTGCATGGGCGCAGCGCGGTCGGCTTCGAGACCGAGGGGCGAGCGGGCGCGGTGCGGCGATCGGCGGCGACGCCGGCGACGGCGAGGAGAGAGGCGGCGACGGCTCACCGGCGAGGTCTTCGGCAACGGCGACAGGGACGGGCGCACGGAGAGGCGCACGGGCGGCGGCAGCGCGACGGCGGAGCGGCTCTGGCGACGGCGCGGGCACAGGGACGAAGGCGAGGGCGGTGGCGACGTGGGTGCACGCGAACCGAGGAGCGGACGGCGTATTTATCACGCGAACCGAGACACCCCGATTGGTTACGACACGGAGCGAAACGCGGTTCGGTTTGGACGGTCGGGATGCGGCCGCGTAGCACGAGCGCGAATCCGATGGCTGGGGCTCGGGCGAGATTAGGGTTAGGGTTGCGCGAGCGTGGGAAGCGGACGGCCGGGATTGAGCCACGCGCGGCGGCGACGGACGGCGAAGCGGACGCGGCACAGCGCGTGCCGGTGCCACCACGTGGCGGGGTGGCGCGATCGGGCGGCGGAGGCGAGGCGCGGGAGCGGTCGCACGGGCGGGTAGCAGATCCTTGCCGCGTGGTGGATCCAACGGCGCGGGGCAGGCGGCGCTAGGGTTAGGCGCGGGCGCGAGCGACGCGGCGCGGATGTGCGACGCGTGGGGTGGGGCGGGGGATCCGGCGGCCGAGAGGGAGGCGGGGCGCGGGAGAGGGCCGGGCCGGCGCGATGCTGACGCGTGGCTGGGAGAAAGATCGAACGGCTGAGGTTTTTCCCCATTTTTATTTCTTTCCAGAAATTCAAATAAATTTCCAAAAGCTCTAGAAAATAGCAAATAAACCCAAAAATTCACCAAAAATACCAGAAAATTCCTTGAGACCTGAAGAACACAAATAAAATATTTCCAACTTATGTTAATATTTATTTTACTCAGATTAAATCATTTCTAAATTCTAAAATTCATTTGGAGCTTAATTTAATTACAAAAAATTCCAAAAAATTTCTTGTGACATAAGGAACTTAATTAAAATACTTTCAGATAATGTTGAAGTATAATTTAATCATATTAAATTATTTAAAATTTTTGAAAATTCAATTTAAACTTTATTTAAATTCAGAAAAATTCCAGAAATTTATTTTTAAATTCAAGGTTTTAAAAATCCCCAAAAATCAGAATGTTACACTTATGTGGCCAGTAAAGAAAAGCTTGTAACAACAATCTTTTATTGTACTACCCCTGGTATGAAATAGATGTCATCCAAAAGTGCATGTAGCCCATCTCTAGTTCATTATGCTAGGGAAAATGAGTGTGGTAATACACATGGCCAAGTGGCTATAGGGTGGAACCCATTTAGATGCATATGGTAGACCCCATATCAGCAAGTTAAGTTGGGCAAGCCCACTTAAGTGGGCCTAGGGGTGGGCCTCGTTAACTCACCCTCTTACTCTTCTCTTATTGGATGTTCGCTTCTCCTTCCCGTTGGCCAAGCTTCATATTGTTTTTGAACTTGATTGCATCAACATAGGGCCTGCACATAAATAACAAAAATATGTAGTAGTTATAGGTTCACAAGATGAATGTAAATGAGCCCTCTAAGGTTAGCTTTATCTAGCATAATTTAGTTTAACTCAGTAGTTCTTTTCAACTAGCGCAAATGAACTAGAACATGTGGTTACATGAGGCAGGGGGAGGGCTTAAGTGATAGTGTTGGAGTCTAACAAAGTTTTTGTAGGGTTAAACTTGCTAATTTATATGGGTCAAAGAGGATGAAAACTAAGGTAAATAGGGAAATACATTGAAAGTGGAAAATGATGAATATTTACATGTTTGAGTCACATATAGTCAAAAATTCCTTTATTACTGGCCTTTTATCCGATACAGAACATATCAGTTGTTTTTCTTATGTTTCTAATATGATGACAGAGCTACGATCATAAATCCTTACCCGAACGATCATAGGTCCACTATGCTCGGTGACATGCACATGTTAGAGTTTAGCATGCACATGTGAGAGTGACCCAATCTTTATTGTGTGAGAACTGTGTGGTCATTAAATTGAGGATAATTAAAGGTGCACTGTGGTACCAAATGGACATATTGGTGCATGTGACCTGCAATAAACAAGAAATCAGATGAGCACAAATTAACCAATTCATGCGGCAAACACATAGGGAGGTTTGAACAACCACACATCTCTCATAATCTCGTAAGAAATCACAACAATATTAAAAGGTAAGAAACTCTCTCAAAAAGACATTAGCTAAATTTTTAACAAAATTATATAAAAAAGTTTGTTCTCTAGTGGGGAGGGGTATAAGATATATGCATAATTTTCTAATTAATAACTATATAAATAGCATTGAAATTAAGAAATGATGGACCCTCGTGAGATATATGAGCATGAAATAGGTGTTATAGGGGGTGCACACTAGCCCTAGTATCTTTGTAGGTGGGAGACGGTGTAGGAAAAATTGTGCACGAACAAATGTATCGATCCCACTGTTGCATGGTATCTACATGCTTCTCAAGGATATCATTGCAGCTGATAGGCTAAATATGATTGTCAAATGGACCGAACTCTCCATTAAGAATAGGAAACCCAACACTATTTATGTATCTAAATCATAATTGCTCCTTTACAATGATTGCAACACGGGATGAGCTAAGAGAGGCGCCAGGGAATGAAAATGGGAAAGTAAGACAAATATGGCGAAGAAACAAATGGGATAGTAAGATAGAAAGATGGCATTGAAAAAAAAATCATAGGGCGTATTTGGATTGGCAGGTATTAAGACCAATATCTTTAATTGACAAGGAAATTGAGCTAAAATATCTGTCCATCCGAATGGATTGGGTCGAATCCCTTGGAGGGGACTATAGCTAGTAGAATGGAGTAGATAGGGGGATGACTGGGTCCCCATTAGCCTTTTATATTTTTATTTGCTAATTGAGACATCAAGTGGGTGCAAAACACCACTATTGGATGCGGAGGGAGTGGGGGCATTTGCTTTGATTTTGAACCTTTAGCTTGTTAGTTGCTGAGTTTTGTAGTCGAGGGGGTTAATTAAACTACCATGATAAGGGGGTAATATGGACTTCTTCGAATCTAAAATATAGTGCTTGTCTTGATTTAGTTGTCGCACGTGCAAATTCCAAAATTATAAATTAGAGTAAGTTAATGTAAGAGAGAGATCAAATGTTGTGACAAAGGTGACAAAAGAAGATGAATATGTTTGATTCAAGTGAGATGGACTATGATAAATACAAAAAGGCAAGATAGTAGAGTTGCATTGATGGTGAGTAGTCACATGGTAACAATAGGAAGACTGGATTAGTTGGAAAGAAGTACCAAGCCACACTAAATTATGCTAAGTTGAACAATAACCTAAGCAACCTCAATTATATTTGGCTTTGTCAACCCATTGCTACTACATATTTTATTATTTATGTGTAGACCCTAAATCGATCTATTAAGCCTAAAAAAAGATGAACAAGGCTAGATAGAGGGAGTAAGAAGCAAACAACATATGAAAGGATAATAGAAGAGGGTCAATAAACACCAAACTTTGGGCCCATTTAAGAGGGTTTGCCCTACTTACCTTGCTGACAGGGTGTGTGTGCACAATTTTTCCTACACCCTCTCCAACCTACAAAGATATTAGGGCTAGTGTGCACCGCCTACAACGCCTATTTCATGCTCATATATCGCACAAGGACCCATCATTTCATAATTTCAATGTTATTTACATAGTTATTAATTAGGAAGTTGTGCATATATCTTATACCCCTCCCTACTAGAAAACAAACTTTTTTTAATATATTTTTGTTAATTTTAGCTAATGTCTTTCTAAGAGAGTTTCTTACCCTTTCAATATTGTTGTGATTTCTTGTAAGATTGCAAAAGATGTGTGGCTGTTGAAACCTCCCTATTTGTTTGCCATATGAATTGGTTAATTTATGGTCATGTGATTTCTTGTTTCTTGTAGGTCACATGCATCAACATGTCCATTTGCTACCACATTGAACCTTTAATAATCCTTAATTTAATGACCGCACAGTACTCATGCAACGAAGGTTGGGTCACTCTCACATGTGCATGCCAAACTCTATACATGTGCATGTCACCGAGGGTAGTGGATCTATGATGGCTCGGGTAAGGATTTATGATTTTAGCTCTATTATCATATTAGAAACATAAGAAAAACAACTGATATATTCTATATTGGATAAAAGGCCAGTATATAAAGGAATTTTTGACTATACGCGACTCAAACATGTAAATATTCATGATTTTCCATTTTCAACATATTTCTCTATTTAACTTAGTTTTCGTTCTTTTTACCCCATATAAATTAGCAAGTTTACCCCTACAAGAACTTTGTTATGCTCCAACACTATCACTCAAGCCCTCCACCTGCTTTGTGCAACCACATGTTCTAGTTCATTTGCTCTAGTTGAAAAGAAGTACCGAGCTAAACCAAATTATGCTAGATAACACTAACATTAGTGGGCTCAATTACATTCATCTTGTCAACCCATTACTACATATTTTATTATTTATGTGTAGGCCCTATGTTGATGCAATCAAGTTCAAAAACAATATGAAGCTTGGCCAAAGGAGGGAGAAGCGAACATCCAATAAGAAAAGAATAAGAGGGTGAGTTAACGAGGCCCACCCCTAAGCCCACTTAAGTGGGCTTTCCCAACTTAACTCGCTGATATGGGGGTCTACCATATGCATCTAAGTAGCTCCACCCCATAGCCATTTGGCCATGTGCATTACCACACTCCTTTTCCCTAGCATATTGCACTAGAGATGGACTGCATGCACTTTAGGATGACATCTATTTTAGACCTGAGGTAGTACAACAAAAGATTTTTGTTACATGCTTCTCTTTACTCGCCACATAAGTTCACCCCTAACACTTCTCATCTCCCTCTTCCATGGTTTATTTTTGGCTTCCTAAGACTTGTCCATGGCATATAGCATGACAAGAGTTGGCACTCCTATATTTAAGAGTACATAGTCATTGGATTTGTGCCAAGTGGCGTAATATAAGCCATACTTTGCCTATAAAGTTCATTCAAAAAATCTAGCTCCAGAATTTTCCTTACTTTGCCTTGAAGGATTTGATAAATATTTCCACTGTGATCTTCCATGGTAAATATCTATCTATTGTTATTCTTAAAACTCCCTCTCAATGCATACTTACATGGTGAATCACATGCATCCCATTGTCTCTATTGTTGTCCTCGGATTTTTTTGCACTCAGGCATTTTTTTCTTTTTTTGCTTCTCTTGTTGTCGTGGAGGTTGCTTACACTTCAGCTTCTACACCATCTATGACTATCCAAATTTCATTTATAATTTGCTGGTATTGGGCTCCTTAAACTACAATTTCTTTTTCTTCTTTGCATTTAGGTTGCTTTTGTACTCTTCATAGAATCAAGTATTCAAAGAAAGTCTCTCTACAAAAAGTTTCAAAAATGGAAAAGGACTTCCTAAAAGGTCTTTTACTCCCTATAGAAGGCTACTTAGGGTTTCCCCAAAGGACACCCTCGATACATCTCGAATTAGATGAGATCTTACATCCCCCAAAGGAAATCGGTGATCGCGTCTAGAAGACCAAGAAGCCTATATAACTGAGTTATTTTCCAGATGGGCTCAATATAGAGTAGTTTAAATCAGATAAGCCAATACCATGCATTACTTGGTTCAAAGCGAATGAATTGTGGGCCCCGTTCAGTGCGAATACCATGTGTCTAGAAGTCTACACGTGAAAGTATGCAAGAAAACTCAAATAAAATCCAAATAAATTCAAATAAACTCTAACTATTACATAGGAGGGAGAAATAGATAGAGGGAAATTTTTGATGAATTTAGAAATTTGAACAGGCTTAATCAGAGCTAGGATGAAGGGGACGAGGCTTTTGAAAGTTTGAATTCTTAAGAAATTGAAAAACCAAAATTTTTGGAATTATTTTTCTACTGAAAAATATTTATGACATCAGCGAGGAATTTAGAAAATTATTTTTGTAAATGCAATTCATAATTATGATGTCAGCAACGAATTTTCTTTTCAGCTGAATTACATTTCTAAAGAAAATTCTAAATTATGACATCATGCTGACATCAGCCCTACACGTGGCAGGTGACATGGCTGTTTTGCTGACGTGGCTACCACATGTGCGACATGTGGCACTAACGTGGCCTAAGGGTGGATCGATGTTGACATGGGATGCCATGTGGTTGACACGTGGAGGCCACGTGGACCTGTGCCATGAGGTGGCACTCCACATCACTGTCACGTGGGCGTTTGGTCTGGCGTGGCGCCTATGTGCTCGTTCAGACCGTCCGATCGGCTATCATAACATTCGGACCATCCGATTGGCAAGAGCATGTTTGGATTGTCTGAATGGTAAGGGGCTTTTAGACCATCTAATCGTCAATTGAACATTCAGACTATCTGAACGATACAGGATCTTTCGGACTATCTGATCGGCAATGAACCGTCTAGTCACCAATTGATCGTTTGGACTGTCCGAATGTTATGGGATCTTCCAGACCATCCAATTGGCAATGAGAATCATTCGGACCATTCAATTAGTCGTGGGGGACATTTAGACCATCTGAACGGTGATGGGCAGGAATGGCGGTACGACGCTCGAAACCTGAGGGCTCGCCGGTGGCATAGAGCTCGACAGAGGGCGGCGAGTTGGAAAATAGAGAGAGGGGAGGGTGCCGATTGCTTCTCACCCAGTCACAGCGGTCGGGGAAGAAGGAGGGTGACCGACAGTGTAGAAAGCGGTGGCGGCAGCTCAGGGCTCTGGTGTGGCGAAGCTTTCGTGATGCTCCTCAGCGGCTGAGGGGTGGGTGACAATCGTCGTGTTGTGACGAAGCCAGAGACGGTAGAGACAGGCTTCAAGGGTGGCCGGATCAGGGCTAATTGCCCACTGGTGGGGGTCGGCAGCGCAAAAGAAGTAGGTGCATGGTGCGGGGGCAGCCCGAAGCTCGAGAGAGGAAGAAGATTAGAGGGCGAGGTGGTGGGGGAAGAGGCGGAGCCGGGGGTAGATTTATATATGGTCGAGGGGGGAGGCTAGAGTGGCAATTGCTCGCTGGAAGTTATGCAGGAATGGCGTGGTTAGGCATGGAAAAGGGGAAAGGTGAGCGTGGTCGTGAGGGAGAAGAAGCAAAGCGAAGGTGCTTCACGCGAGAAGGAAAGAAGACAGCAAGGAAATCGGCAAAAATGGCGGAGGCAGCAGTGTTGTGGGGAAGAAGGTAGGGGAGAAGAAACTAGCCGGTGGGCTCGGCTATCAGTGAAAGAGGGAGAATGAGCTGACGTGGGAGCTGTCGGATGGACGCCGCGTGGTGGGGCAAAAGGAAGAAGAGAGGGGAGGTGCAGGTGCAGTAGATTCCACCACGTGGCGGCAGAAGGATATCGGTCGTCCACGTGGCAGCCGAAGAAAGGAGGGAAAATTTAATATTTAGTATTTGGATTTCAGAAAATTTGACAGCCTCGAATAAATACAACAAATAGCAAATAGAGTCTAAAAATTTTAGAAAAATTCATTGAAATTCCTAGAACCATAAAACTATTTCCAACTTAATTTGGTATTTAGTTTTTACTCTAAAATACTTTTTAATCTTTAAAATTGATTTTTACAATCCAGAAAACACATAAAATTCAGATAAAAGCAAAATGAGTTAAAATAATAAACTTAAACTAGGATTTTTATATCAATTCAAAAGATCCTTTATTTAATATCATTTTTATGTTTTTATTCAAGTTACCTTGCAAAAAAAGCCTTTTAAAAGCAAAAAAATAGGCTTTTAAATATTCAAAATTTTAAGGAACCAAAAGCAAATATTTTATTTTAAATTAAATTAATTTTTACCCTAATTTTTGAAATAAATAGTTAGGCTATTATAAAGATCTCATTTAAGGGGGGAGGTTTGTATCATCCTAATTTCAGATTTATTTGAATCCTTTTAAAATAAAATTTATTATTCGGATTTTTTGGATTTAATTCAATATTATATTGAATTTTTAATAATTAAAATGATTTAATATAAATAAAATAAATATTAATATATGCTAAAATATTTTATTTAGGTTCCTTGTGTCTCAAGGAATTTTCTAAAATTTTCTGTGAATTTTTCTAGATTTATTTGCTATTTTCTAGAGTTTATTTTATTTTGTTCCATTTCTAAAATTAATAAAATCCCCAAAAGTCCCCACACCGATTGGACTAGTCTGATCGGTCACTGCCACGTGTCAGCCATCCGCCACATGCCACACGTCCTTAGTCGTCTGATCGGCCATCTCGTTCGGCTGGTCCGAACATGCCAAAGCATTGTTCATCTGTGTCTTATGAAACCAGCCATCCAATCTCATCCTAAGCCATGTGTCGCCCATCTAGCTGCATATGCACTGTTCATCTTCTTCCCACCACTGCTTATTGTTTTTGATCTAGACTCATTGGCATTCGTGCCTGCACAGGACTCTACCTTATGTTCGACCTGGCCTCCTCGTCGACCATGCCATAAATAGTGCCACCTCCCTTGCATTTCTCATCCTACAACCGCCTTCGTCGAGTGTCCTTGTTGTTCGTGCACTGCAGCCCTCGCAACTTCATCATCACCCTCCATCCCAGTCACCGCCACCTTCATTTTTGCCTTCGGTCACTGCCATCAATCTCATGCCAGAGGTCTCAATTGTCGCCGCCGTCCGCCAAGGCGCCACCGGTGAGTTCCCGCTCCAACCAAACCTCGTCTCGCCTATCCGCCACTCTCACTATTCAGATCAGCCATGTTGTCGCCTTGGTTCATGTGCATGGACGCCACACCGTCGCACCTTTCCTGTTCGGTTGCCCGTCGCATTGCCTCCCGTAACCAATCGTCGAGCAACGCGTGTCGTCATCGTTTAGATCGTCCGAATGTCTTCACGCCTCTAGGCTGTTCGATCGTTGTTAGACTGTCTGATCATCCTCATTATTTAGACAGTCTTATCATCATCACTCCTCAGCCGTCTGATCGTCAGATTGTTTGAACATCCTGACTCCTCGGTCGCCCGATCGTCGCCAGCCCAGCTGAGTCAACCGTCCACGCAGTTGCCACCTTAGCCCTAATCCTACGTGGTTGCCACGTTAGTGCCACATCAGCTCTTGAGCCAACCCGAGTGCCACATCAGCATGCCATGTGTCAAAGCCATGTCAGCCGCCACATCAGCCCTAATGCATACGTGTCTTGCCACATCACCAGCATGTCAGTCCTAGATGCTTAGTCAATACCCACATCATCCAGTCGAGCTGCATCACATTATTTCATGAGCTAAGTCCATTATAGACTAGTCTTTCCATGCACTGAGTCCACAACACTTTAGAATTTTCTAATTTTCAGTATTTTCTTTTGATTAAATTTTTTTTGGAGCACGTTCTCTTCCATCATAACTCCGATTGACCCCATTCTTTTTTCTAAATTCATCTAAAATTGAGTTTTATCTTTTAGTTCTGACTTTGATATTTTTAAAGTTTATTTGAATTTTATTTGGTTTTAGTTTTTTGTTTCATTCGTTTTCTCTCGTTAGATCGTGTCTTCGAAGGAGCGGAAGCACAACCAGAAGATCAAGAATTCATAACTGAGCGAGGCTAAGGCAAGTCATGTTCTTTGATCCTATTGAATCTAGTTTTCAAACTATTATTTATTTATTTATTTTAAATTATCATGCAGTGCTAATTTATTACAAACCCTTGTACTTGGTAATTACTGTACCAATTGATTAATTACTTCTTTGATAATTTAAATGTCATGATACCATTGTCATCTTAGGATGAAAAATTATTTAGTGACACCATACTAGTTGTCACATAGGTTGTATGATTAATTTGCTTAGCTATGCTTATAGTCTCGTTGGATTCATCATTACATATGGTTAATTAATTAATTTGACTTAATGAGATATTGAATCATGGTTGGTATCATAGTTAGAAAATTTATGTGCCATGACATTGATGTATTATTGGTGTTGGTTATATAAAATTGGTTTTCACTTGGATGGGTGATCGTGCAGTAGAATTACATGCAGATATACACGCCTTTAGACATCTTGTCGACGATGCAGAAGTCCTGGAGAAGGCTTGTGTAACATCCCAAATTTTTGCTTTTATTTGGAAAGAATAATTTTAAACCAATTAATTCAAATTATTTGGTTTTTTCAGAAATTAAAGTTTCTGTTTAAAACTAAAAATTAATACCAACATAGGTTGGAAATATTTTTCTTAAGTTTAAAACATCTCCAGGGATTTCTCTGAATTTTTCTGGATTTTTCAAAATTTATTTGGTATTTTTCTGATTATTTGAAAGCCTCCTAGTCATTTCTGAAAATCAAAAAGTAATTAAAATCCTGAAACTCTCCTGGAGCCGACAAGTGTCGCCCATCGGGCCGTTTCACGCCGCCGGATCTATTTCCAGCTGTCCGATCTCACTTACCGTTTCAATCCCGCCCTTCCCCATCGTCAGGTCGACACGTGGCGTACATCGAGCCATCCGCTTCCCCGCCCGATTCAATCCCAGCCGCTCCCAGCCACTTACCGCTTCGCCGCTTCTTTCTCCTCTCTGCGTGACGCGTGGCACAATCGGCACCGTTCCCTGTTGCCGTGCTTAATCTCCGCCGCTCCTTCTCACTTAGTGCACCAATCGGCTCAGATTCTCTCACGGTTGTCGGATTGAATCGTGATCGTCCCCGATCACTTACCCCTTCGCCAGCAACCAGTGGTCTAGATCGCTCCTCTTTGCCACCCATCGCGCATCCACCCGTCCTCCTCATTCTTTTCCGTTTTCTTTCTCTCGCCGACATGCGGGGCCCGCTGTCAGACCCGTCGTCTCCGCCGGTTCTTCCTCCCCGCACCCCGCCGCTGCCGCCATTAGTGCCGAAAACTGAAGCTTTCAATGCTTCGCCTTTCCGCCATACTTCCCGTGCCAATCGCATATTAAGCCCCCGCCTCCACCGCGTCCGTTTACGCATAAAGACGCGCTACTCCTCTCTCGCCGTCGCATTCATTCCTCCGACCGCTTTCAGCTCCGGCAAACTTGCGGCGGCCGCTACAACCTCCCGACCTATAAAACCCACACCCCGAGGTCCTCTACTGCCGCCTCCTCACCTCTCAGAGCGAATCACCCGAGTGCGAGCCCTCCCTACGCCCGATTTCTTCCCGCGGCTTCAAATACTCCGGCGAGCAATTCCCGCCGCCTCGGGCTTCTCATTCCTCGCCGACGCCTCCCGACATTTCGGTGCCAAGGCGATTCCGCGACCCCTTCCCGAAGCCGCTGCGCCACCGAGCTCCTCCGCCGCCGTGAGATCCTCTCCGACCGCCGCCTCTCGCCGATCCTTCCTCCGGTCACCCTCGGCCTCGCGCAAGGTACCAGTGAACTCCTGCGTCCTCCTCTTCACTTTGGTACCCTCGCCAGCGCCGCCGCCCGCGGAGCGCGGCGACCCTCGGTCCCCATGCGCCACCGCCGCCGCCGCCGCCAACCGTTGGCCGAGGTGGCGCAGCGTGGCCGCCGCTTGGCGCCATGCCGCCACCCGAGCGCCTCCCGCCACCTCGCGCGTGCGCGGCCACGTCGGCAAATAGCCGTGACGTGGCAGCCACGCGGCGACCATGCGTCAGCCACGTGGAAGCCACGTCAGCGCCACCCGCTCCCCGCGCACCCGCCTGCCACCTCATCTTTCCCTCGGGTCCATGGACTCGGTCCACCAGATCCGGGCCCCACCTGTCAGCCTCTCCCCGAATAAATTAATCCTAGGGCTGATGTCATAATCTCAGTTTTCCTTTAGGAAGTTAATTCGGGAAAATTGCCTGCTGACGTCATAAATGATTTTCGGTTTAAAATTTAATCCAGAAAATAGTCTTTTTCTTTTATTTTGTATTTAAACTTTGGAAGGCTATAACTTTTGCATTTTAACTCCAAATTGACCCATTCAAATTTCTAAATTCATCTAAAATTCCAAAATTTCATTTGGTATATTTATTTTTAATTTTTGAGTTTTTATTTTATTTTATTCATTTAGTTTTTCTCGTTTCTCGTGTAGAATCCGATTTGTCCGACGATTTTCAAGAGCAGCTTCGGGAAGATTCCAACTCAATTCCAGAAGGCAAGTCTCCGTGACCATTTTGCTCCTACGTTTTATAAATAGTTTTTGCAAATTAATTTAAATTATTTGCAAGGCTATGTTTAGTAATTGATAATTTTAATTCTAAAATTTAGATAAGCACCCAATTTGTTATGCCTCCTTTGGAAAATTATGTACCATGTACCCTTGTAAACTTAGGATAATATTTAGCTCAATAATGAGTTAGTATTACTTTTGTTGAATTTAAATTATTATCAAATGCTTAGTCTAGCTGATAAATAAAAAAAACTCTTATGAGAAAAATGGTTAATGAATGATTTGTGATTTAATGTTTTGTTTGAAAAGTGGTAATAGATGTTACCACTGTAAATTTAAAATAAAAATGAAGTTCAAGGTAAAATTTGACGGGGGTGGATGGAATGTTTGGTCAAAAGCGTTTAGCACGAAAAATGGGTTTGTGAATGATCCACCCTAGTCATCTAAGGACCGATTCTTGTGTTTGTCCAATCTGAGTAAAACAGTACAACCACAAGTTAAAATGGGTACAACCTAGCTAATTAACCTATAATGGTTTAGTTTTTGTGTCACTATTGGAAAATGGGTATCAGGGATTTACTGATTACTCAAAGTGAGGGGCAGGGATTTACTGCTCTCACATGGCGCAAGAGGGGGCTTCTGAATGTGGTGGATTTAACCCTTCAGCGGTGAAACCTCAGTAGGTGATATAAAACTATACTAGAGTAGGTGAAAAGCTTTGTGATATTTTATCTGGGTCTTATGCCAAAGGAAGCATGTTGACTGTTAGGATAATATATCTCTTGTGGGTAAAGTTGTACACACTCTGCAGAGTCATAAAACTATTCGAATAGTCGTGCCCACGGTCAAGGGCGGACAAGGAATGCATTCACATAGTAGAGATTTGACTTTGAATTTAAAAAGAAAAGGTTTTGAAAAACTAGAGAGTGGATAGAACTCTCGTGATTTTGGTCTGGTGGATGTAACCAGTTCAGGTGGTATTTAACTCCATTTTGAACCTTGGCGGAAATAGCCTAATTATCAGTGATGGTGGATGTAACCTTCACTAAGGTACTTATTAAAATTTAGATGATGAAAATTCAATGTTTAACAAAATGCTTTAGTAATAGTATATAAATTTGAAATAAAATGCTGATTTATGCAAAAGAGCCATATAGTCTTCCTTTGTTCAACCTTGCATCTAATGCATCTTTCCCAAGACTTGCGGAGTACTTTATGTACTCACATACTACACTTCAAATAATTCTCAGAGGAGGTTGAAGCTCAGGAAGGAGACTACGACTACTGTTCCGCTTGCGGCTGTGATGGATTCTTTCCGGAGGAATAGGTCTCGTTGCTCAAGTCAATTGCCTGTGGCAGATTGATGGGCTGTTTATCTGAATATTTTGCTTCCGCTGTTACCTTTTGTGTTTTAGGTTCTGTGAACCATAGTTGTAAGGCCTTGGGCCAAGACTTATGTATTTCTGTTATTATTGTAATAAAACGATGTTGGCAATGTATCATTTTGTCTGATTATCTGTGTGTACTAGCGTTGATCTGGGACTAGTACTGCAATACACAGGAGGGTCTGGGAGTTTCTACCCGTGGTCTCACGTATGGTATCGAGCTAACTTGATCAGAGGATTTGAGCCCTAGGTTTTGGCAAACCTTAAGGATTTATGTTTAATAAAAGTTTATGTACGAAAACTTAAGTTCCTTTGCTTCTACTCTTCTTCTACTCAGTATCTTGTTCTTGTCTTCCTTTTCATTCTATAAAAATTTTACTGATCTCTCCTATTTTCAAATTTGTAGATGGCAGGTTCATCGTCGTCAGCTCCATGGGATCACCTTTCTCACGGTGAGAGCGAGGGGGCATTCGTGAGTCTTCTACGGAAGTTAATGCAGCATCTGAAGTATACACAGCAGCCCATCTTCAGAGGGCGGAACACTAGAGTTATGACTATGGATTCATGGTCCATGGAGGTGTTTATTTACGCCCAAGACGGGAAGATTGACTCGGTGGAACGTCATATTGAGCATCCTCGGACCCACTGCTCGGATGCTATCCAAGATGCAGCTCAGATGGCGATTGCAGAGTTGTGCAAGAGGCATAAGGAAGAACTGCGACAGTCACCCTTCAGCTTCTTTCCGACTACGAGAGCAGGACAGACTCACTCGGAGCCTTTCCAGATTGTGGTGGACGACCCTCGTCTGTCCCACCAGGTGCAGCTTACTCAGGCGACTTCATCAACCTACGCCAGAGCACTACGGGAGATAGGACTTCTTCGGATGCTTCTTACTTCGAGCTACGACCACACCGACACCCTTCGAGCACAGCTGCTTCAGAGTGAGTCTGCTCACGCTGACGCAGTTCAGGCAAAGATTGCTGCCGAGGCAGAGGTGGAGCGTCTCCGAGCTGCCACCACTACACCGACCGCCACCACCCCGCCGCACGCACGGTCGGACCTTCAGACCCGCACTGTGCTCATCACGCGGAAGAGTGTGCGACGCCCCGGTCCACCACCCAGCATCGACATTGCAGATTCTAGTAGAGGACGCCATCGCTCTCGTTCCAGATCGCCTGCGTTCAGCCAGCGTCGATCTCGGTCCCGTTCGCCGAACAACTGCGCTACGTGTGGACAGAGTCACTCCGCTGATTCAGAGGAGGACCCAAAGGAGGAACCCAAGGAGCGCATCATCGTGGAGGATGAGTAGATGTCAGTCCGCAGTATCCCTTCTTAGTTGTTTTTCGATATTAGAACGCTTATAATATTGTGATGTAATAAAATGGACTGTACCGAGCCTTGTGCACTTGTGGTACAGCCATTCTTAAAACTAATTTGAATTTCAAAGTTGCATTTTCTCAGCTGTTGCTTTGTTCTTGTGTGTTGGTTTGGGATATTGTTAGTTACCCCTGTTTCTCATCTATGCTTTTCCCTCTTACCTTGTGTTCTCTTGGTGGAGCTTCAGATGGTAAATACAAAGAGCAATGTCAGCAATAGTCAAGGGCCCAATGACAACAATGCCCCAATTCCACCCCCCACCAGCTCAAGCCCCGAACTTGGAGCAGATGATGGCCATGCAATTGCAGCTTCTTCAAGCATTAGCTCGGAACCAAGTTCAGCAAGTTCATCAAGCACCAGCTCAGCAACCCCAATCCAAGCTGGGGGAATTTATGAGGACTCGACCCCCAACCTTCGCAGGATCTGTCGATCCGTTGGAAGCGGATGACTGGATAAAGGAAGTCGAAAGGAAATTGAATCTGACTCAATGCAATGAGAATGAGAAAGTTCTTTATGCTGCCCATCAACTCAAAAGAATTGCTGCCAACTGGTGGGAAAACTTTTGCGCTGCACACCAAAATGCTCAGAATATTGTGTGGGCAGAGTTTGTGCGAGCCTTCCGAACCACTCACATACCTACGAGCATCATGGAAATGAAGAGGAAAGAATTTCACCAACTACAGCAAGGAAACCTTAGCGTTTCCGCATACTTGAGTAAGTTCATTCAGCTGTCAAGATATGCAACAGAGGATGTGGCAACTGATGAAGCAAAAATTTGGAGGTTTATGGGAGGATTGGATCCTAACCTCAAAGTGCAGTGAGTATCCAATGACTATCCCACTTTTCAAAGATTTGGTGAACAAAGCCCTTGTGCGGAAGATGCCCAAACACTCTTCGAATCCGAAGAGGAAGTTTTAAGCTCAACGATCATGAGCAGCTCTCATCACCGTTCCAACTCACAGCAGTTTAGCCGGCCTCCTTTGCCCAACCAATCAATGAAACCGATTTCGCACCGCCCTTACCTCAAGCACCTCGATCCGAAATACAACTCAACCTCAACAATAGGATCGCAATGCAGGAGTGCAATGCTTCAATTGCAAGAACATGGGGCATTATGCCAATAATTGTCCCCAGAAACGTCAAGCGATAACCCCGGTTCGCTTCAACCTTGATCCTACGCCGGCAAGAGCTCCAACCGCTGGTCAGGGACGTGGAAGCCCTCAGACTCCCAAGACTCCACAGACATTCAACAAAGGGCGCATCAACCATGTCACCGCAGAAGCAGCACAGGATACACCAGACGTGGTTCTGGGTAAGTTTCTTGTTAATTCAGTTCCCGCAATTACATTATTTGATTTCGGAGCTTCACATTCCTTCGTAACAAAAGCGTTTGTGGAAAGAAATAATTGGAATGTTTGTTTGCTTAAGAACCTTATGTTAGTCCAATCACCTGGAAAAGAATTGAGGACTAATTTGGTTTGCCCTAGAGCAACTATAGATATAAACAGAGTAAAGTTCCTAACGAACCTTATTATAATAGACTCCGAAGGCATAGATATAATACTTGGGATGGATTGGTTGACCAAGTATAAAGGACAGATAGATTGTGCCAATCGTGCCATTACTCTCACAAATTCTGATGGAATTCAGATTAGATATGAATCCAATACACCCTCAAACAAGGGAAGTTTATTGACCAGCTTAAAAGGGAGAAGTTTGGAGGATGTGTCCGTAGTAAGTGAATACCCGATGTATTCCCGAGGATTTACCAGAATGCCACGGCATCGAGAGGTTGAATTTGTTATAAATCTGGTTCTGATACACAAGACCAATAGCTAAGAGACCCTATCGGATGTCAGCTAATGATCTAGCGGAAGTTAAGAGGCAAATTCAAGAATTGCAAGAGAAAGGTTTCATTAGACCGAGTTCTTCACCTTGGGGAGCCCCAGTGCTTCTGGTGAACAAGAAAGATGGTAGCCGACGTATGTGCGTAGATTACAGAGCCCTAAATGAAGTAACAATCAAGAATAAATATCCCTTGCCTCGGATCGATGATCTGTTTGATCAGCTGAAAGGATCGAGTGTTTTCTCAAAAATTGATCTCCGATCAGGATACCACCAATTAAAGATTAGACCTGAAGATATACCAAAAACAGCCTTCTCTACTCGATATGGATTATATGAGTATTTGGTGATGTCTTTCGGTTTGACAAATGCACCGGCATATTTTATGAATTTGATGAATAAAGTATTCATGGACTATTTAGATAAGTTCGTTGTAGTCTTTATAGATGACATTCTTATCTATTTCAAAACTGAGAAAGAACACGAAGGACATCTGAGGATAGTTTTACAAAGATTAAGAGAACATCGATTGTATGCCAAATTCAGCAAATGTGCATTTTGGTTAAAGGAAGTCGAGTTTTTGGGACATGTGATTTCCGCAGGAGGTGTATCGGTAGATCCAGGAAAAGTTAAGGATGTGCTTAATTGGACTCAACCCAAGACAGTAACAGAAATCCGGAGTTTTCTGGGTTTAGCAGGTTACTACCGTCATTTTATTGAAGGTTTTTCCAAGATTGCTAGACCTCTCACGCAGTTATTAAAGAAGGAAAAGAAATTTGAATGGAGTAAATCTTGTGAGGACAGTTTTCAGGAGTTAAAAAAGAGATTAACTTCTGCACCAGTTTTGCGGTTGCTCGATATTAGGAAAGACTTTGAAGTTTATTGTGATGCGTCGAGACAAGGTCTTGGTTGTGTATTAATGCAAGAAAGAAGGGTGGTAGCGTATGCATCAAGACAGTTAAGACCGCATGAAGAAAATTATCCCACTCATGATTTAGAGCTAGTCATTTGTTGTATGCTCTAAAGTTATGGAGGCATTACTTAATCAAGAATCGTGTGAAATATATACAGATCATAAAAGTTTAAAGTATATATTCACTCAACCTCGACCTTAACTGAGACAAAGAAGATGGCTGGAATTGATAAAGGATTATGATGTGGGAATACATTATCATCCAGAAAAGCTAACGAGTAGCCGATGCTTTGAGTCGGAAGAGTCATATTAACAATCTGTCACCCGGATAAGCAACTAACCCTCTATGAAGAATTTCAACGATGAATTTGGAAATAGTTAATGAAGGTATTTTGTCCGCATTGAAGGTTCACCCTACTTTAGAAGATCGATCAAGGCATTTCAACGAGAGGATAAATATGTTAAAGAAATTAAAGAGAATATGAAGAAAGGTAAAGCGCTGGATTTTCCAAAGATGAAGAGGGATTCTTTGGTTTGGAAAGAGAATCCTAGTACCCGAGAAGAAGGAAATAAAAGATTTAATCTTAAAAGAAGCTCATGAAGCAGATACTCAATTCATCCCGAAGTACAAAAATGTATCAGATCTAAAGGAAAGTTATTGTGGACCAAGATGAAAAGGAAATTGCGAATATGTAGCCTTATGTGATATATGTCACGAGTTAAAGCAGAGCATCAAAGACTGCTGGTCTTTTGCAACCCTTGCAGATACTGAATGGAAATGGGAGGAAATCGGAATGGACTTTATAATCAGGCTACCAAAGACCAAATCCGGCTATGATTCAATTTGGGTTATAGTGGACCGCTTAACAAAAGTTGCCCATTTCATACCAGTTAAGACCACTTATTCGGGAGATAAATTGGTAGAACTCTATATGTCAAGGATTGTGTGCTTGCATGGAATCCCAAAGAAGATTGTATCAGATAGAGGATCTCAATTTACCTTAAGATTTTGGCGGAAGCTTCATGAAGTTCTGGGAACCAATTTAAACTTCAAGATCGCTTATCATCCTCAAACCGATGGTCGATGTAAAGGGTAAATCAAATTTTGGAAGATATGTTGAGAGCGTATGCATTGGCCAATAAAACCAGCTTGGGACCAAAGTTTGCATTACGCAGAATTCTCCTACAATAACAGCTATCGCCTAGTCCAAGATGTCTCCATTCAAGCTTTATATGGCGTAAAATGCAGACACCTTTGTATTGGTCGAGACAGAGAAAGTCAAGTTTTGGGCCTGATATTTTGAAACTAGCGTAAGAGCAAGTTCGTTTAATTCGAGACAGTTGAAAACGGCACGCACTGTGCAAAAGAGCTATGCGATAATCGTCGCAGAATGTTAGAGTTTGTACCAGAGATCATGTGTATCCAAAGTATCGCCTCTAAAAGGAATGCGTCGATTCGAGTTAGTGGTAAGCTTGCTCCAAGATATATTGGACCATTTCCAATTATAGCCAGAAGAGGTGAAGTTGCTTATCAGTTAAGGCTTCCGTCACAACTATCAGATGTGCATGATGTGTTTCATGTGTCGCAAATGAAAAAGTGTTTACGAGTCCCAGAAGAGTTAATGTCTTTAGAGGAGGTGGATCTAAAAGAGGATTTGACATATTCAGAGTTTCCAGTCAAGATTTTAGAAGAAGCATAACGTCGTACTAAACAGACCATCAAATTTTGCAAAGTGCAGTGGAACAATTATCCGGAGTCGGAAGCAACTTGGGAGCGTGAAGAAGATCTCAGAACGGAGTTCCCTAGTCTCTTTTCCAGTCCTTCCGAATCTCGGGGTCGAGATTCTTTCTAAGGGGGGTAGGTTTGTAACATCCCAAATTTTTGCTTTTATTTGGAAAGAATAATTTTAAACCAATTAATTCAAATTATTTGGATTTTTCAGAAATTAAAGTTTCTGTTTAAAACTAAAAATTAATACCAACATAGGTTGGAAATATTTTTCTTAAGTTTAAAACATCTCCAGGGATTTCTCTGAATTTTTCTGGATTTTTCAAAATTTATTTGGTATTTTTCTGATTATTTTAAAGCCTCCTAGTCATTTCTGAAAATCAAAAAGTAATTAAAATCCTGAAACTCTCCTGGAGCCGACAAGTGTCGCCCATCGGGCCGTTTCACGCCGCCGAATCTATTTCAAGCCGTCCGATCTCACTTACCGCTTCAATCCCGCCTTCCCCATCGTCAGGTCGACACGTGGCGTACATCGAGCCGTCCGTTTCCCTGCCCAATTCAATCCCAGCCGCTCCCAGCCACTTACCGCTTCGCCGCTTCTTTCTCCTCTCTGCGTGACGCGTGGCACAATCGGCACCGTTCCCTGTTGCCGTGCTTAATCTCCGCCGCTCCTTCTCACTTAGTGCACCAATCGGCCGCATTCTCTCACGGTTGTCGGATTGAATCGTGATCGCCCCCGATCACTTACCCTTCGCCAAAGAACCGTGGTCCAGACGCTCCTCTTTGCCACCCGTCGCGCATCCACCCGCCCTCCTCATTCTTTTCCGCTTTCTTTCTCTCGCCGACATGCGGGCCCGGCTGTCGACCCGCGCCTCCGCCGGTTCTTCCTCCCCGCACCCCGCCGCTGCCGCCATTAGTGCCGAAAACTGAAGCTTTCAATGCTTCAGTTCCTTTCCAGTTTACTTCCCCGTGCTACATATTAAGCCCCCGCCTCCACCGCGTCCGTTTCTAGCATAAAGACGCGCGTTACTCCTCTCCTCGCCGTCGCATTCATTTCCTCCGACCGCTTCACTCGCGAACTCGCGCGCCGTTACAACCCTCCCCGGCCTATAAAACCCACACCCCGAGATCCCTCTACCGCTGTCGCCGCTCCCTCACCTCTCTAGCGAATCACCCGAGCGCCAGAGCCCTCCCTACGCCCGATTTCTTCCCCGCGGCTTCAAATACTCCGGCGAGCAATTCTGGCCGCCTCGGGCTTCCTCATTCCTCGCCGACGCCTCCCCGACATTTCGGTGCCAAGGCGATTCCCAGCCGACCCTTCCCCGAAGCCGCTGCGCCACCGAGCTCCTCCGCCGCCGTGAGGTCCCTCTCCGACCGCCGTCCCTCCTCGCCGATCCTTCCCTCCAGTCACCCTCGGCCTCCGCGCAAGGTACCAGTGAACTCTCTGCGTCCTCCTCTTCACTTTGGTACCCTCGGCCAGCGCCGCCGCCGCCGCGCCGTGACCCTGGTCCCCGTGGCGCCACCGCCGCCGCCGCCGTCGGCCGTTGGTGAGGTGGCGCAGCGTGGCCACCGGTTGGGCGCCACGCCGCCACCCGAGCGCCTCCCACCACCTCGCGGCGCGCGCGCCGTCGGCAAACAGCCGTGGCGTGGCGCCACGCCGCGACCACGCGTCAGCCACGTCAGCACCACCCGCTCCCCGCGCACCCGCCTGCCACCTCATCTTTCCTCGGTCCATGGACTCGATCCACGGATCCGGCCCCACCGCCGACCTCTTCCGAATAAATTAATCCTAGGGCTGACGTCATAATCTCAGTTTTCCTTTAGGAAGTTAATTCGGGAAAATTGCCTGCTGACGTCATAAATGATTTTCGGTTTAAAATTTAATCCAGAAAATAGAGTTTTTCTTTTATTTTGTATTTAAACTTTGGAAGGCTATAACTTTTGCATTTTAACTCCAAATTGACCCATTAAAATTTCTAAATTCATCTAAAATTCCAAACTTTCATTTGGTATATTTATTTTTAATTTTTGAGTTTTTATTTTATTTTATTTATTTGATTTTTCTCGTTTCTCATGTAGAATCCGATTTGTCCGCCGATTTTCAAGAGCAGCTTCGGGAAGATTCCAACTCAATTCCAGAAGGCAAGTCTCCTTGACCATTTTGCTCCTACATTTTATAAATAGTTTTTGCAAATTAATTTAAATTATTTGCATGGCTATGTTTAGTAATTGATAATTTTAATTCTAAAATTTAGATAAGCACCCAATTTGTTATGCTTCCTTTGGAAAATTACGTACCATGTACCCTTGTCAACTTAGTATAATATTTAGCTCAATAATGAGTTAGTATTACTTTTGTTGAATTTAAATTATTATCAAATGCTTAGTCTAGCTGATAAATAAAAAAAACTCTTATGAGAAAAATGGTTAATGAATGATTTGTGATTTGATGTTTTGTTTGAAAAGTGGTAATAGATGTTACCACTGTAAATTGAAAATAAAAATGAAGTTCAAGGTAAAATTTGACGAGGGTGGATGGAATGTTTGGCTGGTGCGGTTTAGCACGAAAAATGGGTTTGTGAATGATCCACCCTAGTCATCTAAGGACCGATTCTTGTGTTTGTCCAATTTGAGTAAAACAGTACAACCATAAGTTAAAATGGGTACAACCTAGCTAATTAACCTATAATGGTTTAGTTTTTGTGTCACTATTGGAAAATGGGTATCAGGGATTTACTGATTACTCAAAGTGAGGGGCAGGGATTTACTGCACTCACATGGCACAAGAGGGGGCTTCTGAATGTGGTGGATTTAACCCTTCAGCGGTGAAACCTTAGCGGGTGATATAAAACTATACTAGAGTAGGTGAAAAGCTTTGTGATATTTTATCTGGGTCTTATGCCAAAGGAAGCATGTTGACTGTTAGGATAATATATCTCTTGTGGGTAAAGTTGTACACACTCTGCAGAGTCATAAAACTATTCGAATAGCCGTACCCACGGTCAAGGGCGGACAAGGAATGCATTCACATAGTAGAGATTTGACTTTGAATTTAAAAAGAAAAGGTTTTGAAAAACTAGAGAGTGGATAGAACTCTCGTGATTTTGGTCTGGTGGATGTAACCAGTTCAGGTGGTATTTAACTCCATTTTGAACCTTGGTGGAAATAGCCTAATTATCAGTGATGGTGGATGTAACCTTCACTAAGGTACTTATTAAAATTTAGATGATGAAAATTCAATGTTTAACAAAATGCTTTAGTAATAGTATATAAATTTGAAATAAAATGCTGATTTGTGCAAAAGAGCCATATAGCCTTCCTTTGTTCAACCTTGCATCTAATGCATCTTTCCCAAGACTTGCGGAGTACTTTATGTACTCACATACTACACTTCAAATAATTCTCAGAGGAGGTTGAAGCTCAGGAAGGAGACTACGACTACTGTTCCGCTTGCAGCTGTGACGGATTCTTTCCGGAGGAATAGGTCTCGTTGCTCAAGTCAATTGCCTGTGGCAGATTGATGGGCCGTTTATCTGAATATTTTGCTTCCGCTGTTACCTTTTGTGTAATAGGTTCTGTGAACCATAGTTGTAAGGCCTTGGGCCAAGACTTATGTATTTCCGTTGTTATTGTAATAAAACGATGTTGGCAATGTATCATTTTGTCTGATTATCTGTGTGTACTAGCGTTGATCTGGGACTAGTACTGCAATACACAGGGGGGGTCTGGGAGTTTCTACTCCAGGGTCTCACAGCTTGGATCGGAGGCGATAGCATCAGAGAGATGACAAAGCTAATAAGGTAGTGAGGAAGATAGTGTCCTCCATGCATTTACTGAATGAGTTAACCCACTACCACACAGAGTCATTATAGACGGTTCTAAACCTTCATTACATATAGTTTCTAAACCGTCTGATTTATTACGTCTGTGATAATAGGCGATTATTACAAACGGTTTTGAGCCCCCTTCTGCAACATATTATGCTCGACAACTCTTCTAAAAGTAGACACACCATCAATATACTCTTCACTCACACGGTTCTCAACGTATATCTACTTTTGGTCTATCTAAGCTACGCATGTAACAAATTAATGTTAAATTAGATTAATGCTCCTATAGCTAGCAAGCCATTACACTTACGCATAATTATCATTCACCAATTAAATTGTCCATCTAAAGTAGCTTGCTACATACTATTCATGAAGCAATATATATATATATATATATATATATATATATATATATATATATATATATATATCTGGGTGTAATTACACCCTATGTCGTATATCACAATATAGGGAGTATCTCGCATAACGAAGAGTATGTACATGTAGTATACGAGTATTTAAGACCATCTAGGTGGTATGAATAATTTTTCAGAGGTGGTATGTATATTTTTTCGACATACTCCTTTTTATGTGCGTATTTAAAGGTATTTACAAAATACGCTAAAAATTATGGACTCCCTTGCAATTTTTTCATGTGATTCACATTGGAATATCTTATAATTAGTACATGAGTATATCCAAGATGATAAAGGAGTATTTCGAATTTGTTTAGATGGTATATTAGAGGTGGGTGTAATTACACCTGGGTGTAAAAGATATTTTTCCTATCAAGTAAGAATATATTGAAGTAGACTATGAGCAGTGAGACCTATTCTAAAATTGGAGCAAACTAGCAAGCTAGATCGAAATCCAGATCTAAACCTAACTATCATCTCTCTTGATTATAATGCATATAATTAGAAGTAAATACTAACATTAGATCATCAAGAACAAATAGATCTACAAGCACAATTGTAAATTTGCGGTATGTTTGCACCAAATGCCCCAAAGTCGACCAAATTCAAACCCTAGCTCACTACAGACAAATCTATCAGGATGGACCGGGTATTTAGTAACGCAGTATATATCACATACATTTTCAACCACAAATCGTATGTGATACATAATTATCACAGACGATTCTTGTTAAGAACCATCTGTGAATTATAACAAACGGTTTAGATTAAAAACCATTTGTGATATATCCCATTATCATAGATGGTTTGTGGTTGAAAGTGTCTGTGAATTATCACAGACGGTTCTTGTTAAAAACTATTCTTGTTAAAAACTGTCTGTGATAATTACAGATGTAACGGATGGTTTTTAATCCGAACCGTTTATGATAATTTGCAGATGATTCTTAACAAGAAACCGTATATGATAATTATGTATCATAGATGAATCTAACTATCACTAGTAACATAGATGTTCATGCTTTTAAAACAGTTTGTGATAATTACAACACTGGAGGATCCTGCGAAACCGTTTGTAATGAGATGTCCAGTATAGCCTTCTCTGTAGCAGTGACCGTTAGTGAAATCAACCAAAGGAAATGATATGAGAGGTATGTCCTTAGAGAGCTCATTGCTGTGATGCTTGTGATCAATAAGCATGGGGGAGTTGGTATTTGTAGGGAGCGAAAAGCCTCACTTGTCTTGCCGGCATGGGAGTAATTGATGTGTGGCTAGGTACGTAGTAACAAGCTAAGTCTTCTACGGAGGCGTCATAGCGTGTGTTCTACATGGGCAGCCTGCATATATGCGATGACTGTGTAGGATTGATTCACGCTAAGATAGACAATTAGATAGGGATGAATGATTGTAATTTCTCGTAGAAGCTTTTCTCAAATTTACCGTGCTCTGTTGTGCTTCAATTTGCTAATCAAAAATAAACAAAGAAAAAGAATGACGGCAATATAGTGTGTGTGTCTATATATATATATATATATATATATATATATATATATATATATATATATATATATATATATATATATATCAAGGACTAATTAACCTTTGCTAACAATATGAAGTAACTAGCCACGTGAAAGCACCTAGAAGTGAAAAACAAAGATCAAAAGGTAACTCACAGTTGTCCTTGTACTGTCGATACATGCACTAGTAAAATCGAGAGTTGATGTGTAAAAGCAATGAAGGATGTGTAATCTCTGTTGACATCTTACCAACTTAAAAACAATAGTTGTGTCCTCTGAAAAGCAACAGCAGCAGCAAACCGCCTGCTACTTTCTTTTTGTTTCTGCACAACCAGGATGGCCTGTCCTCTTTCTTTCCAGCGACACGCACAGGAACAAAACTCCGGCCAAGACTTTTTCCGGCCGCAGCCTCTGCTTCTTTTCTTCTTGCCGAACTCCAAACAACAACACTGCCTTTTCTTTTAAAAAACAGCACACGCCCTCTTTCTTTTCTTCTGAGAACCTCCAAGGCCGCACACTGGCCCTGTTTCTTGTCTACGAAAATCACCGTGACGCCCCGCTTAAACAGCTGAACAGCATCTCCTTTTATTTCACTTCCGCCTGGATGGATCACGGCCCGCCTGCCTTTTTTTTATCCGATCAGGACAGCTATAATTGCTGAACCGCGCTGCACCTCTTCAACAGCTGCCGTCTTTGCCAAAACGTTTCACATCACGTCTCTTTTACAGAAAATGCATGCATGCATATCGTACCATGCAACAACCGACTCCAACTCCAACATAGAAGAAAACTCCGTATTTGACTCGTATTCCCAGCCGTATACACACGCCAGCCTGCATTCGTAGCGAACCTAATCCTTCTGGAGACCACACGTTTGCGAGCACTAGCTAGTAGCCATCCGCACTGCAGCCTCGTCGCACAACATTCCGCCGTGAACATCTCGCATGACATTCTAGACCGATAGGACCTTAGTTCCTCCCTGAACTTAGTCCTGAAACCTCAGTTCCACCTGAACCTAGTTTCAGTCCCGTCATCAATGACGTCCGCCTCAAGCAAACACCTGCACATGAATAAACAAACGACCACGTACGAGCACAAGTCCATAACTGGACTCAAGTCAATCCGCACAATACCTCACACGAGCGTATCATGCAATATTCCATAAGTAATATCATGATCAACGTTGTCAATTATTCATCATCTAAATAGTTTGAATCTAGCCACATGGTCTAACAGACTGGAACAAATCACACTACGTACGTGTGAATGAAGGGAAGGCTAGTTTACGTAATGTTTGAACAAGTCTAACTCATGTATCTACGTACGTAGAGAAAATTTTCCCAGGTGGATCCAAAAGTAACCAGCACACGTTTACGTATGTTTGAACACAAGTCTAAATTGCACGTCATGATGATTCACAGCCCATGTATCTACATATACAGTAAGCATGTAAACCAAATGTAAGTTGTGCGCAACACTTGGCAACTTAGACTCCACGTAAAAACAATGTAGCAAACAGTGCTGAATTCATCACATATTCTCATCAGATAAAAACGTGACAAGACAAAAAGTTCAGTTTTATATAATTTAGTTCAATGTTTATTTTTTGAACATGCAGATGCAAGTGGGTATCTTTAATTTAGTACTTGGGGTTGAGCCAACCCGGAAGAGCTATTAAATTGCACAAATTGGAGGACGGAGGATCCTACTGAAACAAGATTGATAGCATTTCACTTAGTGGACATACATAAGATCATCAATATTTCCTTCAACAAGACAGATAGTATTACACTTCACCAACATTCAATTAAAAGAACGCAATACAATTGGAGAATAAAAGAACCTTAACTCTTAGATAGTAACAAATATGACTGCATATTCCCTAGAACTGAGCTTGAATGCGGTCTACGATCTTCTTGTCCACTTGGAAGGCCTTGGCAAGGATATCATCTGGGATGGTTGGCTTCGATCCGAATACAGCATTAGCAAGGGTTATCACGCCAGGATTCTGACTGCTCAAAGCTGCCAGGGCTACAGCATTGTTCGTTCCATAGTTGAACTGGAAGTGGACCAATCCTTGAGGGAACACAAACACATCCCCTTTGTTCAGAACCCTTGTGAACAGCTTGTTCTCGGGGTTCGATGTCACGAAACCGACGTAGAGAGCGCCCTCCAGCACCGTCAGGATCTCGGTGGCACGCGGGTGAGTGTGAGGTGGGTTGAGGCCATACGGAGCATAATCTATGCGAGCAAGGGAGATGCCCATGGTGTTCAGTCCAGCGATCTGCGCGACGTTGACTGGCGTCACAGCGGAGCCCTGCCTGTTGGTTGTGTTGCCGACCGTATGAAGGCCGGAGAAGAAGAACTCTTCGGCGACGACATCCTTTACGTCCTTGCATGGGAACCCATTGACACGCACTGCATGCACGGAACCATCAACAACTGTGGTTAGTAACAGTTTAATTTACTTAATTAGAGAAACTTTATGATACCTTCTATTACTAAAGAGTAAAAGTAATGTCGAAAAACTGTGGCCAGCATTGTGTAGAGGTAAAATTAATTATGTGCGCACCTTTAGACGTCTTGTCGACAACGCAGAAGTCCTGGAGAAGGCTCGGATCGGAGGCGATGCCATGAGAGCATGCCAGAGCCAAGAGGGCACCGGCAAGGAGGAAGGCGCGAATGGATGCCATGTGTTAACTGAAATCAAAGGGAACTATTGATGTGAGCTGGGAAGTACTGGCTTCGATGGTTGATTTGCTTTGATTGTTGTGGTAACTCATCATGGTGGAGGTTTGTATTTATAGGGAGCCAACCCTTGGTTGTCTTGTAGAATGGCGTCGTATGTTGCGTGTTTTGTTTGGCCAGCTGCAGGGGCAGCCTGCATACATGCTAGAACAAATCGCACTACGTTAATGAATGGAAAAGGCTTATAATTATGTGGTTGAAGAAGTCTACATAAAGCTATTATCCCCAGGTGGATTAATGGAGTTAACAGTAGTCTTATCTCTGCTGGAGGTTTGCCAAGCCTGATCGACGTACTAACATGTTTTTAGCCTACCTAACTTTGGATTTGAAATTAATGCTGCAGGTATACGTGGTTTTGTTCTTTCTTTTTAATCTTAAAGTGATTAAGGACTAATCTAAGTCGCACCGTTGTACGTCGTAATTCATATCTACGAAGTCGATAATACCAACTTGGGTTAACTTTCTAGTTAAAGTGAGGTAACTATGTTTAATTTGGATCTTTGTCGTTACACTATCGATCCCTGCCTTGCAAGGAAACTGCAAAGACCATAATAGACTAGCTGAAAATGACAGACAATTAAGCTGGCTAGCATGAACACAGAAGATTTCCTAAAGACGCATGGTGCTCGTTATTCCAAAACAACAGGTGTTCTCCAACGAACAATCACAATCACAAAGTATTCCAACTTGTGGTTAATTTATAATTTGTTTAAGTTGATGGCACCATCGTTAATTCCATCTGGAGAGAGTACATACATGTAACTGACTTATTCAACATACAAAATTAAGCTTCTCATTGACCCAGATGTATCGAATGGATTTGTTGTAGCCGTCGCAGGGTGGCTAGCAGCTGTGAGTTCATAATCCTTATGCATAGAAAAACGTACGTCTGTCCGTGAGAGGCCGGAACCCCTTCTTTATATTACGCTGTTGCAACGGGGGATCGTAACCAAAATATGGAAAGCCCCCCCCGATCAGGGCGCTGAATACTTTCTTTCTCGTTTTGGCCGTTTGGCCTGAGATCACATTCCTAATAGCAGCCAGCTAGGAACACGCTTTAGACTTGTTCCTAATTAGTGAAGACCATTTCCTTCATATATACCCAGATATAACAGAACAGACACAAACTTTCTTCCTCCTCCCACTCTCTAAATCTCTATATATGCAGGTCAACTATCCAACCCTTCGAAACATGCAGCGTCAGCTGTTAGTGAGATACCCTAGAAGCATAATTGTATCACTTCTATATTTATGATCTTTTGAATAATATGTTAAATATCTTTCATATTGATCAATAAGTATGGGACTTGTTCGTGGAACTTCTTATTTATGTTTTGATGTTATTCTAAATTATCACTGATCTTATATCATTATGTAGGACAATTATGATTTAAGATCCGCACATGTATTAATTGATAATCATGTTTCATAGATTATGGATATAGGATATTAAATCAATAATATGGACATATGTTAGATAATAGGATATTGGATTGACCCACCATGAAATATTACGAAAATTGTTATATTCTTAAGTGTTACCAATTGATCTGATACATAGTGTATGTAGAATCCTTAGACCTGAGATCATCATTATTTCCTATATGTGTAATAGTTTACTTAAGAGGTTACCAAACATTACTCCTTGACTAGAAGGTAATAAAGGTAGTTTTCGAGTTTACTATAAAATATGCGGAGGAATATAAGTGATCAAGATGAAATTTACCCCTCCTATATAACAGGAGAGATATATCTAGGTGTCGTAGGGGTGGCCCCCATCTAAACCCAGCTAGCCTGTTAGCGAGTTATAAACCCATGTACGATGACATGATAGTCTCGGGAAGGAACTCGAGTGTAAGGGGCATTTGTAAAGACACTCCTCGGGGATATATGTATGAGCATGACGAAGCCTCGAGGGGGAGAGAGGTCATTCGATCCCTAACTCCCCACTACCTCTTTCTCTGTTTGGTCTGTAGCCACAACAGTTGGCGCCGTCCGTGGGGACGACGAAAGAGCCTCGAAACCGCAAGAGAAAGGATGGCATCGAAGAAAGCTTCGTCATCGACAGCGAAGAAAAAGGAGGCTGTCGCGGCAAGGCCCCGCATCAACACCAGAGCTTCGGCATCGGCGGTCGGGGCCGAAAACGACGACGCTCATCGCGTGATGGCCGACCCCGCCACCACCGACGCAGCGATCGACCCCGCCACCACCGACGCAGCGATCGACCCGCCACCACCGACGCAGCGATCGACCCGCCACCACCGACGCAGCGATCGACCCCGCCACCACCGACGCAGCCGATCGAGCGCGCATCGGCGACGCGACCGTTGGCTTCGCCACCACCGGCGCGACGGTTGAGCCCACTCCTCCGCGATCGCCGATCCCGGCAGTGCCGCTCCGGTGCTCAAAGACGGTAGCATCGGTGCCACCGGCCGCAGCCACCGCCCCTCGCACAGCGCAGCGGTCCCGACTACACCGCAATACGACCGACGGCACCTATGGCCTCATCCACGCCAGCGAGCACACCCCGCTAGCGTTCTGGCACGCCCAACAGAGCTAGCGACTTCGGGTGCAAGCGAGGCATGCAAGAGGCTCGAGTTTGCGTGCCCGCCGCTGGTCGCGCCGCAACACGCCCGAAGGGCGACAGCCGTGACGCTCCCACGCCCACCGCGTTCTCGCCACGCCGCGTGGATCCGAGTCCCGCTGTCCGCTGGCTCGCAGCAGCGCCATGGCCCGAGGACTTCAAATTTCCAGCTCACACGTCAGATAAAGGCGACACGACCTCGAGTTCGTGGCGCAGGTACGACCGCCATCGAGGCGGCAGCGGTGACGACACCACCAAGGCCAAGGCTCCCGCCGCCTCTACAGGGGTGTCGCTTCTTGGTTCTTCACCATGGAGCCAAGCTCAATCTACGCATGGGAGCAGATCCGCGACCGCTTCTACAACAACTTTCGTGGAACTATGTCGAGCGTGTCCACGCGATCGCTCTTCGCAATCAGCAGCAATCGCCTGGCGGGCCCGTGAGTACTTCCGACGCTTTGCGGCGTCCGTTGCGGATCCAAGACGCACGAGACCACGATCATTAACGCTGCACCGCAAGGTCTCCGCCCGGGGCTCTCGCCGAGTACAACGCACGAAAGCCGATCAAGACGGTGGCAAAGCTCTTCGACAAGATGGAGGAATATGCTCGGGCGGAAGACGACGCGGCGCGGCGCCGAGGTAGCGACGCCGCGCTAACGCAGCGGACGATGCGGCGATAAGCGCCACCACCAGCGAAGGCAAACTCTTCGGCAAGCGCCGGCAGAGCGCCTAAGGACGCCCCACCACACGAGCATGTCAACCGATAAGCCTCGCCGTGGTCGCCAAGCGCCCCGCCGAGCCCGCCACATCTTTGACGCGAGGGCGGTTCGAAGACAATGCCCCGCCGCCGCGGGTAGGGCTCGACGAGGTCGCGCCGAGGCCGCGCGAGGCCGCGACGGTGGACTCGAACGAGCACGGCGATCAAGACGCTCGCAGCGGTGCGAGGTGCACGCCAAGGCAATCACGACACCCGCTCTCGCACCACTATCGCGCGCCCGCAAAGCGCCGCCGTGACAAGGCTTTGAGGCGCGCCATCCGTCGTGGCACACGCCCAGCCTCGGACGCACCTCGCGGATCGAGACCAAGAGCCACAGCTTACGGTGGTCTCCGACGGTTGCCGCCGTACAAGAGCCTCCGAGAGCTGCGCGCGCCCACGCCCTAGAAGGCGCACCGACTAGAATCATACACGTAATCTCCGGAGGCTCATCCTTGGAGTTCGCTTCGGAGCGACAACGCAAGGCGTATGTGCGGCGACTACACCACGTGGCGGCCTACTCGCCGCACGCACCGCCGGCCTGGGCCCAGTACACGATCACCTTCACCCCAGCCGACGCTGAGGGCGTGGAGTTCCCTCATCAAGACCCCCTGGTCGTCCAGGCCACGATCGCCGGGTGCGACGTCAGGCGAGTCCTAGTTGATGGAGGAAGTTCCGCGAACGTCTTGTTCGCAGCAGCCTTCGTCCAGATGGCGATTCCTCGCAGCCGCTTAGGCCCCTCAAAGATCCTGCTCCAAGGTTTCGGAGGTGAGCCCTTACTAGCGCTGGGCCAAATATGTCTGCAGGTCTCCTTCGGACAGGGCGACAACGTGGCGGATGCGGACTCTACATTCGACGTTGTTGACATTCAGTACCCCTACAACGCCATACTGGGAAGACCGACCCTCAACTCCTTGGGGCGCCCCGCATCACGCGCTTCCTATGCGCTGTCGCCAGGCCCGCGGACATCATCACCGCCCCGGTGACCAACATATGGCCCGCAACATCGAGCATGGCACCGAGGCTCGCATCGTGAAGCTCGAGCGGTTTCTAGGTCCGCGCGCACTTCCAAGAGCCAGAGGCTCCATACCTCACCGCCGCGACGTCCGTCAAACGGTTAGTTCCTCGCCTTGTAATCGCCACCCGCGCAAACGGGCTTTAATAAAGTTCGCTTGCGGTTGTTTGTTTCTTCGCAAAGCCGCGGGCGAGTCCTCGCAGCACTCTCCCGCGTATGAATAAGACATACGGTCTCCGCCTACCGGGTTCACATGCGCACTCTGTGGAGTCTAAACTAGAATAAGACGCACGGTCTCCGCCTATCGGGTTCACGTGCGCACTCTACAGAGTATAAATAAGACGTCGCGGGGGGACGCCTCCGCACGCACTCTACGGAGTATAAATAAGACGTAGCAATGAGGCTTGCCTCCGCACGCACTCTACGGAGTACAAATAAGATGTAGCTATGTGGCTTGCCTCCGCACGCACTCTACGGAGTATAAATAAGACGTAGCGTTGAGATCCACCTCCGCACGCACTCTACTGAGTATAAACAAGACGCGGGTGTCCCGCGCGCGCGTTGGCGTACCCTCCGGAGCATAGCTAAGCCATGGTTGATAGTCCCACGCATACTCCGGAGAACAAATTAGACGCGGATGTTTTCCCTGCGCACTCTACTGAGTATAAACAAGACGCAGATGTCCCACGCACGCGATGGCGTACCCTCCGCGAGTGACCGGTAAGCCGTGGTTGTAGAACCACGCCTCCGGAGTACAAACAAAGACGCGGATGTTTTCCCGCGCACTTCATCGAAGTCTAAACAAGACGCTGAAGTCCGCGCGACGCGCTGGTGTTAACACCACGCGTACTCTCCGGAGTATAAACACGACGTGGATGCTGTTCCCACGCATTCGACGGAGGCCACACACAACGGCGCGGGGTGCTCCAGAGGCTTCGCGAAGGCCCGGCAAACCACGCGTGCCGCACGGGCATGGACAGCCGGCCGTGAGTACAGGAGCGAGCACGACTCCTGCATGCCGATCAAGCAGGCAGCGCAGGAGCTCAGTGGCTAGCGCCTCTGCAGGCGAGCTGGGAAGCCAGACGCCCTCGGCGGAAGTGCCCGTGCGGTGCGACTTCCAAATGGAGTGGACGCCGGCGCCATCGACGCCCGACCGGATGTGGCGTCGTCCCGGAAGGCGCTATAAGGCGGAGCGCCAGACTCCTCGTGGCCTACCGCTGAGCCGAAGGAGCCGAGCTCGCCGCTGGCGTCGTGGCTCTGGCAGCACCGCCGGGCCGCGACCTCCCCGCTCTCCCCATCTCAGGCGCCTGGTAGCAAGAGAAGGAGACGAGGGGAGCCAACAGGCGCTGGCATGGGGCAGCAGGGTGGAACGCCGCCACCATATGCTACAGAATGCTATTATCGGCGACAAGCAACCCGATGAAGTACAAGTGAATTGCCCATTACCCCGCGCCAACCGCGGCTCTTCGACGGGCGGCTGTGGCCGAAACACATCGCGGCTTCGCATCCCCCACTAGGACGGGATGTTCGACCCCGTGGTTGCCCAGGCGGCATCAGCCGCGTGCCGGAGCCCTCCACGCTACTGCTCGAAGTGCGAACAAGCCGAGTGTAGGGTGCGGGGTCTGGGAAAGCGAGTGCCGTTTCGCTCGCCTACCCGCCCCCTTTTTAAAGAACCCCGGAGGCAAGACCCCGGGTCTTACGCTTCAAGAGTCCCGTCACCACTCCAGGGGCACGTGGTGCGACAATTGTGCCCCCACCCCACTCACGGTGGCTCACACCACGCGCGCGCGCATCTAACCCTACTCTGTGTGGTCTAAAGCTGTGGGCGACGGCCAAGGGACACCTCCCCTGTAGCCGTACCACACCACGTGCAGCCCACCGCGGATCCCGCCTCACCTGTCCAATCGACGCTTGCAAACACAGCGCAGCAGTGGCGCCCATGAAGCCCCCCACTTGCTGTTACCGACAGGACCTACGGAGCTACGTCCCTGACATTCCATCATCCTACATTACCCTTACCCCACCCGGCAGCACAAAGTCGCCGCGTTTGCTTCACGGCGACCAGGCGCCACCCCGCCCACCACTTCGAGAGTAGGGGACGGAGCGCCGCGCGTCATCGCGACCAGGCGCCACGGCCGCCGCCACCACCTCGGGGTAGGGGACGGAGCGCCGCGCGTCATCGCGACCAGCCCCGATCCGCTGAAGGGTCCGCGAAGCTCCTCCGCCCGGAGCGGGCGCACTTCGCCGCGAGATTCTCAACCAGCCTTCCACGCCAAAGATGGCTTCCCATGCCGCCGCCGAGGCCTCCCCAGCGCCGATCTCGCTTCTCGCAGATGCACAAAGACGGCCCTTCTCTTCCTCCAAAGACGGCAACCTGTTGGAGCAGCCATCCCGCCTCCGACGCCTCTGCTGGGCTCGGGCTGCAAGCTTCACAGATAACCACAACCCCGCGCGTACACTTCCAAGCCCCGCAGAGGGCGCCCTAGCCGCATGTGCCTCCTCCGACGCAAACAGAGCCTTCTGCGCGCGCGTGCACTGGCTTCTAAGGCCTCCTGCTCGGATACGCGCCGCCGCAAAGACCCGGCTAAGGGCGAAGGTCTCGCAACACAATAATCAATACAGCGTCAAAGAGCTTCGCTACCATAGGTCGCAGCTTACCTCATTTCGAGACCTCCAACACTCGCCTAGTAGCCCCGCCGCCCACCGTCACGCCCGCCACCAAGCCGCCAAGACTCGGTCCGGGACAAAGTCCGCAAACTCGTGCGGCGCGGCGGCAGAACGGCGCCCCGCCATCGACGCCCTTCCCAAGTAGACGCCGCGACGCTGTAGGACGCCCACGCGCGAGACAGCGTTGCCGCAAGGGGTCATGGCGGTCAGCTCTCTCAACGATACAGGCACCGCCAATGTACGCTACTCTCCGCCCGCCACGCCCGCCGGGATCCTCGCATCCTCCACCTCCTCGCCGGCACAAAGAACCTCGTGGTCGGAGCTCGCCCCACCAAGCTTTCGCCCCCAGCAGTCGTGTATCCGAGCACGCCCGCGGGGATCTCCAGGCATTTTGCGTCCACGTCGGGGTCCCACAGGGCTCCGACTTTGCCCGCAATGTCGAAGCCCCGAGAGGCGACAGACGCGGGCCTCTTCGCCAGGGGAATAGCAGGCCGCCCCGCGTCGAAGAGCTCGCAGGAGGCCTCACCACGATGGAAGCACGCCCCGCCCCCACATCCTTCCCGGGCGACAACTCTGTCTCAACGACGGCGGCCCGCAAAGCAGTGTTCGTGCACGCCTCTGAATTGGCGTGCTCCACCACGCTAGCCCGCACAAGCGGGCCCTCCTCCCCATGGGACCGCAAGGGTGGGCTCGACTCAACAGGCGCCGGGCACCTCACGCCAAAGCCGCATACGCGATTCAATCGCCCAAGCCTCGCCTCCGCGTCGCAGCCACCGCAGCAGCGTGTTCCTCGGCCGTATAAGGCCCGAGAATCGCGCCACCGTGCGCCTCGCGCCCTCCGTAGACACCCCGTGAGTGGCCAAGGGGGAAGTTAACACAACATGCTCGCACCCGCATAACAAGCCGAGCCCCAACACTTACAAACCGCCGATGGGTCTCGGCAACAGGCACACACCCGGCGACGCTGTCACGCCGAAGCTTCCCAGAGCAAGGCGCCACCCGCCGCCAGGGTGCCGCGCCATACATGACAAGCTCCTCCATGAGGTCGCGCACATTAAAGCGGGCGGTGATCCCCACAAGCCTCCGCGCTATCCGCTCATCTTCAGCGCCTAGCGGGATGTCGGGCATGGGGTTGACCACAACTGGCCGCCCCGAACACTCAAGGCCGCTACCACTCGCCACGCGATGGTAGAACCACCACCTCGTCCAACCGGGCTCCCGCTCGCTCGCCCGACCGCGGAAAATCTTCTCACAGCCCGCGCGCAAGATGAGGTCGACGCAACCGAAGTCGCACAGTGCCCTATCACCCCGCCCACTCGGTTCACACCGGGCGTCGTGGAGGAATGCGAACAACGAGGCGGTTGGCCAGCACGCCTCCGAACGCAAGGCCCGGCTGTACGCCGTAAGGCGGCTATCACGCCGGGCGCATGGCGCCAACTTAAGCCCGGCGCTCGCAAGACGCCCGACAAGTTCGGCGGCCGAATCCGCAACCGCATCAAGGAAGGCGACGAACACGATCGCCTCCGCCGTGTTGGCGCGGTTCGGTCTCGCCGCCGCGGGCAGCCGTACCTCCCACGGTCCAACAGCCGCGCGCGGCCGCAAATCATCTCTCCATCACCGCCATGGCCAGGACGGGGAGCGCGACCCCATCCTCCCCGCCGCCCGCCGCCCACATCCGCTAATCCCGCCCACGAGTGTGTACGCCACCGAGCGGCAACTCCCGCCAAGACGACGCCGACACCGGCTGGCCGGGCGCGCACCTCATCTTCCGCCATCATCCTCCTACTCGCATCGCCCCGCCAAGAAGGACGCAGCAAGAGATAAGAAAGTGGGGCGCAACGAGGAACTTGAAGCTCGGGCAAGACAACGGAGGTGGTCTAACTCGGGGTATTTAAAACCCTTCACCTCCCACGATACCGCCGAACGTAAATGCCGAGACGAACCGCCCACCTTCCCGCAACCGTAACTGCCGCGTCACTTCCACCCACGCCGCCAGTTCCGGTTAGGTGCCCAATCCAACGGCCCCGACACCGCGACGACACACCAATGGTGCCTCGCCGCGGGCGCGCCCGGACCTGTGCAAAGACAACCTCGCTCCTTCTTCGACGCCGACTTCGCCGCGGGCGCTCATCCGCCCGCCTCTTAGCACATCGACCGGTGGCCTCGCAACGACCCCGCAATAAGCAGAGGCGACGCGCCACCTGCATATGGGGAACCGCAACCGCGTAACACGACGGGCGCGCCGTTCATGCGCATGACGACGGGCGCGCCGCTCAGCGCATGCGACGCCTCGCACACGCCCGATCAAGGGATCGAGTTACGCCCCGCATCACCGGCAACTCGGCGAGCGACCCGTTGTTGAGCCGAGCCGTCACAAGAACGACTTTCGCCACGCCACCGTCCGCGCTCTTCCACACCGCACCACATGGAGTCATACCACTCCGAGCCCGCAAATCTTCGCCTCGGGGCGACTCGACTCCGCCATAGATAAGCTTTCGCGCTCTTGCCGCACGATATACCTTTTCACTCTTATCGCAACCACTTTTCATACTCTAAATGTGTCCCATGCCTTTAGTAGGCGCAGATCGCGAGAGCGCCGACGCAGCGGTCGGGCCGCCGGGCAGTCCGCACCAACCGGGCGCAAGCTTAACCGTCCCAGCCCCGCCTCGCAGCGGCGCACGTGCACTACGCCGCCACAATGGCCCCGCTGCGACCCTCGGCCGACTCCGCCTCGCTCACGGCCATACAACGCCACAGGCCGCAGGACGGAGGGGCCAAAGGACTCGGCGGCATGGCTTCGGCCTGTGAAGCCCTTCACCATGAGAGGCTCCTGTCGTAGGGGTGGCCCCCACCTAAACCCAGCTAGCCTGTTAGCGAGTTATGAACCCGTGTACGAAGACATGATAGTCTCGGGAAGGAACTCGAGTGTAAGGGGCATTTGTAAAGACACTCCTCGGGGATATATGTATGAGCATGACGAAGCCTCGAGGGGGAGAGAGGTCATTCGATCTCTAACTCCCCACTACCTCTTTCTCTGTTTGGTCTGTAGCCACAACATTAGGCTTCTCGATGTGGTTAGATTAAGAAAGTGCATGGCTATGCCGAATGTGATTGTGAAGTCAATTACAACTGAGTAATCCACTACATGTTCGAATGAAGGATCGAGTTATCATAGGATAGTACGCTTCTCGCATTGAGTTTGATCTGGTATCATAAGGCAAAGGGATCGGTACAGATGCACTATATATATTCGTCTTATATTGTCTTTATATATATTTGGGAGTCATTATGTCCTACTAGGTGTCGGACCCGGATTTGAAATCCAGAATTCTCTGTAATTCCACCACACTATTTCCTAGATCAGTAGATAGTTCTTACAGTACATTGCTGAATCATTTCATACATCGCGAATATTCATAAAACCATAGTGTATATATATACACATCAGAGTTTAAAATACGTCACGTCGGACGACAGTTTTACATAATGGGCCTCCAAGGCCAAATACTTACAAATCAAAAGCATAGCAGTGGAAAGTGAGAACATCAGTGGGACCAAAAGCCACAGGCAAGCGACTGACAGGTAATTCTCATGTAGCAATATTATACACAAGCAACATTCAACATTAATGTCTGTAATCTTCAACAATCAACATTATACACAAGCAATATCTATTTGTGAAGCATACCTTAATGTTAAAACCGGCTTTAGCAATGATTTCAATAAACATCACACTGAGATCTTTTGCCTTCGCTCTCCCTTCCTCTATGGAGACTTTCCTGTTGCATGAGAACTTCAACAGAACTATAGCTTTCATAATCTGCTCGAATGTACTAACAGCGGGAGCATTCGGGAGACTTGCCTGTTGCATGAAAAGCATTCGAGAGCAAGGGGAGCGGGGAGCGGCGGGGGAGCAGTTAGAGTAGCGGGAGCAGGGGGAGCGGTGGGAGCAAGGGAGCAGCGGGGGAGCAGAGGCAGGAGTAGTGGGGGAGCAGCGGCGGGGAGTGGGGGCTGGAGCGACAGGGAGCGGCGGAAGCAGCGGGGGACCAGCGGCGGATCTCCAGGCTACTACGGTCGTGGGCGCCTTCGATTTCATTGATCTTCGCCGTCCACCGCTCCGCCTCTAGATTCGATGACCTCCAAGGCGCATCCGTCGCTGCGCCTTACCCCGCTCGATCTCAGCGCCTCGCGCTGATTCGCCGAGCTCGCCACGCCGTACTCCGCCCGCCTCCTCGGCGGATCCAGCGCGCAGTGCAGCCTCGCCACTCCTCTCCCACTGGTGAGGTGAAATCCAGGCAGTGGGAGAGGCGAGGATTGACGGACCTCCAGGAAGTGCGAAGGAGCGTCAGGAGAGGCGGCGGTAGCGAGGGAACGACGGGAGAGGCGGCGGATGTTCAGGCGTGAGCGACGGCGAGGCGCGCGGGTTTTGGGCGAAGTGAACGTGCGGGGCGTTAGGGTTGGGGATGATTTATACTCATGAGTGGGCTGCTGTTGGGCCACACATCGGCGCCATATTTGCACCGTATCAAAGCCATATCGCTGTATTTTTATTTTTTTTTGGTGCTGATATTTACCGATACTTTGTTGATACTGTATCGAGCAGTATTGCCGTATCAGATACATATCGTGTATGGATACGGCAGTGAAGTGCCGTATCGGTGCTTCTTAGGTGCTTGCTTGTCTCATGTATACTGCGGTTGCTTCTTGTGACAGGAATGGTGCAACAAGCAGATGGAGTTCGTGCTGGAACACGGAAAATTGGATAGGACCGAGGCAATGAAGGCCGGTTATGACCGCCATGCCCAGCTCGAGAAAGAGGTGAGCTCTACTGCTCTGGAGTGAGTGCTGCTTCATTAGATGGTTGCTGTCTCAAAATGCCTCCTCATCGAATGATAACGCCATTTTGCTGAGGCAGCAATACAGTAATATGTGTATTTTCACCATGAGATCACAATTCAGAGTTTTTATGAACAAATCACATCAAGCTACAGCATATGACTTGATTTGATATCCCCAATCATCTAAAAATATGACTGATTGTATATTCTCATGGACTTGGTTCCTGCTGACTTGTCGTAATACACATATTCCAGAGAACCATTTCTTCCTGTCTTTAGAACATTGAGTGAATAACTGATCAATTTCATTTTAGAGCAGGTTATTGAAAGAGTAGATGTTGCCATTTGATCTGTGGAAGAATCATGGGCGGTAAAATTCATGAACTTTGTTGTGGGAACAAACCAGTTATTGTTCGTAGGCATCACACGGGAACTTCCAGTGTAAGTGCTAATATGCTTTACACTTTCAGGGCTAGAAAGTTCACTTCTCATTGCAACTGTAAACTAGTATTTTGTGAACTCCATTGTAGTTTTGGTTTCCAGAGTTCATATAAAGCTTTTTAGCTTTATAAACATTCTTTTTAGTACATTTGGTTGTAAATCATGCTGCTGCAGGATCGGGGTTGTTGAAGGTTCATGGATGGTAGGAGTTATTGTTGAAATCCGAATGCCCTTGGATGACATTTCATTTCGTCCAATCTTGGTGGATACAAAGACACGTTCCAAGAAGAAAAGGTGGTATTAAGCAGCCGCCTAGGTGGGCCTAGGTGCTGGGTAGAGCCACACCGCCGCGCCTCGGCCAAAATTGGTGAGCTAGGCGGCCAGCCCGTCAAAGCGGCTGTCGGTGGTCAAAGGCGAGGTGAGAAGATGGTCCTGGGCAGACGAAAGGTGGTCCGGGGAGAAAGAGAGAGGCACATGAAGATCTCTCGTCGGCCCGTGTGTTGCCGGCACATTTGTAGGCCGCTGTCATCACAGATGGCCCACACTATGCCAACGCATCCACAAGCCGCCGACACCATGTACAGTACCGTCAACGATGAGATCCAACCAGATCTAGACGTTGGCAACCTCTCTGAGCAAAGAATAGCGGCGGGAACATTGGGGGAAAAGGGGAGGCAGCGGCGGCGCTAGGGGAGCAGGGAAGGGGAGGAGGGGAGGCAACTGCGGCTGGAGGAGCAGGGGAGGGGAGGCAGCGACTGGAGCAAGGGTGGTGGCGATAGAGGAGGCGACGGCGTCTCTTGGGAGAGCAAGGGTAGCGGCGGCGATGTCGCTGGGAGAGAAGGGGAGGCGACGCTTGTGGAGAAGGGGAGGCGGCATCGATGATGCTGGGGGAGAAGGGGAGCGGGGGAGAGAGTAAAGGTGAGGCGAGGCGTGCGAAGTGAGAACGGGAAGAGATAAGGGGTGTGTGGTGAGAAGTGAACGGGGGAGAGAGAGAGGAGGTAGGGGGAGGTAAATGGGTCGGTGGGCCAGCTATATGTATAAATAGGCCTAAAGACTAAATAGATTAGGAAGAAAATAAAATAGAAATTAATAAACCTCATTTTTAATTCCGCCGCCGCCTGTTCCCAGAACCTCCATTACGAAGGGAAAAAGATGATTTGCTTCTAGACTGTACTTAAGACCTTATTGAGATAAATTTATCTAATACCTAGATATGTAAAAATATTCGAGGATCCAATTATTGCTGACTATGGTACCTTCTTTTAAGGAATCAACTCCAGGGTCAATCATTCAGTATATGAAATAGAATGATACTTAAATTGCTCCAAATTGATTGTGCCTGGGCAAGTGCACTCTTCAGGAAAGATTGTAGCACATGCATTCTGCCATTCCCTCTATATTGCCCCATTTGAAAGATGCATTTTATACCTTTTTTCATGTGAAGTTCTTGATGAGGTAAATTGGTGAGTGATACTGTTTAGAAACAAATTCATACAAGTATAATCCATAGTTGTCTACAACTTCTAGTGTTTTGTCTCACATTATGATGATAGCAGGCTAGCGGCTATGAAGGTTTGTATGATGGGTGTCTTCTTTTTTACTTATAGTTTGTGGTTTATGGTTTATGCTATAATAACTAGTTTTTAAATTATACATTTTTTAAGGCGAGATCAACAGAAAGATTGTATTAAATAGTGTACTGAGTTCAGCTATACCAGCCAAAATCACATGTGACTATTTTTCTCTGTATACTACCTCTCACGAACAGACAAAATTCAAAAATTTAAACCATAAGCCACAGTCCAAAATAACTCATCTGATATGTGGCCCCGGTATTTTTGTGGCAGGCTATAGCTGATGTGTTACAAGTACCTATGGGACAATTTGATTACTGAGAAATTCCCAGCAGATAATTTCTGCAGCTATTTTGACCTGGACTCCAATAGCCCATCTGATATCTGGCTGATATTTTTGGGGCAGGCTACAGCTGATGTGTTACAAGTGCCTAAGGGACATTTTGATTACTGAGAAATTCCTAGCAGATAATTTCTTCAGATATTTTGACCTGGACTCCAACTACTTGTTATCAGACAATGTCGAGTGGTACATTAGCTTAGTAGTCTAGAGTTTAATCTGGAATATAGTCAAATTCTGGTTCCATCACTGCTCCCAGCTATAAGTGTCCAGGGGACGCAACTCTTTTATTCATCGGGTGCTTGCTGTTGGCAGCGACAATAAGGAGGTAGCGGTGAGGTGTTGGTTCACAAGGGACGTACCCTTAGGACTAGTAATACTTTAGGCCTTCCTTCAGTAGACTTTAGTTTCTGGCTGTGCGGATTGGTTTTTTTATTAAAATTATACTGTAACAATTATTAGTTTTTTAGTTATTTCATTAAAAAATAAAAAATATAGTTATTTGTTCATGGATAATACAAAGAAACAAAGAACAAAGAAAATAACAAAAAGAAAAAAAATCAAAATTAAGAAATTGATATATTCCAAATAATTTTTAAATTCTGAAAACAAAAAAAATCAAAAATCGAAGTCAATTGGAGCAGCCTCTGCCTAGACAATGGTGTACTTTACCAGACATAAGACTTCTATTAGTTGATCACTCTATGGTTGTACCCCTTTTCCTATTATTAATGAAATTTGAGCTCGTGTTTCGCAAATGGAAAATCACCTGAAAATAAAATAAAAAGAAAACGTTGCAAAAAGGTCAATGGAAGGGAATACGTGAATCGACTGCCACGCGTAAACGCATACACCGTGATCAGCGCCCTCCTTTGTCGTCGTAGTCTCTCGATTGGCGAGGCTAGGAGCCAAGGGCCTCGACTATTATAAAAGGAGTTGGTGGTTGTTGTAGCGTCCCCCTTTTATTTTTAGCCATTTGATTTGATCGGACCATCCTCGTCGCCCCCCACGCCCCCTACGCCCTCCCCCTCGCTCCCCACACCCCCACGCCCGCCGCTCGCCTCCCCGCCCCCCGCCCCTCGCCCCCGCCTCCCTCGCTCTCCCCACGCCGCCGCCTCCTCCCCTCCCTCCCACCCCGCGTCGCCGCCTCCTCCTCCCCCACCCCGCGTCGCCGCCCTCCCTCCGCCCTCACCACCTCCGCCCCCCCGCTCCACCGCATCCTCCTCCCCGAACCGCCTCCTCCCAGCCCGCACCGCCTCTGCCTCCTCCTCCATGGGTGCCTTCCTACCTCCACTCGGCACCCGCCCTATGCGCCTCCGGTCACCATCCTCGGATCCGGCCAGCCCGCCTTCGCTCATCGGCGCGCCTCCTCCCCTCCCTCCCACCCCGCGCCGCCACCGCCTCCTCCCCTCCCTCTCACCCCGCGCCGCCGCCGCCTCCTCCCCTCCCTCCCACCCCACGCGCCTCCTCCTCCCCCCCCCTCCGCTCCGCCGCCGCCTCCTCCCCCCACCCCGCGTCGCCGCCCTCCCTCCGTCCACACCACCTCCGCCCCGCCGCATAGTTTTAAAAAAGAGTTTTTTTCTGGTCCAAGTAGTTATTTTCTTAACATGCTACTTGCTAAACATCTGAATCAGGCAAACAAAGGATGTGGTAAAGGCGGTGAAGAAGCGATTGCAAAACAAGGACCTGAAGGTTCAATTCTATGCTTTGACGGTATGTACTTCCATTATGCCATAATTTGACATTGTAAAATCATCAATTTCCATGTTATTACTTTTCTTACAAAGATCTTAGCTTGAGAAATACTTTCGTACATAGTAAGATTCAAAGATGTTATTTATCTTATTCATATTAGTTATAAAATTGGTGCAGTTGTTAGAGACAATGATGAAGAATCATGTGAATATGTTCATTGAAGTTTCGAGCAAAGATGTTCTGCAAGAAATGGTTAAAACCATCCGTAAGAAGGTTTCTTTACTCCCTCCTTACTTTTACGTGCCCTTCTCCTTTCCTAGATCCGAGTACATGCTAAATATCGAACATGTCTGTGCTAAGATTCTAAGCATTTTCTTGTTTGGAATTTGCTTTGAATGATATGCAAGTAAGGGATAAGGTATTATTACTTTTATACTCATGGCAAGAAGCATTTGGTGGACTCGAGGTAAATACCATAATATCACCGGGCATATCTTGAAGTAAAGGTATGCAACTAATTCTGTTTGTTCCTAGGAAGTAGAAATATTTTGTGTCATGTTCCAACCGGATATGTTCCAAAAGCATGTCCTCTCATCCAACATACGCAGATCATGTGATTATGCTCATTTTTGGGAAATAAATTCTTTTAGATGTAACTTTCATGCGAATTGTGAAAATTTGTTACAGAGGACAAGTGTGGCATTCCCAAGACGTCCCATAGATGCCCCACCAATATTTACTCCTCCTGCAACACATAATTCTCAAACCTATGGTTCACCCAGATATGCTGTGGGAAGTCTGAACGAGAGAATGTCCTCTGATGGCGAGACTCTGAGGTTATGTCCTTTTTCTTTATTGGACTCATTTCACTTGCTGAGTTATCACCCAGTTACTCATTTTGTGATTTTAACATTTCTCCCCTTTTTGCTATTACAGTTTTGGGGGTTTAAATCTACTGAACGATATGGTGCATGCTTTGAACCCATCTGATCTCACAGTAGTAAAAAATTCTTAACTTGTGACCATCTGTACTAATACGATACCCAAGTGACTGCAAGCGGTTGGTGGAGAGGATTACTGTCGAGTTGTAATACAATACCCAAGTGATACAGTTTCTAAATGGGTAAACGCAGCACATGTGCTCTGTTATTTCTTTCCTTATGCAGGCCTTTTCCATTTCAATTGTTTTATTTGTTTTCCTGAACTAACGGTGCATCTTACTTTGACAAACATGAACTATAGTTCTTTGTTGACTTTGTCTCATATCTAGAGCACCTTGCCTTGATGTTTGTGATCTTTTTTCTTAGATCTTATTGACTGATATTTGCAGAAAGATCCAAAAACTGGAGAGGTTGAAGGTTTGTCGTTTGAGTTCAACCTCTGCGAAGCTGTGGCCTCATGGGAGCAGGTGAGCATGCTTTCTACTAACATTTGTATGTGATTTTACAAATCCAATTAACACCATCATCTTACATGATGAACGCAAAACGACATCGGTGATGTTCACCGAGCTGTAGTTGTATGAGTATCTGATAGCTCCATCTTGTCGCATAAACACTGTAACATAAGCTATTGATACAGTCACTTAGTTGTTTGTTTCCTAGGTTCGCAATAGTACCACAACACTCACAAAGGAGTACATTGATGCATTGCCAAATGGCTGGGAGGGGTATGCATGGCGCAGGATCAACAAAGGAATGCTTCGTGGTAGACATAAGTCTTGCGTTTCACATAGACTTACAAATGGTTAACTCCACCAACAGATTATTGATTGTGTTTAGTTTTGAGTTTGCAGGAATAAGTGCCAGAACAGAACTCTCTGCATGGAGAAGCTTTCATTAGTTCTGCCTGAGATGTCACTATACGTACCTCGGCAATTTGATAGATGTGCTGTTGTCGGGAACTCCGGGGATCTTCTTAAAACTAAATTTGGGGATGAAATTGATTCTTATGATGTCGTCATTAGAGAAAACGGTGCACCCATCCATGTTTTGTAAGATTATGTCTGCTGCTCTTGTTTTTCCACTTGGACATGCCCTGACTTCTTCTATCTGCATTGCAGAACTACACGGAATATGTTGGTACAAAGAGTACATTTCGCCTTCTTAATAGAGGATCTGCAAAGGCACTAGATAAAGTTGTTGAGTTAGATGGTAAGTTTGCCAGCCATCTATTTGCCTATCAGTGTGATTCGGGTAACTTAGCTATCATATTTTAGAGAGTAGGGTGCCTTTGGTACATGTTCCATGTTTTCTTATCTGCCTGTTGGAACTCTTGCTATGCAGGAACTTCCAATAACCAATCCAAGATACCTCATGCTAAGCACATCATTTCGCTCCTCTGCTAAAGGAACTGGGCTTAAAGCCCTTGAAACATGATGACGTAAGAAATAGTTGATATTTATTATTCAGTTCGAGATTATATTTGATAGTATGCATCACTTTTATTTGATTTTCCGTTGCAACACACAGCACTTATTAGTATATATATATATATATATATATATATATATATATATATATATATATATATATATATATATATATATATATGAAACCTCTTTTCTACACCCGGTGTAATTACACCCTATGTCGTATCTCACAATGTAGGGAGTATCTCGCGCAATAGAGGGTATGTATACATAATATACGAGTATTTAAGACCATCTAGGTGGTATGAATAATTTTTTAGAGGTAGTATGTAGATTTTTTTGACATACTTATTTTTATGTGCGTATATGAAGGTATTTGCAAAATACGCTAAAAACTATGGACTTTCTTGCAATTTTTCATGTGTTTCACATTAAAGTATCTTATAATTAGTATACGAGTATATTTAAAGTGATAAAAGAGTATTTCAAGTTCGTTTAGGTGGTATATTAGAGGTGTGTGTAATTACACCAGTGTAAAATATTATATATATATATATATATATATATATATATATATATATATATATATATATATATATATATGTGTGTGTGTGTGTGTGTGTGTGTGTATTGGTGACGGCTAGTTATTGGGAGGGTGCGACCGATTTGTAAGAAGGGCGTTCGGTCGGACATTGAAGGATGAATAAAAATATTGGTAATGCGTTTGATCTTTTCATCCTGAAGCCAACAACAACGACATTTCATTCGTCATTTCCCGTGCGAGTGCATCGCCTATTTCTGTCTCGCGCGTGATGTAGGAGCCTCGATCGGCGTGCTGTGGAGACATGGTCAAGGCATCGCATCATCGGCAGTGCACGGTCTGATCGTGAGTACTCCTATTTGTTTCGTTTCACGCCTTCGTTGAACGCACGTGGCCAAAAATCGAGGAGCATTGCACAGCGTCTCTCACCCATTGTATTAATACTGCATAGTATGGATATGTTCTTTTTGGTTGCGACTGATAGCTTTTAATTATGATTGATGGTTTTTTAGTTGTTTGTGATAGAGATTACGGAAAGAGAAATACTCGCTTAAGATTTTTGATGGTACAGATATTAGTTTTTTAATATATACTACAATTAATTTGTAGACTTCATCTTAAAAAAATATTCCGTTTAAAAGTTAGTTACTATAGTAAAAATTAAAAATAACTTTTAGAAGTCGCAAAAGAACAGAGCCTATGTGTGCTCTGGCCGAAGCTTCGATGCTCTAACTGCATGATTTGATAGTATGCACTTCCTATTGAGTTGACTTAGTTTGGTTAAAGCTGTTGGTTTTCATGTGGTGAACAAAGCATTGGCCGTGTCTTTAGTAATTAGTGCAAGACAATTAAGGTGAGGTTCATTGGGCCATGTGTTTTTGTGCATGCATCGGTAAAAAAAATAGATTGCTTTGTATACATTGTAGCTGGATATTTTTGTATATATTTTTATGATTTGTAGGTTATATATATATATATATATATATATATATATAACCTACAAATCATAAAAATATATACAAAAATATCCAAATACAATGTATATATTGTATATATATATATATATATATATATATATATATATATATATATATATATGTATATGTATATGTATATTAGAAAAAGCTTCCGTAGAGGATTGCAATCATTCACCCTCTCCGATTGCTATCGATGATCTTACAGGTTGAAATTTTTAGTTGAAACTTGTTTAAACTCTTGGGCTAAAACTTGAGTTCTAAAATATGAAACTATTTGAAATTTTGGCTTAAAAACTTTCTTAGAATTTTCTAAAAACTTCTAAAAACGTGTGAAACTCACTGAAACATAACACTTTTTAAACTTCATGAAACTTGTTGAAATTACATAAAACCTGTTGCTTACAGTATACTGTTGTCAGTCGCAGTGGTGGATCCAGAAATTTTAAGATAGGTATTCGAAGTTATAAAAATATTATTCAAAATAAAACGTAAAGATTCACAATAGCGAAAATTAAAGTACAATTGTTTATACTAGAGACAACATCTCAAATAATATAGAGAAATTAAACATTAACGCAATGATGCTTCATGTCTTGGAAGCGAGATATAATGTTATGCAGATAAGCACACAAAAGGAAGCAACTTTAGTGATGAGTAAAGAACAGAACTGAAAGTCTAATAGTTTTAACCATATTGACTGAAATTAGAAATGAATTCTTTCCTTAGAACTACTAACCTGAGTTAAAGTTTAATCTAAATAATTCTGTAATAGAGTTGTACAATCACAACAAGATACTTTAATAAAGTGAAAATGCAATTCTCTTTGTCAGATTTTTTGTGTTCTGTAAGCAAAAGTTTAAAAGTGCTTTTATCATAAGCATACTTTGTTGAACGATTTCTAACTAAGCAACATAAGCAGTATTACCTAAACTGCTAAACAAAATATGAATCGAACAGTCAGACACCAAAGGGGATCAAATTATCTAAATGACCAACACATCAAGTTACAAAAAAGACTTACAACACGTGTAAATCATGACAGTGGGTCTGGATCAGTGTCTGTGCCAATTTGGGCCTGAGAGAGAAATGAGCCAAAAGAATCCAGCACCAATTTATGCTGACTGGGTATGAACATGACAAATTTGACTTAACTACTAGTATATATATGTATTGTATCTTGTATATAGTAGATATTTTACTAAAAATTTTAGATATTTAATTGAATACCTATGAATTTAGCTAGCACCGCCCATAGTCAGTCGCTTCCCTTTCCTGTAAGCCTAGCTTCGCCCAGGAGCCAGCAGACTCTCCTCTACTCCCTCCTCCTAGCTGTTCCCGAGTGGACTGGCCGAGCCTAATGGGCTTCATACAATATATACTGTCGCCTCAAACTAACTAATCCATGGGTTCCTCTCAAGTAAAAAAACGTATTCCATGGGCTAAGCATATTCACATACTGCACGGTCTTGCATACGTCCGGATTTAGCTTAGATAGCTTTAGATCTACTGATGTTGAGTGAAACTTCGTAGGATAGACTCTTGTGATGACCCGATCGCTCGCCGTTGAGGAGCCTGGAGACCCAAGTCGCACCGATCCGCGGAGAAAAAGGGGAAATCAAAGAGAATGTGACGGGAAATTGGAGAAAGAGGTGACAAAGGAGATGGGGAATTGTGACTTTTTTTCAATTTCTTCCACACTTCAGTTGAATACATGCATGGCTTGCAGTCTTGCACGCCAACACAGAGGGAAAGCTAATTGAGGCTAGGCCTGGTAATGGGCCGAGGCCAAGCCGAACCCCACCCCAGCCCATGTGTTTGGGGTGGCCCCAATCGTCATTCAGCCTACTACTCAGCCTTTCCACCTAATCTAGCCGACCCCATTAAACAACAAGTTCGTAATTCCATCCTGGCCCATAGTGTATCCTCGGACCGGCCTGCTAAATCTGAAGCAGGTAAGTCTTGTGGCCAGCTTTGCAAAGCTGCAAAGCTGGACCTGGGCGCCTGGAGTTCTGCAAGGCTGGACGTCTGGACAGCTTGTGGGTTGTTTGCTTGCTGTGCAACAGGCTAGACGGCTTGTTTTGACTGGTGACTACTACAATAACGACAACAGCTTTGCATTGCAGATTTTTTTATGAACTACAACGACTAAAAGTTCCAACTTGAGATCATTATCCCATATGTTAAGGAAATGAAAAGACAAGAAAGGAATAATTTTTCTTGTTACATTGGATGAAACAGAGATACAACAAAAAACAGTCATGACCAAACCAATGCTTCTAAATGCTTGTAAACGAAATGAACAACTATTGCTTCTTGTACTAACTGATTCCTATCTTGAGTTGCTTCTTGGTCTCAGCCCAATCAATTCCTAACAACAATGCAAAGAAATTTAGAGTTTATCTGCTATATTGTATACATTGTATCAATAGATCAAAATAACAAAAGACATAAAAATTTTCAAGACATAATAATTTTTTTAAGTCAAGACATGAATTGTGTCAACCAATGCATTGAACAGAAGAACTTAGTAAAAACATAGTTCCACGACTAAAAGATTATTTGTCAACCATTCAATACCCTAACAAGAAGAGTAAAAACAGAGTTTTGATTATACTAAAAGTTTTTCAAAGTAAAAACATAATTTAATTTCCAATATCCAAACTTCAGAGTAAATTCTTGTACTGTAGATTATAGAATCTAGCATCAACCTTATTTAAGTGCCTAATCTTATTTAAATGCTTAATCTTCAACCGGCGAAGCTTTTCAGAATCTGTTAAGCATTACTCTACAGTTTTGAGATAGGACAAAGCTAGCAGCTGTAAATGAACGTCATGGACATACATATAACTCCAATATATGTTATTCATTACTCTACAGTTTCTGAGAGATCAATAAAGACCATTCTAGTAAAAGGAATATCTTGGTGCAACAAATGTAATTGCAACCTAGTTAGCTACTGGGCTATATAGCATACTGCAACCATACACACCTGAACTGATGACTAAACAAAGTCAAATGACAGCAGTCAGGGCTGCCAGGCCAAGTAGTTTTGTTATAGATTTTCTTAGTATTTTTGCAGCAGCCATGTCACGACTATATGCAATTTTAATCACACTAGAAAAATTTTCTCTAACTGAAAAATCAGGCACATGATATGTGGTGATAAACAATACCTTGAAATGTCCTCTTGTAACTCACAAGCACTATATCCTTCCATTGCTTCTCCTGCATATTGAATCACAAGAAAATAGTTCATATTATTGGAAGGTACAAGTACTGCTTAAACTAGAAGTAAAATGCTGTAGTAATTATCAATTTACCTTCATCATCATCATTATCATTAAATCCAATAAACCAATCTTTGCTGCAGATTAGAGCCTCAAGGCTTTTAGGGGATAATGAAGTCCTATTTTTACCAATAATTCTGCTAGCAGCACTGAACGCTGATTCAGAGGACACCGTACTAACAGGAATTGCTATGGAATCTCTAGCCATCAAAGGCAAGATTGGTAGACATCCGCGTTTCTCTTCCACCAACCCAAAACATCAAAACTCTCATCAGAGTTCAAGGGGACCCTAGGATCTTCTAAGCATGTGTCAAATTCAGATTGTTGTGCATGTGCCTCTAGATTTTGTAAAGCAAAATGAGTGAAGGTAAATTCTATCTATCGTTTACCAAAAATGCACCTCTTGAAGAACTTGGACAAGAACTAGGCCCACTAGCGACCATATGTTCATCAGATTGTACAAATGTAGGCAAGGTGCGACTCCTCACAATTTTCTCATACTTTAAATAATACTTACCTACAGTAGTACGCAGCTTCCTCATCGTTTCCTCAACATCTTGTTCAATGGTATGAAAATAGAACCAAAGAAAGTCAAATTTCTGTGAAGGGTCCAACACGGCTGCTGCAAGAAGCACAACATTAGGCTCAGACCAATACTTCTCAAACTTGACATACATAGCACGGGCCATCTCATTTAGAAGCTCATCTTGGTTCCACCTTTCATCGAGTAAAACATCCCGAATTGCCAACACCAATATCAAAAAGTGGTGTGCCGTTGGGTGTTGATATGCTGAAAATGCCTTTGTGGCATCACTAAAAGCCTGCAAAAACCCATAAAGAGCTTGAGCCTTTGCCCAACCTTCCTCAGTTGGAACTTCATGGTATTGCTCAGTAGCATATATATTGGGCTACAATTATGGGTTAGGCCCAAAATTACTAGCCCATTTAAATTCTGGCCTCTACCTTATTTAAAAGTCAACCCAACCGTATCCTTATCCTTTTCTATTTTTGCCCATTTGGTATGACCCAAAGTCAACCCATTTAGAAGCCCAACCCTCTTAGCCCTATAAATCCTTGCCCATTACCATGCCTATTTGAGGCGCATTTGTGCTGCCTTTCTACCGGACCATGGCCCACCACATGTTGCATCCCCCTATGCACATGGTACACAACCTAGCACCCATTTTCTGTCTAAAAAAAATAAAAACAACATATTTTCATATCTTTTTTGGGGGGAGAGGGATGGATGTAGGATGAATGGGAGTCCAAACATTTTAAGTTGCGAGAAAAAAAAATCAAAGATCTAGTTACAATTTCAAATTCCTAGTCCAAAGATTTAAATTTCTAGTTCAAAGTTCACATGTACCATGCATGCAAAGAAGCGGCACCCATTCAAATGCTGACTAAGAGCGTATACGGGACCAACAATTTTCTTAGCAAGAATGTCCAATGCTTTTGAGGCATGTTGATTTTCTTCAATTTGGTCTTGCTGATACGCTGGTATGAGTTCTTCACAGGAGATGAATGGGCACGCTGTTAATCTATGCTTGGTTGGTTTTCATGGGAGTCGATATGGTGGTCTACCGACACGGATCAAGTGCATGTGGTGAAATCAAAGGGAGGACCAGAGAGGCCGTAGGCTGTAGAAGGTCATGTAGAGAGGCTAGTTGTTCATGCTAGGTAGATGCTAGCATGGAAGGGTCTAGCGCGATGTCCCTCTTAGGTCACTGGAGGAATGTGTGAACGGTATCCCATAATGTTATAATCTCATCATTTAGGGGCTTCTCCAGTGGGGTGGCCTTGAAAACGTTATGTACCATATCCACCTAGACCTTCACCAAATCGGTCCCTAGCTGCGCACCATGCACTAGTGTCCCTAGTGGGCGTGGAAAAAGTTTGTAAAGAAATCAGGTAGAACCAATAAGAAAACAATTCATAAAGAAACCTAAAGAAATTAGAAGAACAAGAACGAGAAACTGAGCCAAGTGACTCAGGCCCTGTTCATATTGGCTTCTAAAAGCTGCTTTTCTATAGTACTTAGCTTTCAAATAGAGTGTATTTTTCAGGCGGGGTCTACTAGTCGATTGAAGTAGATACTATAATGACTTCATTTATATCGGCCAAAATCACATGCGAGCATCTCTCTATAAGTTTCTTTGCAAACTATTACTATTCATCAGACAAAGCCAAAAGCCATCAACAAAATCCAATATGAACGCCCCCTCAGCCTCCCAAAGCACTCATCGAGTAGGGCCCACAATTCATCCACTTTGAACTAAGTAATGCATGGTATTAGCTTACCTGATTTAAACTACTCTATATCGAGCCTATCTGGAAAAGAACTTGCTTATATGTGGCTTCTTGGTCTTCTAGAGGCGATCATCGATATCCTTTTGGGGATGTGAGATCTCATTTAATGTGACATGTATCGAAGTCTTCTAGAGGCGATCACCGATATCCTTTGGGGGATGTGAGATCTCATCTAATGCGACATATATCAAGGGATGTCCTTTGGGGAACCCCTGAGTGGCCTTCCATAGGGAGAAGACCTTTAAGGGAGTCCTTTTCCATTTAGGAAACTTTTTGTAGAGAGACTTTCTTTGAATACTTGATTCCGTGAAGAGTACAAAAACTACCTGAATACGAAGAAGAAAAAGAAATTGTAGTTTAAGGAGCCCAATACTGGCAAATTATAAATAAAGTTTGGATAGTATTATATGGTGTATAAGCTGAAGTGTAAGCATCCTCCACAACAACAAGAGAAGCAAAAAAGAAAAAAATGCCTAAGCGTAGAAAATCCAAGGACAACAACAGAGCCAATGGGAACCATGTGATTCACCATGTAAGTATGCATTGAGAGGGAGTTTTAAGAATAACAATGCATATTTAGAGAAATATTCTAGAAGATTTGGGGGTTTACATCGATATGTAGATATTTACCATGGAAGATTGTTGTAGGGGTGGCCCCCACCTAAACCCAGCTAGCCTGTTGAGGAGGTTATAAACCATGTATTAAGGATGTAGCTGCCCTCGGTCACAGGCTCTGTGTAAGGTTACGATGGTAAAGACGCTCGTTACGAGGGAACGCATATATATCATATCGAACCCTTGGGAAAGACCAAGAGGTCATTTTGTTCACCTAACTCTCCACTACCATACCCCTCTCTCTCTGTTTGGTCTGTAGCCACAACAGTTGGCGCCATCCGTGGGGACGACGGAAGCAAGAAGACCTTAAGAAGGATGGCACCAACATCGCCGGCGGCGAAGAGGAAGAAAGGGGTCGCGGAGGCGGCACCTCGCGTCAGCATCGGCACCGCAACGTCGGCATTGGCGGCTATAGGAGTGAACGATAACACTCACGATGCAGCCGTCGACTCCAACCCCGCCTTCGCCGACGCAGCCGTCGACTCCAACCCTGCCTTCGCCGACGCAGCCGTCGACTCCAACCCCGCCAGCTACCACAGCACCGGCTGGGCGGCGTAGGGAACTAGCGTCGACACCCACGGAGATGCAGAAGTGTCAAACGGTCCCGTTAATACTGCGACCCGGGCCAGTAACGCGGGAATCCACCACACCGATGGGGTGGACAATTCGGCGGTGCAAGCGGTGGTCGTGGCTGCCAAGCTAGCGCGATCAGGTTCGCCGCCCGTTTTGACTACGCCGATGCAGAGACCCTGCCGGCCGCCTCCATACGCTCCGGTAGTGCGGATCTCGCGACACCGTGCGAGCCATGCAAGAGGCTTCGAGCTTGCAGACCCCGACGGCCGTCGCGCTGGGGACCCGTCCGCAGCACCCGCCGCAAGCGCCCCGTAGGATCAGGTCGTCAATGTCATCTCCGGAGGTTCGTCGTCGGGAGCCTCGCAGCAGCCACAGCCGGGAGTAGCTCAGGGTGAAGTCACCTTTGCGCCCGTCGATGCCCGGGGCGTGGAGTTTCCCCACCACGACCCCCTGCTCGTCCGAGTCGACATTGCAGGATGCGACGTCTGGCGCGTCCTCATCGACGGAGGTAGTTTGGCGAATGTCATTCTGGGCCGCCCTGCCCTCATCTCCTTCGGGGCGGTCCCACATCATGGCTTCCTATACCTGAAGCTCCCGGGCCCGCGAGACATCATCACTATCTTTGACGACCAGGACCTCGCCCGACGCATGGAGTTCACAAGTCCCCACCGTAGGGTGCACGCCCTCGCAGGCAAGCCTAAGGCGGACACACCATCTGCCTCGGGGTGGACCCCTAAGCCTTGACCGAAGGGCGAAGTCAAGAGGGTCCCCCTCCAGGCCGACGGCCGACTCGTCTCCATAGGTAACAGCTTCCCCCCGGAGATGGAGCAAGAGCTCCTCCAGGTTCTCCAGAACAACGCAGACGTCTTCGCGTGGTCCCCGGAGGACATAAGGGTGTGGACCGCTCCCTCATCGAGCACAACCTAGCGGTCCGTCAGGATGCCAAGCCGGTCAGGCAAAGGCTTCGGCGTATGTCCGTGGACCGGCAGTAGGCAGCCAAGGTGGAAGTGGTGAAGCTCCTGCAGGCTGGCGTCATCCGCGAAGTCCAACACCCAGATTGGCTCGCCAATCCGGTGCTAGTGAAGAAAGCCAACGGTGCCTGACGCATGTGCATCGATTTCACCGCCCTCAACAAGGCGTGCCCGAAGGATGACTACCCCCTCCCACGTGTCGACCAACTAGTCGACGCTACGGCTGGCTGCGAACTCATGAGCTTCTTGGACGCTTACTCCAGTTATCATCAAATCTACATGGCCAAGGATGATGAAGACAAAACCAGCTTTATCACTCCGATAGGAACATACTGCTTTGTTAGAATGCCCTTCGGCCTGAAGAATGCCGGCGCAACTTTCACCCGCCTCATTGCGCTGGCGCTGACCTCCCAGCTAGGGAGGAATGTCGAGGCGTACGTTGATGATGTGGTCATCAAAACCAAGCAATTGGCTGCTCATACCCACGACCTCCAAGAGACCTTCGACAATCTCCGGAAGGCGGGCATCAAGCTCAAACCGGACAAGTGCGTGTTCGGTGTGCAGGCGGGCAAGCTTTTGGGCTTCCTGGTGTCGGGGCGCGATATCCAAGCCAATCCCGACAAAGTCGACGCAATCCTTCCCATGGAACCGCCCAAAACGACACGGGAAGTCCAAAGACTCGGCGCCGCATGGCTCGCGCCCAGCCGCTTTTGTCGGAGCGGCGGAGCGCGCACGCCCTTCTTGAAAACCCTGCGTGGTTGTGATGGATTTCGTTGGGACGCCGACTGCGCTAGCGCCTTCGACAACCTCAAGAAGCACCTTGCAAGCCTACCCACGCTGGCCGCCCCGGCACCAGAGGCTCCCCTTTTACTTTACCTCGCCGCCTCCGCGACAGCTGTCAGCGCCGTCCTTGTTCTCGAGGAGGGCGTTCGTCAACGCCCAGTCTACTTCGTCTCTGAAGCCCTCCAAGGCGCCAAGACGCGGTACACGAAGCTTGAGAAGTTGGCTTATGCCCTAGTCATGGCCTCGAGAAAGCTCCGACGTTACTTCCTCGCCCATCCAATCATTGTGCCGTCCTCGTTCCCTCTGGCGGAGATGTTGCACAATAAAGAGGCCACGGGACGCATCGGTAAGTGGGCAGCCGAACTCGCCCCTTTTTCCCTGACATATGCTTCGCGCACAGCAATCAAGTCCCAAATCCTTGCGGACTTTCTCGTGGAGTGGACCCCAGTGGCCCAGCACGCCAAGCAGCCAGAGGACCCGGTGTGGACGCTCGACACTGACGGCGCATACTGCGTCTCCGGCGCGGGCGTGGGGGCGGTGGTCACTACGCCGGAGCGACACCGCCTGTTATACTCGGCGCGCCTCGCATTTCCCGCCACCAACAACACCGCGGAGTACGAGGCGCTACTATTCGGTCTAGCAAAACTCAAAGCTTTGGGGGCGCGGCGAGTCCTCGTCCGCACGGACTCAAGGCTAGTGGCGGGGCAAGTCGACAAGTCTTACCAGGCCAAGGACTCCGACCTAGCCAAGTACCTGGCAGCCATGCGAGCCAAGGAGCGGCATTTCCTGGGCGTCACGGTCAAGGCCATCCCCCGAGCAGAAAATGAGCAAGCGGACATTCTTGCAAAGGCCGCCAGCCAACAACTCCCCGCTCTCGAAGGCGCATTCTACGAGGTCCTGCACGCGGCGGCCATCGCGCAGGACAATCACGATGCTGCCCTGGTCCACCAGATCATCCATCAGGGCGATTGGCGAGAGCCAATTCATGCCTTCCTACAGGGCATCGCCGAGCCCGACGACCTTGATGACCTCCGCCGCCTGCAGTGCCGCGCCAGATCCTTCGAGATACTCGATGGAGTGCTCTACAAAAAGGGGTCTGCGCACCACTTCTACGGTGCCTCTCACGCGAAGAGGGACAACATCTCCTGGCGGAAATCCACGCGGGCCTTTGCGGCTCGCATTTGGCGCCGAGGTTGCTCGTCGGCAAGGCATTTAGACAGGGCTTCTACTGGCCAATCGCCGTCGCTGACGCCCAAGAACTTGTGCGCCAGTGTCAAGGCTGCCAATGGATGGGACGGGTAATTCACAGACCCCCCACCGGCCTTAACCCCATGCCCCCTGTATGGCCGTTGCCACGGTGGGGCATCGACGTGGTTGGACCTCTGCCCCGAGCCCCAGGAGATTTGCGCTTCCTCGTGGTCGCTTTGGAGTATTTTTTCAGGTGGTCAGAGGCTGTGGCTCTAACCAAGATCACCTCGGCAGCCATGCAGCGCTTCCTTTGGCAGAACATCATATGCCGCTTCGGAGTGCCCAAGGAGATCACCGCCGACAATGGTCTGCAGTTCGACTCTGCTCCGTTCAGGGAGTTCTGCGACGACATGGGCATCACACTTCAGTTCGCCTCGGTCGGACACCCACAGTCCAACGGAGCGGTCGAGCGGGTGAACGGTGCCATCTCCGTCGGGATCAAAAAACGCCTTGTCGGGCTACCAAAAGGCAAGTGGCCCAGCGAGCTCCACAACGTCCTCTGGTCGCTTCGCACAACAGCGACATGCCCGACGGGATTCACACCGTTCAAACTCCTCTTCGGCGATGAGGCAATGACGCCCGAAGAGATCAAGGCTGACTCACGAAGGGTCCTCGCCCAGGCACCAGATGAAGAGCGCCAGTTGTCCCTGGACCTCCTCGACGGAGAGCGCGTCAAGGCCACCCAACACGTCGCCAAATACGCCTGCCAAATGGCGCGTAGGCAGGGCCACTCTATGTATCCGCGAGCATTCCAGTCGGGGGACCTTATCCTTAGGATGGCGTTTCGCGCAGACACAGTCGGCAAACTAGAGTCTAAGTGGGAAGGCCCGTACATTGTCGCGGCAGCACTGCAGCGAGGAGCTTATCACCTCGCTAAGCTGGAAGGGCAGACGCTCCGCCACACATGGAATGCGGATAGGTTGCGGAAATACTATGTGAGAAACCTTGTAGAGGTGTCCCCATGTTTGTGATGAGTAATTGACTCGTGTTCTGGAAAGTTTGAGTTTGATTTGGTTGGTTCGCGCCAAGTCGGTGCGTGGCGCAGTTTGTTTCGGTCAAATTCGGTCGATCGTGTTTAAGACGCTTGTTCTTTTTCTCGATCGGTCGTTCGGGTTTCTTTTTATGTATAAGTATGATTTATTGATGCTAATAATGATTATGTTGTTTCGTGCGGTGCTATGTGATGTGTTTCTTGTTTATGTGACTGCAGGACTTCGGAGTTAGGTCATGGTGAGACGAGGAGGATCGGGACTAGGCACAGGAGGTGTTGAAGTCCAGACGGTCAGAGACGCCGAAGATGATCGAGGTTACTGAGGTGGTTACGAGCCGGGAGACAAGGAACTAGAGATGGACACGACGGGCAATGGCGAGGAGAACCGGGACTAGACTCAGAGAGGAGTTGAAGTCCAGACGGTCGGAGGCCGGGTGCGGTCATGCGAGCAAGAAACTTCCAGGAAGTTGTGGCAAGAGGATGCAGCCTTTTGAGGAGAGGTCCGAAAGGTAGAGCAGCTGTTCAGTTGCCTTTTTATCTGCGTGTGTGGCTACTGGGAGCAAGATGCATACTCGGCTGGGCTGTGTGTGTAGGAGATGGACAGCATTTTTCGAGTTTGTGTTTTTGGTCAGTGAGCATAGAGGAGAAGGGAAGTTGTGGTGAGTAGTAAAAATATGTGCGCAGCAGAAGGGTAGCAGCTGTATGTTCTTTTGTTTTGAGTCAGTAAGCAGAGATGGGCGCAGGAGGTGCAGCAGGGCAGAGGTCTGCGTGTGTGTAGACTTGAAGTTCAGCACAACAGTGTTTACGGAGGACAGCAGTAGTAGCAATTCGGTTTATGAGCTAGGGTGCAGCAGTAGGTCTGCATGTGCAGAAAAAGAGAGCAGCAGCAGCCCCTACTACCTTCGGTTTGTGTGAGAAAAAGGGGGACAGCAGCAGCCTTTGCAGTCCTGTGTTTGTAGGTCTTCATGTGTGCTGATTCGGCTGTGCAGTTGGGAAGCAGCAGCATTTTGATCCTTGCCTTGGTTAAGGAATGCAGAGGAGGCAGCAGCAATTGCAGCTAGTAATGCTAGGGTGAGGCGCATAGGACTGCTAGCAGAGGAGCTGCTGTCCTGTTTTGTTTTGCTATGCAGATTCGGGTGTGCTGCTGCTGTACTAATGTCTGGCTGCTACTTTCGGCTGCTGCACTGATCTGCCTTGCTGCTGTCGGCTGCTGTGCTGTGTGTGTGTGCAGTATATAAGGAGCAGCAGCAACACCTGATGGGTGTGAGCTCGGTGGAGATAAGTAGAGAAAAGTGGGTCTTTTAGGAATGGTTCGAAAGGAGAGCAGCTGCAGCAAGTGGGGTGTGTGTGTTTTTGGTTAGAGTTGGATGGGGAGAAGTACTTGAGTTTTGTTCTTTCTTTTGAGAAGTGGGGAGGCGCAAGAGATGAGGTGTAGTGCAGCTTGTGTGCTTCTTTTTGCTTGCGTGTGTGCACTTCTTAGTGTATGATGTAAGATGAAAGGGAGGAGAAACTACTGTTATGTGTAATCATTCCTCTCTATGAATTCATTTGTGAAATCTTGTGTTGAGCAGGAATATCACGATTTTTAGTTTCTTCTTGAAATTCTCAATTTCCTGTCCTGAATATTATCCTTCCTTAGCTGAATTAGCTTCATTTTTATCCTTGTGTCTCCTTTCGATAAACAGTGACTTTCTTACTTCATAGCTGTTATAGCTATCGGAGAAGAAAAACATATGGATATTTCGGGGCGATTTTTGAAGGCACCATTCACCCTCCCTCTGTTGCTATTTCCGATCCTACACTATGTTTAGGCCAATAAGGGTCGCTGTCGTGGCAATAATTCCAATGGTCAGTCCCTGACTTTTCGTACTTGCTCACCCAAGCAAACGAGAATTTAATAAAATTCGCCGATTGCGGAGCTATTCGCGCACCCACCAAAAACGCGCGGAGTCTTGACTCCGCGCGCACTCTACGGAGTATAAACAAGACGCGGATGTTTTCCCTGCGTACTCTACGGAGTATAAACAAGACACAGATGTTTTCCCTGCGCACTCTACTGAGTATAAACAAGATGCGGAACTCCGTGCACGCGTCGGTACCACTACCACGCGTACTCCCCGGAGTATAAAGACGTGGTCGATGTTCCCACGCACCGCACGGAGACCCACCTCTGCACACGCACCGCACGGAGACCCACCTCTGCACACGCACCGCACGGAGACCCACCTCCGCACATGCACCGCACGGAGGTCCGCCTCCGTACGCACTCTACGGAGTATAAATAAGACGTAGCGTCGAGATTCGCCTCCGCACGCACTCTACGGAGTATAAATAAGACGTAGCGTCGAGGTCCACCTCCGCACGCACTCTACGGAGTATAAATAAGACGTAGTATCGAGGTCCGCCTCCGCACGCACTCTACGGAGTATAAATAAGACGCAGCGGGGGACGTCTCCACGCACACTCTACGGAGTATAAATAAGACGCAGATGTTTTCCCCGTGCACTCTACGGAGTATAAATAAGACACGGATGTTTTCCCTACGCACTCTATTGAGTCTAAACAAGACGCGGATGTCCCCTGCGCGCGTTGGCGTACCCTCCGGAGTCTAACTAAGCCGTGGTTGATAGTCCCACGTATTCTCTGGAGTATAAACTAGACGTGGATGTTTTCCCTGCGTACTCTACTGAGTCTAAACAAGACACGGATGTACCGCGCGCGCGTTGGCGTACCCTCCGAAGCCTAACTAAGCCGGGGTTGATAGTCCCACGCACGCTCCGGAGTATAAACAAGACGCGGATGTCCCGCGCGCGTTGGACGCACCCTCCGAGCCTAACTGCCGTGGTCGATAGTCCCACGCGCGTGCTCGAGCCACCGCTCGAAGGGTAGGGACGAGCGCGATCGCGTCTACTCCAACTGGCGCCGGCCCACCGCCATCGCCAAGGGTGGGGATGGAGTGCGATCGCGTTTACTTAACTAGGCGCCAGCCCTCGCGCCACCGCTCAAGGGTAGAGGACGGGCGCGATCGCGTCTACTCAACTGGCGTCGGCCCGCCGCCACCGCTTCGAAGGGTAGGGGACGGTGCGAGATCGCGTCTACTCCAACTAGGCGCCAGCTCCGCTGCCACCGCTTCGAAGGGTAGGGGACGGAGCGCGATCGCGTCTACTCCAACTAGGCGTCAGCTCCGCTGCCACCGCTTCGAAGGGTAGGGGACGAGCGCGATCGCGTCTTACTCAACTCAGACGCCAGCTCGCGCCACCGCTTCGAAGGGTAGGGGACGGAGCGCGATCGCGTCTACTCCAACTAGGCACCAGCTCCGCTGCCACCGCTTCAAAGGGTAGGGGACGGAGCGCGATCGCGTCTACTCCAACTAGGCGCCAGCTCCGCTGCCACCGCTTCGAAGGGTAGGGGACGGAGCGCGATCGAGTCTACTCCAACTAGGCGCCAGCTCCGCTGCCACCGCCGCGAAGGGTTGGGGACGGAGCGCGATCGCGCATACTTTGAATATGCGCCAGCACCACCGCCACCACCCTCCACCGTATTAACAATCAATTGAACAAGCAGCATACGGTTGTGAAGTACTCCGCACAACGGTCCTGTCTTTCGTCAGTAAGCAAAAGAAAACAACAGTAAAACCAAAAGTTACATTACAACCACCAGCTCCTGAAGCCACACTAGGCGTCAGCGCCGCTGTCGTTGCACTGACGAGCTTCCTCCAACCACTGAAGGAAGTTACCTTCCTGGTGTAACGTCCGCTGTAACAACACTTTGGCGGCCTCCTCTCCAAGGTGGCCCCAGATCCCCTCGTAGAAGCTCTGGACGGCGGGCATCGTGGCGCGGACTGCGCCGGATAATACCCCGGCTCCGGTCGGCGCACTCAGGTGGGGAATGGCCAGCTCCTTCACGTGCTCACACCCCCCGGCGTGGAGCGTGGCAAAGGCGAGGCGCGCGCTGGCGAAGCCGCAGTGATCTCCGAAGGCTTTCGCACCACGAAGCGCTAGGCTCGAGCCCTCCTCAATCCGCGCCAACGACCGCCCCACGTCCGCGGCGTCGTGGGTAAGGTCCGGTGCGACGACGGAAAGGTCCCGCAGGGCCCCCTCCAAAGACCCCATGGCCCTCCACGCGACCGCAGATGCGTCGCCCAGAGCCTGGTTCCTCTCCTCCAGGGCCATGGTAAGGTGGGCCTTCTCCTCCTCCAGCGCGCTGATTCGCCCAAGTAAGCCGGCACGCTCCCCTGCCGCGGCACGTTGGGCCTCTTCGGCAGCACGTTGTACCGCCGCCGCCGCGCGAACTTCCGCCTCTAATACACAGATGCGGTCATCCTTCGTGGCATGAGCCTCGTCGGTAGCACGAAGCTGCTCCTCCAGCGCCCTCCGTTCGTGGATGCGCGCCTCATCCAGCGCTGGGCCGATGGCGACCGTCTAACAACAGGAGGACATGGCTATTTAGCACGCACGCGGTAGGCGATGTCAACGGCAGGCCCAGGAGCTTACCTTCATCCCCGCGGCGCCTAGTGTGAGTGCAAGCAGGTCCCCCCCGCACGATGACAGCGCTTGTCGATCCAGCCTGCCGTCACCACATTCCGCTGCTCCGTTGAGGGCACGGAGCGCCTCCGGTTGTGGCACGAAGTCAGACACGGTGAGCCTTGGGGGCCTCACGACAGCATCAGGCGTCCGCGCTGCGTTTTGCGCAACGTCTCCGCTGACCTCGCAGAAACCACCGCTGCTTGATCCTTGCCCACGTTCGGGCGACTTCCCCTCTCCTGACGTCGACGACGGCATGAGCGAACAAATCGGAGAGAGCTTCGCGAAGTCACGGGGAGAAAAAGAATTACGCCTACCTCCGCCACCCCCCACTACGGCGTGGGGAGGTGTCGGCTCAGCCCCTGCCTGGGAAGCAATAACCCCCTCCTCGGTCGGAGTAGCCTCGCGGTCGGATCCCAGGCCCCCGCCGACCACGCCCGCCACATGAAATTGACCCGCCCGCTAAGGCGATTGCACCCGGCGGCGCTTCGCCGCTGGAGAGCCAGATGATGCACCCCCGACCGCTCTAGCACCTGCACTGGCCGAAGCGGGCGGCATGTCCGCGGCGGCTGCAGTAGGTGACGACGACGAGTGCTCCACTGCTCCAGTCGTCGCCGGGTCTGGGGCCGGCGCAAGGCTTGTGGCAACCACCACGGGCGACGACGGCGCGGGAGGCAGGTCCTCGCCGACCGGCATCGGCGACAAGGCCTCGTCTTCAACGACGTCGCTGCCAAGGCCCGCCTCACCACCTAGGTCCCCGCTGGCCGCAGCATGACCCTCCGCGCTGCCATGCGCGGACCCACCCGACACGCCGTCGGATCGCGCCTCGCCGCTAAGCCGGCGGACGGGTCAGAGATAGCAGCTCGGGACCGGGACCTTCGCCGCCGGGGAGATGCCCCCGCCCCGCCGGCACCATCGCGGCGACGGGGTGAACTCTGCACCGGCACTGGGCACTCCGACGCAACGAGGTCTAGGACTTCGCACACCCGGTTTATCCGGCCTAGCCTCGCAGGCCCGGTTGCGGTTTCACGCAGGGTGTGCTCTTTCCATGTGTACGACCCCAGGAAGGCATCGACGGCATGCTCAGCGTCTTCCAACGAAAGCACTGCACAGCCGGTGGGCTGTTGCAGCGATGACACCGAGAGGCGGACACCATCCCGTCGCGTACCTCCTCGTTCATATCTCCACAGGCCGGAGAACGGAGCCACCCCGTACATGGTAAATTCCTCGGCAAGATCGCGCATGTTGAACCGAAGAGTGACATCGCCAAGTCTCCGCGCCTGCCACTAATCCTCGCTCACCGGCTTCAACCCCAGGCAGCAGTCAAAAGCTATCGGCTGACCCCGGCACTGCAGGTTGCTAGTCGGCGTCACGCGGTAGTAGAACCACTGCCGCATCCACCCTTCCCACTTCTCCTTCTTCGCCAGAGCGGGGACCAAATGCGCGTAGCCCGACCGCACCATGAAGTGAACGCTGCCAAAATTGGACAGTGCCCCTCCCTTGACTCTCTTTGGCTGACAGCGCGCATCATGAAGAAGGGCGAATAAGCTCGCGCGGGGATGAGCGCCTTCCACTCGAATTGCCCAGGCGAACATCGCCAAACGGACTATTGCATTCGGGGTCAGCTGCGCCAACTCCAATCCATAAGCCTTCAAGACCTCACCGACAAAGAGTGTCGACGGCATCCGGAGTCCAGCCTCGAAAAATACGACGAAGACAATCGCCTCTGACTCCTCGGGATGAGGCTCCACTTCGTCGCGGGCAGGCAGGCGAGCTCCGTAGCGCTCATCAATCTTCTTCCCCCGCAGGAGGGCTTCGATTGTCTCCTTTGTGGCAAGGCTTCGCCCTAGTACGCGGAGCAAGGCCCTTGCGAGCCCCGCTTGGTGTCGTACAGCTTGCGGGCTCGCAACGACTTACGAGCCACCACCGAAAATTCCGCCGCGGGCGGCGTCGAGCCACGCTGGCCCGACGAAGTGGTACCGCTAAGCCGGCGGCCGGAATCTCCGTGGCTCGCCATCCTTCTTTCTACACGGAGGATTGATGGAGCAGAGGCGGGTGGATTAAGCGCAGCAACGCAGAGCAACCAAGCGAACGCACGCGGACGAGAGGCACGCCCATGCGCCAGTAAAGCACCTTTTATACAGCCCCTTCGCAACCCACGATCGGGAGGACAACCGGCGGAAGCCCGTCAGTTCGCCCCGCCCACGATCGGGAAGCATAACTGTCCGCGGGAAGGGCTCGCCACGTGTCTCGCCTCCCTTGGGAACAGACGCGGGCGCGCGGTCACAAGGCTGCTAACATCCCACAGCGCACCAACTAGGCAACGCCGCGTATACCCTTACCTCGGGATCGTGCGTACGACTATCGCAGACTGCCCCAGCCTTTTCAACACGCTGCCCAGCGACTCCGGACCGAGCGCGGGGCCGTCCTCCTGTTGTAGGGGTGGCCCCCACCTAAACCCAACTAACCTGTTGAGGAGGTTATAAACCATGTATTAAGGACGTAGCTGCCCTCGGTCACAGGCTCTGTGTAAGGTTACGATGGTAAAGACGCTCCTTACGAGGGAACGCATATATATCATATCGAACCCTTGGGAAAGACCAAGAGGTCATTTTGTTCACCTAACTCTCCACTACCATACCCCTCTCTCTCTGTTTGGTATGTAGCCACAACAGAAGATCATAGAGGAAATATTTATCAAAACCTTCAAGGCAAAGTAAGGAAAATTTGGGAGCTAGATGTTTTGAATGAACTTGATAGGTTAAAGATATTTTGTATTGTATGGCCTGTATTATGCCACTTGGTACAACTCCAATGACTATGTACTCATGAATATAGGGGTGTCAACTCCTTTCATTCCATATGCCACGGACAAGTCTTAGGAAGCCAAAAATAATCCATGGAAGAGAGAGAAGAGAAGTGTTAGGGGTGAACTTATGTGGCCAGTAAAGAAAAGCATGTAACAAAAATCTTTTATTGTACTACCCCTGGTATGAAATAGATGTCATCCAAAAGTTCATGTAGCCCATCTCTAGTTCATTATGCTAGGGAAAATGAGTGTGGTAATACACATGGCCAAGTGGCTATAGGGTGGAGCCCATTTAGATGCATATGGTAGACCCCATATCAACAAGTTAAGTTGGGCAAGCCCACTTAAGTGGGCCTAGGGGTGGGCCTCGTTAACTCACCCTCTTACTCTTCTCTTATTGGATGTTCGCTTCTCCTTCCCGTTGGCCAAGCTTCATATTGTTTTTGAACTTGATTGCATCAACATAGGGCCTGCATATAAATAGCAAAAATATGTAGTAGTAATAGGTTCACAAGATGAATGTAAATGAGCCCACTAAGGTTAGCTTTATGTAGCATAATTTAGTTTAACTCAGTACTTCTTTTCAACTAGCACAAATGAACTAGAACATGTGGTTACATGAGGCAGGGGGAGGGCTTGAGTGATAGTGTTGGAGTCTAACAAAGTTTTTGTAGGGTTAAACTTGCTAATTTATATGGGGCAAAGAGGATGAAAACTAAGGTAAATAGGGAAATACATTGAAAGTGGAAAATGATGAATATTTACATGTTTGAGTCACATATAGTCAAAAATTCCTTTATTACTGGCCTTTTATTCGATACAGAATATATCAGTTGTTTTTCTTATGTTTCTAATATTATGACAGAGCTACGATCATAAATCCTTACCCGAACGATCATAGGTCCACTACGCTCGGTGACATGCACATGTCTAGAGTTTAGCATGCACATGTGAGAGTGACCCAATCTTTATTGTGTGAGAACTGTGTGGTCATTAAATTGACGATAATTAAAGGTGCAATGTGGTAGCAAATGGACATATTGGTGCATGTGACCTGCAAGAAACAAGAAATCAAATGAGCACAAATTAACCAATTCATGCGGTAAACAAATAGGGAGGTTTGAACAACCACACATCTCTCACAATCTCGTAAGAAATCACAACAATATTAAAAGGGTAAGAAACTCTCTCAAAAAGACATTAGCTAAATTTTTAACAAAATTATATAAAAAATTTTGTTCTCTAGTGGTGAGGGGTATAAGATATATGCATAATTTTTTAATTAATGACCACACAGTTCTCACACAATAAAGATTGGGTCACTCTCACATGTGCATGCCAAACTCTATACATGTGCATGTCACCGAGGGTAGTGGATCTATGATGGCTCGGGTAAGGATTTATGATTTTAGCTCTATTATCATATTAGAAACATAAGAAAAACAACTGATATATTCTATATTGGATAAAAGGCCAGTATATAAAGGAATTTTTGACTATACGCGGCTCAAAAATGTAAATATTCATGATTTTCCATTTTCAACATATTTCTTTATTAAACTTAGTTTTCGTTCTTTTTACCCTATATAAATTAGCAAGTTTACCCCTACAAGAACTTTGTTATGCTCCAACACTATTACTCAAGCCCTCCCCCTGCTTTGTGCAACCACATGTTCTAGTTCATTTGCTCTAGTTGAAAAGAAGTACCGAGCTAAACCAAATTATGCTAGATAACACTAACATTAGTGGGCTCAATTACATTCATCTTGTCAACCCATTACTACATATTTTATTATTTATGTGTAGGCCCTATGTTGATGCAATCAAGTTCAAAAACAATATGAGGCTTGGCCAAAGGAGGGAGAAGCGAACATCCAATAAGAAAAGAATAAGAGGGTGAGTTAACGAGGCCCACCCCTAAGCCCACTTAAGTGGGCTTTCCCAACTTAACTCGCTAATATGGGGGTCTACCATATGCATCTAAGTATCTCCACCCCATAGCCATTTGGTCAAGTGCATTACCACACTCCTTTTCCCTAGCATATTGCACTAGAGATGGACTGCATGCGCTTTAGGATGACATCTATTTTAGACCTGAGGTAGTACAACAAAAGATTTTTGTTACATGCTTCTCTTTACTCGCCACATAAGTTCACCCCTAACATTTCTCATCTCCCTCTTCCATGGCTTATTTTTGGCTTCCTAAGACCTATCCATGGCATATAGCATGACAAGAGTTGGCACTCCTATATTTAAGAGTACATAGTCATTGGATTTGTGCTAAGTGGCGTAATATAAGCCATACAATACAAAATATCTTTAACCTATAAAGTTCATTCAAAAAATATAGCTCCAGAATTTTCCATACTTTTGCCTTGAAGGATTTGATAAATATTTCCACTGTGATCTTCCATGGTAAATATCTATCTATTGATGTAAACCCCGAAATCTTCTAGAATATTTCTCTAAATATGCATTGTTATTCTTAAAACTCCCTCTCAATGCATACTTACATGGTGAATCACATGCTTCCCATTGTCTTTGTTGTTGTCCTTGGAATTTTTGCACGTAGACATTTTTTTCTTTTTTTTTGCTTCTCTTGTTGTCGTGGAGGTTGCTTACACTTCAGCTTCTACACCATCTATGACTATCCAAATTTCATTTATAATTTGCTGGTATTGGGCTCCTTAAACTACAATTTCTTTTTCTTCTTTGCATTTAGGTTGCTTTTGTACTCTTCACAGAATCAAGTATTCAAAGAAAGTCTCTCTACAAAAAGTTTCCAAAATGGAAAAGGACTTCCTAAATGGTCTTTTACTCCCTATAGAAGGCTACTTAGGGTTTGCCCAAAGGACACCCTCGATACATCTCGAATTAGATGAGATCTTACATGCCCCAAAGGATATCGGTGATCGTGTCTAGAAGACCAAGAAGCCTATATAACTGAGTTCTTTTCCAGATGGGCTCAATATAGAGCAGTTTAAAGTAGGTAAGCCAATACCATGCATTACTTGGTTCAAAGCGAATGAATTGTGGGCCCCGTTCAAAGCGAATACCATGCGTCTAGAAGTCTACACGTGAGAGTATGCAAGAAAACTCAAATAAAATCCAAATAAATTCAAATAAACTCTAACTATTACATAGGAGGGACAAATGGATAGAGGGAAAATTTTTTTGATGAATTTATAAATTTGAACAGGCTCAATTAGAGCTCGAATGAAGGGGACGAGGCTTCTGAAAGTTTGAATTCTTAAGAAATTGAAAAACCAAAAATTTTGGAATTATTTTTCTACTGAAAAATATTTATGACATCAGCAACGAATTTAGAAAATTATTTTTCTGAATGCAATTCATAATTATGATGTTAGCAACAAATTTTATTTTCAGGTGAATTACATTTCTAAAGAAAATTCTGAATTATGACATCATGCTGACGTCAGTCCTACACGTGGCAGGTGACATGGCTGTTTTGCTAACGTGGCTACCACGTGTGTGACACATGGCACTAACATGGCCTAAGGGTGGCTCGATGTTGACATGGGATGCCATGTGGTTGACACGTGGAAGCCACGTGGACCTGTGCCATGAGGTGGCACTCCACATCACTGCCACGTGAGCGTTTGGTCTGGCGTGGCGCCTATGTGCTCGTTCGGACCGTCCGATCGGCTATCATAACATTCGGACCATCCGATTGGCAAGAGCATGCTTGGACTGTCTGAATGGTAAGGGGCTTTCAGACCGTCCAATTGTCACCTGAACATTCAGACTGTCTGAACGGTACAGGATCTTTCGGACTATCCGATCGGCAATGAACTATCTGGTCACCAATTGATCGTTTGGACTGTCCGAATGTTATGGGATCTTCCAGACCATCCAATTGGCAATGAGAATCATTTGGACCATTCGATTACTCGTGGGGGACATTTAGACCATCTGAACGGTGATGGGCAGGAATGGCGGTACGACGCTCGAAACCTGAGGGCTCACCGGTGGCATAGAGCTCGACAGAGGGCGGCGAGTTGGAAAATAGAGAGAGGGGAGGGCGCCGATGGCTTCTCACCCAGTCACAGCGGTCGGGGAAGAAGGAGGGTGACTGACAGTGTAGAAAGCGGTGGTGGCATCTCAGGGCTCTGGTGCGGCGAAGCTTTGGTGATGCTCCTTAGCGGCTGAGGGGTGGGTGACAATCGTCGTGTTGTGACGAAGCCAGAGACGGTAGAGACGGGCTTCAAGGGTGGCCGGATCTGGGCTAATTGCCCGCTGGTGGGGGTCGACGGTGCAAAAGAAGTAGGTGCATGGTGCGGGGGCAGCCCGAAGCTCGAGAGAGGAAGAAGATTAGAGGGCGAGGTGGTGGGGGAAGAGGCGGAGCCGGGGTAGATTTATATATGGTCGAGGGGGGAGGCCAGAGTGGCAATTGCTCACTGGAAGTTATGCAGGAATGGCATGGTTAGGCATGGAAAAGGGGAAAGGTGAGCGTGGTTTGAGGAAGAAGAAGCAAAGCGAAGGTGCTTCAAGCGAGAAGGAAAGAAGATGGCAAGGAAATTGGCAAAAATGGCGGAGGCAGCAGTGTTGTGGGGAAGAAGGTGGGGGAGAAGAAACTAGCCGGTGGGCTCGGCTATCACCGAAAGAGGGAGAATGAGCTGACGTGGGAGCTATCGGATGGATGCCGCGTGGTGGGGCAAAATGATCTCGGTTGTGCGGCAGAGAGAAGAAGAGAGGGGAGGTGCAGGTGCAGTAGATTCCACCACGTGGCGGCAGAAGGATATCGGTCGTCCACGTGGCAGCCGAAGAAAGGAGGGAAAATTTAATATTTAGTTTTTGGATTTCAGAAAATTTGAGAGCTTCGAATAAATACAACAAATAGCAAATAGAGTCTAAAAATTTTAGAAAAATTCATTGAAATTCCTAGAACCATAAAACTATTTCCAACTTAATTTGGTATTTAGTTTTTACTCTAAAATACTTTTTAATCTTTAAAATTGATTTTTACAATCCAGAAAACACATAAAATTTAGATAAAAGCAAAATGAGTTAAAATAATAAACTTAAACTAGGATTTTTATATCAATTCAAAAGATCCTTTATTTAATATCATTGTTATGTTTTTATTCAAGTTACCTTCCAAAAAGAGCCTTTTAAAAGCAGAAAAATAGGCTTTTAAATATTTAAAATTTTGAGCAACCAAAAGCAAATATCTTATTTTAAATTAAATTAATTTTTACCCTAATTTTTGAAATAAATAGTTGGGCTATTATAGAGATCTCATTTAAGGGGGGAGGTTTGTATCATCCTAATTTCAGATTTATTTGAATCGTTTTAAAATAAAATTTATTATTTGGATTTTTTTGGATTTAATTCAATCTTAGATTGAATTTTAATAATTAAAAGGATTTAATATAAATAAAATAAATATTAACATCTGCTAAAATATTTTATTTATATTCCTTGTGTCTTAAGGAATTTTCTAAAAATTTCTGTGAAATTTTCTAGATTTATTTGCTATTTTCTAGAGCTTATTTTATTTTCTTCCATTTGTAAAATTAAAAAAATCCCCAAAAGTTCCCACACCGATTGGACTAGTCTGATCGGTCACTGCCACGTGTTAGCCATCCGCCACATGCCACACGTCCTTAGTCATCTGATCGGCCATCTCGTTCGGCTGATCTGATCATGCCAAAGCATTGTTCATCTGTGCCTTATGAAACCAGCTATCCAATCTCATCCTAAGCCATGTGTCGCCCATCTAGCCACATGTGCACTGTTCATCTTCTTCCCACCGCTGCTTATTGTTTTTGATCTAGACTCCTTGGCATTCGTGCCTGCACGGGACTCTGCCTTATGTTCGACCTGGCCTCCTCGTCGACCATGCCATAAATAGTGCCACCTCCCTTGCATTTCGCATCCTACAACCGTCTTCGTCGAGTGTCCTCGCCGTTCGTGCACTGCAGCCCTCGTAACTTCGTCATCACCCTCTATCCCAGTCACCGCCACCTTCATTTTTGCCTTCGGTCACTGCCATCAATATCATGCCAGAGGTCTCAGCTGTCGCCGCCGTCCGCCAAGGCGCCACCGGTGAGTTCCCGCTCCAACCGAACCTCGTCTTGCCTATCCGTCGCTCTCACTATTCAGATCAGCCATGCTGTCGCCTCGGTTCATGTGCATGGCCGCCACACCATCGCACCTCTCCCGTTCGGTTGCCTGTCGCATTGCCTCCCGCAACCAATCGTCGAGCAACGCGTGTCGTCACCGTTCAGATCGTCCGAATGTCTTGATGCCTCTAGGCTGTTCGATCGTTGTTAGACCGTCCGATCATCCTCATTATTCAGACAATCTGATCATCATCACTCCTCAGCCGTTTGATCGTTAGATTGTTTGAACATCCTGACTCCTCGGTTGCCCGATCGTCTTCATTGTTCGGACCATCCGATCGTCACCAACCCAGCTAAGTCAGCGGTCCACACAGTTGCCACCTTAGCCCTAATCCTCGTCGACCATGCCATAAATAGTGCCACCTCCCTTGCATTTGTCCTTTGCTAACAATATGAAGTAACTAGTCACATGAAAGCACCTAGAAGTGAAAAACAAAGATCAAAAGGTAACTCACAGTTGTCCTTTTACTGTCGATAGATGCACTAGTAAAATCAAGAGTTGATGTGTAAAAGCAATGAAGGATGTGTAATCTCTGTTGACATCTTACCAACTTAAAAACAATAGTTGTGTCCTCTGAAAAGCAACAGCAGCAGCAGATAGCTTCCTTTGTACCAAAACAATAGATCTCCCAAATAAAAAAACAGCCTGCTACTTTCTTTTTGTTTCTGCACAACCAGGATGGCCTGTCCTCTTTCTTTCCAGCGACACGCACAGGAACAAAACTCCGGGCAAGACTTTTTCCGGCCGCAGCCTCTGCTTCTTTTCTTCTTGCCGAACTCCAAACAACAACACTGCCTTTTCTTTTAAAAAGCAGCACACGCCCTCTTTCTTTTCTTCTGAGAACCTCCAAGGCTGCACACTGGCCCTGTTTCTTGTCTACGAAAATGACCGTGACGCCCCGCTTAAACAGCTGAACAGCATCTCCTTTTATTTCACTTCCGCCTGGATGGATCACGGCCCGCCTGCCTTTTTTTAATCCGATCAGGACAGCTATAATTGCTGAACCGCACCGCACCTCTTCAACAGCTGCCGTCTTTGCCAAAACGTTTCAAACTCCATCACGTCTTTTTTACAGAAAATGCATACATGCATGTCGTACTATGCAACAACCGACTCCAACTCCAACACAGAAGAAAACTTCGTATTTGACTCGTATTCCCGGCCGTATACACACGCCAGCCCGCATTGGTAGCGAACCTAATCCTTCTGGAGACCACACGTTTGCGAGCACTAGCTAGTAGCCGTCCGCACTGCAGCCTCGTCGCACAACATTCCACTGTGAACATCTCGCATGACATTCTAGACCGATAGGAACTTAGTTACTCCCTGAACTTAGTCTCGAAATCTCAGTTCTACCTGAACCTAATTTCAGTCCCGTCATCGACGACGTTCCGCCTCAAGCAAACACCTGCACATGAATAAACAAACGACCGCGTACGAGCACAAGTCCACGACTTGACTCAAGTCAATCCGCACAATACCTTACATGAGCGTATCATGCAATATTCCATAAGTAATATCGTGACCAACGTTGTCAATTATTTATCATCTAAATAGCCTGAATCTAGCCACATGATCTAACAGACCGGAACAAATCACACTACGTACGCGTGTATGAAGGGAAGGCTAGTTTATGTAATGTTTGAACAGGTCTAACTCATGTATCTACGTTCGTAGAGAAAATTTTCCCAGGTGGATCCAAAAGTAACCAGCACACGTTTACGTATGTTTGAACACAAGTCTAAATTGCACGTCATGATGATTCACAGCGCATGTATCTACATATACAGTAAGCATGTAAACCAAATGTAAGTTGTGCGCAACACTTGGCAACTTAGACTCCACGTAAAAACAACGTAGCAAACAGTGCTGAATTCATCACATATTCTCATCAGATAAAAACGTGACAAGACAAAAAGTTCAGTTTTATATAATTTAGTTCACTGTTTATTTTTTGAACATGCAGATGCAAGTGGGTATCTTTAATTTAGTACTTGGGGTTGAGCCAACCCGGAAGAGCTATTAAATTGCACAAATAGGAGGACGGAGGATCCTACTGAGACAAGATTGATAGCATTTCACTTAGTGGACATACATAAGATCATCAATATTTCCTTCAACAAGACAGATAGTATTACACTTCACCAACATTCAATTAAAAGAACGCAATACAATTGGAGAATAAAAGAACCTTAACTCTTAGATATAGTAACAAATATGACTGCATATTCCCTAGAACTGAGCTTGAATGCGGTCTACGATCTTCTTGTCCACTTGGAAGGCCTTGGCAAGGATATCATCTGGGATGGTTGGCTTCGATCCGAACACAGCATTAGCAAGGGTTATTACGCCAGGATTCTGACTGCTCAAAGCTGCCAGGGCTACAGCATTGTTCGTTCCATAGTTGAACTGGAAGTGGACCAATCCTTGAGGGAACACAAACACATCCCCTTTGCTCAGAACCTTTGTGAACAGCTTGTTCTCGGGGTTCGATGTCACGAAACCGACGTAGAGAGCGCCCTCCAGCACCGTCAGGATCTCGGTGGCACGCGGGTGAGTGTGAGGTGGGTTGAGGCCATACGGAGCATAATCTATGCGAGCAAGGGAGATGCCCATGGTGTTCAGTCCAGCGATCTGCGCGACGTTGACTGGCGTCACAGCGGAGCCCTGCCTGTTGGTTGTGTTGCCGACCGTATGAAGGCCGGAGAAGAAGAAGTCTTCGGCGACGACATCCTTTACGTCCTTGCATGGGAACCCATTGACACGCACTGCATGCACGGAACCATCAACAACTGTGGTTAGTAACAGTTTAATTTACTTAATTAGAGAAACTCTATGATACCTTCTATTACTAAAGAGTAAAAGTAATGTTGAAAAACTGTGGTCAGCATTGTGTAGAGGTAAAATTAATTATGTGCGCACCTTTAGACGTCTTGTCGACAACGCAGAAGTCCTGGAGAAGGCTCGGATCGGAGGCGATGCCATGAGAGCATGACAGAGCCAAGAGGGCACCGGCAAGGAGGAAGGCGCGAATGGATGCCATGTGTGTCCTTTCGTTAACTGAAATCAAAGGGAACTATTGATGTGAGCTGGGAAGTACTGGCTTCGATGGTTGATTTGCTTTGATTGTTGTGGTAACTCATCATGGTGGAGGTTTGTATTTATAGGGAGCCAACCCTTGGTAACTCATCTGGCTGAGCTCGCTCACGCCGCACCCGCCTCCGGCCTCCTCCGTGCAGATCCAGCGCTAGGCTGCAGCCCCGCGCCACTCCTCTTCCACTGGCGAGGTGAAATCCAGGCAGTGAGAGAGGCAGGGATCGGCGGACCTCCAGGAAGTGCGAAGGAGTGTCGGGAGAGGCGGCGGTAGTGAGGGAACGGCGGGAGAGACGGTGGATGTTCAGGTGTGAGCGACGGTGAGCAAGCTACGGCAGCGCGGCGACGGCGAGGCGCGCGGGTTTTGGGCGAAGTGAATGTAGATCTACGGGTAGGCTATGCAAGCATAATTTCAAAAATTCTACCGCGTAAAAGGGACCTCCTCTAGTAATAGATCACGGGATTACCTCTAGACGCACGGACTCTCGTAGCGGAAGTAGAGTCGATGTAGCGCGTTGATGCAGTTGTAGTCATTCTTGCAGAACGTCTCCTCCTTTAAGTCCTTGCGTTCGTCACAAGTTGCGGATCGTCCTAGTGTTGAAGCTTCGCATCAACACCTCCAAGGTATCCACACGTACGGGGCAGGAACACCACGCGCCGGAGTGCTAGCGCCGGCGGCGCGGTATTAGATGGGGATGGTGTGGCAACTAGGGTTTCGGGAATTCCGAAAATCTCTTGGCAAACCCTATGCCACCTCCCCTCTATTTATAGGCATCCATCATAATGGGTCTCGAACTGGAGGCCCATTAGGAACTCATGGCCCATAAGAATTCGGATCACTATCCGAATTAAGTCCCAGCCCTTTAAGTGTGCGACCCTATATGTTCACATACACTTAGACATAGCCCGAGTACTCCTACTCGTCCATTAATCGGCAACGGCCCCTTAGCAAGACATACCGACTCTAAGTATATGCAAAGATCATATCGGACGAACCTCAACAAAACTTATGCATTTCCTTTGCCTCACGATATCGGTTAAACTCAAGGCGAGTACGTGTCATCCTTGTTTGGTTAGCTCAACCACTCTTTCTCGATTATGTGACTTGAATTCCCGACTACGGTTAACTCTTTAACCGTGAATAGCATGGCCATGCATTTCGGAATCCAATCACTCGAGAGGCCTAGAGATATCTCTCCTGTTGCTTGGAGGGCAAATCCTATCTTGATCGACCATGCCTCAATGCATGCATCATAACAAAACCCGAAAGCTACCTTTATGACTACCCGATTCACGAGTAGTGTTTGGCAACCCTAAGTCAGGTCATTATGCATCTTGAGTACGTGCGACGATCTCAAGTCTTAAGGACATAGCATACGCTTTGTGAATGAAACCAATCGATGACGGTAAGAATGCAACATTCTCGCAGTTGTTTCATGGTGGGTCGATCCAACCCCATGTTTGCTAACATGTGTCCATATTATTGGTTTAATATCTTTATATCTATGACCCGTGAAACATGGTCATCAACCAATACATATGCTAGTCTATTAATATGTGTCCTCATATGTTTGACTAGGGATCATCTAAGAATAATCATCGCAGCAATATAGAGTTTCACAATCAAGTCACACACTTGATAATAAATATTGACGATGTTATTCAAGGAACAAGATAAATTATCCAATAATTCATGAACATAATAAATGAATCATCTCTATGATTATCTCTAGAGCATATCTCCATCGCCTCCCACTTGCACTAGAGTTAATCATTTAGGTATCTAATACCAATAGCTCTTGTGTGCATCTCGTGCTTTTGCTGTGTGAGAGGTTTCGTCAATGGATCAGCCACATTAAAATCCGTGTGTACCTTGCATATCTTTACATCTTCTCTATCCGCAATATCGCGAATAAGGTGATAGCGCCTGAGTATATGCTTGGACTTTTGATGGGATCTAGGCTCCTTAGCCTACGCAATGGCTCCATTATTATCACAATAGAGATTCATTGGGCTCAGGGCACTCGAGACTATACCCAACTCAGAAATAAAATTCCTTATCCAAACACCTTCCTTCGCAGCTTCAGAAGCCGCAATGTACTCGGCCTCCGTTGTAGAATCAGCAACCGTCTCTTGCTTGGAACTTTTCCAGCTCACCGCTCCTCCATTTAAAATGAAGACAAAACCAGATTGCGAACGATAATCATCTTTGTCGGTTTGGAAGCTTGCATCGGTGTAACCATTTACAACGAGCTCTTCATCACCGCCATAAACTAGGAACACATCCTTAGTTCTTCTTAAGTACTTAAGAATGTTTTTCACAGCTGTCCAGTGACCTTCACCGGGATCAGCTTGGTATCTGCTTGTAACACTTAGAGCATACGATACATCGGGTCGAGTACATATCATGGCGTACATAATAGATCCAATAGCTGAAGCATATGGGATACCATTCATACGGTTTCGCTCTTCAGTTGTCGAAGGACACTGATTATTGCTGAGACTTATGCCATGTGACATAGGCAAGAACCCTTTCTTGGCATCCTGCATGTTGAACCGTTTCAACACCTTGTCAATATAAGTACTTTGGCTTAATCCAATCAGCCTTCTCGATCTATCTCTATAGATCTTTATCCCTAAGATGTATGTTGCCTCTCCTAGGTCCTTCATAGAGAAACTATTTTTCAATGAGACCTTTACAGATTCCAGCATAGGAATGTCATTCCCAATCAATAATATGTCATCTACATATAAGATTAGGATTACGAGTGCGCTCCCACTAACCTTCATGTAAACACAAGATTCTTCTTTGTTTTTGATGAAACCAAACATTTTGACTTCTTCATCAAAACGTTTATTCCAACTCCGAGATGCTTGCTTCAATCCATAGATGGATCTCTGAAGTTTGCATACTTTTCTATCATTTTGGGGATCAACAAAACCCTCAGGTTGTGTCATGTACACATCCTCACTTAGGTTTCCATTTAGGAAAGCCGTTTTGACATCCATCTGCCATATCTCATAATCAAAATATGCAGCAATAGCTAGAATGATCCGGACAGACTTAAGCATAGCGACGGGCGAGAAGGTTTCATCATAATCAATACCTTGAATTTGTTTGAAACCCTTCGCCACCAATCGTGCCTTATGGATATGAACATTTCCATCCATGTCTATCTTTTTCTTAAAAATCCACTTGCAATCAATGGTTTTTACGCCATCAGGTAGATCAACCAAGTTTCAAACTTGATTATCATGCATGGATTGAATTTCAGATCTCATGGCTACAAGCCATTTCTCAGAGTCTGAGTCCATCATTACTTCCTCATAAGTTTTAGGCTCATCATTGTCTAACAATAAAATATCATGTCGATACCTTATCGGCAATTGACGTGGCCTTTCAGACCTACGTGGGGCTGGTGCCTCTTCCACAGGTTGTATAACTTCTTGTACACTCCGTGGAGGTTCAGTAGGAGTTGAAATATTTTCTGATGGCTCTTGAATTTCTTCGAGTCTAGCCGTGCTCCCACTAACTCCTTTTGAGAGAAACTCTTTCTCCAAAAAGACACTATTTCGGGCAACAAACACTTTGTTCTCATCCCTTTTATAAAAGTAATATCCTTTTGTTTCCTTAGGATACCCCACGAAGAAGCATTTATCGATTTAGGTGTGAGCTTATCGGGCGTCAAACGTTTACATATACTTCACATCCCCATATTTTGAGAAAAGATAAACTAGGACTCTTCCCACCCACATCTCATATGGTGTCTTATCCACAGATTTAGATGGTACTCTATTTAAAGTGAAAGCGGTTTCTAGAGCGTAACCCCAAAGGACAATGGCGGATCAGATTGGCTCATCATAGACCGAACCATGTCTAACAAGGTCCGATTCCGTCGTTCGACACCCCATTCCATTGAGGTGTTCCGTGGAGTTAGTTGTGGAACAATTCCACATTGTTTTAGATGATCACCAAACTCATAGCTCAAATATTCACCTCCACGATCGATCGTAGGGCTTTAATTGTCTTGCCAAGTTGATTTTGTACTTCGTTCTGAAATTCTTTGAACTTTTCAAAGGATTCAGACTTATGTCTCATTAGATAGATATAACCATATCTACTAAAATCATCGGTAAAAGTTATGAAGTACTGAAAACCACCTCTGCCGTTGAGCTCATTGGTCCACATACATCCAATGTATTAAGGCCAATGAATCACTTGCCCTCTCACCTATACCAGTGAAAGGCGCCTTAGTCTTTTTGCCAAGTAAACAAGACTCACATGTTTCAAATGATTCAAAATCAAATGAGTTGAGTAGACCATCTTTATGGAGTCTCACTATGCGCTTCTCGCTTATGTGACCCAAACGACAATGCCGGATATAAGTGGGATTCAAATCATTTGGTCAAGCCTCTTAGTATTAATGTTATAGACAGCACATCCTCAAGATTTAAAACATACAATCCATTCAACAATGGAGCATTACCATAAAGCATATCATTCAAATAAATTGAACAACAATTGTTCTTTATTCGAACTCATAACCTTCTCGCTCCCAAACATGAAGCGAAATAATGTTTTGCTTAAGGCAGAACACAATAGCAATTATTTAATTCCAAAACTAATCTCAAGGTAAACATAATGGTAAAGTGCCAACAATAACGCAGCAACTCTTACTCCATTGCCGACGTGAATATCAACTTCGCCTTTTGCTAAGCTTCTACTCCTTATCACCCTGCATCGAATTGCAAATATGAGCAACCGATCCGTATCAAATACCCAAGAACCAACATGAGAAGTAGCAAGATTGATTTCTATAACATTTATACCGAAGTTGAAGTCTTACTTCCTTCTTCTTTTCTAGTTACGCCAAGTACTTCTTATAGTTTCTCTTCCAATGTCCAAAGCCTTGGCAATGGTAGCAAATAGTATCAGTGCGGCGCCAATTTTAAGCTTCAAGCTTAGATTTGACACTCGAGATCTCATCTTGAGTTTTGCCCATACCCTTTCTTTTGCAAAAGCCTTAGATTTCTTCTTTTGAAGTTGGTAGTCTTTTGCACCATCATCACATGATCGTTGCTTTTCTTAATGCTATCTTCTGCGGTCTTGAGCATCATATGCAACTCGGTGAGATTCTTGTCTAAGCCATTCATATGAAAATTCAGAATGACCTGCCCAAAGCTTGCAGAAGCGATGCAAGAATCAAATCGAGAGCCAACTCTTGGCTAAGGGAAAACCAAGTTTTTCCAAGCTCTGCGTGTAACCAACCATCTTGATCACATGAGGGCTCACCTGACTACCCTCGCTAGCTTACTTCCAAACAATTTCTTTGAGATCTCATATCTCTCAGTTCTTGCTTGTGTCTCAAATATGCCTTTGAGTGCTACGATCATATCGTAAGCCTCTATATTCTCAAACTGCTTCTGAAGGTCTGAGTTCATGGCAGCAAGCATGAGACAGCTAACATCAAGGGACTCATCACATGCCTTTCGTAGGCATTTTTAAGAGCAGCAGAGCATTTTCATCGAGCTCTTACGGAATTGGTTGCTCTAGAACATGTTCCTTTTGTCTTGCCTAAGAACGATTCTTAGGTTGTGGGACCAATCCATAAAGTTTGTTCCATTCAGTTTTTCCTTTTCAAGTATCGAACGTAAAGCAAAACTGGAAGTAGGTGTAACATTTGGTGCCATGATCTACAACACAAAATACGCAAAACTAAGATATATGTTCAAGAAAAGTAACTTCTATTAAACAATTTAATAAAGATACTCCCACTAAATACCATATCTCTCTTATGACATTTAGTGATTCAAGATCCATAATCAACTTATCTACTAGTGAGCTTTGGCATCACTGCTAGAGGATAGGTGAATTTGGTAAGCAACCCTTTGCTAATTATATCTCTATATAACTCTTGTTGTTGGGCAACATCTCTATGTTCGGCACCCAACCTTATGCCCCAAGGTCCATAACCGTTATGATGACCTTGTCAAGTTAAACCAATGCTTTGCGTGTGAGTGTCTAACACAAACCCATCTAGTCAAGGAGAATTAATGGCACTCTGCTTTAGCAAGACCTACCATTAAAATACATGACTTTAGATGGTGCAGCTAATTGGGAGGGCATCAATTTAACTTAATATTATGTGAGAGAATTTTATTTCTACTATGTTAAAAGCATTTAGAGCAATGTAATAACATGCATAGAAATAAATGAACAGAAAGATAAAACCATTCACAAAACAATCACATTGCGTCGTGATATAGTATGGCCCTTTCACATGGTGATCTCTATCGCCGTGCTTTCCTGTTCACCATGTCTCCAAGTGGCCAAAACCTCCAAACACTCCCACTAAGCTATTACCATATGGCATACTAGTGAAGTCTACAAGGAGTGAAGAAGCAACACAAGTCGACACGCAGGTCGTTATACAAATATGAACAGCCTTGGGCTGCAATAATCATGACTCGCAGGCCATGAACATTACATACATATATGCATCTCATACATCATTCATATGCATAATGGGCCATACTATTTCACAACAATCCCTGCAAAGCAAATATGCATAGAATCGTATTCTATCTAATATGCCAGGTTATTATTCTAGTCACAAAGGACATGGATTTGAAATCTAGAATCCTTTGTGATTCCACCACACTATTTTCTAGATTAGTAGATGTGCTCACAGTACATTGCTGAATTATTTCATACATCGCGAATATTCATATAACCATAGTGTATATATATACACATCAGAGTTTACAATACGCCACGTCGGGCGACAGTTTTACATAATGGGCCTTCAAAGCCAAATACTTACAGATCAAAAGCATAGCAGTAGAAAGCGAGAACATCAGTGGGACCAAAAGCCACAAGCAAGCGACTGGCGGGTAATTCTCATATAGCAATATTATACACAAGCAACAATCAACATTAATGTTTGTAATCTTCAACAATCAACATTATACACAAGCAATATCTATTTGTAAAGCATACCTTAATGTTAAAACCAGCTTTAGCAATGATTTCAATAAACATCACACCGAGATCTTTTGCCTTGACTCCCCCTTCCTCTATGGAGACTTTCTTGTTGCATGAGAACTTCAACAGAACTATAGCTTTCATAATCTGCTCGAATGTACTAACAGCGGGAGCATTCGGGAGACTTGCCTGTTGCATGAAAAGCATTCGAGAATAGGGGGAGCGGGGAGCGGCGGGGGAGCAGTTAGAGCAACGGGAGCAGGGGGAGCAGTGGGAGTAGGGGAGCAGCGAGGGAGCAGAGACAGGAGCGGTGGGGGAGCAGCGGTGGGGAGTGGCGGCTGGAGCGACAAGGAGCGGCGGAAGCAGCGGTGGATCTCCAGGATACTACGGTCGCGAGCGCCTTTGATTTCATTGACCATTGCCATCCACCACTCTGCCTCCAGATCCGACGACCTCCAAGGCGAATCCGGCTGCTGCGCCCTCGCCCCGCCCGGATCTGAGTGCCTCCGCGCTGGATCTGGCTGAGCTCGCTCACGCCGCACCCGCCTCCGGCCTCCTCCGTGCAGATCCAGCGCTAGGCTGCAGCCCCGCGCCACTCCTCTTCCACTGGCGAGGTGAAATCCGAGCGATGAGAGAGGCGAGGATCGCGGACCTCCGTGAAGTGCGAAGGAGTGTCGGGAGAAGCGCGGTAGTGAGGAACGCGGGAGACGGTGGATGTTCGTGTGTGCGACGGTGAGCAAGCTACGGCAGCGCGGCGACGGCGAGGCGCGCGGGTTTTGGGCGAAGTGAATGTAGATCTACGGGTAGGCTATGCAAGCATAATTTCAAAAATTCTACCGCGTAAAAGGGACCTCCTCTAGTAATAGATCACGGATTACCTCTAGACGCATGCACTGCGTAGCGAAGTAGAGTCGATGTAGCGCGTTGATGCGATTGTAGTCATTCTTGCGAACGTCTCCTCCTTTAAGTCCTTGCGTTCGTCACAAGTTGCGGATCGTCCTAGTGTTGAAGCTTCGCATCAACACCTCCAAGGTATCCACACGTGCAGGCAGAACACCACGCGCCGGAGTGCTAGCGCCGGCGCGCGGTATTAGATGGGGATGGTGTGGCAACTAGGGTTTCGGAATTCCGAAAATCTCTTGGCAAACCCTATGCCACCTCCTCTATTTATAGGCATCCATCATAATGGGTCTCAATCGAGGCCCATTAGGAACTCATGGCCCATAAGAATTCGGATCACTATCCGAATTAAGTCCCACCCTTTAAGTGTGCGACCCTATATGTTCACATACACTTAGACATAGCCCGAGTACTCCTACTCGTCCATTAATCGACAACGGCCCTTAGCAAGACATACCGACTCCTAAGTATATGCAAAGATCATATCGGACGAACCTCAACAAAACTTATGCATTTCCCTTTGCCTCACGATATCGGTTAAACTCAAAGCGAGTACGTGTCATCCTTGTTTGGTTAGCTCAACCGCTCTTTCTCGATTATGTGACTTGAATTCCGACTACGGTTAACTCTTTAACCGTGAATAGCATGGCCATGCATTTCTGAATCCAATCACTCGAGAGGCCTAGAGATATCTCTCTGTTGCTTGGAGGGGCAAATCCTATCTTGATCGACCATGCCTCAATGCATGCATCATAACAAAACCCAAAGCTACCTTTATGACTACCCGATTCTGGAGTAGTGTTTGGCAACCCTAAGTCAGTTATTTTGCATCTTGGGTACGTGCGACGATCTCAAGTCTTAAGGACATAGCATACGCTTTGTGAATGAAACCAACTGATGACGGTAAGAATGCAACATTCTCGCAGTGTTTCATGGTGGGTCGATCCAACCCCATGTTTGCTAACATGTGTCCATATTATTGGTTTAATATCTTTATATCTATGACCCGTGAAACATGGTCATCAACCAATACATATGCTAGTCTATTAATATGTGTCCTCATATGTTTGACTAGGGATCATCTAAGAATAATCATCGCAGCAATATAGAGTTTCACAATCAAGTTACACACTTGATAATAAATATTGACGATGTTATTCAAGGAACAAGATAAATTATCCAATAATTCATGAACATAATAAACAGAATCATCTTTATGATTATCTCTAGAGCATATCTCCATCAGTGAACGCACGGGGCGTTAGGGTTGGGGATGATTTATTATCATGAGTGGGCTGCTGTTGGGCCACGTATCGGCACCATATTTGCGCCGTATCACTGTATTTTTAATTTTTTTTGGTGCTGATATTTACCGATACTTCGTCGATACTGTATCGCGTCGTATCGAGCAGTATTGCCGTATCGGATACATATCACGTATGGATATAGCAGTGCAGTGCCGTATCAGTGCTTCTTAGGTGCTTGCTTGTCTCATGTATACTGCGGTTGCTTCTTGTGACAGGAATGGTGCGACAAGCAGATGGAGTTCGTGCTGGAACACGGAAAATCGGATAGGACCGAGGCGATGAAGGCCGGTTAAGACCGCCATGCCCAGCTCGAGAAAGAGGTGAGCTCTACTGATCTGGAGTGAGTGCTACTTCATTAGATGGTTGCTGTCTCAAAATGCCTCCTGTTACTGAATGATAACGCCATTTTGCTGAGGCAGCAATACAGTAATCTGTGTGTTTTCACCATGAGATCACAACTCAGGGTTTTTATGAACAAATCACATCAAGCTACAGCATATGACTGATTTGATATCCCCAATCATCTAAAAATATGACTGATTTTATATTCTCATGGACTTGGTTCCTGCCGACTTGTCGTAATACACATATTCCAGAGAACCATTTCTTCCTGTCTTTAGAACATTGAGTGAATAACTGATCAATTTCATTTTAGAGCAGGTTATTGAAAGAGTAGATGTTGCCATTTGATCTGTGGAAGAATCATGGGCGGTAAAATTCATGAACTTTGTTGTGGGAACAAACCAGTTATTGTTCGTAGGCATCACACGGGAACTTCCAGTGTAAGTGCTAATATGCTTTACACTTTCAGGGCTAGAAAGTTCACTTCTCATTGCAACTGTAAACTAGTATTTTGTGAACTCCATTGTAGTTTTGGTTTCCAGAGTTCATATAAAGCTTTTTTGCTTTATAAACATTCTTTTTAGTACATTTGGTTGTAAATCATGCTGCTGCAGGATCGGGGTTGTTGAAGGTTTATGGATGGTAGGAGTTATTGATGAAATCCGAATGCCCTTGGATGACATTTCATTTCGTCCAATCCTGGTGGATACAAAGACACGTTCCAAGAAGAAAAGGTGGTATTAAGCGGCCGCCTAGGTGGGCCTAGGTGCTGGGCGGAGCCCCACCGCCGCACCTCGGCCAAAATTGGTGAGCTAGGCGGCCAACCCGCCTAAGCGGCTGTCGGTGGTCAAAGGCAAGGTGAGAAGATGGTCCTGGGCAGACAGAAGGTAGTTCGGGGAGAAAGAGAGAGGCACCTGAAGATCTCTCGTCGGCCTGTGCATTGTCGGCACATTTGTAGGCCGCCGTCGTCACAGATGGCCCACACTATGCCAACGCATCCACAAGCCGCCGACACCATGTACAGCACCGTCAGCGATCAGATCCAACCAGATCTAGACACTAGCAACCTCTCCGAGTAGAGAATAGCGGCGGGAACACTGGGGGAGAAGGGGAGGCAGCGGCGGTGCTGGGGGAGCAAGGAAGGGGAGGAGGGGAGCCAACTGCGGCTGGGGGAGTAGGGGAGGGGAGGTAGCGATTGGAGCAAGGGTGGTGGCGATAGATGAGGTGACGGCGTCTCTTGGGAGAGCATGGGTAGCTGTGGCGACGTCGCTGGGAGAGAAGGGGAGGCGACGCTTGGGGAGAAGGGGAGGTGGTGGCGACGATGTTGGGGGAGAAGGGGAGTGGGGGAGAGAGCAAAGGCAAGGTGAGGTGTGCGAAGTGAGAATGGGAAGAGATAAGGGGTGTGTGGTGAGAAGTGAACGGGGAGAGAGAGAGAGGAGGTAGGGGGAGATAAATGGGTCGGTGGGCCGCCTATATGTATAAATAGGCCTAAAGACTAAATAGGTCAGGAAGAAAATAAAATAGAAATTAATAAACCTCATTTTTAATTCCACCGTCTAGGCCCCCTAGGCGCTAGACCTCACCTCACCACCTGCCTAATACCTAGTGCCTTCTTTAACAATGGGTCCAAGCCAACAATTCCCTCAGAAGCACAAAAAAGAAATGGAAGGTTTGCCCCTTCATTGCTCTACTAACCAAGTGAGGGGGGTTGGCAAATTATGGCATGCTCTGTTAGCGGCACTGGCAAGTAATAAGTTAAGCTTAGACTCAAATGCATGTTCTCTAGACTAATGATTCCCTTCAAGTGGACTTTTGCTTTGATATGAAACTGCATGAAGTTGAATTGATGTTCCATTTGTCTGTTAAGAGTGCCTGTTGCCCAATCGGAGCCTCCATTACGAAGGAAAAAAGTTGGTTTGCTTCTAGACACTACTTAAGACCTTATTGAGATAAATTTATCTAATACCTAGATATGTAAAAATATCCGAGGATCCAGTTATTGCTGACTATGGTACCTTCTTTTAAGGAATCAACTCTAGGGTCAATCATTCAGTATATGAAATAGAATGATATTTAAATTGCTCCAAATTGATTGTGCCTGGGAAAGTGCATTCTTCAGGAAAGACTGTAGCACATGCATTCTGCCATTCCCTCTATATTGCCCCATTTGAAAGATGCATTTTATACCTTTTTTCATGTGAAGTTCTTGATGAGGTAAATTGGTGAGTGTTACTGTTTAGAAACAACTTCATACAAGTATAATCCATAGTTGTCTATAACTTCTAGTGTTTTGTCTCACATTATGATGATAGCAGGCTAGTGGCTATGAAGGTTTGTATGATGGATGTCTTCTTTTTTACTTATGGTTTGTGGTTTATGGTTTTATGTTATAATAATTAATTTTTAAATGATGTATTTTTAAGGCGAGATCAACAGAAATATTGTAGTAAATAGTGTACTGAGTTCAGCTATACCAGCCAAAATCACATATGACTATTTTTTTCTGTGTACTACCTTCTCGCGAACAGATAAAATTCAAAAATTTAAACCATAAGTCACAGTCCAAAATAACCCATCTGACATGTGGCCGATATTTTTGTGGCCCCGGTATTTTTGTGGCAAGCTACAGCTGATGTGTTACAACTACCTATGGGACAATTTGATTACTGAGAAATTCCCAGCAGATAATTTCTTTAGCTATTTTGACCTGGACTCCAATAACCCATCTGATATCTGGCCGATATTTTTTGTGGCCCTGATATTTTTGGGGCAGGCTACAGCTGATGTGTTACAAGTGCCTAAGGGACAATTTGATTACTGAGAAATTCCCAGCAGATAATTTCTTCAGCTATTTTAACCTAGACTCCAACTACTTGTTATCTGACGATGTCGAGCGGTACATTAGCTTAGTAGTCTAGAGTTTAGGGGGGGCGTTGCGTTCGGAATAGCGATGACTTTTGATTTTTGGTTGAAATTTTTCTGTAACTGGCTAATTTTTAGCTTATTGAGTATAATTAAATTTAAAAATAGAAACGATATGTTAGTCCATCACGGATAATGCAAAGGAATACAAGAAAAAACAAAACACAAAAATACCCAAAAATAAAAAAAGAAAAAGACAAAAATATTGCAGTGTTTCAAAAGTCATCGCGAACACTGAACGTCGTTGCTGTAGCTCTCCTATGCGGGGCCTTAATATGGAATATAGCCAAATTTTAGTTCCATCACTGCTCCCAGCTATAAAGTGTCCAGGGGACGCAACTCTTTTATTCATCGGGTGCTTGCTGTTGGCAGTGACAATAAGGAGGTAGCGGTGAGGTGTTGGTTCACAAGGAGGGATCTTTGTGCTGGCCAGCATACATGAGGGACGTACCCTTAGGACTATAGTTATACTTTAGGCATTCCTTCAGTAGACTTTAGTTTCTGGCTGTGTCGATTGGTTTTTTTTATTAAAATTATATTGTAATAGTTGTTAGTTTTTTGAGTTATTTAATTAAAAAAAATAAAAAACACAGTTATTTATTTATAGATAATGCAAAGAAATAAGAGAAGATAAGAAAATAACAAAAAAGCCAAAAAACATCAAAATTAAGAAACTGATATATTTTAAATAATTTTTTATTTCTAAAAATAAAAAACTGAAGCCGAATTCACTCGGAGCAGCCCCTGCCTACACAATGGTGTACTTTACCAGACATAAGACTTCTATTAGTTGATCACTCTACGGTTGTACCGCTTTTCCTATTATTAATGAAATTTGAGCTCGTGTTTCGCAAATGGAAAATCACCTGAAAATAAAATAAAAAGAAAACGTTGCAAAAAGGTCAATAGAAGGGAATACGTGAATCGGCTGCCACGCGTAAACGCATACACCGTGATCAGCGCCCTCCTTTGTCGCGTGTAGTCTCTCGATTGGCGGGGCTAGGAGCAAGGGCTTCGACTTTTAGTTTAGACTAAAATTGCACCGTATAGGTTGTTAGTTTTTTCTTAAAAAAATTGAGATAAAAATAACAAACTGTTATGTCGTCTAAAAAGTTAAAAATAAATCGAAATTAGAATCCAATAAATTTTAAGTGACTTCTGTGTTAAATAAGCTAAAAACCAAAAAAAAAAGACAGAAGCTAAATACAGCGCTCAGCGGACGCTACCGCCAGCGTTCAGCGGTAGCATTTGGCTTTTTTTCACTGTTTAAGTTTTTGGTTTTTCTGATTATTTTTTTATTTTAGGCTTTTTTGTTTTTTGTTTTTTCTGTATTTCTTTACATTGTCCATGATGACTAACATATTTTTCTATTTTTAATTTTTTAAATTTAATTATACCAAATAAACCAACTTAGTTACAGTAAAAAATAAGTCAGCTATAATAAAAAAGTTATAAGCCAACACTATTCTGAACACCCCCAAAGTCGTTTAGAGTGGATCTGACCATCTTGATCTCCATCCGTCGTCTGCAAGATGCATATGGGGTGCGCACTGCAAAGGCGTAGGGGCGCGATGTGGCGTGCACGGCGGTCGGTGTGCGGCAGGGGCAACAGGGAGAAAGTTTTAGGAAGGGTTTCAGGTCTGTTGAATAGTAATGGGCTAAAAACCTGGTTGGGTTAAAAAGGTCTAAGCCTAGTTAGATGAGTTGTATTAAGGTTTTGAGTAGTAACTTGTGATATATATATATATATATATATATATATATATATATGAAAAATACTTTTTACATATATATATATATAAAGTGATGGCTGGTTATTGGGAGGGTGCGACCGATTTGTAAAAAGGGCGCTCGGCCAGGACATTGTAAGGATGAATAAAAATATTAGCAGTGCGTTTGATCTCTTCATTCTGAAGCCAACGACAGCGACATCTCATTCCTCCTTTCTCGTGCGAGTGCATCGCCAATTTTTGTCTCACACGTGATGTGGGAGCCTCGATCGGCATGCTGTGGAGACATGGCCGAGGCATTGCATCGCCGGCAGTGCACGGTCTGATCGTGAGTACTCCTATTTGTTTCGATTCACGCCTTCATTGAACGCACGTGGTCAAAAATCGAGGAGCATTGCATAGTGTCTCTCATCCATTGCATTAATGCTGCATAGTATGTCTGCTCTGGCCGAAGCTTCATGCTCGTGAGTGCATGATTTGATAGTATGGACTTCCTATTGAGTTGACTTAGTTTGGTTAAAGATGTTGGTTTTCATATGGTGAACAAAGAATTGTATTGGCCGTGTCTTTAGTGATTAGTGCAAGGTAATTAAGGTGAGGTTCGTTGGGCCATGTGTTTTTGTGCATGCATCGGTAAAAAAAAAGATTGCATTGCATGTATAGTGGTAGGATATTTTTGTATATGCTTCTGTGATTTGTAGGTTTAAAAGAAATATATTTTGAAAAAAAGCTTCCGTAAGTGATTGCAATCATTCATCCTCTTCTGATTACCATCGACAATCCTATAAATTAAAACTTTTAGTTGAAACTTGTTTAAATTCTTGGGTTGAAACTTGAGTTCTAAAATGTGAAACTCATTGAAATTTTGGTTTAAAACATTCTTAGAATTTTCTTAAAACTTCTAAAAACATGTGAAACTCACCGAAATATAAAACTTTTCAAACTTTATGAAACTTGTTAAAATTATATAAAATCTGTTGCTAACAGTATACTGTTGTCTAGTCGCTTCCCTTTACTGGAAGCCCAGCTTCGCCCAGGAGCCAGCAGACTCTCCTCTACTCCCTCCTCCTAGCTGTTCCCGACTGGACTGGCCGAGCCTAATGGGCTTCATACAATACAAGATATACTGTCGCCTCAAACTAACTAATCCATGGGTTCCTCTCAAGTAAAAAAACGTATTCCATGGGATAAGCATATTCACATACTGCACGGTCTTGCATACGTCCGGATTTAGCTTAGCTAGCTTTAGATCTACTGATGTTGAGTGTAACTTTGAAGGATAGACTCTTGTGATGACCCGATTGCTCGCCGTTGAGGAGCCTGGAGACCCAAGTCGCACCGATCCGCGGAGAAAAAAGGGGAAATCAAAGAGAATGTGGCGGGAAATTGGAGAAAGAGATGACAAAGGAGATGGGGAATTGTGACTTTTGTTTTTCAATTTCTTCCATACTTCAGTAGAAAACATGCATGGCTTGCAGTCTTGCACGCCAACACAGCGGGAAAGCTAATTGAGGTTAGGCCTGGTAATGGCCCGAGGCCCAGTCCAAACCCCACCCTAGCCCATGTATTTGGGGTGGCCCCAATCCTCATCCAGCCTACTACTCAGCCTTTCCACCCAATCTAGCCTGACCCATTAAACAACAAGTTCGTAATCCCATCCTGGCCCATTCTAAATCCTCGGATCGGCCTGTTAAATCTGAAGCAGGTAAGTCCTGTGGCCAGTTTTGCAAGGTTGGACCTGGACGCCTGGCAGTTCTGCAAGGCTGGACATCTGGACAACTTGTTGGTTGTTACCTTGCTGTGCAACACAGGCTGGACGGCTTGTTTTGACTGGTGACTACTACAATAACGACAATAGCTTTGCATCGCAGATTTTTTTATGAACAACAACGATTAAAAATTCCAACTTGAGATCATTCTCCCATATGTCAAGGAAATAAAAAGATAAGAAAGAAATTATTTTTCTTGTTACATCGGATGAAACAGAGATACAACAAAAAAAACAGTCATGACCAAACCAATACTTCTAAATGCTTTTAAACGAAATGAACAACTGTTGCTTCTTGTACGGACTGATTCATATCTTGAGTTGCTTCTTGGTCTCATCCCAATCAATTCCTAACAACAATGCAAAGAAATTTAGAGTTTATCTGCTATATTGTATACATTGTACTAATAGATCAAAATAACAAAAGATATAAAAATTTTCAGGACATAAAATTTTTTAAGTCAAGACATGAATTGTGTCAAACAATGCATTGAACTGAAGAACTTAGTAAAAACATAGTTCCACGACTAAAAGATTATTTGTCAACCATTCAATACTCTAACAAGAAGAAGTTAGCAAAAACAGAGTTTTGATTATACTAAATGTTTTTCAAAGTAAAAACATATTTTAATTTCCAATATCCAAAGTTCAGAGTAAATTCTTGTACTGTAGATTATAGAATCTAGCATCAACCTTATTTAAGTGCCTAATCTTATTTAAATGCTTAATCTTCAACCGGCGAAACTTTTCAGAATCTGTTAAGCATTATTCTACAGTTTTGAGATTGGACAAAGCTAGCAGCTGTAAATGAACGTCATGGACATACATATAACTCCAATATATGTTATTCATTACTCTACAGTTTCTGAGAGATCAATAAAGACCATTCTAGTAAAAGAAATATCTTGGTGCAACAAATGTAATTGCAACCTAGTTAGCTACTGGGCTATATAGCAAACTGCAACCATACACACCTGAACTGATGACTAAACAAAGTCAAATGACAGCAGTCAGGGCTGCCAGGCCAAGTAGTTTTGTTATAGATTTTCTTAGTATTTTTGCAGCAGCCATGTCACGACTATATGCAATTTTAATCACACTAGAAAAATTTTCTCTAACTGAAAAAGCAGGCACATGATATGTGGTGATAAACAATACCTTGAAATGTCCTCTTGTAACTCACAAGCACTATATCCTTCCATTGCTTCTCCTGCATATTGAATCACAAGAAAATAGTTCATATTATTGGAAGGTACAAGTACTTCTTAAACAAAAAGTAAAATGCTGTAGTAATTATCAATTTACCTTCATCATCATCATTATCATTAAATCCAATAAACCAATCTTTGCTGCAGATTAGAGCCTCAAGGCTTTTAGGGGATAATGAAGTCCTATTTTTACCAATAATTCTGCCAGCAGCACTGAACGCTGATTCAGAGGACACCGTACTAACAGGAATTGCTATGGAATCTCTAGCCATCAAAGACAAGATTGGGTAGACATCCGCGTTTCCCTTCCACCAACCCAAAACATCAAAACTCTCATCAGAGTTCAAGGGGACCCTAGGATCTTCTAAGCATGTGTCAAATTTAGATTGTTGTGCATGTGCCTCTAGATTTTGTAAAGCAAAATGAGTGAAGGCAAATTCTATCTATCGTTTACCAAAAATGCACCTCTTGAAGAACTTGGACAAGAACTAGGCCCACTAGCGACCATATGTTCATCAGATTGTACAAATGTAGGCAAGGTGCGACTCCTCACAATTTTCTCATACTCTAAATAATACTTACCTACAGTAGTACGCAGCTTCCTCATCTTTTCCTCAACATCTTGTTCAATGGTATGAAAATAGAACCAAAGAAAGTCAAATATCTGTGAAGGGTTCAACACGGCTGCTACAAGAAGCACAACATTAGGCTTAGACCAATACTTCTCACACTTGACGTACATAGCATGGGCCATCTCATTTAGAAGCTCATCTTGATTCCACATTTCATCGAGTAAAACATCCCGAATTGCCAACACCAATTTCAAAAAGAGGTGTGCTGTTGGGTGTTGATATGCTGAAAATGCCTTTGTGGCATCACTAAAAGCCTGCAAAACCCCATAAAGAGCTTGAGCCTTTGCCCAACCTTCCTCAGTCGGAACTTCATGATATTGCTCAGTAGCATATATATTGGGCTACAATTATGGGTTAGGCCCAAAATTACTAGCCCATTTAAATCCTGGCCTCTACCCTATTTAAAAGCCAACCCAACCGTATCCTTACCCTTTTCTATTTTTGCCCATTTGGTATGACCCAAAGTCAACCCATTTAGAAGCCCAACCCTCTTAGCCCTATAAATCCTGGCCCATTACCATGCCTATTTGAGGCGCACTTGTGCTGCCTTTCTACCGGACCATGGCCCACCACATGTTGCATCCCCCTATACACATGGTACACAACCTAGCACCCATTTTCTGTCTAAAAAAAAATAAAAACAACATATTTTCATATCTTTTTTGGGGGAGAGGGATGGATGTAGGATGAATGGGAGTCCAAACATTTTAAGTTGCGAGAAAAAAAAAATCAAAGATCTAGTTACAATTTCAAATTCCTAGTCCAAAGATTTAAATTTCTAGTTGAAAGTTCACATGTACCACGCATGCAAAGAAGCGGCACCCATTCAAATGCTGATTAAGAGCGTATACGGGACCAACGGTTTTCTTAGCAAGAATGTCCAATGCTTTCGAGGCATGTTGACTTTCTTCAATTTGGTCTTGCTGATACGCTGGTATGAGTTCTTCACAGGAAATGAATGGGCACGCTGTTAATCTATGCTTGGTTGGTTTTCATGGGAGCCGATATGGTGGTCTACCAACACGGATCAAGTGCATGTGGTGAAATCGAAGGGAGGATCAGAGAGGCCGTAGGCGGTAGAAGGTCATGTGGAGAGGCTAGTTGTTCATGCTAGGTAGATGCCAGTATGGAAGGGTCTAGCACGATGTCCCTCTTAGGTCACTGGAGGAAAGTGTGAACGGCATCCCATAATGTTATAATCTCATCATTTAGGGGCATCTCCAGTGGGGTGGCCCTGAAAATGTTATGTACCATATCCACCTAGACCTTCACGAAATCGGTCCCTAGCTGGGCACCATGCATTAGTGTCCCTAGTGGGCGTGGAAAAAGTTTGTAAAGAAATCAGGTAGAACCGAGAAGAAAACAATTCATAAAGAAACCTAAAGAAATTAGAAAAAAAGAATGAGAAACTGAGCCAAGTGACTATGGCCCTGTTCATATTGGCTTTTAAAAGCTGCTTTTCTATAGTACTTAGCTTTCAAATAGAGTGTATTTTCAAGGCGGGGTCTACTAGTCGATTGTAGTAGATACTGTAGTGACTTCATTTATATTGGCCAAAATTGCATGCGAGCATCTCTCTATAAGTTTCTTTGCAAACTATCACTATTCATCAGACAAAGCCAAAATCCATCAACAAAATCCAATATGAACGCCCCCTTAGCCTCCCAAAGCACTCATCGAGTAGGGCCCACAATTCATCCACTTTGAACTAAGTAATGCATGGTATTAGCTTACCTGATTTAAACTACTCTATATCGAGCCCATCTGGAAAAGAACTTGGATATATGTGGCTTCTTGATCTTCTAGAGGCAATCATCGATATCCTTTTGGGGATGTGAGATCTCATTTAATGTGACATGTATCGAAGTCTTCTAGAGGTGATCACCGATATCCTTTGGGGGATGTGAGATCTCATCTAATGCGACATATATCAAGGGATGTCCTTTGGGGAACCCCTGAGTGGCCTTCCATAGGGAGGAGAAGACCTTTAAGGGAGTCCTTTTCCGTTTAGGAAACTTTTTATAGAGAGACTTTCTTTGAATACTTGATTCCGTGAAGAGTACAAAAACTACCTGAATGCGAAGAAGAAAAAGAAATTGTAGTTTAAGGAGCCCAATACTGGCAAATTATAAATAAAGTTTGGATAGTATTAGATGGTGTAGAAGCTGAAGTGTAAGCAACCTCCACAACAACAAGAGAAGCAAAAAAGAAAAAAAATGCCTAAGCGTAGAAAATCCAAGGACAACAATAGAGCCAATGGGAACCATGTGATTCACCATGTAAGTATGCATTGAGAGGGAGTTTTAAGAATAACAATGCATATTTAGAGAAATATTCTAGAAGATTTGGGGGTTTATATCGATACGTAGATATTTACCATGGAAGATTATAGAGGAAATATTTATCAAATCCTTCAAGGCAAAGTAAGGAAAATTTGGGAGCTAGATGTTTTGAATGAACTTGATAGGTTAAAGATATTTTGTATTGTATGGCCTGTATTATGCCACTTGGTACAACTCCAATGACTATGTACTCATGAATATAGGGGTGTCAACTCCTTTCATTCCATATGCCACGAACAAGTCTTTGGAAGCCAAAAATAATCCATGGAAGAGAGAGAAGAGAAGTGTTAGGGGTGAACTTATGTGGCCAGTAAATAAAAGCATGTAACAAAAATCTTTTATTGTACTACCCCTGGTATGAAATAGATGTCATCCAAAAGTGCATGTAGCCCATCTCTAGTTCATTATGCTAGGGAAAATGAGTGTGGTAATACACATGGCCAAGTGGCTATAGGGTGGAGCCCATTTAGATGCATATGGTAGACCCCATATCAGCAAGTTAAGTTGGGCAAGCCCACTTAAGTGGGCCTAGGGGTGGGCCTCGTTAATTCATCCTCTTACTCTTCTCTTATTGGATGTTCGCTTCTCTTTCCTGTTGGCCAAGCTTCATATTGTTTTTCAACTTTATTGCATCAACATAGGGCCTGCACATAAATAACAAAAATATGTAGTAGTTATAGGTTCACAAGATGAATGTAAATGAGCCTACTAAGGTTAGCTTTATCTAGCATAATTTAGTTTAACTCAATACTTCTTTTCAACTAGCGCAAATGAACTAGAACATGTGGTTACATGAGGCGGGGGGAGGGCTTGAGTGATAGTGTTGGAGTCTAACAAAGTTTTTGTATGGTTAAACTTGCTAATTTATATGGGGCAAAGAGGATGAAAACTAAGGTAAATAGGGAAATACATTGAAAGTGAAAAATGATGAATGTTTACATGTTTGAGTCACATATAGACAAAAATTCCTTTATTACTGGCCTTTTATCCGATACAGAATATATCAGTTGTTTTTCTTATGTTTCTAATATGATGACAGAGCTACGATCATAAATCCTTACCCGAACGATCATAGGTCCACTACGCTCGGTGACATGCACATGTCTAGAGTTTAGCATGCACATGTGAGAGTGACCCAATCTTTATTGTGTGAGAACTGTGTGGTCATTAAATTGAGGATAATTAAAGGTGCAATGTGGTAGAAAATGGACATATTGGTGCATGTGACCTGCAATAAACAAGAAATCAGATGAGCACAAATTAACCAATTCATGCGGCAAACAAATAGGGAGGTTTGAACAACCAAATCACAACAATATTAAAAGGGTAAGAAACTCTCTCAAAAAGACATTAGCTAAAATTTTAACAAAATTATATAAAAAAGTTTGTTCTCTAGTGGGGAGGGGTATAAGATATATGCATAATTTTCTAATTAATAACTATATAAATAGCATTGAAATTAAGAAATGATGGACCCTCGTGAGATATATGAGCATGAAATATGTGTTATAGGGGGTGCACACTAGCCCTAATATCTTTGTAGGTGGGAGACGGTGTAGGAAAAATTGTGCACGAACAAATGTATCGATCCCACTGTTGCATGGCATCTACATGCTTCTCATGGATATCATTGCAGCTGATAGGCTAAATACGATAGTCAAATGGACCGAGCTCTCCATTAAGAATAGGCTAAATACTTTTAGCTTGTTAGTTGCTGAGTTTTGTAGTCGAGGGGGTTAATTGAACTACCATGATAAGGGGGTAATATGGACTTCTTCGAATCTAAAATATAGTGCTTGTCTTGATTTAGTTGTCGCACGTGCAAATTCCAAAATTATAAATTAGAGTAAGCTAATGTAAGAGAGAGATCAAATGTTGTGACAAAGGTGACAAAAGAAGATTTATATGTTTGATTCAAGTGAGATGGACTATGATAAATACAAAAAGGCAAGATAGTAGAGTTGCATTGATGGTGAGTAGTCACATGGTAACAATACGAAGACTGGATTAGTTGGAAAGAAGTACCAAGCCACACTAAATTATGCTAAGTTGAACAATAACCTAAGCAACCTCAATTATATTTGGTTTTGTCAACCCATTGCTACTACATATTTTATTATTTATGTGTAGACCCTAAATCGATCTATTAAGCCTAAAAAAAGATGAACAAGGCTAGATAGAGGGAGTAAGAAGCAAACAACTTATGAAAGGATAATAGAAGAGGGTCAATAAACACCAAACTTTGGGCCCATTTAAGAGGGTTTGCCCTACTTACCTTGCTAACAGGGTGTGTGTGCACAATTTTTTCCTACACCCTCTCCAACCTACAAAGATATTAGGGCTAGTGTGCACCCCCTACAACGCCTATTTCATACTCATATATCTCACAAGGACCCATCATTTCTTAATTTCAATGCTATTTACATAGTTATTAATTAGGAAGTTGTGCATATATCTTATACCCCTCCCTACTAGAAAACAAACTTTTTTATATATTTTTTTGTTAATTTTAGCTAACGTCTTTCTAAGAGAGTTTCTTACCCTTTCAATATTGTTGTGATTTCTTGTAAGATTGTAAAAGATGTGTGGCTGTTGAAACCTCCCTATTTGTTTGCCATATGAATTGGTTAATTTATGGTCATGTGATTTCTTGTTTCTTGTAGGTCACATGCACCAACATGTCTATTTGCTACCACATTGCACCTTTAATAATCCTTAATTTAATGACCGCACAGTACTCATGCAACGAAAGTTGGGTCACTCTCACATGTGCATGCCAAACTCTATACATGTGCATGTCACCGAGGGTAGTGGATCTATGATGGCTCGGGTAAGGATTTACGATTTTAGCTCTATTATCATATTAGAAATATAAGAGAAACAACTGATATATTCTATATTGGATAAAAGGCCAGTAAATATTCATGATTTTCCATTTTCAACATATTTCTCTATTTAACCTAGTTTTCGTTCTTTTTACCCTATATAAATTAGCAAGTTTACCCCTACAAGAACTTTGTTATGCTCCAACACTATCACTCAAGCCCTCCCCCTGCTTTGTGCAACCACATGTTCTAGTTCATTTGCTCTAGTTGAAAAGAAGTACCGAGCTAAACCAAATTATGCTAGATAACACTAACATTAGTGGGCTCAATTACATTCATCTTGTCAACCCATTACTACATATTTTATTATTTATGTGTAGGCCCTATGTTGATGCAATCAAGTTCAAAAACAATATGAAGCTTGGCCAAAGGAGGGAGAAGCGAACATCCAATAAGAAAAGAATAAGAGGGTGAGTTAACGAGGCCCACCCCTAAGCCCACTTAAGTGGGCTTTCCCAACTTAACTCACTGATATGGGCGTCTACCATATGCATCTAAGTAGCTCCACCCCATAGCCATTTGGCCATGTGCATTACCACACTCTTTTTCCCTAGCATATTGCACTAGAGATGGACTGCATGCACTTTAGGATGACATCTATTTTAGACCTGAGGTAGTACAACAAAAGATTTTTGTTATATGCTTCTCTTTACTCGTCACATAAGTTCACCCCTAACACTTCTCATCTCCCTCTTCCATGGCTTATTTTTGGCTTCCTAAGACTTGTCCATGGCATATAGCATGACAAGAGTTGGCACTCCTATATTTAAGAGTACATAGTCATTGGATTTGTGCCAAGTGGCGTAATATAAGCCATACAATACAAAATATTTTTAACCTATAAAGTTCATTCAAAAAATCAAGCTCTAGAATTTTCCTTACTTTGCCTTGAAGGATTTGATAAATATTTCCACTGTGATCATGCATGGAAAATATCTATCTATTGATGTAAACCCCAAAATCTTCTAGAATATTTCTCTAAATATGCATTGTTATTCTTAAAACTCCCTCTCAATGCATACTTACATGGTGAATCACATGCTTCCCATTGTCTTTGTTGTTGTCCTCGGATTTTTTGCACTCAGACATTTTTTTCTTTTTTTTGCTTCTCTTGTTGTCATGGAGGTTGCTTACACTTCAGCTTCTACACCATCTATGACTATCCAAATTTCATTTATAATTTGCTGGTATTGGGCTCCTTAAACTACAATTTCTTTTTGTTCTTCGCATTTATGTTGCTTTTGTACTCTTCACAGAATCAAGTATTCAAAGAAAGTCTCTCTACAAAAAGTTTCCAAAATGGAAAAGGACTTCCTAAAAGGTCTTTTACTCCCTATAGAAGGCTACTTAGGGTTTTCCCAAAGGACACCCTCGATACATCTCGAATTAGATGAGATCTTACATCCCCCAAAGGATATCGGTGATCGTGTCTAGAAGACCAAGAAGCATATATAACTGAGTTCTTTTCCAGATGGGCTCAATATAGTGTAGTTTAAATCAGATAAGCCAATACCATGCAATACTTGGTTCAAAGCGAATGAATTGTGGGCCCCGTTCAAAGCGAATACCATGTGTCTAGAAGTCTACACGTGAAAGTATGGAAGAAAACTCAAATAAAATCCAAATAAATTCAAATAAACTCTAACTATTACATAGAAGGGAGAAATGGATAGTGGGAAATTTTTGATGAATTTAGAAATTTGAACAGGCTCAATCAGAGCTAGGATGAAGGGGACGAGGCTTCTGAAAGTTTGAATTCTTAAGAAATTGAAAAACCAAAATTTTTGGAATTATTTTTCTACTGAAAAATATTTATGACATTAGCAAGGAATTTAGAAAATTATTTTTCTAAATGCAATTCATAATTATGATGTCAGCAACGAATTTTCTTTTCAGCTGAATTACATTTCTAAAGAAAATTCTGAATTATGACATCATGTTGACATCAGCCCTACACGTGGCAGGTGACATGGCTGTTTTGCTGACGTGGCTACCACGTGTGCGACACGTGGCACTAATGTGGCCTAAGGGTGGCTCGATGTTGACATGGGATGCCATGTGGTTAACACGTGGAGGCCACGTGGACCTGTGCCATGAGGTGGCACTCCACATCACTGTCACGTGGGCGTTTGATCTGGCGTGGCACCTATGTGCTCGTTCGGACCGTCCGATCGGCTATCATAACATTCAGACCATCTGATTAGCAAGAACATATTTGGACTGTCTAAATGGTAAGGGGATTTCAGACCGTCCAATCGTCAATTGAACATTCAGACTGTCTGAACGGTACAAGATCTTTCGGACTACCCAATCGGCAATGAACCGTCTGGTCACCAATTGATCGTTTGGACTGTCCGAATGTTATGGCATCTTCCAGACCATCCAATTGGCAATGAGAATCATTCGGACCATTTGATTAGTCGTGGGGGACATTTAGACCATCTGAACGGTGTTGGGTAGGAATGGCGGTACGACGCTCGAAGCCTGAGGGCTCGCCGGTGGCATAGAGCTCGACAGAGGGCGGCGAGTTGGAAAATAGAGAGAGGGGAGGGCACCGATTGCTTCTCACCCAGTTACAGCAGTCGGGGAAGAAGGAGGGTGACCAATAGTGTAGAAAGCGGTGGCGGCAGCTCAGGGCTCTGGTGTGGCGAAGCTTTGGTGATGCTCCTCAGCGGCTGAGGGGTGGGTGACAATCGTCGTGTTGTGACAAAGCCAGAGACGGTAGAGATGGGCTTCAAGGGTGGCCGGATTAGGGCTAATTGCCCGCTGGTGGGGGTTGGCGGCGCAAAAGGAGTAGGTGCATGGTGCGGGGGCAGCCCGAAGCTTGAGAGAGGAAGAAGATTAGAGGGCGAGGTTGTGGGGAAGAGGCGGAGCCAGGGAAAGATTTATATATGGTCGAGGGGGGAGGCCAGAATGGCAATTGCTCGCTGGAAGTTATGCAGGAATGGTGTGATTAGGTATGGAAAAGGGGAAAGGTGAGCGTGGTCATGAGGGAGAAGAACCAAAGCGAAGGTGCTTCACGCGAGAAGGAAAGAAGACGGCAAGGAAATTGGCAAAAATGGCGGAGGCAGTAGTGTTGTGGGGAAGAAGGTGGGGGAGAAGAAACTAGCCGGTGGGCTCGGCTATCAGCGAAAGAGGGAGAATAAACTGACGTGGGAGCTGTCGGATGGACGCCGCGTGGTGGGGCAAAATGATCTCGGTTGTGCGGCACAGAGAAGAAGAGAGAGGAGGTGCAGGTGCAGTAGATTCCGCCACGTGGCGGCAGAAGCATATCGGTCGTCCACGTGGTAGCCGAAGAAAGGAGGGAAAATTTAATATTTAGTATTTGGATTTTAGAAAATTTGAGAGCCTCGAATAAATACAACAAATAGCAAATAGAGTCTAAAAATTTTAGAAAAATTCATTGAAATTCCTAGAACCATAAAACTATTTCCAACTTAATTTGGTATTTAGTTTTTACTCTAAAATACTTTTTAATCTTTAAAATTGATTTTTACAATCCAGAAAACACATAAAATTCAGATAAAAGCAAAATGAGTTAAAATAATAAACTTAAACTAGGATTTTTATATCAATTCAAAAGATCCATTATTTAATATCATTTTTATGTTTTTATTGAAGTTACCTTCCAAAAAAAGCCTTTTAAAAGCAGAAAAATAGGCTTTTAAATATTGAAAATTTTAAGCAACCGAAAGCAAATATTTTATTTTAAATTATATTAATTTTTACCCTAATTTTTGAAATAAATAGTTGGGCTATTATAGAGATCTCATTTAAGGGGGGAGGTTTGTATCATCCTAATTTCAGATTTATTTGAATCCTTTTAAAATAAAATTTATTATTCGGATTTTTTTGGATTTAATTCAATTTTAGATTGAATTTTTAATAATTAAAAGGATTTAATATAAATAAAATAAATATTAACATATTCTAAAATATTTTATTTAGGTTCCTTGTGTCTCAAAGAATTTTCTAAAATTTTCTATGAATTTTTTCTAGATTTATTTGCTATTTTCTAGAGCTTATTTTATTTTCTTCCATTTCTTAAATTAAAAAAAATCCCCAAAAATCCCCACCCCGATTGGACTAGTCTGATCGGTCACTGCCACTTGTCAGCCATCCGCCACATGCCACACATCTTTTGTCGTCTGATCGGCCATCTCGTACGGCTGGTCCGAACATGCCAAAGCATTGTTCATCTGTGCCTTATGAAACTAGCCATCCAATCTCATCCTAAGCCATGTGTCGCCCATCTAGCCGCATGTGCACTGTTCATCTTCTTCCCACCGCTGCTTATTGTTTTTGATCTAGACTCCTTGGCCATAACCATACACACGATATAATAAAGAAAAGACTTAAATATCGATAAATCTCAAAGGTACGACCTTATGGTCAAGCTTACAATATCTCTAACCAGAAGGGCTTTAAAACTAGCAGCGGAAATCCAAAATAAAACGTAGCGGCCAATCGACAAGCCCACAGGCTATCGAGTGGAGAACGAAGCCTAATCCGTAAAGTCATCGTAGTACTCTCCTTCTGGAACCTCCTACTGATAATACTCCTCGCCCTCAACTGAGCAACATATGCACAAAGTCGTGAGTACATTGGTACTCAGCAAGTCGTTTGTAACAAATGAATGCAATATAGTATGCAAAGCTTACCCATGGAAGGCTGAAAGGTTAATTTGCATAAAAAACATTTCATCGTAAATATGATAAACAGATTGAAAGTGAACTTTAAATGAAAACAATAATAATAAATAATCAAAGGAATGAACATAAACCACTTGTGAATATCCCATTCACAAGCTAAACCAACAGTGAACTACCTGTCCACTTCCAACATAAACCACCAAGTTTAAAAGACAACGCTAACCCTTGTGTGAAATCACCGAGCATTGTCCATGACCGAGGACGCAGCTATTCGAATAGTTTTACACTCTGCAGAGGTTGCACAACTGTACCCACACGATGTGATTAGCCTCGATCTCAGAAAATCACAACAAGACCTTTACAAAGTTCAATCCCAACCTAATCCTGCCCGCTAGGGTTTCGCATCACACCCCCCTTGCGCCACATGGAAATCAGCAACCATGTTCCTCTCATTGGCAAGATTAAATTGAAACCTCCCAAATTAGTCAGCTAGGTCTATCCTATACTAGACATATGGTTTGCACGATAAAGCTCAGATCAATGCCACACAAAGTTAAGTCCTTAATTTCTATCCGGGTGAGGCTACCACATCCCCTGAAGTGAACTTGCACTTCCCCCTTTACTGCACAATCACTCGCCCGAGTGCAAAACCAAGTTTGTATAACCACGCCAATGCGTCGGCTAGGGCTAACGGGGCTGCGTCGGCGCGGGCGGCGGCGGTGGAATCCGACGGCTGAGGGTGTGACGTGCGGCACGATCTGGATCGTCGATCCAGACCTGAGGCGACGGCGGGGATCGCGCGGCCGGGAGGCGGGACGATGGTCGATGGCCGACGCGTGGCTCGGGGTGCGGCCGGGCGCGAGCGAGGCGACACGGGCGACGGTGAGGTGACGGGAAGGAGGGAGGCGGCGACGGGCTCACCGGTGGGGAGGCGGAGGACGGGGCGGCGGCACGGGCTCTGGTGACGGCGGTGCGAGGCGAGAACTGGAGGTGAGGGCGGCGGCGAGGGCTTGCACGCGAACCGAGGGATGAACGGGGTTTAAAACACGTGAACCGAGAGACCCCCGATCGGACACAGCGCGGGCGTGGCTCGGACGCGGTTTGGACGGCGGGATCGGCGACGCGTGGTGCGGGCGGCATCGGACGGCTCGGATGTTGAGACCCGAATATGCAAATCCGGACTCCCCGTGTATTCTGCAGTAGTCCCAAGATCATGCTAGTGCACACAGTTAAACATAGATATCATCACAACCATATACACGATAAAATAAAGGAAAAGCTCAAATATCGATAAATCTCGAAAAGGTATGACCTTATAGTCAAGCTTACAATAAACTGGCCCGAAGGCTTAACAAGAGTAGCAGCGGAAATCCAAAATAAAGCGTAGTGGCCAATCGACAAGCCCACAGGCTATCGAGTGGAGAACGAAGCCTAAGCCGCGAAGTCGTCGAAGTACTCTCCTTCTGGAACTTCCTGCTGGTGAAACTCCTCTTCCTCAGCTGAGCAACATTGGGCATAAAGCCATGAGTACATTGGTACTCAGCAAGTCGTTTGTAACAAATGAATGCAATATAGTATGCAAGGCTTACCAAAGGATGGCTGAAAGGTTAATTTGCATAAAACAACATTTAAAGGTAAATACTGTAAATAGATTGAAAGCGAACTTTAAGTAAAACAATAATAAATAAATAATCAAAGGAATTGATATAACCACTTGCGGACCTCCCATCCACAAGCTAAACTAACCACTTATGGACCTCCCATCCATAAGCTAAACCAACCGCCTATGGACCTCCCATCTATAAGCTAAACCAACAGTGAACACCTGTCCACTTCCATCCACAAGTTTTCAGAAATAACTACCCCTCGTGTGAAATCACCGAGCATTGTCCATGACCGAGGACGGGGGTATTCGAATAGTTTTACACTCTGCAGAGGTTGCACAACTGTACCCACACGATGTGATAATCCTCACGTTAAAGATAATCACAACAAGGCCTTTACAAAGTTTAGTTACAACTTAATCCGCCCGCTAGGGTTTCGCATCACACCCCCCTTGCGCCACATGGAAATCAGCAACCATGTTCATCTCAATGGCAAAATTAAAGTTGGAACTTCCCAAATTAGTCAGCCAGGTCCATCCCATACTAGACATGTGGTTTGCACGGTATAGCTCAGATCAATGGCGCACAAAGTTAAGTCCTTAACATTACCCGGGTGAGACTACCTCATCCCTCGAAGTGCTCCAACACTTCCCCCCTTTACTGCACGATCACTCGCCCCGAGTGCAAAACCAGTTTGTTTAACCACCGCCGATGACGCACCAACGTCATGGCACAAATTTTAATATACGTGGCACCAACCACAGTTCCATATCTCATTAAGTCAAACTCATAATTCACATGTGATGATAAACCCGATCGTAACTATAAGCACACTAAGCAATTCTATCGTACCAGCCCATGTGACAAATAATCTAGCATCACTAGTAAATTTCCCAACCTATGGTGACAATGGCATCATGGCATTCCAAAATATCAAGGATGGATAAACTCAAATGGGACGATAACTACCAGTACAAGTGTTTGAATAAAAATACCGATGCAATGTAATTTAAAACAAATTAATTAAATAATAGATTTCAAACTGGGTTCAACATGATCAAAGGACACGACTTACCTTGGTTATGCTCAGCGAGGTACTCCTGGTCTTCGGGCGCGGAACCTGCTCCTCCGGAATCCGAATCTACCAAGAGAGAAAACGACCGAAAACGAAGAAATACATAAAATGACAAGCAAATGAACTCCAAAATTCACAAAACCAGAACCAACAGCTAGAGCTCAATTTTAGATGAATTTAGAAAAGAGAACGGGGTCAATCAGAGCTAGGACGGAGGAGAACGGGCTCTCGGAAAATCAAATCAGAAATTAAATCGGGAAATTCGGAAAAGCTACTGTTCCGTGGACCGGGCGCACGGGAAACCGGGTCTACCATGAACCCGGCGCACCAAACAGTGCACGCGGGGGCGGCGGGGCTGACGTGGCAGTTGCTCGTGCCGCCACGTGGCACGTGCTGACGTGGCATGCTGACGTGGCATGCCACGTGGCACTGGGCGGGTTTCCGGCTGATGTGGCAGCTGACGTGGCATGACACGTGGCCTGCCACGTCAGCTAGGGCTAACGTGGCTGCCGCGTCAGCTAGGGCTGACGTGGCAGGGGCTCAGCGCGGGCGACAGTGACCGGATCGGTTGGCTCTGGAGGCGACACGCGGCAAGATTGGGTCCGCAGGTTTTGGATCTGAGTGGGCGGCTGCGATCGCGTGGCGCGGGGGCGGTATGCCATTGATGGCCGACGCGGCGCCGGCGCGCGCGCGCGACGCGCGCGGCGTGGTGCGACGCGGCGGCGGCGGACCGGCGGGTGCGGTGCGCGCGTGGGTTCGGGGTCGCGGGCACGCGGACCGAGGGGCGGCGCTGCGGGTCTGGCGAGCGAGCGCGACGGCGGCGAGGCGGCATCCGGCGACTATTGCGCACAGCGGAGGGTTCCAACAGCGGCGGCGGGCTCTAACAGCGGAAGGGGAAGGGAGGTTCCGGCGGCGCGGCTTACCGACGGCGACGGAGACGGCAGCGGGTACACCGGCGAGGGGCGAGGCGGAGAAACTCCGGGTGAACGCCGGCGACAGCGGAGGTGAACACAGCTGAGGTGCGGAACGGCGACAGGGAGAGACTCCAGCGACGGCGCGGGTGCGAGGTCGGAGCGACGGCGGCGGAGCGAGTGAGCACACGAACCGAGGGCGGCGCGTTTTAAATGGCACACGAACCGAGGCTAACCCGGGCGGAGGCGGCGCGGAGCGGAGACGAGTTCGGATCGGGGACGACGACGCGAGGAGGCAACGCGTGGCCGATCGGACGGCCGAGGAGGAGTCCGGGCGCGAGCCGCGCGGGCGCACAGATGATGGGTGAGGCGTGGCACATCGGACGGGCGAGGTGCGGCGGCGGGTTAGGGTTAGGGTTAGGCGGGGCGCGCGCGGTCGGTGCGGACGATGAGGATGGCGCCGCGTGGCAGAAGGCCGGGATCGGGCGACGGTGGAAGGGGCGGGCGCTGCTCGCGTGTGTCGCCGCGCGGCACGCGGGACGACGGACGGCGGGCAGCGAGCGAGGGTGGTGGAGCGCGCGGCGGCGCGAGCGGCGGCGGATGGGCGGCAGTGGCGCGGGAGAGCATCCGCGCGGAGCGAGCGAGCGAGGCGCGCTGGTTGGGCGGGCACGGCGGGCACACGCGGGAGGCCGGAGGCCGTCGCGTGGAGGGTGGGACGATCCAACGGCTGGGAATTTTTCCCAAATTTATTTCTTTCCCAAAAATCTAAATAATTTCAAAGAGCTCTAGAAAATAGCAAATAAATCTCAAAAATTCACCAAAAATACCAGAAAATTCCTTGAGGCCTGAAGAATCCAAATAAAATATTTTGAACTTATGTTGATGTTTCTTTTACTCATATTAAATTATTTTAAAATTCTAAAATTCATTTAAAGCTTAATTTAATTCCAGAAAATTCTAGAAAATTTCTTGTGACTTAAGGAACTTAATTAAAATATTTTTAGCTACTGTTGAAGTATAATTTAATCATATTAAATTCTTTTAAATTTCTAAAAATTCTTTTAAGCTTGCTTTAAATTCAGAAAAATTCCAACAATTGATTTTTAAATTCAAGGTTTTAAAAATCTCTGAAAATCAGGATGTTACATCGGACGCGAGGGCGTGGCGAATGCGCGACGCGTGGCAGGCGTGGCCAATCGGGCGGCGCGGGCGATGGCGGGCTGCGGGAGCGGGCGAGGTCCGGATGGCCGACACGTGGAGGCGGCGGGATCCGACGGCTGGGCGTCGGCGAGGTTTTATTTTTCTTTTTTTTTCCAAAAAATCCAAATAACTTCAGGGAGCTCTAGAAAATAGCAAATAAATCCCAAAAATTGACCAAAAATACCAAAAAATTTCTTGAGACCTGAGGAATCCAAATAGAATATTTTTAACTTATGTTAATATTTATTTTACTTAGATTAAATCATTTTAAATTCTAAAAATTCATTTTAAGCTTGAGTTAGTTTTAGAAAATTCCAAAAAATTCATTTTTAAATTCTAGACTTTATAAAATGCAAAAAAACAGGATGTTACAGGTCGCCCGTCGCATTGCCTCCCGCAACTAATCGTCGAGCAACGTGTGTCGTCACCGTTCAGATCGTCCGAATGTCTTCACGCCTCTTGGTTGTTTGATCGTTGTTAGACCGTTCGATCATTCTCACTATTCAGATAGTCTGATCATCATCACTCCTCAGCCGTCTGATCGTCAGATTGTTTGAACATCCTGACTCCTCGGTCGCCTGATCATCTTCATCGTTCGGACCGTCCGATCGTCGCCAGCCCAGCTGAGTCAGCCGTCCACGTAGTTGCCACCTTAGCCCTAATCCTACATGGTCACCACGTGTCAGCCACGTTAGTGCCACATTAGCTCTTGAGCCAACCCAAGTGCCACATCAGCATGCCATGTGTCAAAGCCATATCAGCCGCCACATCAGCCCTAATGCATACTTGTCTTGCCACATCACCGGCATGTCAATCCTAGATGCTTAGTCAATACCCACGTCATCCAGTCGAGCTGCATCACATTATTTCATAAGCTAAGTCCATTATAGACTAGTCTTTCCATGCACTGAGTCCACAGTACAGTAGAATTTTCTAATTTTTAGTATTTACTTTAGATTAAGTTTTTTTAGGAGCATGTTATCTTCCGTCCTAACTCCGATTGACCCCAATCTTTTTCCTAAATTCATCTAAAATTGAGTTTTATCTTTTAGTTCTGATTTTGATATTTTTAGAGTTTATTTAAATTTTATTTGGTTTTATTTTTTTATTTCATTCGTTTTCTCTCGTTAGATCGTGTCTTCGAAGGAGCGAAAGCACAACCAGAAGATCAAGAATTCATAACTGAGCGAGGCTAAGGCAAGTCATGTTCTTTGATCCTGTTGAATCTAGTTTTTAAACTATTATTTATTTATTTTATTTTAAATTATCATGCAGTGCTAATTTATTACAAACCCTTATACTTGGTAATTACTGTCCCAATTGATTAATCACCTTAATTTAAATATCATGATACAATTACCACCTTATGATGAAAAATTATTTAGTAACACCATACTAGTTGTCACATGGGTTGTACGATTAATTTACTTAGCTATGGTTATAATCTCGTTGGGTTCATCATTACATATTGTTAATTAATTAATTTGTCTTATTGAGATATTGAATCATGGTTGATATCATAGTTAGAAAATTTATGTGTCATGATATTGATGTATTATTGGTGTTGGTTATATAAAATTAGTTTTCACTTGGATGGGTGATCGTGCAGTAGAATTACATGTAGATATACACGCCTTTAGACATGTTGTCGACGATGCAGAAGTCTTGGAGAAGGCTTGGATCGGAGGCGATAGCATCATGAGAGATGACAAAGCTAATAAGGCAGTGAGGAAGATAGTGTCCTCCATGCATTTACTGAATGAGTTAACACACTACCACACAGAGTCATTATAGACGGTTCTAAACCTTCATTACAGATAATTTCTAAACAGTCTAATTTATTATGTCTGTGATAATAGGCAATTATTACAAACGATTTTTGAGCCCCCTTCTGCAACATATTATGCTCGACAACTCTTCTAAAAGCAGACACACCATCAATGTACTCTTCACTCACATGGTTCTCAACGTATATCTACTTTTGGTCTATCTATGCTACGCATGTAACAAATTAGTGTTAAATTAGATTAATGCTCCTATAGCTAGCAAGCCATTACACTTACACATAATTATCATTCACCAATTAAATTGTCCATCTAAAGTAGCTTGCTACATACTATTCATGAAGCAATATATATATATATATATATATATATATATATATATATATATATACATATATATATATATATACATACATATATATACACATACATATATATATATACATACATATATATACACATATATATACACATATATATATATATACACACACACATATATATATATATATATATATATATATATATATATATATATATATATATATATATATATATATCAAGTAAGAATATATTGAAGTAGACAATGAGTTGTGAGACCTATTCTAAAATTGGAGCAAACTAGCAAGCTAGATCAAAATCCAGATCTAAACCTAACTTTCATCTCTCTTGATTATAATGCATATAATTAGAAGTAAATACTAACATTAGATCATCAAGAACAAATAGATCTACAAGCACAATTGTAAATTTGCGGTATGTTTGTACCAAATGCCCAAAAGTCGACCAAATTCAAACCCTAGCTCACTACAGACAAATCTGTCAGGATGGACCGGGTGTTTAGTAACGCAATATATATCACATACATTTGCAACCACAAATCGTATGTGATACATAATTATCACAAACGATTCTTGTTAAGAACTATCTGTGAATTATCACAAACGGTTTAGATTAAAAACCATTTGTGATATATCCCATTATCATAGATGGTTTGTGGTTGAAAGTGTCTGTGAATTATCACAGACGGTTCTTGTTAGAAACTATTCTTGTTAAAAACTGTCTGTGATAATTACAGTGTAACGGATGGTTTTTAATCCGAACCGTTTATGCTAATTTGCAGATGATTCTTAACAAGAAACCGTATATGATAATTATGTATCACAGATGAATCTAACTATCACTAGTAACATAGATGTTCATGCTTTTAAAACAGTTTGTGATAATTACAACACTGACGAATCCTGCGAAATCATTTGTAATGAGACGTCCAGTATAGCCTTCTCTGTAGCAGTGACCGTTAGTGAAATCAACCAAAGGAAATGATATGAGAGGTATGTCCTTAGAGAGCTCATTGCTGTGATGCTTGTGATCAATAAGCATGGGGGAGTTGGTATTTGTAGGGAGCGAAAAGCCTCACTTGTCTTGCCGGCATGGGAGTAATTGATTTGACAAGCTAAGTCTTCTACGGAGGCGTCATAGCGTGTGTTCTACATGGGCAGCCTGCATATATGCGACGACTGTGTAGGATCGATTCACGTTAAGATAGACAATTAGATAGGGGTGAATGATTGTAATTTCTCGCAGAAGCTTTTCTCAAATTTACCGTGCTCTGTTGTGCTGCAATTTGCTAATCAAAAATAAACAAAGAAAAAGAATGACGGCAATATTGTGTGTGTGTGTATCAAGGACTAATTAACCTTTGCTAACAATATGAAGTAACTAGCCACGTGAAAGCACCAAGAAGTGAAAAACAAAGATCAAAAGGTAACTCACAGTTGTCCTTGTACTGTCGATACATGCACTAGTAAAATCGAGAGTTGATGTGTAAAAGCAATGAAGGATGTGTAATCTCTGTTGACATCTTACCAACTTAAAAACAATAGTTGTGTCCTCTGAAAAGCAACAGCAGCAGCAGATAGCTTCCTTTGTACCAAAACAATAGATCTCCAAAATAAAAAAACCGCCTGCTACTTTCTTTTTGTTTTTGCACAACCAGGATGGCCTGTCCTCTTTCTTTCCAGCGACACGCACAGGAACAAAACTCCGGCCAAGACTTCTTTTCTTCTTGCCGAACTCCAAACAACAACACTGCCTTTTCTTTTAAAAAACAGCACACGCCCTCTTTCTTTTCTTCTGAGAACCTCCAAGGCTGCACACTGGCCCTGTTTCTTGTCTACGAAAATCACCGTGACGCCCCGCTTAAACAGCCGAACAGCATCTCCTTTTATTTCACTTCCGCCCGGATGGATCACGGCCCACCTGCCTTTTTTTTATCCGATCAGGACAGCTATAATTGCTGAACCGCGCCGGACCTCTTCAACAGCTGCCGTCTTTGCCAAAACATTTCAAACTCCATCATGTCTCTTTTACAGAAAATGCATGCATGCATATCGTACCATACAACAACCGACTCCAACTCCAACACAGAAGAAAACTCCGTATTTGACTCGTATTCCCGGCCGTATACACACGCCAGCCTGCATTCGTAGCGAACCTAATCCTTCTGGAGACCACATGTTTGCGAGCACTAGCTAGTAGCCGTCCACACTGCAGCCTCGTCGTACAACATTTTGCCGTGAACATCTCGCATGACATCCTAGACCGATAGGATCTTAGTTCCTCCCTGAACTTAGTCCTGAAACCTCAGTTCCACCCGAACCTAGTTTCAGTCCCGTCATCAACGACATTCCACCTCAAGCAAACACCTGCACATGAATAAACAAACGACCGCGTACGAGCACAAGTCCACAACTTGACTCAAGTCAATCCGTACAATACCTCACACGAGCGTATCATGCAATATTCCATAAGTAATATCGTGATCAACATTGTCAATTATTCATTATCTAAAAAGCCTGAATCTGGTCATATGGTCTAATAGACTGGAACAAATCACACTACGTGCGCGTGAATGAAGGGAAGGCTAGTTTATGTAATGTTTGAACAAGTCTAACTCATGTATCTACGTACGTAGAGAAAATTTTCCCAGGTGGATCCAAAAGTAACCAGCACACGTTTACGTATGTTTGAACACAAGTCTAAATTGCACGTCATGATGATTCACAACCCATGTATCTACATATACAGTAAGCATGTAAACCAAATGTAAGTTGTGCGCAACACTTGGCAACTTAGACTCCACGTAAAAACAATGTAGCAAACAGTGCTGAATTCATCACATATTCTCATCAGATAAAAACGTGACAAGACAAAAAGTTCAGTTTTATATAATTTAGTTCAATGTTTATTTTTTGAACATGCAGATGCAAGTGGGTATCTTTAATTTAGTACTTGGGGTTGAGCCAACCCGGAAGAGCTATTAAATTGCACAAATAGGAGGACGGAGGATCCTACTGAAACAAGATTGATAGCATTTCACTTAGTGGACATGCATAAGATCATCAATATTTCCTTCAACAAGACAGATGGTATTACACTTCACCAACATTCAATTAAAAGAACACAATACAATTGGAGAATAAAAGAACCTTAACTCTTAGATGGTAACAAATATGACTGCATGCATATTCCCTAGAACTGAGCTTGAATGCGGTCTACGATCTTCTTGTCCACTTGGAAGGCCTTGGCAAGGATATCATCTGGGATGGTTGGCTTCGATCCGAACACAGCATTAGCAAGGGTTATTACGCCAGGATTCTGACTGCTCAAAGCTGCCAGGGCTACAGCATTGTTCGTTCCATAGTTGAACTGGAAGTGGACCAATCCTTGAGGGAACACAAACACATCCCCTTTGTTCAGAACCTTTGTGAACAGCTTGTTCTCGGGGTTCGATGTCACGAAACCGACGTAGAGAGCGCCCTCCAGCACCGTCAGGATCTCGGTGGCACGCGGGTGAGTGTGAGGTGGGTTGAGGCCATACGGAGCATAATCTATGCGAGCAAGGGAGATGCCCATGGTGTTCAGTCCAGCGATCTGCGCGACGTTGACTGGCGTCACAGCGGAGCCCTGCCTGTTGGTTGTGTTGCCGACCGTATGAAGGCCGGAGAAGAAGAAGTCTTCGGCGACGACATCCTTTACGTCCTTGCATGGGAACCCATTGACACGCACTGCATGCACGGAACCATCAACAACTGTGGTTAGTAACAGTTTAATTTACTTAATTAGAGAAACTCTATGATACCTTCTATTACTAAAGAGTAAAAGTAATGTTGAAAAACTGTGGTCAGCATTGTGTAGAGGTAAAATTAATTATGTGCGCACCTTTAGACGTCTTGTCGACAACGCAGAAGTCCTGGAGAAGGCTCGGATCGGAGGCGATGCCATGAGAGCATGACAGAGCCAAGAGGGCACCGGCAAGGAGGAAGGCGCGAATGGATGCCATGTGTGTCCTTCTTTCGTTAACTGAAATCAAAGGGAACTATTGATGTGAGCTGGGAAGTACTGGCTTCGATGGTTGATTTGCTTTGATTGTTGTGGTAACTCATCATGGTGGAGGTTTGTATTTATAGGGAGCCAACCCTTGGTTGTCTTGTAGAATGGCGTCGTATGTTGCGTGTTTTGTTTGGCCAGCTGCAGGGGCAGCCTGCATACATGCTAGAACAAATCGCACTACGTTAATGAATGGAAAAGGCTTATAATTATGTGGTTGAAGAAGTCTACATAAAGCTATTATCCCCAGGTGGATTAATGGTGTTAACAGTAGTCTTATCTCTGCTGGAGGTTTGCCAAGCCTGATCGACGTACTAACATGTTTTTAGCCTACCTAACTTTGGATTTGAAATTAATGCTGCAGGTATACGTGGTTTTGTTCTTTCTTTTTAATCTTAAAGTGATTAAGGGCTAATCTAAGTCGCACCGTTGTACGTCGTAATTCATATCTACGAAGTCGATAATACCAACTTGGGTTAACTTTCTAGTTAAAGTGAGGTAACTATGTTTAATTTGGATCTTGGTCGTTACACTATCGATCCCTGCCTTGCAAGGAAACTGCAAAGACCATAATAGACTAGCTGAAAATGACAGACAATTAAGCTGGCTAGCATGAACACAGAAGATTTCCTAAAGACGCATGGTGCTCGTTATTCCAAAACAACAGGTGTTCTCCAACGAACAATCACAATCACAAAGTATTCCAACTTGTGGTTAATTTATAATTTGTTTAAGTTGATGGCACCATCGTTAATTCCATCTGGAGAGAGTACATACATGTAACTGACTTATTCGACATACAAAATTAAGCTTCTCATTGACCCAGATGTATCGAATGGATTTGTTGTAGCCGTCGCAGGGTGGCTAGCAGCCAGCTAGGAACACGCTTTAGACTTGTTCCTAATTAGTGAAGACAATTTCCTTCATATATACCCAGATATAACAGAACAGACTCAAACTTTCTTCCTCCTCTCACTCTCTAAATCTCTATATATACAGGTCAACTATCCAACCCTTCGAAACATGCAGCGTCAGCTGTTAGTGATATGCCCTAAAAGCATAATTGTATTATTTCTATATTTATGATCTTTTGAATAATATGTTAAATATCTTTCATATTGATCAACAAGTATGGGACTTGTTCGTGGAACATCTTATTTATGTTTTGATGTTATTCTAAATTATCGCTGATCTTATATCATTATGTAGGACAATTGTGATTTATAGATCAGCACATGTATTAATTGATGATCATGTTTCATAGATCATGGATATAGGATATTAAATCAATAATATGGACATATGTTAGATAATAGGATATTGGATTGACCCACCATGAAATATTACGAAAATTGTTATATTCTTAAGTGTCACCAATTGATCTGATACATAGTGTATGTAGGATCCTTAGACCTGAGATCATCATTATTTCCTACATGTGTAATAGTTTTCTTAAAAGGTTACCAAACATTACTCCATAACTAGAAGGTAATAAAGGTAGTTTTCGAGTTTACTATAAAATATACGGAGGAATATAAGTGATCAAGATAGAATTTACCCCTCCTATATAACAGGAGAGATATATGTAGGCTTCTCGATGTGGTTAGATTAAGAAAGTGTATGGCTATGTCGAATGTGATTGTGGAGTCAATTACAACTGAGTAATCCACTACATGTTCGAGTGAAGGATCGAGCTATCATAGGATGGTACGCTTCTCGCCTTGAGTTTGATCTGGTATCATAAAGCAAAGGGATCGGTACAGATGCACTATATATGTTCGTCTGATATTGTCTTTATATCTATTTGGGAGTCATTATGTCCTACTAGGTGTCGGACCCGGATTTGAAATCCAGAATTCTCTGTAATTCCACCACACTATTTCCTAGATTAGTAGATAGTGCTTACAATACATTGCTGAATCATTTCATACATCGCGAATATTCATAAAACCATAGTGTATATATATACATATCAGAGTTTAAAATACGTCATGTCGGGCGACAGTTTTACATAATGGGCCTTCAAGGTCAAATACTTACAGATCAAAAGCATAGCAGTGGAAAGCGAGAACATCAGTGAAACCAAAAGCCACAGGCAAGCGACTGACGGGTAATTCTCATGTAGCAATATTATACACAAGTAGCAATCAACATTAATGTCTATAATCTTCAACAATCAACATTATACACAAGCAATATCTATTTGTGAAGCATACCTTAATGTTAAAACCGGCTTTAGCAATGATTTCAATAAACATCACACCGAGATCTTTTGCCTTCGCTCTCCCTTCCTCTATGGAGACTTTCCTGTTGCATGAGAACTTCAACAGAACTATAGCTTTCATAATCTGCTCGAATGTACTAACAGCGGGAGCATTCGGGAGACTTGCCTGTTGCATGAAAAGCATTCAAGAGCAGGGGGAGCGGGGAGCGGCGGGAGCAAGCGAGAAGGGAGCGGGGAGCGGTGGGAGCGAGGAGCGGGGAGCAGGCGGGAGCAGCGGGGGGAGTAGCGACGGGGAGTGGGGGCTTGAGCGACAGGGAGCGGCGGAAGCAGCGGGGGACCAGCGGCGGATCTCCAGGCTACTACGGTCGTGGGCACCTTCGATTTCATTGACCGTCGTTGTCCACCGCTCTGCCTCCAGATCCGATGACCTCCAAGGCGGATCCGGCTGTTGCGCCCTCGCCCCGCCCGGATCTGAGCGCCTCCGCGCTGGATCTGGCCGAGCTCGCTCACGCCACACCCGCCTCCGGCCTCCTCCGTGCGGATCCGGCGCCAGGCTGCAGCCCCGCGCCACTCCTCTCCCATTGGTGAGAGGCGGGGATTGGCGGACCTCCAGGAAGTGCGAAGGAGCGTTGGGAGAGGCGGCGGTAGCGAGGGAACGGCGGGAGAGGCGGCGGATGTTCAGGCGTGAGCGACGGTGAGCAAGCCACGGCAGCGCGGCGACGGTGACGGCGAGGCGCGCGGGTTTTGGGCGAAGTGAACGTGCGGGGCGTTAGGGTTGGGGATGATTTCTACTCATGAGTGGGCTGCTGTTGGGCCACGTATCGGCGCCATATTTGCGCCGTATCAAAGCCATATCACTGTATTTTTAATTTTTTTTGGTGCTGATATTTACCGATACTTTGTTGATACTGTATCGAGCAGTATTGTCGTATCGGATACGTATCGTGTATGGATACGGCAGTGCAGTGCCGTATCAGTGCTTCTTAGGTGCTTGCTTGTCTCATGTATACTGCGGTTGCTTCTTGTGACAGGAATGGTGCGACCAGCAGATGGAGTTCGTGCTGGAACACGGAAAATTGGATAGGACCGAGGCGATGAAGGCCGGTTATGACCACCATGCCCAGCTCGAGAAAGAGGTGAGCTCTACTGCTCTGGAGTGAGTGCTGCTTCATTAGATGGTTGCTGTCTCAAAATGCCTCAAGTTACTGAATGATAACGCCATTTTGCTGAGGCAGCAATACAGTAATATGTGTGTTTTCACCATGAGATCACAATTCAGAGTTTTTATGAACAAATCACATCAAGCTACAACATATGACTGATTTGATATCCCCAATCATCTAAAAATATGACTGATTTTATATTCTCATGGACTTGGTTCCTGCCGACTTGTCGTAATACACATATTCCAGAGAACCATTTCTTCCTGTCTTTAGAACATTGAGTGAATAACTAATCAATTTCATTTTAGAGCAGGTTATTGAAAGAGTAGATGTTGCCATTTGATATGTGGAAGAATCATGGGCGGTAAAATTCATGAACTTTGTTGTGGGACCAAACCAGTTATTATTCGTAGGCATCACACGGGAACTTCCAGTGTTAAGTGCTAATATGCTTTACACTTTCAGGGCTAGAAATTTCACTTCTCATTGCAACTGTAAACTAGTATTTTGTGAACTCCATTGTAGTTTTGGTTTCCAGAGTTCATATAAAGCTTTTTAGCTTTATAAACATTCTTTTTAGTACATTTGGTTGTAAATCATGCTGCTGCAGGATCGGGGTTGTTGAAGGTTCATGGATGGTAGGAGTTATTGTTGAAATCCGAATGCCCTTGGATGACATTTCATTTCGTCCAATCCTGGTGGATACAAAGACACGTTCCAAGAAGAAAAGGTGGTATTAAGCAGCCGCCTAGGTGGGCCTAGGTGCTAGAAAGTTTGTGATTTCTTGTAAGATTGCAAAAGATGTGTGGCTGTTGAAACCTCCCTATTTGTTTGCCATATGAATTGGTCAATTTATGGTCATGTGATTTCTTGTTTCTTGTAGGTCACATGCACCAACATGTCCATTTGCTACCACATTGCACCTTTAATAATCCTTAATTTAATGGCCGCATAGTACTCAAGCAGCGAAGGTTGGGTCACTCTCACTTGTGCATGCCAAACTCTATACATGCGCATGTCACCGGTAAGGATTTATAATTTTAGCTCTATTACCATATTAGAAACATAGGAAAAACAACTGATATATTCTATATTGGATAAAAGGCCAGTATATAAAGGAATTTTTGACTATATACGACTCAAACATGTAAATATTCATGATTTTCTATTTTCAACATATTTCTCTATTTAACTTAGTTTTCGTTCTTTTTACCCTATATAAATTAGCAAGTTTACCCCTACAAGAACTTTGTTATGCTCCAACACTATCACTCAAGCCCTCCCCCCTGCTTTGTGCAACCACATGTTCTAGTTCATTTGCTCTAGTTGAAAAGAAGTACCCAGCTAAACCAAATTATGCTAGATAACACTAACATTAGTGGGCTCAATTACATTCATCTTGTCAACCTATTACTACATATTTTATTATTTATGTGCAGGCCCTATGTTGATGCGATCAAGTTCAAAAACAATATGATGCTTCGCCAAAGGAGTGAGAGGCGAACATCAACTAAGAAAAAGAATAAGAGGGTGAGTTAACGAGGCCCACCCCTAGGCCCACTTATGTCGCTGATATGGGGTCTACCATATGCATCTAAGTAGCTCCACCCCATAGCCATTTGGCCATGTGCATTACCACACTCCTTTTCCCTAGCATATTGCACTGTGATCTTCCATGATAAATATCTATCTATTGATGTAAACCCCGAAATCTTCTAGAATATTTATCTAAATATGCATTGTTATTCTTAAAACTCCCTCTCAATGCATACTTACATGGTGAATCACATGCTTCCCATTGTCTCTGTTGTTGTCCTCGGATTTTTTGCACTCAAACATTTTTTTTCTTTTTTTGCTTCTCTTGTTGTCATGGAGGTTGCTTACAGTTCAGCTTCTACACCATCTATAACTATCCAAACTACATTTATAATTTGCTGGTATTGGGCTCGGGCTCCTTATACTACATTTCCTTTTTCTTCTTTGCATTTAGGTTGCTTTTGTACTCTTTACAGAATCAAGTGTTCAAAGAAAGTCTCTCTACAAAAAGTTTCCAAAATGGAAAAGGACTCCCTAAAAGGTCTTTTACTCCCTATAGAAGGCTACTCAGGGTTTGCCCAAAGGACACCCTCGAAACATCTCGAGTTAGATGAGATCTTACATCCCCCAAAGGATATCGGTGATCGCGTCTAGAAGACCAAGAAGCCTATATAACTGAGTTCTTTTCCAGATGGGCTCAATATAGAGTAGTTTAAATCAGATAAGCCAATATCATGCATTACTTGGTTCAAAGAGAATGAATTGTGGGCCCCATTCAAAGCCAATACCATGCGTCTAGAAGTCTACACGTGAAAGTATGCAAGAAAACTCAAATAAACTCTAACTATTACCTAGGAGGGAGAAATGGATAGAGGGAAATTGTTTTGATAAATTTAGAAATTTGAACAGGCTCAATCAGAGCTAGGATGAAGGAGACCAGACTTCCGAAAGTTTGAATTCTTAAGAAATTGAAAAATCAAAATTTTTGGAATTATTTTTCTACTGAAAAATATTTATGACATCAGCAAGGAATTTAGAAAATTATTTTTTGAAGACAATTCATAATTATGATGTTAGTAATGAATTTTCTTTTCAGTTGAATTACATTTCTAAAGAAAATTCTAAATTATGACATCATGCTGACGTCAGCCCTACACATGGCAGGTGACCATGGGATGCCATGTGGCTGACACGTGGAGGCCACGTGGACCTGTGCCATGAGGTGGCACTCCACATCACTGCCACGTGAGCGTTTGGTCTGGCATGGCGCCTATGTGCTCGTTCGGACCGTCCGATCAGTTATCATAACATTCGGACCGTCCGATTGGCAAGAGAATGTTTGGATCGTCCGATTGGCAAGAGAATGTTTGGATTGTCCGAATGGTAAGGGGCTTTCAGATGTCCGATCGTCAATTGAACATTCAGACTGTCCGAACGGGTACAGGATCTTTCGGACTATTCGATCGGCAATGAACCGTCCGGTCACCAATTGATCGTTTGGACTGCCCGAATGGCATGGGATCTTCCAGACCATCCAATTGGCAATGAGAATCATTTGGACCATCCGATTAGTCGTGGGGGACATTTAGACCATCTGAACGATGACAGGAAGGAATGGTGGTATGGCGCTCGAAGCCTGAGGGCTCGCTGGTGGCATAGAGCTCGACAGAGGGTGGCGAGTTGGAAAATAGAGAGAGGGGAGGGCGCCGATTGCTTCTCACCCGGTCACGGCGGTCGGGGAAGAAGGAGGGCGACCGACAGTGTAGAAAGCGGTGCTAGCAGCTCATGGCTCTGGTGTGGCGAAGCTTTAGTGATGCTCCTCAGCGGCGGAGGGGTGGGTGATAATTGTTGTGTTGCGACGAAGCCAGAGACGGGCTTCAAGGGTGGCCGAATCAGGGCTAATTGCGCGCTGGTGGGGGTCGGCGACGCGAAAGAAGTAGGTGCATGGTGCGGGGGCAGCCCGAAGCTCGAGAGAGGAAGAAGAGTAGAGGGCGAGGTGGTGGGCGAAGAGGCGGAGCTGGGGTAGCTTTATATATGGTCGAGGGGGGAGGCCAGAGTGGCAATTGCTCGCTAGAAGTTATGCAGGAATGGCGTGGTCAGGCGTGGAAAAGGGGAAAGGTGAGCGTGGTTGTGAGGGAGAAGAAGGAAAGCGAAGGTGCTTCACGCGAGAAGGAAAGAAGATGGCCAAGGAAATCGGCAAAAATGGCGGAGGCAGCAATGTTGTGGGGAATTTTCTAAAAGTTTTTGTGAATTTTTCTAGATTTATTTGCTATTTTTAAGAGCTTATTTTACTTTCTTCCATTTCTAAAATTAAAAAAATCCCCAAAAGTGCCCACACCAATTGGACTAGTCTTATCAGTCACTGCCACGCGTCAGCCATCCGCCGCATGCCACACGTCCTTAGTCGTCTGATCGGCCATCTTGTTCGGCCGGTCCGAACATGCCAAGGCATTGTTCATCTGTGCCTTATGAAACCAGCCATCCAATCTCATCTCATCCTAAGTCACGTGTCGCCCATCTTGCCGCATGTGCGCTGTTCATCTTTTTCCCGTCGCTTCCTGTTATTTTTGATCTAGACTCCTTGGCATTCGTGCCTGCACGGGACTCCACCCTATGTTTGACCTGGCCTCCTCGTCGATCGTGCCATAAATTGTGCCACCTCCCTTGCATTTCGCACCCTACAACCGTCTTCGCCGAGTGTCCTCGCTATTCATGCACTACAGCCCTCGCAACTTCGTCATCACCCTCCATCCCAGTCACTGCCGCCTTCATTTTTGCCTTCGGTCACCGCCATCAATCTCATGCCAGAGGTCTCAGCTGTCGCCGCCGGTGAGTTCCCCCTCCAACCGAACCTCGTCTCACCTGTCCGCCGCTCTCACTATTCAGATCAGCCATGCCGTCACCTCGGTTCATGTGCATGGCTGCCACACCATCGCACCTCTCCCGTTCGGTCGCCCGTCGCATCGCCTCCCACAACCAACCGTCGAGCAACGCGTGTCTTCACCGTTCAGACCGTCCGAATGTCTTCATGCCTCTAGGCTGTTCAATCATCGTTAGACCGTCCGATCATCGTCATCATTCAGATAGTCTGATCATCATCACTCTTCAGTCGTCTGATCGTCAGACTGTTTGAAAATCCTGACTCCTCGGTCGTTCGATCATCTTCATCGTTCGGACCGTCCGATCGTCGCCAGCCCAGCTGAGTCAGCCGTCCACGCAGTTGCCACCTTAGCCCTAGTCCTACGTGGTCGCCATGTGTCAACCACGTTAGTGCCACATCAGCTCCTGAGCCAAACCGAGTGCTACATCAGCATGCCTTGTGTCAAAGCCATGTCAGCCGCCACATCAGCCCTAATGCATACGTGTCTTACCACATCACCGGCATGTCAGTCCTAGATGCTTACTCAACAGCCATGTCATCCAGTCGAGCTGCATCACATTGTTTCACGAGCTGAGTCCATTATAGACTAGTCTTTCCATACACCGAGTTCACAACAAAGTAAAATTTTCTAATTTTCAGTATTTTCTTTAGATTAAATTTTTAAGAGCACGTTTTCTTCCGTCCTAACTCTGATTGACCCTGTTCTTTTGCCTAAATTCATCTAAAATTGAGCTCTATCTTTTAGTTTTGATTTTGATATTTTTAAAGTTCATTTGAATTTTATTTGGTTTTATTTTTTATTTCATTCATTTTCTCTCGTTAGATCGTGTCTTCGAAGGAGCGGAAGCACAACCAGAAGATCAAGAATTCATAACTGAGCGAGGCCAAGGCAAGTCATGTTCTTTGATAATGTTAAATCTAGTCTTCAATCTATTATTTATTTATTTTATTTTTAATTATAATGCATTGCTAATTTATTACAAACCCTTGTCTTGGTAGTTACTGTCCCAATTGATTAATTACTCCTTTGATAATTTAAATATCATGATACCATTGTCACCTTAGGATGAAAAATTATTTAGTAACACCATACTAGTTGTCATATAAGTTGTACGATTAATTGCTTAGCCATGCTTATAGTCTCGTTGAGTTCATCATTATATATAGTTAATTAATTAATTTGACTTAATGAAATATTGAATCATGGTTGGTATCATAGTTATAAAATTTATGTACCATGGCATTGATGTATTATTGGTGTTGGTTATACAAAATTGATTTTCACTTTGGCGGATGATCGTGCAGTAGAATTACATGTAGATATACATGCCTTTAGACATCTTGTCGACGATGCAGAAGTCCTGGAGAAGGCTTGGATTGAAGGCGATAGCATCATGAGAGCATGACAAAGCCAATAAGGCAGCGAGGAAGACAATGTCCTCCATGCATTTACTGAATGAGTTAACCCACTATCACACAGAGTCATTATAGACGGTTCTAAACCTTCATTACAGATAGTTTCTAAATTGTCTGATATATTACGTCTGTGATAATAGGCGATTATTACAAACGATTTTTGAGCCCCCTTCTGCAACATATTATGCTCGGCAACTCTTCTAAAAGCAGACACACCATCAATATACTCTTCACTCACATGGTTCTCAACATATATCTAGTTTTGGTCTATCTACGCTACGCATGTAACAAATCAGTGTTAAATTAGATTAATGCTCCTATAGCTAGCAAGCCATTACACTTACGCATAATTATCATTCACCAATTATTGCTACGTACTATTCATGAGGCAATATGTATATATCAAGTAAGAATATATTGAAGTAGACTATGAGTAGTGAGACCTATTCTAAAATTTGAGCAAACTAGCAAGCTAGATCGAAATCCAGATCTAAACCTAGCTATCATCTCTCTTGATTATAATGCATGTAATTAGAAATAAATATTAACATTAGATCATCAAGAACAAATAGATCTACAAGCACAATTGTAAATTTGCGGTATGTTTTCACCAAATGCCCCAGAGCCGGCCAAATTCAAACCCTAGCTCACTACAGACAAATCTGTTAGGATGGACCGGGTATTTAGTAACGTAGTATATATCACATACATTTTCAATCACAAATCGTATGTGATACATAATGTAACATCCCAAAAATTCTATTCCTGTATTAAAGTGTTTTCTGGAATTTATTGAAGTTTCCTGGATTTTGTTCCAAAGCCCTGAATTGAGAAAATTAAAATTTCTATTTTATAAAGGCCAAAATGAATTTAATTCATTTCATGAAAGTCAAAATAAATGTATTTCATTTTCCTCAAGTCAAATCTATAATTACTTTAATTTTTAGGAAATTGTAATGACTTAAAACCCTTCCTTTAAAGTCAATTTGTGTTTTTGTAAAAAAATCAATTATCAAAATAGGTTGAAAATATTTTTATTAAGTATAAAATAGTCCCAGAAGGTTCTCTGAATTTTTCTATAATTTTCAAAGTTTATTTGGTATTTTTTTTGAGTATTTTAAAGCCTTCAAACCATTTTTGAAAATGACAAAAAATAAAAAAAAAATCCAAAACCCTCCCTCGGGCCACCAAGTGTCAAGCATCGGAGCCTTCCTCGCCGCCGGAATGCACCTCAGCCGTCCGATCTAACTTAACCCCTCTCCCCGCCTTCCTTTCCTCTCTGGCCGACGCGTGTCGTGCATCCAACCGCCGCCCTTCCCCGTCAATCAGATCTCAACTGCCCGCACCAACTTACCGCTTCGCCCCTCCTTTCTTCTCTCCTATCGACGTGTGGCCTAATCCACACCGTTCCCCGTTACCATTTTAAATCGCAGCCGTCCCTTGTCACTTAAGCGCTCGATCGGCCCAGATTCAACCGCTATTGTCGGATCGGATCCAGACCGTCCCCGTTCACTTACCCCTTCGCCAGCACCCTATGGCCCCAATCTTCTCCCCTTGACACACGTCGCAAATCCAACCGTTGCCTCTCTCCTTTCCTTTTGTTCTCTCTCGCTGACCGATGGGCCACACCTGTCAGGTCCGTCTTCCCCGCGCGATCGCCGCCCGCTGCCGCCATTGAAACCGAAATCGAAGCTTTTAAAGCTTTGGTTTTCTTCCCAATTGATTCCCCGCGTCAATTGCAAATTGAAGTTCCCCCTTCGCCGCATCCGTTTCTGGCATTATCTCCCCATTTAAGCCCCCGAACGCCGTCGCATTGATCCTCCCCGCCCGTTGCTCTCCGGCGAGATCGTACGCGGCCGTTACCTCCCCTCCCCACCTATAAAAGTCGAACCCCGAAGACCCCCTCTCCACACCGTCTCCCCCTCGCCTCTCAATTCGAGTCCAAGAGCCCGCAGCATCTCCCTGTGCTAGTTTTCCTCTCCGCAGCTTCGACGACTCTGGCGAGAAATCGCCGCCGCCTCAAGCCTCCCCGAGCCTCACCGATGCCTCTCCGATTCTCCTCGTGCCTCAGCGAGCATCTGTCACCTCTTCCCTGAGCACGTGCACCACCGGAACCCCTCCGCCGTTGTGAGACCCTCTCCGACCGCCGCCCCTCTCCGACGATCACCCTCTCCGACCGCCCCCATGCACCGCGCAAGGTACCGGTGAACTCCCGTTGACCCCCTCATCAGTTTGGTACCCTCGGTAGGCACCGCCGCCCGCCAGAGCGTCGGCGACCATTGGGTCCCATGCCCCTCTCCGGCTGGCGAGCCACGTCAGCCCGATGGGCCGCGGTGGCAGCCGCGTAGCGGCCAGGTGGGCGCCAGTCGGGTGGCACGCCCGGCCACGCCAGCACCCCACCGCCACCTTGCACGCACGCAGCCACGTCGGCACGTTGCCGTGACGTGGCAGCCACGAGGCAGCCACGTGGTGCCAAGTGGCAGCCACGAGGCAGCCACGTGGTGCCAAGTGGCAGCCACGTGGAGGCCACATGGTGCCAAGTGGCAGCCACGTGGAGGCCACGTCAGCCTCCTTTGCCACATTAGCCCTACCGGTTTTTATTAAAATCCAAAAATCCTTGCTGACGTCATGATGGTGCAATAAATCCGATTTTTAATATAAAAATAAATCGGCCAAAATTTAATTCCTGTGCTGACGTCATAATTTGTTATTTCCTTTAGAAAAATAATTCATGCTGACGTCATAAATACTTTTCGAATTAAAAATAATTCCAGAAAGTGGGTGTTTTCTTTTGTTTGTATTAGAACTTTGGAAGGCTGTAACTTTTTCATTTTAACTCCAAATTGACCCGTTCAAATTTCTAAATTTTTCTAAAATCATGATCTATCTATTTCTGGCATCGTTTTGAAATTTTGAATTTATTTGAATTTTATTTTTGAATTTCTTTTGAATTGGCTCTTTACGTTAGATTTTGACGATTCCGGAGAGTTCGACTTCAACGATTCTCAGCAGGACTTCGAGCAAGGCAAGTTACACTTTTGACTATGTTGAACCTATTATTTGAAATTTATTTATGTTGTTTTACTGTATATGCATGCGTATATTTATTCAAATTTAGTTCAAATTCGATTTAAACATAGTTACACCCATGATCCTTTGACTATAGCCAATTTTGAATCTCGAATTCATATACCTTGTCACCCTAGCTGAAAACTAGTTAGTACTATAGTATTAACTAGAAATTTTATAGAAATGTTTTGCCTGGCTTAGTATAATTTTAGGTGGAATCAACTATTTCATATGAAATGACAGTTACTTTGAAATCTTGACTTTGGTGAGTCAAGGATGGTTTATGAAAATAGTTTAAAAATGAAAATAGAAAGTTAGGCTATTGGTTAGGTGGTGGGTGCTGGCATGCCTCGTGTTTAGTGACACCTGGTTGATTGTCGTGCTTGTGGGTATGTGGTTGAGCCTAAGTCGGATTAAGGACCGTTTCTGTGAATCATTTTACGAAGTCACTTCGTACTACCACAAGTTCGGTATGGGACGGACCTGGCTAAGTAAATTGTGAAGTTCCAAATATAATTTCGCTATAGGCTGAATGTGAGCGTGACGTAGGCCGCGAGAAGTCTCACATGGCACCAGAGGGGGCTCCAACTCGTGGATTCGAGTTGTGGTGAAACCTTAGTGGCGGCGTGATTATTTTGGCTATTGATCATCGGAACAGCCTTGTCTTGAACTCTCCGCCGCACACCTAAGACAGTGTGTTTATCGCGTGGCTCAAGTGAGAGGGAATGTCTTGTGAGTAAAGTTGTACACCTCTGTAGAGTAAAACCTATCCTGGATAACCGTGTTCACGGTTATGAATATGCTGAGTAGAGTCTTCACAGATTAGCTTGGTTTTATAAAACTTGGTTTTGACAAAACAACAGTAGTTTTGATAACAGTCCGGGTAGATCCCCATGGTTAGGTTAGTGTAGGTTGGAACCTACACTAACGAAATTACTTGTTTCAAATATTGTTCGCATATTGTATTAAATTTCAGCTTTCATACTTACATTGATGTATTTAAAATTCAAGTACTGCTTTTCACGCAAATAAACTTATTAAGCCTTCCTTTGTTATCCGTATGCATACATCCACGCTGTTAAAAAAATCCTGGTGTAACTTGCGTAAGTACTTTATGTGCTTACCTTGGGAGTACTTTATGTGCTCACCTTGCTAAAATCTGTTGCCAGACTTCGACGACGACTACGACGGTGAGGACTACTCCAGCGAGTAGGATGCGTCTTACAGTCATTTGCCTGTGGGAGGCTAGATAGGCTGATCTGCTACCTTTATTGTTTTCCGCTGTTTTTATTTTCAGTTGGCCTTGTGCCACATTATTGTTAGACTTGGCCATAAGGCCGTACCTTCGTTTAATTTCTGTTGTGATTTGTGCATGATATACATTACTGTTGACCCTGTGTGTACTAGCTTTTCCTGGGATAATGCGATTTACACAGAGGGACTTGGCGTTGTTGTTCCGGGTCCCGACACATAATTATCACAGACGATTCTTGTTAAGAACCATTTATGAATTATCACAAACGGTTCGGATTAAAAACCATTTGTGATATATCCCATTATCACAGACGGTTTGTGGTTGAAAGTGTCTGTGAATTATCACAGATGGTTCTTATTAAAAATTGTTTGTGATAATTACAGACATAACGGATGGTTTTTAATCCGAATCATTTATGATAATTTGCAGATGATTCTTAATAAGAAACCGTATATGATAATTATGTATCACAGATGGATCTAACTATCACTAGTAACATAGATGGTCATGCTTATAAAACAGTTTGTGATAATTACAACACTGGCGGATCCTGTGGAACCGTTTGTGATGAGACGTCCAGTATAACCTTCTCTATAGCAGCGACCGTTAGTGAAATCAACCAAAGGAAATGATGTGAGGGGTATGTCCTTAGAGAGCTCATTGCTGTGATGCTTGTGATCAATAAGCATGGGGGGTTGGTATTTGTAGGGAGCGAAAGCCTCACTTGTCTTGTCGGCATGGGAGTAATTGATGTGCAGCTAGGTACGTAGTAACAAATCACACTACGTGCGCGTGAATGAAGGGAAGGCTAGTGTATGTAATGTTTGAACAAGTCTAACTCATTTATGTACGTACGTAGAGAAAATTATCCCAGGCATGGTGTTGAAAAGTAACCAGCACACGTTCATATATGTACTAATTTGTTGTTGGCGCCGTTGGATCTAAAAGGCCCTGCGATTCCTTAATTGCGGTTCTGTTCCCGTTTCACCCAAAATATGGATCAATCTAAATTTCACGTTATGATGATTCACGGCCCACGTATCTACATATACAGTAAGCATGTAAACCAAATCTAAGTTGTGCGCAACACTTGGCAACTTAGACTCCACGTAAAAACAACGTAGCAAACAGTGCTAAATTCATCACATATTCTCATCGCACTACTACAGAAAACCGTATTACAGACGGTTCAAAAACATCATCACAGATGGTTTTCTGAACCATCTGAATTTATAGATCAATACTTTTACATACAAACCGTCTATGATTATCAGCTATCACAGACGGTTTTTAGTTACAAACCGTCTGTGATATTCTTTTCTACCCTTAAATCTATTTCTATTTATTGGCTAGTCTCAGAAAATGCTAACCATGCCCTCTGAAACAAGCAGATCAACATGTACATCTATACATACAATTCACATCTCAATTCATTTCACAAATATAAAACATTCAATTCACATTGCACTTCATTTCACAAACATAAAACATCCATTTCACAAATCAATTAATTGAAATAAAATAAAATATCTATTAACAAATACACAATTACAAAAGATCTACACTGCATTTGCACTTAGATGGTAATATTGTATTTTTTATTGCTCTATCACTCCGAAATCGAGGTCTCGCAAAAGGAACAGATCCATAATCAACGAACTTGTCAGACTACACAAACAATACTTGGATGGTGCATGATAAGTTCGTTAATTATGGACTATTCCTTTCGCGAGACATCGATTCCAGAGTAATAAGAGCAATAAAAAATTATTCTACGTTGTGGAACTCTCCATTTGAGTTTATGACTTTAGTCACCAAAAAGTATGCGCACTCTCCTCGAATTTCTGAAAGGTTGGCCTGTTTTAATGCAGTTGATGGGATGGACACAACCTGTCGATAGGAATTTCAATGTGTGTATATATATAACCTGATAAGTATGAAGTAAGTATGGGAAGATTGACAAATCTTAGAATTGGTGATCCTCGCGGAATCGAGAAGTAGTTTCATATAGTGGCAAACGTAGAATCTACACGTGTTGCCCGACGACTGCTGGTGGCACTGCAAAAAATGGAATGTGTTAATTCAAGAAGCATTACTACCAACTGTTGCATAGAATTAATTAATGTGTAATAGCGAATACCTTAAATTTTTGAACAAGTGTCAGGGATTTGGCCCCTTGCGTCGAGACACCTGCCATTGCAACGTACATCGCGAACGCCCTACATGATTCGAAAAAGTTGACCTTAGTCATTCGGAAGGAAAGAAAGAGTACAATATAGGTATGTATGGAGAAAATGTACTTACCTATCAATTATTTAGCCGACAACTGTGTAGTTCATTTTATTCTTACTTAGAGAATTAAGGTATATTATCTTATTCTATTTTGGTATAATTACTATTAAAATCCAATGAAACTCCTAATTGTAGGGCATAAGTACATATTCCTTATCGTGGTAAGCCACCAGTACTGCTGCAATGTATCTCTCGACGAAGGGTGTATCCTCGTTGATGGTATGCGTGGCGACCAAGTGTGGATTCAAGAAATCAACCGATGATTTTGGATGATCTAGCTATAGTCACCATGTGTCTATATATACACACACGAAAGCAACAAATTATATATGACATTTATCGGTATGACATGAACGTAGACCGTGATTGTACACACTTACAGCGTCCAGCATCGAATGAGTGAGGTGTCGAGAGCGTTGAGCGTGTAAAGATCAAATAAATCCTCAAAAGTCACCGTGAAGACACAATCTTGAATATTGTGCTATAAATGATCAGGCCCGAATTTGACAGTGATACCTGAGTGCCGTTCTCCCTCTGGCTTATTGGACTGTTTCATATACCACGTGTGTAATTGCAGGCAACTAATTGGTAAGGTTTGGAGGTGCGTTACCGGGTCGACCAGCGGCTCGCCAAGCACGAATTTGTGGGTCAATAGCAGGTACGGGATATTATCATCGGTCTTGTTTGCTTTGCCCTTGCTGCCTCGGCTGTCCTTGCTACCTCGGCTGTCCTTGCTGCCTCGGCTGTCCTTGATGCCTCGGCTGTAAGTCGACTGTAAAGGTACCACTGGTGGAAGTTGCTGCACCGGGAATAGCACCCATGGACATGACACAGTGCTGGTAGCGGTGGTGGAGATAAGCCTTGTGGAGATGGCACTAGTGCAAGTAGATCTGGTTCGGATTGCCCTTGTGGACCTACCACCGGTGAAGAAGCCCCCAGGCAGATGTCGCTTTTGGGCCACTGGATGAAGGTTCCAACGGCTTGACCTAGAGTTACAAGCTCATCGTTGGGGGCTTTCGGTAGTGGGATGACCTGGAAATTGGCATGCACACCATCCATATTCACTTTTTCGAAGCTTGGCGCTAAAGGTGCACCGTGCACCAAGGCCACTTGACCGGACGGATATGCCTGGTCCCAAGCAGTGCACAAGGCAACGGAGGCATATCTCATTTGGAGCTTACACTTCATAGCCACCTGGATGTCGTCCACATGAAATCTGCCCTCACTTTCCGTCGTAGGATTGGATGCGCAGCTACTCCGATGGTTGGGGGCTGGCTAGCACAGGAGTAGCGGCGACGGTGGCCTACTGATTTTCTTTTGTAAATCTTCGCACATCATCTCTGACGTAATCAGCAAGCTCCTCTCTAAGAGATGCTTTGATCTCCTCTCGTAGCCGTGCATCACGCTCGGCTTTGTTTCTCTTCCTACTCCGATATAATTCGAAGTTATCTGAGAAATCTTGTTTCCAAGGAACATAAAGCCCAAGGCCTCTCGTACGACCTAGGTGCTCCTTGTTTCCTAGTGTTGCAGCGAGTATATCTTTCTCCCTAGTTGACTGGAATGATCCATGCGAAGATTCGACACTCAGTATATCCTGCAAGAGCCCAACATGTCATTTCACTTCCTACGAAGTTGTGGAGTAATTACAAGCTACGTAGTTCGATATCTTACCAAGCGGTGGGACACTTCTTGGTCTGCAGGGTTCCGGAAGGAGATGTCCCCCAACGACGTGGTAGATGACCTTGCTCATTTGGGATCGTGGCAAATGGCGGTGCGGTGTCCCATAGGATTGCCTATTCATCCTCCTGCCTCTACTGCGGTGTGTGTTTTTTTGCCTAGAGGGCCTTATGCGTCGCACTTGCACTTCTAAAAGCTTCAATCGTCTTCGTCGCCTTAAACTCTTCCCATTGTGGTTCCAAGAATGGGTACTTATAAAACGGCGTTAGATCCTTCTCCACATACTGCTTTGAAGTTCTTCTATGCTTTGCACGCCACTAGTAAGGCATGTCGTTGCACGGAGTCATGGTGTTCTTCTAGGATCTTGAACGATACAAAAATCTCTGTCAGCAGCTCACGTTTCCGAGTCTCACTCACGATCTTCCACGAATCGAATGTGATCTCAATTCGTTCTCGTGCAACTATTCCGATCGTTCTTCGAAATGCGCCCGTTGCTTGGCGAGGAAGGAGAGTGGTCCCAGATCTATTGATCTCTTTGATGGTAAATCGGCCCTCAGGCTTTTTCGGTAGTCCTCTTCCTTTGCGTGTTGATTTTGGAGCAGACGCATCCGTCGATGATGTTGAAGAATGCGCGGATGACATGTTGGCCTTCTCATATATGAAAAGTAAGCACAATGTAGCATGTATATATATATCAATATGAAAAGTACATAATATACATATATATCAATATGAAAAGTACATATATTCATAAGTGCATAACGTGCAATGAGACTAGGGAAGTGACCAATGATAGTACTTATCCCACTTGGACCCATGATCGAGCACACATGCTCTCAACATGTCCTCCAAAATCTGATTTACCCACTCTGTCTGACCATCTGTTTGGGGGTGATAAGCTGTACTGAAGTTCAGGCGAATTCCCATAGCCTTATGGAAGCTACCCCAAAAACGAGAGATGAACTACGATCCACGATCTGACACAATCTTCTTTAACACACCATGCAAACTAACAATCCTGGACATATAAAACTCTGCTAATCTGTCACTACTGTAGGTTGTCTTAACTGGGATGAAATGAGCAACCTTGGTCAATCGATCCATGATGACCCAAATCGAATCATAACCCTCTTTGGTCTTAGGCAGACCAACTATGAAGTCCATACCAATTTCTTCCCACTTCCACTCGGGGACTTTCAATGACTGCAGCAAGCCTGCTGGTCTCTGATGTTCTGCCTTTACTCTCTGACAAACATCACAAAGGGCCACATACTCAGCGATCTCACGCTTCATGCTTGGCCACCAATACTTATCTTTAATGTCCTGGTACATCTTGGTACTGCCTGGATGAATCGAATACAACGACTCATGAGCCTCTTTTAACAACACATCCTTTAGCTCTTGCTTATTGGGCACACACAACCGCTGCTTGAACCACAAGATTCCTTGGTCATCCACTATAATCCTGACTCTTTTCCTTCACTCAGATTCTTCTTGATTCGCTGAAATGCCTCATCATCTGACTGAGTCTGTCGAATCTGACTATCCAAGGTAGGCTGCAACTCCATAACTACCAAAAATCCTTGCTCAACCAACTCTAGGCTAAGCTTCTAAAATTCCTCATGCAACGCTGGCTGATTCTCTCGAATCATCACTGAATTGCAATATACCTTTCTGCTTAAGGCATCTGCAACAACATTAGCCTTCCCAGGATGATAATGTATACCAACATTATAATCCTTTATCAGCTCTAACCACCTCCTCTGCCTGAGGTTAAGTTCGGATTGGGTAAAGATGTATTTCAGACTCTTATGATCCGTGTAAACCTAACATCTATTACCCATCAGATAATGACGCCAAATCTTTAAAGTATGCACTACGGCTGCTAACTCCAAATCATGAGTAGGGTAGTTCTCCTCATGCGGTCTCAACTGGCGTGAGGCATAGGCTACCACTCTCTTGTCTTGCATCAAGACACAACCGAAACCTTTGTGAGAGGTATCGCAATAAATCTCAAAATCCTTATTTATATCAGGCAACACAAGCACTAGGGCTGTGGTCAAACTCTCCTTAAGTCTCTGAAAACTTTTCTCACACTCTGGCGTCCATGTAAATTTCTTTTCTTTCTTAAGCAACTGCGTGAAAGGTCTGGCTACACTGAAAAATCCCTCAATGAAGCGATGATAATATCATGCCATACCTAGAAAACTCCGAACCTGGGTAACTGAAGTAGGCGACTACTAATCCAAAACATCTCTCACTTTTCCAGGGTCAACTGCGACTCCTGCTACTGTCATCACATGCCCTACGAAGGCGACTTCCTTCATCCAAAACTCACATTTTTTGAACTTAGCATACAACTGATTATCCCTCAGCTTTTGTAATACCAATCTCAGGTGTTCCTCATGCTCTCTCATCCTTAAAGTATATCAAAATGTCGTCTATGAACACAACGACAAACTTATCCAAATATTTCATGAACACTTTATTCATCAAGTACATGAAATAAGCTGGGGCATTGGTCAAACCAATGACATCACTGTGAACTCGTATAGACCATAACGAGTCGAGAAAGTTGTCTTGGGTATATCCTCTTTACGAATCCTCATCTGATGATACCCTGACCTCAAATCAATCTTAGAGAACACTCCGACTCCCTTAAGCTGATCAAACAAGTCATCAATCCTGGGCACAGGGTACTTGTTCTTAATGGTGACTTCATTAAGTGCTCTGTAATCCACACACATGCGCTGGCTACCATCCTTCTTCTTAACGAATAACACTGGTGCTCCCCATGGGGATGAACTCGGTCTGATGTATCCTTTATCCAAAAGCTCCTGAATTTGCTTCTTCAACTCTATTAAATCATTGGCTGGCATCCGATAGGGTCTCTTGGAAATCGGAGCGGTACCTGGTACAAGCTCAATTAGAAACTCGACCTCTCTCTCTGGTGGCATACCTGGAAGATCGTCTGGAAACACGTCGGGGTACTCCCTGACAACTGGTACATCCTCCAACTAGATCACCTTGCTCTGGCAAACCATGATCGACTCAGCCGCACTCATTGCCGCAAATCGCACCTTAATCCCATCTGAGCTGATCAAGGTTACTGCTCTGCTCCCACAGTCTAACACTGCCTGCTGCTTCTGAAGTCAATCCATTCCCAAGATTACATCTAGGGACTGGATATCCAACAAAATCAGGTCGGCCCTGAACTCAACTCCTTGAATGGTTATCATAACTCCTGGACAACCTAGGTTGGATTTCAACTCGGAACCGGGGGATTGGATTAAAAGAACAGATCCAAAAGCAACAGTTTTTAATTGTTGCTTTAAAGCAAAACTCCGAGAAACAAACGAATGCAAAGCTCCAGAATCAAACAAAACTGTAGCAGGAATTGAATGGACTAGAAACGTACCGATCACAACATCCGTGCTGCTCGGCATCCTCTCGCGTGACGTGGTTCACGACCTCTTACCACCGGCGCCCCGCCGGCTGTCCCGATGCCGGGTGCTCCTCGTCGCTCCCGGGTAGGAGTCCGACCGATGTGGCTCCTGTGTCGGCGAATCGGTGTCGGGCTCGCTTAGGGGCACTTGCTAGCATAGTGTCCTGGCTCATGACACTTGAAGCAAGTGATAGATGCTGCTGAATTATTGCTCTTTGTCTTTGACCGGGGAACTACCGTGACGCGTCCGATCAAACCGACGCGCGCCCGAGCTGGGTCCTGGCCGACGATCGCTGCTGCCGCTTTCCGAGGCACTCGTGCAGGCTGGTATGAACCAAAACGGGGCCTTTGAGACTGGTGAGACTAGGATCCTTGCTGGATCATCCTCCTCTTGCGAAACTCTTCGAGCTCACGGCGACTCTCCTCAATGAGAATGGCCTTATCCACCAACTGCTGAAAACTAGCATAGTTGTTGCCTACGACCTGTACCTTCAAAGCTGGGTTCAAGCCTTTCTTGAAGCTCTTCTGACGAGCGGCGTCCGAAGCTACGTCCTCAGGTGCGTCGCGAGCCAACTGAGTGAATTTGTTGAGATATTCACTCACTGACATGTTCTTCTGCTGCAACTCCCGAAACTCGTCCTTCTTCATCTCGACCACACCATCCAAGACGTGGGCGTTATGGAAGGCTTTGGCAAACTCTTTCCAAGTGATGCGGTTCTGGTCCTCTTGGGCGGCACAGTAGTTCTCCCACCACTCCGCTGCTGGTCCCTCAAGCTGATGTGCTGCATACAAAACCTTCTCTCTGTCGGTGCACTGATCCAAGTTCAGCTTCTTCTCAACTGAACGGATCCAATCGTCGGCCTCCAAAGGCTCAAGAATCGAGAAGACAGCGCGTCTCGCCTCATGAACTCGCGTAGCTGAATCTGGCGAGCGAGGTGCCGTGGTGGTATCTGGCCTCGTGTCGCTGCCGATCATAGCTCGCATATTCTCGCATCATCGTCTGATCATCCGAAGTCCGCCACCAAAACCGATCGAGGGCGGGTCCAAAGCCGGTGGAATCGCAGCGCAAAGATCGCTCTCTGGGTCTGGTTCGCTCGGTGCGCCTGAGGAGGTCCTGGTATCAACCATCTTGCTCTGAAAAAGGAAACAACTGTTGACTGACCAAAGGCAAAAGATGAGAGGGAAAAGCATAGATAAGAGGTAAATAGTCTAAGGGGGTTTTTGCTAATGGAAACCTAAACTAAACAAACACTTAGCCAAAAAGGCTAACAACAAAACTGAGCAAAATTAAATCCATTAAAAGATTGACATGATCGCAATATAATGCTTTTAAGGCAAGATTTGCAGCTCACATCACACACAACTGCAAATAAAATCCAACGTGTCTATTCGCACTATCTAATCTAAAGGCTCCCACTCGGGTCCTGACAAATAGGGTACACTACTCTCATCCTCTGAATCGATATAGACAACCCACGAGTTGCAGACTGGCGGTGACTGCTCTCTGACTGGGACTGGGACTGGAGCTGGGTGAAATTGCCGAAGATATACTCGACGATCACCGGTGATACGACATCTCCGCTTTGGACTCGGTGGTGTAGGCGACGGTAGAGGTACTGGCGACTGCGGTCGTGGCTCCTCCCTGACTAGCTCTGGTAGTCTAGGGGTGACTCTATATTGCTCCTTGAACTTCCGGATGAGTCTGGTCATGTTGATCTTGTATAGCTTGCAAAGGCGACGGATGGCTTTGTGCGCAACTCCTTGTGCTGACATTTCTCCACTGGCACCAGCATTTTTGAAGCTGTGATGTAGAACTTACTTGCCGACTCGGGTGGTGAAGTACAGCCTGGAGATGATTCCGATGCGTTGCCCTTTATGCTTCTCATCCTTGGTGAGGTAGACGGGCAATCTCTTCAATCCATGGCTCCGCAACAGAATGCGTAGAAGTGCTTTCCATCATCCTGACGGGCTGTAAGAAGCTTAGGACATCTAATGCATTTATAAAGGAAAGATCAGTTTATAGCTTTATGAAAACAAATTTTGCAGGAATAGGGCGAGGGACAAGAATCCTTAAGAATGAGATAAGAAGATAGAGATTTTACTAAATATCAAATTTAGTTGGTTTAATTTAGAAAATAGATTTTTGGGCTAACGACCATTCTAACTAGGGCTTCGTCCTACAGTCGATATGGCTCTGATACCATCTCTGTCGAGACCCGAATATGCAAATTCGAACTCTCTGTGTAAGCTGCACTGGTCCAGGATCACGCTAGTGTACACAGTCAAACATAGATGTAATCACAACCATACACACGATATAATAAAGGTAAAACTCAAATATCGATAAATCTCAAAGGTACGATCTTATGGCCAAGCTTACAATATCTCTAGCCGGAAGGGCTTAACAAAATAGCAGCGGAAATCCAAAATAAAGCGTAGTGGCCAATCGACAAGCCTACAGGCTATCGAGTGGACAACGAAGCCTAATCCGTGAAGTCGTTGAAGTACTCTCCTTATGGAACCTCCTGCTGATAATACTCCTCGTCCTCAACTGAGCAACATATATAGGCGTAAAGCCGTGAGTACATTGGTACTCAGTAAGTCGTTTGTAACAATTCAATGTAATATAATATGCAAGGCTTACCAATAGAGGGCTGAAAGGTTAATTTGCATAAAAGACATTTTCACAGTAAATATGATAAGTAGATTGAAAGCGGAATTTAAAAGAAAGCAATAATAATAAGTAATCAAAGGAATAAGCATAAACCACTTGTGAATACCTATTCACAAGCTAAACTGATGGTGAACTACCTGTCCACCTCCAACATAAACCACCAAGTTCAAAAGATAACACTAACCCACATGTGAAATCTCCGAGCATTGTCCATGACCGAGGACGCGGCTATCCGAATAGTTTTACACTCTGCAGAGGTTGCACAACTGTACCCACACGATGTGATTAGCCTCGCGCTAAGGAAATCACAACAATGCCTTTACAAAGTTCAATTCCAACTCAATCTGCCCGCTAGGGTTTCGCATCACACCCCCCTTGCGCCACATGGAAATCAGCAACCATGTTCATCTCAATGGCAAGATTAAAGTTGAAACATCCCAAATTAATCAGCCAGATCCATCCCATACTAGACATGTGGTTTGCACGGTAAAGCTCAGATCAATGGCGCACAAAGTTAAGTCCTTAAGTCTACCCGGGCGAGCCTACCACATCCCCCTGAAGTGAACCTGCACTTCCCCCTTTACTGCACGATCACTCGCCCGAGTGCAAAGCCAATTTGTATAACCAAGCCAATGACACACCAATGTCATGACACAAATTTTAATAAGCGTGGCACCAACCACGGTTCCATATATGATTTAAGTCAAATTGTTAATTTGCATGTGATGATGAGACCATTCATAAATTAAGCACAGCTAAGCATCTACTCGTATCAACCCATGTAACAAATAATCTAGCATCACTAGTATGTTTCCCAACCTAGGGTGACAATGGTATCATGATATTCCAAATTATCAAGGGAGAATAGATTCAATTGGGACGATAACTGCCAATACAAAGGTTCGAATAAAAATAGCGATGTAATGTAATTTAAAACAAAATAAATAAATAATAGATTACAAACTGGGTTCAACATGATCAAAGGTCACGACTTGCCTTGGTTATGCTCAATGAGGTACTCCTGGTCTTTGGGCGTAGATCCTGCTCCTCCGGAATCCGAATCTAACGAGAGAGAAAACGACCGAAACAAGAAAAACACATAAAATGATAAGCAAATGAACTCCAAAAATCATGAAACCAGAATCAAAAGCTAGAGCTCGATTTTAGATGAATTTAGAAAAAAGAACAGGGTCAATCGGAGCTAGAACGGAGGAGAACGGGCTCTCGGAAAATAAACCCTAAAATTAAATCGAAAAATTCAGAAAAGTTACTGTGCTGTGGACCGGGCTCACGAGAAACCAAGTCCACGATGGATTCGGTCCACGCAACAGTGCACGCGGACGGAGGTGGTGCTGGCGCGGCAGGGTTAGGGCTGACGTGGCACGCGCTGGTGCTGCCACGTGTCACCTTGCTGACGTGGCGGCTGACGTGGCTCCTAGGCTGGGTTTTTGCTGACGTGGCAGGACACGTGGCATGCCACGTGGCATTAGGGCTAACGTGGTGTGCCACGTGGGCGGGGTTGAGCTGGCGGGTTCGGGCAGGGGTGAGACGCGTGGCTGCATCTGATCCGTCAATCCAGATCGGCTCGGAGGCGGGGCGATGGCTGATTGCCGATGTGTGGCGGCGCCGCGCGCGCCACGCGCGCGCGCGCGCGCGCGCGCGAGGGGTGCGCGGGTGAGCGCGCGCGATCGAGGTAGGATGAGCGGACGCGTCCGGCGACGAGGGCGGCGATGGGAGGCGACGTGGGCGAGGGAGACTGCTCGGGGACTCACCGGCGGGGACGGCGTTGACGATGGCTCCAGCGGCGGCGAGGACGCGCGGGGATGCACGGGCGACGACGAGACGGCCTGGGAACGGCGGCGCGAGCACGAGGGAGCGGAGGCGAGGGTTCGGGCGATGGGCACACGAACCGAGGGATGAGCGACGTTAAAAACACGCGAACCGAGGGAGTTCGATCCGGTTACGGCACCGCGAGGTTTCCGATTGGGGATGGGGCACTAGCGGGGTGACGCGTGGCACGGGTCCGGCATCGGACGGCTGCGAGCGGTGCGGGGCACGGCCGGTTCGGGCGGCTAGGGTTAGGGTTAGCGAACGCGCGGGCGAGGAGGATCCGACGGCTGGGAAGGCACGGCATGGGGATCGAACGGCGCACGGCACGGGCGGGAGCGAGCGGGGGCGCGCGCGGGTGCGGGCCGGGCTGATGCCGCCGCGTGGCAAGGCGGGCGATCGGGCGGCTCCGAGCGGGTGAGGGCGGGAAGGGGTACGGCGGCGGCGAGGAGTGCCGGATGGCCGCCGCGTGGCAAGGAAGGCGGATCGGGCGGCGGGGAAGGTTTTTATTTTCTTTTTCTTTTCCAGAAATTCAAATAAACTTTCAAGAGCTCTAGAAAATAGCAAATAAATCTCAAAAATTCACCAGAAATACCAGAAAATTCTTTGAGACCTGAAGAATCCAAATAAAATATTTTTAACTTATGTTAATGTTTATTTTAATCATATTAAATTATTTAAAATTCTAAAAATTCATTTGAAGCTTGAATTAATTTCAGAAAATTCCAGAAAATTTATTTTTCAATTCTAGGCTTTAAAAAATTACAGAAAAACAGGATGTTACAATATTCATCAAGATTGCTACCACTACAACCACAAGTATTCACTAAGAATACTACCACTAAGATCACAATAATACCAACTTCAAGGGCATCAATATGAACCTCATGAATTTAACAACAAGGAAGTATCATCATATACACCATGTATTTACTTTCATATACCATAATTGGCTCATTAAGCAAATTACCACGATACTACTAAAACTCATCCAAACATGGCAACTGATTAATATCTTGCTCCCACATTATTACATAGAAAACATGTAACCATGGCATATCATTTAACATTACGAAAATCATGCATATTGTAAGTAGTAAGAATAACGGGTTAAACGGTAGCACATCCGCTACGTTTATTTGCCTCTACCGGCGAAGCGATGAAATCACGCGCGTTCAGAAGCAAAACCGCCTATCCAAAAAGGTATCTCTCAACACACATTACAACAATGAAAACGCGACTCTCAAAGAAAAGATATCGCTAAGCCCAGAAACCCCACAACATCCTTCCCCGCGTAACGGTTCTACAATCTTCCCACTGCAGCGGCGCTGCTTAACATTTTCCTATCTTTAAAAAATATACAACTAATCACAGCAAAAGATATATATTTGGATTCCTCACTTAAATACCTACACTTTTCATGTATATCATATATTTTTATTTTGTTCTTAGCAAGGTGTACCATTATGCACAAAACAGATGGCGTTCTCTGTTCTGGCAATCTGGGCAACCAGATTCTAACTCGTCCGAACCACAGTGTAAGACTATAAAAATCCTGCTACGCGTCCCGACCCTGCTACGTCCAAACCCCGTGGCCAAAAATTCTGAAAAAAAAATATAGAAGATAGACCTCGTCGTCCTCTACAATTTTCCTTTTGGGCAGACCTGCAGGAAAAATTGTTTCGGGGGTCTAAACCGCGCAAACAGCTGCGCTGCGTGAATTGATCTACAGGCAGACCAGAGGAACTCTCTAAATGATAATCTAATTGCTAATTTCCACCAATCTTTGGGCTAAGAACCCTAATACAGCAAAAATGAGAGGGATTTGGGATGAGGGAGAGTTACCTAGGGGATCCCCTTGGGATCACCCCTCTTCTTCCTCCTCCTCCTCTTCTTCTCCTCTTCCCCTTCTTCTTCCTCTTCTCCTTAGTTTTCTTCTTGCACCACAAGGGGCAGCACTAGAGGGGAGGGAGGGGGCGCAAGGAGGGGTGGAAGTGGCGGCTTGGGGGAGAAAAGGGGAGGGGTGCGGCCACATGGGGGGCTAGGGAAAAGGATGAGGGGGTGCGGCCACCCCTTGGGCCCCCTGGCCCAAGGTGGCAGGCCCACCCTCCCTAAACTTTTTTTTAATAAACATTTCATACATTTTTTTCTTCCCGCGACTTAATGAGTAACCAGGCGACACCGCGATTAAATTAATACCTGCCGAAACGACGTTCAGGGCATTACAAAAAAGTTGCACTAGGAATACTGCTCATTCTGCAAACACTATGCAATGCTAGTACTCCTTGATAAGTACTATCATTGGTCACTTCCCTAGTCTCATTACACGTTATACACTTATGAATATACACTTATCCCTAGTCTACTTGATAGCTTTTATCTCGGGTTCTCAATTTTAGTTCAGAATTCAGTCTCGTCTTCTTCTTCGACCTAGGTTTTGGATCAAAAACCTATGACTATTGGTGGACTTGCTTATGCAAGAATATATATTTATACATATACATATACATATACATACATATATATATATATATATATATATATATATATATAAACTTTTGCTGGAGGGGAATTACAGAGTTCGCCTCTCGACATCTTGTTTGGTAAACTATACATGGGTAGTTGAGAGACAAACTATACATAGGTAAGCACAATGTACATGGGTACGCACAATATATACTAACTTATACTAACTTAAGGCATGAAAGGCCAACTATAGTTGAGAGACAAACTATACATAGATAAACTATGAAATCACTAGCTAAAAATAAAGGCACCAACTTTAAATGAGGTCATATAACATTACTCTACTTATAAATGCAATCGCTAATTTTATCTTATGTATGTAATCATATGAATTGAACATACCATTTGAAATATAACACATATTCATTAACGGAAGCAATAAACTTCTAAATGTGAATATGCATGCTAATGTATAAAACATGTATCAATTAAGACTAGCAAAAAGCTCAAATATTAATTGATATTTAGTGCTATCAGGAGTAGGGTTACTCAAGTCAAGACTTGGCCATCCCGCTACTAAGTCTTATACTCTTCATCAATTGGTTATGCCAACTAAGAATTCAATCTTTGAGCTCTAAAATCAAACTCTACATTCAAGGTAAAATATATCCAGCATGTGTAAATTCGGCCAGCAGCAAAACAACCAAGATATGGCTTAATTAGAGCAAGTCCAATACTATCTTTCCACAAACAAGTCAAACTCAACTTATCAAGTATGACTTTTAACAGACATGTAATATATATATATATATATATATATATGTGGAATTGCTATGATCTAGTGACAGCATGAACTGAGTAACACATGAACAATATATTTATGTTTGGAGAATGACCAGCAAAGCTCACAATAAATGGAAATGACAGTGACATTATAAACTAGAGCTCAAAGACTATATTAACCAATCTCAGTATATGACTTATTTCATTATAGAGCAATTAACCCACTGTTTCCTTAGCATTCACAGCTATATACGAAACCAAAAGTATATATTTATATGCAGCACCTTTATTTGCTAAATGAGGACGAGGGAGGAGGGTGCCGGCGACGGGCTCGGGGGACGGCGACGGCGACAGGCTCGATCGGGAGAGCGACTAAGTCTTTGTGCTTGGTTGGTATTTCTAATAACTGCAGTGTACGCGCAAAACCCTAGCTGTGGGTTATATATAAATATTTATTACAGATGGTTCTAAAACTTAGAACCGTCTGTAATAAGCCTTTGCCCCACCGGCTGTAGTTATTAATATAACTACATCAACCAGAATTCAATAAGATCTCACAGAGTGTATTTCTTTATAACAGCTGGGTGTATTTCTTTACAACAGCCCAATGAACATAGAGATATATTTCTATGACTCATTCTCAAAATTCACCTATATATCACATATTTTCACATATACATAAATGTAAATTCACAAATACATCACACACACATGCATTTTTGTATACATAAATGCCAATTCACATGTACATCACATACATGCATTGTTATATACATAAATACAAATGTCCACATATATGTCGCATATTCTCATTCCACTTACTTATTTCCTTTAAAAATTAGCCTTTCGTGATGATCAATGCGTACGTAACTAGTTTCATCACGTTGTTCATCGTCGACCCTTATGCCATTTCCAAAAGGAGGTAACTCGTCAAATTGATTGTATTCTTCCTCGTCCACTACATTCTCTACTCCGACAATTCTCCTTTTTCCATGAAGAACTACATAACGTTTCTTATTTGCTGGGTCGGTTACATAGAAAACTTGAACAACTTGGTTGGCGAGTACGAATGGTTTGTCTTTGTACCCAACACGTTAGAGGTCCACGGTAGTGATACTGTACTTGTCAACCTTCACCTGTGCGAGATGCACCCAGCGGCAGCGAAATAAGGAGATCTTGAAAATCACGTTGTCGAGCTTCCAAATCTCTTCTATGAATCTATAGTTCGAGTTTCTCAACCCATCGGTACTGAATGTATCTATGCGGACAACGCTGTTCTGGTTAGTACTCTTTATATCTTGAAACTATGTATAGAATGTGTACCCATTTATGTCATATTCTTGTCATATCACAACTGTAAATATTGGCGTTTTTGCCAACCATGTCACCATCTCACTTGACGAGCTCCTAGCGATTTGCTCATTCAACCATTGGTTGAACCAACTATTGTGTTATCTCATGATCCAAACATCCGGCCGCTCCGGATTCTGTTGTCGAAGCACATCCTTGTGTTGGACGACATAATAGGCCACTTCTGTCATGTGTTGCAAGACTGTGAAATGGGCTTGCGCATACGCGTCCATATCAGGAGTGATTGCTTTCCTTTCGATAGTTTCAATACTTTTGAGCCTCCCCTCATGAAGAGATTGAGGCACACCTATCGGTTAAATCTAAGCCATATAATTGACATAGAACTTAATGACTTCGCTTGCATAACCTTCGACGATGCTGCCCTTCGGCCGAGATCGATTTCGTACATACGACTTGAGAATTCCCAGAAACTTCTCAAACGGGTATATGCTACGTAGGAATACGGGCCCGTATATTTTTATCTCCCACACAACGTGAATAATAAGATGGACCATGAAATCGAAAAACGTAGAAGGGAAATACATCTCAAGATGACATAGAGTCATCACCATCTCGTCCTGCAGAGCATCTAGTCCTTCAAGATCGATGACCTTCTGAGAAATTATGTTAAAGAAATAACATAGTCTCATGATTGTCTCTTGGATTTTGATCAGCAAAATATTTCTAATTGCAATGGTGAGCATTTGTGTCATCAGAACATGACAATCATGAGACTTCATGCCATTTAACTTCAAATCTTGCATCGAAACAAGTTTCTTCACATTGCCGGAGTAACCAGACGGAACTTTGACACCATCATCTGATTGATTGTTACGTTTGTATCAGGATGCGTTGCACACCGGACATACATGCATGTTTACATACTCTTTACGGTAGAGGATATAGTCGTTCGAACATGCATGTATTCTTTCTATTTTCATTCCCAATGAACAAAGAACCTTTTTGGCTTTATACGTGGTTTTAGGTAACTCATTTTCCTCTGAAAAGACCTAGCAGCGTCATGAAACTCTTGTCGGACCAACCGTTGCTTGCTTTCAATTTCAACAGTTCAAGCACAGCTCACAACTTCGTGTACTTTGACTTACAGCACATGAACAAAGGTTTCTTTGAGTCCTCCATCAAGCCTCGGAATTTAATATACTCTCTCTCATCATAGTTCTCTTCTACATCACGAAGCATTTGATCTAAATTGTCATTGTGCAGCCTATCCGAATCCGAACCACAATCATCATCCGGCGGCATACCATTAATTTCATCGGCGATGTCATCCGGCGGCATATTATTGACTTCACCAGCGATGTCATCCAGCGGCATATCATTGACTTCGCCATGACTGGTCCAATACGTATACCCCTTTTTGAAACCACTCCGAATCAAGTACGCTTTAATTTGCTCTTGATTCTTAAACATCTTTAAATTCTCACAATCAGTGCATGGACAATACATATATTCCACCCCCTTATTCAACATATCCTCCTCGGCAGTTCTTGTAAAAGCAAACATGTCATTAATGTACTCTTCACTCACACGGTTTGTGGTATACATCTAGCTTCGGTCCTATATTATGCACATATATAACAATTTAGCATTAAAATTAATTTAATTAATTATTACTACATATATACCACATGCATTGAGCTAGCTAAATCTAAATTAGCGAGATCTTTAAAGTATATATATAACAGTCACCGAAAATTAGCTAGATCTAAATTTTGATGCAACGAAAAATAAATTTCATTACTAACCATATCTAGAGAAACCAAGAACTTAATGAATCTTCAAAGCTCTCCTGCCAAATATGTTTCATTCCACCAAATAAAATGGCCTGAAAGCCTTGCAGCCTGCAGCTGCAGCACCGGCTAGATCTAGATCGAAATGAAGACAGATGCGGTCTGAGCGGCGCAATAAATACATAGCAGAATTATCACAGACGGTTTTTAACTAAAAACGTCTGTGATTTGGCAACACAGACGGTCTCCAAATTAAAACCGTCTGTGATAGTGTACATCACAGACAGTTTTATAAAATCATCTGTGATTTGACGTCAAGTATTAGATTTTCTGTAATAGTGTTAGATAAAAACGTGACAAGATAAAAGGTTCGATTTTATATAATTTAGTTCAATGTTTATTTTTTGAACATGCAGATGCAAGTGGGAATCTTTAATTTAGTACTTGGGTTGAGCAACCCGGAAGAGCTATTAAATTGCACAAATAGGAGGACGGAGGATCTTACTGAAACAAGATTGATAGCATTTCACTTAGTGAACATACATAAGATCAATATTTCCTTCAACAAGACAGATAGTACTACACTTAACCAACATTCAATTAAAAGAACACAATACAATTGGAGAATAAAAGAACCTTAACTCTTAGATAGTAACAAATATGACTGCATGCATATTCCCTAGAACTGAGCTTGAATGCGGTCTACGATCTTCTTGTCCACTTGGAAGGCCTTGGCAAGGATATCATCTGAGATGGTTGGCTTCGATCCGAACACAGCATTAGCAAGGGTTATTACGCCAGGATTCTGACTGCTCAAAGCTGCCAGGGCTACAGCATTGTTCGTTCCATAGTTGAACTGGAAGTGGACCAATCCTTGAGGGAACACGAACACATCCCCTTTGTTCAGAACCTTTGTGAACAGCTTGTTCTCGGGGTTCGATGTCACGAAACCGACGTAGAGAGCGCCCTCCAGCACCGTCAGGATCTCGGTGGCACGCGGGTGAGTGTGAGGTGGGTTGAGGCCATACGGAGCATAATCTATGCGAGCAAGGGAGATGCCCATGGTGTTCAGTCCAGCGATCTGCGCGACGTTGACTGGCGTCACAGCGGAGCCCTGCCTGTTGGTTGTGTTGCCGACCGTATGAAGGCCGGAGAAGAAGAAGTCTTCGGCGACGACATCCTTTACGTCCTTGCATGGGAACCCATTGACACGCACTGCATGCACGGAACCATCAACAACTGTGGTTAGTAACAGTTTAATTTACTTAATTAGAGAAACTCTATGATACCTTCTATTACTAAAGAGTAAAAGTAATGTTGAAAAACTGTGGTCAGCATTGTGTAGAGGTAAAATTAATTATGTGCGCACCTTTAGACGTCTTGTCGACAACGCAGAAGTCCTGGAGAAGGCTCGGATCGGAGGCGATGCCATGAGAGCATGACAGAGCCAAGAGGGCACCGGCAAGGAGGAAGGCGCGAATGGATGCCATGTGTGTCCTTTCGTTAACTGAAATCAAAGGGAACTATTGATGTGAGCTGGGAAGTACTGGCTTCGATGGTTGATTTGCTTTGATTGTTGTGGTAACTCATCATGGTGGAGGTTTGTATTTATAGGGAGCCAACCCTTGGTTGTCTTGTAGTATGGCGTCGTATGTTGCGTGTTTTGTTTGGGCAGCTGCAGGGGCAGCCTGCATACATGCTAGAACAAATCGCACTACGTTAATGAATGGAAAAGGCTTATAATTATGTGGTTGAAGAAGTCTACATAAAGATATTATCCCCAGGTGGATTAATGGTGTTAACAGTAGTCTTATCTCTGCTGGAGGTTTGCCAAGCCTGATCGACGTACTAACATGTTTTTAGCCTACCTATCTTTGGATTTGAAATTAATGCTGCAGGTATACGTGGTTTTGTTCTTTCTTTTTAATCTTAAAGTGATTAAGGACTAATCTAAGTCGCACCGTTGTACGTTGTAATTCATATCTAAGAAGTCGATAATACTAACATGGGTTAACTTTCTAGTTGAAGTGAGGTAACTATGTTTAATTTGGATCTTGGTCGTTACACTATCGATCGATCCCTGCCTTTCAAGGAAACTGCTAACACCATAATAGACTAGCTGAAAATGACAGACAATTAATAAGCTGGCTAGCATGAACACAGAAGATTTCCTAAAGACGCATGGTGCTCGTTACACCATTCCAAAACAACAGGTGTTCTGTATCGAATGGATTTGTTGTAGCCGTCGCAGGGTGGCTAGCAGCCGGCTAGGAACACGAAGACTTGTTCCTAATTAGTGAAGACCATTTCCTTCATATATATCTAGATATAACAGAACAGACACAAACTTTCTTCCTCCTCTCTAAGGCCCCGTTCTTTTCGGCTTCTAAAAGCAGTTTTTGGCTTTTTGCTACAGTACCTAACTTTTAAACGGAGTATTTTTTCAAGATGGAGTCTACAAGTTAATTGTAGTACATGGTAAAAGCCTAACATATGTACCATCCAAAATCGTAAGCGAGTATTTCTCTCTCCGTAATCTCTATCGCAAACAGCTAAAATTTAAAAATTTCAGCCATAAGCCGCAGCCATATCAAACAGGCCCTAAATCTCTCTATATACGGGTCTACTATCCAACCCTTCGAAACATGCAGTGTCAGCTGTTAGTGATATGCCCTAGAAGCATAATTGTATCACTTTTATATTTATGATCTTTTGAATAGTATGTTAAATGTCTTTCATATTGATCAATAAGTATGTAACTTATTTGTGGAACTCCTTATTTATGTTTTGATGTTATTCTAAATTATCGCTGATCTTATATCATTATGTAGGACAATTATGATTTACAAATCAGCACATGTATTGATTGACGATCATGTTTCATGAATCATGGATATAGGATATCAAATCAATAATATGGACATATGTTAGAGAACAGAATGCTGGATTGACCCACCATGAAATATTACATGAATTGTTATATTCTTAAGTGTCACCAATTGATCTGATACATAGTGTATGTAGGATCCTTAAACATGAGATCGTCACTGGTTCCTACATGTGTAATAGTTTACTTAGGGGTTACCAAACACTACTCTACGACTAGAAAATAATAAAGATAGTTTTGGAGTTTACTATGAAATATGCGGAGGAATATGAGCGATCAAGATGGAATTTACCCCTCCTATATAACAGGAGAGATATCTCTAGACCTCTCAATGTGGTTGGATTAAGAAAGTGCATGACCATGCTGAATGTGGTTGAGGAGTAATCCACCACATATTCGAGTGACGGATCAAGCTATCATAGGATGGTCCGCTTCTTGCCTTGAGTTTGATCTGGTATATCATGAGGTAAAGAGATCGGTACAAATGCACTATATATGTTCGTCCGATATGATTTTTATATATATTTGGGAGTCGTTATGTCCTATTAGGGACCGCTATTGACTTATGGATCGGAAAGGAGTTTTTAGTCCATGGCCAAATATACAAAAACCTATAAGGTCACACACTTAATGGGCTAGAACGATAAGGGTTCGGATGATAGTCTCCGAATGGGATATGTTCTCTACTCGTATCGAATAATGATCCGATTGTAGGCTATATAAGGAGGGTGCGGGGCTGAGGGAGGTATCCCGAAATACATCAATCAAAACCCTAGCCGCCACCTCTCATAATCTCTACCGTACGCGTTGGTACTAGCACACCGACACACGGAGCTCTATCTCTAGATGTGTGGACCTCGATAGAGGCATTGCTACCACTGTGACGCTAATTGGAACGATCGTGAGGAGGAGACGATTGGCCAGAGGACGATCGACTGCTTCCACTACATCGATGCACTCTTTGTTGAATCGGCTGCTTCAACTCTACTTCTGCTACACTACGCGTCTAGTAGTAACGATCTATGATGTCTTACTCACATGGCTTCCTGGTTTACACGGTAAAAAATTTTAATTTATGCTAGCGTAGCCTACCCGTATCCCACAGTGATATCAGAGCCATCCTGTGTAGTATTTGATCTCAATTAGTCACATAAAGTTGATATGTAATGGTAGTTGATTGGATCTATTACTGGTCTGATATGATAGCCTAGATTAGTTCATGTCATTGGATTGATTTAGGCTCTGTTGATAAGATCAATCAGTTTTAGCGATAGTAGATGGCTCGAAGGAGGTATGAATTGATAGCACCGAGTTGTTATTTCTAAAAACTTCCCATACCGATCAATATGATTGATCAATGGAAAATCAGGCCGATCAGATTGGTTTATACTTGGATTAATGTGATTAATCCGATGAAATTTTCAAGGGTGATTTTATAAATAGGATTCATGTCCCGAAAAATTTTCATGTCGTACTAGGTAATCGTACCACGCATTATAGGTATTATGTGTTCATATCTCGTGATGGAATTGGATTCTTCACATAACTCATTTTTGCAGTGTTGTGTGAATAGTATGGCTCATTATATATGTAATGCATGTATGAGTTTTTTATGGCCTGCGAGTCTTGCTGATTTATAGCTATGTGCTATATATTATTATATAATAGGTTGCGTGTCGATTTGTGATGCTTGATATTTGTATATGTAATTCACTGTTAGCTGTTAGGAGTAATAACTAAATAGATAAATGTGGTGAATTCAAGCACTGATAGCTCAGTGGACAGGAAGCGTAGTGATGGAGATTGCTACGCTAAGGGCCATACTATATCACATTTTAATATAATTTAATTGTGAATGCTTTTATATTTCTATTATACTATTATTAATGTTATTACTTTCTTGGGTGTTTTTAATATGATAGAATAGTATCTCTCTAGAAAAATTAAGTCAAACTTGATACTCTTCCAATAGTTGCACCTATTAAAATTTTAATCATTAACTAGTAGGTCTACCAAAGTAGTGTGCTATTAATTATCTCAATAAGATAGAGTAAAGTATTGGACACTTCATGTATAATATAGTTTAACTTGACTAGGCTATCAAAATAGTTTTGGGTCTAAGGGCATAATATTGAGGCCGGGACATATCGATGTTACTTAACGATCAAGAGTTGCATATCATGTAATTAGCAAGGGGTTGCTTACCTATATCGTTAGATTTTTAGCAGTGATGCCAAAGCTCAGTAGGACTTAGTGAAATATAGATCTTGATTCACTACATGTTATTAGAGGGTATATAATTTTAAACATATATTAGGAGTATCTTTTGTTAAATTATTTAATAGAAGATTTCATATAAACATATTGCTGAATTTTTGCAGATACTTTTTATGTTGTAGACAATGCCACCATCTACTTTCTATACACCCAGTTTTATCTTACGATCTATTCTTGAGAAAGAAAAACTAAATGGAACAAAATTCGTTGACTAGTATCGCAACTTGAAAATTGTTCTCAAGCAAGAAAAGAATGAATATGTTCTAGAGGTTCCATATCCAGATTAACCAACTGAAGATGCAAGTCATGCTGAAAAAATGAGTATAAGAAACATTGCAATGACTCACTTGATGTTAACTGTCTTATGCTTGCCACCATGAACTCTGAGCTTCAGAAACAATATGAGAACACGGATGCTTACAATATGATTGTGGGTCTTAAAGGCATGTTTGAGAACCAGACAAGGGCTAAAAGGTACAACACCTCTGAGTCGTTGCTTGCGTGCAAGTTAGCTAAAGGAAGTCCGGTCAGTCCATATGTGATCAAAATGATTGGATACATTGAGAGCTTAGAAAAACTTGGTTTCCTTTTAGCCAAGAGTTGGCTATTGATATGATTCTCCAATCGCTCCCTCCGAGCTTTGAGTCAGTTATTTTGAATTTTCACATGAATGGCATGGAGAAGTCAACGACCGAGTTGCATGGGATGCTCAAGTCAGTAGAGGAGAGTATTTAGAAAAGCTATAATCATGTGATGATAGTTCAAAAGACTACCAACTTCAAAAAGAATAATCATAAGGCTTTGAGTAAAAGAAAGAGCATGGGCAAAACTTAAGACGAGATCTCGAGTATCAAATCTAAGCTTCAGAAGCTCAAAATTGGTGCTACACCTGATGCCATTTGCTACCATTTCCATGGGACTGGACATTGGAAGAGAAACTACAAGAAGTACTTGACAGAACTGAAAAAGAAGAAGGAAAGTAAGACTTCTACTTTAGGTATAAATATTATAGAAATAAATCTTGCTATTTCTCATATTTGTTCTTGGATATTTGATACCAGATCGGTTATTCATATTTGCAATTCGATGTAGGGGTTGATAAGGAGTAGGAGTTTAGCAAGAGGTGAGGTTGATCTTCGCGTGGGCAATAGAATAAAAGTTGTTGTATTGGTTGTTGGCACTTTACCATTATCTTTACCCTTAAGATTAGTTTTAAAATTAAATAATTATTATTATGTTCCTGCCTTAAGTAAAATATTATTTCTGCTACATGTTTGGGAGCAGAAGGTTGAGTTCAGTATAAAGAACAATTGTTGGGTGCAAAAATATCTTTATGGTTATGCTACATTGATAAATGAATTATATGTTTTAAATCTTGAGGATGTGCTTGTCTATAACATTAATGCTGAGAGGCTTCGATTTAATAATTTAAATCCCACTTATATTTAGCATTGTCATTTGAGTTACATAACTGAGAAGCGCATGGTGAAGCTCCATAAAGATGGACTTCTAAACTTATTTGATTTCCAATCATTTGAAACATGCGAGTCTTATTTACTTAGCAAAATGACTAAGACATTTTTCACTAGTCTAAATGAGAGGGTAAATGACTTGTTGGCCTTAGTACATTCGGATGTCTGTGGACCAATGAGCTCAACGGCTAGAGGTCGTTTTCAGTACTTCATAACTTTTACCGATGACTTTAGTAGATATGGATATACCACTTAATGAGTCATAAATCTGAATTATTTGAAAATTTTAAAGAATTTAATAATGAAGTACAAAATCAACTTGACAAAACAATTAAAGCCCTATGATCATATCATGGAGGTGAATATTTGAGTTATAAGTTTGGTGATCATCTAAAGCAATGTGGAATTGTTCCACAGCTAACTCTACCGAGAATACCTCAATGGAATGAGGTGTCTGAATGACGAAATCAGATCTTGTTAAACATAGTTCAGTCTATGATGAGCCAATCTAATCTGCCATTGTCTTTTTGAGGGTATGGTCTAGAAACAGCTGTATTCACATTAAATAAGGTTCCATTAAAAGCCATAAAGAAGACACCGTATGAGATATGAACTGGGAAGCATCATGGGTTGTCTTTTCTCAAAATATGGGGATGTGAAGTATATGTAAAATGCTTGACGTCTAACAAACTCACACCTAAATCCGATAAATGCTTCTTTGTGGGGTATCCTAGGGAAACTAAAGGTTATTACTTTTATAAAAGGGATGATAGCAAAGTATTTGTTGCCTGAAATGGTATCTTTTTTGATAAAGAGTTTATCTCAAAAGGAGTTAGTGGGAGCACGGTGAGACTCAAAGAAATTCGAGAGGCATCAGAAAATGTTTTAACTCCTATTGAACCTATACATAGTGTACAAGATATTGTAGAAATTGTGAAAGAGGCACCAGCCCCACACAGGTTTGAAAGACCACGTCAATTGGCAATAAGGTATCAACATGATATTTTATTGTTAGACAATGATGAGCCTAAGACTTATGAGAAAGCGATGATGGGCCTAGACTTTAAGAAATGGCTTGGAGCTATGAGATCCAAAATTTAATCTATATATGATAATCAAGTTTGGAACTTGGTTAATCTACCCAATGGTGTAAAAATCTTTGAGTGTAAGTGGGTTTTTTTAAAAAAAGATTGACATAAATGGAAATATTCATATCCATAAGGCACGATTAGTGACAAAGGGTTTCAAACAAATCCAAGGTGTTGACTATGATGAAACCTTCTCGTCTGTCGCTATGATTATCTGTTTAGATCATTCTAGCTATTGATATATATTTCGATTATGAAATATAGCAGATGGATGTCAAACGACTTTCCTAAATGGAAACCTAAGAGAGGATATGTACATGACACAATCTGAGGGTTTTGTCGATCCTCAAAATACTAAAAAGATATGTAAGCTTCAGAGATCTATCTATGGACTGAAACAAACTTTTCAGAGTTGGAACATTTATTTTGATGAGATAGTCAAAGGGTTTGGCTTCGTCAGGAACGAAGAAGAACCTTGTGCTTACAAAAAGGCTAGTGGGAGCGTACTTGTTTTTCTGGTCCTATATGTCAATGATATATTATTGATCAGAAATGATATTCCTACACTTGAATCTTTCAAGTCTTCATTAAGAAATAGTTTCTCTATGAATATTGGAACCGGACTTAGCCATCCAAATTCCTCTGTGATTCCACCGCACTATTCCTTGGATCAGTAGATAGTGCTCACAGATACATCACTGTATATCAAAACATATTATGCGAAAGCATAGATTATACAGTAATAACTTACACATGGGCCGATTGGGCTGAAAACGAAGAATGCAGCAGCGGAAACTCTTATACAGATGGGACCCTCAGGACTTGCCCACAGGTAGCTAACTGGGGTTTCGTGACCTAGTTCTTGGCCTCCTTAGATACCAGATCTGTCGACCCTTTAGAAGCATTGCAGGGCCTCTTCTCATTTTTCCTGACTGACTGGAGGGTAATAATTAAGCAAGAGTTAGTACAATCGTACTCAACAAGTCACCACACAGGATGCAACATTAATATTACATGCAAGGCTGTGAAGGGAAGGCTTGAGGTTGTTTTAGTTGCGAAAACATTATTTTTCAAGTACCATACATAAGAAATCTCTTCAGACTTAGCAGTTTGTAACCAAATCATATGTTGTAAGAGATTATGAGAATGCAATAATAATAATAACGTAGGTTACACCCACCTTTTACAGTACATGACTACCTCCACCAATGCTAGTTTTTTTATAACCACTGGAGTACGTCCGTCTAGGAAAAGTTAAAGATAGAGTGCTCCCTTTGATAGATTTTTTATCCCGCCTGAAAAGTGGTTTTTGAAATAGAACTAAGTCGAGGATGTTCTCGTGTCTGTCCTTAACCGTGGGCACGGCTATTCGAATAGTTTAGACTTTGCAGAGTTTGTATATCTTTACCCACGAGAGACAATCAGTCTGACAGGCCTATGTGATTCCTTAGTCACATAGATCGAGAGATCATCACGAGGTCTTTACAATACCTTTCCCCCTTAGCATCTTACCCCTATGGGGTTGCTTCCATAGGTTATGCGAGATGTCCCTGTATAGCAGCTGGCATAGTCCAGACTCCACTCTCTGCAATGCCACCCTATCTAGCAAACTTCACCTTCCACTCGGTGTCCCTTTCAGGTCGGACTTCGCTGTCCTCCTGCATGTCCCCTTCTTTCCCCTAGTTGACCTGTGAGATGACTTTGGGGGTCTAGTAAATTAATCAGTCAAGCTTACACTTTTTCAGCTTGTGGTTTGTACTATTTTACATGGAGATGTCAACACAGGATTAAGTCTTTAATTCGTCCAGACGGTGCATACCACAGACCACAAGTTCTTGTGCTACATCCACACCAACCACTCTTACTAACCGCCCAGACAGGTAAGCAAGTTTTAGGAGTTTGAGAAGCATAAGATAAGCTGTATCAAATTATCAGTTATCTACGTCCAATGACTGCCCAAAATAGTTTTCAATGTTTGAAGAGTAATAAGCAGGACAATTTAATACCCCTGTACTTAGATTCGCGTGGCATTATGTATGACTCAGCTAGTGATAATATCATTAAGACTTAGGGCGACAAGGACTTAGTTTAATCAAGCGGTAAAGAGTGTCATAGTAGTATTGGTAATATCAATGGGCGGTAACTACCTTACATTTGACATACATTTACATAATAATTTAAGCATGCACTTTGATAATTTAAAAGAATGTAATTTTTCGCAAAATGTAGGATCAATATGGTCAAAGTGATGACTTACCTTGCTTATTTACCATGGCCTTAATTTATCTCAAAGCCTACTTAATCAGTCAGTCGCATTGGATCTTGAATTCTTCCTTTACTTGAAACTGGATCCACTTGGGCTTGTCGCCTCCAGACTGTAGCTTCTAATATGCGGCAAACTGACGAAAAACAAGATAAATCCAAATAGCGATGAAAGTTCAGTTCAAATTGATTGAGCGTATACCTTTTGTTTGAGATTTAGAGAGAGGGTTGGAGTTAGAGTGACATAGGCGGCGAGTTGACGGATTTGAGCAAGGGAAGGAGGTAACTGGGTAGCTTTACTGTGAGGGAAAATTTTAGGATACGAAGGAGAAGGGCAAAGAAACATGTATAGGAGGCTTCTGAGGTGACAGAGAAGATTGGTAGGTATAGCCAATTAGAAAGTGCCAAAGCTCGATCTTTGAATTCATAACTTCCTTTGTATTAATTTATATTTATCAAGGAAGATTCATGAGTTAAATAGGACTTATGGGTATCTTGAAGAGATTGTTTTGTTATTTTGACAAGCTTGATGTAAGTAACCGATGGCTGCAAGGTGCTTGAAAATGTGAGTTCTAAATTAACAGAAGTCTTGTTGATAAAATTGCACGCACTTGATTATTCTTATTTATTAGATGATGAGGAAATGATTGGATAATTTTACTTTGGATGCAAATTGGTGTTTTTAGCAAGGTCCTTAGTGAAGAGTGCTATTTGTTCAAGAATTATTATTTTATACTTCTTTTTACAAGTTTGGGATTTTACGATGAATATCTTGTTGGTGATATTTTATGTGTTAAAATGCAGTTGAACTTGGTTTGCATTAGCAGTTGACTAGGATACGATAAATGTCATGTAGATTGATCGAGCTTCTGGTAGGAGGCTACATTAGTATTAGATTGTTTAATATAGAAATTAAGAGTAGTGGAGATATCCTTGTGAAGCTCTGAGTTTCAGTTTCATATATAATCTTCATTAATTATTTTACAAATTCTTAATTGACAGTTATTTTATCGATTATTTCCTTGTCATGTGATTAATGAATTTTTAATTTGCATTCACATTTTAATTTGACTTTGTAATTGAACTTTAGCTTCTGATTACTCGATCACAAGGAGTTTTTATGATCCTCTACAAGCTATAAATGGCACTTTGATATTTGGTGAGTACTAAACTAGTTAACTCTACCAGGGGGTGGCCCACATGTCATAAAAAGAGGGAGAGGGAGCCACGGGGAAAGAAAGGCCAAGAAGGGGGCTGACGGCGAAGGCCAAAACAAGGGAGAAGGGGTGCCCGGTCGGGGGAGCGGCGACGCTAGTGGGTACGGCCGGGGAGGTGGTAGCCGAAGAGAGGGGACCCTGAGATGCCGAGGGAGCAAGGCATGGCAGCGGAATTGCTTCCTTCAAAACGAGAATAGCGCGGGATGGCTTGAAGTGGCCGGAGCGAGGAGGTTCTAGGGCAACGGTGACCAGAGAGGAGGGAGAGGAAAGTAGCAGGGGCATGAGTAGGAGTGCGGCAAGTTTGTAACATCCTGATTTTCAGCGATTTTTAAAACTCTATTTTTAAAAATTAATTTTTGGAATTTTTCTAGGAATTAAACAAGCTTAAAATGAATGTTCAAAATTTGAAATGATTTGATCTAATTAAAATAAACTTCAACATAAGCTAAAAATATTTTATTTGGGTTCCTTGTGTCTCAAGGAATTTTTTGGTATTGTTGGTGAATTTTTGGGTTTTATTTGCTATTTTTGTGGAGCTCTTTTATTTTATTTGAATTTTTGGAAAAAGAAAAGTGGGAGAAATCTTTCAAATCTCGTGGGCCGAATTCCTCCGGCACACCTTGCCTCGGCCCGCCCCCACAGGCCACGCGTCGCCGCCGTAGGCCGCTCCCGTGCGTCGCCTCGGTCGACCGCTCCCTGCCGCTGGATCCGGCCCCTTGCCACGTGGCGGCCATCCCGCGCACCAACGCGCCCTCCCGCACGCGCTAGCCCACCCCAGCCCAACCAATGCCGCCACGCGTTGCTCCCTCGCTCGATCCCGCGCGCCCCACTTCGTCCTCACCGCCCGATCCTCGTCTCCGCACACGCGTCGCCAATCCGGCCCACGGCCGCGCCCTCACCTGTGTGCCCCAACCACCCGTACTCGCCTGGACTTTGCACTCGGTCGTGTCGCCCCTCGACCGTCCGATATCTCTATGTGCCACGTGTCGGCTCGTCCCCGCGCCAGCATGCCCGCGCGGCCCACCTCAGCCGGCCGTTGCCCGCGCCATCCGATCGGTCGCGCTCGCCACGCGTCAACCGATCCCGCTCCCGCACCCACGCCCTCGCCCGACCCCATGCGCACCCGTTGCCCTAGCATTGCACTCGCCCTCGGCCGCTCGATACGCGACCCCACCACGTGTCGCACATTCATGCGACGGGGCACTGTTCTTCATCTCCGAAGCAAACTCCGCGCCGCGTTGGGGATGTCTCGGGTTGCGTGCTATAAATTGCACAATCGCCACCGTCGGTTCACGTGCCCTCCGCCGCCTCCTCTCGCCCGCGCCGCCGCCTGTCACTGCCGTCGCCAGAGCCCCGCCGTTGGCATCGTGCCCGCACCCGTGCCGCTGCCGGACTCAAACTCGTCGGTGCCTCGTTCTCGCCTCGCCGCCCGAACCCACACCGTCGAAGCCGATCGCGTCGCTGTTGAACTCGTCCCCAGTGAGTGCCGCTACCTCCGCCGTCCCTTTCTTGCCGTCGCACAGCCCTCACCGGACCCCGGCTGCTCCCCGCATGTCCCTGGCCACACCCGCCACCGCACCCGCGCCCGCCGCGCTCACCCCGCGCCCTCGGTCGCGCACCATGCACGCGCCCCGCCTTGGTCCCGTCGCCCGCGTCCGCGCCCGCTCCCGCCTCGCGTCTGCCGCCGCGACCCTTCGTAAAGCGCGCTGCCACGCGTCGGCAATCCACGCTCCCCGCCGCCCAACCTCAGCAGCACGATCCGGAGCAAAATCAAGGGCTTTGATGCACCCACGTGTTAGCACCGAGACCATCCGATCCTCGCCGCCGACAGCCGCGCCAATCGTGCCATGTCAGCCTATCCACGTCAGCCCTATCTGGCCATGCGGCATGCCACGTGTCCGCCACATCAGCGCCACATCAGCAAGAGTCCAACATGGGTGCCACGTCAGCATGCCACGTGTCAGCCCCTCCGTCTGCCACATAAGCCCTAGCGTACTGTTTCGTGGACCGAGTCCACCGTGGACTGACTCCACCGTGGACTTGTTCTCCCGTGGACCGAGTTCACAGCACAGTACCCTTTTTCAATTTTCCAGATTTTCTTTAGGGTTAATTTTTCGAAAGCCCGTTCTCCTCAGTCCTTGCTCCGATTGACCCCGTTCTTTTTTCTAAATTCATATAAAATCGAGATCTAGCTTTTGTTTCTACTTTTGTGATTTTTGGAGTTTATTTTCTCATCATTTTATGTATTTTTCTTATTTTGATCGTTTTCTCTCTCGTTAGATTCCGATTCCGGGAGAGCAGGAGCAATGCAAGAAGACCCCGAGTACCTCGCTGAGCACAACCAAGGTAAGTCGTGTCCTTTAATCATGTTGAACCCAGTTTGTAATCTAATATTTAATTATTTTATTTTAAATTATATTGCATTGCTACTTTATTACAAAACCTTGTACTTGGTAGTTATTGTCCCAATTGAATTCGTCCCTCCTTGATAATTTTGAATGCCATGATAACATTGTCACCATTGGTTGGGAAACATACTAGTGATGCTATGTTATTGGTCACATGGGTTGTACGATTAGTATGCTTAGCCATGCTTAAATTACGATTGGATTTATCATCACATGTGAATTATTAATTTGACTTAGTGAGATATGAAACCGTGGTTGGTGCCACATTTACTAAAATTTGGGCCATGACATTGGTGTGTCATTGGCGTGGTTATACAAACTTGGTTTTGCACTCGGGCGAGTGATCGTGCAGTAAAGGGGAAAGTGTAAGTTCATTTCGGGGGATGTGGAAGCCTCGCCCGGGTAGACTTAAGGACTTAACTTTGTGCGCCATTGATCTGAGCTTCATCGTGCAAAGCACATGTCTAGTATGGGATGGACCTGGCTGATTAATTTGGGATGTGACAATTTCAATCTCGCCATTGTGATAAACATGGTTGCTTATTTCTATGTGGCGCAAGGGGGGTGTGATGCGAAACCCTAGCGGGCGGGATTGAGTTGGAATTGAACTTTGTAAAGGTCTTGTTGTGATTTCCTTAGCACGAGGCTAATCACATCGTGTGGGTACAGTTGTGCAACCTCTGTAGATTGTAAAACTATTCGAATAGCCACGTCCTCGGTCATGGACAATGCTCGGTGATTTCACACGAGGTATAATTATTTCTGAAAACTTGTGGATTTGTGGTTGGACAGTGAACGGTTAATTCACAGTTGGTTTAGCTTATGGATGGGAGGTCCATAAGCGGTTGGTTTAGCTTATAGATGGGAGGTCCATAAGTGGTTTATTTTAATTCCTTTGATTATTTATTATTATTGTTTTCGCTTAAAATTCGCTTTCAATCTATTTATCATATTTACTGTGAAATGTTTTTTATGCAAATTAAACTTTCAGCCTTCCATTGGTAAGCCTTACACACTATATTGCATTCTTTTGTTACAAACGACTTGGTGAGTACCAATGTACTCACGACTTTATGCCTATGTTGCTCAGTTGAGGACGAAGAGTATTATCAGTAGGAGGTTCCAAAAGGAGAGTACTTCGATGACTTCACGGATTAGGCTTCGTTCTCCACTCGATAGCCTGTGGGCTTGTCGATTGGCCGCTACGCTTTATTTTGGATTTTCGCTACTAGATTTAAAGCCCTTCCGGTTAGAGATATTGTAAGCTTGACCATAAAGTCGTACGTTTGAGATTTATCGATATTTGAGTTTTCCCTTTATTTTAGCGTGTGTATGGTTGTGATTACATCTATGTTTGACTGTGTGCACTACCGTGATCTTGGACTAGTGCAGTTTACACAAAGAGTCTGAATTTGCATATTCGGGTCTCGACAAAGGGAAACTTACCCATAGTGATGGCTTGGTCAGGAAGATGCTGAGGCGAACTGGCGACGAGCACCGGTAGCGCCGCGGGACGGTTCACGCAGAGAGGTCGCCTCAATGGAGAAGAGCGCCGACCAGCAGTTGGGGAGGCCTCGAGGTGTTGGGGAGATGCTCCTACCGCAATGAATTGGAAGGTGGTCGATCGAGGAGAATTCGGCGGAAGAGATGATGGCGTCGAGCCGGTCTTGAGGAAGATGGCCGAATTGGGGGAGTCCGGAAGCGAGGGTCTTCGATCGAACGATGGGGAGGGTAGAGCTTAAGTAGCTAGAGAAGACGGGTGGCCGATGGGTGCTCATAACTTGTGCCATCAATGGCGGCGCTGTGGGAAGGAGGGCGGCTCGAGGGCTCGGACAGCAGGAGGGGGTGGTGTGCGCACAAGGTGGGGCTAAGCTGAGGGGAAAAGAGCGAGCTCGCGAGGGGAATGGTAGGCCGGTGCTGAGGGGTGAAGGCGCAAGCAAAGCCGGTGGTAGGGAAGGATCTAGGTGATGATACCGTGTGCTGGCCTCGATGCGATGGGGAAGAACCAGGGGTGGAGTAGCGGGCGACCCTAGGCTGGCTCGGTAGTGAAGCTGAGTGATAGGGGGGCGGAGCCAGGCAAGGCCGGCGGGGGTGACGTCGCTAGGCCAGCTGGGCTTTGAAGGTGGTGCAGGTAAGGTAATGCCCGGGCGATGGCGAAGACAGGGGCACATGCGAGGCCAGTGGGCGCCACTGGGCCAAGGGTAACGCAATGCGTGGGAGGGAAGAGAAGGAACAGAGGACACTAGCGTGGGCCAAAGGCGATGGGTTGGAGCCGGGTTGGCCTGGAGCTGAAGAGAGGGAGGGGAAGAGGGAGGCGACCGAGGGGGGAGAGATTGGGAATGAGGGGAAAAAAGGAGGAGGGCCGGATGGGCCAAGTGGGCTGAAAGAGAAATGGGCCTGCCACTAGAGAAGAAATTTTGAATTTTGAGAAATTTTGAAATATAATTTCTTCATCGAACTCATTAGGTGTACAGAGATTTAAATTGTAACTTTAAATCTCAGTTTAAATCTTGATGTTTTAATTTTCTAGTTTTCAGAAATTGGATTTAGGACTTGCAAGGAACTTTGGGAATTCAGATTTTTATTGAAGACTTGATTCTAAATCTTGTGAATTTGTCTTATTTAATTGAAATTTTTACCGCTATGAATTTAGATCAAGAACTCAAATAGATGCAAAATTTTGAAATACACGGAAAACAGAGAAAAGTTTTTTTATATTTTGCAAAATACAATAGTCTGTATTTTTTGGGATGTTACAAGAAAGAATTAGGAGTGGTGGCATATATTTTGGGCATAAAAATCTATAAAGATAAAACTAAAAGGCTAATTGGATTAAACCAAGATACGTACATTGACAAAGTGTTTAAGCGGTTCGATGTACAAGATTCGCAGAAGGATTTCTTGCTTTTGTCATATGGTATTAGTCTTAGCAAGACTCAGTGTCCTTCGACACTAGATGAGCAAGACCGGATGACAAAGATTCCATATGCTTCCGTCATTGGATCTATCATGTATGCCATGCTTTGTACACGTCCAGATGTATCATATGCTCTAAATGTTATGAGTAAATATCCGTCAGATCCAGGTGAAGGTCACTGGATAGCTATAAAAAAATATCCTAAAATACATGAGAAGGACTATGTGTTTCTTTTTTTGGAGGTGAGGAAAAGCTAGTCGTAAATGGTTACACTGATGTTAATTTTTAAACCAATAAAGATGATTTTTTTATCGCAGTCTGGGTTTGTGTTTTGTCTAAATAGAGGAGTAGTGAGCTGAAAAGTTCCAAACAAGATATGATTGCCGATTTTACAATGAAAGTTGAGTATATTGCAGCTTCTGAAGCTACAAAGGAGGCTGTTTGGATAAAGAAATTCATCTCTGAGCTGGATGTGGTCTCTAGTTCTTCTGAAGTCAAGAATTCTAGGTCGCATCAAAAATTCAAGCACATACTTCGGCGTTTTCATCTCATTCATGAGATTGTAAATAGAAATGATGTTAAGATATGCAAAGTGTACACGGATTTAAATTTTAATGATCCATTGACAAAGCCTCTTCCACAGCTAAAGTATGAGGCGCACACAAGAATTATGGGTATTAGATATTTACATGATTGACTCTAGTGCAAGTGGGAGATTATTAATTATATACCCTAAAGGCAATCATGGAGATAATTGCATTACTTCTATGTTTATGATTTTTTGAATAATATGTTATTTTGTCCCTTAAATAAATATCTTTCATATTGATCAACAAGTGTCTAACTTATTTGTGAAACTCTTTATTTTATGTTTTTATGTTATTCTAAATTATCTCTAATCTTATATCATTATGTGAAATAATTATGATTTATAGATCAGTGCATGTATTGATTGATAATCATATTTCACAGATCATGGATATAGTATATCAAATTAATAATGTGGACATATGTTAGAGAACATGATGTTGAATTAACCCACCATGAGATACTAGGGAATTGTTATATTCTTAAGTGGTATCAATTGGTCTCATACATAATGTATGTAGGATCTTTAGACCTGAAATCATTATTATTTTCTACATATATAATAGTTTACTTAGGGGTTACCAAACACTAATCTGTGACTGGATGGTCATAAAGGTAGCTTTCGGGTTCACTATGAAACATGTGAAAGAATATGAGCGATTAAGATAGAATTTGCTCCTCCTATATAACAAGAGAGATATCTCAGAGCCTCTCGATATGGTTATATTAAGGGAGTGCATTGCTATACCAAATGTGGTTAAGGAGTCAATCACAACTGAGTAATCAACTATAGGATCGAGTGAAGGATCGAGTTATCATAGGATGGCACGTTTCTCGTCTTGAGTTCGATCTAATATCATGAGGTAAAGGGATCGGTACAAAAGCACTATATAGGTTCGTCCGATATGATCTTTATGTATGTTTGGGGGTCGTTATATCCTGTTAGGAACTGCTACCGATTTATGGACCAAAAAGAAGTTTTCGGCCCATAACCAAATATTTATAAACCTACAAGGTCACACACTTAATGGGCTGGAACGATAAGGGTTTGGTTGATAGTCTCCAAATGAGATACGATCTTGTTAGACCATGTGATGAACAATTGACAATAGTTGTGATGATGAATAATTGACAATAGTTGTGATGATAAATAATTGATAATATTATTTAGCGTAATTATGTGAGGTGTGTTGCGCGTATGCGGATTGATATTGGTCAAGTTCGAACGAACTTATGTCGGAAAAATATTCTTTGGTCTTTGCATATGTAGGTTGAAGCATAGAGACGATTATAGTCGATAACGAGAAAAATCGGGACTAGGATTGGGAGGTTCAAGGTCAGGCGGTCGAGAGAGTCATAAAATGGTCGATCTCATGCTTGGGCACGTGAAAATCAAAAGTGGATGATGCATGGAGAAGATACAGGAGGTGCGGTCCTGGAGACTTCGATACATGAGAAGCTGGAAAAATCGAAAGCGTAAAAATAATAAAAAAAACCCATATTATGAGGGGTTTTGGGTCTCTTAAAAAGTAGTGAGCCAAAAATCCTGGTTGGGACAAAAAGGCTTAAGATGATTTGTATTAGAGTAGGTTGAGGTTTTTTAGAAGAGATAAAGGTGGCCGTAGAAGTATAAAAAAAAATCTCAAAATTGTGTACAAAACAACGTGGATGAGCAACTAGATAATTAGTTGGTTGCGGTGTATGAAAGAAAAGTCCCAGAAGAACCACGGGAGAGATGACTAGATAATCAGTACCTATACAAAGCCGGGGGGATTCACCGCCCCCTGGCTGTGTCCATTTGCCAATTTAAGCCAAAAGATCCCCCACGTTTTGTTAATCAGTACAGGTCCTTGGTTTTTACCAAAAGGTCCCTAAATTTTTACAAAAAAATCCCTGCTTTTTTTTCCCTGGATAGCGACCCGCGGTTTCCGAAATAGGCCCTTATTTTTCCCGAAAAGGCCCTCGGTTTTTCCTAAAAAACCCCCTCCGCTCTCATTTTATTTCGAAAAAGCCCTCGTTTTTTTGTGAAAAAGCCCTTATACTTTTCTTTGTTGTGAATTTTTACCTCTTTTATTTCGTTCTACACGATGACTGATGCGGCGTGATGCCACGTCTATGTGGCTAGTTATTTATCAAGCTGTGAGTGCGCCTCTAGTGCTTCATTGCAACGTAAGTACGTACTGGCCGTGTGTTACTAAGCACACACGCAACAACCAGGTCAAGAAAAAACTTATGAATAATCACTGGCAACTAGTTAGATATTAAACGAAAATTACACGCGCTTTTCATTCCAGTTTGTTTTGACACGTTCCAAACGAGAGCTCTTTTACCGCGTCTAGATTTTTCCAGCCATACTGATCGATCACTGATTCACTGACGTCCTTTTCTCCGGGAATTTATGTGTGGCTCCGGTAACGTCACAGGGCTCACGGCACTTTTGTGCTCTTGTAGTCTTGTGCACGTTTCACTTTCTTTTTACGCCCTATTTTGGTTTAAAGTTGAAAGGCGGGTTAGAAGTTTAACCCGTTAAATACTATTAGGTTAGAGAGAATTAACTTAACTCAGTTAAAGTGCTTTAACCATTCTAACCTAGATTAATCTAACCTATCAAATTGGTGGGGGCGCTCGTTTTAGCGATGGCTTCTAGTTTTTGGCTGAAATTTCATAGTAGATGGCTTTTTTTACTGTAGCTGATTTGGCTTTTTAGGTATAATTAATTTTAAAAAAAATGTAAAAATAGAAAAAAAACATGTTAACCCATTAGGGATAATACAAAGGAATACGGGAAAAAAACAAAAAAGCTTAAAATATCTAAAATAAAAAAAGACGAAATACTGAATAGTGAAAAAAAAGCAGAAGTTAGAAGCAGAAGCCGAAAAAAGCCGAAACGAACAGGGTTATTCAGCATAAGTAACCCTCCAAAATTTTGTTTTTCTAATAATAACCCACCTAATCTAACTAAATAATAATTTAAATTAACAAGATTTATTATCAAACATAAAATTTAAGTCAAACTAACCTAGTTAAGTTAAGATTAACCAACCAGATTATTTTAAAACTAAACCAAATGCAGCCTTTAGTTTCTCCGTTGTTTTCGGTTTGATCCCGTCCTCTTCGACAAATTTACTGTCCGTTCAGTGACAAAGACGGGGAAAGACTTTGTACCGTACATTATGGAGCGTGATAAGGAATAGACTAGGATTGAACTGGAAGTCTAGAAGGTCTACCGGTTCAAAAATCACTGTGTGATATGTTTCGCGAACGGGATTGACATTATGGGCATATTTTTGGAACAGCGATGGTTTTTTATTTTTGCTAAAATTTTACTGTAATTGAGTTAACTTTTTAGGTATAATTAAATTTAAAAAAATGTAAAAATAAAAGTGACATACTAACTTATCACGAACAATGCAAAAAATGCAGGAAAAAAACACAAAAATTCAAAAAACCAAAAAAAGGAAAAAGACAAAAGGTGAACAGTGCAAAGGAATCGCTGAACAGTGAAATAAAGCCGAACGTGGCTTCTGGCCGTTGAGTTGAGTGGTCCCTCAAGTTGGTTTAAAGTCAGCTTCTGTTTCTGGGGTTTTTAGATTTTTTAGGCTTTTTGCCTTTTCTTTTTTACCCGTATTCCTTTGCATTGTCTGTGATGGGTTAATATGTTTTTTCTATTTTTACATTTTTAAATTTAATTATGCCAAATAAGTCAACTCAACTACAGTTAAAAAAATAAATCGGTTACAATAAAAAAAACCATAATCTAACCCCCAAACCGAGCTATACCTATGTGCACATTTTTGCTGGAACATACTTCATAGCAACGAGACAAGGAATTAAGACATATATAGTAAAGCAGATTACGTTAAAAAATGGAAGTGGCCATCGCATGTATTTATGTAACTTAAGCACTTTAATTACATACCCTTTTTCCACCGCACACTAATCATCCTACGTGTGGAAACAGGAAAATGCTAGGGGTGAAAAAAGGCTGAAGACTTTTTTTTAACTAAAAGGAATTAAGATACAATGTTGCTGAAGAAATACACAACACTGTAGCACTTAATTTGCGATTTCCCTATAGAATGCATGGCATCCTTGTTCGTCATGCCACACGTGCGGATTCTAAGTTGGAGGTGCTACCGATCGATCGGACCATTTCAAGGTTCAGGTACTTGTCGGGAAAAATCGGGCACACACATTCGGAGGTCGGCAGCTCACAGGATAGGTAGTCGCTGTACGAGCTCCCAAACTTCCGGACCTTATTATCGGCTTCTAGACTGTAGATCGTGGACTCACCGTTCTCAGAGAGACATCGGAGAAAGAGGGGGGGAGAGAGAGAGAGACTGTAGACCTTTATTATCTTGCTGTGATGTGAACACGCTTGCAGGATGAAATTCAGAAAGGTCGAAAAAAAAATTAAGGTAATAATATTCGAGGAGAAACAACAACTAGCCTAGCATGGCAAAGCACGACTGAACAGCGGAGCGGGCCTGTTCAAACCTCGCTCTCGCGACTGCTGGTTTGCTTACCCCGTAGTACATGGCAGTGCTGCTCTTACAATTTCCTTTTACCTGGTCAGGATTCCCTTCGAGTTTGTGACCAGTGAAACAAAGGGAGTGCCCATCCAAGTACCTGTCGTATCTACCTTTCGAAGAAATGAGTACGTATCATATACATGGCCGAACTCCATACCGTCTTTTGCCGTGGTCAAGGGGGCGAAAGCTAGATCGGCGAGGATGAGGACGGGCGATATGTCGGCGGGGTTTTTTTTTGCCACCACGGCGAGTGTATCTCCGCAAGTTTGGGCTAGTATCATTGGTGGCAGCGAATTTTTGGTTCGGCCGTGACTTCTGGAATAAAAAGAAAAACGGCGGGCGTCGCGACGAGTTCTCGGAAGAATAGAAAGGTGCGGGCGCGGTGGTTATTTTGAAAGAAAAAAAAGAGACGACGCTGTGCTATTTGGGAGAAAAGAATCAGGCGGCTAGTTGTTTGCTACGGCGTGGCGAGATTTCAAAAAAAAAGTGTGTACGTGATTTGCAAGAAGGGAACTAATCATGTTTTTGCATGTTTCACGTTTCTAGTTTTTGCATGGTTCACGTTTTTAGTGATTGCATGGCTTGCTGCTTTGATTGCTACTTATTATATTATTCCACGTAAAGGTACTTCTCATCTGATTACATGCATTTGCTCTACTGATCAAATGAAAAAGGATTTTTCTTGATTGCGTCACTGGTTGAGGGAAAAAAATATACATACTCGTATTATACACGCTGCGGCGCCGTCACAGTAGAACGATCGAGCTGCAACCGAAGCGAACAGCCAAGATTTCGGACGAGTGGTTGTGCGTGAAGAGTTGCTTGCTTGTTACAGTAATCATATATATATATATATATATATATATATATATATATATATATATATATATATATATATATATATATATATATATATATATATATATATATATATATATATATATATATATATATATATATGAAGTCTCTTTTCTACACCCGGTGTAGTTACACCTATGTCGTATCTCATACCGTAGGAAGTATCTCACGTAATGGAGGGTATGTACGTATAATATACGAGTATTTAGGATCATCTAGGTGGTATGAACAATTTTTCAAAGGTAGTATGTATATTGTTTTGGACATACTCCTTTTATGTGCATATATGAAGGTATTTACAAAATACGTTAAAAACTATAGACTCCCTTACAATTTTTTCATATGGTTTACATTGAAGTATCTTATAATTAGTATATGAATATATCCAAAATAATAAATGAGTATTTCAAGTTCGTTTAGGTGGTATATTAGAGATAGGTGTAATTACACCCGGGTGTAGAAAGTATTTTTCCTATATATATATATATATATATATATATATATATATATATATATATATATATATATATATATATATATATATATATATTCCTTTTTTGTCTTTGTTCTTCTTGAGATTGATAGGTTGAAAGAATAGAAGACGGTAGGTTCAAGAAAAAGTTTCTGCTGTGCACTGCAATCATTTACTCCCCCTCTAATTGTCATCGACGATCCTACAGATCTTTATTCGTATCGGATAAGGATCCGATTAGTAGCTATATAAAGAAAGATGTGGGAGCTGAGGGGTATCCTGAAATACACTCATCGAAACCCTAGCCGTCACCTCTCATAATCTATGCTGTACACGCTGGTGCTAACACACCAACGCATGGTATTCTATCCCTAGACGTATGGACCTTGGTAGAAGCGTTGTTATAACTGCGACGTTGATCGGAACAATCGCGAGTAGGAGACGGTTGACCGGAGGATGGTCGACTGCTTCCTGGTAACGATTGGAACAATCGATGCACTCTTCGTTGAATCGGCTGTTTCAACTCTATTTTTGCTGCACTGCGCATCTAGTGGTAACGATCTATAATCTCTTACTCGCATGACTTTCTAGTTTACGTGGTAGAAAATTTTAATTTACGCTAGTCTAGTCTATCAATATCCCAACATCAACAGCAGGGACAAGAACTAGCATCATTCTGCAGTTAGAAACCTAACACATCACATATAACTTCCCTCTTTATTCCTCCGCTCAAACACAGTCGATTGAAAGAAAGTTTGCGTCCAAATGGCCTCGCAGCTCTTCCTCTTTGCCTTTTGGCTCTGTCAATTTCTCACGCTTTCGCCTCGCATTCAAGCCAGCTTCAAGACTTCTGCGTCGCCGACCAGACGTCGCAAGGTATGTATAAACCACACATGGTTAGCTATATATTACTTGTTAGTGCAGGTTAATCGCAAAGGCATATATATTACTTGTTACTGCAGGTTAATCTGCAATCACGTTCTTGTGATTAGGGTCGTTAAACATATCAATTGATTATTAACTTCACTGAAACTGTATACGTGCAGTTCTAGTCAATGGATTTGCATGCAAGGACCCAAATGCCGTCGTCGCAGAAGACTTCTTCTCCGGCCTTCAAATGGCCGGCAACACCAGCAACAAACAAGGCTCCGCCGTGACGAGAGTTAATGTTTCGCAGAACGCTGGGCTGAACACCTTGGGTATCTCCTTCGCTCGCGTCGACTATGCGCCCAATGGCCTCAACCCGCTGCACATCCACCCACGAGCCACTGAAATGCTGACGGTGCTGGAGGGCTCGCTCTACGTTGGCTCCGTGACCTCGAACCCCGAGAACAAACTGTTCGCAAAGGTTCTCAACAAAGGGGATGTGTTTGTGTTCCCGCAGGGGTTGATCCACTTTCAGTTCAACTATGGCACCAACAGCGCTGTAGCCCTTGCGGCGTTGAGCAGCCGGAACCCTGGGGTGATCACCATAGCCAATACGGTGTTTGGATCAAAGCCGTCCATCTCGGATGATATCCTTGCCAAATCCTTTCAGGTGGACAAGAAGATTATAGACCGAATTCAGGCTCAGTTCTGAAGTATCTAGAGATTTCTTTGTTTACCATGAGTAAAGATTCGTTTGTTCTTTGATTAATGATTATATTGTGTTCATTTGTGTGTTGCTTAAATGTAATTCTTTCTATATACATCTTGTTTAGAAAATTTCTATTGTATTGTTATGTGTAATTGTCTATCGAGCTTTTGCGGAATAAAAATGATCTCTTCTGGGATGACTTAACTTCCTTCGGTGTCGAGAGTAGCATCGCCTGATTCTTCCTTTTGTAGTGCTCGCCGCGTGCTGCGCATAGAGGGAGTTTTCTTGTATTCTCCCACCTAATGAAGGCAATTTTGTTATGAGGCAACTATGAGTTTGTCCAGATCAGGGTTTAAACGTGTAGCCAGTAGCTTCGTAAAGATCTCTCAAATGCAGTGGATCATATTTATCCGGCCGTAATCTTTGACTCTTCTTTGGCAATAGTGTGGCGATTGATGAATGCTGTATTATCTAGGCGTCAAAGTTCTACCCATTGGCATTTATGAATAGCCACCATGAGGTCGCCTTTGATATTATCCCAGGCCTCCAGCACGGTTCAAATTACCGGCCGATTTGTGGTGCGGTGAAAATCGGTTTTACCGGTAATCTCCGGTAAAATTCCATACCGGCAAAAAAATTTTGGCCCAATTTGAATTTAATTCCGACTCAAACTGGCCCATTGGCCTTCTATGTTGCTTGTCCTAGGTCACGGTGTGAAAATCACTCCCCTTCCATAGCAGTTGCAAATCATCTCCTTCGTGAGCTCAGTCTCTTCCTCTGGTTCCTACCCAAGCTCCACCGACCCATGCCAAGCTCCTCCTCTGGGTCCTCCCCAAGCTCTACTGACGAGGCTTGTAGGGGCCTATGGCCATCATCATCGTACTCCTCCATGGCATCAACTGCGGCGACGGTGGACTTGAGAGCAAACACCTCCGCCAGCATCTATGGGCAAGCAGGGCATCGGTGGAGTCTGCGAGGATGAGGAGGCTAAGGGAGGCTAGGAGGTGGACGGAGACGAGCTAGAGGAGGGAGAGCGTGATGACAAGTGCAGGCGGAGGAGATGGGGACGGTCGGTTAGGGCTGGAGCTGACCCTTGGAAGTGTTGGGGAGGAAGAGGGTGATGGTGACCGAGAGGAGGGCGAGGTGCGATAGGAGTGGGAGGAGTTTCACAGCCATCGGTAGCACGCCGAGGATAGAAGCTGGCCAAGGTGCTAGCCACTGCCGAGAACAAATCTAATGTCCTCGAGCAAAAGATTTGTGAGCTACCTCATGAATGTTTCTCGAATTTACATACATGCTTCTGATTTTTTTGAATTCACACGCATGCTTCTTATGGTTTTGTAAAAGAGGTCCACCAAGTCTTTGATTGATAACCTAGTCTTCAGATAATTCTTGTTGCAGGCGGTTGAGCACAAGCGTAAGTAATTGTAGCATGAGAGGAATGGGGTTCTGTCGAGACCCGAATATGCAAATTCGGACTCTCTGTGTAAACTGCACTAGTCCAGGATCACGCTAGTGCACACAGTCAAACATAGATGTAATCACAACCATACACACGATATAATAAAGGGAAAACTCAAATATCGATAAAACTCAAAGGTACAACCTTATGACCAAGCTTACAATATCTCTAACCGGAAGGGCTTAACAAAATAGCAGCGGAAATCCAAAATAAAGCGTAGCGGCCAATCGACAAGCCCGCAGGCTATCGAGTGGAGAATGAAGCCTAATCCGTGAAGTCGTCGTAGTACTCCCCTTCTGGAACCTCCTGCTGATAATACTCCTCGCCCTCAACTGAGCAACATAGGCGTAAATCCGTGAGTACATTGGTACTCAGCAAGTCGTTGTAACAAATGAATGCAATATAATATGCAAGGCTTACCAATAGAAGGCTGAAAGGTTAATTTGCATAAAAGGTATTTCACAATAAATATAATAAACAGATCGAAAGCGAAATTTAACTGAAAACAATAATAATAAATAATCAAAGGAATAAACATGAACCACTTGTGAACACCTATTCACAAGCTAAACCAACAGTGAACTACCTGTCCACCTCCAACATAAACCACCAAGTTATAAATGAAAACACTACCCCTCGTGTGAAATCACCGAGCATTGTCCATGACCGAGGACGCGACTATTCGAATAGTTTTACACTCTGCAGAGGTTGCACAATTGTACCCACACGATGTGATTAGTCTTGATCTTAGGAAATCACAACAAGGCCTTTACAATGCTCTATCTCAACCCAATCCTACCCGCTAGGGTTTCGCATCACACCCCCCTTGCGCCACATGGAAATCAGCAACCATGTTTATCACAATGGCAGAATTGAATTGAAATATTACAAATTAATCAGCCAGGTCTATCCCATATTAGACATGTGGTTTGCATGATTAAGCTCAGATCAATGACGCACAAAGTTAAGTTCTTAGCATTACCCGGGCGAGGCTACCACATCCCCCGAAGTGCACCTGCACCTCCCCCTTTACTGCACGATCACTTGCCCGAGTGTAAAACCAAATTTGTATCTCTCTGCCAATGACACACCAATGCCACGGCGTAAATTTTAATTAACGTGGCACCAACCACAGTTCCATATGCCATTAAGTCAAATTAATGATTTACATGTGATGATGAAACCAATCGTAAATATAAGCCAGCTAAGCATCTAAACGTACCAACCCATGGGACAAATAATCTAGCACCACTAGTATATTTCCCAACCTAGGGTGACAATGGTATCATCATATTCCAAATTATCAAGGAGGGATAAATTCAATTGGGACGATAACTGCCAGAAGGGTTTGAATAAAAATAGCGATGCAATATAATTTAAAATAAAATAAATAAATAATAGATTGTAAACTGGGTTCAACATGATCAAAGGACACGAGTTGCCTTGGTTATGCTCAGCGAGGTACTCCTGGTCTTCGGGCGTCGATCCTGCTCCTTCGGAATCCGAATCTAACGAGAGAGAAAACGACCGAAACAAAAAAACATAAAATGATAAGCAAATGAACTCCAAAAATCATGAAACTAGAATCAAAAGCTAGAGCTCGATTTTAGATGAATTTAGAAAAAAGAACGAGGCTAATCGGAGCTAGGACGGAGGAGAACGGGCTCTCGGAAAATAAATCTAAAATTAAATCGGGAAAAATAAAAAAGGTTACTGTGCTGTAGACCGGGCGCACGGGGGACTCGGTCCACGGTGGACTCGGCGCACGGAACAGTGCCACACTGGGCGCGCGGGCATGGCTGACGTGGCACGCGCTGGTGCTGCCACGTGTCAACTGATGTGGCATGCTGGCATGACGCTGACGTGGCACCAGGGGCGATTCTTGGCTGACGTGGCATGACACGTGGCTATCACGTGACGGTTGGGCTGACGTGGCTTGCCACGTCAGCTAGGGCTGATGTGGCTCCGGCTCGGGCGCAGCGGCGGTGCGGGATCGGACGGCTAGGGCGACGACGCGCGGTGCGATCTGAGCCTTTGGCTCAGATCCGGATGGACGACGGCGATGCGGTGGCGCAGAGGCAGGAAGGCGGGGATCGGCGACGCGTGTCCGGGGCGGCGTGCGAAGCGTTGGGCGGACGCGAGGGCGCGACGGCGGGATCCGACGGCGGAAGAGGGGACGCGTGGCGCGAGCTGGTGCCTCCGGCTCCGATCTGGACGGACGGTGCCGATGGAGCGGCACGGGGGTGGGACGGCGGCGTTGGGCGACGTGTGGTTCGGGCACGCTGCGCGAAGCGTCGCGTGCGGGCGTGGGCGCGAGCACTAGGGTTTGCGCGGGGTGCGGTCGTGGGCGACGGGAAAGGCGACGTGGGCAACGGCGACGGGGAACGCGGCGGAGGGCTCACTGACGGCGACGACGGGCGACGCACGTGCGACGGCGGCGCGGCTCTGGAACGGCGGCGATGCGGGCGAGGTGTGCACGCGAACCGAGGAGCATCGGCGGGTTTTAACACGCGAACTGAGGAGCTCGGATCGGTTACGGCGCGGGGCGCGGCTCGGATCGGGTTTGGACGGCTCGGATCAACGGAGAAGGGATCGGACGGGCGAGGGCAAGCGGCGTGGTTAGGGTTAGGGTTACGCACGGCCGGGCGGATTCGACGGCTGGGAATAGGGCAGCGGGAAGATCGGACGGCTGAGGAAGGGGCGAGGTGCGGTCGGCGGGCGCAGGCGCGGCGCGAGCTGATGCCGCCGCGTGGCATGCGCGTATGCGCAACGCGCGTCCGGGCGGGGAATCGGGCGGCGCGGAGTGCGGGTGCGCGGGAAGGGGTACGGCGGTGGTGGGGAGCGGGCGGATGGCTGACGCGTGGAGTGGGCGGTGGATCAGGCGGCGGGGAGATTTTTATTTTCTTTTTCTTTTTCAGAAATTCAATTGAAATGCTAGGAGCTCTAGAAAATAGCAAATAAATCCTAAAAATTCACCAAAAATTCCAAAAAATTCCTTGAGACTTGAAGAATCCAAATAAAATATTTTCAACATATGTTAATGTTTATTTTAATCATATTAAATCTTTTAAAATTCTAAAAATTCATTTGAAGCTTGAATTAATTTCAGAAAATTCCAGAAAATTCATTTTTGAGATCATTGCTTTAAAAACTGCAGAAAAACAGGATGTTACAGGTTCGACCTTGTAGAAGATTTTCAAGATAAATTATATATTTTGGGTCTTTACTTAGTATATTTCTTGGTTAGTTTCTTGAAGAAAAAAACTATTGATATCAGTTATTTTGCCTTGGCTTTCATCACTCTATTTGCATGGATACTAGCCAATGTCATTTGGATACTACAGGACCAGTTTGGCAACAGAGAAGATGAATGGTACCTTCAAATTTTCTTCTAAGTATCACCGATCCTTCACACCAATAGCTACAGAGCTATGAAATTTATGATAGAAAACCAACACAAAAACCAGTGAATCAAGAAACCTATAGTCCCGCATAATAGATAAGATCTAGAGAATCTGAGAGCAACTACTAGCAATAGCTACATACTCCATCTCAGCAAAGGATTGTGCAATAGAGGGATGCTTCCTAGATGACCAAAAGATAAGAGATGTACCTAAGAAGTGACAAAAGTATTGTTCCAATCTATTCAACACCCCGCAAAATATACGTCAGGAAAAGCTCAATGAGAGAGTGCAGAATTAGAAAAATATCAGACCAAAGTCAATAGCGTCCTGAAGGTGCCTACAAATGTGACACACTACTTGACAATGTAAGGCACGAGGGGAAGTCTAAAATTGAGCGAATAGACACATAGCTAATTGTATGTCTGGTCTCAACATTGTGTGGTAGAAGAGGGAGCTGATCATGCTGCGGTACTCCTTCTGGTTCACGGGCTTTCCATCCTCATCAGCATCCAATACGGTAGAGGTGGCAGTCGGAGTAAACATAGGCTTGCTGCTTTCCATATCGAAGCACCAAAAAAGGTCTTTTGTGTACTTGCTTTGATAAATAAAAGTCCCTTCTTTTAATTAATTGACTTGATGACCAGGGAAAAATGCTAGCTCGCTCATTAGACTCATTCCGAATTCCCTGCTCATAGAATCTGAAAATCTAGATATCAAAGCATAAGAAGAACAATTGAATATAATGTCATCCACATAAATCTGAACAAGTAAAGAGTCATTGTCATGTCTGAGAGTGAACAAGGTTTTATCTATCATTCTTATTTTAAAATTATTTTTAAGCAGAAAACTCTTAAACATATCATATCAAGCTCTAGGGGCTTGCTTCAATTTATACAAGGTTTTGAAGAGCTTACACACATAGTTTGAAAACTTAGGATTTTCAAAACTAGAAGATTGCTTGATATAGACCTCTACTAGGAAAAATCTTAAGCTACAAGTTTAGTCTTGTTGTGAACAATCAATCCATCCTCGCATTATTAATTTTTGAAAACCCATTTGTTCCAATTACATTATGATTAGGAGAAGAATCAACAAAGCTCCAGACTTCGCTTCTTTTAAAGTTCTTGTTGAGACCTAAATATATAAATCTGGACTCTCTATGTATACCCGCACTAGTCTAAGATCACGCTAGTGCATATAGTGTAACATAAATGAAATATCGACCATATGCGCGATAAATAATGGAAAAGACTCAAATATTAATAATTATCAGAGTATGACCTTATGGCTAAACTAACAAATAATAGCCCGAATGGCTTAAGAAACTAGCAGTGGGAAACAAAATTAAGTGTAGTAGCCATTCGACATGTCCACATACAATCAATTGGGAAGCGAAGTTCTAATCCGTGAAGTTATCGAAGAATCCTCTTTCAGGTACCTCTTACTGATATGGTTCCTCTTCTTCAACTGAGCAACAGTAGACATAAAGTCATGAATATATTAGTACTTAGCGAGTCATTTGTAACAAAAATATAATATGCAAGACTTACCAATAGATAGCTGAAAGGTTATTTTGCTGAAAGCAATAATTTAAAGTAAATATGGTAAATAGATTGAAGGCAAACGTTAAGGAAAATGATAATAAATAACCAAAGGAATTTAATAGACTATAAGTGAACTACTCATTCAATTAATAAACCACCAGTGAACTAACCATTCACCTTCCATTGGTCTCCCAACCATATTTATAAGAAATATGTACTCATTGTATCAAAATCATTGAGCATTGTCCACAATCGGGGACACGGCTATTCGAATAGTTTACACTCTACAGAGGTTGCACAACTGTACCCACACGATGTGATCATCCTCGCATTAAAGAAAATCATAATAAGGCTTTTACAATGTTCAATCTCAACCTAATTCCTCCTGCTAAGGTTTCGCCGTCAAGTGGATTAATCATCTAGTTAATAATTGCCCCCTCTTGCTCCACATAAAAATCAGCAACCATATTCAACTCAATGGCGAAATTGGAATTAAAATATCATAAATTAATTAGTCAGGTCTATCCCATAATAGACATGTAGTTTGCACGGTATGGCTCAGATCAATAGCGCACAAAATTAAGTCCTTAGATTTTACCATATCTCTCGAAGTGAATCCACACTTCCTCCTTTACTGCACGATCACTCATCAAGTGAAAACCAATTTTGTATAACTAACACCAATGACACACCAATATCATGGTACACAAATTTTATAACTATGACACCAACCACGATTCAATTCTCATTAAGTCAAATTAATTATTTGATCACATATGATGATGATTCCAACGAGACTATATGCATGGCTAAACATATTAATCATACAACCCATGTGATAACTAGTATTGCATCACAAAATAAATGCCTATCCTATAGTAACAATGGTATCATGGCATTCAAATTGTCAAACGAGAGATTAATCAACTAGGACAATAACTACCAAGTACAAGGGTTCATAATAAAATAGCAATGCATCACAATTCAAAATAAAATAGATAAATAATAGATTTAAAAACTAGATTCAATATGATCAAAAGACACAACTTACCTTGGCCTTTCTCAGTTATGAATTCTTGATCTTCTAGTTATGCTTCCGCTTCTTCAAATACGCGATATAACGAAAGAGAAAACGAATAAGGTACAAAATAAAATCAAATAAAACTCAAATTAACTCTAAAAACTTCAAAACTAGAACCAAAATATAGAGCTCAATTTTAGATGAATTTAGAAAAAAGAATGGGGTCAATCAGAGCTAGGACGAAGAAGAATGGACTCTTGAAAATTCTAATCTAAAGAAAATACTGGAAAATCTGAAATTCTACTGTGTTATAGATTCAGCTCACGGAATAGTGGGTCTACGGTGTACTCGACTCATAGAACAGTGAATTGCAGCGGGTTGGCTGACATGGAGTTAAGGCTGACGTGGTAGCTGATTGGACTAACACGTGGCTGATAGGTGGAATCTCGGGCTGACGTGGTGGGTGACATTGCACTGACACGTGGCATGTTGATGTGGCACTGGGAACAATCAGGTGCTGACGTGGCTCACACATGTTATGACATGAGGAGACACATTGCATCTAGGGTTTGCGTGGTTGCTGAGATGGCGGCTAACTCGGCTGCTGACTTGGCCGAAGACGATCGGACTATCTGAACAATGACGATGATCAGACGACTGAGGAGTGAGGATGATCAGACGGTCCAATGACGATCAGATGATCCAGAGGGCTAGGAATATTTGGACTAGGCTGTAGAGGTGATTATGATCGGACAGTCCGAAGATGATCGAACGGTCTGGAGGTGAAGTGATGTTCGGATGGCGCGAAGAGGACGATGCATGGCACTCAGCGATTGGTTGTTGAAGGCAACGGTAGATTGGTGAGCTAAGCGGCGGGGATAGTGGGCACAACAGCAACGGGGAACTCATCAGCGGTGGCAAACAACGGCGATACTCATCGAATGACGACGAGGGCGGCTGCGGTGGCAGAGAGAACGAGGGTGACGGCGGTCGGTGCGGACATCGAAGGAGCATGGGCGAGTTCGACGGTGGGGTGCGAATAGCGAGGGTGTGGCCGCTATTTATGGTGTAGACGCCGAGGAAGGTGTACTGGTCTTGATTTTCAAATTCTAGGGGAATTGAGAGCGAGGGTGAGCACATACAACCATGCTCCACAAGCCAACACACAGAATGCAATATTATAAGATGCAAAGCTTAACAAATGGTGGCTCAGGTTTTCTTTATTTTGCAGAAAGCAACATTTGCAATTAATATTAGTAAAAAAAGTACTATGACCTAGCATTTTAGTAAATCATTTATATTATTTGAAGTTGTGCAATAAGATATATCGTAGACGGTTCCATCCACCGATTACATGGTTCTATCCACCAGTGCTAAGTTTTTGTTTAGTGGGTTACATCCACTCTATCTAACCATCGATGGAGTACATCCCACCCCGAAAAATTTAAATTGAAATACATCCCTTCAACTTATTTTGCTCCCACCCATAAAAATTTTGTAAATAGAACTAACTCGAGAAAGTTTCCATGTATTCCCTTGACCGTGGGCACGGCTGTTTAAATAGTTTATACTCTGTAGAGATCGTACATCTTTACCCACAAGAGATAACCCTATTGCTATATTCACATGTTTCCTTATACATGCAGATCAAGAGGATTACTACATGACCTTTATAATGCATCTAGTAAAAGATTACACCCGCTAAGGTTTTATCTGGGAAAAGGCTATATCCGCCTCACCCAGACCCCCTCTTGCGCCACACGGTGGCTTAAACCAGCGCCACGACTCGTGGGTTATTCCGAGGTGCTTTCCTTTAGTGGCTATACAAATTATTTAGTCATGCCTACACTTTGCTAGCTTCTGGTTTATACTGTTTTACATGAACAGATCGACATAGGATTAAGTCCTTAAGTTGTCTAGGTGGTGCATATCTCGAACCACAAGTTCTCATGTTACATCCACACCCACCTTCCTTACCATCCGCCCAGACAGGTTAAGCAAGTTCTTAGGGTTTTGAGAAGTATAAAATAAGTTGTACCAAATTATCGGTCACTTACTTCCCGTGATTGTACCAAACAAGGTTTTATGTTTAAAAGAGATGATGATGTTCAGGGTAACTAATGTCGAAACCCGAATATGCAAATCCGGACTCCCTGTGTATTCTGCACTAGTCCCAGGATCATGCTAGTGCACACAATTAACCATAGATATCATCACAACCATATACACGATAATAAAGGAAAAGCTCAAATATCGATAAATCTCAAAAAGGTACGACCTTATGGTCAAGCTTACAATAAACTAGCCCAAAGGCTTAACAAAAGTAGCAGCGGAAATCCAAAATAAAGCGTAGAGGCCAATCGACCAGCCCACAGGCTATCGAGTGGAGAACAAAGTCTAAACCGCGAAGTCGTCGAAGTACTCTCCTTCTGGAACCTCCTGCTGGTGAAACTCCTCTTCCTCAACTGAGCAACATTGGGCATAAAGCTGTGAGTACATTGGTACTCAGCAAGTCGTTTGTAACAAATGAATACAATATAGTATGCAAGGCTTACCAAAGGATGGCTGAAAGGTTAATTTGCATAAAAGACAGTTGAAGGTAAATACAGTAAATAGATTGAAAGCGAACTTTAAGTAAAACAATAATTAAATAAATAATCACAGGAGTTGATATAACCACTTGCGGACCTCCCATCCACAAGCTAAACTAACCACTTATGGACCTCCCATCCATAAGCTAAACCAACCGCCCATGGACCTCCCATCCATAAGCTAAACCAACAGTGAACACCTGTCCACTTCCATTCACAAGTTTTCAGAAATAACTACCCCTCGTGTGAAATCACCAAGCATTGTCCATGACCGAGGACGCGGCTATTCGAATAGTTTACACTCTGCAGAGGTTGCACAACTGTACCCACACGATGTAATTAGCCTCAGCTTAAGGTAATCACAACAAGGCCTTTACAAAGTTCAGTTACAACTCAATCCGCCCGCTAGGGTTTCGCATCACACCCCCCCTTGCGCCACATGGAAATCAGCAACCATGTTCATCTCAATGGCAAGATTAAAATTGGAACCTCCCAAATTAGTCAGCCAGGTCTGTCCCATACCAGACATGTGGTTTGCATGGTAAAGCTCAGATCAATGGCGCACAAAATTAAGTCCTTAACAATCCCCGGGCGAGGCTACCACATCCCTCGAAGTGCTCCAACACTTCCCCCCTGTACTGCACGATCACTCGCCCGAGTGCAAAACCAGTTTGTTTAACCACCGCCGATGACGCACCAACGTCATGGCACAAATTTTAATATACGTGGCACCAACCACAGTTCCATATCTCATTAAGTCAAATTCATAATTCACATGTGATGATAAACCCGATCGTAACTATAAGCACACTAAGCAATTCTTTCGTACCAGCCCATGTGACAAATAATCTAGCATCACTAGTAATTTTTCCAACCTATGGTGACAATGGAATCATGGCATCTAAAAGTGTCAAGGAGGGATTAATCAATTGGGCTAATAACTATCAGTACAAGGGTTTGAATAAAACTAGCGATGCAATGTAATAAAAAACAAAATAATTAAATAATAGATTGCAAACTGGGTTCAACATGATCAAAGGACACGACTTGCCTTGGTTATGCTCAGTGAGGTACTCCTGGTCTTCGGGCGCGAAACCTGCTCCTCCGGAATCCGAATCTAGCGAGAGAGAAAACGACCGAAACCAAAGAAACACATAAAATAATAAGCAAATGAACTCCAAAATTCACAAAACCAGAACCAACAGCTAGAGCTCGATTTTAGATGAATTTAGAAAAAAAGAACGGGGTCAATCGGAGCTAGGACGGAGGAGAACGGGCTCTCGGAAAATAAACCTTAATGATAATTTGGGAAAATCAGAAAAGTCACTGTGCTGCGAACCCGGTCCACGGAAAGGCGAGTCCACAGTGAACCCGGCGCACGAAACAGTGTACGCGGGGAGGGGCTGCTGACGCGGCGGGCTAGGGCTGACGTGGCAGCCGCTCGTGCCGCCACGTGGCACGTGCTAACGTGGCGTGCTGACATGGCTGCCACGTGGCTCGGGGGTCGGCTCGGGGCTGACGTGGCATGTCCACGTGGCATGCCACGTCGGCTAGGGCTGACGTCGCTGCGCGTTAGCTAGTGCTGACGTGGGCGGCTCGGGCGCGAGCGGCGGCGGCGGGATCTGACGGCAAAGGGCAAGCCACGCGGCAAGATCTGGGGCGTCGGCCCAGATCCGGATGGACGGTGGCGATGGAGCGGCGCGGGCGCGGGGACGGCGGCGATGAGCGACGCGTGTCCGGTGTGGCGTGCGAAGCGTCGCGCGGACGCGGGCGCGAGGCGAGGCGGGGGCGCATCGGTAGGATCCGACGGCGGAGGCGGGGACGAATGGCGCGCGCTGGTGCCTCGCGACTCCGATCTTGGATGGACGGCGGGGATGCGCGGGCGCGAGGCGAAGGCGCGATAGGCGGCGCGTGGCTCGGCCTTGTTGCCTTGCGCGTCGCGCGCGGCGGCGCGCGCAGCGCGGCTAGGGTTTGCGCAGAGCGCGGACGCGGGCGACGGGAGGTGACATCGGCGACTGGGGGCGACGCGGTAGAGAGGGGACGGTGCAGAGGCTCACCGGCGGCGACGGCGACGGCCGCGGCTCCGGCGACTCCAGGCGAGGACGGGCAGGCGCGGGGCGGGGCGGCGGTGGAACGGCTCCGGCGACGGCACGGCGAGGCGAGGAAGAGGCGGTGAGGGCGGCGGAGAGGCGTTAGCACGCGAACCGAGGACGGAGGTTTTTAAAAGGCACGTGAACCGAGGCGAACAGACGCGAACTCGGTTTGGCGCGGACGGCCAGGATGGAACGCGGTCGATCCAACGGCGGGGATCGGACACGGGCGTGAGGCGGTTAGGGTTAGGGTTAGGGTTTGTGGGCGCGGCGCGAGGCGGACGGCTGGGATGAATCCACGTCGCGGGGGCGGTCCGATCGGACGGCGAGCGAACAGCGAGGGCGCGAGCGCAGGCGCGGGCACTAGCAGCGCGACGCGTGGCTGGCGTCGCGATCCAACGGCGGGCGCGGGGCGGCGGCGGGCGCGCGCGAGAGAGAGAGAGCGGGAGCGGGCGGATGCAAGCCAGGTGGCAGGGCGGCGGATCGGACAGCGTGGAGCGAGGGAAGGCGGGAAGGGGTGCGCGGCGTAGGCCAAGCCGAGGGGAAGGCGACGCGTGGCCTGGAGGGATGGCTGACGCGTGGGAGGTGGAGGATCGGACGGCTGAGAAGATTTTCCCCGATTAAATAATTTCAGAAATTCAAACAAAATTCCAGGAGCTCTAGAAAAATAGCAAATAAATCCCAAAAATTCACCAAAAATACCAGAAAATTCCTTGAGACCTGAGGAACTCAAATAAAATATTTTAAACTTATGTTGATGTTTATTTTACTCAGATAAAATTATTTTAAAATTCTAAAATTCATTAGAGGCTTAATTTAATTCCAGAAAATTCTAGTAAATTTCTTGCGACACAAGGGACTCAATTAAAAATGTTTTCAGTTAATGTTGAAGTATAATTTAATCATATTAAATTATTTAAAACTTTTGAAAATTCCATTTAAGCTTTATTTAAATTCAGAAAAATTCCAGAAATTTATTTTCAAAATCAAAGTTTTAAAAATCCCCAAAAATCAGGATGTTACAACTAAGACCCTTTTTTAGACTCAACTTAACATGGCTTGCGGTTTGGTTTATTAACTATATTAGGCATAGTATCTAGGGTGACAATGGTAGCGGATTTATCAAATTAGCAAGGAGCGCGCAGCTAAGTATTGCTACAATAATAATTCAAAAAATAGCTAACTTACAAGTAACATACGATTGTACATAAAATAACTCATGCATGTTGAATAATTTCAAAATGGACATAATTTGCATAAAACATGGGATCAAAATGGTCAAAGTGCCGACTCGCCTGTGTCTAGAGTTGGAAAGTCTTTCGGGTCCAGTGGTGCATCGAACTGTTGGTCAGGTTCATCCTCAAATTCTACTCACACGGAGACGCCAAAACGCCAGCAACAAGCAAGAGAGCAAATAAATACCTAAATAAAATTCAAAGGAACCCAAATTGAACAAAACCACACTAACAAAAAGATCTTGAATTTAGAAAATTTTAGAAATAAGTTTCATTTGAATCGGTGTTACGGTGAGGAAGAACAAGCTCTCCAAAGTTAATTTTCAGGAAAAAAATCCCAAAAATAAAAAGAGGAGAGAGTCCTCTCTTACATGTGGGTCCCACCGGTTTATTTTAAAATTTTAATTAAATTCTAGATTTTAAATTCTAAGAGTATGACATATGGGTCCCACTGGTTTATTTTAATTCTTATAATTAATTTAATCGTTAGAGACTGACATGTGGGTCATAGTACGGATTAACAGTGAGTGGGGTCCACCTGTCAGTGTGACTTATTTTTAAAACTGGGTTTAAAAGATTATTAACTGAGGTGGGGCCCGTCTGTCAGTCAGTTACTAGGGGTAAATCGTTACGGGGGCCCATCGGTCAGTGGTTCATTAGCATTAACTAATCACAATCATTAGTTATTAATGTGAGATTACATTTTAATGATGTCAGAACAATGCGGTCTTCTGGCCGAGCAGTGATGTGGGCTACCGACGGCGAAGGGAGGCCGGGCCTCACCGGAGCATCGGGGTGGCCTGGAGTGGGCTGGCGACGGTGAGCTCAGGCGGCGGAGAGGGGCGATTGGTGCCAAAGAAGAGGGGCTAGTGGACCTCCAAATTGGTGCTGGGCTTGACTTCGCCTGACCGTGAGGAGGCTACCGATGAATGGAATCAGCCTGTGGAGGTCGAATTCGTTGGGGAGGTGGGTCGGTCAGAGTTGAAGAAGAAAGTCAGGCTGGCGAGCTGCGAGAGGAGAGAGGCCAATTAGGCCTTACAGAAGCATCAGATGTGTGCTAGGAACTTAAAGGAAGGGACGAAGTGGCTTGCTATTCTCCCGGGATGGTTGGTGACGGAGACGGCCGAAGAAGTGCGAAGCGGTGGCGAGTTCACGCTTCGGGAATGTTGAGCGAGTGAGGGATGAGTTGGAACAGGGGGATTTACCAAGAATTTATACCAGATTCTGCTGAGTGGGCAGCATTGGCATGAATTAAGATGAGTGACAATGGAGAGGCGTGCACTCGAGTGCATCTATTGCAGCTAAGCAGGGGTGGGGGGTGGCGCGTGCGCGATGGGCACGAAAGCTTCAATGCCCAACAGTGGCAGGGGTGGCATTGAGGCAACAGGCACGCATACGGCTGGGCGGTGGTGTTGCCACAAGGCGGAACTACGGGCAGGGAGGGGGCGAGGCCGGTGTAGGCGAAGCAAATGCAAGGGAGAATCAAGGCACTGCCTTGGGCGCAATGGCTTGGACACGATGGCGAGGGCTCAGGGGAGCTGAATTGCAACGGCGATGGGGGTACGACAGTGAGCGCGAGCGATGGGGCTAAGAGGGGGAGGAGAGGATCTAGCCCGGGGAGGAAGGTACAGAGAGGTTGTGGTGGTGCCACAGGGAGGTCTCGCACCAGCGTAGGGAGGGGAGGTCGGGGCGGTGACACGAGCGGCGTCAGCGACGCGCATGTGGGGAAACAGGGGGCGTGGGAGACGGGGCGCCGAACAAGGAAGGGGGAAGGAGGAGGCGGGCGGGCTGGCTGGGTTACGTGCGCGGGGGGTTCCCTTTTTTTGAACTAATAAGTAAATAAAGGGGGAAGATTTTAGCAAAACACAAGACCACTAAAAATTTCAAAGGCTAGGTTTTAAGAGAGCCAAAAATTTCCAAATTAAATTTTAAATTTTGCAACATAAGAATTCACAAGAAAATTCAAAAATCGGGGTGTTACAGAGGCGTAGCTGAGACGGGCATGACGACGTCTGCAGGAAGGAGATGAATAGTAGCCAGGATAGTGCATTGCTGACACATGGTGCTAGCTAAGGATCGGAAGGCTGAGGCATAAAGCATAGATGAACAATGCCTGGCACGTTCGGACCGGCCGAACGAGATGGCCGATCCGACGGCTCAGGGTGTGCGAGGTGCGATGGATGGCTGACATGTGGCAGCGACCGATCAGACTAGTCTGAATGGCGTAGGAGACATTTAAGAATTTTCAATTTCAAAAATTGGAAGAAAACAAATTGAACTCTAAAAAATAGCAAATAAAACCAGAAAAATCCAAGAAAATACAGAAAGATTCCTTGCAGAACAAGGAACCCAACAAAAAATTCAATTTTAGTCATATTAAATATTTTTAATTAATGAAAATTCAATTTAAACTTTTATTATATCCAGAAAATCGAAATGATGAATTTTATTTTAAAAAGGCTTCAAATAACATTAAAAATATGGATGTTACAAACCTCTCTCCTTAAACGGCATCTCAAACCCAAGATCCAAGCTCACTAAGAGAATAGATTTGAGAACTCTGCTCTGAGACCCTCTTCGCGCTCCCAAGTGGTTTTCTCCTTGGAATGGTTGCTCCACTGAACTTTGCAAAAGCGAACAACTTTGTTCCTAGTCGTACGTTTTGACACTTTCAAGATTTTGACAGGGTGCTCATTGTAAGACAGATCTTCCTAGAGATCAACAGCTTCCATTAGCAAAGCTTTCTCTGGCACACTTAAACACTTCTTCAATTGAGACACATGGAAGACGTCATGTATCCCATTGAAGGACGCAGGTAGCTCCAAGTAGTAAGCAACTTTTCCTCTATGCTTCAAGATCTTGAATGGTCTGACATATCTTGGCACTAGCTTTCCTTTCATTTTAAACCTCTTAACACCTTTGAATAGTGTAATCCTAAGATACACATAATCATCTGACTCAAAACTCAACTTTCGATGACGAGTATCTGCATAGCTTTTCTATCTAGCCTGAGCAGTTCTTAACCTCTCCTGGATTAGTCAATCCTTTTTCTCAGTTTCTTTTAAATAATCTAGCCCAAAGGCTTGACCTTCCACCGTCTTTTTCCAATTGAGAGGGATTCTGTATTTTCTACCATACAAAGCTTCAAATTATGACATTTGTAGATTGGCTTAGTACTTGTTATTGTACGAGAACTCTATGTAAGGCAAATAACTGTCCCACTTGGCTCCATGATCTAACACACAAGCTCTTAGCATATCCTTAAGAATCTAATTAACACGCTCAGTATGACCATCGATCTAGGGATGATAAGCTATACTGAAATTCAGATAGGTACCCATAGCTTTATGGAAACTTCCCCAAAATTATGAAGTAAACAATGATCCATGATTTGATGCTATCTTTTTAGGCACTTCATAGAGACTCATAATTCTTAACATGTATAACTTTGCCAATTTATCACCTGCATAGGTTGTTCGGACTAGAATGAATTGAGTAACATTTGTTAATCGATCCACAATTATCCAGATTGAATCATAACCATCATTGATCTTGGACAATCCTGTGATGAAATCCATACCAACTTCCTCCCACTTCCACTCGAGAATTTTCATCGGTTTGTAGCAAACCTGCTGGTCTCTGATACTTAGCTTTTACTTTCTAACCTACATCATAAAGTGCAACATACTCTGCTATCTCATGTTTCATGCTTGGCCACTAATATTTGTCTTTGATATCTTGGTATATCTTGGTACTGCCTAGGTGAATTGAGTACAATAACTCATAAGCTTTCTTGAGCAACAATTCTTTTAACTCCTTTTTGTTTGGCACACAAAACGCTCCTTAAACCATAAGGTTCCTTTGTCATCTACGGTAAATAATGATGCCTTACCTTTATTCATATTAGTCTTGATCCATTGGATACCCTCATCCTCAGCTTGAGCTTGTCAAATCTGATCATCCAAAGTCAACTGCAATTCCATCGTGGCTAGAAATTCTTCCTCTACTAAATCTAAGCTAAGTTTCTGAAATTTCTTGTGCAAAATTGGCTGACTCTTCTTGATCATCACTATATTGCAATAAGCATTTCTGCTCAAAGCATCTGCTACCACATTTGCTTTTCCTAGGTGATAGTGTATTCCAACATTGTTGTTCTATATTAACTCCAACCACCTTCTTTCTTGAGATTAAAATCGGTCTGGGTTAAAATATACTTCAAACTCTTATGATTCGTATATATTTCACAATGGTTACTCAAGAGAAAATAACGCTAAATTTTCAGGGCATGCACTACTGCTATTAACTCCAAATTATGCGTGGGGTAGTTCTCTTCATGTGGCCTCAACCGATGCGAAGCATAAGCTACCACTCTTCTATTTTTCATCAGCACATATCCTAAACCTTTCTGGGAAGCATCATAGTATATCTTAAAATCTTTGTTAATATCTGGTAATTCTAGCGCTGGGGCTGTAGTCAAACACTTCATTCGCTTTTAGAAACTCTTCTCACACTTTAGCGTCCAAACAAATTTCTTTTCCTTCTTTAGCAGCTAGGTAAGGGGCCTCACTACACTAGAGAATCCTTCAATTAATGATTGTAGTAACTTGCCATTCCAAGAAAACTTCTAACTTGCTTCACTGATGACTTCCAATCTAGCATATCTTTAACTTTTTCAGGGTCAACTACAACTCCTCCTGCTGGTATGACAAGGCCTAGAAAAGCAACTTTTTTCATCCAAAACTCACACTTGCTGAACTTGGCATACAACTTATACTCTCTTAGCTTTTACGAAGCTAATCTCAAATGATCTTCATGTTCTTTCTCATCCTTAGAGTAGATCTGAATATCGTCAATGAACACAACAATAAACTTATCCATATATTCTATGAACACTTTATTCATCAGGTACATGAAATGAGCTAAGGCATTGATCAAACCAAAAGACATTACTGTGAACTCGTACAGATCATAACGAGTCAAAAAGGCTGTCTTAGGTATATCCTCGTGACAAATTTTTATTTGATGGTATCTTGACCTCAAGTCAATCTTGGAGCAAGCTCCAGCTCCTTTAAGCTGATCAAACAAATCATCAATTCTACGTAACAGATACTTATTCTTGATAGTGACCTTGTTGAGTGCTCAGTAATCCATACATATACGCTGACTACCATTTTTTTCTTGACAAACAACAAAGGCGCTCCCCACGAGGATGAACTTGGTCTGATATAACCTTTATCCAATAGTTCCTGAATTTGCTTCTTCAACTCTACCAACACATTAGTAGGCATCCAGTACAGCCTCTTGGGAATCAACGAAGTACCAGGTAATAGTTCAATAAAAAAACTCCACCTCACGGTCAGGTGACATTCTAGGGAGATCATCAGGAAATACATCAGGATACTCCCTGACAACTGGCACATCCTCTAATTTAATCCCTTTTCTCTGGCAAACAATAACCTTCTCTAGCTAACTCATGCTGGCTGCAAATTTCACTTTTCTTTTCTCTAAACTGATCAAAGTAACAGCTATACTTCCACAATCCAACACTGCTTATTGCTTCTTAAGCCATTTCATTCCCAAAATCATATCCAAATATTGGATATCCAACTCAATAAGATCGACATTAAACTCCACTCCTTGAATGGCTATCTTGACATCAGCACAGCCTAGCTTTGTACTCAACTTGGAGCCTAGGGATTAAACTAAAAGAACATATCAAGCACAACAATTTTCAACCATTGCTTTAAGGCAAAACTCCAAGAAACAAACGAATGTGAAGCTCTAGATTCAAATAAAACTGTATCAGGAACTGAATTTACTAGGAACTTACCGATCACAACATCTGACAATGCTTGGGCCTCCTCTGTAGTGACATAGTTAACTTGACCTCGCACAACAGACTAGGGCATTCGACTGACTTGACCTAACACTTGGGGCGATCCACGTCCTAGCCTTGAAGTAGGGGTCTGATCTGGCATAGCTCCCAAGTTGAAATGAACTAGCGTCGGTACTTGTCTCTAAGGGCACTTACTGGTGTAATGTCCTAGCTCATGACACTTGAAACAGGTGATGGATGTTGCAGGGTTGACATTCCTCTATTGCTGATTGTTCGACCCAATGGGACGGGGTCCGGACGTGAACTGAGGCGGCGCTAGGGCTGGCGTCCTGAAACCTGACTGTTATGGCACTTGAGCTGGCTGGTACTTGCAGCGACTGCTCTTCTGCTATAACTGGAATGAAGTGATGAAGATACTCCTAGCATTTGCCTACTATGTGTTTGTAATATCCTGATTTTCCATAGAAATTAAAATCCTTAAATTACAAATGAATTTTTGCAATTTTCTACAAATTAATAAAGCTTAAAATAATTTTTTAGAAATTAAAAGTATTTAATATGTTTAAAATAAACATTAACATAAGCTAATATTTTATTTGGATTCCTTGCGTCTCAAGGATTTTTCTGGAATTTTGGTGAATTTTTTCAGATTTAATTGCTATTTTCCTGTGCTTCTTATGTTTTCCAGAGCCTGGCCCAGTACTATTCATCTAGCCGTTTCCGCCGCCGCCGCCGCCCGATCCGCGCCCGCCCATGCGTCGCGCATCCTGCGCCTCATGCCCACGCCTCTGCCCCAGACTCACCCGCAGCCCTCCGATCATCCACGTGTTGCGATCTTGCTCGTTAGCTCCGATTTGAGCTCTTCCCAGCGCCACGCCGTCTTTGAGCCAAACTCCTCGGTGTGCATGTGTAAATAGCGTCTTCCCCGCCACCTTCTCTCACCCGACCTTGCCGCTGTCTTCGTCGTGCATTGTCGCCGCCGTCCTCGTCATTGTCGCCGAAGAGTCTCCGCCGATCTCCGTCCTGAATCTTTGCGCCTTCACCGGAACCCTTCGCCGTCGCTGGTGAGTCCCCACCGTCGGACCCGAAGTCTCAGCTGTATCGCAGAGCGCCTTCGCCACCGAAACCCTTCGCCATTGCTAGTGAATCTCTGTTACACCGCAGAGCCCGCTTCATCACCGAAACCCTTCAGCCGTACCCCCGGAGCCACCTCCGCCACCGAAACTCTCCGCCGTACCCCAGAGCCCTCTTCGCCGCCTAACCCGAAGCTACTGCCAAACCCGAAGTCGCCGCAACACTCCGCATCGCACGCTCACCATGCGTCAGCAATCGAACGATCCGATCCCCCATCCTGGACCATCCAATCACAGATGGACCGTCTGATCTCCGCGATAGTTCGAATAGTCCGAACGTTGTCGCATCTCCACAGCCGTCCGATCGATGGCGAACCATCCGATCGAAGTCATCACCGGATAGTCTGATCATTGCATCTTCGCAGTCATCCGACCGATGTTGTACCGTCCGATCTTCCTAATAGTCGGACAGTTCGATCATTGCACACCATCGCAGCCATCCGATCGATGGCGGACCATCCGATCAAGGTCATCGCCGGATAATCCGATCATTGCATCTTCGCAGTCGTCCAACCGACGTTGGACCGTCCGATCTTCCTAATAGTTGGACAGTCCGAACGTTGCACACCATCACAGTTGTTCGATCGATGGCGGACCATCCGATCGAAGTCATCGTCGGACAGTCCGATCGTTGCATCTTCGCAGTCGCCCGATCATCTTCATCCAGATCGTTGCCTCCCTGCAGAGTCAGCCCTAGCCGAGTCATCGCCACCTCAACAGCCACCTTAGCCCTAACCTGCCACATGTCAGTGCCACATCAGCAGTCGTGCCACGTGTCAGTGCCATGTCAGCTGTGCCTGCCACGTTAGCAACCCCCGTGTGCACTGTTCCGCGGACCGAATCCACAGCATAATAACTTTTTCGATTTTCTAATATTTTCTTTAGATTTAATTTTTCGAGAGCTCATTCTCCTCCGTCCTAGCTCCGATTGACTCCGTTCTTTTTTCTAAATTCATCTAAAATTGAGCTCTATCTATTGGTTCTAGTTTCAAGGTTTTTGAAGTTTATTTGAATTTTATTTTTGTTGTTCGGTCGCTTTCTCTCTCGTTAGATCCTGTCTTCGAAGGAGCAGGAGCGCCGCCGGAAGATCCCGAGTACCTCACTGAGCATAACCAAGGCAAGTTGTAACCTTTGATCATGTTTAACCCAGTTTTCAATCTACTATTTAATTACTTTATTTTAAATATCGTGCATCACTATTTTAATACAAACCGTTGTACTTGGTAGTTACACCCCAATTGGTTAATCTTCCTCCTTGTTATTTTGAATGCCATGCTGTCATTGTCACCATAGGTTAGGAATTTAAATAGTGATGCTATGTTAGATGTCACATAGGTTGTACGATATAGCCTGCTTAAATTACGAATAGGATGATCATCGCATGTGAATGATTAATTTAACTTGAAAAGATATAGAACTGTTAGTGATATGCCCTAGAGGCAACATGGAGATGTTGTATATATCACATACTATGTTTATGATACATTACTTTGTTCCTTGGAATAGACATCATCATTATTGATCAATGAGTATGTGACTTATTCATGAGACTCTTAAATACTGAAATGTTGCTATTTCTAAATGATCCCTGATCGTATATCATATGAGAAACAAATATGATTCAAAGACAAAGATCAGCATATGTATTGATTGATGATCATGTCTCATGGATCATGATATGGTGATACCAAATCAATAATATGGACATATGTTAGTGAACATATGTTGATAGACTCGCCATGAGACACTGCAGAGATTCCATGTGTCATCGCTTGGTCTCAAGTAGTGTTTATGTAGAATCCTTAGACTTGAGATCATCATGGTTCCCAACATGAGTAGTAGCTTATTTTGGGACTACTAAACACTACTCCGTGAATCGGGTAGTCATAAAAGTAGTCTTCGGGTTTGCCATGAAACATGTAGTGGGATGTGAATGATCAAGATAGAATTTGCCCCTCCTTATGGGAGAGATATCTCTGGGCCCCTCGATGTAATGGATTATGAAAGTGCATGGCCATGCCAAGGTGATTGAGGAGTCAATCATAAGTTTATAATCCATCACGGAATCGATAGAGTGATTGAGCTATTAAAAGGATGACACAGGTCTCGCCTTGAGCTCAATCTATATCGTGAGGCAAAGGGATTCGTACATGAGAGAACATTACAGGTTCAGCCGATATGATCTTTACATATACTTTGGGGTTAATATGTCTTACTAGAGGCCGCTATTAACAGGGTGATCGGAAAGGCGTTTCCGGTTCACGACCAAGTATACGTGAACCTACAGGGTCGCACGCTTAACGGCTTGAAACACTGATTCGAATATGATTCGGATATGGGCTCAATTCGGATAAAGATCTGAATAGACTCCTAATGGGCCTCGGTCCGCAAGGCCCACGTGAGGAGGTCTATATATATGGAGGCGAGGGGCTGAGGGGATTCATCCCTGTTAACATCTAGCAAAACCCTAGCCGCCACCTCCCGAGCCAAACCCTAGGCGCTCACGAGTCTTTGGTACACTCGCGATCGGCGCCCACCCCTGCACGGTGGATACCGGTGGAGGCGCTGCTCGTTGCGATGTTGATCGGCGCGTGGAGGAGACGATCTGTTCGGGACGATCGGCTACTTCCACTACTACCTCGACGCGCGTGATTGGATCGATTTCCAATTCTTCTTCCGCTGCACTGCGCGTCTAAGTGGTAACAATCTATGATCCTTCCTTAGCATGATGTTCTTGGGTGCACGGTAGAAAAGTTTTGTTTTCTGCTTCCGTAGCCTACGCGTATTCCTGTAGAATCGTGGTTGGTGCCACAACTATAAAATTTATGCCATAACATTGGTGTGTTATTGGCGTGGTTATACAAACTTGATTTTCACTTGGACGAGTGATCGTGCAGTAAAGGGGGAAGTGTGGATTCACTTCGTGGGATGTGGAAGTCCCACCCGGGTAATATTAAGGACTTAACTTTGTGCGCCATTGATCTGAGCTTTATCGTGCAAACCACATGTCTAGTATGGGATAAACCTGACTGATTAATTTGGGATGTTTCAACTCCAATATCACCATTGTGATGAACATGACTGTTGATTTCCATGTGGCGCAAGGGGGGTGTGATGCGAAACCCTAGCGGGCGGGATTGAGTTGGAATTGAATTTTGTAAAGGCCTTGTTGTAATTTCCTTAGCGCGAGGCTAATCATATCGTGTGGGTACAGTTGTGCAACCTCTGCAGAGTGTAAAACTATTCGAATAGCCGCGTCCTCGGTTATGGACAATGCTTGATGATTTCAAACGAGGGGTAGAGATTTCATGAAAACTTGTGGTTTATGGTTGGAAAGTGAACAGGTAGTTCATTATTGGTTTAGCTTGTGAATGGGAGGTTCACAAGTGGTTTATTTCAATTCCGTTGATTACTTATTAATGATTGATTTCCATTAAATTTTGCTTTCAATCTATTATTCGTATTTATCTTAACATATCCTTTTATGCAAATTAACCTTTCAGCCCTCCATTGGTAAGCCTTGCATACTATTTTGCATTCATTTGTTACAAACGACTTGCTGAGTACCAATGTACTGACGGCTTTATAGCCATGTTGCTCAGTTGAGGAGGAGGAGTATTACCAGTAGGAGGTTTCAGAAGGAGGATATTTCAGCAACTTCACGGATTAGGATTTACTCCCCAGTCAATTGCCTGTAGGCTTGTCAAATGGCTACTACGCTTATTTTGTTTCTTTCCGCTGCTACACTTTAAGCCCTTCGGGTTAGTAATATTGTAAACTTGGCCATAAGGTTGTACTTTAGATATTTATCGTTATTTGAGTTTCCCTTTATTTTAGCGTATGTATGGATGGTATTGTATCTATGTTTGACTGTGTGCACTAGCGTGATTCTGGACTAGTGCAGTATACACAGAGAGTCCGAATTTGCATATTCGGGTCTCGACAGCGTTGCCTCTCCTCTGGACTTGGTGGTGTGGACGTAGGTAGAGGTACTAGCAGCTGCGGTTGAGGTCTCTCCATGGCTCCCTCCTGCTCCGCTACACTGGGGGTAGCTACATATTGCTCCTTGAACATTCGAATGAGTTTGGGAATGCTGATCTTGTACAATTTGCAAAGACGTCGAACGGCTATGTGCACGGATCCCTATGCAGACCACTCTCCACAAGCACCAGTGCACTTCAAACTATGGTATAGAACTTAGCTGCTGATCCATGTGGTTAAGTACAACTTGGTGATGCATCCAATGATTTGCCCTTTGACTTATCATCCTTGGTGAAGTAAATCGGTATCCTCTCAAATCCAAGACTCTGCAACAAAACTCGAAGAAGTCCTCGCCATCCTCTAGTCCAGCTGTAAGATGTTTGAGACATCTAAGGCATTATAAAGGGAAGGAGTCAGTTTAAGGAATTGGAAAAAAAATAAATTTTTACAATAAGGCAAGGAGCAATAATCTTAAGAAAAAGGTAAGAGAATAGAGATATTACTAAATATCCAATTTGATTGGTTTGATTTAAAAAATAGATTTTAAATTTTGGCTAAGGTGACCACTCTAGCTAGGGCTTCGTCCTATGGTCGATATAGCTTTGATACCACCTCTGTCGAGACCCGAATATCCAAATCCAGACTCTCTGTGCATATTACACTAGTTTAGGATCATACTAGTACATACAGTGTAACATAGATAAAATATTGATCATATGCGCGATAAATAATAGAAAATACTCAAATATTAATAATTATCAGAGTACGACTTTATGGCCAAGCTTACAAATAATAGCCTGAAGGGCTTAAAAAACTAGCAGTGAAAAACAAAATTAAGCATAATAGTCATTCGACATGCCCACATGCAATCGGCTGGGAAGCGAAGTCCTAATCCGTGAAGTTGTCAAAGAATCCTCCTTCAAGTACCTTCTACTGACATGGTTCTTCTTCTTTAACTGAGCAATAGTAGGCATAAAGCTGTGAGTACATTGGTACTCAGCAAGTCATTTGTAACAAAAATGCAATTTAATATGCAAGCCTTATCAATAAATAGCTGAAAGGTTATTTTGTGAAAAACAATAATTTAAAGTATATATGGTAAATAGATTGTAGGTAAACTTTAAAGAAAATGGTAATAAATAATCAAAAGGATTGAATAGACTATAAGTCAACTACCTATTCATTTAATAAACCACTAGTTTACTAACCATTCATTTTCCATAGCTCTTCTAGCCATATTTATAAGAAATATCTACCTCTTGTAAAAAATATCTACCTCTTCTGTGAAATCATTGAGCATTATTCACAACCGAGGACACGGCTATTCGAATAGTTTTACACTGAGCATTGTTCACAACCGAGGACACGGCTATTCGAATAGTTTTACACTCTGCAAAGATTTCACAACTGTACCCACACGATGTGATCATCCCCGCACTACAGGAAATCACAACAAGGCCTTCACAATGTTCAATCTCAACCTAATTCCGCCCGTTAAGATTTCGTCGTTGAGTGGGTTAACCACCTAGTCAATATTACCCCCTCTTACAGCTTATGAAAATCAGCAACCATATTCAACTCAATGGCAAAATTAGAATTGAAATATTACAAATTAATCAGCCAGGTCTATCTCATAATATACATGTGATTTGCACGGTATGGCTCATATCAATAATGCACAAAGTTAAGTCCTTAGACTTTGCCCAAGAAAGACTTCCACATCCTTCGAAGTGAATCCACACTTCCTCCTTTACTACACGATCACTCATCCAAGTGAAAATCAATTTTACATAACCAACACCAATGACACACCAATGTCATAGTACATAAATTTTATAACTGTGGCACCAACCATGATTCAATATCTCATTAAATCAAATTAATTATTTGATCACATGTGATGATGATCCCAATGAGACTATAACTATGGCTAAGCATATTAATCATACAATTCGTGCGACAACTAATATTGCATCACTAAATAAATACCCAGCCAATGGCGACAATGGTATCATGGCCTTTAAATTGTCGAATGAGGCATTAATCAATTATGATAATAACTACCACGTACAAAGGTTTGTAATAAAATAGCATTACATGATAATTTAAAATAAAATAGATAAATAATATATTTCAAAACTAGGTTCAATATGATCAAATAATACGACTTGCCTTATCCTTACTCAGTTATGAATTCTTGATCTTCTGATTGTGCTTCTGCCGAACCCGGATTTGCAATCTAGAATCCTTTGTGATTCCACCACACTATTCTCTAGATCAGTTGATAGTGTTCACAGTACATCGTTGTATCAACTCATACATCGCGAACATTCATCAAACCATAATAATATACATCAGAGTTTAAAATAGGCCACGTTGGGAGACAGTTTTACATAACGGGTCACCAAGGCCAAATAATACAATTCAAAAGTATAGCAGCGAAAAATGAGAACACAACGGGACCAATAGCCACAAGCAAGCGACTGAGAGGTAAATGTGTGCAAACTATATTGCCTAACCCTAGGTAATATAGGTGCACACCCTTCTAGTAAATCTACTTGCCTAGGACTTCAAATTTTCAAATTCGCCGTAATTACCATCGTCTGCTCCATTGCTCAGTACGTCATCGTAGGTGTAGTGGTCTTGACATCCTGTCTCTGGATATGATGATGCAAGGGTGAGCACGCAATCCACCGTGTTCTGTGAGCCAATACACAGTATGCAATTAATTAACATACATGGCTTATCAAAGGATAGGCTCAAGTTGTTTTATTTGCTGGAAATTGCCTTTTTAAATATAATACATAAGAAACTCCCTAAGACCTAGCCATTTGGACTAAAGCATAGTGTTTTAGGAAATGAAAAGTAATCATAGTAGTGGTTCAGATTCTATCCACCTTTTCATGTCACCTACACCGTATATCAACTCTTCAGCATTATAGCCGCTTACAATATCGCTGGGATGACACCCAAGGCAACATAAAACCAGGACTATCCATCGTCCTCTATTTTTCCTTTCCCATTTCCTTCCCATAAAAATTATTTTTGAAATAAAACTATATCTGAGTTAGGTTCCCCTGTCCGCCCTTAACCGTGGACATGGCTATTCGAATAGTTTTGACTCTGCAGAGTGTGTACACTTTCACCATAAGAGATAATCCGCTCGTTTCCCCACTTGATTTTTTAGTCATGTTGTTGAGTAGATCATCACAGTAACCTTTCAAACCATCTTGTCTCTTGTTCTCATCTCACCTTATGGGCTGCTCCTACTTGCGGTAGGTTCTATATGTTGCGCAGGATGTTAGCCACTAATACTAGTGCCTCTAGGCTCCACTCCCCATAGCGCTAGTATGACAGGAAAACAAGTCACCCTCCACTCGGTGTCCCTTTAGCCACAACAAGCCTTGGCATTACCTCACTCCTTTCCCTAACCCGTGAGATGATTCCGAGGTTCGATAGGTTTACTCAGCCAAGTTGCACTTTGTAGACTTGTGGCTATACTGTTTTACAATAAAAGGTCTTTACCAGATTCGGTCCTCAGGGTTATCTGGGCGGTTCTACCACATTTCACACTCTTGTGCATTTACCGCACCACACTCCCGAACCATCCGCCCAGATATATAAGCAAGTTGGGGTGGTTGGGCATAAAATAATGATTCTTATGAAAATACATGACTATTTTCATTTACAACTTTCCAAATTTGCTCTTGTAATTGTATGTGAGGGTCAGGGTAGTTTATCAACCCCGGGGATCTAAGCAGAGCTAAGCTATACGCATATACGTAAATTATTTTTGAAAGATTATCCTTATAAATTTTCCTAGGGCGATAAACAAGGTTCACTGTTTAATGTGCCAGGATGGTATACTAGTAGCACTTCAATAAAGGGCAGCTAACTAGAGTATTAAAATGGACATAAGATTGCATATAAAATAACAGCATGCATTTTAATAATTTAAATATAAATAATGTGCTAAAATGAGGATTCAAAAAGATCAAAATATTGACTCGCCTATGTCACAGTTGCCTTGGTCTTGCTGGTCTTGGCTTGCGTCTACCTCAGATTCTTCCTTTTGAGCTTCGTACGCTAATTTTGCGATAAATGAGAATTTAAATACAATAAGTACAACCAAATAAACTCTCACAAAAATTCAAACAAGCTCAAAAATTCATGATTTTTATTCCATTAGATAGAGGATGAATTTAGACGAATTTAGCAATTTGTTCACTTTATTTGAAGTTAAAATGAATTAGTTGTGATTATTTAAAATTTTCAGCTCAATAAAATCAGAAAATCATTAATTAATCCGAGGAGAGAAAACGTGCATGTGACTGACAGCTGGGGTCTACTGGTTTTATTATTTTTCTTTTTCTCCCTCTAACAGATGGGACGCACTGGGGGCCCACTGTGGGTTATTACTTTTTCCTCAGTTTCATTGACAGATGGGGCCCACGGGGATTAATGTTTTTCCAGACGCTGACAGGTGGGACCAAATAACGGTTTAATTAAAATGGGGCACACATGACAGTGACTAATTAAACTAACCACCGTCATTAACTTAAATAATCCCACCACTAATCAGTCGGCGCGGATGAACAGTGTCATCCCCTTCCTCCCGACAACGGCGATGCTCGCTGCCGGCAGTAAAGGCGGTGGCTGGACCTTAACATAAGTAAAATGGGTTCCTTGTCCTTGCGCCCACTTCTGTGCGAGATCTCGCGCGGCCAATTTGGCCGGAGCCATGGTCGGCGGTGAGCTCAGGCGGTGGTAGAATAGGGCAATAGTGGACATGGCGGCAGACAACGTTAACATTGAATTGGCGACTAGGGTAGTACCTTGGGGTGGTCACGATGCTGTCCTGGGGGTCGGCGGAGCCCCAGCGTGGCTGAGGTGGTTTGTCAGCGTGCGACAGCGGCGATCCGAGGGGGCTCACGGTGAGGGACTAGCTCAGGCGATGGGAGCTTAGGTTGATGCTAGGGATGGCTTCGTCGAGTGCTGGAGATGCTCTTGGTCGAAGTAATTGGCTGGGACAGCCTCAATCAACGGTGAGCCTGATGGCCGGAGTTGGGCGAGAAGAGGTCGTCGGCGAGCTATGGGGCACAGGAGCTCAATTGCGTTCGGTAGGAGGGAGAGGGTGGTGTGGGGAATCCATTGATGGCCTTGGCGGGCTTTTATAACTGACGAGGGGAGCTACCCACGTGGGGTGGGTAGCGCGGCCATGGCGGGTGACGGAGGGGGCGGCGTGGCTACAACACGATTGGTCACAGCTTGTCGACGTGATGAGACAGCACAGGAGAGCGCAGGCAGTGGGTGGTGAAAGCACGGGCCCACCAATCCTTTTGCAACAAGCAAGGGGGACTGTGGCCGACGGTGAGGTGTGGGCACGACCATGCGGAGGCACTCGGAGGGGATAGGGTGGCAGGAAAGGGTACTACGGTGGCAAGTGGCGGCATGGGGCTGTGGTGCAGGCCGACGACCGGCGGTCCGAAGAAGGAGCCAAGGTGGGGGCCGTGACAGTGGGTTTCCGGGGGAGAGGGCCAAGTGGGCGCGCGTGCGCGAGCGAGCGAGGGAGCAGAGGGAGAAGGGGCGAAGGGGCGAAGCGATGCCGCTCGGTTTGGGACGGGCCAGCTGGATTTCCCTCCTCTTCTCTTTTCTTTTTTTTATTTTCTATTTAATTTTCATTTTTGTTTTGGTTTCCATTATTTATTTTGGGCGTAAGTGTGTATATATTTTATGCATAAAATTTCAAGGCATCCTTTTCAGTATTATCACTTTTCTTTTTATATTTTCCATATTTGCATGCCTCCTTTTTAAATTCTATTGCTAATTTACTTTTGTAAATTTTTGGGCAAAGGTTTGGATCATCTTTTCAGACTCGTATTTTAATTTAAAATTTTCTTTTGTAAATATCTTCTTTCTTTTTTTGGTGTTCCCCTTTTATTTTTATATTTTAATACTGTATTATTTCATATCCTTTTCTGGAACCTCAATCAAAACCAAAAGAATTCAAAATAATAGAAAATGCCAAAATTCAAAATATCCTCAATTTATATATTATCTACAAAACCAAATTTTTGTAATGTCCTAGCTTCTACTCCTTCGAAAACACGATCTAACGAGACAGAAAACAAATGAGACACAAAATAAAATCTAGTAAAACTCAAATGAACTCTAAAAACTTTAAAACTAGAACCAAAAGATAGAGCTCAATTTTAGATGAATTTAGAAAAAAGAACGGAATTAATCAGAACTAGGACGGAGACTTGTAAAATCTAATCTAAAGAAAAATACCAGAAAATAAAAAATTCTACTATGTTGTGGACTCGTCTCATAGAGTAGTGGTTCTATGGTGAATTTGGCTCACGGAATTGTGAACTACAATGGGCTATCTATTATGGCGGCTACGGCTGACGTGGTAGCTGATTGGACTGGCACATGGCTGACAGGTGGCACCTAGGGCTAACGTGACAAGTGACATGGCACTAACACATGGCATGCTAATGTGTCATGCTGACGTGGCACTGCGAACAGGTCAGGTGCTAATGTGGCTCACACATGTATGACACATGGCATCTATGGCTTGCGAGGTTACTGAGATGGCGGCTAACTCGACTACTGACTTAGCCAAGGATGATCGGACTGTCTGAACAATGATGACAATCGAAAAACTATCAGCCCATCCAGCCTCTCACAGGCGAATGACTGTAAGACGCGTCCTATTCGCTGAAATAGTCCTCACCGTCGAAGTCTGGCAACGAATTTAAGCAAGAAGAGCACCTTAAAGTACTCCACAAGTTACACCGGGAATATAACAGATTGAATGCATGCATAAAGGATTTCAAAGGAAGGCTCAATTAAGGTAATTTGCGGAAAAGCAATACTTGAATTTAAATACAATAACGTAAGTATCTGAATTTTAATACTTCATAGGAATATTATTTGACAGCGTGATATCGTTAGCGTAGGCTCCGACCTACCCTAATCTAACCACTGGCAACCCACCCGGACCATTGACAAATTCACTATTGCTCGCTAAAACTAAGTTTTTATAAAACCAAGTCTAATCTGTGAAGACTCTACTCAGCATGTCCATGACTGTGGACACGGCTATCCAGAATAGATTTTCACTCTACAGAGGTGTACAACTTTACCCACAAGACGTGTCCTCCCGCTTGAGTCACACGATTAACACACTGCCTTAGGTGTGCGGCGGGGATTTCACGGAAAGGCTGTTTCAAAGATCCATAGTCAAAACAGTAACGCCGCTACTAAGGTTTCACCACAACTCGAATCCACGAGTTGAAGCCCCCTCTGGTGCCATGTGAGACTTCTCGCAGCCTACGCCACGTTCACATTCAGCCTATAGCGAAACTACATTTGGAATTTCACAATTTACTTAGTCAAGCCCATCCCATACCAGACTTGTGGTGGTACAAAGTGACTTTGTAAAATGAATCACAGAAACGGTCCTTAATTAACTCAGGCTCAAACCACATACCCACATGCACGACAATCAACCAGGTGTCACCAAACACGAGGCATGCCGGCAGCCCACCACCTAACCAATAGCCTAAGTCCAAATCATAAGTTTATACTTTTATTTTTAAACCATTTTGATAAACCATCCTTGACTCACCGAAGTCAAGATTTCAGAGGAACTGTCATTTCATGTAAAATAGTTGATCCCACCTAAAATTATACTAAGCCAGGCTAAGCATTTCTATAAAATTTCTAGTCAATACTATAGTACTAACTAGTTTTCAGCTATGGTGACAAGGTATATGAATTCGAGATTCAAATTGGCCATATACAAAGGATCATGGGTATATGTAAGATTCAAATCAAATTTGAATTACATTTGAATAAAGATACGCATGCATATACAGTAAAACAGTATAAATAATTTAAAATATTAGGTTCAACATGGTCAAAGGTGTAACTTGCCTTGATCGGAGTGCTGTTGCGAATCGTCGTCAAAATCGAACTCTCAGGAATCGTCGAAATATAAACACGAAGATCCAAATTCAAAAACAAAACCACAAATCAACAAAATTCAAAAATTCAAAAGGATGCTAGAAATGGATAGTTCATGATTTTAGAAAAATTTAGAAATTTGAACGGGTCAATTTGAAGTTAAAATGAAGAAGTTATAGCCTTCCAAAGTTTTAATTCAATTAAAAAGAAAATACCCAATTTCTGAAATTATTTTTAAACCGAAAAATATTTATGACGTCAGCCTGAATTATTTTTCTAAAGGAAATAACAGATTATGATGTCAGCACAGGAATTTAATTTCGGCTGATTTATTTTCATACTAAAAAATTGGATTTATTGCGTAGGCATGATGTCAGCAAGGATTTTCGGATTTAAATAAAACTGGTAGGGCTGACGTGGCAAAAGGAGGCTGACGTGGCCTGTGACGCAGCACCACGTGGCATGACGTGGCTACCTCGTGGCTGCCACATCACGGCGTCAAGCTGACGTGGGCGTGTGCGCGTGAGGTGGCGGCCGGGCGCCTGCGTGGCCGAGGCATGGCACGTACGTGGCTGCCACTGGGCTGCCACCTGGGCGGTGGCGCTGATGTGGCCAGGGCGACCAGCGGTGGCGCTCGGGGCCCGATGGCCGCCGGCGCTCTGGCGAGCGGCGACGCCGGCTGAAGGTGCCAAAGTGTGGAGGAGAGCACAGGGAGTTCATCGGTACCTCGCGCGGAGCCTGGGGCGATCGGAAGGTCGTCGGCGACGGTGAGGGGCGGCAACGGAGGAAGGTCCTCGGTGGCGGAACAGCTCCGGCGTCGACGAGGCTCGGGGAAGGGACGGAGGATGTGCGCACGGCTCCACTGAAGCTCGGAGTGGCGGAGGTGTGGCACGGGAAGGCTCGGGGCGGCGGGAATTGCTCGCCGAAGTCAACGAAGCCGCGGAGAGGACAAACGGCTCGGGGGGCTTTTGGTGCTCAATTTCTCGAATTGAGTAGAAAGGGAGAGGCGGTGTGTCGAGGAGGAGCTCGGGGTGTGGCTTTTATAGGCCGAGGAGGGGGGTAATGGCCGTGCACATTCACACCGGCGGTGAAACGGTCGGGAGCTTCAATGCAGCAGCAATCGGGGGCTTAAATGAGGAGATAATGCCAGAAACGGATGCGACGGAGGGGGAATTTCAATTTGCAATTGGCGGGGGAATCAATTGGGAAGGAAACCAAAGCCTTAAAAGCTTCGATTTTCGGTTTCAATGGCGGTAGCAGGCGGCGATCGTGCGAGGAAGAAAGGAAAGCCGCGGGGGAGACGGATCTGATAGGTGGGGCCCACCGGTCAGCGAGAGAGAACAAAAGGAAAGGAGAGCGGCAACGGTTGGATTGGCGACAGGTGGCAAGGAGGGAAGATCGGGGCCGTAGGGTGCTGTGCGAAGGGGTAAGTGAACGGGGATGGACAGGATCCGATCCGACAACAGTGGTTGAATCCGAGCCGATCGAGCGCTTTAAGTGACACGGGACGGCTGAGATTTAAATCGGCAACGGGGGACGGTGCGGATTAGGCCACGCGTCGATCGGAGAGAAGAAAGGAGCAGTGAAAAGGTAAGTGACTGCGAATGGCTGAAAATTAATAAATTAATAAATTACAGATTTGACTTAAGGAAGATGAAATGCATTTATTTTGACTTTTGAAAAATGGGAATTTTATTTTTCTCAATCTAAGGCTTGGAATAAAAAAATCCAGGAAAATCTAATAAATTCCAGAAAACACTTTCATAAAGGAAATAAAATTTTTGGGATGTTACAGGAGTGAGGACGATCGGACAGTCCAACGATGATCAAATGGTCCAGAGGGCTTGGAATGGTCGGACTAGGCCAAAGAGGTGACTACGATCGGACAATCCGAAGATGATCGAATAGTCCGGAGGTGAAGTGATGTTCAGATGGGGCGAAGAGGGTGACGCGTTGCGCTCGGCGATTAGCTACTGAAGGCAAAGCGGTGGTGGCTCTTTGTCCAGGAAAATGGCGCAACGCGCACATGGAACAAGGCAGTGGCAGACTGGCGAGCTAAGCAGTAGGGACGGTAGGCACGGCGGCGATGGGGAACTCACCAACGGCGGCAGACAATGACGAGGGTGGCTGCGGCGGTAGAGGGAACAAGGGCGACGGTGGTCGACGCGGACGTTGAAGGAGTGTGGGCGAGCTCGACGGCGGGGTGCGAACAACGAGGTCACGACCGCTATTTATGCCGTAGATGCCGAGGAGGCGAGGTTGGGTACGGCGACGTGTTTGACTCGGAGACGGCAGCAGAAGATACTGACTCAGGAACAAACATCGAGGTGTAGCCGAGACGGGCACAACAATATCCGCAGAAAGGAGATGAATAGCAACCAGGACGGTGGATTGTTGACATGTGGCGCTGGCTAAGGATCGGACTGTTGAAGCGTAAAGCACAAATGAACAGTGCCTAGCACATTCGGACCAGCCGAGCGCAATCGCCGATCGGACGGTTCGGGGTGTGTGAGGTGCAATGGATGGCTGACATGTGGCGACGGCCAATCAGACAGGTCCAAACGGTGCGAGAGATATTTAGGAATTTTCAATTTCAGAAATAAGAAGAAAACAAATTGAGCTCTAGAAAATAACAAATAAAACCAAAAAAATCCAAGAAAATACAGAAAGATTCCTTGTAGCACAAGGAACCCAAAAAAACTGGTTTTCTTTTATTTGATGTTTACTTTAGTCATATTAAATCTTTTTTAATTAATAAAAATTTAATTTAAGCTTGTATTATATATAAAAAAATTGAAATGGTGAATTTTATTTTAAAAAAGCTTCAAATAACATTGAAAATCAGGATGTTATAGTTCTCAAGCTCTTCATGCGTGGCATTGACCCAAGAGGAGTAAGATAAAATATCAAGATTCAAAAGACGCAACAAAAGCAGAATGTACAGGAGAATCTGGAGAGATAAATATGTTGTGGGTAATGCGCTTATGAAGATCCCCAATCATCTGCTCCTGAGGGTGTCATCATAAAATATGAAGAGAGGATTCTGGTGCAGGCATGGTCTCTACCTCATGGGCTATAGAGGTAGGAGTAAAGCCACTCGAAGTACTAGTGAAAGTGGGAGAGGTGCTCTACTGAAGCTGGAATAGTAGAAGAAGGCTCTCCAATCAACTTAGAAGTGACTAGAGGAGGGATTAGATCCTCATCCTCTACGTTAGGGTCATTGTCGATGAAGATGTTCTCCTGATCATTGTGTATGTGTGTATCTACACTGTTGGGTTTAGTACCAAGATTAGACTTATCAAAAGTAACTTCAAAAGTCTCAATGATTTATTAGTACCCAAATTAAATACATGAAATCCACGATAATGAACAAGATATCTAAGGAAAATGCAATCAGAATATTTAGATTCAAATTTAACTAAGTTATCATGTTTAATAATGAAGCACTTGCAATCAAATATATTGAAATGAGAGATGTTAGGCTCATGATCAAATCTAAGTTCAAAAGAAATCTTGCCTATGGAAGATCCCAAGAAAATCCTATTGGGCACATAACAAACAGTAGAAATTGCCTCAGCCCAAAACCTCCTAGGTGTGCTATACTCATCTAGCACAGTCCTAATCATCTCTACAAGGGTTCTATTCTTTCTCTCTACAACCCCATTCTGTTGGGAGACTATAAGTGAGGAGAACTGGTGTAGAAAGTGGCAAATGATGAGTTATTCAATTCTGTACTATTGTTACTCATAATGGCTCTCAAGTCTCCTAAGATGTTAACTGCTAGTCTAAGGGCCAACTCTTTAAAGCAGCCAAAGATCTCATCCTTAAAAAGTACAAAATACATCTAAGAATACCTAGAGAAGTCATCTACAATGATAAGCACATATCACTTCCTTCCTGCATATTGGACTCTAGAAGGGCTAACTATGTCTAAGTGCAAGAGTTGTCTAGGGCTATCAGTCAAAACTAGACCAAAACATAAATTGAGCTCTCAAAACAATGTTCCAAATCACTTGAAATTTGGTACGCATCTTCTCTAGGTTATTAGAAAACTATTCCAATCAACAATAAAAAAAATCATTACAAAAGTTCTGACATTTTTCCATTTGAAGGTATGTTGCAAATAAACCGGTCAAAAAACCAAAAATAGTGAATATGACTTGCTTATGGATGATTGATGGCCAAGATTGTTCTAGATATATTTTTGTATGTCATAGTAAGTTAGAACACCTAAGGAATCGAGGTAAAAATAATTGTATCAAGAAATCACTTGGAGAGGCCAAATTAAGCAAAAACCAGATAACTTTAAGAACTTACAAAATTTGATGCCTAGATAGATGGGGATTTATCTTCACTAGTCATCTCTATCACTTATACATCCTTGGTATGGAGCAAGATCAAGAAGAGAAGAAATCAAAACCAATAAGATCAAGAACAAATTAACTAAAACAAGATAGATCCATGAGATATGAAAAAAGTTGATGCATTGCTACTTGAGGATAGAGGTTTTACAGCCACTCCACCTAGAGGATAAGAGAGCACACCACAGCACTCACACTTATCGAACTCTAACCCTAGAACACTTGGTTCAATTCTAAGGATTGAATGGTTAACAGTAAGTCTCTATTCTAGCCCGTTAAATAGAGAGGTAACTAGCACCTATCTAACCCTAATAGATACTATCCACATATTATATATGGGAGAAACATGTTAACTCTACACAAGACGAGTTTTATTCACACACTATATTTATCCACACTTTTTAAAGCACATAAATCTGAATCCGCTAAGTCCTTAATCTTTCATCTAACTTGACCTTCTCAGCTTATCCTTGACTTAAACTGCTTTCCCAAGGACCACTTAAGCAATGCGGTTTTCATCTAAGGTAGTTTGAGATATTTTGGTCAACTTACCAAAATACTCTTTCTTGACCCAATCTTCATCTTTTATTGTAGACAATCGCCATGTTTGCTACGTGTATATGCACTACTAGCTTACCATAAATCGGCAAGTCTCTCTCGTTCTAGTTCCATTGAACCATGCTTCACTTGTTCCGACCAAGCCATATGGTGTAACCTGTCGCTTGAACATCCATTCAAGATTTGTCGCCTTCCTTGTGCCATGATCAAGCTCAGCCATCTCACCCAACATCCTTAATCATTCTGGGTCTTAACTCCTTTATGAGTATAGCCTCGATTCTTGCTATTGACTATGGTTGACTCTAAATGATCTTGCATATCTAAAGTCTAAGAAATTATTTTTGGGCATAAGTTCTTTATAATTTAACTTGCGTTAGCTGTAACATACATTATGCAATACATATGCACTGACCTAGGTCAACCGAGATCAATCCATAACTCAATTTCCCAAAATCACAAAATTCGACCAAAGCAAAACTACAAATTTATAAAATCTAAATTTTCACTTCTCCAAAATAACAATAATTCATTATAATAAAATCATATACCTTCTTACATAGTCTAATGGTCCTACGCAAAGGGAGTTAGTCCCGTATGATGGGTGGGAGTTGCTGTTTTGCTTTTGCACTGTGAACAATGATTTGATCCATTAATAGGTGCTTAGGCACCACTTCAAGGCAGCAGTTGTGCAAGAACGAAACAATGCATTGTTTCAGATAGCACGCATCACTTCGTGACACCTTTTGATATGTGGTATAAATAGCAATGGGATTGATCCATCTACACTGCCCTGGGGGCGGCCCGTGTGCTCGTTGGTCTGGAGCACAAGGCCCCATTCCGCACCCGCTGTGCTGCCTTCCCCACGGCATCCTCCACGATGCTCCTACCCTTTTCCCTTTCCCTGTCAGGAATAGCAGCAGCGGCAATGAAGGGGGAGGTGGACTTGGTGGCGAGGCGGAATCTAGAGGAGGCAGAGTCGACAACTAGTGAGGGATTGAAGACCTTGAGTGATCCCCAACAGTCACGTAGCAGCGCCGGCAGTTGGTGGTGGTATGGCCGCTCCTCTTCCACGCCGTCCTCATGCCTGCCTCCCCCTGCACATGGGCCCCACCATGCATGATGTTGATATCCAGTGACAAGAGTACAAACAACGCCGCGGTGTGCTGCCTCACCGCGCGCATGTACAACGCGTGCTGCATTGGCATCTACCACTGCTACTGTTGCTCCCACCTCTCCATCTCTCCTAGGCTCCTTTTAATCACTCCACCGCCGTTCACAGCCACATTTGCCACAACAACCAATCGCGGCTCTTGCTGCTACTGCATTGATGCTTGCGCTGCCGATCCAACATCATAGATGTACCCTCGGCGAGGGTCACACCACGATGCACCCACAGGCTCCATGCCAAAGCCTCAACCCATGGTGGACTGGTGGGTGGTGGCCTACTAGGTTGTGGAAATGGTAGGTTACTACTGGGTTGCGGAAGTGGTGGGCTACTGGGCAGATATCCAGTCAGGTAAAATCCGATTTACTGAATACCAAAGGTATTCGGTCGGATAGTAGCTATTCCAAATTTGCTACCGAATCCGTCTACAACTATCTAGATACTGTACCGAATCCAGCCGAATACCTAACCGGCTTCCCAATTCGATACCAACCGGATTTGGTACCGGGTCAGTTAGAAAATACCCGACCCGTTTGCACCCCTTTCCGGTGCATCTGTGTCATGTTTTTTTTTTCAATTTTATGTTTTTGACGAAAATCACTACAACACACAAACAAGTACTAGGATATTCTACAAGGCCTGCTTTGCGTACATAAAAATGTACCAAAATTCAACTCTGATTAGATGATTCGACTCACCTTGACTTGATTCCATATTTAGAGTACATAACCCATGTGGCTAGTATTGGTAGTATCTATGCAGGATTAATCATCAGTGATTTCTTCTACGATTTATCGTCTTCAACGGGTTACTATGGTAAGATCCACACATATAGAGTCCAAGATAGAGTTGCAGACTTTTGACAAAATGAGTTAATTTGGGTTATGCTTAATTGAGAGACCATGTGGAGGTAACCCTGGTTGTATGATGAGTAATTGACACGTGTCCTATTAAGTCTGAGTTTGTTCCAGGTATTTTTATGCTAATTACTGATGCGGATATTTAATTATATCATTTTGTGCGGTGCTATGCAATGTATTTTCTTGTCGGTGATGATTGCAGGACTTTGAGACGAAGTCGTGGCGAGACACGGGTGACCGGACTAGGCACAGGCGGTGCTGAGGTCAGAGCGGTCGGGATGTGTCGAAGACGGCGTGGACTCGAAGTGGTTGCGAGACGTACGCGGCAAGAAAAGAGGAAGCTTCCAGGAAGGTGCAGGAGAGGCGTTTTGGTAAATACGCAAGGCTGCACAAAAGGAAGCGGATTGGGTTGAGAGAGAAAGAGCTAAATGGATTTTATTATGAGATGATTCATTAGTGGAGAGGAATTGTACCCTAATGGGTAAAATTGAGTATAAACCCATTAGTGGAGAGTGGTGTGACCTAATGGGTAAAGTGCATGTAAACCCATTAGTGGAGGCTATAAATAGAGGTGCTCTCTAAGTGGAGAAGTGCACCTTGAGAGAGAGAGAAAGAGAAATGGGTATGAGTATTAGGGTGTCCTAATGCTTGTGCTCTTGGGAGAAATATTTTTGCAAGTTCTAGGGTTCTATTCTCTCCTTGTGTGTGTTCTTGGATGAGACATGGAAGAGTGATGTAAACACTTATGTGTTATATTAATCGTTCATCGCTCTTTGTCTCAACATGAATATTCTTGTTTTATATATTGTGCTATTTCCTTGCTTTCCTTTGAATTAATGTTCTTGTTCTAGTACTACTAAATATATATATATATATATATGCCTTGAACGGGGATATATCTCATAGCGCTTTGGCTAGATCATCCCGAAAGCAAAGTTTGTAGAATCGCTGTGTTTTTGCTCTATGATGGGAAATTAATCTCAAGGTCACTTGACCAACATTTGTCCAAGAGCAAACACTTATTTAGTTCTTAAGGTTTACTACTAAGTGATTTCTAAATGGAGTGTATGTTTAATCTATCTTTCAGGTGCAACCTGCAGTGCTTAGTCTCAGAGTACAGTTTCTCAAACTCCTGCTGTTCTTGAGACTTAGTTTTCAGCAGGGAGAGATTGTGTTTTCTTGTGTGCAGTTTATCTCCTCTTCGGCCAGTTGCATCCCTTCTTTTCTGTGCATCATGAACAGGCTGCTAGTGCCAGCTCTTGGACAGCAGTGTTTGTCTCTGCCTTTTGGGCTGTAAGCAGTAGCATCTTGCTGTTCGGTTACATTTTTTTTCAACAGCAGTAGGGTGCAGTCCTTAATCTGGTTTCGGCTAACTATAGGTGCCTACTTGCTGTTTTCTGTGCTGGCCGAATTCCTGTGCTGATTTCTTGCAGTTCGGCAGTATTGTTGCTGTTTAAGTACTGTTTTGCTGTCCGGACTGCTGGTGGTTGCTGTGCTGATTTATGTTGCTGTCGTGAGCCCCTATTTGCTGCTGATTTGTGCCTGTTTTTCAGCAGTCCAGATTGTGTTAGATTGGTTCAGGGACTGTTCGGTTCTTTGATCTGGAGTCTGTTTGGTTAGCTGCCTTCTCTCTTGCTCCTTGATTCTCTTTTGGGGCCAGCCTTAAGTTCTGTCAAGACTGCACTTTGGACAGCATCAGAGTCCAGGTTTTGGGTCAGTCTGCAGACCTCTTTTCAGGTTTCGGCAGGTGCAGTGCATGTATGTTCGGGCACTGCTCCTTTGTCCAGTTCGGCTAGTTGTGCATGTCAATCTTTGCTGATTTAAACTGCAGTTAGAAGCTTCTCTCTTCCCAAGTTCTGGTCAGCAGTAGTCCTCCCTTTTTAGCTCTTTGGCATCAAGTTTTTCTTTTAGAATCCTTGTTGCTACCCTCTGTTGTTGGGTGCAGTAAGTCTCAAATCTTTTGGTTTCTTCTCGCAGCCTTGTTTCTTTTTATTTTCAGCTTAATAGATCATTTATTTTGGTCTGTAACTTGGTTACTTGTTATCTTCTGCAAGGACTGGCTCTCTTAGTTCTTTTGCAAGGATTGATCTCTAGCTTGCTAGGCTATTTGAGCTCTTCCTTTTTATTTCAGAAAAGTCTTTATCTCTATCTTCTCCTTTTTAAAGTTCAGTGAGCATTTACTTTCTTGCTTCATAGCTATTGTAGCTATTGGAGAAGACTTTTTGGTGCGAATATTTCAGAACCTTTTTAAAGGCACCATTCACCCCCCCCCCCCTCTGTTGACGTTTCCGATCCTTCATTAATCAAGGAGACTTTGAAAAAAACGTCAGTTGTGAGGACAAGTGAATTTGGTGTTTTAATTACTGTTTGGATATGTTACAATTTGAATTGCTTGTGCGACTATTATGAAGGCTTTAGCAATATTAATTGTCAGGAATTTGACGGCACACTGATGGCAGATAGCATGATGCTCTTTGAAATTTTGCTATTTGAAAGTGAAGGTTTTGCTCTAATTTCAGCTTAGGATAAAGCATTTAAGTGCAAGGAGTTTTATTTTTTTATAGATACTACAACATTTGTTCAGTTGTAAGAGTTTCTTTCATCCAGACAGTTTTACAGGAGTAGTTTCAACTATGTTATGGGTATTCAGTTTGATGTACGTAATGGCAACACATGTAAGTTACTTTTTCAATTAGCGTTGTTTGCCGAGTTTTATGTTCCAAGTAGAGCTCATTAGATTCAATGTGATGTGTTATTCGCTATCTATCCAACGCTACAGGAATTTGTTTCACGAGGTTAGTTCCATAGACTCAAGCTTTTGCTGGGGTTATTGAATTACTGAAGACCTAGATTTCTTCGTCTGTTTGTTGATAGCAAGGTGTTTGGACCTACTAGTGGTTTACTTAATTTTGCTTCGCGAGAAGCGTTCGAATAAGACTGTTCCAATCTTTCTTATTGAAGATTAGTCCGATAGACTTTTGAGGCATAAGATATGACGAAGACTTACTTTGAAGAGATTTTCATATTTCAGCTATAGGAGCGAATTCGTCTTATGGTAGAGATTGTTAAAGTGCGATCCAAAATTTGTTATCGTGTCCATGCTGGACACTGCGCCAGGCGTGGTGCTAAGCAGTGCATATGCCAAGCCATGTTAGATGTAGCAATGACAAACTTATCCAACTCTGATTCAGCTTTCTTCTCTGTTAGAGACTCTTGTTTCTTAGTCTATATATGTACCTATGTAAACATACGGTTTAGATTGTTGGATCCGAACCCATCGGATTTACTCCCCGATCTCCAGGTCTTAAATGGGCTACACTCCTGCGCACCAATCCCACAGGTTGCCCACAAGCAAACTCCTCAAGCAACAACCTTATAAGTGGTAGTGGGCATTTTTCCCTCAAAAGACTAGTCTTATGGGTGGGGGGTTCCCTCACACTTATAAGTTGCGCTTTTTTCTCTCCCACAATCCATATAGGACTATTTTTTCTAACAATCTCCCTCTCATACATGAATTGTCATACATGAATTGTGCACACTGCATTCTTAGGAGATGTTAGGTACCAGGCTAAGATCTCCCCTTTTTGTCACACGTCCGTCCATCCAATGTTGATACATATACCATGCTGTGTGTCCACTCCGGGCCCATACGTGCCATGCGTCATATGCCCACGCCCCTGATCCGTACGCGCTCGTGTAACCACGAGGGTCGGCTCTGATACCAAACGTTGGATCCGAACCCGCCAAGTTCACTCCCCGATCTCCAGGTCTTAAATGGGCTGCGCTCCTGCGCACCAAGCCCACGGGCTGTCCGCAAACAAGCCCCTCAAGCAACAATCTTATAAGTGGTATTGGGTCTTTTTCCCCCCCAAAAGACTAGTCTTATGGGTGGGAGGTTCCCTTATACTTATAAATTGTGTTTTTCCTCTCTCACAATCCATGTCGGACTATTTTTCCTAACATAGATGCGTCGAAAATTCATCGTATTTGTAATTTCTCCTCATATCCTGATTTTCGCCTTCATGCGTCCGTAGTTTTTTCTACAAGGATTTTTTTTCACTTTATACGTTCTCTTGATTTTCTTTTTTTTTTTGCCATTTGTTTCATAACTACATGCACGATCGTCTTCATGAGTGCACATGTAGGCGATAAGGCTTCACTGTATCTTAGTAGGATATTTGGTGGTAACCCCATACACACCTTACAATAGCGATATCTATTGTGCCTTGATGCTTTGTTCTTAGTAGGGTGGAAAAAAGTTTGTTAGTGGGATTCATTAGCTCGGTTCAAAATTATTTAATTATACTCGTTAATTGATTAAACATTAAAATAAGTTAATTTTAAATAAACTTAGTTTTTTTTAACTCGGTTTGGCTCGGCTCGTTAGATCACTTCTAAAAGTATTTTATATTTTATATAAAATAATATTAAATTAAGTTATACCAATTTTAAGAAAAACTTAATAAAATTAGAATTTAGCTCGATATCCATCCTAGTTCTATTTAGCTCTGATTAGATACACTCTTCATATTTATTTGTAATCTAACAACATATAATGATGCGTACTCGAAAAGAAAAGAACAATTTTCGCGGCACCACGCGGAAGTTGACAACCCCATTCTAGAGAGTTCCACGACGGCTAACCGCTCCTCTCGACGACCTGTAAAGCAGTTAAACACTCCTCTGGAAGCATCCGTCCGTCCTGCCCCTTTCAGAAGCTGTTAAACACCCCAGCGTCACCTCACCAGTTGCCCAGCCTCACTCTCGAGCCTCGATCCGAGTCACTGACGCCGCGGCCAACCAAACTCCAGCCCTACCTGTCATCGTCAAGCAACGGGATAACGCCGCTCCTAATCAAGAACTCTCTAGAACACCCACAATCCGAACACATGCTTTGGCACGCGGCAATATATAAAAGTGCGTGGACGCACCCGTCTCGGAAGTCGCAAGAGGCACACGCATCGCGACCCCCCGAAATCGCACATCGCAGACATCCCCTTCTAGAAGCTTCCATTCCCCAACACCCCCCCCCCCCCCCAAAATGGACGACTTCGACTTCCCGGCGGCCGGCGGCGAGGACGCGATGGGGGGCTTCGGCGGCGAGGACTACGAGGCCATGAATGACATCTACGCCCGCGCTGGTGCCGGGGAGGACGACGAGGGGAGCTACACCGCGGCGATGAAGGTGGGGGAGGAGAAGGAGATCGGGAAGGAGGGGCTGCGGAAGAAGTTGGTGAAGGAGGGCGAGGGGTCGGAACGCCCCGACGCCGGCGACGAGGTCGAAGGTGCGTGCGGTTCGCCTTTCCGGCGTGATTTTGGGGTTTTCACTTTTTGGTGCCGATAACAAACGGCGAATTGGATTGGGTTGGAATGGTTGTTGACCTGAGTTTGGGACGGATTGGGTGGCGCAGTGCACTACACGGGGTCGCTGATGGATGGCACCAAGTTTGACTCCAGCCGGGATCGCGACACCACATTCAAGTTCACCCTGGGGCAAGGTAACAACAGACTCTAGCGATCTCCTTTTCATCCGTACTAAGACCAAATTAAACCCTTCTTTCAACTACTAGTAGCAAGTCGTGGGGTTTGATTATCGGGAAATTTGTTACCTTGTTTCTTTGAGCACTGTAAATTTAGTACTTTACTAATTTGTAGGTTACAACTAGCAGGCAGACTTGCAGAAAACCTGGTATTCTTGCCTTACGATGATGAATGGGAGAGTCATTAGTGATAGCGTATAATTTCTCTCTCGTTTCACAATTAGCGTCGGGTTATCTACAGTCGAGTGTGTATATGCTCTGCTCAAGCAAGGATTGTTCCAGATTTGATTTACCAGTTTTGTAATCTTACTAGATAGGTTTTCGGCACTTGATCTTGACTGTTGGATCACCAGGACCATTGGATTTGTAATCGTATGAACACGTTTGTATTTCACCCCTATCTGAATGGTTCAATGTTTAAACATAGAGTAGTAGTAGCAGAGTCATGCTTTACATTGTTACTACAGTAATTATTGAAAAAATGGTTTCATGTACGATTGATCAAAATTTTACAACATCGTTGGAGTATTTCCAGATAAATAGCCTGTAACTAAATTACTCTCTCCAGTCACAAAAAGAATGTCGTTTTAGGATACGTGTGGCCAAATTTTCGAAACTTTGGTCATCGCTATCTTTTTAAAAGTATTTAGATTGGATACATGAAATCATATGTGTAGATTTATCTCAAAAAAATACTTTTATAATATTATAATTTTATTGGGTTTTATAAATATATTACTATAGAAATTAGTGGTTAAAGTTGTCTTTAGAGAACCGTGTCGATGTCAAAAACAACATTCTTTTACGGCTGGAGGGAGTACATGAATGACAGGCCAGATATTCGATGATCACTACAGTGGTACTGAAAAGAAATATGAAATGATCTCGAAAAGAAAAATATTAGATGATCATTACTTTTCTTTGCACATTTGGCTTCACTTCTCTTGAAGTCTAGTTGCTTCCGTTTCTTTTTGTAGCTTATTCTTACAAGCAGGGATATTTTTCTAAAGAAACAATTACATTTACATTTTTTGGTTGTGTTTGTTTCATTAGGTCACTAGCTCATGATTTGTCTTCTCCTCTTAATTTATCCTCAAGCCAATGTCTTGTTTCTCTGTCAAAAGTAAATTTTCTTCAATTGGTTAGAAGAAAATATATACTTAGTTTAAAGTTTGTCTGTGGGTTATGCACTTTTGCTGGTGCTGTGGGCTCTGCTAGTTGTACAGAAAGAGTTATGATTAGTGAGGTTACATTTTTTTGGTTGTGTTTGTTTCATTAGGTCGCTAACTCACGATTTATGTTTCGTTAGGTCGCTAGCTCATGATTTGTCTCCTCTTAATTTATCCTCAAGCCAATGTCCTGTTTCTCTGTCAAACAGTTGGGTAGAAGAACATATATACTTAGTTTAAGGTTTGTCTGTGGGTGCACAGTAACCGAAGAGACATGAGTTATGTCCTTTTGCTGGTTCTATGGGCTCTGCTAGTTGTACAGAAAGAGTTATGGTTAGTGAGGGTTTTTTTGGGGAAGTGTGGTTAGTGTTAAAGTATAAGTGAATTGCCCGTCTTTCCTCATCAGCTTAAGCTTTTGGGTGAATTGACTGGTGCATTCAACTCAATATGGTATCAGAGCCAAGAGGTCTTGAGTTCGAGACCCGGTTGGCGCAATTAAATAATAATAATTACAGCCCACTTCTATTCCACGTCTTAGACCTAAGAGAGACTACACGTGAGGAGGAATGTTAAAGTATAAGTGAATTGCCCGTTTTTTCTCATCAATTTAAACTTTTAGGTGAATTGGCTGGTGCATGCAACTCAATAGTTAGTATTTCGAGTTTTCTATTTTAGTACTACAAAAATGTATATTCCATGAGAATTCTGTGCTCCGAATCTGTTTTCTCTGGTGTAATTAAAATAATGTAATTTAAACATCATTTGAAAAGCCAAACAACTAGCATGCTTATCTTTAAATTACAAATCACGGTGGACTTTCATTGAGAAGGTAGTGTTTTCTAAGTGAAACAATGCTGTTACTCTCTAATTACAGGTCGAGTTATAAAGGGATGGGATTTGGGCATCAAGACAATGAAGAAAGGCGAGAATGCTATTTTCACCATCCCACCAGAGCTTGCATATGGTGAGGATGGCTCCCCTCCAGTCATCCCTCCAAATGCCATGCTGCAGTTTGATGTTGAGCTTCTCTCATGGGCAAGTGTTAGGGACATTTGCAAGGATGGCGGCATCTTCAAGAAGATACTAGCTGAAGGCGAGAAGTGGGAGAACCCCAAAGACCGTGATGAAGTTTTTGGTACTGTACCATGTGCTCCGCAGTTGTGCCATAATGCCTTTTCAGTGACCAAATTTGTTAAGTTTTATTCAATTGCTTGGTGCAGTTAAGTATGAGGTGAGGCTTGAGGATGGGACTGTTGTATCAAAATCTGATGGTGTTGAGTTCACTGTGAAAGATGGTATAGTGCTTGCCATTTTTGAGCATTTGCATTATAATTCTGGTTTTGAAAGGGCAGTTTCTCACATTGGAATATTTTCTTTTCAGGGCATTTCTGCCCTGCTATATCCAAGGCTATCAAGACTATGAAGAAGAATGAGAAGGTCCTCCTCACTATCAACCCACAATGTGAGTTTGAAGTAATGTAGTTCAGAACACTTTGGTGCAATTTGGCAGTAGAATCATCAATCATCTCTATTATGTGTCATGTGTGGTGAACAGATGGCTTTGGTGAGCAAGGCAGGCCAGTCTCTGGCGATGACGCTGCAGTGCCCCCTAATGCTACATTGCACATTGATCTTCAATTGGTTTCCTGGAAGACAGTGACTGAGATTGGCAATGATAAGAAGATCTTGAAGAAGATCCTCAAGGAGGGTGAAGGCTATGAGCGCCCCAACGACTGTGCAACTGCCAGAGGTATGTGGTTACATAACATGAATAAGTCTATTTTACCCCCTCAACTCTTATCCAAGTCTGGAATTCAACCCTCAATTTTAAAAACCGGGCATTTTGCATCCTCGAACTCTCAAATTCGGGCAAAATACCCCCCTTGCCTGAAACCACCATGGTTTTGGCTGACGTGGCACGTACGTGTCCAAATTTAGATAACATGGCATCAACGTGGACTCATCACTCATTCCTCTTCTCCATCTCCTCAATCTAGATCTCTCTCACTTCCCATTCTCTTCTTTGCTCAAGCCCACCAGCCGCCACCCACCTCTTCCTCCACCTCATTGTACATCTGCCTCCACCCTGCCTACGCTAGCTGCTGCGCCTCCCATGAGACGAGACACCCTCGAGGCTTGAGTTGTGTAGGTCCGTGTGCCAACTTGAGCTAGGTTGCCAAGGTTAGTTTAATGGCAGCCTTGGCAGCCTGTGGCAAATCTCCCCACCACGAGTGTTGCACTTGGATCCGCCTGGTCGCAGTTTCACTGCTGCTGGCTGTCCACACGCACCGCATTGGTGCCTCCCACTTGTTACACATGGGGGATCTTCATCATATACCCTCCCCACATTTGAGAGTTTCAGGATTTACCCTCCCCACTCAATGACATGTGGGGTCGGGATGAGTCACTGACACGCGGGCCGAAGGGTAAATCCTGAATTTCAATCTAAGGGGAGGGTATATGATGAATAAATCCTCTTTATATGTTGGCCTTTTGGCCCATTGGAATCCTAAGGGTCCATTCATAACATGGTATGAGCCCAGGAGAATCCTAGGGTTAGGGTTTTCCAACCCTAGCCGCCCCCGCTGGTCGCCATCGCTGCCGTGTCTCCCCCTCTTCGTGTGCTCCTGCGCTTGCGCCCACATCTACGCCACCGCTGTGCCAGGCTTGGTCACACCTGTGCCTGCATCGCGCCGCTGTCAGGCTGCCTCCTGGTCACCGCTAAGCTCGGATCCAGCCCTCTCCGCTGCCACCTCGCCTGGATCTGTCTACAACCGGCCTCTGTCACAACCTGGCCACAGCTATGGTCTTCTTTCGCATATGATGGCTACCCATAGTGCTATCCCAATTCCGAAGGTCATCTTTGACGGGATGAACTATCGCGAGTGGGCTATGCACATGCGGATCCACATGAGGATGGTGATGGCGTGCTGCTGCTACGACCAATGACGATGGCATAGCATCTGCATGGACGCTGGGCACCTGTCCATCCAATCCGATTTTATGGATCTCCAAGTGGGTATGGAATTTGAGGGCTTGGACTGGTTTCTGACCTAGTTTTGCCTCTATTTGGTTTGATTAGACCCCAACTTGGGGTGCTTTTGAGGAGGCTAGCAGAGGCACGGCCCCCGGCTCAGCTGCTATGGTGTGCAGTATGATCTCATGCACATGGTAGAATCATAGCGGCATTGCTCCCTCTCAGCTGCTGTGGCGACGACCTTGCCTGGGCTCGCCCATGGCTCTCGGCGGCATAGCCCATGGGGAGGATGGTGATGAACAAGATGAATTTAGTGGCTATCAAATCCTTTTTTTTCTTGTTGATTAAGGTGCTAGTCAATCAAAACTTGTCCACATAGATGTGCCATGTCAGCGACGCTGAAGCTTGGTGTGCCATGTCAACGAAATTTGGACATGTAGGTGCTCACTCATCCAAAACCATAGTGGTTTTGGGTGAGGGTGGTATTTTGCCTGGTTTTGAGAGTTCAGGGATGTCAAATGGCTGGTTTTGAAGTTGAGGGTTGATTTTCAGACTTGGGCAAAAGTCCGGGGTGGGGGGGGGGGGGGGTGTAAAATGAACTTATGCTCTCTTTTTTAACATGATCTCAGAATGGAATTCATAATAATGTTTTTTTAGATACATGACAATGTTCTTGCTCTGCAGTGAAGCTTATCGGGAAGTTGGAGGATGGTACCATGTTTGTCAAGAAAGGTCATGATGGTGAGGACCCATTTGAGTTCAAGACTGATGAGGAGCAAGTCATTGAAGGGCTTGACAAAGCAGTACTTAGCATGAAGAAAGGAGAAGTAGCCTTGGTGACTATTCCCCCTGAGCATGCGTTTGGTTCTGATGAAACAAAGCAAGATCTGGCTGTGGTTCCTCCTAACTCAACTGTTTATTATGAACTGGAGCTTGTGTCTTTTGATAAGGTAACTGAGCCTTAATGTCAGAGTGTATGTCTTTAACAATTATTGATCGTTGATGAAAATCTAAATCCTCCCTGCCATTTCGTGCAGGAGAAAGACTCATGGGACTTGAAGGACAATACTGAGAAGATTGAAGCAGCTGCTAAGAAGAAAGATGAAGGGAATGTGTGGTTTAAGATGGGCAAGTATGCCAGGGCTTCTAAGAGATATGGCAAGGTCACAATTTTAAGCCTCTTGCTTAAAATAACCTTATGCACCTGCTTTGCATTAAATTGATGCTAACACCGAAGTATGTTCTGCTCTATACCAGGCTTTGAACTTCATCGAGTACGACAGCTCCTTCAGTGAAGAAGAGAAGCAGCTATCCAAAGCACTCAAGGTGAGCTGCAAGCTCAACAATGCTGCATGCAAACTGAAACTTAAAGACTACAAGGAAGCGAAGGAACTGTGTACCGAGGTATTATACACAGAAACTGAACATCTTGTCAACTATGTAGTTCTAATAAGAGATTACCTGGGCTGAGTATGGATAATGGTGTTCAGGTCCTGGAACTTGACAACACAAATGTGAAGGCATTGTACAGAAGGGCACAAGCACACATCCATCTTGTTGATCTTGATTTGGCAGAGCTGGATATCAAGAAAGCACTAGAAATAGATCCAGACAACAGGTAGTCCTTAGTGCCATGGAATTTGATCGAAGTCTGTGCGTACTACCAAATACCAACCTTTTGCAATACTGAAGTTGGCTTGAAGAATTCCTCCTAGAGGCTAGCTGACTAGCTAATTCTGTCGTATGGCATGTACCATAGAGTAACTACATAGAGACAATTTGTTTTGTTACATTGACGCATTCAAGACTTCACAGTTTTTCTGCAAAATTTGTTCTGGATGTTGGGAGAAGTAATATTCCTAGTGTTTCTCAGGGATGTGCAGAAGGAATACAGGAGGCTGAAGGAGAAGGTCAAGGAGTACAACAGAAGGGACGCCAAATTCTACGGCAACATAATTTCCAAGCTGAGCAAGCTGGAACAAACGGAATCCGAGGTAAGTTCCCTCCTCCGCCACCGTTCTGCCACCATGTGCCTGTACTACCTTGAACTGTCGTTTTGCAGTTGGTTTACTCTTGTGCTGTTTCCAGGGCTGCAGAACTCGGGGAGAAAGCAAGAAGCAGGGCCTACGGCCATTGGCCCCGCTGCTTAGAAGGCTTTTAACGACCGATGGTAGTAAGGAGTCCACGCTGTGGCTTGTGCTGCGGCTACTGATCCCAGTGATGCTAGTGATTGCAGTTTGTGCGGCTTACTACATGCAGAGCGGAGTTACTGAAGTAGACTGCATTAACTGTTAATTGACTCGTTTGTATGTTCAGGTTGCCTAGGGTCTGTCGGGACAAGTGTTATTCCTATTTTTTCCTATTTTTCCTTTTAAGAAAATGTGTTGTTCATAGCATATATATTTGCTAAGCTGTTGCATTGAGCGTGTAGGAATTGTCATTCTGTCCGCTGAATACAGGGAGACAATACACATTTCTCTTGTGTGTCCTTTTGACTGCACTATTTTGTATAAGAGTAGCGTCTAGGGCATAATGTCCCTGTTTCAATGAAGAAACACAACGAAGTTTTACAGAAAAAACATCTTCAAATGCGAGCAGATGACAATGGTTTTATCTAGAAAATGCAGATAGATAGCCTTATGGACCTTAAGCACAAATCAACCTACGTACTGACTGCCGCGATAGAGCGACGAATTACTCTTATCAGAACTAAACAACAATTCCAACATTTCCAATCAGCACATTATACATCCAGCCTCCGGCAAGTCGCCAGTTACTCTTTACTCATTCAATCTAGGGTTTGTTCGACATGGCAACATTGAAGTATAGTTGTTGGATCGAGACGTGAGATCTTCCGTTGTAGCAAGTCAAGATGTGGACAGTACTAGTGTACATGCATTTGGACGATGCTTTGCTAGGGCAAGACAAAATGCTTGCTGCATGGCCCGCTGAGGAGAAGCAGAGACAAGATCGTAAGGCTCTAGAAGAGATAAGATCATAAGGCTTCATCTCAAATTCATCTTTATCTATCAAATAATATCCTGCGTGATGTCTTAGAGGATACAATCGCTGACCGCTGCATTATGGTTGAAGTTAGAACAAATTTGCATGATAAAATATGCTACCAACAAGACGCATAAGGAGCAAAAGCTTTACTTGCACAAGTTGCCAGAAGCAGGATAGCTGTTGGATCACCTATCGGTATTTAAAGAAATCATCTCTGACCTAGAATCGATGGAGATAAAATATGATGACAAAGATTTAGGTCTTATTCTTTTATATTTGATGCCTAGTTCCTATTTAACTTTTAGAAATACCACATTATATAGTCGAGATAACACTCTTAACGAAGTTTATGAATCCTAACGAAAGTTCAAGTTCACAAACAGAAAGCTTGGTTGTCTGTGGAAGGTAAAAGGAGAAGAGTGTGAATGGTGACTCTAGAGGCAAAAGCTCGAACAGGTACTACAGAGGCATATTGAAGTCCAAAAGCAAGTATAAATCGTGCAAATATTGCAAGAAAGGGGGACACGACATATCCGAATATTGGAAGCTACAGAACAAAGAGAAGAGAACTAGAACTTATATGTAGAATGGTAAATCTGATGATGAAGGTTAAGCCACTGCTGCTGTGATTCAGCCTATACTTTCATATGTGCCCTAACAAGGATTGGTTCCCTACATATGAAGCTATGTTAGATGATTCTATGTTAATGGGAGATAACTCATTATGTAATGTTGCAAGCATTGGATCAGTTGAGATCAAGATGTTGATGGAACTTTCATAACCGTGTTAGATGTGCGACATATTCTAGATTTGAAGAGCAACCTCATCTTTTTGAGTACTCTTGGTGCTAAAGGATACGAGTATTTTAATGAAAGTACAATTTTAAAGGTACTGAAAGGTTCTATTGTTTTGATAAAAGCTAACATGAAATCTGCCAATTTGTTCCATCTGCGAGATACTACAATATTAGGTAATGTTGTTGCTATTTCAAGTTCATTATCTAATTATAATGCTTTTAATCTTTGGCATATACAGCTAGAGCATATGAGTGAAATCATTTTGGTAGAGTTAAACAAAGAGAACTCCTTGAAGGAAAATGTATCACCAAGCTGAAGTTCTATGAGCATTATGTCATTGGCAAACATGGGAGGGTGAAATTCAACACACCGGTTCACACTACAGAAGGTATTCTAGATTATGTAAATTCTAATTTATGGGGACCATCTCGCAAGCCATCATTGGAAGGTGGTCATTATATGTTGATTATTGTTGATAATTACTCTAGAAGAGTTTGGCCTTATTTCTTGAAGCATTAGTCAGAGAAATAGACTGAAAAGAAAGTTAAAGAAGCTTCGCACTGATAATGGGATGAAAATATATTCTAATGAGTTTAACTCATTTTGTAAGTCAGAAGGCAATCAAGGCATCGTAAGACACTACACTATTCCTTATACACCTCAACATAACGATGTAGTTGAACAAATTGATAGAACATTATTTTGAAGGTTCGTTGCATGCTATCTAATGCTGGTTTGTCTATATTTTTTTGGGCAGAAGCCACTTCCATAGCTTATTATCTTATTAATTGGTTGCCCTCTATCGCCATTGGTAAGAAGACTCCAATTGACATATAGTCTGGTTCACCAATAAATTATTCAGAATTAAGAATATTTTGTTGTTCTGTTTATTCTCATGTTGAAAATGGTAAATTGGAGCCAAGAGCATCTTTCTTGGTTATAAATACAGTGTTAAAGGATATAAGTTATAGTGTCTTGAAACTAAAAAGGTTATTATTAGCAGAAATATTATCTTTAATAAATTTGCTATATTACATTATAAGCCTTCTATTAATGTTCCTTCTGAGAGTCAATAGAAATCAAGTGTGAAGGTGGAGAATGTTGTTGATTCAGGATATGCACTAGACAAAGAAAATGATGTTGTTAAAGATACTCCTATTATTGTACATCTACCTACTGTTGTGCAACCACCACAACGTTTTGTTGCAGTGGATTGGGAGAGGAGGCCAATTCAAAAGACTAAGAGGTTAACTAAAGAAGCTAATGTTGTTGCTTATGCTTTGAATGTGGCAGGAGATATTGAAGGTAATGCAGAACCTTCAGCTTATTCAAAGGCTATTACTTCGGTTGTTTGCAAGATGACCGTCATACATGATAAGATGGACTCACTTGAGATGAATGGTACTTGGGAGCTGGTAAAATTGCCAAAAGAGAATAAATATATTCGTTGTAAATGGATCTTTAAAAGAACATAATGTATTTCTCCTACCGATGAAGCAAAGTATAAAGCAAGGTTAGTTGTTGAAGGTTACAACTAGGTTCTAGATATTGATTTCACTAATGTCTTTTCCCTAATTGTGAAGCATAATTCCGCTTTCACTTTACTCAGTATTGTTGCTATGCAAGATTATGAGCTTAAACAATTAGATGTAAAAACTGCATTTTTACACAAGAAGTTAGAAAAAGATATTTATATGGAGGAAGTAGAAGATTTTGTTGTTTTTGGAAAAGAAAATCTTGTTTGTAGGTTAAAGAAATCTTTTTATAGTTTGAAACAATTATAAAGAAATCTTTTTATAGTTTGAAACAATCACCTAGACAATGGTATAAGAGATTTGCCTTATTTATGATCTCTCAGAATTTTAAAGATCAGATTATGATAGCTATGTTTATCTAAACATTGTTAATGGTTCAACTATATATTTGCTTCTTTATATTGATGATATGTTAATTGCTACAAAAGATAAGATAGAAATATAAAAGCTAAAAGCACAATTGAGCAGTAAATTTGAGATGAAGGACTTGGGTGCAGTAAAGAAGATCCTTAACATATAGATTATTAGATAGAGGCACTATGACAAATTATACGTAAGTTAGCAAGGGTATATTTGAAAGGTCTTTCGACACTTTAACATGCATCATGCCAAACCTATGGATATCCCTTTAGTTGCATATTTCAGATTTTCTTGTAAGTTATGTCCATAGTTAGATAATAAAATTGAGTATATATTTAGAGTTCCATATTCTAGTGTAGTTAATTCACTTATGTATGCTATAGTATGTTCTCGTCCTGATTTGTCTCATGCATTGAGTGTTGTTAGTAAATACATAGCTAATCATGGTAAAGAGCATTGGAAAATGGTTTAGTGGATTTTTAGATACTTGCATGGTACTTCTAATGTTTGTTTACAGTTTAAAAAAACTAGAGATGTACTTATTGGGTATATAGACTCAGATTTTGCAGGCGAATTAGATAAAAGAAGGGCACTTACTAATTATGTATTGACTATATTGGAGAGGATGTGTTGTTAGTTGGAAAATAAGTCTGCAAGCTATTATCTCGCCTTGTCTACCACAAAAGAAGCTATTTCTGAAGCATATAAAGAAGCTATTTCTGAAGTCCCTAAGCTATTATCTCGACTATATATGGCTATTTCTGAAGCATATAAAGAAGCTATTTGGCCGAGAGGTTTGTTTACTGAACTTTGTGGAAGTACTTCTTGCACTACTATATTTTGTGATAGTCATAGTGCTATTTACCTTATGAAGGATTAGATGTTCTATGATAAAATTAAGCATATTGATATAAGATATCACTATATTCAAGACATCATTGCTGAAGGTGATATTAAGATTCGCAAGATAAGTACTTATGATAATCCAATTAATATGATGATAAAGTCAGTTTCTGCTACTAAGTTTGAGCTTTGCTCAGGCTTAGTTGGTATCACAATTTAGTCCTATGGATTTTTGGTGCAAGATTATTTCTTGTTTGGAATTCTTGATCATTCTTTGATTACTATAAGAGGGAATTCGTCTTAACGTAGAGATTGTCGATTATGAGATATGTATTCTATTTGATGATGTGGATTGTGGTGGCGGAGATTAGGCCATCTTTTTTGATATGTTTCCACTTTCGACTATGAGTCGTTTTGTTCCTCTTATATATATCCTTGTAGCCGCACACTACTATAGAAAACCATATCACAGACGGTTCAAAAATGTCATCACAGACAGTTTTCTGAACCATCTGAATTTATGGGTCAGTGATAATCGAAGGTTATCACAGACGGTTTTCGAACCGTCTATAGTGTAAATATCGACGGTTTGTAACTAAAAACCATTTGTGATAGTTATAATCACAGACGGTTTGTAACTCAAAACCGTATGTGATATATCCATATCACATACGGTTTGTAACTCAAAACCATCTGTGATATATCCATATCATAGACGGTTGGTAACTAAAAACCGTCTGTGATATAGCGTTTAGTATTAGACTTTCTGTAGTAGTCACATGAGATTGTCCACTGATTAGTAACTCTTGTCATAGTGATCATCGCCGATTTGTGTCTCACTTTTTTATAATATTTTATTTTTGCCATGTCGTTTCTAACGCTAGCATTGGAAAAAAAAAAGGAAGAGTCGGTGGTAGCTGGCTTCATGGCGCCGCCGCCAGTGTACCTCTCGTTTGCCGCGAGACACAAAGTTTGACGTACTGACTTGGGTAAGGAGCCGGGTCATTAACCGATTTGTCGAAGGCAACGTGCATACTGTGTCATTACTATTATTTGCCCGGAAGAATCTGGGCACCGGCTACCGTGAAGCGTAGCAGCACCACCAACGCCAGTAGGCCCTCCACGGGAAAGGTCGGAGTCACAGCTCCCCACCGCTGGACCCGGCTTGTCTAAGGAGAGACCAACAGGGTATTTATGCTGGTGATCACTCTGATTAATAGACGATGTGGGATTAATTAGTGGAGAAATCTGGAGTGATTCTTGATTTACCCAAGCTTGGTGGCATCTCGAAGCGCACCTGGTTTGCAGCCCATCTAGGCAGCGGCAAGCCTAGCACCATCTCGGCCTTTTCTTTTCCTGGGAGCCGGTCTCTTACTCTCAAGGAAAGTCATGGAGCCAGAATTCAAACCACTCCTATTTGCAAATTGCAAGGTTTCTGTTTTACGGTACAACTTGCTAAACATTACACTCGAGCTGAATTTATTCAATTTGGCCCGTATGCATATACACACTCGAGAAGTAAAGCAGGTGACAATGATGTTTTGGGGGGGCCAACATTGCAAGAGATCGATGCACACGCTAGTGATGCAGTCGCAGTTTTGATTCGGCCACTTATTAATTAATGCTGATTCCTTTTATTAGGAGAAAGTACCTCGTTGACCAACCTCTGTAGGTTGACCCAGGAGGGCCCACCTGGCAGTGTCGCCATGGCTGCCCTCTCCTTCCATTCCACAGCCCGCCTCCTCATCTCCTTCCCTTTCTCCCCTCCCATCACCTCCCTGACCAACCCCGCCACCTCCCCCTATCAACCTTGCCACCGACATCGACGCCGATGCGCCACTCCGTTCGAGCGTACCGGCAGTTTGTCTGCTCATCAGCGCCGAACGGCCAGCACAGCATGGGCACCCCGATAGAGATGCTGTCGAGCATCGAGTTCCATCCACAGTGCGTCAGGAACGCGCCGACCGCCTCGTGCCGGAGCACGGCCTCCTGGGGGCACCAGCTTGTCACGTAGCACCTTCCCTTTGTCTCCTCCACCAACTCTGGCGGCAACACGGAGATAGAGTCGCCCGCGCCCTTCGCTTGGTCGTCTCTGATCACCCACAGGAAGTCGTAGCCGCTCTTGGCCAACCCCCACGCGAACTCCACCAGCTGTTGCCTCGTCAAGAGAACTATGCTCCCGAAGCTCACATACACCACGGAGCGAGGCCGCTTGCCCCGGAGCCACTCGAGGCAGCCGTTGTCCTCCTTCCAGAGGTTGGCGACCAGCGCGTCGAGCGGGCCGCCGGCGGCATGCGCGGCGGCGAGCAGCGGGAGCGGGCCGACCGTGTAGATGGGCGACAGGGTGGTCGACATGGCGTCGACGACCTCGCCCTCCAGCTCGTCGAACGTGTTAAGGACGACGGCGGACGCGGTGGTCCGGAGGCACTCCATGTAGCGCAGGACGGCGGCGAGCATGACGTCGTCGGGGTCCGTCGTGCGGATGAAGCTAACGAAGTCGCCTAAGCGCATGTCCTTGGGCATCCCCGGCACACAGTCGATCAATGTGTTGTCGAGGTATCCATTGCTCAGCTGATCTGCATCTGCTTAAAACAGAGCAAAACGTTGCCTCTACGTTTAGGATGCATGCATCGATGGGATCTTGAGTTCCTGTCATACCTTTGAGTGGAACTAATCCCTTGTCGATGAGCAGCCGGCATTGCAGGGACGCCATGAGTCCGCAGGCGCTCGTCGTCCAGAATGCCACGGCCGGGAGGCCCATCTCCCTGGTGGCGAGCAAGATGTAGTCGATGTCGGAGATGACGCAGGTCGCCGGTGCCCCGGAGGCGGCAGCGTCATCGAGGAGGTACTTGAACTGCGGCACGGAGGCCTCGAGGGAGGAGAGAAGGGCGCCCATGTCCTGCAGAGTGTAGCCGTCGCCGTCGTCTTCGTCGGACAGGGACGGCAGACCGTCGGGGACGGCGGCGAAGCGGAAGCCCGGGGCGCCAGCGAGAGCGGCGTCGCCCCGCGAGCGGAGGAAGCGGCGGCGGTTACGGTGGGAGTGGACGAAGGTGACGTGGACGCCGCCCGTGGCGTGGAAGAGCTTGGCCAGGTGTAGCGCCGCCGAGACGTGGCCCTGCACCGGGAACGGGAAGAACACCGCGTGGGCTGGCGCCGCCTGCATGGCCGTATCGAGTTCCTGCAGGTGCGCACGTGCTTCTAGGGAGGCTAGCTTAGCCAGCCACCTCAACTACCTCCCATGTACAGCAACTCTCTCTTGTCATTCCTCTATGTTCTTGACGCTGTATGTTAGAGTTAATCTTATTTTAGTATATTTGGTTTATTCTTGGAGTTTATTTTGTATTTAGAAATTATACATATAGAGTAGGGAAAGGTAGTAGATGTCGAGTGGGTTTCTTAGTCCGCTTCCATGTGCGTGTGTCAGATATATATTAGTATATAAGCAATAGTAATATATGAGTTAGGAGATAAGAAAGAGATAAGAAATGGAAAAGTGGAGTGCTTTGTGGCTCCGAAAAATATGGATCTCGTGTTCGTGCAGCGTGCAGGAAGGAAGCCATCACGTAGAAGAAGAGGGAGGCTAGGTGCTGTAGTGAAGACTAGAAAACAGTATTGCTGCTGTGCATCACGTGAATGTGCTGCTTTTGCTGTCCAAGTGTAAAGAGTTGCAGAGGTGTTGCATGCTTCTTTTGCATGTAGATGTCTTGGGTCTGTTTGATATAGTTGTGACATCTGATTTTTGGTTGAAATTTTTAAATTTTAGCTATTTGTGACAAAGATTATGGGTAGAGAAATAATCGTTTACGATTTTGGATTATACAGATGTTGGGTTTATAATATGTACTATAATTAATTTGTAGATCTTGTCTTGAAAAATATTCTGTTTAAAAGTTAGGTACTGTAACAAAAACCAAAAACCGTTTTTAGAAACCGAAAAGAACAGGCCTCAGGAGTGCGTCCAATGGCGTAAGGAGTGATATGCTCTGGAGATAATTATAGAGATGATTATATCACTTTTATATTTATGATTTTTTGAATAATATATTATTTTATCCCTTGAATATATATCTTTTATATTGATCAACAAGTATATGATTTATTCGTGAAACTCTTTATTTATGTTTTGATATTATTTTAAATTATCTTTGATCTTATAACATTATATGGAACAATTATAATTTACAGATCAGCACATATATTGATTGATGATCATGTCATTACTACCGAAAACGTTATCACATACGGTTCAAAAATATCATTACAGATGGCTTTTGAACCGTCTGTGATGCAAATATCACAGACGGTTTTAACTACAAACCATTTGTAATAGTTGATTATCACAGACAGTTTCCAGTCGAAACCGTCTGTGATATATAAGTATCACAGATGGTTTCAACTACAAATCGTCTGTGATAGTTAAATATTATAAATGGTTTCAACTACAAATCATTTGTGAATGCCCTTTGAAACAAGTAGATCAACACAGTATATGTCCAATTCACATTCATTCGTTTCAGAAAAAAAAATATCTATTTCACAAATCAATTACTTGAAATGAAATAAATTATCTGTTAACAAATACACACATATACAATAAAGGTCAATAATCAAATTCATTCTACATTGTAGAACTCTTCATCTGATTTTATGACTTTAGATATCAAAAAGTACGCACACTCTCCTCAAATTTGTGCGAGTTCAGCTTGTTCCAACGCAGTTGTGCGATAGGCGCAGACTGTCGATAGGAATATCAATGTCATGTGTACATATATAACTTGATAAGTATGAAATAATTATTGTAAGATTGACAAACCTGAGGATCGTTGATCTTCAAGGAATCGATGAGCTGTTGTATAGGGTGGCAAACATAGAATCCACATGTGTTGCCCAGCGGCTGCTGGCGGCACTGCAAAAATAGAATTTGTTAATTCGAGAGGCATTACTACGAAGTGTTATATGGATTAATGTGTAGTAGCAAATACCGAAAAATTTTGAACATGTCGCAGGGCATTGGTCCCTCACTTCGATTTTCGTACCTCTACAACGTACGTGGCGAACGACTTACGTGATTCCAAAAAGTTAGCCTTAGTTATTGAAAAAGAAAGAAAGACTACAATACAATTACGTATGTTGGAAATGTATTTACCTATCGATTAATCGTCTGACAACTGTGAAGTCGGTTTTATTCTTCTTTAGGCAATCAAGGTATATTATCTTATTCCATTTTGGTATAATTATAATTAGAATCCAGTGGAACCTACACAGGTATGTCATCATGGTCATTAAACTTAATCTTGTGTTGTTTATAAAGTAGAAATCAACAAGTATAACCACTAGTGCAACACTTACCCTTGGTTGTAGGGTATAAGTATAAATTCCTTATTACTGTGAGCCACCAATGTCGTTGTAATGTACTTCTCGACGAAGGATGCATCCTCCTTGATAGTATCTATGGCGACCAAGCGTGAGTCGAGAAAACCAATGGTGATTTCAATAATCTGACTTCAGTCATCATGTATCTATATATATATACACACACACACACACACAAAAGCAACAAGTCATATATAATATTTATTGGTATTACATGAACATAGACCGTGATTGTACATACTTACAGTGTCTAGCATCAAACGAGTGAGGCGTCGAGGGCATGAGTGTGAAGAGATCGAATAAATCCTCGAAGGTCACTATGAAGACACAATCATGAACATCGTGCTGCAAATGATGTGTCCTGAATTTGACGATGAGACCCGAGCACTGTTGTCCCTCCGTCTTATTGGCCTGTTCTATATACCATGTATGTAATCTCTGGCAACTTAGTCCTAGGGTTAGGAGGCACTCTTTCGAGACGATCATCGGCTCGCCTAACATGAATTTCTGGGCCAACGGCAAGTAGGGGATATCATCATCGGTGTTTGTTGATTTACCCTTGTTGCTTGGGCTGTAGGCTGACTTCACGATAGTCGACTGTAAAGGTAGCTCCGGTGCAGATAGGCCCCGTGGTTGTAGCACCAGTATAAGTTGCTTGGGTAGGAATAGCACCCGTGGTGTTTGCACCAGTACAGGTAGCTCTGGTGCGGATAGCCCTTGTGTACCTGGCATCAGTGTAGGTAGCTCGCGGATAGCCCCTATGGACCTGGCACCGGTGCAGGAGCTTCCAGGCATATGTCTCTTTTGGGCTACTGGATGAATATTCTAATGGCTTGCCCTAGAGTCACGATCTCGTCGTTCGGGGGCTTCTGTAGCGGGACAACCTCGAAATTAGCATAAACTCCGTCCACATTCACTTTTTCGAAACCTGGCGCTAAAATTACACCGTATACTAAGGCCCCAGGACCAGGCGGATATGCCTGGCTTCAAGCAATGAACAGGGTAATAGAGGCATATCACACGTGGAGTTTACACTTTGTAGTCACCTACATAATGATACAAAATTAGTTACTCCAACAGGCCTATCAAGGGATCGAGCATTCCAGATACAATAATTATTACCAAGATGTCATCGACAGAAAATCTGTGGTCGCTTTCCGTTGTAGGGTTGGACGCATAGCTACTCCAACAGTTGGGAGGCTGGCTAGCATAGGATCGACAGGCATTTCCTGCTGATTTTCTCTATACCTTTGTATCTCATCTCTAACATAATCAGTGAACTCCACTCTAGGGGATGACTTAATCTCCTCTCGTAGCTGTGCCTCGCGCTCATCTTTGGCTCTCTTCCTACTCCGGTATGATTTGGAGTCCTCTGGGAAACTATGTTTCTAAGGAACATAAACACTATGGTCTCTCGTGCGACCTGGGTGCTCTTTGTTTTCTAGGGTTACGGAGAGTATATCTCTTTCTCTAATTGCTTAGAATAATCCTTGGGAATATTCTACACTCAGCGCTTCCTATAAGATCCTGACATATCATTTCACTTTCTATGAAGTTATGGAGTAGTTATAAGCTACGTAGTTTGATATCTTACCAGGCGGTGGGACACTTCCTCGTCTGCGGGGTTTTGGAAGGAGATGTCCCCCGACGATAGGGTAGATGACCTCGCTCTAATCCAATTTCAACCGCGCTCATCAGGAATCGTGGCAAATAGTGGGGAGGTGTCCTGCAGGATTGCCTGCTTGTCCTTCTTCCTCCATTGTGGGATTTTACCTGCATACCCAGCTATACCGAGTTTGTAGGGTACGTGTTTTTTGCTTGGAGGGCCCTGTGCACCGCACTTGTACTCCTAAAATTTTCTGTCGTCTTCATCGCTACAAACTTTTTCCATTGTGGTTCCAGAAATGGATACTTATGAAATGGCGTCAGATTCTTCTCTACGTATTGCTTAACAAATAGGCTTTTGAAGTCCTTCCATACTTTGCACGTCGCTAGCAACGCATGTAGTTGCACAGAGTCATAGTGTTCTTCTGATATCTCGAACGATGCAAAAATTTCCGTCAGGAGCTCACTTTTCCAAGCTTCGATCACGGTCTTCCACGAATTGAATGTGATCTCAATCTGTTCTCGTGCAACTATTTTGATCATTCTTCGGAATGCGGACACTACTCGGCGATGATTAAGAGGGGTCCTAGATGCATCGACATCCGTGATGGTAAATTGGCTCTCGGGCTTTTTCGATAATCCTCTTCCATAGCATTTGGATTTTCTAGAGGATGGTGCATCACACGCATCCAGCAATGATGATGAAGAATGCACGGATGACATGTTCCTATATGAAAATTAAGCACTAGATAGCATATATATATATATATATATATATATATATATATATATATATATATATATATATATATATATATATATATATATATATGAAAATGACATGAAAGTACATGTATTACGTCTCAAAGCAGATATACAATTCGGAATATTAACATATTGCAGTATATTCAATAGAATAAGCATGTGAGCATATAAATTCTGCATAATCCATAGATTAATGATTATCTTGTGCTCTCAGTTTGAGGAGTTGCACAAGTTATTAGAAAATTGACCTTCTACAACTCTTTGTCAATTTTCAGTAATCACAGTGACAACTCCTTACACTTCTACTAGTTTGATTATGCAATATTAGGTTAGTGCAATACAATATCAATAGCATAAAAGACAGCTAGTAGACCTCAGCCAAAATCAATCACTAATAACAAATTTATGCTACTGCGGAGACGATGATTATATTCGGCAATTGCATAAACAACATGTATATATATATATATTCGGCCAAGGATCAATAATAGTATGCTGGACAGAACAAAAACTGTACCAAGGTGATTGACAAAGCTAGCAATTACACACAATAGAGATAATCAACCGTATATGAAAAGATCACACTAGCAGATAAGTCTAAGTTGTCACTGTAATCTCAATTTGACAGAGATCCTCATTGAGCAACTAAAATCCCATAATCTATTATGCAAATGACCTCCCAGTGCTAGATCTTACCGCAAAATTTTAGAAATAATAACTAGCACAGCTGACACAAAGCAATCTCACAGAGCAGTGGCACTTCAAGCCACCGTGATGGCAAAAATGGCTAGGGGAAGGCGGTGTGAGGCAGAGGTACTAGGGTTAGGAGAGGACGGCAAAATCCGTACTTACAAAGCTCTAGGGAGGAGGTGGGCCGTCGGATTCGGGGGAGGAGGAGGGCATCGGGTGTGGAGGAGGAGGACGCCGAACTCGGAGGAGGAGGGCATCGGGGACGGGGGAGGAGGGCCGCCGGAGTCAGGGGAGGAGGAGGGCGTCGGGCACGGGGGAGGAGGAGGGCACCGAGCTCGGGGGAGGAGGAGGGCCGCCGGACTTGGGGGAGGCGGCGATGGGCTCGGGGGAGGCGGTGTTGTTAAGTGAGGGCTGGTGTAGCGTAAGTACAGTGCAAATAAACGTAGAGTGCCATATATATAGAGGTAAAAATCACAGACGATTCGATTTGAGAACTGTCTGTAATATTTACCATCACAGACGGTTCTATTTTAGAATCGTCTATAAAGATTTTTTATTACAAATGGTTCTATTTGAGAATCGTCTGTGATATGTATCATCGCAGACGGTTCTCAAATACAACCATCTATAAGACGAAATCATAGATAATTTTTCTTTACAACCATCTGTGAAGATAAATATACATAAATGTAAATTCATATATATATGACTCATTCTCATATACATTAATGCAAATTCACATATATATCACACATCTTATATACATAAATACAAATTCACGTGTATATATATATATATATATATATATATATATCACACATTCTTATATAAATAAATATAAATTCACATATATATTACATATTTTATATAATAAATGCAAATTCACATATATATCACACATGCATTCTTCTATATATAAATGCAAATTCACATATATAGCACACATTCTCATTCCACTTACTTATTTTCTTTAAAATTAGCCCTTCATGATGATCGACGTGTATGTAGCTAGTTTCGTCATGTTGTTCTTTCTCGACCCTTATGTCGTTTCCAAAAGGAGATAGCTCGTCAAATTGATTGTATTTGTCCTTGTCCACTATATTCTCTACTCTGACAATTTCCTTTTCCATGAAGAACTACATGGTGCTTCTTATTTGCCTGGTCGGTTACATAGAAAATTTAAACAACTTGGTTAGTGAGTGCGAATGGATCGTCTTTGTATCTGACACGTTTGAGATTCACGGTAGTGACACCGTACTTGTTGACCTTCACTTGTGGGAGATGGACGCAATGACACCAAAATAAGGGGATCTTGAAAATCAAATAGTCGAGCTCCTAAATCTTTTCTATGAACCCATAGTAAGGGTTCCTCAACTTATCGGTACTAAACACATCTATACAGACACCGTTGTTCTAGTTGGTGCTCTTTACATCCTGAGCCTGTGTATAAAATGTGTACCCATTTAAATCATATCCTTACCATGTCACAACTGTAAATATTGGCCATTTTACCAACCATATCAACATCTCACTTGACGAGCTCCTAGTGACTCGCTCCTTTAACCATTGGTTGAACTGACTGTTGTGTTGTCTCATGATCCAAATATCTAGCTGCTCTGAATTCTATTACCAAAACACATCCTTATACTGGTCAATATATGGGGACACTTTAGTCATGTGTTGGACCTTGATCGGTAAAATATTTCTAATTGTAATAGGGAGCATCTGTGTCATCAGTATATGACAATCATCAGTTTTCATGCCATTTAACTTCAAATCTTGCATCGAAACAATTTTCTTAATGTTGTTAGAGTAACTAGATGGAACTTTGACACTATGAAAGCACTGGCACAGTTCAGTTTTCTCGGCCTTAGACAGAGTGTAACAAGCAGGAAGAAGGTACGTTCGTCCTTTATCAGTTTTTGTCGGTGCTAACTCAGGCCTGATGTCCATATCAACTAAGTTAAGCCATGCATTGACACATTATTTTATCATGGATGTTTAGTAAGAGACCAATCAAGTTGTTACATGCATTCTTCTCTACGTGCATGACGTCTATGCAGTGCCGAACTTCTAGATACTCTCAATAAGGTAAGTTCTAAAATATTGATTTCTTCTTCCAAATATTATTATCATGGGTCCTCAATTTATGTTCCTTTTGAAGGACAACATCTAAATCCTTAACCATATTATAAACCTCTTTTCTGCTTAAATGCCTTAGAGCTGAACTGTCCGCCTTCTCTCCGTCAAATTATTTCTTCATCTTGTGGTGTGGGAGAGTCCTCTGAAGGAACCTACGATGACGCATATACACGGTTTTACGTGAGTATTTTAGCCACACACTCTCGGTACCATCTAAGCAGTGAGTACAAACTTTGGCCTCTTTTGTACTCTGGCCCGACATGTTAACAAGGGCAGAATAATCATTTATGGTGCAGAACAACAAGGAGTATAAAGTGAAGTTCTCTCATTTATATGCATCCTATACCTGTACCCCTTAATTCTATTGTACTTTTAGATCTTTCACCAATGGTGCTAGGTACATATCAATATCATTTCCTAGGTTGCTTCGGCCCTTGGATAAGTATCGATAATAAAATACACTTTTGCTTCATATACAACCAAGGAGAAATGTTATATATGCAGAGAGTCACAGGCTAAGTGCTATGTTGGTTGTTCATGTTACTGAAAGGATTCATTCCATCTGTACTCAATCCAAACCTTATATTCCTCGGTTCTGCTCCGAAGTCTGCAAACCTCCTATCGATGTTTTCCCACTAGGCGGAATCAGCAAGGTGTCTTAGCATTCCATCCTTCTTGCGCTCCTCCGAGTGCCAACGCAGCAGCAGTTTTGTCTCATTTGGATCGCAAAAAACCACTTCAAATGAGGAATTATAGGAAGGTACCATGACACCTAAGCAAGAGGTCCTTTCTTCACCTCTATTCCCTCACTGTCATCTGATTACTTCTTACTCTTGTATTGGAACGTGTTGCACACCTGACATATATGCATATTTGCATACGCTTTATAGTAGAGGATGCAGTCGTTCGGACATACATGAATTCTTTTTACTTCCATTCCCAATGGACAAAAAACCTTCTTGGCTTTATATATGGTTTTAGGCCACTCATTTCCCTCCAGAAGCACGTCCGCTAAAAGACTTAGTAATGCCGTGAAACTCTTGTCAGATCAAGAACTACTTGCCTTCAATTTTAACAGTTCAAGTATGGCTAATGTAACATCCTGATTTTCAAAGGTTATTTGAAGTTTTTAAAATAAAATTCACCATTTGGATTTTTCTAGAATTAATTAAAGTTTAAAATAAATTTTTAATAATTAAAAGGATTTAATATAACTAAAATAAATATTAATATTTGCTAGAAGTATTTTATTTTAGTTCCTTGTGTCTCATGGAATTTTTAGGATTTTTCTGGATTTTTTTGATTTATTTGCTATTTTCTAGAGCTCATTCTATTTTGTTTGCATTTCTGAAATTAAGAAAACCCTAAAAATCCTAGGAATAGTACTGGGCTGAGCCCATTACTATTCATCGGCCCAATCAGCTGTAGCTGTTGATTTTCCTAGCCACCAAGTGTCAGCCATCCAGGCAAGCCCCAACAGTAGCCGCTAGATCCCTTTTGTTGCCACGTGTCAGGCATCGGGATAACATGGTACTGTTCATCTGTCTTTTCTCCCGTCATCATCCTCCGATCCGAAGCCTTGCCACACATCTCCAATCCATTGCCTTGGTTACTATTCATCATTGTCTCCGTTCCAAACTCTGCATCTTCCTTGGTTCGCGTGTGTGAACCGGACTACGCTGTCGTCTCCGTATAGGACTCCCTAGGCGTCCGTGCATAAAAGTAGCCACCGCCTTTCAGTCCCACACCCCTTTGCTCAGCTGTGCGCCACCATTAGCCGAGCTCCTCTGTGCCTTTGCCGCCTGGACCAGTGCCACTGCTCCCATTGTCGGCGATGAAAGCATCTAGGCCCGTAAAATCGGGTTTTGGTAATTAATGATGATTTATGAATATATGACTAATGTGTTTGTTTATAATTGTATAGACAAAGTGAACATTAAAATTTATTTTCTGCTTTAAGTAATTCTCTAAAAATTTAATTGAATTTTTTAGATTTTATTTCAAGCCTGTTTATGAAAAATTAAAATATTTCATTTTACAAAGGTCAAAATAAATGTATTTCATTTTGTTAAGTCAAATATGTAATTATAATAATTTTTAGGAATTTATTAAGATTTAAAACTCTCCCTATAAAGTTACATTATGTTTTTGCAAAATCTAAATGATAAAATGGATTGAAAGTATTTTTATTAAGTCTAAAATAGTTCGAGAGGATTCTCTAAATTTTTTTGGAATTTTTAAAATTTATTTGGTATTTTTTGAGTATTTTAATGCCTTTTAAGTATTTCTGAAAATCAAAAAGAAAAGTTAATCCCAAAACCCCACCCCAGCTGCCAAGTGTCAGCCATCGGGTCAATCCACGCCGCTGGGTTCTTTTTCAGCCGTCCGATCTCACTTAACCATTCTCCTCCGCCTTCCCTCTCTCCCTGGCCGACAAGTGTCGCGCATCCGACCACCCACCTCCCCACCCGATTCAATCTCAGCCGCCCGCAGCCACTTACTGCTTCGCCCGCTCCCCTTTTCCCTCCGCCCGACAGGTGGCCTAATCCGCACCGTCCCCAGTTGCCGTACCAAATCTCGTCTACTCCCTGCCACCTACCCCTTCGGCTTCACCTGGTCGGCTCAGATTTAACCCCCGTTGCCGGATTAAATCTCGATCATCCCCCTTCACTTACCGGTTCACTCTGAATCTAGCGGCCACGATCTCTCCTTCTTGCCACTTGTCACAGATCCGACCGTCGCCCCTCCCCTTTCCTTTTTCTTTCTCTCACCGATCGGTGGCCCCCGCCTGTCAGATCCGTCGTCCCCGCCGTGTCTTCCTCCTCGCGCCCGCCGCTACCGCCATTAGTGCCGAAACCGAAGCTTTTAAAGCTTCGGTTTCCTTCCCGATTGCTTCCCCGCGCCAACGGCAAATTAAGCCTTCCTTTACACTGCGTCTGTTTCCGGCATTACCTCCCCATTTAAACCCCCGCTTGCCGTCGCATTAAGCCTCCACGGCCGTTTCAATCCAGGGTGAATGCGCGCGCCCATTACCGCCCCTCCCCGCCAATAAAAGGCACACCCCGAGCACCCTCTACTCACACCGCCTCCCCCTCGCCTCTCAATTCCAGCTCCAGAGCCCGCAGCGCCTCCCTGTGCTCGTTTTCCTCTCTGTCGGCTTCGCCAACTCCAGTGAGCAATCGCCGCTGCCTCAAGCTTCCTCGACCCTCGCCGACGCTACTCCAACCTTCCCCGTGCCTCGACGACCATCGGCCACCCCTCCACCGGGCATTTGCGCCACTGGAGCACCTCCGCCGCCGTGCGCCTCCTCCGATCGCCGCCCCTCTCCGCCGCTAGACCTCACCGGCCATCCTCGAGCACCGCACAAGGTACCGGTGAACTCCCCATCGGGCCCCCAGCGCCACCGCCGGTCGCCCCTGCCACATAAGCAGTCGGGCCGAGGTGGCAGCCGACGTGGCTGCCATGTAGACGCCATGTGCGCCCCGGCTGAGCCACGGTAGCGCTGTCCCACCTGTCAGTCTCTGTCCAAATATTTAATTACCAGGACTGACGTTATGCTGATGTCATAATTCCAGTTTTTTCCATTTGAAAATAATTCGACTGAAAAATAATTACTGTGCTAACGTCATAATCTATATTTTCCCTTATAAAAATAATTCATGCTGACATCATAAATGTTTTTTCAGTTCAAAATTAATTTCAGAAAATGAGTATTTTCTTTTTAATTGTATTAAAACTTTGAAAGGCTATAACTTCTTCATTTTAACTCCAAATTAACCCGTTCAAATTTCTAAATTTTTTTAAAATCATGAATTTTCCATTTCTGCACTCCTTTTGAATTTTTGATTTTATTTAATTTTCTTTTAATTTTTTTTTGAATTGGTTCTTCATATTAGATTTTGACGATTCGGGAGATTACAACTTCGACGATCCACAACAGGACTTCGAGCAAGGACAGTTACACCTTTGACCATGTTGATCCTAATATTACAAATTAATTATGTTGTTTTACTGTATATGCATGCGTATCTTTATTCAAATATAATTTATCGGTGTTTTAAAACTTTAGTTATGCCCACGATCCTTTGAATATAGCCAATTTGATCTCGAACTTACATGCCTTGTCACCTTAACTGAAAACAAGTTGGTACAGTAGTATTAACTAGTAAATTTTCAAAAAATTGCTTAGCCTGGCTTAGAATGATTTAGGTGGGATTAATTATTTCACATGAAATGACGATATCTTTTGATGAAGCCTTGACATGAAATGGTTTAAAATGAAAATAGAAAACTTGGGGTGTCAGCCAGGGGTGTTGGCATGCTTCGTGTTTGGTGACACGTAGTTGATTGTCGAGCATGTGGGTGTGTGGATTGAGCCTAAGTTAACTTAAGGACCGTTTCTGTGAATCATTTTACGAAGTCACTTCGTACTACCACAAGTCCGGTATGAGACAGACCTAGCTAAGTAATTTGTGAAATTCCAAATATGGTTTCGCTATAGGCTGAATGTGAGCGTTGCGTAGGCCGCGAGAAGTCTCACATGACACAAGAGGGGGCTCCAACTCGTGGATTCGTGTTGTGGTCAAACCTTAGTGGCGGCGTGACTGTTTTGGCTATAGATCATTGTAACAGCCTTGTCGTGAATTCCCCGCCGCACACCTAAGGCAGTGTGTTGATCGCGTGGCTCAAGTTGGAAGACACGTCTTGTGAGTAAAGTTGTACACCTCTGCAGAGTTTTTAATCTATCCTAGATAGTCGTGTCCATGGTCATGGACATGCTGAGTAGAGTTTTCAAAGATTAGACTTGGTTTTTATAAAACTTTGTTTTCGGACAAACAGCCTTGGTTTTGACAATGGTCCCGGTGGGATGCCCGTGGTTAGGTTAGTGTGGATCGAAGCCTACACTAACGATAATACTTGTTAAAAATATTGTTTCATATGTTGTATTAAATTCAACTTTTGCACTTACATTATTGTATCTCAAATTTCGGTATTGCTTTCCCGCACTTGTACCCTAATAAGCCCTCCTTTGAAATCCATTATGCATGCATCAATTCTACTATACTTCCTGGTGTAACTTGTAGAGTACTTTAAAGTGCTCACCTTGCTTAAATCTATTGCCAGAGTACGCCTCCGACGACTACGGTGAGGACTTCGACGAGTAGACAGCGTCTTACAGTCATTCGTCTGTGGGAGGCTGGATGGGCTGTGCTACTACCTTTATGTTTTCCGCTGCTTTTATTTCTGTCAGCCTAGAGCCTTTTATTGTAAGACCTGCCCATAAGGTCATACCTCTAATTAATAATATTTGTGCTGATTATGCGTGATAAACATCACTATTTACCCTGTGTGCACTAGCTTTTTCTGAGATAGTGCGATTTACGCAGAAAGACTTGGAGTTGTTGTTCTGGGTCCCGACACAAAGTCACATATGTGAGCAGTGGACAAGAACAAGTTGTATGGAAAGTGAACAACGAGAAGGATCAAAATCAAGATATATGAAATATAGAATCACTTTTCGATATTACCGGTCTTAGGTGAAAAAGTGGAAGACTGGATTATAGACTAGATGTCATACTATTAAGAGGAATCATTGAAAGTAGCTTAATAGTATGCTTATGTGTCATTTGGATCAATTTAGGATCATGTATTCACATGAAATTATGTTTCAAAATAAACTGTGCTCTCTCAGTAAAATCGGTAGTACCACTGTTATAATCGCAGAACTACCAGAGTGCGGTAGTTCCGACATGTTAACAACGGAACTAACGGCCTTCGGTAGTACCGGATTTTCAGCGGTATGTTTATCCAGAGAGCACCCTCGGAGGGAACTACTGCAGTGCGGTAGTACCTCACGGTACTACGGAACTACCGATTTCCGGTAGTACCGACTTTTGAAGCGGAACTACCGATTTCCGCAGATACAATGGCAGTAGTTCCACTCTGAATTTAAAACGGCTAGTTCTGACGTTCTGACGTAGCCGTTCTGTGTGCTATAGTAAAGTGTGGTAGTTCCACACTTACAACGGCGATAGTTCTGATTTCCCTAGTTTTTCATAATAAATTTTTGCAACGGCTAGTTTTGGTTTGTGAGGATATAAATACCCCTCCACCAGCTCAAGGACAAGTTGCTAAACTCACATTGAACATCCTTGAGCATAAAGCATTCACTCCACTCCATTTTCTCACTTGAACATTCATTTTAAGGAGTTGTGTGATTTTCAAGTGCATACATTCCGTAGATTAATCCATTTGCACTTGAGCACTATCAAGCGAAGCATTGGTCTATTGTCTTGGTGCTTGCCGGCACCTAGACGGCTTGGAGGTTGATAGCGAGGTGATCTCTTCAACAAGCGTGTGAAGAGGCCCGAGCAATTTGTGAGTGGTTCAGTGCTCACCATCTCTGGAGTGGAGATAGAGCAACCACTAGTGATCGAGGAGCGGAGGCTTAATTTGTGGAGCCGGTCTAAGTGTGCTTAGGCTATCCTCAACGTGGACTAGTGAAGACCAGCAAGTCGTCGATACCACGGGAAAACATCGTGTGTCTCATTTTGATCATTTCTTTACCTTCCTTTAGGTTTTTATATTATTAGTTGAACAATTTGATATTTGCATCATTTATTTGTGCTTATGATTGAATTATTATATCAATTGCTTAGAGTGACTAGAATTAAATAGGTTTGGTTTATTTAGAGTACTTGCCTAGTATTCAATTATCAATATTTGTTTAATTAGACGAGAATTTTTATAACCTCCTATTCACCCCCCTCTAGTTGATCATTCTTGATCCTACAGGCGACCCTGTCGCCCTCGTCTACTCTAGCTATCGTCTGCTGCTGACGCCGAGGCCGACCGACTAGATGCTGGTGAGTTCCGCGTTGGCACCCGAACCGTCCGATCAGATCTATGCCGACCAATGGAACCAATGACCATATTCGACCGCGTGGAGCCCGATCAACCGTTGGATCATCCTAACCTCTGCCCACATCAGCACCTGAGCCATCCTAGATGCCATGTCAGATGCCACGTATCAGTCACGTCACCTTGCCACCTATCGCCAAGTGTCCGCCACGTCAGCCCTAGCCGCCACGTCAGTAAGCTCAGTCACCCGTGCACTGTTCTGTGATCCGAGTTCATCGTAGACCAGCTTTTTTGAATTTCTAGTATTTTCCTTTAGGGTTAACTTTTCAAGAGCCCGTTATCCTCCGTCCTAACTCTAATTGACCCCATTCTTTTTTTAAAATTCATCTAAAATCAAGCTCTATCTTTTTATTCTAGTTTAAAAGTTTTTGGAGTTCATTTGACTTTTATTTTGTGCCTCGTTCATTTTCTCTCTCATTAGATCTTTTCTTCAAAGGAGCGGGAGCAGCACCAAAAGATCAAGAGTTCATAACTGAGAAAGGCCAAGGCAAGTTATGTCCTTTGATCATGTTCACTCCATTTTTCAATCTATTAATTATCTATTTTGTTTCAAATTATCATGCATCGCTATTTTATTACAAACCTTCGTATATGGTAGTTATTGTCCTACTTGATTAATCCCTAACTTGGTAAGTTGAATGCCAAGATTTCATTATTATCATAGGATGAAAAATTATTTAGTGATACCATACTAGTTGCCACATAGGTTGTACGATAAAATTTGCTTAGCCATGCTAATAGTCTCGATGGGTTCATCACCACATGTGATCAATTAATTAATTTGACTTAATAAGATATTGAATTATGGTTGGAGCCACCGTTATAAAATTTGTGTACCATGACATTGGTATACCATTGGTGTTGGTTATCTAAAATTGGTTCACTTAGGTGAGTGATCGTGTAGTAAAGGGGGAAGTGTGGATTCACTTCGAGAGATGTGGAAGTCTCACCTGAGTAATGTTAAGGACTTTACTTTCTACAAAATAACCTTTCAACCATCCATGGCAAACCTTGCTTGTTATATTGCATCTTTGTCACAAACGACTTGCTGAGTACCAATGTACTCACAACTTTATGCCCTCTGTTGCTCAGTTGAAAAAGAGGAGCTATATCAGCAGGAGATACCAGAAGGAGGATACTTTGACAACTTCATGGATTAGGACTTCACTTTCCAGTAGATTGCCTGTGGGTATGTTGAGTGGCTTCTATACTTAATTGCTATTTTCCGCTGCTAGTTCTTTAGCCCATCAGTGTAGTAAGTTGTAAGTTTGCCTATAAGATCGTACTCTGATAGTTAACAATATTTAAGTCTTTTCCTTTATTTTATCACACATATGACCGATATTTCATCTACGTTACACTGTGAGTAATAACGTGATCCTGGACTAGTGCGATATACACAGAGAGTCTGGATCTGCATATTCGGGTCTCGACAGAGTTGGTATCAGAGCCCTATCAACTATAGGACGAAGCCTTAGTTAGAGTGGTCGCTTTAGCCTAATTTCAAAACTTATTTTTTAAATCAAACCAACGAAATTAGATATTTAGCAATCTCTTTATTCCCTTACCTCTTTCCTAAGGTTCTCACTCTTCGCCTTATTCTAAAAATTTGTTTTTCCAAATTCTTAAACTATTCTAAAAATTTATTTTTCCAAATCCTTAAACTGACTTATCTCCCTTATAATGCTTTAGATGTTTCAAGTTTCCTACAGCTAGACTGGAGGATGGTGAGCACTTCTCCGAGTTTTGTTGCAGAGCACCACATCTAGCACGCCAGCAGTCCATGTTTGCAGAATTCATGAGGACAAGACCGCCCACCTATTCCCGGTCTTCAGAGCCTTTGGAGGTGGATAACTGGATGCGTTCAGTTGATAAGAAACTGAACCTTGCTCAGTGCGGATCGAGAGAATGTGCTTTACGCCGCTCATCAATTAGAGGCAGCCGCAGCAGAGTAGTGGGATAATTACTGCACCACTCATGAGAATTAGGACAATATCTCTTGGCCTAAGTTCACTGCAGCATTTCGTCATACCCATATCTTAGATGGGTGATGGGGTGATTGAAATGAAGAAGGAAGAGTTCCGTGAGTTGCAGCAGAAGAACTTGTCGGTCAGTGAATATCTTAACAAGTTCAATTAACTAGCTCGCTATGCACCAAAGGATGTGGCCACTAACCATGCCCGTTAGAAGAGATTCAAGAAAGGATTGAACCCAACACTCAAGATTCAAGTGGTGGAAATGACTATGCTAGTTTTCAAAACATGGTGAATAAAATAATGCTTATTGAGGAAAGGCGCCACGAGCTAGAGGAGTCCCGCAAGAGAAGGATGATACAACAAGGAGCTAACCTGCATCAGCCTCAAGAGGCTCATCTCAGCACATACCAACTCGCTCATGTGCTACCGCAGCTAGGTTTTAGGATGCTAGCCCCAGCGCCGCGTCAGTTCCAGTTAGAACCGCGTCCTATTGGATCGAGCAGTCAATAGCAGAGGAATACCAACCCGGTAGCATCAGTTACCAGCTACAAGTGCCATGAACTAGGACACTATGACAACAAGTGCCCTCAGAGGCAAGCTCCAATACTAGTTGTTTCAATCTAGGAGCCACACCATATCGGACCTCTGCTTCAGGATCAGGACATGGAGCACCCCAAGTGCCAGGCCAGGCCAGTCGAGCGCCGCCATCAGTCGTGCGAAGACAAGTGAACCATGTTGGATTGTATAAGCAGAGCGGTTACCTTGACCAATCTAGATGGAAGAAAAGCCAAATTTACAACCAGCATGAGTCTGCCAAAGAAGGTTATGGATTGCCAGAGCAAAAGGATCGAGTTACACGATATGCCAATTGTAAGAGAGTATCCCGATGTCTTTCTAGAAGATCTTCCTGGAATGTCACCAGATCGAGAGGTTGAGTTTTCGATTGAGCTTTTGGACAAATATTATGTTAGACCGAGCTCATCCCCACGGGAAGCGCCAGTGTTGTTTTTCAAGAAGAAAGATGGTACTCAGTGCATGTGTGTGGATTACCGAGCACTTAATAAGGTCACTATCAATAGTAAGTATCCTTTGCTCAGGATTGATAATTTGTTCGATCAGCCTAAAGGAGTATGAGTAATCTCCAAGATTGATTTGAGGTTAGGATACCTTCAGATGAAGATTCTGAAAGCATCTAGGCCCACAAAAATTGGTTTTGATAATTAATGATGATTTATAAATATGGGACTAATATGTTTGTTGAGGATTGCATAAGGTAAGTCTCATAAGTGCACAAAGGTCAAAAGCAAGTTGCATGAGAAATAGACATCAAAATGGATCAAAAACAAGGTACATAAAATATAGAATCTCTTTTATTTTTTACCGATCTTGTGCCATTTGGATTAATTTAGGATCATCCATGCACATAAAATTAAATTGAAAACAAACTATGCTCTCTCTTAAAAATCGAAAGTACCGTCGTATTAACCACAGAACTACCGGACTCCAGCAGTACTGCCATATAAACTGCGAAACTACCAGGCCACGGTAGTAACGGACTTTTAAGCGGTACGTTTTTTCCAGAGAGCACCCTTGCTGGGACTTAGGTTTGCCGCAATCGGTAGTACCGAAATTACCACGGCAGAACTACCACAATGCAGTAGTACCGCACCAGATAGCGGAACTGCCGATGTTCGGAAGTACCAACCTATTCCAGTGGTACGTTTTTTTCCAGAGAGCACTCCTGAGAAAACTTAGATCGGCGGAAATCGAAAGTACCGGAAATTTCACAGTGGAACAACCGTGGTGCGGTAGTACCGCATTATTTTTCAACGGCTAGTTCTGATATTCTGATATAGTCATTACTGTGTGCTACAGTGAACTATGGTAGTACCGCACTTTGAACGCCGGTAGTTCCGATTTCCCTGATTTTTCAGAATAAATTTTTATAACGGCTAGTTTTGGTTGGTGAGGGTATAAATACCTCTCCACTAGCTCAAGGATAGGTTGCTGAGCTAGCATTGAACTTCTTTGAGCCTTGAGCATTCATTTCACACCTCTTTTCTCTTAAGCATTCATTTGAGATGTTGTGAGCCATTTCAAGTGCATACATCCTTTAGATTGATTCTTGGCACTTGAGCACCGTCAAGCGAAGCGTAATCTTTTACTCTTGGTACTTATTGGCACCTAGACGGTCAGGTGGTTGATAATGAGGTGATCTATTCAAGAAGCTTGTGAAGAGGCCCGAGCAAGATTGTGAGTGGCTTGGTGCTCGCCATCTCCAGAGAGGAGCAAGAGCAACCAATAGTGATCGAGGAGTTGAGACTTAATTTGTAGAGCTGGTCCAAGAGCGCTTGGGCTTTTCTTAACGTGGATTAGTGAAGACCGGTAAGTCTTCGATACCACGAGAAAACATCACGTATCTACTTGTGGTTATTTCTTATCTTCCTTTAGTGCTTACATAAATAACTTCGACATTATTCTTGTGCTTGTAGCTTAAATTACAATCATAATTGCTTGTAGTGCTTTAGGGTTACTAGAATTGAGTAGGTTGATTTCCACTAGATTAATTGCCTTGTGATCAATTGTTATTATTTGTTTTAAAAGGCAAGAATTTTAGAACCTCCTATTCACCCCCCTCTAGTCGGTTATCCTTAATCCTACAAGTGGTATCAGAGCTTGGTCTCTCACCTATTAGATTTAACTATCTAGAGAGAAAAGAATGGCTACTGAGGGGATTGCTATAGGAAAGGCACATCAATTTGATGGCTCAAATTATACTTATTGAAATATTAGAATGTCTATCTATCTTAAGGCCATGAGTTCGAGCATATGAAAAATAGTGAATGAGGGCTATGTCATACCTCTTGACCTACTACACCTCACGGATCAAGAGAGGCGTAACGCTCATTTAGATGCTCAAGCCATGAATGCATTATTTAGAGCTTTAAACGCGGATGAGTTCAATAAAGTGAGCAATCTAGAACCTGCTCATGATATTTGGACCACTCTCTTGGAAATTTATGAGAGAATATCCACGGTTAATAAAGCCAAATTGCATAGGCTTCAGATCAAATATGAGACATTTATAATGTTGCCACATGAAGCCATAAATGAGATGTATTCTCGCTTAAACAACATTCTAAATGAACTCAAAAGCCTAGGCACGTCACTAACGGATATTGATGTTGTAAGAAAAATGCTTAGGGTGTTGCCAGAGAAATATGAGGTGTTGGTGACTCTTTTCTTCAACTCATCCGATTTGGCGAAGATGACTCCAACACAACCCTTGGGTAATCTTATTACCAATGAGTTATACAAGAAGGATAAGTAGGAGCTTTTGGATCAATCCTTCTTCAAGGCAAAACGATCACTGCCTTCAAGGCCAAAGCAATATCAAGTGAAGAGTTCGAGGATAAAAATGAGGACTCCGAGGAGGAGATGGCACTACTTGTGAGAAAAATGAAGAAATTCATGAGAAGACGTCCATACCGAAGAGCAAATCAAAGAACAAACAAAAATGGGCGTACTACTCCGACAACAAGCTCTTTAGCAATATTCTTTGCTATGAGTGCGATGAGAAGGGGCATATCACTTCTCAATGCCCCACAAGAAAGGATGACAGGGGCAAATCATCCAAGAAGAAGGAATTCACCCCAAATAAGAAGCTATTCAAGAGGGAGGCTTCATAAAGATGGGAAAAATGAAGCTCACATTGGAGAATGGAACTCCGATGAGGAGTACTCGGATTTCGACTCCGATGAGGAAGAGTCCTCCAAGAAGAAGGGACTAGTCGGAATCTCAATCAAAAAAAGCTCCATCACTCTTCTCATCTCTAACATGCCTTATGGTAGAGGGAGAAAAGGTAAAATTTATTGATGATGATGAGCCTTTCTATGATGAATTAATGGATATGTTAATTGAATTAAATGAATTTCTTGGAAAAGAGAAGTCAAAATTCAAGGAACTAAGGAGAGAACATCTCTCTAAAGAATTCCTATAAGGAGCTAAACGAAACTCATGACTTGCTTCTTCAAGAAAAATCAAGCAACACTTGCTTATTCAAGAAAAATCAAGCAACACTTGCACTAGCATTGGTATTAATTATGATATTCTAGATGATTTGTCTAGTGTAGATATTTCTAGAATTAACATTTTCACATCATATGATGACTTATTAGCTATGCAACGCACTTGAAATATTGATGATAATGTCAATTCATGTGATGAAAAACTTATTGTTGAGAATGGTAAATTAAATGAACAAGTTTCTCAACTCAACAAAAGTTTGGAAAGATGCTTCAAGGGTAAGACTACCCTTGACAAATTATTGAGTTAGCAAAGATGCTCATTCAATAAGGAAGGGCTTGGGTATGTGCCCAAAAAAGGTAAGAGACCAACAAAGGAGGTCACAATGTTTGTTAGGTCAAATAGTAAACTTAGTCAAGAAAATAAAACTTCTTATATTAAGTTATATGATTCTTATTATTTACTTAAGAAAACCAATAGTGGTAAAATTATTGCAAAATTTGTTGGCACTGCAATTTTATGCGTCAAAAAGAATGTTATTTGGATGCCCAAAGCCTTGGTAACTAACCTCCAAGGACCCAAACAAATTTAGGTACCTAAAAGAACTTGATTTTTTTGTAGGTGAACTACAAGACCGGTGGAAGGCATTGGGTGCTTGATAGTGGATGCACTTAACATATGACCGGAGACTAAAAGATGTTCACCACATTCAAAAATAGAAGTAATGAAAAGATCACATTTGACGACAATAGCAAAGAAAAGGAATTAGGATTGGGTAAGTTGCTATCACAAATGATCTTTCTATTTCGAATGTCTCTTTAGTAGAAACATTAAATTTCAACTTGCTATCCATTGCTCAATTTTGTGATCTAGGTTTAATATGCTCATTCTCTAAAGATGATGTCACAGTTTCAAAAGAAAAGGACAAAGAAATTGTTTTCAAAGGTTTTAGATTTGGAAATCTTTATTTAGTGGATTTCACATATATGCCAAGTTCAGTAAGTGTGAGTTTTGGATGAAGAAAATTTCTTTCTTAAGCCATGTTATATCAGTAGATGGAGTTGCAGTTGACCTCGAAAAAGTGAACAATGTGTTGGATTGGATGTCACCGTTGTTAGTGACGCAGGTCAAGAGTTTTCTTGGGATGGCAGGGTATTACCGCCGCTTCATTGAAGGATTCTCTAGTGTAGTCAGGTCACTTACACAATTGTTAAAAAAGGAAAAGAAATTTATTTGGACGCCTAAGTGCAAGAAGAGTTTTCAGAAGCTAAAGGAGTGTTTATCCACAACCTCAGTGCTAGTGTTGCCAGATATAAACAAGGACTTTGGGATTTGTTACGATGCTCACTACAAAGATTTGGAATGTGTATTGATACAAGACAAAAGAGTAGTAGCTTATGCTTCATGTTAGTTGAGACCACATGAGTATCATTCCACACATGATTTAGAGTTAGCAGTCAGGTAATTGATGTGAGATTTACACAGATCACTAGAGTTTGAAGTATATTTTTACTTGGGCCAACCTTAATCTCAGAAAAAAGAGATAGTTGGAGCTAATAAAGTATTATAATGTTGGAATACATTGTCACCCAGGAATACAGTGATGATCAAGAAAAGTCAGCCAACTTTGCATGAGGAATTTCAGAAACTTAGCTTGGAGTTGGTCGAGGAAGGATTTTTAGCCACAATGGAATTACAGCCGACCTTGGATGGTCAGATCCGCCAAGCTCAGTTAGGGATGAGAATATTCAACAGATCAAGGTTAACATAAGAAAGGGTAAAGCAACAGGTTTTAGAGAGGATGACAAAGGAACTCGGTGGTTTAAGCAGCGGTCATGTGTGTCAAATAAAAAGGAGTTAAAGGAGTTGTTACTTAAGGAAGATCATGAGTCATTGTATTCGATTCATTCGGGCAGCAGCAAGATGTACCAAGCATGAAGAGTGAGATAGCAGAGTATGTTGAACTTTATGATGTATGTCAGAGGGTGAAAGCTGAGCATCGGAGACCAGCAGATTTGCTACAATCGTTGAAAATTCCCAAGTGAAAGTGAGAAGAGGTTGGTACGGATTTTATCATAGAATTGCCAAAGACCAAGGATAGTTATGGTTCAATTTGGGTAATTGTGGATCGTTTGACAAAAGTTGCTCATTTTATTCCAGTTAGAACAACCTATGCAGGTGATAAATTGACAGAGTTATACATGTCGAGGATTGAGTCTCTATGGACTACCTAAGAAAACAATATCAGATCGTGGATCATAGTTTACTTCACAATTTTAGGGAAATTTTTATGAATCTATGGGCACTCATTTAAATTTCAGTACAGCACATCATCCCCAGACTGAGCGTGTGCATCAGATTATCAAGGACATGTTAAGAGCTTGTCTGCTAGATCATAGAGCCAAGTGGGACGGTTATTTGCCTTTCGCAGAGTTCTCTTATAACAACGGTTACTAGACCAGTATGCAAATGTCACCATTTGAAGCTCTGTATGGTAGAAAGTGCAGAAACTCTCTCAATTGGGAAGAGATGGGGGAAGGCCAAGTGTTTGGGCCAGATTTCTAAAAGAAGTTGAGGAAAAAAAGTTCAATTAATCCAGAAGACAGGAAGAACTGCCTAGGCCAGGCAGAAAAGTTATGCGGATACTCGTCGTCGAGAGTTGAGCTTTTAACCAGATGAGTATGTGTATCTCAAGATCACACCGTTCAAAGGTGTCAAGAGGTTTCAGATGAAAGGAAAACTTGCGCCAAGGTATGTTGGGTTGTTCAAGATCTTAAAGAGTAGGGGAGAAGTTGTGTATTAGTTGGAGCTGTCTACGTCCTTCAGTGAGATATATGACGTCTTCCATATGTCTCAACTGAAGAAGTGCCTACGTATGCCAAAGGAAGTAGTGTTAGTCAAAACTGTCGATCTTCAGGAGGATCTATCATACAAGGAGCACCCTGTGAAAATCTTGGAAGTGTTAGAATGTGTGACTAGGAGCAAGGTCATCTATTTTTGTAAAGTTCAGTGGAGCAACCACTCTGAGGAGGAAGCCACCTGGGAGCGCGAGGAGGATCTCAGAATGGAGTTCCCAAACCTATTCTCTTAGTGAGCCCCGATTTCAGGGTCGAGATCCCGTTTAAGGGGGAGAGGTTTGTAACATCCTGATTTTTAGAGGTTATTTCAAGCTTTTAAAATAAAATTCACCTTTTGGATTGGGTGTGAATGACCATTAGGACAACCAAGGGGTTGAATTGATAGTTCTCAGAAAAGCGGCAGAGGAGAAACAAGCTCCTGCTGTAAAAAGATGTCAGCTGACTAGGGCCGCCGACAAGGACAAGGCTACCTCGAGCGCTGCTACCTCCTCTACTCCCACTGAAAAGGTTGACCCAATCAAGTAGTTCACCGTGGAACTTAGTACCACGTCTGAAATTGGAGCAGCTGCACTCGAGAAATGGACCCCTAAGCTCAAGGTACCCTTCTACTATAGTAATGAAACCCATTCGGTGTGTGCTTCTCAAAGTTTTGTTAAGAAACTCAACAAAGAATACTGGAGGGATTTCATGTCTTCTGTGAAGACAATTGCTGCAATAGCAGCTCCTATGCTTGAAGAGGGGTCCGCTCTTGAGGTAGTCGAGACTGCTCTCGACTGCCAGAAGAGTCAGGAGGAGCAAGGTGTTGAAAGCCTTGCTAAAGGTGCTCAGCCAGACGTAGTCGAGAGTGTCTCCATGCGACCAGAAGTGGTCGAGGAGCAAAAGCTAAAGAAACTAATCTCCGGAAAAGTTTCTTCGACATTCAAGATTAAATGGACAAAAACAACGTACATATAAGCATGCATGTAGCTTTTTCCTTTCGTTTTGTATTGAAAAACTCTCTTACCTTTGTGATCGTGCAGCTCGGCGTCTCCATTGAAGGGAGATGACATTGCAGGAGAGTCTCTTATGACTTTACCCATAGTCAGCAAAAAGATAATAATGGTGGTCGAAGAACCAACCAACCAACTGATGGAACCAGAACCCATGCTGAGCCACCTATGACTACAAAGGTAGTCATGGAAACTGTGGCGCCCATGACCACAGAGGAGGCATGGCAACTGCTACGCCCACGATTGCAGAGGAGGTTATGGGAACCGAGGAGGGAGGAGAACTTCTCGAACAATGTACTGAGGAGGTCACCGAAGATGTTCCTCCTCAGATTTGGGAAGGTAACATATGGGAAGAGGGCGAACTTCCCAACTTCTTCTCTTCTATATTTAATCCTCCTTTTGTAGCAAGGAACTTGTTTGATCGTCCTCAGGCCCCACACCCCAAAGAACTGCCCCACAAAGGGCAGATTTTCGACGATAACTGTATCGAGGAGGTGTGGTGGAGGAGAGTCGATGAGCTCAAAAAGCTACGCAGCTCCTCGCATGCTCTCAGAACTTTTCTCACGGGGAGATGAATGTAACTATCAAGTACTTAGACATTCATCCAAGAACCTTTACTAGTGTCTTATTGGCTTCTCAAATGCAAAGATCTTTGGAGAACATGGCTACTATGGCCAAGTACCACAGGCAGCTTACTCTCTTGTAAGAAGAAAATGCTAAGCTCTCCAAAGATGCGAAGCATGGTAGTTTTTCTTACAATCAAAGTTTTCTTTGATTGCTTGACCAACCTTCTTATATTAGCTACCAACCTTTCTTGGCCTAGGAGTGATGCAAAGTTCCTGGCGGCTACTCTCGAGAATGAAAAACTCGAGACGCAAAGGCTTAAGAAGAAAGTCGCCGACCTTAGGATAGGCCTAACATAGGCTAATTCTAAGGGTAAATGTTTAGAATAGAAAATAAACAGTAAGTTTTGAACTTCGACTATTTACTCTTTTAACTTTCTCCTTACTTTCCCATATTTCCTTCCTTTGACAGAAAAAGAAACCGAAATAAGCTGTCTCCACACCGAAGTTAAAGAAAAGGCTAAGCTGATCAGAACTATAACTAGAATAAGTACGGAGAAGGAGGCGAAGATGAAGAAAGACCTTGAAAGTCTTAATGCATGACTTTCAGGTAAGAGTTACTTCACCTAGACTAAGTGTTCGTAGTATGTTCTACAACTAAGTAGTCATGGCAAGACTTATAACTAGGTTGTCGTAGCAAAATTTATGACTAGATAGTCATAAGGGAACTTACAACTATGTAGTGTCATGATATGTTATTCAACCTGACCGTTTGCAAGATCAATAGCCGAAATGAAACGTCTCTATAAAGACTCGACTCGTAGTGAAGAGGAGACAAAATTGGCGAAGAGAGCTCTCCACGACAATATCGTTCTCTTCAATAGTTTGCTCATTAAGTTTGGTTCTGAGAAAGTAATCCTTTCTGAAGATATCATAATTGCTTGTGCGAGTACAATTGGTCTGCAAGTCAAGGCTTTAGAAAGACATTTGGCTAATCTAAAGGGCGAGCAGATTGAGTTGATTCGGGAGGCAGTCAAAAGTGCAGTAAGCTATGCCTTGGCAAAACACATGGCGAGCAACCCGAGTTAATCACTCCAAGCAATCAAGCACGATTTCGACTGCTCCGACACCCAAGCAGCTCAATGGATGGAAGAAGTCGAACCTTATAGGCGCAAGGTGTCGAAAGAAATGCAGCTCGACTCGCCCCAGTCGTGTAATTGTAATAAACTTTGTAAAAACTTACCTTTGATGAATGAAAGGTCTTTTCCTTTGATCAACAAGAAGCTTTTCCCTACAATGCATCTTTCTTTTGTACTCATAAAATAAAAGTTGCAAGAAAAAGTTAGAGCTAAGAAATAAGTTATACAGTAATCTTATCCTAGCCTCTAACTATTAACTTAGTTTGTATGGATAAACTAAGTGAATAGTAATAAGTAAAACAAATCATCTAACCACCATTGTGGAAATCGATTATCATGCTCTGGTAGTAATAGTTTGGAACAAGTCGACGCTAGGGAGTTCTTTCTAGTGGGCAGGACCACATGCAGAGAGGAAAGTCTCTGACTAGGTAGTCGTTACCATACTTCGACCAGGCTAATCGAATCAAAAACAAAAATGGTAGCGAGATGATAGTTCGAGTTACTTTGTTCATGTCTAACCAACGTGTTTGTAGATGACTCAATTGTTTTATTCTAGCAGCAAGAGATGAGGTGCAGCATATCACTAGGAAGCTCCTTCTAGTGGGCAGAACTACGTGCAGAGAGGAGAGCGTATCAATAGGAAGCTCCTTCTAGTGGGCAAGACTATGTGCAGAGAGGAGAGACTTTGACTAGTGTTGTGCCCTTCTCCAACTAGATAAAACTATTTGGAGTTCCTAGGAATAGTCGAGCGGACACAAAAGAACTCTTACTAGACAAGTATAAAAAGATTGGGAATACTAAAAACTTTATTGTCAAAGAAATAAGAATCTTAGACATAAAATTTACGTAATTGGTGAATATTCCAAGAATTCGAAAGAACCTGGTCATTCTCCATAGCAAGTCGTACAGAGCCTGGTCGTGTGACTTCGACTACCGTGCAAGGGCCTTCCTACTTGGCTCACTAATCCTAAACCTAGCTAACTCAAGCTACTCTACACATGTGAGATGAGACAATTTTAATTTCTCATTTTTCATATTTTAAGTATGCAACAGAAGTATTCAAATTTTCAACATCCACATGCAAAGATTCACAACTGACAAATGGAAAGTGAGATTCCAACCTAGAACAATCAACATCAAACCATCTAGCATTCTAATAATCTATGCATCTCACATAAACCCTAAGAGCAACCATATTCATCTTGGACAAGGCCAAGATCACATGAAGTTTACCTTGCTTATGATGAGTCAAAGCTCACCCTGCTTGTCCATATCATCATCATAATCCTTGAACTCTAAAAGCTTCTTCCCCTTGGAACTTGATCAACCAAAGGTAAATAATGTACCACAAAACTCACATTTGTGGTTTCTTAAAAATAAAAAAACACTCTAGTTGATTTCAAGCCTCTTGTCACAAAAAACATCATTGGCAAAAATTTCTAAGAAAGATGCAATGAATAGCTCATAATTTCTCCTACTAGTTGCCTTGCTAATGATTGCTTAACATCAAACAAAGAGCAAACATGACTCTGATACCAATTGTAGAATCGAAGATAATAACAGAGGGGGGTGAATGGTGCCTCAATAAATTTTTCTTAAATATTCACCTATCCTTTACTTTAATTGCTACAGAGCTACAAAGATTAGGATGGAAAGCCACCACAAAAACTAGCAATTATAGATGATTAAAACCCGTGAAAAATCAGCAAAAATGGAACTACCGCCATTGAAATTGCGATACTACCACATGATACAATAATTGCGGTACTACCGCTACAGTAATTGTGGTACTTCCACTGCTATAGTGACAAGGTGAATAGTATTTTTAGCACGATTTTAAAAACCAAAATTGAGACAACTTTTGATCCATAGATCCAAATGATATAAAATTTGTAGGGATCTTCTCTAGAATATTGTGAACCTATTCCAATAAACGATCGTGAAAATCATAGCCAAAGTTGAGACATTTTTGAGCTTGTTGGAAGGTTACACCAAAACTGAGCCAAAACCAAAATCGGTGAATAAAACTTGCTCGTGGGATGATGATAACTAAGAAGGGTCTAGATGTATTTTCACATGTCACAGCAATTTAGATCACTGAAGAAATCAAATCAAAAACCCTTAAATCAAGAAATCACTTGAGGAGGCCAAAATCAAGTAAAAAACTAGGTTTTCTCAAGAACTTCCTCTAAATCATGCCTAGATCGATGGGATCTTATCTCCAAGATACATCTTCAGCTCTTACGTATCTTTGGCACAAGAAAAAAACTCAAGAGAAGAGAAATTCAAACAAAAAAGCTACGAAAAACAAAAACACATGAGGGGATTCATGGCACAACTCACTTGGGTAAAATTTGGATGTCCATTTCACTTGGAGAGGAATATTTTTATAGCCAATTTCTCAGGATAGTAGAGCTCTAAACCTAGAGCGCACACACACTCTCTAACATATCACACATGGGAGGCAACAGGAGCTAGCTACCAAAAGATTTAGCCAACCTTCTTAAACCCTAACTCTTGCCTCTCCTCCTCTTATATAGCCTCACAATCTAAACAAAAATCTAATGGATCCACCCATTAGGTCAATCCGGGGATAACCCATTAACCCCACCTAACACACCGGGTTTTACTCCCATGCACGCTTCTCAAAGCGGCTTACAACCATTAACCCATTAGTGAATCAACACTCGATACACTTTACATTTTCAGCACATACAAGACCTAAACCACTTAGACCAACGCTACAGTTTTTCACACCGTCACTTTTTCGGTATTAGGTAATTTACCAAAATACCCCTCTACCGCCTTCCACGAAGCTTCCCGCTTCCATTGCCACAAAGCATCACCCATGTTTCGCCATCTTCCACGTGGCCCCAATGACTTGCCGCCAAGCCTCTTACACATCTGGATGCCACCGAACTATCCTCACTTGCACAATAACCCAAGTCACTTGGTACACCACATGCTTTTCCTCGCACATAACGGCTGGCATCCTAGACCATCTGGACCTCAGCTTCTCCCTGAGCCTAATCCCGGTCCACCTTGTTGTTGTCCGTCATGTCCACCACCAGTAGCTCCCACTCCGGTTCCTCATCATTCCGACTTGCAACCACTCCACAAACCTTGATCATCTTTGGAGGCTCCTTGATCATCTAGACCACAGCTCCTTCTGAGCATCGTCCCGATCCCTTGACCACTTTAGACTTAACCTCTCTTAGCTTAGTCTCTGTCCTGTCCGCCTCACCATGACATAGCTCCGGAGTCCTATAACCAACAACGACAAGTAAATTGTCACGTAGCACCGCACAACATGCAAAGTCATCAATTGGCACAATCAATCTATACAATGCACCATGCAAAAAAGTATACAACCAAAATACTGATTTCAAATCTAGGACCAAACATTAAACCCATGTGCACACAAACAACAACATCCACATCACGACCACATGATCATCCCAATTCAAAACCCAAAATCCAATTTTTTTTTGCAAAATCCGATAGTACTGCTCACAACACGTCGGCACTACCACTCCCCAAAGTGGTACTACCGTACCTTGTAAACCTCAACTGGACCTCCCTGGACAAAAGTACCGCTGCATGGTCGTAACTACCGCACAAACCACTACGGTACTGCCGCATTTACACCTACGGTACTTCTAATATTTCTGACACTCCCAAAAAATAGTCCAGGCCTAAAGCACTCTTTTGCAAAACCAATTGACCACTACACAAACATTACAATGGTTCATCACAACATTAAACAAGATCTTCTCATATGGTCCTTTAATCCCCTCCTTGATGAACCTATTGGCAATACTCAAAAATGCAAATTGGAAGGATTTTAGACAAGAAAGAAGAGTTTTGCAAAGAAAGACTCAAATGGTTATAAGAAGAATGCAATAACTAAAAATGACCATATGAAGCAGAAATGGGGTGAAGCTACTGAAAATAACAATTTTGCACAAAGAGCTTCAAATCCACCAAATGAGTCAAGAAATATCACCCATCAAAACCCTAACTGCCACCTCTCACAACACCTGCCAGGTGTGCTGGTGCTAGCACACTGATGCATAATATTCCATCTTTGGACGTGTAGACTTTGATAAATGCACAACTGCGACTGCGGTGTTGATCAAGATGATCATGAGGAGACGATCGGCCAGAGGATGATCAATTACTTCCACTACACTGACGCACGTTACGTTGGATCGGACGCTTCAACTCTACTTTCGCTAAATTGTGCATCAAGTGGTAATGATTTATGATGTCTTACACACATGGTTTCCTGGTTTATGTGGTAAAAAATTTTAATCTGCACTAGTGTAGCCTACCTGATCTCAATAGTGGTATCAGAGCCATCTTGTGTAGTATTTGATCTGGATTGATTGCATATAGTTGATACTGGTGGTAGTAGATTAGATCTATTACTGATCTGATATAATAACTTAGATCAGTTCAGGTTAATGAATTGGTTTAGGCACCGGTTGATAAGATCAATCGGTTTTGGCAATAGCAGATGGGTTCACGGGAGGTATGAATTGATATCACTGAGTTGCTGTTCTTTCTGGAAATCTCCCACGCTAATCAATGTGATTGATCAATAGAAAATTGGGTGCTAGGTAATCGTACCATGTGTTATAGGTATTATGTGTTCATGTTGTGCAATAGAATTGGATTATATGCATCTCGTCTTTGCAGGGGTTGTGTGAATTGGTTGGTCCATTGTGTATATGATACATGTATGAGTTTTTCATGACCTATGTGTCATGCTGATTTATAGCCATGGGCTACATATTATTGTATAGCAGCCTACGTGACGACTTGTGATGCTTGATATTTTTATACATAATTCATTGTTAGCTATTAGGAGTAATAGCTAAGTAGAAGAATGGAGTGACCTTAAGTATTGATGGTTCTATGGACAGAAAGTGTGGTGATGAAGATTGTCATGCTAAGAGCCATACTATCTCATAATTTAATATGATTTAACTATGAATATTTTTATGTTCATGTTATTATTATCTTAGGTGTTTTTAACATGGTAGAATAGTATCCCTCTACAAAAAAAACAGTAAAATTTGATGCTCTTCTAATTATTGCACTTATCAAGATTTTGATCATTAATTGATAGGTTTACCAAAGCAAACTACCATTAGTTACCTCAATAAGATAGGGTAAGTGTTGGACACTTCATGTGTAATATTAGTTTAACTTAACTAAACTATCAAAATAGTTTTGAACATAGGGGCATAGTGTTGAGGATAGAACATGTAGATGTCACTCAACAAACAAGAATTACACGTGATGTAATTAGCAAGGGTTGCTTACGTATGTCGCTAGCTACCTAACAATGATGCCAAAGCTCACTATAACTTGGTCAAATATGGATCTTGACTCACTATATGTAGTTAGAGGGAATATGGTTTTTAAACATATAATGATAGTATCTTTTGTTAAATTGTCTAATGGAAGATTTTATATAAATACAATGCTGAATTTTTATATATACTTTTTATGTTGTAGACTATGACACCATCTACTTCCTCCGTACCCAGTTTTAACTTGCGATTTATTCTTGAGAAAGAAAAATTAAGTGGAACAAACTTCATTAACTGGTATCGTAACTTGAAAATTGTTCTAGAGGTTCCATATCCTGATGAACTAGCTAAAGATGCTACTCATATTGAAAAGAATTAGTATGAAAAATATTGCAATGACTCACTTGAAGTTAGCTGTCTCATGCATGCCACCATATACTTTGAGCTTCAGAAGAATTATGAGAACACGGATACCTACAATATAATTATGGATCTTAAGGACATGTTTGAAAACCAGGTAAGGGTTGAAAGGTATAACACCTCTAAGCCATTATTTGCATGCAAGTTAGCTGAAGAAAGTCTTGTCAACCCTCATGTAATCAAGATGATTGGTTACATTGAGAGTTTGAAAAAACTTGCTTTTCCCCATAACCAAGAGTTAGCTACTGATATAATTCTCCAATTGCTCCCTCCGAGCTTTGAGCCAGTTATTTTGAACTTTCATATGAATGGCATGGAGAAGTTAATAACCAAATTATATGGGATGTTGAAGTCAGCAGATGATAGCATTAAAAAAAACTCTAATCATGTGATGATGGTTTAGAAGAATAATAACTTCAAAAGGAAAAATATATAAGGCTTTGGGCAAAAGAAAGAGCATAGGAAAAACTCAAGATGAGATATCAAGTATCAAATCTAAACTTCAAAAGCTCAAGATTGGCACTGCATATGTCACTATTTGCTACCATTGCCAAGGGTTGGACATTGTAAGAGGAACTACAAGAAGTACTTGGCAAAACTGAAAAAAAAAGATGGAAAGTAAGACTTCTACATGAAGTATAAATGTTACAGAAATAAATCTTGCTACTTCTTATATTGGTTCTTGGGTATTTGATATTGGAACAATTGCTCATATTTGCAATTCAATGCTGGGGCTAATAAGGAGTAGGAGTTTAGCAAGAGGCGAGGTTGATCTTCATGTAGGCAATGGAGCAAGAGTTGTTGCATTGGTTATTGATACTTTACCATCATCTTTACCCTTAAAATTATTTTTGGAATTAAATAATGGTTGTTATGTTCCCGTCTTAAGTAAAAATATTGTTTCTATTTCATGTTTGGGAGCAGAAAGTTATGAGTTCAAAATAAGGAACAATTATTGTTCAAATTATTTAAATAATATGATTTATGTTATGCTCTGTTGGTGAACAGATTATATGTTTAAATATTGAGGATGTTTGTGTGTCTATAACATTAATGCTAAGAGGCTTTGGCCTAATAATTTGAATTCCACTTATATGGTATTGTCATTTGTGTCACATAAATGAGAAACACATAAAAAAGCTCTATAAAGATGTTCTTTTAAACTCATTTAATTTTGAATCATTTGAAACATACGAGTCTTATTTACTTAGCAAAATGACTAAGACAACTTTTACTGGTCTAGGTGAGAAGGCAAATGACTTATTGGCCCTAGTATATTCGGATGTACATGGACCAATGAGATCAATAGCTAGATGTAGTTTTTTAGTACTTTATAATTTTTACTAACGACTTTAGTAGATATGGTTACATCTATTTAATGAGGCATAAGTCTGAATTCTATGAAAAGTTCAAGGAATTTGTAATGAAGTACATAATCAACTTGGCAAGATAATTAAATCTCTATGATCAAATCGTGGAGGTAAATATTTGAGCCATGAGTTTGGTGATCATCTAAAGAAACGTGAAATTGTTCCACGACTAATAATATTAGGAACATCTCAATGGAAAGGGGTGTCTGAATGACAGAACCAGACCTTGTTAGACATGGTTTGCTCTATGGTGAACCAATATGATATGTCATTGTCTTTTGGGGTAGTCTCTAGAACAGCTGTGTTACCGTTAAATAAGATTCCATCAAAAGTTGTAAAGAAGACACCATATAAGATATAGATTGGGAAGCATCCCGAGTTATCTTTTATTAAAATATGGGGATGTAAGGTATATATAAAACTTTTGGCATTTGATAAACTCACACCTAAATCTAACAAATGCTTCTTCATAGGGTATCCTAAGGAAACTAAAGTGATCAGGCAATAGGGTTCCGATCTTCTGATAGGATGATAATTTCGATTTGGAGGAGAATGACTTTAACGATGCGGCGTCTAACCGGTCACGACCAGAACACCATGGAATGGCTAAACTACACTCCGAATCATTATCAACCGTACCAAGAACGCAGTTGACCTAACCACGAAGGTCTATTCCAGCATGCAACCGAAGAACACGCAAGAACAAGATAACAAGCAATCTCAAATTGCAAATAGAATTGAAATACTCAATATGGTGGAATTTCGAATAAGGATCTTGACAGGTGATCGTCTAACACAACCGAAGATATAAGTTGCAACGAAGGCAAACTAAACATAAACAAAATCCCCGAAAAACTAGAGGGGTGCGGTCTCCTTAAATAGAGGAGTAAAAGCCACACAAAACTAAGAAATAAGAGGGTGGTACTATTATTACTGTTCACATAAATAGTAGTACGGCTATGAATAGTGGGGGTAGCACCTTCCTCTTAAGCCCATGCATTACAAGGCCAGATTTGGCCCAAACAAGTGGTGTAGCAACTTCTTTTGATGATTGTAGAGCAAACAAAAAAGAATTTGCAGGAAAGGATGGATCTGCTGGAAAGAGAACGAGAAAAGCTTTCTATCAAGTACTCATAGACCTCAAACAAATTCCGTATGTGAAAGTTATGCTCGTTTGAAGTTGGACTTGTCAGGCTGAATCCGAATTGATCTGGAGGCCGAATTGGATTCCAAAACATGTCCCACTTGAACTCTTTCTTGAATTGGTCCAAAAGTGATGTGGTGACCATAAGGAAGAGTTGGGGGAGACGTCAACATGGTCTTGATATATTGGTTGGCTTCCCTTTTGGTAGACTCCAACTACGAGCTTGTAGTGTTGATACAATCCTCCTTGTATAGCTGCGTAAATATGTATTTTCATCATTAGGTAGCATCATAGAGTTTATATGATATAAAGCACTTCTAAAAACAATCTCACATGATAACTTAAGTGATGCATAAATGATATCTTTTTGGAGAAAGAGTTTCTCTAAAAAGTAGTTAGTGGGAGAACGGTGTGACTCAAAGAGATTCGGGAACCATTAGAAAATGTTGCAACTCCTATTGAACTTCTACATGATGTTGTATAACCTGTGGAAGAGGCAACAGCCCCGCGTATGTCTGGAAGGCCATGTCAATTGCCGATAAGGTATCAGTATGGCTTTTTATTGTTAACCAATGACAAGCCTAAGACTTATGAGGAAGTTATGATGGGCCAGGACTCTAAGAAATTGCTTGGAGCCATGAGATCTGAAATAAATCCATGTATGACAATCAACTTTGGAACTTGGTTAATCTACCTGATAGTGTAAAAACCATTGAGTGCAAGTGGGTTTTTAAGAAAAAGATAGACATAGATAGAAATATTTATATCCATAAGGCACGATTAGTGGCTAAAGGTTTCGAACAAATTCAAGGTGTTGACCATGATGAAACTTTCTATCCCATCGTTATGCATAAGTCTATCCAGATTATTCTAGCTATTGTTGTATATATTTCAACTATGAGATATGGCAGATGGATATCAAAACAGAATTTCTAAATAGAAATCTAAGTGAGGATGTGTACAGGACATAGCTTGAGTGCTTTGTCCATCCCAAAATACTAGAAAGATATACAACCTTCAAAGATCTATCAAGGGATTGAAGCAAACTTCTCGAAGTTGAAACATTCATTTTGATGAAGCAGTCAAAGGGTTTGACTTCAACAAGAATGAAGAAGAGTCTTGTGTTTATAAAAAGACTAGTGAGAGCGCATATATTTTTCTGGTCCTACATGTGAATGATATATTATTTATCGAAAATGATATTCCTATACTTGAATTTGTCAGTCTTCATTAAGAAATAGTTTTTCTATGGAAGACTTAGAAGGGGCAGCATATATTTTGGTCATAAAAATTTATAGAGATAGAACTAAAAGGCTAATTGGATTAAGCTAAGATATGTACATTGATAAAATGTTGAAGCAATTCAACATGTAGGATTCCAATAAGGATTTATTTCCTATGTCACATTGTATTAGTCTTATCAAGACTCAATGTCCTTCGACACCTAATGAGCGAGACCAAATGAGTAAGATTCCATATACTTCTGCCATTGGGTCTATCATGTATGTCATGATTTGTACACACTTAGATGTGTCACATACTTTAAGTGTTACAAGCAAATATCAGTCAGAGCCTAGTGAAGGGTCACTGAATAGATATAAAGAATATCCTGAAATACTTGAATAGGACAAGGGATGTGTGCCTTGTTTATGAAGATGAGGAATAGCTACTTGAGCTAGTTGTACATGGTTACACCGAAGCTAGCTTATAAACTGGTAAAGATTATTTTTTATCGTAGTCTGGGTTTATGTTTTGTCTTTATGAAGGATTAGTGAGCTAGAAAAGTTTCAAGCAAGAGACGATTGTTGATACTACAATGGAGGCTGAGTATATTTCAGCTTCTGAAGTTGCAAAGGAGGCTATTTGGACTAAAAAAAGCTCATCTTTGAGTTAGGTGTGGTCTCTAGTGCTTTTAGTCTTATAGATTTCTATTATGTAATAGTGGAACCATTGCGCAAGCCAAGGATCTTAAATCACATCAAAAGTTCAAGTACATATTTTGGCGTTTTCACCTCATTCACGAGATTGTGGATAGAGGTGATGTGAAAATATACAAAGTGAATACGGATTTAAATATTGCTGATCCACCGACAAAATCTCTTCCACAACCAAAGCATAAGGCACACACAAGAGCGATGGGTATTAGGTACTTTCATGATTGACTCTAGTGTAAATGGGAGATTGTTAGTGATATGCCTAAGAGAAGATCATGGAGATGATTATATCACTCCTATATTTATAATCTTTTGAATAATATATTATTTTGTCCCCTGAATAAATATCTTTTATATTAATCAACAAGTATGTGACTTGTTCATGGAACTCATTATTCATGTTTTGATGTCATTATAAATTATCCCTGATCTTATATTATTATGTAGGATAATTATGATCTATAGATTAGTACATATATTGATTTATGATCATATTTTCACTGCTCATGGATATGGGGAAATCACGTTAATAAAGTGGACATATGTTAGAGAATATTGTATTAGATTGACCTACCATGAGACACTTTAGAAATTGTTATATTCTTAAGAGTCATCAGTTGGTCTCATAAATAGTGTATGTAAGATCCTTAGACCAAAGATCATCATAGTTGTCTACATGTGTAATAGTTTACTTAGGAGTTACCAAACACTACTCTGTAACTGGGTGGTCATAAATGTAGCTTTTGGGATTACTATGAAACATGCGAAGGAATATGAGTGATTAAGATAGAATTTGCCCCACCTATACAATAAAAAAGTATCTCTAGGCCCCTTGATGTGGTTGGATAAAGAAAGTACTTGGTTGGATTAAGAAAAAGCTTGGCCATACTGAATGTAGTTGAGGAGTCAATTATAAATTCAACAATACACTACAGGTTTGAGTAAAAAATCAAGCTATCATAGGATAGCACGCTTCTCACCTTAAGTTTGATTTGGTATCATGAGGCAAAGGGATCGGTACATAAACACTATATAGGTTCAGTCGATATGATTTTTATGTATATTTAGGAGTCGTTATGTCCTGCTAGAGACCGCTACCGACTTATGGACCGGAAAGGACTTTTTGGTATATGGTCAAATATACATGAACTTACAAGATCACACACTTAATGGGTTGAAATGATGAGGGTCTAGATGGTAGACTTCAAGTCGAATAGATCTCTACTCATATTGGATCCGGTCAGAGGCTCTCCAAGAGAGATATGATCTCTACTCATACTAGATAAAGATCTAGTTAAAATCTTTCTGAGTTGAATACAATATCTAATCGTATCGGATAAGGATCTGATTGGAGGCTACATAATAAGAGAGGCTCAAGGCTAAGGCAGGCATCCCGATACACGCCCATTAGAACCATAGCCACCACGTCTCAAAGCACTTGTTAGGTGCACTAGAGCTAGCACACCGACCATGACATTCCATCTCTAGATGTGTGGAAGTTGTGCTTCGCAAGAAAATGCACAGAATGCAGTATTATACATGCAAGGTTCACCAAAGGTAAGCTCAGGTTCTTTTATTTGTTAAAGGCATTAGTTAAAAGTTGCATTAATTACAAATTCCTATTACTTGCAATTTTATTAAATCATGTTTTTATTAAAGAGAGTAAAAATGTGCAATATTAATAATAGTGTAGGCTCCATCCACCTGTTACATGATTCCATTCATCATATGCAAGTTTTTGTTACTACAGTTACATCCATCCATTATCATCACTGGGTTACATCCACCCAAGTCAAACCAAAATTAGGGTTACATTCATCCAATAAGTTTTCATCCCACCCACAAAGTTCAAATAGATACTAACTTGAAAAAGTTTCCATGTCTGCCTTTGACCGTGCGCATGTGTAACATCCCAAAATTTTTATTTTCTATTTTTACTGAGTTATTGGAATTTAATAGCATTATCTAGATTTTAATTTAAAGGTCAAAATAAATGTATTACAATTTTTCTAAGTCATTTATGTATTTTTAGAAATTTTTAGAATTTTCTAGAATTTAAAAACTCATTTTTAAGGCTACTTTGTGATTTTACAAAAAAAACTAAATACTTTCATAAGTCAAAAATATTTTTATTGAGTCTAGAATAGTTCTAGAAGGTTCTCTGAATTTTCTGAAATTTTTAAAATTTATTTGGTATTTTTCCAAGTATTTTAAAGCCTCCTAGCATTTCTAAAAATCTGGAAAAGAAATTAAATCCTAAAACCCTTCTCGGGCCGCCAAGTGTCACCCCCGGATTAAATCCCCGCCCACCGGTCTAATCTGAGCCGCCCGATCTCACTTAAACCCCTCCCCCACCTTCCTCTTCCCTCTAGCCGACATGTGTCGCGCATCAGACTGGCCACTCCCCTCCCTGATCTAATCCCCACCGCCCATCTTCACTTACCCCTTCGCCCGCCTCCCTCTTCCCTCCAGCCGACAAGTGTCGCGCACGGCTTCAATCCCTTCCCTCGCCGATCAATCGCAGCCGCTCGTCATCACTTACCCTTTCAGTCTCACTTTAATGGCTCCGATTTTGTCTCAGACGCCCGATCGGATCTTGGCCGCCCACTTTCACTTACCGGTTCACTCAAGATCTAACGACCGCTCTCTTTTCCCTTTGCCACTTGTCACACATCCAACCGCTACCCCTTTCCCTTCCTTTTTCTCTCTTCCGCTGACACAAGGGGCCCGCTGTCTGATCCGTCTTCCCCGTCCTCCTTCCTCCTCGCGCCATCACCACCACCATTAAAAGCCAAAACCAAAGCATTCAAACTTTGGTCTTGCCCACTGAATCTCCCCGAGCCAACGAGCATTAACTCCCTCAATCACCGCCGCACCCACACCGACCGTTTTCCCCTTCGTCACTGCGCTAATTGACCCATTGGCATGCCACCCCTTTCCCCTCGCTCAATTTCCCCTCTCTCCACCCAAGAACTCATCGCACCATGCACCTCCCCTCTTTTTCATCGACGAAGCTCCGGTGAGCAATCGCCGCTGCCTCAGAGCTCCTCGTGCCGCGCGCCACCACTCCGAGCTTCAGGAGGGCGAGGCACATCTCCTCCACCGCTTCCCCGAGCCCCTCCACAGCTGGAACACCACCGCCGCCATGAGCCTCCTCCGACCGCTGTCTTTCTTCGCCGCCAGCCCCCTTCGGCCACCCTCGGGGTCCGCACAAGGTACCAGGACACTCCCCTCGCTGCCCTCTTCCTTTTCCGCACCTCGGCCGACGCCGTCGCTCGCCGGAGCACCGGTGGCCATCAGGCCCCGTGCGCCACCCCTCCGGCGGCCGTGCCACGTAGGCGGCTGCGCGCATGTGGCGGCTGCGTGGCAGCCAGTTGGCCGCCAGTCGGGCGCCACGCCACTACCACGCAGGCGCCCGGTCGCCGTACCACTCGAGTCCGCCACGTCAGCACGGAATCATGACGTGGCAACTTTTCGGCAACCACGTGGCACCCCGTGGTGACCACGTCAGCCTCTTTTGTGCCACGCCAGCGCCACTCTGCGGCCAGTCAGCTCACGCGCCACCTCAGCCACGTCCCAGTCCATGGACTCGGTCCACCGTGCACTGGGCCCACATGTCAGTCACACATTCGAATATTTAAACCCTAGGGCTGACGTCAAGATGACGTCATAAACCTGTTTTTTCGATTAAAAATAATTCAGCCAAAATATAATATCTGTGCTGATGTCATAATTAGGATTTTCCTTCACAAAAATAAATCAGTTAATTGCCGGCTGACGTCATAAATGCTTTTTCAGTATAAAAATAATTCTAAAAAATAGTCTTTTTCTTTTTAATTAATCTTCCGGAAGCCATAACTTTTTTATTTTAACTCCGATTTGACCCATTCAAATTTCTACATTTTTCTAAAATCATGAACTATCCATTTATAGCCTATTTTTGAATTTTTGAATTTTATTTGAATTTCATTTTAAAAATTAAATTTGTTCTTCACGTATAGATTTTGACGATTTGGGAGAGTTCAATTTCGACGACGATTCGTAGTAGAACTTCGAGCAAGGCAAGTTACACCCTTGACCATATTATTCCTACTATTTTAAAATATTTATGTTGATTTACTGTATATGCATGCGAAATTTTTATACAATTGTAATTTAAAGACGGTTTAAACTTTAGTTATACCTAAATTCCATTGTTATGGCCAAATTTGGACTTCGTCATCACATGCCTTGTCGCCTAGATAAAAACTAGTTGGTACAGTAGTATTACCTAGAAAACTTTAGTAAATTACTTAGCCATGCTTAGAAGAATTTAGGAGGGATCAATTATTTCACATGAAATTATGGTTTCTATTAATGAATTATTGACTTCGGTGAGTCAAGGAAATTTATGAAATAGTTTAAAAATGAAAATAGAAAACTTGGTTTGGACTTAGGCTATTGGTTAGGTGGTGGGGTGCCGGCATGCATCATGTTTGGTGACACGTTGTGGATTGTCGAGCACGAGAATTGTGGTTGAGCCTAAGTCGAATTAAGGACCGTTTCTGTGAACTATTTTACAAAATCACCTCTTACTACCACAAGTCCGGTATGGGACTGTAACATCCCAAAATTTTGTCCCTTTATTGAAATTTTAATCTGGAGTTTATTGGATTTTCTGGAATTATGTTAAAATCCTGATTTGAGAAAAATTATAAACTTTGATGTATAAAAGTCAAAAATAAATTTATTGCATTCCTAAAAGCTAAAACAAATGTATTTCAGCTTCCTTAAGTCAAATATGAGATTATATTAATTTTTCTAGATTTTAGAAGGAATTAAAACCTTCCCTACAAAATCAAATTGTACCATTGCAAATTATACTTGTTAAAATGAGTGGGACATATTTTTATTAAGTCTAGAATAGCTCCAGATAGTTCTCTGAATTTTTCTGGATTTTTCAAAATTTATTTGGTATTTTTCTGAGTTTTCTAAAGCTTAATAGCATTTCTGGAAAATCAAAAAGAGAGAAAATCCCAAAAATCCTCCGCCGCGCAGTGTCAACCATCGGCGTCCCCCGCCCGCCGGATTCCCCTCACCGTCCGATCTAACTTAAACCCTCTCCCGCTTCCCTCTCTCGCGTGCGACGCGTGTCGCACATCGGACCGTCCACTCCCGCGCCGGGTTTAATCCTCGCCGCCCGCACCCACTTACCGCTTCTCCGCTCCTGCCGCCACGTGGTATTATCCGAGCCGTCCCCTATTGCCGTACCTCATCTCGGCCGCCCCCTCCCACTTAAGCACCGACCGGCCCCGATCTAATCTTCGTTGTCGGATCAAATCTCAGCCGTCCCCCTTCACTTACCCCTTCGCATCGCGCCAGCGGCCCCGATCTCTCCCCCGTGCCACCCGTCAAGCATCCGACCGTCCCCCTCGCTCCTTTCCTTTCTTTCTCTCTCGCTGACGTGCGGGCCCCACTCGCGCCCTCCGTCTCCCCGCCCTTTCCTTTCTTCCTCGCGCGATCTCCGCCACGCCGCCATTGCTTGCCGCAAACCGAAGCTTTTAAAGCTTCGTTTCTTCCGACTGATGCCCCGCGCCAACGGCCGATCGCAATTGCACCTCCACCGCCCATTGCGGGCATAATCACGCATAATCGCACCCGCTATCACCGCCGCAATAAACCTCCCGCCCGCTGCACTCCGGCGAACATCGCGCGGCCGTTACCCTCCTCCCCACCTATAAAAGAGGTGCCCGAGGTCCTCTACCCACACCGCCACCCCGAGCCTCCGAGCGCTTAATCCAGCCCGAAGGTCCCCTCGCGCGATTTCTCCGCCGGGATCCAGCTACTCCGACGAGCGATTCCGGCCGCTCGAGCCCTCGCCACTCGCCAAGCCTCCCTACCTTGCCGGTGCCTGTGCGAACACCGCGACCACCTCCCGGCACGCACCACCGAGCTACTCCGCGCCGTGAAGCCTTCTCCGACCGCCGCCTCTCGCCGGTTTCCCTCTCCGCCATCTCGGCCTCGCGCAAAATACCGGCGCACTCCCGCGTCCTCTCGCTATTTTGGTACCCTCGCCGCGCCGCCACCGGAGCTCGGCGACCATCGGGCCTCGAGCGCCGCCGCCGGCCGCCACGCCGGCCGCCGGGCCGAAGTTGGCGGCGGCGTGGCAGCCAGTGGCGGCGACGGCGCCACGCCGCCACCCGCACGCCGCCACCTCGCGCGCGCCACCACGCCGGCATAAAGCCGTGACGTGGCAGCCACGCGGCGACCACGCGGCAGCCCCGTGGCGCCACGCCGCGCCACCCCACTCCGCGCGCCCGCTGCCACCTCACCCTTCCTCGGTCCATGGACCGGTCCATGACACCGGCCCCACCGCACCTCCGCCGAATATATTAATCCTAGGGCTGACGTCATAATCTATATTTTCCTTTAGAAAATAATTCGCACTGACGTCATAAATCCTTTTCGGTTTAAAAATAAATCCAGGAAATACCCTTTTTCTTTTATTTTGAATTCAAACTTTGGAAGGCTATAACTTTTGCATTTTAACTCCAAATTGACCCATTCAAATTTCTAAATTTTTCTAAAATCATGATCTATCCATTTCTGGAATAATTTTGAAATTTTGAAACTTATTTAAATTTGATTTGAATATATTTTGTAATTCCAAGGTTTAAATTTAAATTAAAACTTCCAACTTCTTTTAAAAGCCTCAATTCCTTTTAAAAATTGTTGACCCACATCCAAAAATTCAGAATTCTGTCTCCCAATTTATTTGATAATTTTTGGAAGTTATTTGGATTTCATTTGAATTTTTGTTTTGAATTTGCTTTGAATTGATTTCTCGTTAGATATTGACGATTCCGGAGAGTTTGAATTGACTTAATCGCAGCAGGACTTCGATCAAGGCAAGTTACACCTTTGACCATGTTGAACCTAATATTTTAAATTATTTATATTGTTTTACTGTATATGCATGCGTATCTTTATTCAAATGTAATTCAAATTTGATTTGAATTTTAGATATACCCATGATCCTTTGTATATGACCAATTTGAATCTTGAATTCATATACCTTGTCACCCTAGCTGAAAACTAGTTAGTACCATAGTATCGACTAGAAATTTTTATAGAAACGCTTAGCCTGGCTTAGTATAATTTTAGGTGGGATCGATCTTTCACATGCAATGACGGACTTTGAAATTCAATATCTTGACTTCGGTGAGTCAAGGATGGTTTTACGGAAATTATTTAAAAATGAAAATAGAAAACATGTTTTGGACTTAGGCTAATGGTTAGGTGGTGGGTACCGGTATGCCTCGTGTTTGGTGACACCTGGTTGATTATCGTGTACGGGGTATGTGGTTGAGCCTAAATCAACTTAAGGACCGCTTCGTGAATTATTTTACGGTCACTTCAGACTACGACAAGTCCGGTATGGGACGGACTGCTAAGTAATTTGTGAAGTTCCAACTATAGTCTCGCTATAGGTCAATGTGAGCGCGCGTAGGTCGTGGGAAGTCTCACATGGCACCGAGGGGCTCCAACTCGTGGATTCGAGTTGTGGTGAAACCTTAGTGGCGGCGTGATTATGTTGGCTATGAATCATCTAACGGCCTTGTCATGAACTCTCCGCCGCACACCTAAGGCAGTGTGTTGATCGCGTGGCTCAAGTGAGAGGGAATGTCTTGTGGGTAAAGTTGTACACCTCTGCAGAGTAACAAACTATCTAGATAGCCGTGTCCACGGTCATGGACATGCTGAGTAGAGTCTTCACAGATTAGACTTGAATTTTCATAAAACTTGGTTTTGGCAAACGAACGTTGGATTTGGTAATGGTCCGGGTGGATTCCCGTGGATAGGTTAGTGTGGGTTGGAGCCTACACTAACGATATTACTTGTTAAAAACAATGTTTCATATACTGTATTTAATTTCAGCTTTTCATACTTACGTTATTGTATTTAAATTCAAGTATTGCTTTCCGCACACTACCCTATTAAGCTTCCTTTGAAATCCCTTAAGCATGCATCAACTCATATATTTCCGGTGTAACTTGCGTAAGCATTTACTTGCTTACCTTGGGAGTACTTCAGACTCACCTTGCTAAATCTGCTGCCGACTTCGAGGCGACTCACGACGGTGAGGACTACTTCAATGAGTAGGATGCGCCTTCTGATCATTCGCTGTGGGAGGTCGGATGGGCTGTGGCTGCCATCTTTATTTTTCTTTCCATTGCTTTGTTTACTTTGTTGGCCGGTGCCTTATTGTAAGACTTGGCCTTAAGGCCGTATTTTCGTTTAATAATATCTCGTGGTTATTTTTGCATGATATACATTGTTTATTAAACCCGTGTGCACTAGCTTTTCCCAGGATAGTGCGACTTACACTGAGAGGCTCGAGTTGTTGTTCCGGTCCCGACAGAATGGTATCGTGAGCAAAGTTGACTCTAAGACGTGACCTTAGCAAGAGACCAGCTTTAAGGATATATTTTAATAAGAAATGCGCTTTTAATTTATCTCTCCTTTTCTCAAGTCTCTTTACCAAAACCGATTACTAACTCCTCTCCCTTCCAAATTTTAGATGGAGCAACCCACCCGCGTCTCCCACGGAACCCTTGCCGACTCTTCGCGACGATCTGTATAACCTCATGCAAGAGCTCAACTTCCGCCCGCACCCTCTCTACCAGGGATACGTTGGCATGTATGGAGACGAGGAACGCTGGAGGGTGGAAGTGAAGATCTTCAAGGATTTCGGAGCACACGGAGCCGTTTACTTGTTCGACGCGCCCTACCTCGGGCCACCTTCTTCGATGGAGTTCGTGATGCAGCCCGAGAGGCCATTCGCCACCGCGGAACATCTACGCCGAGACTTGCTGCGCGCACCGACTTCGCTACTTCCCATGAAGACTCCCTTGTGGGCTGCCAGCGACTTCTCGTCTACAGAGTATGAGAGCAACCCCCGCCTCATACGACTAGTGGAGTACACCAAGTCCATGGATCACATGTACCATCACCTCGACGAGCTGCACACCGCATGCCAGGCTCCGAGCACGCCGAAGAGGAACTTGCCGAGCCCGTGCGTAAGATGCAGTTCCACCGATTCGGACCTTTTCCGAGGAGACTCGAGCGCAGCGCTAGTGTGTAGACAACCCCAGTCTTAGAACGCTATCCGTGAGTCAGTAGAACTTTGTAAACAGCCACGAGACTATTATAATAAAATAAAAAGTTTTATTTGGCTCTTATCTCGTGTTTTCCTTGCTCTTGTGTGTTGTTTTGGTGGGATTGTTACTAGAACCTTTCCTTTAGTTCTCTCTCTAAATCTGAAAGTCTCAATAGATGGTGAACACAAGAAGAAACTCCAACATGGATAACGCCAACCCCGAGCACAAGGAAGCCATCGGCTCGATTCCACCACCTCGCCAATGGCAGGACCAGATTGGGCACGCTTGATGGCCAATCAAACCCGCTTGATCCAGCTCTTGGCTCTGACGATCAACAACCCTCGTGCTCATCATCAACTTGCCCAAATGCCTCCCAATCGCTCTCTCGAGTTCCTAGGATCAAGCCACCCACCTTCGCGGTAGTCTTGAACCGATGGACGCCGACGATCGCTCGGTCGATTGGCAAGAAGCTAGACATTCGCAGTTGCACCGATCGGAGCGAGTCCTGTTCGCCTCCCATCACCGAACGGCCCGCATCTCAATGGTGGGACACTTTCACCGCCGCACGCCAACCCGCAGACGGTGATGTGGATCGAGTTCGAGCAAAGCTTTCGCAAAGCTCATATCCCCACCGGCACCATGGCATTGAAGAAGGAGTTCAGATCTCTGCGCCAAGGAAGTCGTACTGTCAATGAGTACGTACAGAAGTTTAACCAACCGCCCGCTATGCGCCAGAGGATGTGGCTTCCGGCGAAGCCAAGCAAGAAAGGTTCATGGAGGGCTCGAATGACAACATATCGCGCAATCGATATCGGGTGACTATACTGACTTCCACCAGCTAGTCAGTAAGGCCATCCGCCAGGAGGGCAATCACATGGAAATGGAGACCCGGAAGAAAAGGATGGCGGACTAGAGGAACAACTCTGGAAGTCCTTTCAAGAATCGCAGCACCCCTCCTCACTCAAACAAGTTCGCACTTGTGGCAAGAACTTCAAGAACCATCCCAGCGAGTTCAAGTCCTCAACCACCGCCGCTGCTTCAGCCAACCGCCGCTAGCTTCCCAAGCAACCGCACCCAAAGAACCGTGGCGGACACACGTAAGAGCAGCGATCCGCCGTCTGATGGATTGACCTGCTACTACTGCAAGGAACCAGGGCACTTTGCCAAGGCGTGCCCTAAGAAGATTCAAACGGCAGCAACTTCGGAGCCTCGAAGTCGCACCAGGCCGCAGGCGAGACCTTCATCAAAGGGCGAGTGAACCACGTGACAGCGGAAGAGGCCTAGGCTGCACCGGATGTCGTGCTGGGTATGTTCCTTGTCAATTCAGTACCAGCATCAGTTCTTTTCGATTCCGGAGCATCGCATTCCTTTGTGTCAAAAACTTTTGTGGATAAGCATGGGTTGGGCAGGTAACCCTTAGCAACCCTATGATAGTTCACTCCTGCGTAAATGAGAGCAGGACCTTGTGCCCCAAAGTGGAATTGCTCATAGATGGGACCCGATTCTCGCCGATCTTTTGGTTTTGGAATCGCAAGGACTAGATGTCATTCTCGGATGAACTGTTAGCCAAGAATCGAGGTCGGATCGATTGTGCTACCAGATCCATCACCCTCACCAATGACCAAGGCATGGAAGTAATCTTCTCTCCCCAGATTCCGAAGGCAGAAGAATGTGCCCTCTTCCACCTCCAAGTCTTGGAGGAAGTGCCGATCGTGCGGAATACCGGATGTTTTTCCCGAGGAACCGCCAGGATGCCACCGGATAGGAGATCGAATTTGTGATTGACCTAGTCCCGCACCGCCCGATTTCCAAAAGACTATATCGGATGCCCGCTAATGAGTTAGCGGAATTGAAGAATCAACTCAAGGAGTTAGAAGACAAAGGTATATCCGACCCGGTTCACGCCTTGGGGAGCACCCGTCTGCTCGTCAAGAAGAAGGATGAGAGTCCGAGGCTATGTGTGGACTACAGAGCACTCAATGACGCCACCATCAAGAATAAACACCCTCCCGTGATCGATGACTGCTCGATCGCTTGAAAGGAGCCGGTATCTTCTCCAAGATTGATCTCGCGATCGATACCATCACCGAAGATTCGTGAAGAAGACATTCCTAAGACCGCCTTCTCCACCGATATGGGCATTATGAGTTCACGGTCATGTCATTTGGGTCGACCAATGCACCACTTACTTCATGAGCATGATGAACGGTGTGTTCATGAAATACGTGGACAAGTTCGTAGTAATCTTCATCGACGACATCCTCATCTACTCCAAGAATGAAGAAGAGCACGAGCAAGACCTCAGATCACTCGAAAAGCTTAGAGAACATCGACTTTTCGCCAAATTCGATAAGTGTGAATTCGCTAAAAGAGGTTGCCTTCCTGACATATCGTAACAGTAGAAGGAATCGCGTAGATCCTTCCAAGGTAGAAGCAAGAATGGAGTGGAAGCCACCAAAGTCCGTAATGTAAGTCGAGCTTTCTTGGACTTGCGGGTTATTACCGCTCGGTTCATAGCGAGATTCTCCGAGACAACCAAGCCAATGACCCAATTGCTGAAAAAGGAAAAGAAGTTCGAATGGACGAAGGCTTGTGAGCAGAGTTTCCAAACCCTTAAGAGGAGACTAGTCTCAAGACTCGTGCTTGTCTTGCCGGCGTGCATAAAGGCTTCGAGGTTTTCTCAGGACGCCTCGCCTAGGCTTAGGCCGTGTTCGATGCAAGAAGGCAAAGTGGTAGTTTATGCATCGCGTCAACTCAAGCCTCATGAGTACAATTATCCTACTCATGACTTGGAGTTAGCCGCAGTAGTGCACGCCTTAAAAATCTGGCGCCACTATCTTATTGGTAACCGTTGTGAAGTATACACGGACCATAAGAGTTTGAAGTATATCTTCACCCAGGCAGAACTCAACCTGAGGCAGCGAAGATGGTTGGAGTTGATCAAGGACTACGACATCGGTATACATTACCACCCCGGAAAAGCGAATGTAGTAGCCGATGCCTTAAGCAGGAAGTCTTATGCAAACATGGTGATATCGGAAGAAGACCAGACCCGACTTCAGGAGGGAGTCGCCCGTCTAAGTCTAAACCCAACGGGACCGAGCACCCTCACCACCCTGGAAGTGCGACCCGGCTTACCTGATCAAATTAAGGAAGCTCAGATTGTGGACGAGGATATTCAAGAAATCAAGAAGAATATGAGGAGAGGCAAAGCGCCAGGATTCAGCGAAGATGAACATGGCACGGTTTGGTTCGAGAACCGCATCTGTGTGCCGAATAATCAGGAAATCAAAAACCTGATTCTGAAAGAGGCTCATGATACCCCATACTCAATCCACCCAGGTCGTACCAAGATGTACCAGGATCTGAGGGAAAGATATTGGTGGGTTAGTATGAAAAGGAAAATCGCAGAGTTCATTGAAGCCTGCGACACCTGTCAACGAGTCAAAGCTGAACATCAGAGGCCAGCAGGACTCTTGCAACCATTGCCGATTCCGGAATGGAAGTGGGAAGAAATCGGTATGGATTTCATAACCAGACTCCCAAGGACACAATCGGGTTATGATTCAATTTGGGTAATCATAGACAGATTGACTAAAGTGGCTCACTTCATACCACCAAGACCACTTATTCCGAAGCAAGTTGGCCGAGTCAGTACATGTCTCGAATTGTGTGCCCGTATGGCGACTCCAAGAAGATAGTGTCGATCGAGGTAGTCGGGCTTACTTCTCGATTTTGGCAAAGGCTGCACGAAGAGTTGGGTAGTAAGCTCGGTTTGATGCACCGCTTACCACCCCTGCATGCAGACGGTCAAACAGAAAGAGTTAATCAGATACTCGAGGATATGCTAAGGGCTTGTACGCTGGATTTCGGGAACAGTTGGGACCGTTCACTGCCCTATGCGGAATTCTTGTACTCAGAGGTGTGAAAAGGTTTCAAGTTAGAGGAAAGCTTGCACCACGATATGTGGGCCCTTTCAAGATTCTGGACCGAAGAGGTGCAATGATATCGCTTAGACTTGCCGCCAAGCATGTCGTGGTGCACAATGTCTTTCATGTCTCACAGTTAAAGAAGTGCCTCCGAGTACCCACAGAGCAAGCCGCACTGGGAACCTTGGACCTCCAGGATGACCTCACCTATCAGGAGCAACCAATCAAGATTCTCGAGACGGCAGAACGTCAGACCAGAAGGAAGACCATCAGATTCTGCAAAGTTCAGTGGAGCAACCACACCGAGGACGAAGCCACCTGGGAGCGAGAAGAAGACTTAAAGACCAGCCATCCCCATCTCTTTTGCTAGCCAGTGCAAATCTCGAGGGCGAGATTTCCTTTAAGGGGGGTAGGTTTGTAACATCCCAAAATTTTGTCCCTTTATTGAAATTTTAACTGAGTTTATTGGATTTTCCGAATTATGTTAAAATCCTGATTTGAGAAAAATTATAAACTTTGATGTATAAAAGTCAAAAATAAATTTATTGCATTCCTAAAAGCTAAAACAAATGTATTTCAGCTTCCTTAAGTCAAATATGAGATTATATTAATTTTTCTAGATTTTAGAAGGAATTAAAACCTTCCCTACAAAATCAAATTGTACCATTGCAAATTATACTTGTTAAAATGAGTGGGACATATTTTTATTAAGTCTAGAATAGCTCCAGATAGTTCTCTGAATTTTTCTGGATTTTTCAAAATTTATTTGGTATTTTTCTGAGTTTTCTAAAGCTTAATAGCATTTCGGAAAATCAAAAGAAAGAAAATCCCAAAATCCTCCCGCCGCCAGTGTCAACCATCGGCGCCCCTCCGCCCGCCGGATTCCTCACCGTCCGATCTAACTTAAACCTCTCCCCGCTTCCCTCTCTCGCGTGCGACGCGTGTCGCACATCGGACCGCCCACTCCAGCCGGTTTAATCCTCGCCGCCGCACCCACTTACCGCTTCACCGCTCCCTCTCCGCTCCCGCCGCCACGTGGTATTATCCGAGCCGCCCCTATTGCCGTACCTTATCTCGGCCGCCCCCTCCCACTTAAGCACCGACCGGCCCCGATCTAATCTTCGTTGTCGGATCAAATCTCAGCCGTCCCCCTTCACTTACCCCTTCGCATCGCGCCAGCGGCCCCGATCTCTCCCCCGTGCCACCCGTCAAGCATCGGACCGTCCCCCTCGCTCCGTTCCTTTCTTTCTCTCTCGGCGACGCGGGCCCCACTCGCCGCCTCCGTCTCCCCGCCTTTCCTTTCTTCCTCGCGCGATCTCCGCCCGCCGCCATTGCTGCCGCAAACCGAAGCTTTTAAAGCTTCGGTTTCCTTCCGAATTGATGCCCCGCGCCAACGGCCGATCGCAATTGCACCTCCACCGCGTCCATTGCGGGCATAATCACGCATAATCGCAGCCGTTATCACCGTCGCAATAAACCTCCCCCGCTGCACTCCGGCGAACATCGCGCGGCCGTTACCCTCCTCCCCAGCCTATAAAAGAGGTGCCCCGAGGTCCCTCTACCCACACCGCCACCCCCCGAGCCTCCAGAGCGCTTAATCCAGCCCCGAAGGTCCCCCTGCGCCGATTTCCCTCCGCCGGCTCCAGCTACTCCGGCGAGCGATTCCGGCCGGCTCGAGCCCTCGCCACTCGCCGGCCCTCCCTACCTTGCCGGTGCCCAGCGAACACCGCGACCACCTCCCGGCACGCACCACCGAGCTACTCCGCCGCCGTGAAGCCTTCTCCGACCGCCGCCTCTCGCGGTTTCTCTCGCCATCTCGGCCTCGCGCAAGGTACCGGCGCACTCCGCGCCCTCCTCGTCATTTTGGTACCCTCGGCGCCGCCGCCGCCACCGAGTTCGGCGACCATCGCCTCGAGCGCCGCCGCCGCCGCCAAAGCACGCCGCCCGCCGGCCGAAGTTGGCGCGGCGTGGCAGCCAGCGGCGCGACGGCGCCACGCCACGCCGCCACCCGCACGCCGCCACTCGCGCGCCGCCGCCGCCGCATATAAAGCCGTGACGTGGCGCCACGCGGCGACCACGCGGCAGCCCCGTGGCGCCACGCCGCCACCCGCTCCCCGCGCGCCCGCTGCCACCTCACCCTTCCTCAGTCCATGGACCCGGTCCATGACACCGGGCCCCACCGCCACCGCCGAATATATTAATCCTAGGGCTGACATCATAATCTATATTTTCCTTTAGAAAAATAATTCGTGCTGACGTCATAAATCCTTTTCGGTTTAAAAATAAATCCAGGAAATACCCTTTTTCTTTTATTTTGAATTCAAACTTTGGAAGGCTATAACTTTTGCATTTTAACTCCAAATTGACCCATTCAAATTTCTAAATTTTTCTAAAATCATGATCTATCCATTTCTGGAATAATTGTGAAATTTTGAAACTTATTTAAATTTGATTTGAATATATTTTGTAATTCCAAGGTTTAAATTTAAATTAAAACTTCCAACTTCTTTTAAAAGCCTCAATTCCTTTTAAAAATTGTTGACCCACATCCAAAAATTCAGAATTCTGTCTCCCAATTTATTTGATAATTTTTGGAAGTTATTTGGATTTCATTTGAATTTTTGTTTTGAATTTGCTTTGAATTGATTTCTCGTTAGATATTGACGATTCCGGAGAGTTTGAATTCGACGAATCGCAGCAGGACTTCGATCAAGGCAAGTTACACCTTTGACCATGTTGAACCTAATATTTTAAATTATTTATATTATTTTACTGTATATGCATGCGTATCTTTATTCAAATGTAATTCAAATTTGATTTGAATTTTAGATATACCCATGATCCTTTGTATATGACCAATTTGAATCTTGAATTCATAAACCTTGTCACCCTAGCTGAAAACTAGTTAGTACCATAGTATCAACTAGAAATTTTTATAGAAACGCTTAGCCTGGCTTAGTATAATTTTAGGTGGGATTGATCTTTCACATGAAATGACGGACTTTGAAATTCAATATCTTGACTTCGGTGAGTCAAGGATGGTTTTACGGAAATTATTTAAAAATGAAAATAGAAAACATGTTTTGGACTTAGGCTAATGGTTAGGTGGTGGGTACCGGTATGCCTCGTGTTTGGTGACACCGTTGATTATCGTGTGCGGGGTATGTGGTTGAGCCTAAATCAACTTAAGGACCGTTTCGTGAATTATTTTACGGTCACTTCAGACTACCACAAGTCCGGTATGGGACGGACTGGCTAAGTAATTTGTGAAGTTCCAACTATAGTCTCGCTATAGGTGAATGTGAGCGCGTAGGTGTGGGAAGTCTCACATGGCACCAGAGGGGGCTCCAACTCGTGGATTCGAGTTGTGGTGAAACCTTAGTGGCGGCGTGATTATGTTGGCTATGAATCATCGAATGCCTTGTCATAAACTCTCCGCCGCACACCTAAGGCAAGGTGTTGATCGCGTGGCTCAAGTGAGAGGGAATGTCTTGTGGGTAAAGTTGTACACCTCTGCAGAGTAACAAACTATCTGGATAGCCGTGTCCACGGTCATGGACATGCTGAGTAGAGTCTTCACAGATTAGACTTGAATTTTCATAAAACTTGGTTTTGGCAAACGAACGTTGGATTTGGTAATGGTCCGGGTGGATTCCCGTGGATAGGTTAGTGTGGGTTGGAGCCTACACTAACGATATTACTTGTTAAAAACAATGTTTCATATACTGTATTTAATTTCAGCTTTTCATACTTACGTTATTGTATTTAAATTCAAGTATTGCTTTCCGCACACTACCCTATTAAGCTTCCTTTGAAATCCCTTAAGCATGCATCAACTCATTATATTTCTGGTGTAACTTGCGTAAGCATTTACTTGCTTACCTTGGGAGTACTTCAGACTCACCTTGCTAAATCTGCTGCGGACTTCGAGGCGACTACGACGGTGAGGACTACTTCAGCGAGTAGGATGCGTCTTACAGTCATTCGCCTGTGGGAGGCTGGATGGGCTGTGCTGCCACCTTTATTTTTCTTTCCGCTGTTTTGTTTACTTTGCTGGCCTGGTGCCTTATTGTAAGACTTGGCCTTAAGGCCGTATTTTCGTTTAATAATATCTCGTGGTTATTTTTGCATGATATACATTGCTGTTAAACCTGTGTGCACTAGCTTTTCCTGGGATAGTGCGACTTACACAGAGGGGCTCGGAGTTGTTGTTCCGGGTCCCGACAGGGACGGACCTGGCTAAGTAATTTATAATATTCCAAACATAGATACGCTATAGGTTGAATGTGAGCGTGGCGTAGGCCGCGAGAAGTCTCACACGGCACAAGAGGGGGCTCCAACTCGTGGATTCAACTTGTGGAGAAACTTTAGTGGTGGTGTGACTATTTTGGCTATGGAGCATTGTAACAGCCTTATCGTGAATTCCCCGTCGCACACCTAAAGCAGTGTGTTAATCGCGTGGCTCAAGCGGGAGGACACGTCTTGTGGGTAAAATTGTACACCTCTATAGAGTTTTAATCTATCCTGGATAGCCGTGTCTACGGTCATGGACATGCTGAGTAGAGTCTTCACATATTAGACTTGGTTTTCATAAAACTTAGTTTATGAACAACAAACAATTTTGATGGTCCAGGTGGGATGCCCATGGTTAGGTTAGTGTAGGTTGGAGACTACGCTAACGATAATACTCTGTTAAAATATTGTTTCTTATGATGAATTAAAATTTAGCTTTTATACTTGTTTTTATTTAAATTCAGTATCGCTTTTATGCACAAATAACCATATTGAGCCTTCCTTTGAAATTCCTTATGCATGCATTCATTCTGTTATATTCCCTAGTGTAACTTATGGAGTACTTTAAAGTGCTCACCTTACTTAAATCTGTTGCCAATGTATGACTCCGACGACTTCGGTGAGGACTTTGACGAGTAGGCCGCGTCTTACAGTCATTCGACTATGGGTAGGCAGGATGGGCTGTTCTTCTGCTGTTATTTCCGCTGCATTTATTTCAGTTGGTCATGTGCCCTTTTATTATAAAACTTGGCCGTAAGGCCCGTACCTTTGCTTAATAATATTTTGTGGTTGTTATGCATGATATGTATCGTTGTTGACCCTGTGTGCACTAGCTTTTCCTAGGATAGTGCGATTTACACAGAGGGACTTGGAGTTGTTGTTCCAGGTCCCAACAATATGGTTGTTTGAACAGTTTACACTTTACAAAGATTATACACTTTACCCACAAGATATAATCAATTTGTTATGTTTCATATGTTTCCTTGGACATGTGAATCAAGAAGATCATCACAAGGTTTTTACAATGTACCACCCAGTATAAATTATATCCACTAAAGTTTAATCTTAGTGAGGTTATGTCTACCACACTAAGACCCCCTCGTCCGCCATACGACGGCTTAAATCCAGTGACACAAATCATGTCCACGACAACTTGAAACCAGCAACATAACCCATGGGTCACTCCAATAGTGCAACCACACTAGTGGATGCAAATTAGTTAACCAGATCATACTTATTATAAACTTGTGGTTGTACTATTTTACATTGGAAGGTCATCACAAAATTCAATTCTTAGAGTTATCTAGACGGTGCTACCATAAACTATAAATTCTTGTGTTACATCTGCACCAACCATTCTTACCATCCGCTCAGATAAGTAAAGTAAGTTTTAAGATTTTGAGAAGCATAAAACTAAGTTATATCAACACATCAGCCATTTTCCTCCAACGGCTACCAAAAACTAGTTTTATGATTGAAATTGATGATGGTAGGGCAATTTAATGCCCCAATCATTTAAGCAAGACTAAGCATGGTACTTAAATACAACTTATAATTTGTATAGTTACCATTAAGTTTCTAGGGTGAGAAAGATTATATGATTCAATTGTCCAAAGGATGGTCTAACAATAATACAATGTTGAATAGGCATGTATATATAACCGTAAGTGAACATACATTTGTATAACAAATAAAGTATGTAATTTGATATTTTAAATAAATATAATTTGTATAAAAATGTAGATTTAATATAGTAAAAGTATTGACTCGCCTAGCTCACAAGTAGGTGGGTCTTAAAAGCCTTGACTGAGCTCGAACTGTGACTCTTCCATATCCTTGTACTCTACTTGGACAATCATAATAAAAAGTAAATAAATATATGAATAAAAAAATAAATTCAAGTAAAAATTCCAACAACTACAAATTGGGTGATTTCACCGATAGATCTTGAATTTAGATAAATTTATAAACAAGTTTTATTAAATTTAGAGTTAAAATAAGTGAGAACGGGCTATCCAAAATTTAAATTAGGATTAAATCCAAAAATAAATAGAGGAGAGAGAGTACTCTCTCACTAGCAAGTGGGGTCCACAGAATTAAAATTGATTTTTTACTTATTTCTTCACTGAAAAAGATCACAGAGGATGACAGGTAGGACCATTGGGTTTTAATTTATTTTTGAATTAAATTTTAAAAGGAAATGGGCTCAAGGGCTGACAGGTGGGACCAATCAATGTAGAGCATAGTAAAATGGGGCCAACTTGTCAGTGGCTCTTACTCAAATAACCGGTTTTAATAGGATTTTAAACTAGCGGGAGCCCGCATGTCATAGAGTTAATGGTTAACTTAATGAAATAGGGCCCACATGTCAGCGAGGGATTAACTAAACTAATCAATAGTTATTAACACTTAACAAGGATTTAAACTAATCATAAATGGCACTATAGTTCTTCTCCTTCTTGCTGAGAGCACGGCCCGTCGCATACGAGAGAGCCACGGCAGCCGGCAAGGAGGGCCAAAATGGATTGCTTGCACCGAACCCTACCTAGAGGCGAGGCAAGGCAGCATAGTTTGGCACACAGGGTGATCGGCAGCAAGCTAGGTGGTGGTGAAGCACGGGTGCATGGCACCATAGCGACTGGCGGCACCAAAAGCTAATTAAACACTAGAGTAGCAACTCGGGGCCAAAGGGGACTCACCGGAGGTGAAAGCGAGGCTCGGGGAGGTGTGGAGTAGGCTAACGGCGTGGACAGTGGCAGTGAAGAGAAGGACGGTGAAGGCAGCTTGCCGAAGGGGGTGAGAGAGGTCAGCGTCGTCTGGGATGGTGTCTGGGCCTCCTTGTGGTGCTCCTAGCGCGCCAAATTGAATAGAAATGAGAAGAATCAAGGATGGCGTCGGTGACAAGGAAATGGTTGGAGCCGAGGAAGGAGGGAGGAAAGGGTTCTATGGTGATTGGAGTGGTGGGGGAGCAATTGAGGCCAAGGGGAGATTATTCTGAGGCTTTATTGTCGAGGGGGGAAGATAGTTGTTGGACGGTGTTAATGTCGTGTGAAGGCTGAGGATGGCGATGCAAGGCGAGTAGAGTCGACGTGTGGTGTGGAAGAGAGTTAAGGTGCGAAAATTAAGGCACAACGGTTGGGCGCAACATTCCCGGGGACGCGACGCAAACGTGAAGTGGGAGCGGCAGGTGCAAGCACGAGAACGGAGAGGAGAAAGGAGAGGAGGCATTCGGGTGTGCAGACGCGAACACGGTGGAGGCACTACGGAGTGATGGCACACACAGAGAAGGAGACAGTGCACTGCTGGCTCACAGGAGCTAGGCGACGTTGGCGCAGGCGGCGAGCGCGGGCCGAGAGCGCATGCTGCACTAGCAGCGTGCATGCAAGGCATGCACAACAAGGAGAGGGAGCAGCATGGGCTAGGCCAAGGTCAACTGGACCAGAGGAACCTTAGACATGCACATCGACATGCGCTACGTTGAACCGGCTGCTTTAACTCTACTTTCACTACACTGTGCATTTAGTGGTAATGATCTATGATTTTTTTTACTTATATGACTTTCTGGTTTATACGATAAAAATTTTTAATCTACGCTTGTATAGCCTACCTATATCTCAATAGCATCGTCATGCCGGTGAGCACTAGCACACCTGGCAGCTCCATCTGCGCCACGAGGACCACCATGTTGGCATGTGTTAGTGATATACCCTAGAGGCAATCATGGAGATGATTATATCACTTCTATCTTTATGATATTTTGAATAATATATTATTTTATCCCTTGAATAAATGTCTTTCATATTGATCAACAAGTACATAACTTGTTTGTGAAACGCTTTATTTATGTTTTTGATATTATTCTAAATTATCTCTGATCTTATATCATTATATGAGACAATTATGATTTACAGATCAGCACATATATTGATTGATGATCATATTTCACAGATCATGGATATGGAATATCAAATCAATAATATGGACACATGTTAGATAACATGATGTTGGATTGACTTACCATGAGACACTGCGAGAATTGTTATATTCTTAAGTGTCATCAGTTGGTCTCATATATAGTGTATGTAGGATCCTTAGATCTGAGATCGTCATTGTTTTCTACACGTGTAATAGTTTACTTAGGGGTTACCAAATACTACTTCATGACTGGGTGGTCATAAAGGTAGCTTTCAAATTTACTATGAAACATACGGAGGAATATGAGTGATCAAGATGGATTTTGCCCCTCCTATATAACAAGAGAGATATCTCTGGGCCCCTCGATGTGGTTGGATTAAGGAAGTGTATGGCCATGTCGAATGTGGTTGAAGGTTTAATCACAACTGAGTAATCCATCACAGGTTCGAGTGAAGGATCAAGCTATCATAGGATGGTACACTTCTCGCCTTGAGTTCGATCTAGTATAGTGAGGCAAAGGGATCGATACATAAGCATTATATATGTTCGTCTGATATGATCTTTATGTATATTTGGGGGTCGTTATGTCCTGCTAGGGACCGCTCGCTACCGATCTATGAACCGAAAAGAAATTTTCGGCCTATGGCCAAATGTACATGAACCTACAGGATCACACACTTAATGGGCTGGAACGATAAGGGTCCAAATGATAGTTTACGAGTAGGATTCGATCTCCACTCGTATCGGATAAGGATCTGATTGGAGACTATGGCCCTGTTCTTTGCGGCTTCTAGAAGCGGCTTTTGACTTTTGCTACAGTAACTAACTTTTAAACGGAGTATTTTTTTTAAGATGGAGTCTACAAGTTAATTGTAGTACACGTTAAAAAACTAATATCTGTATCATCAAAAATCACAAGCGAGTATCTCTCTTTCCGCAATCTCTGTTGCAAACAGCCAAAAAGCCATCAGCCGCAGCCAAAAGCCATCAGCCGCAGCCGCAAAGAACAGGCCCTATATAATGAGAGGTGCGGGGGCTAAGGGCGACATCCCAAAAACCCTAGCCGCCACCTCTCATAACCCTTGGCGTGCGCGCTGGTGCTAGTACACCGACGCACGGTGTTTCCTCCTTAGACGTGTGGACCTCGGTAGAGACGCTGCTACGACTGTGGTACTGATCGAGACGATCACAAGGAGGAGACAGTTGGCTAGAGGATGATCGACTACTTTCATTTACACCGACACGCTCTTCATTGAATCGACTGCTTCAACTCTACTTTCGCTGCACTGCGTGTCTAGTAGTAACGATCTATGATCTCTTACTCGCATGGTTTCCTGGTTTATGCTGGTGTAGCCTATCCGTATTCCAACAACGTGGTGGGCGGACAAGTTGACGCAGACAGCGAGCCAAGGGGAGCTTACCAGCGAGCTTGGGTGGTCCCAAGCCACCGTGTTCTTGTGGGTGCTAACGAGCTTACCGGCGAGCTTGGGTGTCGTGCCAGGCTCGGTTCTGCGCCACCGGTGGTCTTTGAGAGCTCATGGACAGGGCAGAGTGGGGTGTAGCTGAGTGACAAGGGGAGAGGGTCCGATGGTGCAGGAATGTCATGATCGTGAAGCCACGCGGCGATCATATCAGTGAGGAGGTGGTCGAGAGCCGAGAGATGGTGCGATAATGGCTCGCTGGTCGCGGGGCATGTCTGTTTGTCTCCGGGGAAGTGAGGAGGTGGTTGGGAGCCGAGAGATGGTGCGATAATGGCTCGCTGGTCGCTGGGCATGTCTGTTTGTCTCCGGGGAACCACCGTTCATATGCAGCGTCAACTGACTGCAAGATTTCTAAGCATTAACTACTACCTTCGTGGAACATGAGAATATGTGGTTACCTACATTTAACTAATGTAAGGGTGGTTGCTTACATCTAATTTACGGCTAATATTATAGCTAATTAACATATTTGCTTACATCTATTGCTCTTTCTATGGACTACTGGAGTACATATGGAGAAGAAACCAAATAAGAGTCGGTTGATATAAATTGACACCATGTCTAATGTAGCATGTGCATAGCCCTGGCACCGGTCATGCCACATGTGGTATGAGTTGATGTAATGTCCCACATGGACACAATACAAATTCGAATCAAATTTCAACAATCTCCACCTTGAGCCGAATTCTCTTCAGTAGTCAAAAAAACACAATAAACTCCTTCAATTAAATCAATATGAACATCTTATGCACCAAAAGTCCATCGGACTAAGCTTCAATAAGAAAAACTAGAATAGTCTTATCCAAATGCTTCTAACGAAGTAAAATTAAGCAAACCATCAGCAGATCTAAACACACAGTTATCAACATAGCAGACAAACAAATCTGGGTCATCAACAATTCATAAACCTAGCAAAGTCTAAGTCTGTGTAATTGACCTCCTAAAACAAATGCTCAATTGTCAAATGGCATAAGCCAAAACATCACCTGTAGCGCTGGATAGATAGTGAAGAATTAATATCATAGAATATGACATGCTCCACTTAGAACACAAAACTCGACAAAAATGCTCATTGAAAGAGCAACTTGCATGTGTGCATCACGTACGTCAAACTGCCGACTTTAAAGGTAACCAAATTCCATGACATGGTTGAAATTGCTCATATAAAACTATATAGATAAAAGAAACTCTTATACTAATAATAGAGTATAAATTGTAACCCCTCATATAGAACTATGACAAATGAACAAATGTTATAGTATCCACGTAAAAATAAACTCCTTGCACTTAAATCCTTTATCTCAAACTGAAATTAGAACAAAACCTTCACATTCAAATAGCAAGACTCTGGAGAGCATCATGCTAGCTGCCATCAGAGTGTCATCAAATTCCTAAGAATTGAATATTTCCAAAACCTCGTAACGATAGAAATAGAAGATGAAAAGAACGGGAAATACAGATTTAATGTAGAAAACCATTGCAGGAAAAAACCATAAACACACTAAGGCAGAATTCACTGTATGGGGAGATATTACAATAAAACTCTTGCTCTTTGTATGGACTACTGGGATATAGGGTGAGAGAAATGAGTCTAATACAAAGAGGAAACCGAATCAGAATAGTTGCTATAGGTTGACACTATATCTGATACAGCCTGCGTATGGCTCTAGCACCGGTCATGCTACATCTAGCATTGAGGTGATGCAGTGTCTATGGACACGGTATCAATTCGGATCGAACTTCGACAACAGTGTACACCAGACATGCCATTCATGTAGAACAAATCCATCTTATCACGAATTGAATAGATCAAACGAAAACAAATTGCCAGCGATTTACAATAGATCCAGATGACGATGACCGAATGAACCATGACCTTGTTCTTCGATTGACCATCACCCTACATGCATGCAAATAACACCTCGAATTACTGCTAATTAGCCATTACTTCAACAGAGAAAGGAATTCAAATTTAGTAGAAAATCCAAATCAAACTTATCCATCACGATTCCCACGAGCTAGAAAACCGATCAAGAAGTCCCCACGAATTATATGTGACACAGAGCATGGTACATGGCATATACGTCGTCATTGTCGTCGAAGGGCGCCATGTCGTCGTGAAGTGCTTGGGCGGCGGCGGCGGCGGCGGCTCCTTCTTCTTGCCGTAGGCGAGCTCCATGAGCCCCATCATTGCCCGTGCCATCTCCACGACAATCGCCTCACCGCCGTCCCCCGCCCACATCCTCGCCCCGTCAAAGTGTGCAGTGTGTTTAATCCCTTTTAACTACTCATCCATTCTTTTTTTTATTTTATGTTTTTAACTTTTACTGTTTTACAATGCGACTTCAACTATTACTTTTTATAACTTTGCAAGTTCGTGCGCGACATGATTGCAGTTTCTTGGACAATACATGATCTGAAAAACATCAAAGCTAATTACAGAAAAGAAACTAGCTTCTTAACGAGAACAGAGTTGACACCACTGTCCGCCTCTTCCTCCATGAGCGCATAGGGTTTAGGGTTTTGTAGGCCTCGCGACAAGGATGAAGCAATTAGGACATACACGCTAGCAGCTTGTTTGCACTCAGTTGTCTCAGGGGAAAAGAAGGCAACACACAAAAGGGAGGGGCAAACATGCTATCACACAAACTCATGGCCAATTGAAATCCTCATGGGAGTCGGCTGCATCCGTTGCTTGTACAAGCAAGCAAGCATGTATAAATGCTCAAGAGCAACATCCCAAACAATATGTTAGGGCGCAAGGTTCTTTACTGAAATGCCTAAAAAATCATTGTTCACAGAAGTTACACACAAAGGATAAATGAATCCAGTCTTCAACTTCTCCATCAGTTCAGAGCACATAAACACAGAATTCTGTTTTTTTATGCTGAAATTTTTCCTATAGACAAATTGCATTGCATTGGACTTTCCTTGTATCAGCATTCAGCACTCACAAAAAATGAAAAGTGTAAGCAACCATTTTTCAAAACTAAATCATTAACAGGGGATAATATAAGGAGGTGCAAAAATTCCCTTGTTAATTACAAGAAAAAAAGAAATGAATGCTTACATATAGTGTCCAGCTTTGCTTTATGCAAGATCTATGTGATGCACAGAATCATAACTCATAACTATATTCGGTCAGTTAATAAGATGAATTCTTCATTACAATCTCTCACCAAGTAGTAAAACAAGTTACTCTATGCTGCCCCTTTGTTTCTATGCTTTGAATTGTTCATATGATTCATCAAATTGCCATCACAGTCAACAATTCAAACTTCTCAAGAAAATTAAGCAAAAGGAAGAAAATCTCAAGCTATCTGGGACCCATACGTGAACGACAGATACAGAAGGGCAGTATAAGATTCAATCTATTCATGTGACTGGAGATAGATTCTACTGGATTGTTAGTTTTGCACTCGCCTCATAGGAGCTGGAAACATCTCTGATAGAGTCTTGAATATATTGTCCACCTGAAACATTGTCTGCATCGGTATTCTATTTGATGACAGCTCCCACAACCGCTCCTTGAAATCCTCCAGGTTTTCCACCTTCATCTTACTCACGTCCCTCTGAACAATAATGTAAATCAAGGAAATCGCAGAGTAAATGCCATGAGAGGTCACCAACCCACCTGCATGTTCTGCCATGACAATATCAACCAATTCAACAGCCTTATCACAGATCTTATCCAGCACATGTGGAGCTTTTGGCAGACAATCAAGTAGAAGCAGAAACTCATCTGTGACCATGAAGCATTCCAGCAACGTATCAGGCACGTCATAAACTACAGCTGATGACTTGCCTTCATCATCTGTGCACAGTGCAAGGATTGCAGTGCCAGCCTCCTTCCTTACTACAACATCCTCAATCTTTAGAAGATCTTGGAGCATTTTCATTCCACCTATATCCAGCATTCTTTTCCTGAACATCTCAAACTCTGACAGGCTGGCAACTATAGAAGCTACCTTAGCCAAAGATGATGCTGAACTTCCAAGCCTATCTGCCTTCTCAACGACTTGCTTTAGAACACCTGGTAGTTTATTCTGTCCGGCTAGGACCTCCCTGTTGGGCCTGTGCATGGACAAATTAAGGATTACTGTGAGCCTCTCTTCCTCAAGATTATGTGTCCATGTTGATTTCCATTTCTTCTTAAGATCTATCAGCACTGGGATCAGGTCTGGGCATTTGTCAAGGCAAGGTTGCACTCCCTTGGAGAATTTAGAGAGTAGCTGGATCAGGTGCAAGGCCTCTTTCTGCAATGCTGAATTCCCTGAGAATTTTCCAAGGATGTCCTGAATTTGTTCCTCTGGCAGTGCCAAGGGGATGGAGAGTTTATCAACAGTGGTAGATAGGGAAAGGATCGAGTGATCGAGGCACCATGCAGCAATCATGTCATGGAGGAGGTGGTTTGGAACAGTGAGAGAGTGGGGCAAGGAGTGATTAGTAACTGGGCAGGTGTTTTTCTGTGGAGAGAACCACTGCTGGTATGATTGGTCAACAGACTGCAATCAAGCAAGCAGAATATGATTACTGGGTCAATATAAACGGTGGGAGAATTCCAAAACACAATCACCAGAGTGAAACGCACTTTACACAAATAGAACATAGTAATTGATTGTGGCCATTAAAAAACTAAACCAATCAAGCACTTGGAACAGGAAAAGGCCAAATTTATCTACAAAAAGTGCTGATAGTGATAAGTATATAATACAACTTATGCAGAACCAACTATTTGATGAATGTAAGCATATGGATATCAGTTTTAATGTTCTGGGTGGGATACAGTATTTAAAAAAAATGGAATCAAGATAAACAGCATAAATGGAAATGAGAAAAACTACAAAAAAAATTACTTAGTCTTTGTCCCATGTTTCTACCCTAGTGTTTGTCCCATGTTTCTACCCTTCAGAAACAAGATGCCATATAGCATCAAGAATTACTGATTACATCCCAGGATACAACAGTACAAAACTATAAACGAAGGGGAATGTGTATGATGTTTAACAATTTATGAATCATCATATGATGGAATGATCAAGACCTATCACAATTTGCAAAAATAACCTAGCAAACCTAAGCAGCAATATGACAATTCAAACTCCTACATAGAGCAGGAAGTGCGTGTTAATTTAGTACAATCCTGGAGAAGGTTAGCTTTTACAATTTTGAAAGATGATGCAATTCAAGAGGAAATGTACTCGATAACCAAAGTACCCAGTGAATAAAAAGAAGATCCCATGTAAAAGGTAGCCTGAGCCTCAACTTACATTTTACTAGTCAAGCCAGATAGGAGAATTGCATGATACTAATAACAATATTTGAAAGTTTAATCCTGGTGGCTATTGGATATATAAATCCGTATGTGACATCAAATTGAATGAGGGCTCTATTACCGCCATCCAGTATAATAAGTTTATAACAGATCAACAATAACGTTATGTTGATTAGTGATTGATGAGTAGAGCAATTTGCTTGCTACGGAACCTTTTTGGCTTTTTGGCAGAACACTAATTATGAAGAGCAAAATTGAAATGCCCAGCAGAACTGGAGTAATTCATTTGGACTAAAACCAAGCAACGGTGAGAGATTATCACTTACATATCCAGAAGCCAAAATAACAGGATCATCCATTACTCTCGCGTGCAACGGATCATCCTAAGAACACAGAATAATTGTGGGATTAGTGTTAGTAAAGAGGTAAAGATGGCTCAATAAATTTAGTTTGATGCAACTGTCACACATGATGAAGAAGCAGAGATGGTTCAATCAATTTGATTGAATGCAACTATTACACCTGATGCCATTGGATTTAATTGTACCGGTCAAGAAAAGTTCACCTAAATGCTAATAATTTTCAACCAAAGAAAAGGAAATTCTTTTTTCAGAGATAGCACAAGAGATTTTCCACAAACCAGTGATCACGATGCAGATTGTGTTGTCCAAAGGCAACTTTGGGGCAAGAAGAACTAAACAGCAGTCAGTTCTTGCACAAAAACAAAAAAATACATGCAGAAACCAAAGCAATCGATTCCCTTAGAAAATTCTTCATCCAAGTAACAGCAAGAAAAAACAAGAGGCAGAACAACGAGAGGTATCTAAAACAGACAAGAACTTGATCAGAAACATTATTGGAAAATTCAATCAGAAATCCCAAGAACTCAGAGGCCATGGCACTTACATCAGCATAAGGCCATTTGGTAGCGAACTCGCAAGGCAGCTTCGGGGGCTCCACTTTCTTGTAGGTGAGGTCCATGAGGCCGGTCATCACCCGCTCCATCTCGGCGAACGCTGCCTCCCCTTCGTCGCCAGCGGCAGCACCCCCTTGGATCTTCGCCAATGCACTCCGCATCATTACGGCGTACTCAGACCTCGTGAGGGCCACAGGCTGCTGCTCCGACCTGGCTTCGTCCTCACTTCCAGTTCTTGTTGGCTCGTTGGGCGCTGGCCTTGACGTGCCGGCCACATCAGACGACGCCTGCTCCTCATGTAGGATTCTTGCTGCTGACCTCGAGGCCGGGGAGGAGGAGGAGGAGGAGTTCTTGGCGATGCCAAGAACCCTCTTGGCCGCCCTCCGTGCTCCATTCCAGAATCTTGACGGCGACGCCGGGGCGGAGGAGCTCTCTTGGCTTCCTTCCGCGTGGTCCCTGGCCCTGTAGCTCTCTTGGATCTCCTTCTCGACGGCGTCAAGCAGCTCTTCCATGGTCGCGGCCGCCGAGCTCGTGGAGCCTCCAGAGGCCGTTCTCTCTCCCTGGGGCGCGCTCAGGGGTGCTTGGGCGGGAGTTCCGCCTCTGCCTCTCCCTCCCGTGGAAAGAGCCTCGGACATTGCTGCTTCTTGGCACCAGTGGCCGCCGGGGACTGGAGCGCTTGGTTTCTTGCGGTGCGATGGCTTGGTTTTTCGGTGGTTTCTTGTTTGAGATTTGGAGGGAATGTGTGGAGAGGTGTTGGCTTCAGGTAGAGAGGCTCTGGCGTTTTATAATCTTGAGGCCAAAGATGGTTTGGTTGTGTGGGGACACATTGCAGAGTGAACGGCTCAGATGCAATGTGAAACTTCTGATATGCCTTCTGATAGGGCATGTCGGTATCTAACTCTGCATCAGGGTGTCAGATGGGAGCATGTCTTGTGATCTGCTTTTGATGGACAGACTTGCCCGTGTGATACAGAAGGTGATCATGAGCAGCCTGCGAACGAAAGGTGCCGATCGCTGCGGCTCCAAGAGCTGCCTTACATACGAGGTCGTCATCTCAAGCCAAGGATATCACGGATGTACATACATATGAAGCAGCTCCAGTGGCTCTTAATGGGGTGATCAGAATAACGATGGCTTTTGACTTTTGGCTGAAAAAATATTGTAGCTGACTGAAAAAATACGGTAGCTGAGTTAGTGGATAGTGCAGTGAATAGTAAAAAAAAGCTGAAACTAGAAGCTAAAGTTTTTAGAAGCCATTCCGATCACCTAAGTCTTTGAGATCGTATCGACCATTCGACAGTATCTCCGGTTGCCATCAGCCCATCCCATGTAAAACGCCGACTGGGATTTATGCCGGCGGTACGAACCATATAGCTGAACGCAATCCTCGGGAGCCAAGTGCTACTGACACTGGTGCCATTTGGTTTGACGACTCCACTGTCTGGCTGCTCGTCTGGCGCTTCAAAGCGCGCGTGCCCAACCATCACCAGTTGCCAATTTGAGCAGTGGCGCCCCTACGCCGGCCGCTCCCCCCGGCCCCCCAGTACAGTCTCAACTCTCGCCGGCGCAGCTCCATGCCTCCATCTCGTCAGCGACAGACTCAAGGACTCGAGGTGCTGCCTCCTGAGGAAGAAGGAAGAAAGGTTCTTTGGAGAGATCACTCACAAACAAAGCCCACTGGAGTACTACTGGAGTGCTAAGCCCACTGGCTTTAAGAGCCCAACAAAGCCCATCAAGACATAACAGATCAACTCACAACCCTAGCAAATATAGCAAATAGCAGTGACAATTGGATGAAAATTTTCCATTCTCACAACGCACAGAAAAGGGGGCTGGGGGCGACGGGCGTGTGCCGAATAGCAGAAGGGTGGCCGCAGGTGGCGACGCCGACGCCGATGAGGGGCCGAGGGGGCAGGCCGGCAGGGGCCCGGACCGGGCCGGATCTTGCGGCGACGCCAGCGAGGGGGGCCGGACCGGGCCGGATCTGGCGGCGACGCTGGCGAGGAGGGCCAGACCGGGCCGGATCTGGCGCCTGGTGGCGACTCCGGCGAGGGAGCGGAGCGGGGAAGGCCGGAGGCGGGGAGCGGAGCGGAGGGCGGAGCGGAGGGGGGACCGGGGGAGGCCGGAGGCGAGGACGCCGGGGAGCGGAGCGGAGGGGGGACTGGGGAGGCGGGGAGCGGAGGGGGAAGGCCGGAGGCGGGGAGGTGGAGCGGAGGCCGGAGCGGAGGGGGAGGCCGGCGGCGGGGAGCGGACGAGGGAGGCGGAGCGGAGCGGAGAGCGGCCGGGCGATAGAAATAGGGGAGCGGAGCGAGTGGTCGGGCCGGGCGAAGAAATAGCGGGGAGCTTCCGGTGCTGGTTGAGAAATGGGTATTGGAGAACGGGATGAGATTTCATAGGGAGGTTGAGATGGGGATTAAAAAATAAAATAAGGAATGGGGTATAAATATATTGTATTTATATATACAATTAGATAATAATCTATATTTTTATACTACTTAGTTGTATTTTGTGTACTAATGAATTTTATGATTTATCTCATGGTTCGAATTTGCCTTATGATTCATGCAGCGACTTCATGGTATATTTTTTTATTTTTAATGTTCACCATCACTAACAATTTATTATCGCTAATTTTGCTAATTTTCACATACAACTAAGAAATCACTACTCACTAGAAGTATATACATACATTTTAGGGATGTGCTTTTCATTATCGAGTACATTCGTTCTATTTCTATCTTTTTGATTTACTTCTCTTTTATTTACATATGAATTTTGATTACTGAGCGCGTGCGCCGCCGACTTGTTGTAAATGCGCCGTCGACTCTTGATCTCGCTAGTTGTAAATGAGTGTTTGATCTTCGGAGCTAAATTACTCGGATAAATCGATGAACCTATTAACCCCTAAATTTTAATTCTAGATCCACCACTAAATTTGAGTAATTTCAATCGCAAACAAGGCTTTCCCTCCTCCATGGCATCAGGCAACTGACAGGCCTCGTGTATCACAAGAACCAGCATCGTCTTGTGATACATCTGCCTTTCGCCTCAAACTCAGCATCGTCTTCCAACTCACCGATGGCAACTGGCAAGCCTATGAGTATGCCGTACATCTGCCTTTCGCAAGTGCTTCCCTCCATTGGAGATCGGGAGCGCAGATTAGCAAGATGCTCAAGAGTCATGGGTGCATCCCCGTGCAGTGCACCTTGCCCTGCCAACCGAAGCACCAGGCGTGTTGGCATTTGATCGAACACAACCAGCACCAGGCGATGCAGAGCACACCGTCGCCCCACCCCCCTTGTCCGGCATTTCGTCGAGCACCTCCCTGCCCCCTCCTCACCACACCGAACGTCACGCACGCCAGCATCGCTCGCCAAGTGTCGCCGGAAACGAACGACGCCTCGGCCTGGCATCCCGCCGGACGGACACTTGGAACGCCCTTGCGCTCCCGCCCCACCAACCCAACGCACGCCATGGCAAAAGCGTAAGCGAGCACGGGGTGGTCGATTTCGTGACTAGCCGTTGAGGAGAGAGCATTTCGTCTCAGATATGGCCTGGGCTTTTGCATGGCAGGACGTGTGGTTAGCCCAACAACCCATCCAGGCCCGTCTAAGCCCAACCACTTTAGAAGAAAGAAGACATGGAGATGGAGCCATCCAGCCAGCTCAGCCAATTTTGAACAGAGGTTCAAATCCGATAACTACAGTGCAGAAAAAGTTCTAAAAAAAGAAGTACATTGATTAAAATTCCTAAGGGAGCGATTAGCATCTAGATATCTGATTCGGACACTAGCTTCATATGTTCTTTTTCACCATTCGATGTTGCACTAACAGTTGGATGGATGACGCTCTCATCCGCTTCTCTTCCACCATGCAGAATACCTACCACCCGATGAGGAGACACATAAATAATTGCGAGGAACCTAAGACTCGAAGCTTGACTCACCACAACGGCGCAGTGGTTGCGCCCAGTGGCTAGGAGCTCGCGGAGGCCACAGCTGACATTAGTGCCAGAGCTCAAGTGGCACTCGTGATGCCGTGGGGCTTGCAAAGTGCATGTTGTCGGAGCTTATGGAACGGACTAAAGAAACTATGGTTAAAACAATAATTTTCTTAAGAATATCGATTTCAACCATTCGATTTGATGCAACAAAAATTAGTGATGCTCAACACTTAGTAACTCATTTGTAACAAAAACTCGTCCTGCAATAATAATAGAAAAGATAACCTAATAATTTGTCATTGCCCAAGAGTGGTGCTCGCAAAGGCCACTATAAGTAGTGGAGCTCAAGATACTACTCATTGGAGCCATCGCATGGAGAGTAGGAATGAGCGGATGCAGGTATGCAACAATAGAAAAGGAGATGGGAGATGAATATATGCAATCATGATATGTTGTGATTAGTGAGAAAGGTAAATGTAACAAATTAAACCATAAATTTGAGAAAAACTTGGAAAAACAAAACTCACAATCTCAAAAATCAATTTGACAACTTGCAAGCTTGTTCATACTATGTTTTTCGCCTCACAAAAAATCCAAACAAACAAATCAACAAACATTATAATACCTCAACATTAAAAAACAATAGTTGCAATATTTCACAACATTAGATACAACCATGGAAAAAATAAATCTACAACAAAATAATGAAAGGTTGCAACAACCGAGACAGATTTTGCAACAAATTTGAGAAATGCACACAACAAAATAGTGAAAGGCTGTAACAAACGAGATAGATTTCGCAATAAATGAAAAAAGGGATGCAACAAATTTGAGAAATGCATATAACGAATTCAAGAAATACACCCAACAACCATACCAAATCTAAGCTCACGAGAGGAGAAAGGAGATGGTTGGCCCACACCACTACCTCGTCGTCCACCAACCCCCAAACTTGGTGAAGTAAGGCCGACTTGTTGCCCCTCCTACCTGTGTCATCCTCCCCAGCTCCTCAACCTTGGTTCCTTCAAATCCGACGAGCTACAGGAACGGGGGTGGCAAATCCTATGACTCGACGAACTCCGACCACCATTGGGTAGGCAGCTCAGAGAGGAAGGAGGGGAAGAGAGAGATTAATGGTGAGAGTGAGGAATGAGTGGATGACTAGATAAGGCTTGAGCTACTGTGGTTGAGAATACGTGAGGTAGGGAGTGTTGGACAGCTAGACATCAGGAGGGGGAGGCGTTCGATTTTTTTTCTCCTACGTCGGACGCACAAAGCATAGCAATTCCCAATTCTTAAGTAGGTGTCAACATAGTTTGGGCTGCAAAGCATATGCATTCATGGGAAAACACCATCTCATGCTGCTCCAAATTCCATAATTGCACAGCCAGATCAGGACTTGGTTCCCACGAGTCGTGTATAATAGAGATAGTAGAGTTGACCAATTAGATTAGGCTAACCATGCTGGCTCAAAATACGATATTATTGGCTCGGTCTAGACATGACATGGCCCACACCTAAATGGGATGTGTCATGTTTGGGTCAGTACCTTAGCCCAGCCAGCAAGCTGGGACGACATGACACACATAGCACCATGCCCAACCCAACATAGCCTAGGCGTGGTCACCAGCCCTCATGGCCGCACTATCGTTGCCAGTTGTCGATGACTCGATGCAGAGCCATCGACGTGGAGCTAGGCTCCGTAGCACATAGATGAGGAGCAAGCGATGTGGAGCCAAGGAGCCGTTGCTAGCAATGCAATGGTGGAAGCGGCAATGAGGAAATAGATCTAGTTCTAGATCTAGGCCAAGTCAGCTAGCCACCACAACTGCTATTTGTGTGGAAACGCAACCTCGACACCTCGTCAGTTTGTTGTGGGACATGGTCACCTTGGCAGATTTGGATTAGTGTGCTGCCTCATCCTTCTCGCCGATGGTGAAGCAGAGAGGGAGGGCGATGAAAAGGTGGGAGAGAGAAGAGAGTGAGAGGACTAGCGGAGCAAGGCTGCAGGTGTGCCACCTCAATCTTCTCAGTGAAGTAGAGAGGGAGGGCAATAGAAGGGTGGGACCGCAGGAGAAAAGAGACTAGAGGGTGGAGGAGGCAAGGCTATAGGGCTCTCAAGTGATTCAAGATGTTGGGCTAAACGTACCTAGACGATCATGGCACAGCCTATGACTTCATCGGACCATGCCTGGATTCAGGCCATGTCTAAAAGCCATGTCTAACCGGCCCGTATCAGGCTGTCCATGTGGACATGTCTAAAAGAGAGAATACAAAATAAATCAACTCAACCTATACAAAATAAATCACCTCAACCCATGATCACGGCTCTGACTTCTGAGCTCTGACTGCCAACATAAATTCAGCTATTCACCTTATACATGTTCGATCTAAACATACAACTTCAGTTTAAATTTACAAGACAACATACAACTTCTGAAGGTTTGACAAACCTAGCTGCAATCCACAAGGCAGCGAGAGAAGCTGCGATATGATAAGCCAACCATTGGGGGCCAAAATCCACAGTGGCATGGCCTACAACATAACATTATAATACCTTTCTAGGTGAAAGAATTCAAAAATGCAGCAGACGCATCTCACTGTCTCGTCAAATGTTGCATTTATCGTATCCGTAGAACCATGAGTTGAGATCACTGATTTTGGAGACCTCCACCGACCCACTTTGCTGGAAGGCCTTGAACTCCTCTCTCCATTGCTGGTCGCCGAGGCTCCCACCTGTGTCGTATCTAGCAGTGCCCAGATCACTAGGTTCAGCTGATTGTGGAGCATTGTTGTGCGGTTTGGATTCAGCAAGGCGCTGATTTAGCACAAGAATTTCTTGGTCATAATTCTTTTTCAGGTTGTCAATCTCGTGATAGGCCTTCTCCGTCTCCTGCTCTGCCAACAAGGCACGCTTCTGCGAAAAGGATAGAGATTGTTCTATCAGCTTTGAACGAGTAGCATCAAATGCAACTTTACTGGCATTGAGCTACATTTTTGGTTAGCTGAAATTTTAGATGCTATTGCACAAATTAATTTAGAAGTTGAAGTAACACCATGCAGACAACAAAATGTATGCAGAATTGCAGACCGCAAAGAGCAGAAACTTCTGTATCATGTTAGTAATGAGAGAGAGAGAGAAAAAAGAGAAAGAAACATGACTTGGATATTAGCCTGGAATAACGGTGCTATTGGTTCAGACAAAATGTGGACAGAATTTCCTCTGAAAGAAACCTTTAAAAAATAATCAGATATACTTTTGTTTACCTGGGAAGATAGGCAAGCAGAACTCGAGTGCGATTGAGAGCATGTATGAACTACATCAGATTGTTTTCAAAAAAGAACTACTTCAGATTTATTAACATATTTAAGTTTCACTTTGAAAGGGAGATTCTCACTGAGAATTGCATATTTAAACTTGAGAAACTGAAAAAAAGAAGTCAGCATAGAGTTCAGATGAACCATAGAAGTTCATCAATCAAACAAAAAATATCAACACAACCAAGATCAGATTGGCTTTGCAGTATCCAAGCAACAGAGCATCAAACAAGAGATGTCAGGATCACCTCCTTAAGGAATTTAGGACGTTATTAGCTTTAAACAAAATCTAGAATCGAAAATATTAACCAACTATACGTACCAAATTTTAGGCATCCTAATGTACTGTATTTTGAAATGCAATTAGGCATGTGAAAAGGCAGAATATGATACCTGGGCAAGTGATGCAGCTTCCTCGGCATCATTTAACCGTACAAGAAGTTCACCAGCAGCCTGCACAGCTTCAGCAGTATCCCTTAGCTGTTGCTGAAGGCCTTTATTTTCATCCATCCAAAACAGACGCTCCTTCTCTCGGTCAGCTCTTAAAATTGACACTTCTCTAGCAAGGGCATTAATGAACCTAGATTCTGCCCCTCGTACACCAGCTTTTGCTGCTTCCTTTTTCACATCTTCAATCCCATCATTGATTGTGCGATGCATTGAGAGCAAGGAAGCATGCTTTTCTTGTAGTTCACAATACTGTTCTAAAATTCTAGCATGCCCCTGCATTGCCATGTCCAATGCCTCCTTTAACTCATCTGAGCATTTCTTCTCTGACTCCACTTCGAGCTGCAAACTTTTGTTGAGACATCTACTTTTCTCAAGCTCAACTCTGAGCTCTTCTGTAAGAGTAATCCATCTACTCTCAGCAGTCTCAACAATGTCATGCCCATCATCATCACCTTGTTTCGCAGCTGAAATACTAAGATGACCGGATACAGTATTAATTGCCTGTGACAGTTCAACTGGAGGCCTACACAGTAACGGTGATGATGAAAGCATATAATGCAACTGATTTTTGAGATGTTGGATCTCCTCCAATAAAACTTCCTTCTCATCCTTGAAGTTTTTGTACCTCTTCAACTCCTCCTGGATTCTTCCAAGCTCGATTTTAGCACTCAAAACTTCAGGATGATTTTCGTATTTCTGATGGAGAATCTGTATTTGTGGATTCAAGGTTAAAATGTTAAGAATGTGAATTATTGAATTTTTTTAAAAAAAGAAATATGTACATATTTGTGATATAGGACATAAATGAAAAACTTAAAGACCTTAAGTTCATCTTTAAGAGAGAGATACTCTGCATGCATGAGTTCTTCACTTGGTAAAATTCCATCCATAAGACTTTCAAGCCTTGCAATTTTTTCCTCCCGTGTTTGTGCAATTACGGCATTGCATTCTCGTTCATGCTTATATTGTTTTACCTGCAAACAGACAACAATTCAGATGGAAGAATATAATTTGTGGCATCTGAGATGAAGGGTAAAAGTAAAACACCCACCAAACGATTTAGCTGTAGAATTTCAGCAGCTTGCTTTGCACACTGTTCATCACATAACATCTCTCGCCTAATAGCTCCAGCAAGAACCTTCTCCACAGCCTATAGGCATAAAAAACCTATGCATAAGTTGCCACTGCCAAGGTTCCAAATCTCAAAACCATGGGAATTCCTAGCCGGTGGCCGGAAACGGTAACCGGAAATCCCGGGAAAAAAGGTTAAATTTTACGTTTCAAATTTTGAAATTGGACGGTTTGAAAATCAGCTTAAAAAACCGGAAACCCCAATAAAAACCGGCAAAAACTAGAGAAAACCTACCACAAAATATTGAGACTGGCATATTTAGTTCATATAATAGATAATCTAGCACAGAAAAGGCTTTGTAATGGCCAGCTCCTGACCGAAGATTGTATGTGTGGGTTGCAGGAGGTCTTGGCCGGATGGGCTTGGGAGGAGTCGTGCTGTGGTAGATGAAGAAGAATAGATGCGCAGAGGAGGAGGTGCAGAAGGATAGAGGAGAAGAAGAATTGGTACATCTCTGCCTGATCTTTATTATCATACCTAGTCCCCTTTATATATAGAAGGACTCCCTAACAATCCATACTAACCTGTACTCTGACTAACCCTGACTCATAGAATCCTAACCACTCGGATGCCACACAATCCAAATAGACTTAGATAACATTAAAAGGTGCAGTCACAGCCGACTGCCCTGGCTTGCCTCACCAGGAATAATACTTGCCAAACTTCCGAGGCCTGACAGGCCTAAACCAAACTAGGAAGTGCATTTATAACCACCGGGATTTTTTGCCGGTTTTTCCATCCCGGTGGTCACTGGGATTTCCGGTTACCGACAGTTACCGGCTGGTAACTGCCGGTTTTTGGAACCCTAGTCACTGTTACTACTGCAGTTAAATAGTGCATATTTGCATAGCAACTTTTGTACTTGTCTCAGACTTACTTTCAAAACATGCTGTTGCTTTAGATCGTCAGATGGTATTGCTCCATCAATCGTTACTAACTGTAGATCCATATAATTGGTGATATCTCTGCTTTCATTTGCTTCAATCTGATTGCTAGGAATTAGAGTCAAAGAGTTTTGTCTCCGCTCAAATTCTTCAGGGTCAGTTTGAATAGCCACATCAACTTTGCAAACTGGAACTGTAGGGTGAGCATCCTCAGGTCTCGTGCTAAAGCCTAATGATGCTCTCCTCCAAGCACCACTATTCCGATGGCTTTCAATGACTTGAAGGCCCTTCTGTATGCTTGCTGCCAGGTTTAACTTGCATCTATTTTCTTCAACATCACCATGGTACGATGTAGACTTGTTTTCTGAATTATAAGGCTTCTCGACATCATTATCATCAATCTCCATCTCCTCATCATCACTATCATCTTTGCTGGTGAGGAATGCTGTAGGGCGACTCAAGCTCATTTTCAGAAGCAAGCTATTTTGAGCATTCCATCCAGTGGAAGAACTGCCATTGCTTCTTGGCAAACCCCCATTTGACCTCACACTGTGAAGCTCCTTCTGCAATTATGATAAAGAAACAATTAACGGAGATCCATGATTGTCAAACAACAATTTAATAATACCTTCAATTGCTTGATTTGCTCACGGAGAACATTGACATCGTCTTCTCTTTGTTCATTGACAACAGCATTATTTTTTATAGATTTAGCACGGTGAGCAAATCTTAGAGTGCTTAGTGTTTCACTCTTACAGCTGCAGAAGAAACAACAAAGAATTAGTGTTTGGAGAAACAAGAATGACAGAAGAAAACAGCTTGTATTAGTCCCAAAACTACCTTTGTGATGGTGATACCGCACAAATCATTGCAAGCTTAGCATTACCACCAAGTGATTCTTGCAATAGAAAGGTCAATTTTGAATCCCGATAAGGAATGTGATGCCTCTGTTTTCCAGATTGTGATACTACTGCCAGTATATTAATCAGGTTTCTGCAGTAACCAAAATAACGTTACTAAAATAAATAGCGAACTTCATCCAAAGAAATACAAAGGAATAGTTATTATTTATTTGCATTTCTTAGCTCTAAACAACATAATGTGAATATAATTAGGAGATTCTGCAATCATATATCATGTGACTAAATAATTACTTAAGGGATGCATATCTAGACCATGTCAAATCAGCATGAAAAATTCCCAAAAAAATATAATGTTCTTCTCAATTTAGTCTGTATACCGGGAGATATAAAAAAGAGAAAATTCTGAAATGTAAACTTACAAGAAAAGGACAAAAGTTACTATTCATATAGCAATGTTCTCCATTTGTTTCATCTAACATTGTTCGGATATGAATTCACTGTATCCTTAGGTTTTCTTTTTTATGTTGATTTGGTATCTAAATCAAAGTGATATGCAGGATTGTACCTAGCTATTGATCTGTGCCAGATATGTTCCCTTAGATAAGATACTCATATGACACGCAACAAACCTAGAATAATGCAACCAAATCATTTTCCACAGGCATTACAGTTTTAACTCAAAGCAGCTATACAATTTAGTAAAATAAGATGATGAGATCAATTGAAAGAATAATTGGAAAAAGTCAGAGCAAAGCCCAACACACATCCTTTCAATGCTATAGGAAGGGTCAATAGTTTAAATAAGCTTTCAAAGCATTATTCATTTGTTAAGTAGATCATACCCCAGTTGTGAGAGTGACCGGTTTATGTTCCCCGCTTCTTTTAAACGATCACCAGCTGCATTTGTTAGTTTTTGCCGTTCTGAACCAGCAAGATCTACCAAGTTGATCCTACTTGTTCTTGAGAAGTTTGACCCATCCTCCAAATTCTGCCAACAATAGTAATAAAGTTGAAGGACTATAAAACAAACCACAAGTTATAGGAGGGATCTGAACTGAAATTAGCATCAAATAAATATAACCTTACTTCCTCTAACACTGAATATATCCTTATAAGCAGATGCTCCTATATATACATGGTATCTCATTTCATTTATAAGAACAACACAAGTACGAATCCAGATAATACCTTGGACTCTGACTTGATGAAACATGTAAAAACACAATGCGAGCGTGAGCTATCTGCATTTGCAGTAGTAGCCTCAGTTCTCCTGTTCGCCAATCCCTACACCATCGTTAATAAATTAAATTTTGCCATGAAAGAGAAGTTGAATATTTCAAATATTCAGGCCATTAGAAGCGTCAATCTTAAAGAAACTAGGATAGGATCACGTCATCACAATGATCAAATTTGCAAAAACAAAGAACGTTTACCATTTCTTATCTGAATTTATTAGTGTCAATTTTCCTAAGATGATGCTACTACCCAACCAAATATCTTTGGAGATGACAAAAAGCTATGAAATCTACTCTTGTTAGAACTTGTTACGAGCATTTCTCAACATAATTACATGTAACATCAAATATACATTGGTGGGAATGCTTTAGATAGCAAGACCAACTGACGTACCTTTACTAGCAACTGAGTAACATCCTTTATTGTGGATACAAATTCCTTTGTCAATGATTCAACATAAACAGAGGCGGTACCAACATCTTCCCTAATCTGGAAATGCACAAGTCATATCAGCAAAAGACTAATGCTTTTAAATTAAATTCTGCAGCTTCCTTTCACCTGAAGATTTCTTTGCATTGGATCCAACAAATCTGTGATTTGTTCATTGTAGATCTGCAGAGCTTAAATACATTAACTCCGCATTTCCAACAGAAGCAAGAACCATAACTGTAGTAATTCTAGGTGCAGAAAGCAGAAATAAAAATAATACTTGCCTCAAGAAATGAGCAGCAGCAATGGTACATGAGTTGTTTATCTGAGTGTTTAGCCTGCTCCTGCAAATGGACAGCGTATATTGAGCTTTGACTCACAATCAGAAAAAAAAACTTTCTAACAGCAAAACCAGCTTGAAAGCGCTAATGGCATACTTCTTTAATGCGCGAAAACAGTAGTTCAAAAACACGAGGAGTCAGCCCCCTCTCTCGGCTGGCGGAATCATCAGAAAGGGCCGACAGAGGCCCCCACATCGTATAAGTCTTCCCACTACCAGTCTTTTCAAGATTATTAAGTAAAAAAAACGAGAGTGTATTAGTCAATTAGTTTTACAGGAACCACACTGCAACAAGAAATCAAACGTAACTGAATCTTGCATTACCTGTCCATAAGCGAAAATTGAACTGTTAAAACCAGCTAAACAATTTTCCACCAGTGGCAGACCTACAAGCTGGAAGACATCCTCCTACACAAATAATCCACCCCAATTAAACCCAAGTAAATATACATCATTACTGTACAAAGCATCCAAGAAAACACAAACACTACATGTACCCCGCAATTTTTACTGAGGCATGAGTACTAAGCCACCGAAATCCTCCTAATCTAATATACTTTCACAAGAACCAGCTGAAAGACTTCATATTAAATGCACGAATCCAGTAATACCACCCGTAAATTATACAGAGTATCAAATGATTTACCACAAAGTACCCCTAGACTCATAAACTGCCATATGAAATCAAATTAGCACAAATACAGTAAACCCACAGCTGTAAATGTTTAAAATCTAACGAGAAATAACCCCAAATTAGCAAACTCCCAACCTGCCTATCCACCAATAGGAGTAAAATTAGAACCCGCAAGGAAAATACCAAACTCTTGTGCCAACTGCAGCAACCTCACCTGCGTGGAGGCCTCATCAGCGAGCGAATCGAAGGTGAACCCCTGCCCCTGAATCTCGACGGAGCTGGGCCCCGTCTTCCGCAACCACACCTCCTCCCCCGCCCCCTCCTCCGCCCTGCTCGGCGGTCGTACCCTCACCACCACCTGCCACAGAACCACACACATCAAGACAGATCCAGCTAGGGTTTCACCAAAACCCTAAGCATCGACGTACCTGGACGCCGGAGTCGGAGACGCCGGCGGCGGCGACAGGGGCGCTCTCGGGCGCGGCGGCGGCGACGTCGAGCTTCCGCTTGAGCGGGGGTCGGGGAGGGAGGCTGCGGTTGCTGGCGGCGAAGGGGGGCTTGGCGGCGGCGGATGAGGGGGAGCGGTAGGGGGAGTTGTCGGACGGGGCGGGGGAGGAGGGGTCGACGTTCTCCTTGGGGAAGCGGCGGTGGCGGTGGTGGGAGGACGGGGTTCGGGCGGGGCTCTCCGCCCGCGGCGAAGGGCGGCGGGGAGGCCAGCATGCGCGGGGGCTTCGAGATCGAGAAGAGGGATCTCATGGCTGCTCTGGAAGACGGGGGGGAGAGAGAGAGAGAGAGACGTTGGGTTTGGAGCACGGGAGGACGGGGGGACTGACGGGAGGATTTGAATTCTGTTCGAGTGTACCGTTGTGTGCCAACTCAAAGTGGTCTGGTCGGTGGGGCCCGCTTCACACCCTACTCGCCTCGGCTCCTACTGGCTCGTAGTATTTGCTACTACTCTGTAGACTGATTACACAGCTTGCAGTGAAACATGGCTAGTAGTCGTCGGACAAACTCACCATCCATGCTTTACGCTGGGAATTGACGAATTGATGCCATGCCCTGCCACGTGACGCGACGCGAGAAATCGCTTCGAATAACTCTATCTTACGCTTTCTATGAGGCTTTCTGCCAACAAAGTAGTACAGGATCTGTTCTTTTTCTTTATGGCTTGCCCCCATTCCTTTCAGCTTTTTTTCAGCTTCAGTTTCTAACTTCAACTTTTTTCGCTATTCAGTAATTCATTTTTTTCTGAATTTTTTTAGATTTTTTGCATTTTCTTTTTTTCCGTGTTCCTTTGCATTATCCGTGATGGGCTAACATACTTTTTCTATTTTTATATATTTTTTAATTTAATTATGTTCAAAAAGTCAAATCAACTACAGTAAAAAAGTTAGCTACAGTGAAATTTTAGCCAAAAACTAGAAGCCATCACTAAAACGAACGCCCTCAAACTGTTACTTACGTTATTTTGAGTTATTTGTATAAAAAATATAGAGTAATAGAAACTCACGTGTAGTTTTGGTCGGTATAAATAAGATTATTATAGTGTATATTACAATCAACTTGTAGAACTTATTTTAAAAAAACACTATATTTAAAAGATAGTTACTATAAAAAATAAAAAAACAGTTTTAAAAAATTAAAAAGATGCCTATAAGCCCCTGTGGCAAATCATGTAACTCCTTTGTTCAATTCGTCTACTCGCATGTGCCTACAAATACAAAAAATCAAAACCACATGCACGTGGATGTACATATACCATCTACACAAGCCGAATTTTTTGCACATATAACATTGTTTCATTCTGTATTAAAAAAATAGTTGTACGCAACAAAACATAACAGAATTGGCACTTCTATCATTCAGCCACCGGGCAACAGCCTTGTGCATGTGACACATGCCCCTGTCGTTTGGCCACTAGGAGGCCCCAGCCTGCCGCCCTACTGCCAAATGGCAGGTAATTAAGCCAGTTAATTAGCAAATAAACTCAAAAAAATACTAAATTTTATATATAACCTCCCGACATAATGTACTTTATTGTATAATTTTTTAATAATTTTATCCATTATGAATGTTACTTAAAAATTTATACAATTATGATATTTGTAAAAATTGTTACCTATAGTAAATGAGCTTTAAAATCATGAAATTTTATATGTAACCTCCTGACACAACCTACTATGCAAAGAATGTAGCAAAAAAGAAAATATAGCAGTAACGAGCTGATATATGTGCAAACAGAGGTCAGACACTGCAAAAGATGCATGAGCATCGTTAATTTTATAATTAAATTAATATGAATTAACGTGACAAATTTAAAATGCATAAAATTTCCAAAAAAAATATATAATTACTATGGCTATATCGGGAGGTTTCACATAAAATTTCATAATTTTTGAAACTCGTTTGCTATATGTAACAACTTCTGCAAATATCTCAATTGTATGATTTTTTTTAGCAACATTCAGAGTGGATATTGTTAAAAAATTATACAATGAAGTAGGCTATGTCAAGAGGTATACATAAAGTTTTGTAATTTTTTTAAGCTCAAAATTCAAATAAATATTATACAAAAAAATCAATGTAGTTAATTAAGATAGCTTAATTACCTGCTGTGTAGCCATAGGACAGCAGGCCTCTTGTCGTCTAGCCACGAGACGACAGGCTGCCTGTCATCTGGTAACAGGGCTACAGGCTACGGTGGCGAGGCGGCAGGGACACGTGTCACCTCTTCAGTGTTGTCGTCGGCTACCGGACAACAAAAACGTCATTTTTATTATTACGCGACGCATACCGCTATTTATGTAAATACGTAATGCAACAAGATTATATATATATATATATATATATATATATATATATATATATATATATATATATATATATATATATATATATATATATATATGCTTAAAACTCACACAAGCCAATATGCATCAAGAAAAGTTAATTGCTCATCAAATCATACAATTACGTGAGCTAGGAAATTCGAACTTCCCTGTAGCATGAGTAGCGTTGCCCCCAACCCACCCACTTCGTCTTTGACTCTCTGTGGTGGAAAAATATCTTACGTTTTCAAGAAAGGGTACAGTTGATTAGTGCATCTCTCCTAGAGCTTAAAGTAATCGTGTCTTTTATAAGGCGTCCATACATTAGCCAATTGGGCTGTGCATGGCCCCTCTTGTTACAAGTGCTCGTTGTCTCCCTCGTCCTGTTTGCCCGAACTGAAACTTCTAATCTCCTTAGAGCTAGAAAATAAAGTTTGGTCAGAACACTTGCTTCCGGAGAAGCCAAGTCCCTGTTTGAGGGCTTAAAGTTGGCTTTTTCTTCCAAAAAGTCGTAACCAACAGGCTAGCTTTAAATCAACTGTGGAGAGAAACCAAAAGCCATTTTTTTGGAGAATGAATTAAAAGGTGAAAAAATGGGGAAGATGTGCTTTCCTGGTGTTGACGTTTTGGAAGCCGATCTTACGAGTAGCAGAAAAGAGGAAGATCATCAAATAGACTATACGAAGGAAGCAAGGATTTCTTTATTGCTATAGAGATGTTTACAGGGGTGCTCAAAGAGCTTTGGTTACAACTATGTGTAGGATTGGAATCTTGAATCTCATTGTCCACTTTGTCGCCTCTAGCCTAGCCTTCGATAGCTTCTGAAGGGATGGCAGCTATTCCTCACCAAGAGATGTCTCCTTGCTTCTAAGACTCAGTTGAGAGACTCCTGGTAGATTTATGGAATCCACACATGCTATCGATGAGATACTCTTTATGTAGGAACCATTGAGCGATTGTTGTTAGAGAAACATTCTTCCTGTGCGAACTATCGTGCAGTTTTTGTTAATGTTGTGGGAGAAAACATAGGATTATGGTATGGTATAACCGCACACTCTGGTCCCTTCCGACTATGCAGAGCAATGCGCTTAAGGCGTATCAACCACTCGGGGAATGGACCCACATGCCAGTTCAGTGGGTTCTCCTAAGTGGTTTTTGGTCGGGAATTTGGTACTGATCAGGTACACTTACCCTCTGTATACTCAAAGAATCTTAGCTGAAAATACTGCAATGTCTATAAACAATAAAGTATTAATTATAGGTGGACTGAAGTTGGGACATTGCCACTGGAAGTTGGTGGGAATTACCCACCAAATGCCACCGCATAAAAGGAGTCTCTCGTTCGGTTTGCCCTTCGTCCTGACTATTGTTTGCTCTACCTCGCTCCCGTTTGCTCTAGGGCGACTCGATGCCATCGCCCCAACCTGATCGTCAACACCGCCACATCGGGTCACCATCACCAGTGTCCCAAGCTCCAGATCGCCACCACCACCCCTTCCCATTCCCGCTGCCGGTCCACTCTCCCATACATCCCAACCAACTCCCATAGCTACCGCCTCTCCATTCCCCCCTAACACTGTCCGATCATGTAACATCTTGATTTTCAGAGTTTATTTGAAACTTTTAAAAGAAAATTCACTATTTATATTTTTTTTGGATTTAATACAAGTTTAAATTGGATTTTATTAATTAAAATAATTTAATATGACTAATATAAATATTAACATTTGCTAAAAAAATATTTTATTTGGATTTCTTGTCCCTCAAAGAATTTTCTGTGAATTTTTGAATATATTTGCTATTTTCTAGAGCTCATAAGGATTTCTTTGAATTTATGAAAATAGAAAAGTCCTACAAATCCTAAAATAGTAATGAGCTGGGCCTATTACTATTCATTTGGCCCATTGAGTCCCAGCCGTCTGATCCTTCCTTTGACACGCATCGGGCATTTGGCCTGAGTCCACTTTAAGCCATCGGGATCTGGCCATGAGGACACGTGTCAAGCATCCGGGTTAGCGCGCACTATTCATCTGTACAATGTGCAACGACTGTCTGATCTAGGGGACCATGCCATGTGTCGCACATCTGTGAAGCTGGGCACTGTTCATCAGTGCCATCCAAGGTTAGCCGTCGGATCTCCATTTGTGCTACGTGTCAGCAATCCCGAGTCCCCATGCACTGTTCATCACCGTCTACCTCTCGATCTCCCGCCGTCGTCTTCGACTCGGCCTCCCTCAACATCCACGTTGACTCCAACTCTGCCTCCGTGTTGTAACCAACCCAACCACCCTCAGCGTCCGTGTTATAAAGTCCACGCCACCCCTTTAGGTTCCTACACCCCATAGTCGAGCTCACCGTCAGCGTCGCCATCGAGCTCGCCCATGCCAAGCTACCGCATCTGAGCATCGTTGCTGCCGGAGTGAAGCCATGCTGTCTCCTTCGTCTCTGCTGTTCGCCAGTCGGTCCTTGCTTCACCGCCGATGAGTCTCACCGCCGCCCCTGATCTCGCCGTCGTACCCTACCATCCGCCTTGCCACCGGAAGTTGTCACGCTGCCTTGCCTCACCGCACCACTCCGTGCTCAGTTGCCCGCCACCACCTCATCACGTGTGCACACATCTGCGCCCGTTGCTCGTTAAAGGGTCAACTCAGGTCTCGCACGCGCCACATGTCGACATCCCCGCCATCTAATCCTCCATCACAGCCGTCCATCCTGATCTGCGTCGACCGATGGATTCAACAAAGCATATTCAACTGCATGGCACATCCATCGCTGTTGGATCGTCGTGACACCAGCACGCACCCACGCCACACATCGTTTCAACTTCTTTGTGGTCCGAGTCTTTGTGAGCCAAGAGACTGCAACCGGGCCCCACCTGTTAGAAGCGCTATTCTGTAGACCCATGCACCAATCGAGCCAAGTCAGCCGCCAGCTCAGCATGCCACGTTAGCCCTAGATGCCGCATGTCACCACGTGTTGGTCCACATCAGCAAAACCAAGCCATCTACTGCCACATCAGCATGACATGTCATACCACATGTCAGGCCACATCAGCATGCCACGTTAGCCCTACCTTGCCACCTGTTAGCCCAGTTAGCCACCACGTTAGCCCTAGCCACCATGTCAGCAAGCCCAATTGCCTTGCACTGTTCCATACACCGAGTCCACTGTAGACCAGTTATTCCATGCACCAAGTCTACATCACAGTAATTTTTTCAATTTTTAACATTTTCTTTAGATTTAATTTTTCAAGAGTTTATTCTCCTTCATCCTAGCTCTGATTGACCCCATTCTTTTTTAAAAAAATTTATCTAAAATTGAGCTCTATCTTTTGGTTCTAGTTTTGAAGTTTTTGAAGTTAATTAGAATTTTATTAAATTTTATTTTATGCCTTATTCGTTTTCTCTCTCATTAAATCGCAACTTCGGAAGAGCAGAAGCACCATCAGAGGAGCAATATTTCATAATTGAGCAAGGCCAAGACAAGTCATGTCCTTTGATCATATTGAACCTAGTTTTTTAATCTACTATTTATTTATTTATTTATTAAATTATCATGTATTGTTATTTTATTACAAACCCTTGTACTTGATAGTTACTGTCCAATTTGATTAATCCCTCTCTTGATAATTTTGAATACCATGTTACCATTATTACCATAAGTTAAAAAATTATTTAGTGATACCATACTAGTTGTCATATGGATTATTCAATCAATTTACTTAGCTATGTTGATAGTTATGTTGGGCTCATCATCATTTGTGATCAATTAATTAAATTGACTTAATGAGATATTTAATTGTGGTTGCAGCCACAGTTATAAAATTTATGAACCATGACATTCGTGTGTCATTTATGTTAGTTATACAAAATTAGTTTTCACTCGGACAAATGATTGTACAGTAAAGGAGGAGTGTGGATTCATTTAGAGGGATGTAGATGTCTTGCGTGGGTAATATCTAATACTTAACTTTGTATGATATTAATCTAAGTCTTACTATGCAAATCACATGTCTAGTATGGGATAGACCTAGCTGACTAATTTATGATATTTCAATTTCAATCTTGTCATTTTGTGATGAACATGGTTGCTGATTTCTAAGAGACGCAAGGGGGTGTGATGTGAAACCCTAACATGCGGATTGAGTTGAGGTTGAGTATTGTAATGGCCTTGTTGTGATTTTAATTTAGCGTGGGGATAATCACATCGTGTGGAGTGTAACCTCTACAGAGTGTAAAACTAAGAGCATGTCGAATGGCATCCATGTTTATTTCTGTTTTTTGCTGTTAGTTTTTTAGCACTTCCGGCTAGTGAGATTGTAAGTTTGGCTATAAGGTCATACCTTGATAATTATTAATAATCGAGTTTTTCCTTTATTTTAGCGTATATATGGTTGATAATTCATCTATATTTAACTGTGTGCATTAGCGTGATCCTGGACTAGTGCGATATACACAGAGAGTCCGAATTTACATATTCGGGTCTCGACACGTGATTTACACGTCCCTTCATAAAGCTCTCAGCGAAGTGGTCGTAGCCTGGTGCTTGAACAAGTTCTTGAGTTGGGTTTTTAAGCAAGTCATTTATGCGTTGAAGCTTTCAAGTCTCTTTAGACTAGTACTGGACACGCCTAGGCAAAGACCTCTAGACAGCTAATCTTCTCCTTCGAATGGTCTTGGGATCTATGTCTAAGACTGGTTGAGGCAACCTCAAAGGAAAGCGATTATTTCAAAGATTTCTCCCACGCTTATTAGAGAGCTCACCTAGGTCATCACTAGAGGCCTCCTTGTCATCCTCACAAAGGGTGGTAGTGTGTGATCGGTGAAGAGCATCCTTAGGTCTTCCTACGAGAGAGTGATCAGTATCTACGGGGATGGTAAAGACCTCATATCTATAATTTTCACTTCCGTTGGAGGCCCCCTCACTTGGAGAGTCCTCCAATGAGAGTGCATCCTGACCTAGAGTAAACCCCACCAGGAAGGGGAATTACAGGTTATAACTGTCTCCTGTTGGAGCAGTACCCTGCGAGAGTATGGGTGAGCTCATAAGGAGCCCACCCGTGCTCTTTGCAGGGACAACTGGAGAGTTACAATCATAAGATAACGACGGAGTCCTGGAATACGGGATTCCAGGACTCGTTGAGCCTGATTGAATGGCCGCTGAGGGACTTGAACACTTAGGGCAAGCCTATTGTCATGTTATGAGCCCTATTCGTGGTCGGATTGACCCTTTCCCTTTGAGGAACTCGTTCCTCCGCTGAGTGTAATGCTGTGGGGGTAAGGATCCCTCATCAGCTTTTCCTACGGTGCGATCTCCAAGATCTCAAGATGGATCTTCAAAGATAGCCTCACTGTCGAAAGAAAGCATGATCTGCTCATAGTCGTAGCAGGCATCCATATCGAGATCTACATAGTCGGCCAGGTCAAACCAATTCTCCTCGTTCCACTCTCCTACCATAAGAACATCAGAAGAAAGAGAACCTGCCAACTAGAAAATTACCGTAGTCTTGGAAAAAGCCTCCCTATGGACAACGCCAACTGTCATTGTTTTAATAACGATCTTACATATAATTTATTGGATTTGAGGGAAACTCTTGAAGACTTGGCTACAATCACATAGAGAAAAGACAAATCGATTTTTATATAGGCTTAGGCCTTCTCTTAAGAGAATAACAACCCTACTCCTGTGAAGCTATTGCTCAATAAATTGATTACAACTAGAAAAGTAATGCAGAATGTCTGCACTCTATCGAATCTCTCCCATATCTGTCTTGTTCTGTCCCCCCTCTTCTCCCTGACGCAAGCCTTTATGTAGCTTGCGAAGCAGCGGCAGTTGTTCCAAGCTAAGAGACGGCTTAACGCTTTAGGTGATAACCGTCCGACGGAAGTTATTGTCAGAGAGACGTGGTATCATCATGCAGCGGTTGTTGTCAGAGAGAAGTCATGTGTAGTTTTTCTTGTGAATAAGTGCACGTGCTAACCGCCTTGTCAGATAGACCCATGATGTGATCGTCATGGACAAGCTAGTCAGAGCTAAGCTAGTCGTAGGAAAGTCTTATGACCATAGAGTAGTCACAGAAAAACTTACGACTACGTCATGTTCGTAGAAAAACTTACTATCATGAAGCGGTCATAGAAGAACTTACGACTATAAAGTAGCTGTAGAAGAGCTTACAACTATGAGGTGATTATAGAAAAGCTTACAACTATGATGTAGTCGTAGAAGGGCTTACGACTATTATGTGGAGTCTCTTTCTTAGAGATAAGGGGTATACTCAAGAAGTATAATGACGTAGTAATATCATTTACAAATAAATAATAATTTAAGGATTATTATATCCTCATTAACGCTTGTTAAAGCTTTACTGTTATTTTTCCCGATGTAAACGTATTGCAGAGCTTGACAAATTTCTCAGTGGATATGTTCAGATATGTGAGCATACTGTTATTTGTCATATTCATGTTTTTCGCAGTGAATTTTATATTAGCAAGGTAGATGCACATGGTTCTTTGATTAGCTCTCCAAGGTTGTAAAAACTAAAAAAAATAGCTAAATCATAGCAGTGGGATGCATAGTTTATTGGTTATGTTGTTATGCATTTTCTTTATGCACATATCTGATCTTGCATGTGTTTCTTGTTCTTGTAGCTGTAGCTAAAGCAATGCCTGTAGGCATGGAGTTGACTGTGAGGCGATGAACTGCTTCGTTTCGTGCACGAAAATGTATTGTGTGGGCATGAAAATTGTAAAATTGTGTAAGCCAAATTTCAGGTTTGGTTGATTCGTTCTTGTGTACGATTTGTAAGCCAAATTTGGCTGCAATTGTGTGAGCCAAATGTATTTTTGGACATTTGAAGTATCTAAATGTTCAGGGATGATCTATGTTGTGTTCACTGCATCGTGAATGGAAGAAAGCATGTTATCTAGGGAAAATCTTATATGGTTCAGTTATCTTAAACATAATTAGAAATTTGATATTGTGTAGTTAAGAAATACAGATCTGCAATTAGTGATTTGTCGTATATCAATCAGTGCAAGCATGATGATATGTCATCTTTTTTTCTTCTCCTCACTGCAAAAACGGATGCTACCTTTTGCATTCAAATAATGAGTTTGTAGTGCACGTGATTTTGGATATTGCAAAATGTTGCTTAATTATTCAAAACTTAGTACAATTAAGTTGTTTAATCACTATTTCTACAAAAAGAATAAAAACAATTATATTTATGCTAAATCAGTGCACACATACCTTCAAAACTCTAAAGAGTACTTCAGACATTTCAACGTTCATTCACAAATTTCAACGTTCATTCACAGATGAAGCAACCAGTCATCCCCAAAAAAAGCCAAGTTGTCAAATGACCTTTAGGAAAAAGCTACAATCATTAGCTACAGCTGCTTTTCAGTCAAAAATTCAAAAAAGGCTAATGGCAAAAAAACCAAAAAATATATAGCTCCTTCAAACAAGACCTAAATCACAGTTATTGAAAAGCAGTTAGAGCTAGTTGTGTAAGTGACTTTTGTTGCTTCTTGACCTCTGTCCACCCCACCTCCTTTGTGAACATTCTTATCGAACGGCGTCTCTAGCTTTTATAAAAAAAAAGAACTTATTTAATTAAGGGGGTGATCGTTTTAGCGATGGCTTCTGGTTTTTTGTTGAAATTTCACTGTAGCTGACTTTTTTTACTGTAGCTGATTTAGCTTTTTGGGTATAATTAAATTTAAAAAAATGTAAAAATAGAAAAAAATATGTTAACCCATTACGGACAATGCAAAGGAACACGGGAAAAAAAGAAAAATGCAAAAAAGCTCAAAAAATCTAAAACAATTTAAAAAACAAATTACTGAATAGTGAAAAAAAAGTTGAAACTAGAAACTGAATCTGAAAAAAAAAACTGAAATAAACGAGGCTAAGTACTCCACCAAAGCCTAATTCATCGAAGAAAGAAAGGTCTACGTCAGCTTGATGTGTTGTACGGTTTAAATTTAGCTAGCTACTTTGAATCTTACCCATCCAACTAGCCTGCTAGACAGCTAAAGCCGAGTTAGATGCGATCAACCTTGACTCTAGAGTGGAGCATGACGGAGATGTATCAAAATGTAGGGGGAGTTCGTATGGTATTTTGCAAATACTTTTTGGTTGAAAATAAATAATAATGATTTAGAGAGATGGTAATTTTCCTTATTTTTGGATTAGGGAAATAAAGAGAAAAGAAAAATGTCTTACGGGGCCCACTTGTAAGAAAGGAAGGAGAAAAGATAAGGCTTGGCTGATTCAGATCTGGGAGACTAGGCTGATCTCGTCTCCTCCCTGGTCTCTCGGGCGGAAGGAACAAAGCTGCTGTTCAATTGCGCCGCCGAATCCTCACCGGTGTATCTTGGCCTCTTTTGCCTTTAAAATATAGATGGGGGAGTTTGGGAGAGGGTAAGGACTCGAGTTCACCCGATCCATAAACTTCCAATGGGGATTTGGTTTTGGTGTTGATTGAGAGGGTTTGGTGGTCTTGCGAGCTCATTGGGTTGTGGTGTTCTTGTTCTCTGCTCGGTGCTCGGAGAACCAGGCTCTGCTCGGTGCTCGGAGAACCAGGCTCTGGACCGTGCGCTTGCGTACGGTTGTCCTCTGGTTTTTGGGTGCGGTATTTGTTGTGTGGTGTGTGACGAGTTCACACGATTCATGTTGGCTTTGTACGGCATCAACCGACATCTCAACTTCGTTATTTAGTGAGTTTTGAATTGTGAAGTTGGGTATTGTATCTCTATAAACCTCTCCAATGGTATCTTAGTGTAACGATGGTTATTGATTTTCTGGGACATCGTCCTTGTGGTGAGTCTTGCCCTGTCAACGTTTTCGGTGGCTTGGATTGCCACTACCCACCTGTGAGTTGTTCTTTACATTCTTATATTACTATCTTGCATAAATTTGCCATGCTAGTATCTCTGTTTATTATCTCTAAAATTTGCGATTATTACTGGCATTAGGAGGACTTTTGCATGATAAGCATGATAGATTGTGGGTATTGAGATTGCTCGATGAGGACAACTTGTCAAACTTGAGATCATTGTGACTATCTAGAAGTATTCTGCTAGTTTAATTAAAGGAATACGCGTAGGCTACGGAAGCAGAAAACAAAACTTTTCTACCGCGCACCCAAAAACATCATGCTAAGGAAGGATCATGGATCGTTACCACTTAGACGCCAGCCAGCAATGAAGAAGAGTTGGAAACCGATCCAATCACGCACGCCGAGGTAGTAGTGGAAGTAGCCGATCGTCCCGAACGGATCGTCTCCTCCACGCACACCGATCAACATCGCAACGAGCGCCCTCCACCGTATCCACACGTCCCGGCCGAACGCCGATCGCGAGTGTACTAGCACTCGTGAGCAGCTAGGGTTTGGCTCAGGAGGTGGCGGCTAGGGTTTTGCTAGATGTTAACAGGAACGAATCCCCTCAGCCCCTCGCCTCCATATATATTGACCTCCTCACGTGGGCCTTGCGGACCGAGGCCTATTAGGAGTCTATTCGGATCTTTATCCGAATTGAGCCCATATCCGAATCATATTCGAATCAGTGTTTCAACCCGTTAAGCGTGCGACCCTGTAGGTTCACGTATACTTGGTCGTGACCCGGAAACGCCTTTCCGGTCACCCTGTTTAATAGCGGCCTCTAATAAGACATATTAACCCCAAAGTATATGTAAAGATCATATCGGCTGAACCTGTAATGTTCTCTCATGTACGAATCCCTTTGCCTCACGATATAGACTCAAGGCGAGACCTATGTCATCCTCTTAATAGCTCAATCACTTTCTCGATTCCGTGATGGATTATAAACTTGTGATTGACTCCTCAATCACCTTGGCATGGCCATGCACTTTCATAATCGATTACATCGAGGGGCCCAGAGATATCTCTCCCATAAGGAGGGGCAAATTCTATCTCGATCATTCACATCCCACTACATGTTTTATGGCAAACCCGAAAACTACTTTTATGACTACCCAGTTACGGAGTAGTGTTTAGTAGTCCCAAAATAAGCTACTACTCATGTTGGGAACCATGATGATCTCAAATCTAAGGATTCTACATAAACACTACTCGAGACCAACTGATGACACATGGAATCTCTGCAGTGTCTCATGGCAGATCTATCCAACATATGTTCACTAACACATGTCCATATTATTGATTTGGTATCACCATACCATGATCCATGAGACATGATCATCAATCAATACATATGCTGATCTTTGTCTTTGAATCATATTTGTTCCTCATATGATATATGATCAGGGATCATTTAGAAATAGCAACATTTTAGTATTTAAGAGTCTCATGAATAAGTCACATACTCATTGATCAATAATGATGATGTCTATTCCAAGGAACAAAGTAATGTATCATAAACATAATATGTGATATATACAACATCTCCATGTTGTCTCTAAGGCATATCACTAACATTAATTTGTCATTTGCTAGTTCTTACTGATGTTCAGTATTGTTTACTGTTGTCTTGTTCTGATTATTGCCGAAAATCTGATAGTACTGTAGTAAAAATTCCCTATTACCTATTTATGGTTAGAGCATGCTATTGACTCTGTCACTTAACTGAGGTAATTTTAGATTATCAAACTAGCAGAATAGGAAATGGTATAGTCACTTTGATTGTTGATCTATTGACAAGAGTTGAGAAGGTCAAGATTTAAATCTTGAGCAACTTCTCAGCTGAAAGCAAAACAACACATTGAAATTTGTTCATTATGCTGAATATAATTACTCACTTCTTATACAGTTCAGTATGTTATCATATTTAAATGACCTGAATACTTTATCTATGTTAAGAGATAATTGGTTTATATTCATATCATTTACTTATTATTGGATATATGTTTTATTGTTGCTAACTTTAAAGTTGTTAAAACCACTTAATTTTCAACAGGGATGAGCAGTGGAAAAGTGAGATAGAGATGCTTAAGTGTGACAATAGCGAGAGGAGTACAGAAGCCGCTTCGCGAATCCAAATGTTCGTATTAACTTTTGGCTTTTCTAAGCAGAAGCAAATATGAACAGGGTTGTAATTCATCTTATGGTGTGATGCAATCTGCCTTCGATTAGGGCACCAAATCAATTTCATTCTGGGAAAAAATTTCTACCCGTTGGTGCAATACTTTTCTTTCGCAGGCCAAAGTTAGTATATGCTAGGCCGTGCTGGCCTAGGCTATTGTGCGCCTCGTCCCAGCTGGCTTAGGCTTCATTCTTTTTCACTTATGGTTTGTGATTTATGACATATACTATAGTAACTAGCTTTCAAATTGTGTATTTTTTCAAGTCGGTGACAACAGAAAAATTATAGTAAAAAATATACTGAGTTTAACTGTACTGATCAAAATTATATGTGATTATTTTTTTCTACTTACTACCTATTATGAAAAGTAGAATTCAAAATTTTAAATTATAAATTATAACAGTTTAAACGAACTCACTTTTATAAGGACCAGGCAAGGCACACCGGTCGAAAGTGCTTGAAATGAAACCCAGCGTGAACATGGAGCCCACGATCAGTTCATCACAAAATCCACAATGCTATGCAAGTATGGATTGCCAAATTAACTAAACAAACAACTCTCTCTCAATTAAAGAAAAACTAAGCAAACAATTCTGACGAACTGCATAGCTGGCAAACATGCATGCTCTTGCGTCTGAATTTCTAAAAAGGCCCACGTTTCAAAAAGTCAACTGAAAGATTTTTAATCAACTCAGAACTCAATTTCCCTGAAAAAAATCTAACTTAATTTAATTGTATATTTTTAAAAAGAAAACAGTAATAAGGCCCTACTGTACTGTAGAAACACCAAACCAGAAGACAAGGCGAAATCATGGCCAACAGGAGAGGGCCTCGTGCATCTGTCGGCTGCAGCTTCGCAAGCAGGGAGCGACGAGTGTTCCTTTGCTTCCCTCTCATCTCATCGCATCTTGCCTGTGAGAGAGAAGCAGCACAGGTGTCCAGAGCTGGTATTTTTGACGATGTCCTACGAAAGGTGGCTGGTGGTTTCGTTTTGGATGGACATGGGTGTTTTTTTCGTTGCGATCAATAGTTTATAGTTTTAATATAAATATTTATATTATAGTTTTAATATAAATATTTATACTTATAAATCGAATATCAATAAATTATTTTAAAAAAAACCTATTTTAATACATCATTTTAAAATATAGTAAAAAATCGTTCTATTTATTTATTTAAAGAAAATCATAAATTATAACTTAAAAAAGGCATACATCTTTGATGGTAGGTGGTAGGGGGCACCTCGAGCATGCTCCCGTCCCAAATCCTGCTAGGACGGCCCCCCGAGGCCTTCCAACGGGAGATGATCTCTGTCCGTAGTCTCCCTGAGATCCTAAGCTCAACTTAGGTTTTTTCAACTTTAGCTTTTAACTTCAGTCTTTTTTTACCATTCAGTAATTCATTTTTTCTGATATTTTTTAAATATTTTGGACTTTTTTATATTTTCTTTTTTCCCGTATTCTTTTGTATTGTCTGTGATGGGCTAACATATTTTTTTTCTATTTTTCTATTTTTTAAAATTTAATTATGCCCAAAAAGATAACTCAGCTACAGTAAAAAACCAGCTACAGTGAAATTTCAGCCAGAAGCTAGAAGCCATCGCTATTCTGAACCCCCTAAAGAGAATTAAAAAATGTTAGATGATTTTTAAAAATAATATGAGTTTATTTATTAATTTATAAGTATTTAAGTATTTATTTTTTAAAAATATAGCATCAAAATTTATATCCTAACACACACATATATATCCAAGTTTATTTTAAATATATAAAAACACATCTCCCATATTAAAAAAACAATAACTTATAAATAAAATAATATATTTATAATTTTTATCGGGTCCCAGGAGACCCGTGGGGAGCGGACGACCCGTCCCGTTGCCCACGGAAAAATTGCCATCCATATTTGACGGTACCACCTTGTGCGGCTTCTCTACTCCCATTTGTCTTCACAGAGATCGGTAATTGTTGGAGTTGAAAGTCGAAGCATTTGTCAACCGCTGGTTCGTTCAGCCAGCGTGGCCTCTCACCGCAAAACACGGCTGCGCGCGGAACACTGTAGCAAATGCTATATCAAGCGGAAACTACCGTAGCAAAAACATCGTATCAGCTGCATTGTGAGAGTCAATTCGCACCGCTCTTCTCGGGTCTAACGGCTTTGATTGATGCAATGGTAATCCACGCTGATGATTAGATCTTGGGAGATATTGTTATCGTGTATGTAGCAATCGCATACCTCGTATATGTACTTATTGCAATGAGGATTATATCAGATTTTTGAGTTGCACATGTGGGCGGGCCGTTGAACCCTGATGCAACCAAACAATTAGTCCAAACCGCACAGTGCAAAGCGGAGTTTTTGCTTAAAGATGATGCAAGTTGCTACTTTCAATGAACAAGTTGTTTCAGCAAATATTTAATTAAAACTCTAGAATTATACATTAGCAATAAAGCATGTTCCCCACATTAATTAAATGACAAAAACATGAAAACAATAATTGCAACAACATAAATCACAAATCAAATGGAAAATTCCCAAAATGACATCAGCAGCAACACAAGTAGTGCACACTGCAAATTTACTACAAGCACAGACAAGTGTTTTTTAGTGACCTCCCAAACAAACACAAAATGTTAAAACGTGATCTTAAATCCTTGGGGGAAATTTTTTCTCAAAAAGGCAGGAGAATTGTGTTTCATTCATTAAGAAGAAAGAGCAGTATAGTAGTGACCTAAAGGCTGAATTACAGACCCAAAAAGGACCGGGTACAAGGACCACGACTCCAAATCCTTGACATGACAAATGATCGTGGCTAACACACCCCGACAGCGAGCAGGCTACCACCATCGAAGGACTACGCACAAGTGGGAAGACGAGGAGAGGTTGGGTCAGGTAGCCCAAGGCAATGCCTCCAAGAAAGGAACGGTGCCGAAGGCGTCGCCGTCACCCAATTTGGCAAGAACCGAATATGAGATTTTCACCCCAACACACCTTTACCTACAACTGCAACCCCGACGCCCCATCGAACTCAAGCGGCTGCTCCCGGCGAACCAGCGCTCGCCTTCAGGAGCAACGGTCGTCTACCTCAATGAGCGCCCCAACGACAATGCTAGATTGGCCGGGTTTTAATGAGCGCTCAATTCTCAGGCATCTTCAACGGCCAAGCCTACTCACTCTACCGTGTGCTCATTTGCGTCGGCACATCTGTGCTGTGGCCGTTGGCTACGGTGTTGGCGGTGGCGCGAGAGGTGACGACGTGCAAGAAGGCAAGGGAAGAAAGAAGGCCCTTGCCAAGCCGACCGGTATGGACACGGAGTCGCCCTCTAGGTCGTATGAGAGTAGCTCAAAGGGAGAGTTGCCCCCTAAGCCATGGGGAAATTGAGATACCTACAGCCATGTCATGCCTCGTTTTTTTTCTTTTTCTTTAAAGAAAGACCACTGCAGGAATTTGTTCATACTACTATTTAGATAATCTCTTTTTTGAGTAGTACAAGTCACAACACAAAGAAATGCAATTACTCCTAGTTTCTAGAATACTATAACGTGGAGACCTGCATGTGGTGGATTTGGCCAGACGGCAAGGCTCCAGGTACTCTACATTACAGGTGTCACCCCATGATCCACCAAAGATCTCCTGCGGCTTCTATCTATGTGGCGAGGTTAAGTTCGTCATTGATTCACTGGCTAGATTCTTTTCGGCTTGTTACTTATGGATCTTAGTTTATACTATAGTAACTAACTTTTAAACGATGTATTTTTTTAAGATATAAATTGATTATAGTAGATATTGTACTGATTTTATCTATATTAGCTAAAATTATATACAAGTATCTCTCATTCTGTACTGTCTCATATTACACATAATTAAAAAATTTTAGCCATAAAACTTGGGCTTGTCCCAAGTGGCGCATCATGACAAATGGGAGGGAACGGTAATGGCCTCGCCACAGTGAATCCGAACGAGGCTCTGGTTGGTGGCTGCTGTGTTCGGGTCAGACTTGGATGGTTCGGAACAGGCAGGCCCGGGTAGAATTGTCGGCTGCAAGAAAGTCCGTCGAGAGCCAGAGCAGTGTTTAACGGATCTCTGTCGCTTTCTCTCTCTTTTTCTCCGTGCCTCTCTGTATGGAGGAGCTGAACCGCTGAAGTTGCTCAACCGCCTAACCAAAATCCCTTCGATGCCATGCCTTGAAAAATTCGCACAAACATTGTAAACCGTGCAGAAATCTTGAATTATTCGGGCCTAAGGGTTTTTTCCGAGGTAGGTCCAAAATGCTAGGTGATACTGAGGGGGTGATCGAAATAGCGATAATTTTTTGTTTTTGACTGAAAAAACACTGTAGCTGGTTGAAAAAATACTGTAGTTGAGTTAGTGGATAGTGTAGTAAATAGTGAAAAAAAAAACTAAAGTTAAAAGCTGAAACCGAAAAAAACCGAAACGATAAGGGTCTAACTCTCGTTTTAAAGGGAAAAAAAGATACGGTATCATCTCAAAGTGCATACTGTCATAGTCGTTCACAATCAATTAGGTAAATATGAATCAAAACCATTATATTAGGAAAAGACCTGTGATCACAAATCTACCGACACTATCAACAATGACGGTTTTCTTTCTATACATGAGATGCTGAAGTTGGAGTTTGATAGCATATATCCCAAAAACATAATTTTTGTAGAGTAAAACTTGTAAAACCATGATGCTCGGTCAAAATTATCATAAAATCATACTTTTAAGAATTTTTCTTAAAGAACCATATTTTCTTTTATGCAATATTTTACAAAACCACAGTTCTATCAGGGCACGTACAACAGTTTAGACGGCTGCTGTCTGTATATACATGCATATCACATATAGACAACAAAAAAACAGCTTATACAATAGATTGTCTATTTAGTTGTCTACAATCTCATCAAAAAAGACAATAAAAAAGACAGCTTATAAAAAAGACGACTCGTACAACGCTCGTAACGTCGTCTCTTCGCCTAGGAGCACGAGCTCGGGCCGTCTCTTCGCGAGAGGACGGCTTATGTCTCTCTCTTCTTTAATTACAGTCCACATCAGATGATTTTGCTGTATTAACATGATAAAGACAGTAGTTGTCTGTGGATTGTACATACCCTCATAACCAACCGTTTTGATATAGTAGGCCCACTTGCAAGACACATGTTACCAGCTAGCCCTGCTAGGGAGTCATACACATCATCAATTCATATGATTACGGTTGGCTAAGATTGCGAAAATGTTGGGCAAAAGAAAGAGTGGTACCTTGAAATCAGTACGTAAAAGTGTGGTGTTTGTGATAGTTTTGACATATTACTCGGTATTTGTAACGGGAGGAAGTATCAATCTAAACTTCTTTTATTAAATTGAAGAACAGACAATGGCGGAGCTAGAAGTTGAAAAAAAATTCTACATGCACACAATGAGTAGCTTTGAGTTTATAGGTGGGTCAAGTAGTGGGGTCCATGTGGTTTATTGTCGTGTCGCGACGTAGCCCTCGCACAGTCGCTATACGCAACGTCATGACTCCGATTGCCTCCCACCACACACGCTACGTATTGTCTCTCCTCCTCTCCCGCTCCCAAATCAAAACTATTCGGCGCATGTGCACTCTCTTCCTCACTGGAGCTACCTTTGGATCCGCAGACGACGAAGGCCACCAGCCTTGTCGCATTAGGCTCAGTGGCGGAATCAAGATTTAACTATGTTTTAAACTAAACATTAATAATATAAAACTAATATCAATTTATACTCATACTATGACATAACAAAAGTACATCATAATTGTATTATTGATATGAAACTTGAGTTCAATACTAAAATATAAAGCATAATAAGAGAAAATATAGCATGACGTCAAAATATAAACAATGTAACATAAAGATACAATTTGAGTACCTAAATCACGAAGATTTGCTAAGACCAGCTGTCAGGAACCCGGGAAGATTGGAAAATTTCTCGATTGATTTCAGAACCGATCAGGATAAGACAAATAGAAAACCATGGTAAGAAAGAGTAAAGTGGATAACTAAAAGATATGAAGAACTACATATACCAGTACGACGGCTAGGGTTTTTCATGTTTTGATGATTTCCCAAAAGAGGGTCTGTTCTTTTTTGCTGCGGATGATGGCTTTTTGACTGTTTATAACAGAGATTACGGAAAGAGAGATACTCACTTGCGATTTTTGATGGTACAGATATTAGTCTTTTAACGTGTACTACAATTAACTTGTATACACCGTCTTAAAAAAATACTCTGTTTGAAAGTTAGGTACTGTAGCAGAAGCCAGAAGCCTAAAGCTAAAAGCTGAAAAGAACAGGGCCAGAGTCTTACAAGCTTTTTATATTGATTAGAGCATTAACCAAAAGTAAAAGACAGTTGACGGTGAATAGCAATTACAACAAGATAAAAGTATAGAGTAACCGCTACTGAATAGATTTTCAACCGTAGGATGCAACTAAAACGTTTTGCTGTAATCCTCGTCATTGGATTTTCATAACTTCGATGCTGGTCTGATCGGACTAAGCGAAAGGATATCAGAAAATCTCCACCATTCGATAAGCATCGTCCGAACAACAAGAGAGGACTCTTCAGGCTGTCTGAGCATCGCCACTCCTTTCAGCCATTAGATCTAGATCGAACCATCAGTAAAGTGTATCTTTTCGGATGGTCCGAACATCGCCAATAGCCTTTCAACCATTGGATGTATATCGAATGATCAGTAGAGTGTGACTCTTCGGACTGAACGATCAACTGAGTAACCCTTAGCCATTGGATCTGGATCGAATGATTGTCGGCCCATACCCCTTCGTTAATTGAAGTCGACAATGACTTCCATAACTCAGACTACCATCTGATCAGTATCGTGTGAACCGTTTTAGTTCAGACGTTCGGACCATCTGAACGTCAAAGCGCTCTTGGCCGCTGGATCTACATCAGACGCACAACAGATGATAACTGTTCGGATGGTCCAAACATCACCATCGCTATTAGCCGCTAGATCTATATCGGACGCACATCAAATTATAATCCTTCAGCCAGTCCGAACATTACCATCGCTATTGGCCGCTGGATCTACATCGGACGTACATTAGATGATAATCCTTCAGCCGATTCGAACATTCTCTGAATGCTGAGCTGCTCAAGTCCATTTACCGTTTCAACTTCACATCTCAATTATCTAGAGCATACCACTTCAATTGATCCTTAGATCTGTGGTAATGGTGGGGCAGTATGGCTGCATATCTGCATGGGCTACCTAGGCTAAATCTTGGCAATACTATACGGGCTGGATTGAATGCACCTGGGCTATACATTACTAATATTCTAACGCCCCCGTCTGAAGCCCATCTTGTCATGGGACTGAATCCGCCCCTGCCTACGTGAAAGTTTGGGCATTTTTCAAGTTGTAACTTTTGCTTTTTGAGTTAACGTAGAAAACAGACTGAATGGTTAAAAGATAAAACGGATATGACTTGTGTAGCAAGAAAAAATTATAAGAAAGACACAATAACATATAACGAGAAGGAAAGTAAATTCACAAGGAAAAATAGAAAGAGAAAATTGCAAAATAGGCACCCGCGTGGCTGGCCCGGTAATGAAAAGGAAAATGAATTCCATTTATTACTCCCGCTCCGTCCGAACATATAAATCCCCGAAGCCATATAATATAATAATAATCTCTATATTACACCCGGAGAGCTGCGGCAAATTTATGAAAAAATCCTTCGGATTTTGTAAAATTATATGCGGATCCTCGATTTGTAAAGAAACCCATATGACGTGTGTTTTTTTAACAAAAAACCCTCTACTTCTCTGAAATTATATATGGGTCTCCGGTTTTCCATGGAGACCCCTTTTGCTATATAACCCGTGATTTCCGGTCCGGGTAGACAAATTTACGAAAAAGCTCTCTAAAATTTGTAAAATTATATACAGATCCTCGGTTTTTACAGAAAGACCCTTGCCACATAGGGGTGCAAATGGGTTGGGTTAATCCCGACCGATCCGATGTTGAATCCGGTTGGTATCGGATTCGGGAAGGGAATTCGGTATCCGGTCGGATTCGGTATCGGTACCAGATAGTTCATGTCAAATTTGGTAACGAAATCAGAAAAGCTACTATCCGACCGAATAGTGTCGGTATCCGAATATCGGATAATTATTCGATTGGATATTCGGATTATCCGGTCGATATTTGGATAACAGTTATTTTGTTTGGAGGCACTCGTGTCAAATGTTATTTAGTGTAACAGTTATTTTACATAGATTTTCTTTCCTACAATGTGCTTGTTGAAGGTTGATGGCATTGCAGTTTTTCATGTTCCATTTACTGATATTGGTAAATGCTTTTTTAACAATATTATCGTATTTACTACGAGTTCACAGTGAGAAAATTGTATACTAACTTCAATGTCTTATTGGAGGAAATCTAGCAATAGTAAGAAATTTGTCACAAGGAAAAATCCCTAATGCACCCTTTCAATCACACTATTTTTTAACAATATATCATCTAATAATTTGGTCCATTAATCGTTATGTTGAATTTGTGTCGTGTTAGACTGTTGGTTAATGAATTATATATCAATTTATCATTTATGTTGAATTTTTATTGTGCTGAGAACTTATATTGAATGTATCGTTTTGTATGAGCGTGCTATCCATTTATATTATCCGTTGTTCGATTCAAATCCGTTAAGTATCCGCCCCGATGTTATCATTTCCGAAATTCGTATATTCCGAATTCGTATTTGTATCTAGGCTGACCGTATTCGTTACCGAATCTGGGGAAAAAATATAGATTAGAATATGGTATAAGCAATATCCGTCTGAATCCCATCCGATTGCACCCCTAATGCCACATCACTCTTTATGAAAAACTCTCCGCTTCTTTGAAATACGTATGGATCCTCGGTTTTCTATGGAGATCTTCTTGTTGGTAGATAACACCCTGTGGTTTTCTCAAAATTTGCATGGATCCTTGATTTTATGTGAAAAAATCTTTACTTTTTTTAAAAATACATATAAGTCTTCGATTTTTTTAGACAAATCTTTCTTATGAGTCTTCGATTTTTTTAGACAAATATTTCTTATGAATTGTTGGCTTTTTACTTCGGCCGGCCACACTGTGACTCCATATATATACGCACCTCTCTCTCCCGCAGCAACAGCTTCTCTATTTTCCGATTCCCAACACGGCAACAGCAATTACTGCCCCCTCTCCCTCTCTCTTCCCCACCCTTGCGCCGTCTCTCGAAGGCTCGCTACAGCAAACCCCCCTCCACTCCTCGAGCGTCGAGGGATCGGATCGACCCGCCCGGCGATCTGGCCGGCCGCGCGTTCTAGGGAGGCTTCCCCGCCCGGGGGGAGATGCTCTCGCTGCAGAGCGGCGACGCGCGCCACCATGCGCCGCAGCCGCTGGCGCCGGTGGTGCTCGGAGGCGGTGGCGGGGGGGACTGGCTAGGGTTCGGCGGCCGCACCGAGCTCGAGGAGTCCGTGGCCTCGTCGCCCGCCTCGTTCCTTCTGCTGTCGTCGTCGATCGACGGCAGGGCCCAGCCCGAGCCCAAGCCCAAGCAGCTTGGAGGTGAGCGATTTATGAACCCCCTCCCCGGTTGTTTAGCCTGGTGCGCTTGTCGGAAGCAGAAATATCGTGGCTTCGGGGCTTGAGGAATTTGAGCTTGTCTTGTAAGATCTGTCTTGTTTCCCCCCTTTCCTCCTTGCGGGTGGGCTGCGAATAGCGACTTATTTGGTGCTAGATTTCGCAAAAAAAATGTTTTTTGTGGGAAAAAACCTTGGTGTTTTGCGGAGATTAAATGGTGTTGTGCTCATCTTTTTATTAGTGCTATAATATATAATTTTTGGGTTTATTTTGGATTGAACATTTCAACTTGGACGCAATCTGGTGCGTATGTGGAGTGAGATAAGTAGGCAGAAAAGGATAAAAAAGAATATTATAGGATATCTTAGTTTCTGGTGGTTTATTCCAGATTAGAAATGGTACACCTCTTTTGTTTCAGTCAATCTGTAGGAACCTGTAATCTTGTTGGTGGTTTTGCTTGCATAAGCAGCATAACTATTAGGGAAATTGATGTGGTATCTTTCAGTTCCAGAGATGGTGAGCAGTTGAGTTGGTAATACGGTGGTGAGCTTCGATCTGTATTGGTTGCTTGCATAAATCAGAAGAGAGAAACCGTCATCAGAATTTGATAACGTCGTGTGGATTATTAAGCTATTAAGGCTGTTTGGCCATTCACATTTGTGAATGGAGGCGGCATATTCATCTCCAGGTTCTGGTGAGATGGATAAATTGATAACTAAGTGGTGATCTGTGAACAATTAGTTACTGTTGTTGTATATTAAGTCAGCAAAAACCATCACATTTGTTGAGAACTACACACAAATTTGTGGCAGTTAGCAGTTAGTTTAGATTTGTGAATGGTATTGTTGTGGAGTATAACATTAGCAAGATGTTATGGCAAAAGTACTGTAGCGCATGTACTATACCACACAGTACTGTTCACCGCGGTGCACTGTAGCGCCGGTTTCTCTAGCGTGTGTGCTGTTCACGTGAGTGTGTTGTAACACTGCGTGTACTAGGCAGGTTTGTTATTTAGCAATCTATCTATTAAATATTTGGTATTATCTATTAGTTAGACAAGTTATTATTAGATTGGATTGTTAGAAATAAGTTTTCTTATAGATTATTTCTTAGGAGTTAAGTCGGGTCGTCCCTATAAAAGGGATAATATGTATCTATTATAAATCAAGCAAAGATGAATAAACAAGTCTCTAGCCCCCTAAAGTCTAGCTGTGGTCGTTCTCTTGACTAGCTATTCTAGATCAATTCCTCCCTCAATCGATGCCCTCTTCACCTAGCGTTGTTCTACTTCAAATCGTCGTTGTCTGGCCTCTCCGACGTACGATTACCCCCTTGTTGTGCTAGTTCACAACAATTGGTATTAGAGCCACTCGCCATGGCTTTCGTTGCCGTACCATCTTTTTTGGAGAAGTTGAAGGCTAACAGCGAAGAGAAGAAGGTCTCAATTGTGACCACCACCGCAGCTTGAGGACGAGCCACCTCACCATAAGGGGTGTAATGTTACGGTCTAATATTCAGGAAAAATACTCTAGTGTATGGAACTGTTCACCGTGGTGCACTGTAGCATCGGTTACTGTAGCGCGCGTACTGTTCACGTGAGGGTATTGTAGCATCGCGTGTATTAGGCATGGTTTGTTATTTAGGAATATATTTATTAGGTGTTTGGTATTATCTATTAGTTATGCTAGTCATTATTAGATTAGATTATTAGAGATAGGTTTTCTTATAAATTATTTCTTAGGAGTCAAGTCGGCTTATCTCTATAAAAGGGATAGCATGTGTCCATTATGAATTAAGCAAAGATGAATAAACAAGTCCCTAGTCCTTAAAGTTCAGCTGTGGTCGTTCTTTTGATTAGCTATTCTAGATCTATTTCTCACTCAATTGGTGCTTTCTTCACCTAACGCCGTTCTACTTCAAGTCGTCGCTGTCCGACCTCTCTCCGACGGATGATTACCCCCTTGTTGTGTTAGTTCACAACACAAGAAGCCAAAAAGTGCCATCTTTTTTGCTAACCACAGGCCAATTAGCGCAATGCTAGCAGCTTGTTTGGATTGGTGCTAAAATTGTATATCCGGAGTTAGAAGATGAAGTATGTTTGGCATTTACCAACTCCAAATAGTTTGGTCAGTATATGCCCCTGAGAGAAGTTTTGGGGGGTAGTGACATTCATGCATAAACATGGCAATTCAAGAACATGTGATGACTACTTCAACCGAAGCATTTTATGTGTGTTATGAGATGAACGTATGTTGTTTGCTAAAATGAATTGAGCATTTGGTTCTGTTATATTAGAGATTGTGGCTTCGGTGTTTTATATTTGTTCAAAATTCTTTCTCTACTGGTTTAGATTGGTAAAGAGCTTCACTTTTAGGTTGCATCTGAAGATTTCCACGAGTGTGAAGACTGTTTTTTGGTTTAGGGGTTCACCTAACAAACTTGTTTTTCCATAAATCGTGGCCTAATCCTTAAAATTGCCTCTTGGGCCACAGCATGGTGTGTCACCTTGTGCTAGAGGAACTAACCTGTTGCATCTGTTTGTAATCTTCTTATGTTATTTAAATATAAAGTTTGTACTGTATAAAATAGATTGATGTGTTGATTTGGGACTTGGTGGGAGGGAAATATGATTACATGAAATATCTTGTCTTCTTTAGATAAAACACAAGCACAGAACTATCCATAAAACCTACACAATAATTTTAATTTCTGTAGGTTTAGGGTCGGTTCTTTTGGGCTGTAACTTATGACTTATGATTTAAAATTTTGAATTCTGTCTGTTTGTGAGAGGTAGCACGCAGAGAAAAATAATCGCATACGATTTTGACCAGTATAGTTGAACTCAGTACATTTTTTACTACAATTTTTCTGTTGTCTCCATATTAAAAAACACATCATTTAAAAGCTAGTTACTGGAGTATAAGCTATAAGCCGTGAGCTGTAAGCCATTCCAAACTCAGCCTTATTTTTATCAGTGTGACATCTTAGATCTAATCAAGTTTTTTTTTATCACTTTAGTTGTTCATGAAGAGCGACACTTGGCACTTGCCCATCAGAACTACAGGTCAGGAAAGTACAGAGAGGCATTAGAGCATGGTAACATCGTTTATGAGAAGAATCCACGGCGAACTGATAACCTGCTTCTTCTTGGAGCTATCTACTATCAGGTGACTATTGGTGTGATGCTATCTAAAGCATGTGTTTCTGCCTTTTTTCACCCTAAATTTTCTGACAAGCTTGGGATTTCTTTTCTTATTCAGATTCGTAATTATGACATGTGTATTGCAAAGAATGAGGAGGCTATTGCTATTGATCCACACTTTGCAGAGTGCTATGGCAACATGGCAAATGCTTGGAAGGTAGTTTAGTGATAAAAATTGTTTAGCAACAATCTGTTGCCAAACGAGTAAAGATTTTTTTTGAAAACTGTGCTGTCAAATTAAGTGATCGACGTGTTCTATTTTTCCATGCAGGAGAAGGGTGATGTTGATCTTGCAATTCGTTACTATCTTACTGCCATTCAGGTTTGCTTCTGATGTTATTTTATGTTCTTATTTTCTTTTTGTTACTTCTCTGTTTTATATTTCAGTTGTTTCCGAATTTCCTTCTTTGGATTTGGGTCAAGTGAATTGTATGAATTGCTTTTGGGCTCCTCCAATGCTTAGTATAGGATTATGAAATTGTGGTGCATGATATTTAAGATGTCATATGTGGTGGAAAGAGAATAGAATTGACACTTTCTGATATTATGGTTCTATCATTTCCATTACAATCTTTAGAACTCATGTGGTTGAAATCAGCTGTATCAATTTTGGTTTGATCAACTCCTTATTTGAATTCTATTTATCTGCTAATACAATTTTAGAATTGGGGTTTCTCTCTCTCTCTGGGGTACATGTTTCCATTTGCTAAGGCAATGTACATATCTTCTGTAATATAGGACTGCTAGTCTAATTTTGGGTATATACATATATGCTCTATTGGGCATATTGTAATCTTTACAAGCATGTTTTATTTGCCCTGTGGGATTTGTCTTGATAATCTTCTACAAGTGCTTATTGTCCTTGTCTAGTTTAGTAGACCTTGATTTTTGCAAAATCATTTTAAATTTCTGAGAAATACTCCCTCATTTTTGGATGAATGTTTTAGCTGCGGCCAAACTTCTGTGATGCTTGGTCAAATCTTGCTAGTGCATACACACGGAAGGGGAGATTGAATGAGGCAGCTCAATGCTGTAGACAAGCACTTGCAATCAACCCTCGATTGGTATGTATATCTAAAGTTGTTGTTAGGTCTGTTTTTGTTGTCTTTTGAACTGATGGCAATGTGTCCTGATTTAGGTTGATGCTCACAGTAATCTTGGAAATCTGATGAAGGCCCAAGGTTTCATTCAAGATGTAAGTAACTTCACGCACGCATGCACATTTATGCTCGTAGGTGTAGAATGCGCGCCGAAAAATTGCTACCGTGCGTTGCATGAGTGAAGTTACTGCTAAACACATATAGAGTTACTGTCAGTTGTCAGTTGTAACACTACACAACTGGCAGTAAATATATGTATTTGATAGTAATTTCACTTATGCACAACAATAACTTTCCGGTGCGCGCAGGTGCAGAATAGCACAACCGTGTATATAAATGTATGTATATGTATATGTTTATCTATATGTATATATATATCTCTCTATATGTATATGCACACTGATTTTCTTGTTTTCCATTATCTCCACGTATTTTCCATTGTACTATTTTTTTGTACATAATTTTTTGTTATTGTATCTTCTTATCTGCTATGTATGTTGTTCAACGTTTTTTTGTTGTTGATTTGCCAATTACATTTTAGTTTTCCTTTTAACATCATGTTTTATACTGCCATGAGGCATGTGGTGAATTTCTTTTTGTGCATAATTTTTTGTTACCGTATCCTCTTTATCTGCTATGTATGTTGTTCAGCGTTTTTTTGTTGTTGATTGGCCAGTTACATTTTAGTTTTCCTTTTAACATCATGTTTTATATTGTCATGAGGCATGCGATGAATTTTTTTTTGTGCATAATTTTTTGTTACCGTATCCTCTTATCTGTTACATATGTTGTTCAACATTTTTTTGTTGTTGATTGGCCAATTACATTTTAGTTTCTGTTACATATATTGTTTTACATATTGAGTTGTATGCACCAACCAATTCATCCAAAAGTTTAACCTGATGAGGAAAGATGTGCAATCTACTTATCCTTCAACACTTCTCCTCACATGTAGGCTCTCTCAGGCCTAATACGTGTAATAGAAGTGTGTTGTAATTATTTTTTTATTTGCGCTAACTGAGTCTCGAACTCAAGACCTCTTAGCTCTGATACCATATTGAGTTACATGCACTAAACAGTTCACCCAAAAACTTAAGCTGATGAAGAAAGACGGGCAATTCACTTATATTTCAATACTCAACAACGCCATTTCTCGCAGCTCAGCCTCAGCACTTGAACGAGAAACTGCGGTCTGCTTCTTAGTCTTCTAAGCAATGAGAGAATCACCAAGAAAAACACAATAAGCAGAAAGAGACCGACGATCAGAGGGATCACTAGCCCATGTGGCATCAGAATATGCTTGGAACTGTAAAGAGTTGCAGCGAGGGAAAAAAAGACCAGAGATAGTTCCACGAAGATATCGTAGAACATAAAGAAGATGACTATAGTGGAACTGAGTGGGAGCAGAAATAAACTGATTCAAGATATGCACATAGTACGAAATGTCAGGACGGGTAACACCAATATAAGGCTCCCAATAAGGTGACAATAGTGAGTAGAATCAGGAAGAGGCTCACCATCAGCGAGACGAAGATAGGCATTAAGCTCCGTAGGAGTCTTAGCTGTGCGCTGATCAGTAAGAGAGACTCAAGAAGATCCTGTATATACTTTTCTTGGGATAAATAGAAACCCTTAGGGGTAGAGATAACCTCAATCCCTAGAAAGTAGCGAAGTGGACCTAGATCAGACATGAGAAACTACTCATGAAGACGCTCTTTGATAAAAGTGATGTACTAAGAATTGTTAAGTATATCAAGGTCCATATACTATAGGCCCATGTGGTCCATGTGGTTATCTATATATTAGCATCTTCATTATGAGTCGACATTTCTCATGTGAAGAAGCAACTTGGTGAGCAATTTCAGATGTCTGATTTGGGTTCTCTCAGCAACTTGGTGAACCTTGGAAGGAGATTTGGAGAACCTGGGCCCCTCCTCGTTGCAAATTCTGTGTGGTTAGCCTCATTAAATCGCTGCTGGACCGTTGATCGTTTGACCCATCGTAGTCTTGTTCATCCTGAGTGCTGCCCGTTGTGTGATCAAGTGGATGAAAATATTCAGCACTTACTCACTTCTTGTGTGTTCACAAGAAGCGTTTGGTTCTCAGTGCTTACTCTGGTGGGATTACAGCGGTTATCTCCAGGGACAGATGACTTGGTCTTTACCTCGTGGTGGCGACAAGCTTCGCACCAAATCCCTAAGCAGGGGTTTTAATTTCTTGGTCATGTTGGTGGCTTGGCAAGTCTGGAAGCATAGAAATGGTTGCATTTTTGACAACATCTCACCCAATGTTAGCCTTGTTCTGCAATTCATTAGAGAGGAAGCCCAATTGTGGTGTTTGGCGGGGGCCAGAGGCCTTTGTACCATTTGGCCATAGGGGATGTGTGAGAGTTGGGTCGGTGGACGTTTGTGTTGTCCTTGATCTTGTGTTTGTAACCTCGCCTTTTTGGTGAGGATTGTACGAGTCTTCTTAGACTCATCTATTCTACTTAATATAATGATGCGCAGTTCTCCTGCGTGTTCGAGAAAAAAAAATTTCTTAGGAATTGAGGAATTTATTAAGATTTGGGAAGACAACGACTCCAATAATGAAGATGCCAATATATAGATAACCACATGGACCTATAGTATATAGGCCTTGATATACTTAACAAGAATCATCTCCATTAATGATCATATCATCAACATACAAAAGGAGAAACATCCGACCACAAGGTGAAGTGTGAATAAAAAGAGCAGGATCATGAGCACTGGCAGAGAAATCAGTTGCAGTGACAACAGAAGAGAAACGATAAAATCAAACTCGAGGAGTTTGATTGAGGCCATAGAGATTGACGAAGGTGACAAATCATACCCTCAGGAACAGAATGCTAAGGGGGCGGTTGCATGTAGACCTCATGTAACTCGCCGTTGAGAAAGACATTCTTGACGTCCAACTGAGAGATAGACCACTAGTGAACAGAGGCTACAGTAAGAAGAGTGAATAGTGGTCATATGAGTAACAGGAGCAAAAGTCTCATCATAGTCACGATCATGCTCCTGCTACAAACCACGCGCCATAAGATAAGCCTTGTAGCGCTCAAGAGAACCATCAGAGCGGGTCTTAACCTTAGACCCACTTACATGTGATAGGAATGACATGTGCAGAAAGAGGAACAAGATCCCACGTGCCAATACGCTCAAGGGTAGCAATCTCCTCTGCCATCTCATGCTACCAAGCGCTTGTATTCATCATGAGGTCAATAGGCCAATATATATATACGTACAAGTGTGTCATATATGCAGGAAACTCCTTATACAACAGGGTAATTACACAGTTATATGGGATATATCGAACACTCCCCCTCAAACTTATGGTGGATCAACAACATGAAGTTTGGAGAGGTGAAAACTATGCTGAGCTCTGGTCTATGCCTTTGTGAAGAAGTCTGTTAACTGAAGCTCGAAAGGTACATACTGCAAAGCAACTATCTAATCCTGCACCTGTGTCCGTATGTATGAAGCATCAACACCAATATGCTTTGTAAATTTATGCTTCATCGTATCTTTAGCAATGCTGATATCACCTGCACTGTCAGACAAAAGAGGAGTCGGTGCAGAAACAGAACACCAAAATCCTCAAGTAACCACCATGTTTTGTAAGCAGCACACTGAGACTGGGGTACAAGTACAACAGGTGGAGTAGGGCGAGACAGACAAGGCAATTCGTCGGTAAAAAAGTTCTAAAGGCGTTGACCACGCATGTGGAGACGTATATGCTGAAACCAATCCCGATAGTTGAGACCATCAAAGATCACCGGCAACGAGGAACATAAATTGAGCCTGCAAAAGAAGATATTTTTTTCTTTTTTTTCTTTTTTTACTTGGTCAATTTTAACGTTAAACCGACTCAGCCTCCTACTGATGGGCCAGACGACACGAGCACGAGCTGGAGACGAGCACGAGCCGGTAGCGGCCCGGCGAGACCAAATCTGGTGTGGGAAGAGGCCGTCGGTGATACAACAGTGGCGAGATCCGTCGAGAACCAGCGGCTCCAGAGACGGCGACGGCGGCAGCAGACGAGACAAGTACGGATCGAAACCCTAGGTATAACAAAACCTGAGGTTTGACTCTGATACCATGTTAGGAATAGCACTTGTATTCATGATAAGGTCAATGAGCTAATATATATACACATACATGTGTATGATATATGCAGAAAACCCCTTATACAATAGGGTAATTATACAGCTATATGAGATATATCTAACACTACATTTTTCTTGTTGTTGATTGGCCAATTACATTTTAATTGTCCTTTTAAGATCATGTTTTATACTGTTAGAGGGCCATGCTGAATATTACTATTGCACTTGAGCTTGTTATTTGTTTGATTGAGTACTTATCTCCTAGTAGGAATCTTGTCCTCAGGCACATGATGATATTTCTATGTTCAAAATATTAATTGTACTTGCAGGCTTACAGTTGCTACGTTGAAGCATTACGAATAGATCCTCACTTTGCAATCGCATGGTCCAACCTTGCTGGCCTGTTCATGGAGGCAGGAGATCTTGATAAAGCTTTACTATACTATAAGGTAAATGCTACAACTGTACATATTGGAATTTCAAACACTAGTTTGCAGCATTTAAGCTTGATTTGACAGATTTGTTGAAGTTTCTTAGATCCTGAATTGGATTGTTCTGTGGTGTGTGGGGTGCATGTAAAGATCCTTGGTCATTCTATTTAGATGTAAAATGGTATAGAGCACATACCATACGAAAGTTGCTCTATGCATTCATACGGGCACGATGATTTTTATGCGATCAGAATGGTGGAATCTTATGAAATATGTTTTGTTAAATACCCTTAGTTAATTTGTTAATTTGTTTCTTTAGATATGCTGATATTTTGGTTTGGTCTGTCAAATTATAGAGCCCTTAGTTTAAGGGTTTGTTCTTTTCAGCTTCTCAAAACGGTTTTTGGCTTTTGCTACAGTACCTAACTTTCAAACGAAGTATTTTTTTAAGATGGAGTCTACAAGTTAATTATAGTACACGTTAAAAACTCAATATCTGTACCATCCAATATCGCAAGCGAGTCTCTCTCTCTGTAATCTCTGTCACAAACAGCTAAAATTCAAAAATTTCAGCCAAAAGCCATAAGCCGCAGCCAAAAAGAACAGACCCTAAGTATATAGCTTTTCCTTTTCCATTTATTTTTTCTTTCACTTCATGGATGTCTTTTGTGCCCGGCACTATCCTCCACACCATATATCTCCTAATGATGAAGTAGAAGGGGATATATTCTAACTGCAAAAACTTGATTTTTCTTGAATTCAAAACTTGAATTCACTAATTCAGTCTTCCGGAAGGTTGCAGTTGCCATTGTAACTTCTGGTGATAACAAGGAGGAAATGATGGCAAGCTTAGTTCATTTTTATGTGCTTATTGTTATAAATATTGTGTATATATTTATGAGGCCCTGAGGGCAATATATATAGAGAGTGCAAGAAGATATACAAAGGAATATGCTATACACAGATAAGAAAACCAATGCATATAACAACAACAAATCCTTTTGTCCCAAACAAGTTAGGGTAGGCTAGAAATAAAATCTCCTTCAAGGTCAAAGAGACGAGTCTTGAAGACTTACAATGCTAAAACTCTAAACTAATGTATATAAGGAAACAAATAAATCAATCCTATTCTATCCTTAACTCTTATAACCTTTATACACAATGGCTCATATAGTGATCCTAATATTCTCTTATTTCCATAAAACATACTCCCTCCGTCATGTTAAGTATATCAAGCCCATATTCTATAGGCCCATGTGGCCCATATGGTTATCTATATATTGGCATCTTCACTGTTGGAGTTGTTGGACTTCTCAAATCCCATTGTAAGTCACATGGTATCAGAGCTAAAGGATTAGGGTTAGGTCAGGATTATAGTCCACCCACGATCCAAACCGTCACGCGCGTCGCGCGTTTCTTGGTTGCGCGATCGGCGCGCTTTCTCGTCGATCCGTCGCCGCCGTCGCGAAGATCGCGATCCTTCATCGCCATCCGCCCATCGCGGATCCAGGGAGCCGCCGCTGCCCATTGCAGCGTCCGCCTGGGGCCCGTCGCCTCGCCTCGTCGCGGGGTTGCCGCCGCCTCGAATCGCCGCCGACCTCGAGATTCCGCCGAGGAGACGAGGCTGCAGAGATCCGTGGGGCCGCGCAGCCCCACGACCGTCGATCCGACGCCACACTGGGGACCGTCGCCGCCCCACTTTGCCGCCGGCGGCCCGGATCTCCATCACTCGGGCTCGCCTCTGAGAGCCTCGTCGATCCGCCGTCGCGCTCGGGAGTCGCGCCGTCCCGCTGCTCGCCGGCCGCCGCCTGGGTCTCTCGATCGTCCGCTCACTGATCCCTCTGCGCCTCGTTCTCTGTTGGGTGAGGTGAAGTGCACGACCTGTTGGCTGCTGCTTTATTGCTATGAGATTTGGTTGCTTGTCGCTGGTTTGGCTCGCTGGCCGATAATTGCTATTCTTTGAGGGATTCTCGCATCTGTGAAGGATCGCAGCGGTGTTCACCGAAAAGCTCGTTGGCTCTTTGTTGTCGCGGTCTCTGCACACACCTACTGTGGTAACTGCTGTCCGTTTCTCTATTTCTGTTGTTGATCAAGTCCTAGTACTTCTCAACATGTCTCAGATAAATGCAATAGTTATCAATTTCACCCTAGATGGTCAAAATTATCCAGAGTGGGCTTTCTGTGTAGAGACTGCATTAAGGGGCTATGGATGATGGTAGTAATGCTGCTGCAGTAAAAGAATAGTATATTAATGATGGGAAAGTGATGGCCGCCATGGTCAATAGTACTAAGCAATCTATGATTATGAGTCTTTCTAAGTTCAAAACAGCCAAGAGCATATGGAACAACTTGAAGGAGCGCTGTGTTCAGGACAGTGGTGCGCTTTTGCATAATCTCATGCAGCAAACTCATGTAATTGAGCAGAATGATATGTCCATTGATGAATACTACCTTGTTTTTGATCGTCTGATGGGATCACTGACTTCCATGCTATCTGAGTGTACAACTATCTCTTGTCCAGCTATGAATGCCGTTGTTGATGAGCCATCCACTTACCAGGAAACTTCCAATATTCCGGAATGGCAGCTTGCTATGTCTGAGGAGCTTGCTGCCCTTGATCGTACAGGCACTTGGGATCTTGTTCCATTACCGTTACATGCAGTGCCTATTACATCTAAATGGGTATTCAAAATTAAGACCAAGTCTGATGGTTCTATCGAGAGATATAAAGCTCGTCTTGTTGCTAGAGATTTTCAGCAAACTCAGGGTCGAGATTATGATGAGACCTTTGCACCAGTTGCTCATATGACTACTGTTCGTACTCTCATTGCAGTTGCTACTACTTCTTGGACCATCTCTCAAATGGATGTTAAAAATGCTTTTCTTTATAGTGATTTGCATGAAGAAGTTTATATGCAACCACCCCCAGAAGTTGATGCTCCTCTTTGTCATGTTTGTCACCTTCGTTGTGCTCTGTATGGTCTTAAACAGGCTCCTTGTGCTTGGTATGAGCGCTTCGTATCTGTGATACAGGCTGCTGGGTTTTCACCTAGTGATCATGACCCTGCTCTATTTATTCATCTCTCTCCACGTGGACGTACTTTGCTTCTTCTATATGTTGATGATATGTTGATTACGGGAGATGATGTGGAATACATTTCTCTTGTGAAGAAGCAATTTGGTGAGCAATTTCAGATGTCTTATTTGGGTCCTCAGTTATTTCTTAGGAATTGAGGTGTTGCATTCTGCAAAGGGCTACTATCTCTCTCAGTCCAAATACATACAAGACCTTATTGCTCGTTCTGGTATTACAGATAGTCGAATGGCTGCGACACCTATGGATCTTCATTTACAACTTCGTCCTACCGATGGTACACCTCTTGAAGATCCCTCTCGATATTGGCATATTGTGGGCAACCTTGTTTATCTCACTGTTACTAGACCTGATATTGCTCATGCGGTTCATATTCTGAGTCAGTTTGTGAGTACTCCTACTTCCATTCATTTTGGACATTTACTTCGTGTACTACGGTACTTAAGGGGGACATCTTCTCAGTGTTTGTTCTATGCTCGTGAAAATCCGCTTCAGCTTCATGCTTACTCGGACTCAACCTGGGCGAGTGATCCAACAGATCGTCTTTCTATCACAGGTTATTGTATTCTTCTTGGTTCTTCTCCTCTTGCATGGAAGTCTAAGAAGCAGGCGGCTGTATCTCGTCCTAGTAAAGAGGCAGAACCTCGAGCACTTGCCACCACCACTTTAGAGATTGTATGGCTTTGATGGTTGTTAGCAGATTTTGGTATTTCTTGTGATGCCCCTACACCTCTTCTATGTGACAATACTGGAGCTATACAGATTACCAATGATCTTGTGAAACATGAACTTACAAAGCATATTGGCGTTGATGCCTTCTTTACTCGGTCTCATTGTCAACAGAAAACAATTGCTCTTCAGTATGTACCCTCAGAACTGTAAGTGGCAGATTTTTTCACTAAAGCACAAACTCGAGAGCAACATCGGCTTCACTTGCTCAAACTCAATGCTTCAGAACCTCCACTTCCACCTTGAGTTTGAAGGGGGGTGTTAAGTATATCAAGGCTCATATTCTATAGGCCCATGTGGCCCATATGTTATCTATATATTGGCATCTCCACTGTTGGAGTTGTTGGACTTCTCAAATTCCATTGTAAGTCACACGTCAAATACAGGTTGCCGTGGGACCTGTGTGGTCAAACTATTGAATCTTTGACCTATATAAGTATATGATTGACCACATGAAACTAAGGTCATTAAATTTTCATGGAAAGTACTTTCACCATATATAATTTAATATCGTTTTTACCAGTATATTTTGATAAAAACAACATGGTCAAAGTCTTGCATTGGAGACTGTGAAAAGGGAAAAAAGGCCTATATTTGTTGATGGATGGAGTATATCTTTTCATATAGTGCTTGCTTATTATGGTCTCAAAGGGGTAAAATAAAGCCTTCTTTGTTTTAAGCTTTCCACCTGTCAAGATGATGGCAAACGATAGGTGTTTGATGGTACTTACACCGTCTTTACTTATTAACTTGCAGGAAGCTGTTAAACTTAAGCCATCTTTTGCTGATGCGTATCTTAATCAAGGGAATGTTTATAAGGTAAGTTTAATGTGTTGTGACACAAACATCTTTGCCTGAGAACCTAATCTTGGAGCAAAAGTGGATCTTATTTCTTGCTTGTCCAGGCTATGGGAATGTCTGAAGATGCCATTTTGTGTTATCAGCGTGCATTGCAGGCACGTCCTGACTATGCAATGGCTTACGGTGAGACTCTTAAATTCTCATTTTAGTATTGTACCAAACCTTGCTTTCTTCTTTCTGTGTTTTTAGAGTGTTTTCCTAAAGAAAAATCTAAACATTGTAAGTTCCAGCAAAAGACATGTAAATACTAATTAAAAATTATCCTTTTGAGTTTATTTATTTAGATATTCACCATGGGTGAGGTACGAACAAGCTTACAAGAGAATGGTCCTTTCTTTACCTTCACAGTAGAGCCTTAGTATACCTCATAATGCAAAGGAAGGGGGAACATTTTCATGCAGGTAATCTTGCTACTATTTACTATGAGCAAGGTCAGCTTGATATGGCAGTTCGTTGTTACAATCAAGCTATAGTCTGCGACCCACAGTTCGTTGAAGCATACAATAACATGGTAAGTCACACTGGACCACATTATGTTAACAATTGTGGGTAGAAAATAAATAGTTGGCTGACAAGCTTTTATCGATGTAGGGCAATGCACTTAAAGATGCTGGAAGAGTGGAAGAAGCAATTAACTGCTACAGAGTATGTTTTCTTGCCTTTTGTTTTACTTGTTTTACATATTGGTCAGGTTGTGATCCACTTTTCTTTATGCAGTCGTGCCTTGCACTGCAAGCAAACCATCCACAGGCTCTTACTAACCTAGGAAACATATATATGGAGTGGTGACATTTTTTTATACATGTTCCTATATTGAATAATGTTAAGGGAAAGCTTTTTCTATGACTAACCAAGACTAAAATACACTGCAGGAACTTGATAAGTGCTGCTGCTTCATTTTACAAAGCAGCTATATCTGTGACATCTGGATTATCTTCGCCGCTTAACAATTTGGCTGTGATATACAAGCAACAGGTACCAACTTGCTGTTTTCTTCTTCTCATCATGTGTAATTTCTACTTGTGGTTTAGTGGACAACAGAGTTCCTCTGCTTTTGTTCATACTGAATGGTTCCTTGAATAACAACATTCACATCCATGTCTGCCCTTTTATCCTTATGTTTCTTCATGTTGTGTATGCACCAGGGAAACTATGCTGATGCTATCACATGTTATACTGAAGTACTTCATATAGATCCTACGGCAGCTGATGCCTTAGTTAATAGAGGGAATACGTTCAAGGAGATTGGTAGACTTAACGAAGCAATTCAGGATTACATTCAGGCTGTAACAATCAGACCAACCATGGCGGAAGCCCATGCCAACTTAGCCTCAGCTTATAAAGACAGGTACACTACAGTGGTCAACCCCAATGTAGTGTTAACTGTACTGCTTTTAATCTGGCATCATTTTTTGTTTGCCAATAGTATTTATTTTGTGATTGTAACTGTTCTGCAGTGGACATGTAGAAACAGCTATAGTTAGCTACAAACAGGCTCTCCGTCTGCGTCCAGATTTTCCAGAAGTGACGTGCAACCTTCTGCATACTTTGCAGGTAATCACCTGCAATTTTCTTGGTGCAATCATCATATATAAAAATTTGCCTGTTCCCCATGCATGCTTTTATGAAACAAAGATTCAAACTAAGGCTGTAAACCTGCATAAAGGGGAAAAATGTTTAGAACTTATTTGAGTATTGATATCGATACTCATTTGATCAACTCTCCTTGTAACAAGTATAAAGAAATTAGCCTTGTGTGCGACTTTGTATATCGTTTTATTATTTTAGAATTGTATAGGCACATTCATACAACAGGACAACAAAGATCTAATACACCTTTTTCATGCATGTAGGCTAGAAAATTGAGCAATTGTCATTTGCCAACGATGACTAGTGCTGCGAAACAAAGAGATAAATTAGCAAAAGAGTAGTCATATAGATGTAGGACAGCATATTTATACTTTCTAAAACTAATTAAACGTCCTTGTAACGGTAACCGACCCATTTATCTGCATAATCGGCCCTTTTACTCGCTAGACCTTCTAATTTGATTGTTTTGCAATAATAACTGGGATGGGGAGGGCACCTAGTCATTGTATACAGCTAGTATTTGGCTTAACAGACCTAATAACTGGGATGGGGAGAGCACTGGTTTGATGTGCAAATTACTACAAAGTTGTGTCACTTAACAGTTACGAGTTATGACATGTAAGTACTTTGATGCAAAGGAAGAGTTCACTGCTAGTTTCTTGGTTGTTGTTGGAAGTTAACTATTCATGTTTAAAATCCATGATATAGGTTTAGTGTCTTAGTCTTGAAAGTTGGAACGATGCGCAAACCTTGCAAATAAATAAACTTAAGGTTCTCTTTTATTTGGAATTTTATCTCAGTTTTCTGAGTGTTGTTACCTTGAATCCTACATTGTTGAGGTTTCAGGTCAGTGACTTCAAAGCAATTGACCCTTCAAAAGGAAAAGGTGGCCACTAATACATAACAATTTTTTTTGGGTTTGCTGCAGTGTGTCTGTGACTGGGAAAACAGAGATGCCATGTTTCGTGATGTTGAAGAAATTATCAGAAGGCAAATAAAGGTAAGCCTTAAAGAAGAATCACATATTCACATTCCGCTTTTAAAAATTAGGAAAAGTAAACCTTGTCCCCAAACTTATTTATTTCATTTGTTTCCCACAGATGTCAGTACTTCCTAGTGTGCAACCTTTCCATGCCATTGCTTATCCCATTGATCCCATGATTGCCTTGGAAATAAGGTGCATATCCTTTCTATGCTGTTCTTTTGCATCATTAATAAAGATTATCTCTTTTATTAATGTTGCCTTTCTTTTTCCTCGCAGCCGTAAATACGCTGCTCATTGCTCCTTGATTGCTTCTCGTTTTGGATTGCCACCTTTTGTGCATCCACCCCCTGTTCCTGTAAAAGCAGAGGGTAAACATGGCCGACTTAGAGTGGGGTATGTGTCGAAACTTTTCATGTCTTGCATTTGAAGGGCTCTTGCAACAGCAGAATAATTGGGATTCCCTTGTTAATATTATAGATATGTGAGCAGTGACTTCGGGAATCATCCCCTCTCCCATCTCATGGGTTCAGTATTTGGAATGCATGATCGCGACAATATTGAGGTTGTTTCATTTGCTTTCACTATTTTTTCTCAATCATATTGTTTATATTGCAAGGTTCTCTATGTGGGACTTATGACAGGACTCAACAGGTCTTTTGCTATGCACTGAGTCAAAATGATGGTACTGAATGGAGGCAGCGTATTCAATCTGAGGTTGAGCATTTCATGGATGTGTCTGCCATGACCTCTGATATGATTGCTAGAATTATAAATCAAGACAAAATACATATATTAATAAATCTTAATGGTTACACAAAGGTAATACATAATGCTCCTGCTTTCCATGAATATAGCAGTTCCCTTTGCATATTCTTTAATTTTTTTTGTCTTGCTCATTTCCTTCAATGACTGCTGCATTCTATTCCTGTTCTGTAGTCTTGGTTCTTTTGTGCAAATGCATTCACTTATAGATGATTGTGGTCACAAATTACTTGAAACTCCTACGATATAATTGGCATCATATAGAACTAGAAAGCTTTGCTATGAAATCTGTTATGAATATTGTGCGTATAGTCATAAAGCCCAAAGGGCAATATATATATATATATAGAGTACAAGGAGATATACAGGGGAATATACCATATATAGATAAGTAAACCGAGTCATATAAGGAAATAAATAACATAATCTTATTCTATCCTTAATACCTCTCAAACTCATGGTGATTGCACGCTGAATTTGGAGAGAATACAAATTTTGTGCCCTTGTTTATGGCTTTATGAAAAAGTCAGCAAGCTGTAATTTTGAGGGCACAAACTATAGAGCAAGTACTCCATCTTGCACCTGTGAGCGAGTGTATGAAACATCCACACCAATGTGCCTGGTGAGCTCATGCTTCACTGCATCACAAGCAATACTGATAGCATCTGTACTGTCATATATAAGGGTCATAGGTCCCCTCAGGTACTTCAAAGTCTGCAAGTAGTCTTCTCAACCAAGTAATCTCTACTGTCATTGCTGTCAAAGCTCTCAACTTAGCCTCTGCATTCGAACGGGAAATTGCAGTCTACTTCTTTGTCTTCCAGGTAATCAAAGAGAAACCGAGAAAAACACAGTAAGTAGAAAGAGAACGATGATTAGAAGGTTTACTAGCCTAGGTCGCATCAGAATACGGCTGAAGCTGTAGTGAGGTGGAGCTAGGGAAAAACAAACAATGAGAGATGGTTCCGCGCAAGTAGCGAAGAACACGAATAAGATTGTTGTAGTGAAGATGAGTAGGACGAGCCATTAACTGACTCAAGATATGAATAACATGATCAATATCAGGATGAGTGCTTACAAGATATACCAAACTTTCAACAAGATGATGATATCGAGTAGAATCCTCAAGAAGATCACCATTAGTAGCACGAAGCTAAAGGGAGAGCCCTATAGGAGTCAACAGTGCAAATATCAGTTAGACCAAGCCGTTCAAGTAGATCCTGAACATACTTCTGCTGGGAGAGGTAGTAATCCTCAGGCATGTAAGAAACCTCAATCCCAAGGAAGTACGTAAGTAAACCAAGATCATTCATTAGAAATTGCTCACTGAGATGCTTCTTCACATGTGAAAAATGAGGAATCATCACCAGTGATGAGCATATCATCCACATAGAGAAGAAGCAATGTTCTACCCTAAACAAAAAAGGATCGTGGTCAATGACAGTAAAACCAACAGTGGTAATCACTAAGGTAAAACGTGCAAATCAGGCACGGAGAGCCTGTTTGAGGTCATAAAAAGCACGACGAAGACGACATACATGTCCATCTGGAACAGAATACCCAGGTGGTGGCTGCATGTAAACCTCATGCAAAACACCAATAAGAAAGATATTCTTAACATCCAGTTGAGAGATAGGACTACCGGTGAACAGAAGCAACCGCAACAAGAGTGTGAACATGGTCATATGAGCAATAGGGGCAAACGTCTCATTGTAATCACGACCGTACTCCTGTTGGAAACCACGAGCCACAAGATAAAGAGCCTTGTAGCATTCGATAGTACCATAAGACATGGTTTTAATCTTGTACGCCTACTTGCACGTGATAGGACGAGTATGTGCCGGTACAATATCCCAGTTCTCCGTACGTCGAATAGCATCAAGCTCCTCTACCATAACAAGCTGCCACTCAGAATGAGAAGCCAGGCTCAGTGACAGAGAGCATGAGCTATCGAAGAAAAATCAAGACGATCAGGAGGTCGAAGGGATGTCTGGTCATGAAGGGCGTAACAAGGTGCATCATCAGAGGAATTAGGTATCGGTGTCAGTAGGATACCAGAAGATGAGTGAAGGACAAGGACGCCTGGAGTAGTGTATCCTAGAAAAACGAGATGGTGCTGCGGGAACAGAAGTTGGTGCTGCAGGGGGCAACACAGAAGGTGGAGGCACGGAAGGAACCAATGGAGACAAACTAGAGGAAGGCTGTGAAAGAGGAGAAATGGGTGAAGAGTCAGGGAGAGAACCAGGAGATCGTCTCAATAGTGGAAACAGGACGAGGAGCCGAATCTTGATAGAAGAAAGGTCAAGACTCGTCAAAGATGTCTCGTGAGATCCTAATTCGTTGAGCAGAAGGATCATAGCAGCGATAACTCTTGTGCTCAAAACTATAACCAAGAAACACTCAACTGACTGGGCTGACAGTTTGGTGCACTCATGAGGCTACAGCAGGACAAAACAAGTGCATCCAAAAACACGAAGGTGAGTGTACTGGGGGGCTCTAGAGTAGAGACTCTCTATGAGATTTGACATCCTTAATAGCAGTAGAAGGTTGCGTATTGATGAGATATGCAGCCGTTGAAACGGCCTCAGCCCAGAACTATGGTGGAACATGATATGGTGGAACATGAGGCAAGGAGAAGGGTGCGAACAATTTCAATTAGATGACGATGCTTGCGCTTAGTAACCTCATTCTGAGCATGGGCACTAGGGCAAGAAGACTTGTAAAGAGTGTCTTGCTTAGAAAGAAATTGTCGTAAAGCGGTAGAACAGAACTCGCCAACAGAATCACAACGAAAAGTATGGATAGAGTACGAACCATCGTTGCAAAGTTATGATAGATTGCAAGAAATTAAGCATGATTAGATATAGAGAAAAGCCAAATAAAACGGGAATAATCATCAATGAAAATTACATAGAATTTATGCTTGTCTTTAGAGATAACAGGCGCAAATCCCCATACATCTGAATAAACTAAATCAAAAGGACGAGAAGACAATGGCTCACTAGAATGCTAAGGAAGTTGCAACAATTTGCCAAGCTTACAACACTGACAAAATATGGACGTGTCAACAGTAACTCATGCAAGGACGCCCTGACAAACTAATGAAAGACGGGACCTACATAGGTGACCTAGACGGTGATGCCACTGCGTAAAATCTCCAGAGGTGGTGGCAGCAGTGGCGGTGGAGGTAGACGTGGTAGGAGCAACTGAAGTGGACGGAAGGTGGAGGCGGTCGAGAATGTAGAGACCTTGACGATTCCTACGGTATTGGCCTGTCCCAAGTACCGTTCCTGTCTGTCGATCCTGGACAAAACAGGTGCGAGAGTCGAGATCAACCCTACAACTGAGATCAGTGAGTTGTCCCACCGAAAGAAGCTGCATGGTAAGCTGGAGAACATGGGAAACAGTTGGAACAGAAAAAATCAGTGGACAAAAAAGTGCCCTGACTGCTGACAGACAAGGGAGTACCGTCAGCTGTCTGAACAGAGATAGAAAAAACAGGTCCTATTGAAGAGGTGGTGTCTGGTGTCATGTGGAAAGAGGTACCAGAATCTAGAACCCATGAGGTACCTGAAGGAAACGTTTGAGCTAGACTGGTAGAACCCGCTGAGCTATAAGAGAGTTGAAGTAGAGCCTGGCAGAGTGCTGAACAGTGTCACCTTGTTGAAAACCTGACAAGCTGGTCTGTCCTCCTGTGAAGGGTCTCCCTACCCCCCTTGGATCGTCCACCCCCACGCGCCTTGTTTCACTTTTTTCGCACCGCGCAATTGGTAGTCGTTCCCGAAGTTCTTGCAGTAGTTGCACTGAACTCCAGTTGGTGCGAGAACAGGAGTGGAAACAGGCACCTCAGGGACCATAGTCGGAGCAGAAAATGTCGGTGTAGTGGAACGGACTGTGTTGCTAACCCGAGGCGAAACTCCGCCCGAAGCGTCGAAAGGGCCTCAGTGATGGTCGGTCGTGGCGAGCGGCTCAAAAGTTGAGCCTTGACTGGCTCAAATTCTTGGCGAAGATGGCAGATGAAATCATAAAGACGAAGACGATCATGATCCGCCTTCTGTACTTTATAGCACTCTTAACAAAGTGGAGAGGCCAGCTCGTACAGCTGGTGCGAGAGATTGACCAGGGCTTGGAAGAAGTCGTCGACGGAAGAGTTTCCCTGCAAAACATCTCCAACTCATGCTGAGGTGAAAAGAACTAAGCATCACTGCTTTGCTGGTATCGCTCGTGCAAGTACTCTCAGATCTGTCGAGTAGACTGCAGAACAACAATGTTTGGCTGGATCAATGATGGAGTCGTTGATGCTAGCCACTAGAATGGCGAGAATATGAGCCTCATCAGCACACCAACGCTCGAAAGCGTCAATGGCATACTGAAAAACCTTATTAGCAGCGTCAGTAGCAGCAGTCTCTACCTTTTCCGTGGCAGCTTCATCTGCAAAAGGTGCAAAAGTAGGCTGTCTGGGAGTCTGGACCGGTGGTTGGCAGAGAAGGTCATGCACCATTGACATGTCCCCAAAGACAGAAACCATCAACCACAACTTGTAGTTCGTCCCATGGAGGGCAGCGGTGTTGGATAATCTTGGTTCAGTTTAAAGCTCCTGGTAATATTGTTGCAGTTTCTAGCATGCAACAGTTTCTAGTTGTTGCAGTTTCTAGCATGCAGCAATTTACAGCAGTGTAATTCTGCATGCATCAGTTTTTTAGTAGTAACTCATCCGGTCAAGTTTTCATGCATAAGTTAGTGAGTCTTTTAATGTTTTGGCAATATAAAAGGAAGAAGAAAACGCTGCAGTTAGAGTGGCACAAAAAAATAATAATCGGTGTTCATTTTGTTCTTCGTGTTTGAGTGAGTGCTTGTGCCTACCTGCCTTCACCATCACGGCAAAGGAGAAGCCGGAGGTGAAGACGACAAGCGGCTTACCCGTGGATTGGCAACAGTGGAGGTGGTGTGGAAAAACTAGGGTTAGTGCCCTAGCTCCGATATGTGTATATTCATAAGGTCCAAAGGGTAATATATAGAGAGAGTACAAGGCGATATACAGAGGAATATGTTATATACAGATAAGAAAACCGAGGTATATAAGGAAACAAATAACACAATCCTATTCTATCCTTAACAAAATCATTGTTAAGGTTGGGACAGAAATGTAAGCATCTTTTTGTAGTAATTTTAAAATGGAGTGTGCAATTAGTTTGGTTTATTTGTGTGATCCAACCTTCAATTCCTAGCAGGTGTCTTAGGATTGCTATTCACCACCTAAATCTGTACTTATGGTTTAAACAGGGTGCCAAGAATGAAATTTTTGCATTACAACCAGCACCTATACAAGTTTCGTACATGGGATTCCCGGGAACAACGGGTGCTGCATACATAGACTACTTGGTTACAGACGAGGTATGATTACATCGGAGATTCTAGGCCTAACAATTCATTGGCTTTAGTGTTTTTAAATTAATTTGGTTTATTATAAATGATCCTGCAGTTTGTTTCTCCATCTCGCTATGCACATATATATTCAGAAAAGCTCGTCCATCTGCCTCATTGTTATTTTGTCAATGACTACAAGCAGGTTTGTATTCGTGCCATGTTACGTTCTCTTCCCCCTTTTCATTCATATGGTTTCTGGATTTTCTAACTATGATCACTGTACCAGAAAAATCGTGATTGTCTTAATCCTGTATGCGCACATGAAAGATCAGATTATGGATTACCCACGGATAAGTTCATCTTTGCATGCTTTAATCAGCTTTACAAGATGGATCCAGAAATATTTGATACATGGTAAATGTCCACTATCGACATATTCCTGTTTTTTTTTTCTGCAAGTTTGGCAAATAATCTCTCTCTATGATTCACATTGGAGCTCTCTGTTGGATGAGACTAGTTTTTAACCGGACCAGCTTTATTGGGTATGTGACTAATCTTCACCGCTCCTAGGTGCAATATTCTCAAACGCGTTCCGAATAGTGCTTTTTGGCTCTTAAGATTCCCAGCAGCTGGCGAAACTAGAGTAAGAGCACGTAAGTAGACTCAAGAGACCTTTTTCTTTACCTTACTGTTAATTTCACCTGAAAAGAAGCATAAACGAACCAAATGTGTTTTGATATTTACAATGACAAAAAAATACAGATGCTGCTGCCAGAGGAGTCAGGCCAGATCAGATCATATTCACAGACGTTGCCATGAAGAATGAGCATATACGACGTAGTGCATTGGCGGACCTTTTTCTGGACACGTATGCAGTTCTATGACCAACTTTTTTCTCTGTCAATTCACAAGCACAATACTTAACATTAACACTTGTTCTTTGTCCTTGTGTGAATTTTCTGGATTATAGGCCCCTCTGCAATGCGCACACAACTGGCACTGACATACTGTGGGCTGGCTTGCCAATGATCACCCTTCCACTAGAGAAAATGGCAACCAGGGTAGCTGGTTCCCTCTGCCTAGCCACCGGGCTAGGGGATGAGATGATTGTTAGCAGGTAAGTATAGATTAAAAACCAATTGATAAACACTGAGTAGGCTGAAGACTAACCTTCCTTTCCCTCTTGGTTATGCTAGTATGAAAGAGTATGAAGATAGGGCAGTAGCACTAGCACAAAATTCGGCAAAGCTACAAGCACTGACTAATAAGCTCAAGTCCGTCCGTATGACTTGTCCATTATTTGATACGGCTCGATGGGTAAGTTCTTGCCGAAACATTGTCCCAGCAACAAAACATTACTTGTCTTGATGACAACCTTGGATCCTGATCATGCATACATACGAATTTTTTTTCAGGTACGCAATCTTGAAAGGGCTTACTACAAGATGTGGAATCTGTACTGCTCTGGTCGCCACCCGGAGCCATTCAAGGTGAAAGAAGATGACGATGAGTTCCCATTCGACCGATGACGAGCTTTACATCACCGGCTCTGTAAATAAGAAGAGAGTTGTAGCATATCTAGCATGTGACCGCTTCAGGCGCTTGTTTGTTGCAGCCTATTCTGCTGTGCACATCACATCATCACCTCCGTGGAGGCTAACCTTGAACACTACCAAAAGATTGTAGAATTAGTCTGTATTGTTATCATTATTATTAGGTAGACTGTTTATGAGTACCGTCATGAACTCATGGCGGTCCTGTTTTGTTTTGTTTTGTAACTGTGCGCTTTCGCTACCTTCTTAATTATAATACAATAATCATTGTGAAGTTTCTTCTTTTCACTCGATGATTCTGTCACGATGTTTGTCCAGTCTCTTTTACTGCTGATGTGTTACCCGAGAAACATGACCTTTTAAGATCTGTTTTAGGCAAAGTATGTTGTTTTTGAAAGGCACTTAGGCTCAACTTGGCCTAAGGGGCCGCTCAGCGACGCCGAACGCTAGCGTGAGCGTTGGGCTTTTTGTTTACTATTTTTTTTATATTTTTTGATTTTTTTGTATTTTTGTATTTCTTTGCATTGTCTGCGATGGGTTAACATATTTTTCTATTTTTATTTTTTTTAAAATTTAATTATGTTAAATAAGTTAACTCAGCTACAATAAAAAAATTAGCCAGCTACAATAAAAAAAATCATAAGTTATTGTCATTCTAAACTTTGAGTTTGTCATGGATAATACAAGTACATCTTCTCACCAAATTGCAGATAAGACTGTAGGAAAGAAAACTCGATTTGGTGATATTTGGCCTCGAAAGAGCAGAAATTATGGTAAACAACACTCCCATGGGTAAAAGAAATGATTTTGCCCTCAATAGTGTGTTGGCGGTTCGTCGCTACCACGCTTAACGGTCTAATGCTGTAAAAAAAGCTCGAAACTCGTGAGTTACTTAAGCTCGGTTTGTTTTAGATTTGATTTGAGCTCGACTCGAGCTTTAAACGAGCCGAACTCGAGCTCACGAGTTTTACCGAGCCGAGCTTGAATAGTTCGTGAGTCTTGATTCGAGCTTAAATAGTAATATATATCAACTCTTACCGAGCTTACCTGATCTGAACTCGAACTCGAGCTTTTTTATTATTGAAAATTAATGCATATTTGAATTATTTTGACTATTACCGAGTTTACTCGAGCCGAGCTCGAATTCAAACTTTTCTTATTATTGAAAATTAGTGCATAATACATTATTTTAATTATTATCGAGTTTCAACGAACCAAATTCGAATCCAGGTTCAAGCACAGATCCCAACTTGCTCGGCTCGAGTTTCTATTGAGCTCGAGCCTCGAAGGCCAGACTCGTTTAAATTCGGCTCGTTTACAACCCTAGTCCACGCCCACAACCTATACTGGCCTACGTACGGCCTACTCTACGGTCGCACTACCGCTTCGTTGCCCTGCCTCTGCACCGTCGTTACTGCCCTTCTGGCATTTGCCACAATGGTATTGTAGCTAATCTTCTGTTCAAATAGCTTTCGATTTTTATCATATTAACTTGTAGAAGCTAAAAATTATTTAAAATATGTTGACTTTTTAACATAGTTTTTTCTCTTTTTTGCATTGTTTGTATATATATAACGGTGTTTTTTATTTTTTTTATTTTTCTTTAATTGAATGATGCCATCAAAAAAACTAATAGTTATTTCAGTAAAAAATTAAAAGCCATCAGAAAATGCCAAATTGAATGGTGTTATAATATCCCTGGATTTTACTATGATAAATTGTCTTGGGGAAATAAAATTGTTTTGTGTTAAATGGGCCCAGTGCGCTATATCTTGTGACTGAGAAGACAGCGACAAAGAAAAAGGACTAGAGTTTTGAGAAAGAGACAACAAGGAGAAACAAGAAAATAGTTTAGATCAAGGTCGGTGAGTGAGATATAAGATTTAGCATTGAATGATGGAAGTTTTGATATACTTAGATCTTCGCTCCAAGAGTTGGTAAAAAAAAGTGATTTACTTCCCCACAACACATAAGTTTGTAGTTACTATTAGTACGCATCTTTCTCATGGTCATGTCAAATAACAATTCACACATTATAGAAAACCAAAACTTTCATACATGTGGTGTTTTCGCTTGAACAGATCATTTAAAAGAAATTAATGATAAATTGTTCAGTAAATTATTGGCAGGTATTCTGCTACCAATACATGCTTGGTGTACATGAGTATCAGTTCTTAAAGCGTATTGGGCATTTTATCCCTCCAGGGAATGTATAACTTACCTGGAGCTTGTAAGTGCTGTAGATAATTAGTTGTGCTCAAATTCCACTAGCCACCACATGCAAAATAATTCAGTGACCACACAAAAAGAGGAGTCTACATCAGCCTTGTGAGACTAATTTATCTGACACCGATAAATTCACTTAAATTTCTTCCGTTTGAGACAAACAAACAAATTGATTTGTTTATTTTTTCCATAAAGAGTTTGTCACAAGCTAGTCTGTTAGACCATATGACTAGGTCTAGAAAATTTTAGTGATGAATAATTGATAATGTTGCTTATTGTTATTTGAGGTGTGTAGCATATGTGCGTGGACTAATGTTGGTCAAGTTGGAATGAACTTATGCAAAAAAAAAACTTTAGTTTGGTCTTTGCATATGTAGGATAACTCGGAGGTGATCGTGGTCTACAGCGAGAACTAGGAGATGGTTTTGTATGAAGTTATGTCCAGAGGGTCAAGAATGCTGGATAAGACGGTTGTGCTCGAGTTGTAGTACGTGGAGATCAAAGATGGATGATACATGCTAGAGCTACGGAGGTACGGTCCAGAGGTTACGATATGTAAAAAATAAAGTGAACAAAACCTGTATTTTATAAGGGTTTTGAGTCTTTTAAATAGTAGTGGACCGACAGCTTGGTTAAGATAAAAAGGCACAAGCCCAATTAAACGAGTTATATTAAGTTTAATAATGTGTTTGGATAGATTAAGTATTGAGAGACGACTGCTATATATATGAAGACGCTGCGGCTAGATATCGGGGAGGCATGCGGAGATTTTGCTTTTGCCAAGAGTATTCATATGGGGAACCGAGACTTTGGATTGGAGGCGTAATTGGTTTTTCTCATGTGTTGAAAGAGACATGACGATGGCTTCTTGATTGTTTGCGTGAGTTTTTCGTCCGTCTGCATGCATAATTGGAAGTGGAACTGCTCTGATGTCGTATGTATTGCTCCGTACTTGGATCAGCCATCATCCTGCGGGGTCCGTTGGTTGGACAGCAGAGCGGTGTTGGCGTCTTGATCTGAGGACCGTCGCGTCGCAAGCCGAAGTCGTCCAACGCAGCGCCTCTGCGCCTCGGTCCAGAGCACTCGTTCTCAATCCGTGGGTTCAAACAGCAGTCTTGCGCTAGAAAACACATGGAGGCGTTTGATCTGCATGCTCGCTGGTGCTTGCGTGTTTTCTTTGATGAGCAAACATCAAGACATCAAGTCATTGCTTTCTTTTTCCGTCCAGAGAAGTAGCTGTCAACAGTAGCTGAGAGTATGACAATATTTTATTTCCTTTACCAATAGCTTTCAGCCAAGCAGCAGGCCGATAGCTTTTGGGGCGTTTGAAATAACTATAGATTTTGATTTCTGATTGAAATTTTACTGTAACTGATTTATTTTTTTACTGTAGCTTAATTAGTTTATTAGATATAATTAAATTTAAAAAAATTAAAAATAGAAAAAAAATATATCAGTCCATCGCGGACAATACAAAGGAATACAGAAAAAAATATAAAAAAACCTAAAAATCTAAAAATTTTAGAAAAAACGAAATTACCGAATAATAAAAAAATAGAAACTAGAAGCAGAAACTAAAAAAACTGAAATGAGTTCAGCACGACGCCTCGTATTTGGTCTTTTGATCACAGAAGCAGCTGCATAGTACGGAAGATTGAAAGCATTTCTTTCCCTGTCTTTTTGCTAATTATTATTATTATTATTATTATTATTATTATGTTGTTCTTTTTATCTTTTTGTTGATAAATGGGACAATCAGAAGACACATTAGGGTTTGTAAAAAAGATTTTTATTAGGTGTTACAATCATTCACCTCTTTCTAATTATTATCGATAATCTTACTATAGAAATAAAAGTTAAAACTTAAGCATAAACCCAAAAGAACAACGAAATAGAAATAAAGCCTACCATATTGCAACGACACAATTCTTGTCAGTGGCATTACAAGTAATGGCCCGATTCTGCGATGCAGAAGATCACATCAAAATATGCCCCAGCACTGGCATCAACTTCATTCAACAAGGGCAGAAATTCTTTCCTGTTGAGCATTGGATGAAATGCCAAATAATAATGTATCATTGAATATCACAGCAAAGGGTAGAATCATAAACAGTACACCCTAAAAATCTAGGCAGAAGTACATATAGAACCTAACAATATCCAGAGTACATAAACCATTCTCAGTTCATCATGCTAGAGTTGTTTCATTTTGAGGGAAAAAACAACCGGCCATGCGTCTGCAAACATAACATAGAAGCTCTCAAGACAGCTACCAATATCCAGCGGGCAAAAAAGGTAGTTCTTTCAGTGTAGAACTAGCAACTAAGAAAGACTTGCTCTAAGCTGCGGCACCCTTGCCCTTCTTCCTCTGGAGTTTCTTCATGTAGAACTCCAGCTCCTTCCCCTCAAGGATATAGCTGTAACAAGGAATCATGAGTTAAACCTCATATCTGTGTAGTATAGCTGACGCATCTTTCAGCATATCAAGTAAAAAAACTTAAAACACAAAAATCATCTTCAATCAAGTAACAGAAATTCAACAAGCCAACAAATATAGCAGGAGCGAACCATTAACTCCCAAGAAGAAACTTTTGGTGAATATTGAAAACAAAATTCAAATATTATCTGAAAATACTCCATTTTGACATGTAATCACTTCGTTCTTTTTTAGTTGACTTCCTAAAATTTATGCCATCAAACTTTCCAAAGTTTGACCACCAATAGATTTAAAATTATCTAGATTAGCTATACGAAAATTATATCATTAGATTAGTCATTAAACATACTTTCATAATATTATAATTTTATTAGTATAGCTTAGTGTAAAGTTATAAAAAGTTGCATCATGAAGACTATTAAAAGTCAAAAACGTCAAGTAAAAAAGAACGAATGGGGTAACCAAAACACTGTAAGGCCAATATTTTATCTGTACCACGATGTTCATTCAGATTGGGAAGTGTTCAACTGTTAAGCAATAGAATATGAGATGTCCACTATTCTTACCCATCTGCCCGTCCACACTGCCCAGGGCGGGAAGAGATGCATGCCAACAACCTCCCACTGCCAAATTGTTCTTCGATATGTGGGTCAAGTGTGCGTCCCTGTTGGCGCTTCTCAAGCTTCCTCAGGACATGGTTGCTTTTCTTGGTTTCCTCTGCGGCAGCTTCACCCTCTTGTCCCTGTATTTAACAGTAGAGGTGAAATGTTATGTCAAAGCATATGGAGAACCTACTTCAATACAGACAGTGAGAAAAAAGATCATGTTGTTTCCAAGTCTGAAGAGTTGTTTCCACAATTCAGCAACATATATAAGTTAAAATAAGGTGCTGCTAATTCAATTAACTATCAACAAGTACCCCCATGCAAGGGAAACTTTCATAAGAATATGCACAATTGCATATGTACAAAGACATTTCAACAAGGAAAAGGCTCACACAAGAATTTCTTACTTTTAGCAAAAACTCAAATGCAAAATGGAAGCCCAACCATTAAAAAATGGTTTGCATGGGTGTGTGGGTGGGGTGAGTACTTCTAGGAACACTTTAACATAGATCATAAGCTAAAACACAATCAGATAAACGACCAACAGATTTTACCAAATGCATGTAAGCCGATCGCAGAGTACTTATGTAAAGGGACATAAGGCTAATACAGAGTACAGATACATCCTTAGTTCTATACGTGTGCCTCAGCAAACCAGCAGCCTGGGCATACAAAAAAACAACACATACTAGTCTAAAGCCAAAAAAATAGTTATCCCAAGTAGAAACTTTATAAAGATTCATAATCAAAATGCAATTACTCTCAGGGACATCACGGTTCTTTACAATGAATATACAAACCATGACATTAGACCGCATGATAGACAAGAAAAACATTTGTTCAACTAACATGATGAATCAACTAATGTACATCCAACTAAAGGTAAAGCAAACATATTTTAATGATACCAAGCACAATAAAATATACATCAGAAAGAAAACTACCTCAGCAGCGTCCTTCTTGGCAGCAGGGGCCTTCTTCTTCCTACCAATATCCACTCCATAATGAGTGAGGTACCATTGCTTGAAGGGGGCAGCATCAACTTGCACAATGGCACTCTTCACAAGGGTCTGAGTCCTCACAAGCTCATTGTTGGATGCGTTGTAGACCACATCAAGGATACGGGTCTTGCGGGTCACAGCCTCGCTTCCCCATGCATAGTTGCCAGTATCCAAACGGAGGGCCCTCCATTTCACATTACCTCCACGGACACGCACCCTCCTTACTGTCTTGTTGCTTGAGAGCTTGGTGTTGGCGGGCTGGCGACCAAGCTCATACCTTCATGACAAATGAGAAGACATTAAAACTAACAAAAGTTAAAATTAATATCTACAGAACAAATGCATCTATATAGCACACATCCTTACATCAAACAGTAAGAATCAAGTTTAAATAATATGGCCAACCAAATTCCAGCAAACATCACTAACAAAAATCATCGAACAAAGTCATTACAAGATAGATTCGCTAGTAACCAACAAAAATGCGAGTGGCATTAATCTAGGAAAACCACCTTTCTTCCTGTTTGCAAATAAGATAATAGTCGTTACGGAAGATTTCCTAAGAACAGCTGTTATAACAAGGCTTCCAGATTTAAAATTCTTAAACAATAGTTGCGCACAATAAAACATAGGCACCAAAAAGGCAAGAGGCAAACACATCTAAACAAAATGCAAATCAGGTCATTACCCTAAATACATCACTTATGCAGAATTCTAGCATAACTCTAAATGGCCATTTGAAACAACATAAACTACAAAAAATTACAAGTTTATGTTTATTCTATAATTCACGTGATATCCTTAAACGAGCAAAATCACAAAAGATTCATTTTTTAAGCTCAACCCTGATAAGCTCACAATCCATTCACAAATTGCAGTGAAAGCAACTACGCGGCGCGGTCCAATCTCAGCCTAATGATGTATCAACCACGCATCGTTCAAATCTATACAAACACTAGCAAGATCCAATAAGTTTAAGTAATCTACAAAGAAACCAAGCATCCATCGCGCGACTCTCGAGAGGGAGGAAGAGATCTGGAGGCTGGCCACTCACTTTCGCTTCTTGCGCCATGCCTTTTGCTTGCCGCCTGTGGCGCGGCGCTTGTGCATCGAGTCACGCGAGATACCTGCGAGGAACGCATCGAACAAGCACACGGCATTAGCAACGGACCACGAAGAGGAGAAGAAGCGTTGGCGACGCGGCGGTCGAGGTCCGAGGGGGCTTACCCATGGCGGCGGCGTCGGCGGCGGCCCTCTCACTGCTCCTCCTCCTCCTCCTGCTGCTGTATGGCTGCGCCGCCGCTTGCTCTTGCCTCTCGCTTAGGAGTTGGCTTATGTAGGTACCGCCACGGGCTAGGGTTTAGAGGCGCTGAGCCGGATCCGACGGCTGCGATACATGGGGCATGACGGGCCGTCGTGTGATCCAACGGGGCCTACTTGGCGTGGGGGTGGTCCTGCGTGCTTGATTCGGCCCACTAGTTGATTCGGACTTGATTCCGCCCCCTTGAGGGGCTAGGAAAGCGAAATGCTTGCACGTTGCATACCTACAAGGAAAATTTGTGTAATACCATTGCAAAGAGGCGCATGTTAAAAAATACCATTACGGAGCGCACGTATGGCTAAATACCATCGTGAAGGCCAAAATCTTTGAAAATGCTATTGTCGTGAGGGTTCCGTGACCAGGCTACTTGTAACACCTCCGCTTCGGGCGGTATTTCATCGCTCATCTCGCACTGCCTAGGAGGATGCTCAATCATGAGGCAATCAGTAATTGAGTGTACATCATAGCCAACATTTGCTCAAAAAAATCAATTTTATTACAATATAGTAACTTGGCAGCCGAAACTTACAGCGAGATAGCAGCCCTTACAATACAGAAAACAAAAAGGCACCACAAGCAGGCCTGAGTGCAGAACAACCCTAAAATCAAACGTCATACTCGTCGTAAATGCCTTCGTCTTCGACTTTGTAAACTCCGTGATCTTGCGATGCACCTTCTATTAAATTTTTGTTTGCAAGCATGAGTACAACCACCGTACTCAACAAGTCACATGTGGATACACTAAATAAATACATGCGAGGAATTTTAATAAACTGGGCATATTGGTTCCATAATTTTATGTGGATGCAGCTTTATTTCGTAAACATTTAGGGTTTAAAGAAAGCAAGAAACTCATATACTTTAAATAAATAAAAGGGGGTTTTCTTTACTTGACTTTTTCCATAATATTACTGTTACCAAAACCATCAAAACCTTTTCAACCCTACTTATGCATCAACAACGGAATCACCCATTGAACATAGCTTCGTAAATCGGAAGCACGGCGTATCAAGATACATATGTGATTACTCCGAGGAGTTTGCCCAGCTTTACCCACAAGATTTCATAACTCCCGCGACAGAGTTAAGAAAACAAGATTGTTCACTGCTCATTTCTTTATTTAACCTCCGCTCGGTAGACCTCCAGTACGGACCCGGGCATCCACTAGCTAAGTCGAATGTTTTTCTCCCGTCCCGAGTGGATCCTACCGGATTTGTATGATTTTACCCCTTCTCATACCAAATCCTTCCTTCTGTACATGCCTGGAGTGTTAAACCAATTTGAGCAGGTACTAAACCAGGATTGATGAATCAAACTTGTGGTTGAGCGATCACTATGTCCTTGCTGAGCATAAGCCTCTTCGATCTATCGGGCCCACGCTACTTCAAACCATTCCCTTTTCTTTTTACACAATTCCGACTGCCCGACGACAGTATAACCATCACATAAAGTATCACTTTCTCTACTTTATGGACTTTACTTTCACTTTTTCAAATTCACTTTCACAAATATTACTGGCAAAATGCCCTTGCTTAATAATATGAGACAACTGTATTTCCTATACTACTATGATTAATTAAATAGTATCATTTCTATTTCTAGGTTTTGTCAGTGAATGTGGCTATTTAAAATAGATCGGGTTCTTGTCAGTGGTCGGAAGTAACTAATATCATGACATTTAACATTTATTTGTACACAAAATAACGATGCACAAATAGCTTAATGAAAATACAGGTAAATAAATAATTAACGAAACTTGGGTTCAAAATGTTCAAGAACATGCGACTTGCCTTGCGGATCCTCGATTTCAACTATCTCGTGTTCTTCAAAATCTTGGGCTCGAGCTGAAGTTCCTCCCTCCTTAACTGATTGATCCGTAGCGTCGAAGGCTAAGCGAGAAAACCAAAAGAAATAAATAAATTAGGTTCGTATTCGAAGGATTGAATTTGGACCGAAAAAGAAATAAATAAAAATTCAATTAAAATTCCCAATAAAAGGTTTAGGGTTTTTAGAGACTTGGTATGGACAATTGAATCTTGGAAATGGACTTATGGGCTTGAAATGGTCAAAATGGTTATTCATATGCTTATCGGGTCTGGTTGCTACAGTAACGAAACCCGTCACTGTTCATTGCGGATCCATATGCTGCAGTAACCGAGCCCGGTTATTGTGCATCTTCTTCAACTGATCGATTTTTCGATCTTTTGAACAGGGGAAAGGGGCGGTGGGAAATTTCGGGGTTGTGGTGATTCGCGACGGGGTTGGAGGGCATGGGCGGGTAGCTGGGGTCCTAGGGAACCCATTTTAGCGGTCAGTGGTGGCTAGAATCCCGGCAATCGCCGACGGCGGCGCTTGCAAGTTTTTTGGATTTTTGAATGGTAAACAGTGAATCGGGGTTTAGCTAAAGAGTTGCATTGGTTTTTGAGTATCTATGGAGGTAGGGGAAGCTCGGGATAGCAGCGGTTTGGCCGGGGAACAAGTGGTGTGAGCTGTCCACGGCAGCGTGCCATGGCCGGCGGCGGCGACTGTGGGCAGGCCAGCAGGGCCACGGGAGGTTAGGGGAAGCATGCGGAGGAGTTTTTAGTGGCCTGGTGATGCTCTATGCAAATTGAATTGGATTGCAATTGAGTGAATTGACGGATTGGAAATCGGAGCTCACCTCGGGTGTTTTGGTGATTCTCGGCGGTGGAGGGTTCTTGGAGCGATTGGGCCGGGGTGGAGGTAGCTGCGCGTGTGTGCTTTAGGGTGGAGGGGTCTCAGGGTTTAAATAGAGTCGAGAGGCGGTTGATTTGGATGCCCTGGTACTGGCGGCGGTGGGGTAAAACTGGGTGCTTCGGGAGAGTTCGAGGTGGTGCGGCTTGACTGGCAAGGAAGGGAGGCGCTAGCAGTTTCGGGGGCTCTCTACGGCGGTCAAAAGCCAGCGAAACCAGTCGGGTCAGCTGAGAGGAGATGAGGTCGGTTGGGGCGGAATTATCAGGTGGCGGCGACTTGGATTGGTTGAGCTGCGGGACAGGTGGGTGGGGAGTACCCGAGGCTTGTCAGAGGCTTGCTAGGCGTGGCATGGAGGTGTTGGCGCAGCACAGCAGCGCAGGAAGAAAGCCAGGCGCAGGTGGCGGCAAACAGCGGGAGGCGGGGGATATTTTCAGTTCATGAACAGTGAACGCGCAAAAATATCAGTCGAAGGCGGTTCTGGCAGGGAATTGGGTTGGGCTGAGTCGCAATAGGTGCGGGATTAGCTGGACTTGGGCTTGGAATAGCTAGGATTCAGAGAAAGCCAAAAATTCAGATTTTTGACAAAACTCGGTTTTGTTTCACTACTGTTAGGGGGAAGTGGATCATGCATTGAATTAGCTAGCACTGATTCAGATCAAAGTGAGGCAAAATAAAGGGTGCGTTACCATGAGATGCAGCGTTTTGGTGTCAGGGAAACATCTAGGTAAGCATGACACTATCCCTGCTTCCTCAGCCACTCCAAATCAAAATAAAAGTCATATGATCCTCATGCGATGATCATCACTTTTGCAAGACACGTGGCAACGATCCGCTCTAGTAGTGGGGCGGCTACCACGGTGAGCTCTTCCACCATGGACTGCCAGAACATGATGCACTGGAGGCTGTGGCTGCGGAGGTGGATTTCCACAGGCACACATCAAGCATTCTAGCCTGTGGTGGCGCACGGCGAAGGCGATGGGAGCACGTCGAGGCCAGCCCACGTGATGTTGGCTAGGATGAGCTCGTGCACACCCTTGGTGGCGAGCATGTGGATCCAGCATTCTAGCCTGTGGTGGCGCACAACGAGGTGATTTGACAATAATAAGGCAACTAGGAGAGGCATGGAACGGATTTTTGGGACCAAGGTGAAGGTAGTGACGCAAGTAGTTTAGCCTAAAACGGATGGAGCGATGGGAACACCGGTGGTAGTGCGTGGGCTCGTTCTGGTGGCAGCACGCATGGCACGATGGTGACCAAATGCCAAAAGGGCCTTACAAGGATATCTAGGAGCTTCACTAGGAGGTCTAGAAGCTAATGGTGGAAGAAATTTGGATTGGTGAAATGTTGGTGACGAATTCCATGATGGAGAGCAAGACGAGTGTTGATTACCAACGACAAAGACGAAATTGTCCTTGCTTTGGCTCTGATAGCTACTGAGCTCCCGCATGGTCTCCTGAGCCCAGCCACGTAATTGTCGACAACCTTCTTGGCTGCATCCCTGAGAATAGGTGGGAGTACATCGCCCCACGGTGGTGGTGCTGGTGGTGTTGCCACCTTGGCCAGCCAATCTAGCGATGTCCATGACGGCATTGCGCACATGATTCATAGCCTTAAGGAGTAGGGCCACGTCAGCACCAACCGAGGCCAATGGGCCCTTGAAGGCTCGAACCTAGGCATCAACGGCGATGGGATTAGGAGGAGGGGGAGGCAAGGTGATACGGGGGTGCCTAATTTTCACGACGTAGGATCTCTCTTAAATAGTAAATATGTAGCTAATCAGAAATCCCGTGGATTTTGATAAACAGAAGCACACAATTGTCTGTCTCGACTACAGATTCTCATGTACCAGACTTCAACTAACAACACGCTCTGGATCCCGCCTTCCCACCACACCAAGGAAGACAACTTTGTTGATCTGTAAGGAACAACAAGAACACTGGTAACCGGTAATTTGGTGGAACGCTAACTAGTCGGCTTTCCAACTCCCATCGCAGCACATGACATAAACCAAAGAGTAAGAAATTACTTTAACTCAAAATTAATGCTCGAGGATTACAGTGGATGGTAGCCAAGATTTTATATCCTCGTACAAGCCTAATTGGACTCAAAGTAGGGAAATAACTGGAATTTTATTCTAATTCCTAATTTAAACCCAAAGCAATAAGAAGTGGCTGGCTGGTTGTCTTGGTTTGAGAGCCCATGAGGTGGGCCCCACGTGGTGGCTGGCCCATGAGGGTGGCGTACAACTCTATTGACAACAGCCCAACTTCTCTTACGATCCAAGTATTTGTTGTCAGCCCGTTTGAAGTTTCGGCATCGCCATCACTTCAAAACTGAACCAAAACGAATATTAAAACCCAAAACAACCTTAATATATCTTATTACAGATATAAACCAGCCCATGACACATGGAACTTGGTCAAAAACTCAAATGAACTCAGAATTGAAGAATGGACATAATCGAGCTTCTGAAGTGTAGTCTTCTCCAATCTTCAATTTAAAATTTGCAAATTTGATTCTAGCTTCTTGGTAGCTTTTTTCACTAATATAAGTGAAGTGTCATCGTTTCCTCTTGGACCTTCTCTTAATGCGCCGGCCTCCCTCACCTCCCGCTTGGTAGCATCGAGTTCTTACTCTCCTAATAACCTGATAATACATAAAGTAAAAGCAATAGGTAGCGAGCTATCCTTAAAAGTGAAATAAAAAGAATTTAGGATCAAATTCACTTGTTTAGTGAGTTTCTTGCTCTAGCTCGAGTGATTGGTTTCTTGTACAATTGCTGCAAAACTTCAGTCGTTGGTGCAACACTAGTCTTGTCATTATCGTTATTACTTGAATATGATGATAGATGTGATAATTGTGTAGATAAAACCTTAATAATAGTGATATCCTCATCACAAGGGCGAGGTAGCTACAAGTCAGGGCAGCGACAGGGAGAAGGAGGAGCGGTAGCATGGTATGGGGTTATGGGAGTTGGAGCGGCGTCCAATGCTACACTACAACCCACGACAGGGGGGGGGGGGGCAACACGGCAACACGGGAAAGAATGAAGGAGAAAGAAGGCGAAAGAAGAACACATTGGTAATGTTGGCATTTATGATATTTTCTCTCTTTAAGAAAGGCTCTAACGACTGTTTTAGATGAAAAATGTGACGACAATGGTATTTTTCATAGTTTTTGTGTTTGCGATGGTATTTTTCAATCGATCTTTTTTGTGATGTTATTTTGCAAGTTGTGAATTGGCGATGGCACTGAACAAATTTACTCTCCGTATAATGCCATTTCTAGTCTTCACATCGACAGCCATTTATGTACACGTATGCCCATTTAGATTTTAGAATCATGAGTTTTACAGAAATTTCGTAGAAAGCAGTCTAATTCCAACAACGTTACAAGAAAAACTCGGATCGTTCCAAACGGTGATGCTCCTGCTTTGGACAAATTCCCGCAGGCGATGGAACGCGACACCGTGGAGCCACGAAATCTATCTTTTTTTGTACGGTCCATCTCTCTCTGAAGGGCTGATAGATACGATCCCTTTCAGAACTGCACAGGTAAACGTAGTGTCCGCAGCTCTCTCAACGAAAGGTAAACATGATCTGCACGCATCCGACAAGAAGCATCTCCACTCTCTTTTATCTTGACAAGATGAAAACCGCTCCTTTCGGCTTTCCTTGCCGCTGCACTTATCAGATCTGTTAAAATTTATAGGCATTTTTACACATGTCCAACACAGGACCTGTGATCTCTCCGCGACGCTGACAACAAAATCACCTCGAAATCGCAGTGCATGCGGCTAGTGGTGGCACTCAAGGTACAGAGACCTGTGATACGTGAGTCGCGAGGCTTGGGATGATTTTGCATTAGGGAGCTAGCTCCCATCGTCTCTGAGAAAAGGATTAGCAGACCAGCTTAATTAGATGAAGTTAGCTGTACTCGACAAGCGCTACCGGATAAACGGGGCCTTCTTTTAGTTGCACCAATCGGCCGCCATGCTTTTGCATAACAACCGTACGTAACCCCTGTGATCTTAATCAGCGGCGTCGCATTCGGCAGCACCTTGTCAGCATGTAATTAGAGCTCGACCCCATTACTTTTTAAATCAGTTGCTCTACTTACCTCCATCTCCACGTATCCTAACTCTGCTTTCGCCGGCTAAGTCCTCGACCGACATCTAGCCCTGTATTTTTTTTTTGCGACGGTTAATATATTTTAGTTATGGTTTATGATTTTTATCTATATTTTATGAGACGACAGCGAACGATAAAGACGTCAACGTGAACGATATATGATTTTAGACTCTGAAAGCCATTTTGAGAATATACTTCAAAACACCACTATATTTATTTTGATTTCCAGATAAATCAGAAAAAATGCTTAATTTCATTGCAGGGTAAAATAGGACATCGATTATATAAATTACAGAGCAGGATGACATGGCCGGCATGACCATCAGGGGCGGATTCACACCCCGGGCAGCCTAGGTTTTAGCCGGGTGTGCGATATTTATCAGTGCAAAGCCTAGGGAAGTCTAAATAAGTTAAGTATGTAACTTTCCCTTCCAGCTTAGTTAATAGTGGCCTCTGACCCTTCATAGTCTAGGGTGTAATAAAATCCTATATTCACCCATGATGACCATGTTCTTGAAAGCAATGATGACGTGGCACCGACATGGCGTGTGTGGCCACATGGCATACACGATGGGATGAGGAAGAGCGGAGAAATTCAATTTAATTAGTCAAAACCTGCTATGGCGACGACACGTTAGACCACCTTGTGATGAGTCGCGATTGACGATGAGAAATAGAGGTGGTTGACGGCTCAGCATCACCAACCGTCGGGCCTTGGCTTGTCACAACTCCTAACCATGTAGAGAGATGGAAGAAGAATCTTCGGTACAAGGGCAAGGCTTCCTCTTTCTATGCATGAGCACGACCAGACTCACTTTCCATTTTCCAGCTTCACCTGCTGTCAGCAACAAATATTCTAGCATGATGTGGATTGGCTATTGACTCGAGTGATTACCCAGACATTATTGTATCTCTACTACTTTAAAAAGGAGTTGGTGGTGCGTACGTTCATCATTCTTCCGCCCCCTCCTCTAGACTCGATCCGTGCACCTATCTCTGCCGTTGGACCAGATCTTGTTCTCGCACACCTCTCCTCCTTCCCTACGCAGACCCTGTAGCCACCGCCTCCGTCTCACTCTCGCACCTCCCCACCCCGCACCACACTTCCCTCCCCACCCCGTGCCGCCACCACCTCCACACCCCGCACTGCCTTCATAGTCATTCGTCGTGCGTGATCTCCTCCCCCCAGGTCCCCAACTGCTCCCTCCCTACCCTCACCACCAATTTTAAAAATGTTAAATCTTGCATGTTCCCATCCAAGATCACACTGCCAATTTTGGTGCCATTCATACCTTCATTCGTATTCTAGTTCACTAATTTTAGATGGTTCAGTCCCCCAGATGTGCATGATCCCCCTAGACACGGCCAAGGTCAGGCTGCAGTTGCAGAAGAACGTTGCTGCTAGGGATGCTGCGCCCAAGTACCACGGCCTGCTCGGCACCGCCGCCACCATTGCTCCGAAGGAAGGTGCCACCGCGCTCTGGAAAGGCATTGTCCCCAGTCTCCACCTCCAGTGCATCTATGGCGGCCTACGCATTGGCCTCTATAAGCTCGTATGCCCCCTAGGCCCTAGCTTCTCTTCTCTTTGACTCTCCCTATGTAGCATTTTGTCGAATACATCGTATGCAATGCAAGTATTAACTCATTGGATCGATTGTTCCTACCTACCTTGTAGGTGAAATCGTTCTATGTGGGCCAAGACCATGTTGGGGATGTGCCTTTATCTAAGAAGATTGTTGCTGACTTCACCACTGGTATCGTCATGATCAAATAAACTCTTGATCAATTATATCTTACCTCGTGACATATATACAACAAAATCAATGGTGTAATTGACATGCATGCTTTTGATCAAGTGCCATTGTGGTGAGGACATGACCCCAATGGATACAACCGTATTTGCTATACTTGCTATTCTAATTACAAGAGTTCGTACACTTCACTTGAATTATTATGTGAGCTCGTTTTTAAGAGTGCCTTTATATTATATAAACTATATGATTCTACTTAAGGATAAAAATAAATATTTATACAGCACCACATCTCTTTTTGTACAAGCTAGGCAAGAGTTTAAGTTAGACACATTAATTCGGTCTCCAGAGACTACACTAACTTCAAATGTGTATAACATTCATATATGAAGTCCGTTTGAGGTCCACGAATACTTGATGAAAACCTTATCTCGTTATTTTTCCAATGAATCTAGCATCATATTCAAATTTCTTCTGAGCACATCACAATCATCAAAAGAATGTGCTACATTACTTCAAAGATAGCACCGATTTCAAACGTACATAACTTTCACATACGAAGTCTGTTTGAGTTTCACGAGTACTTGATTGAAAGCTTATCTTGTTCTCTTTCTAATGAATCTAGCCTTCCAAATTTCTTCTGTGCGTACTATAATCACTAAAACAAGGTACTGCATCACATGTTTAGGCCAATTTGGGCCTTGTAATTGTACCGGGCTTGGCCCATATGGTGACTACTATTCATGTGGTACTGTTCACACATAAACAGTACCATAAATAGTACCACATCATCATCTCCTAGCTATGTGCGGCTCCCCCTCCTCTATTTAAAGTGGTCGCATCCTTTTAGTCTTTTTGGATTTCGTTTATATGTAGTTTTTCTTTGTTGCAACTTATATTTTCTACATGTATCGACTAGACCACCTGGTTAAGATCTTTATTCAGAATCTCATCTTATCAGTAATTCATAAATATTTATAATTTCAGATTGCTTGCTATCTTGTTCTTGCATGTTTTTTGGTTGCATGTAGGAATATACCTTCATGTCAAGTGAACTGCGTTCTTGACACGGTTGATAATGAAACAGAGTGTGGTTTAACGATTACTTGGTGTTCTGGTCATGACTGATTAGAAGCCTGTATTGTCAAAGTCGTTCTCTTCTACATGAAAGTTATCATCATATCGGAAGATCGGGACCCAATTGCCTCATCACATTACAATCAGTGTGGCCAACACCACAAACCCTGTGAAGGTGAGGCTTCAGGCTAAGGGGAAGCTTGCATCTGGTGTGCAACGATGCTATGCTAGGGCAATGGATGCTTATGCCAAGATTGTTAGGCACGTCAATGTCTACTCTTGTACCAACTTGGTATTGAGTTGTTCTATTGCTAAATTCATTCACATCTATTATCTGTATGATCTTTAGAAAGGGGTTGCCATTTTGTGGACTGGCCTCAAACTGAACATTGCACGTAACACAATCATAAATGCTGCTGAGTTGGCCAGTTATGATCAAGTGAAGCAAGTATGGTTCTTCTTTGTGATTTCTCCATTTGTTTGCTCATTCACTTGCAAATGCAAACTATGCTACTTATCATGCACACAATTTTGAAACTTCCTAGGTTCAAAGATGATGTAATGACTCACCTCTTTGCTGGTTTGGCTGCTGGCTTCTTTGCTGTTTGTCTTGGTTCTCCTATTGATGTGGTGAGATGTCATTCGTGCTCTATGATCATTTTATTGTGTTCATTTCCCTACTGTAGTAATGTAGTCTAAAACATTATTTCCTTTCTGACTAATGTAAATTAAGTATTCCGAATGACACTTTCTTTGGTATATCTATCCACTCAGTATTAAACTAAGGACATGTTGCACACATTGAAACATTAGTTCTCTTTGATACCCTCTGCCAGTGCCTCTTCTAGGAATCAAGGCAACCAAATTTCTATTATCAATGGTGGTACGTGACCGTGATACACTATTCCAAGATCCAACTAAGAAAATTCAGTTAGTCTTTTATTGTGCACACCTCACAGTTCCATGATGTGTTCACAATCTTCCCTTGTAGTTTTTTCCTAGTCTTATCTTTGGGATGTTCGTACTTCTTTAGATTTATCATTTATGCCTTTGTATTAATGTGTGCATCTATGTTCACCGCATGCCAATTTGCCTGTATGGATGCTGATCATTCTTTGTACAACAAGGAAGCCCTAATTTCCTGTGGTCATTATCAAAAGAAGCCTTTCTATAGCATTGAGTATTGATTTGTGATTGAATTATTGGCTTCAAGATCTCTACCTGTAGATACAGTTTCTCTTTTTTCCTTTAGTATCTGAGACTATTAAAAACGCCTTCTTGCAGGTTAAGTCAAGAATGATGGGTGACTCAGCCTACACGAGTACTCTTGATTGTTTTGTGAAGACACTAAAAAATGATGTATGGTCCACTCTGCTACTCTGTTCATGTTTTTTTGAGTCACAATTAGATGATCAGTAAATACATATAACATGATCTTTCAAAAACATTTGGACAATGATTGAGAAAGAATATTTTTCTGGTTTCATGCTGATATTGTTTCACAAAATAGAATGTATCGGTATAATTCATTGGCCACTTTTGCAACCTTTTTTGGAATTAAACTGCATGATGGTTGTCAACTTGTCATTGTGAGTGATAAGTATCTAGTGGTTCCCAACTATACCATTCTGTTGGATTAGTTAGTTTTGCCACCCAGACCTTTCTTAGGCAGAAATTGGGTACGACATATGTTTTGTTTACTTGAATATAAGTTAGTCTTGTTAATAAAAAAGTGGAACTCCATTGCTTAGATGCCATTCTGTACCATCGAACTTTTTGTTCACGACGACCCATTGTAGGAATAATCTTTGATTTCCTAACAACCACCATTTGATTTGTGTGAACCAAATCTTGAAGTTCGAATTATGTTAAAAATTTTGTCCCCTTTGTGCTAACTAATTCTAGGTTTCTGAGCTGCTAAAACACATTTTGAGCGGTGATTTGTAGTCGGAAATGACTGGGAACTAGGAAATCTGTTTATGTGACGCAACTACTTTATTTATACTTGTTGGATATAAAGGGAACCCTAAGCATGTACTAGATAATAAGACTTTTCAAGTTATGGTTTATGATTTCTCCTAAACAAATAAATTGGATGTCTTCTTTGTTGCTTTTTTTTTGAAATAGTTTATCACGATAATCTTTTCGAATCAGTTTATCAGTATTCGGTTTATTCGTACAAACGCTCGTGTTAGAACTAAAAACCATCACCGTAGCTATAAGCCATCAGCCGCCCCCGAAAAAACGCACCATTGACTTACTGCATACTTTCCTTGTAATATATTGTTGAAACGTGCTTCTTTATCTTGACGGATTGGTGGGCAGTTCTCCTGCCCCGACTTCCAAAAAGGTCAAACCTCTATTTGGATCGCATAGTTCCAGAGGAATTGTATTTTGGAGGATCGGCGCTCGATCTTTGCTGTGAAATCGAAAACTGTTGCGTTCCAAACAGGCCGTCCCAACTAGGCGCCAAGGATAGCCAACCGAACGTGCGCGCAGATGCTACTTTTTGACTACTTCAATCTGCGGAGCTCTAGCCCTGGATGGTATTGTTGCTTCTGGCACTTGCGAAAGAGACGTTGGACCAACCGATCGGGAAACCGAACGGAGTTAGTGCAGTGGTTGCAAGTAAGTTTCAGATTAATCACCGATATGACGGGCTTTACCAGGCATTGCATGTGACATGTCGTTCGGATTAAAGATGGAATACGACGTCCAGATTCGCAGACCTTTTAGCCATCGTCGCTAACAGGACTTGGAAAAATGATCAGCTCGGTTTAGGTGATCATGTTAGGTGCATGCATGGTAGAACGAACCTTACCTGTCCCGGCCGTTGCCATCTATCTAGGCATATACCTGTGCATGCTTTTGTGTAAGTACAAAGGATTTGAGCTAGCTCTCACTTGTTTGCGAAGCAAAGCAGCTGACCATTTTTTTTCGGGGAAAATAAAGATAGGTCCTTCTCGACTTCACAGGTCATACACACACACACACTCCTGATGAAATAGACATTAATAATTCATAGTAGTCTTCAAAAAGAAAGTATTCAAAGTGACGAAACGAAAAAGAGTGTATGTATGCATGTAGTCTATATCCACCATGGATATAATCGCATTGAGAAGATGGATTTAGATTCGTGTACATCTTGCTGCTTGTATACCACTGTTGTATCCACATGGCATGCATGGAGATGAGAACATTATCTTAGTACTAACAAAACTATAATTCTGTAGAATAAATCTCCATGGATATTTACATGTATCAAAGACGACAAATTAATTAAAACGGATTTATAGATTCGAGTACGTACTTGCTCCAAATCATGCATCAAGCAGGGTGGTTAGTGGCGTGTCACTCTGTACAAACGGACTAATTAGCCGCCTAATCTTTTGGTTCAGTGGCAAGCATGCATGCATGGGTTCAATATATGCGGGAACTGAGGTGACGCACTCCCTACTAGTCTACTCCTACGTACTACTGCTAACCAAGCAGACATGTATATGGAACGACGGCGTGAGAAAGGTTCATCAATAATTAGTGATAAATAGTTGATATATCTATAAAGTTGGATTTTAATTTTATAAAAGTTAGCAAAATTTAGTTTTGCTGTCAGATTTATATGGTAGTATCGGCCATGTCAAGATCTTCAGAAATTATGTCTGTCAGTAGTATTGGTATTGAGCAGCGGTACTATGGTGGTGCAATATGATTGGCCACTAGATGGTGGTAACAATTTTTTTAGAGAGGGTCATTTTGAAGGAATTGGATTGTGATTAGGTCTGGTAGCAAAACCGCGATACTACAGCGAATCGGTATGACTGAGTTTGTGTGGTTGTACTACCGTGTAGTAATATCGGCGTTGTGTGAGCAATCATACTGCTCCTTTGTTATTAGAAGGGTTTAAGCCAGTTTAGGCTAGTTAGACCAGTCGATGGTTGATGATCTATGGTCAGACCGTCATGGGGAGTGTAGTAAGATTAGTGGTTGCGGCTAGAGAACAATGAGTGGTTCTGGAGAGGGCAGACATGTCTTGGGTATCCTAGACATGTGTGAGGTTTCTAGAGAGTTTTGAAGAGGGTAAACATGTCTAGGGTTGCTGGTGAGAGGTGTGTTGAGTGGTTTGAGAGTGAGCATGGCACTGGATTCATTAGTTGGTTGTATTGTATTACAGATGTATTGTTTTGACTAACGTGAGTTAAGTGCATAGAACTTATGCTTGAGATGATTGCTTGACCTTTAGATGTGTAGGTGGCTTGGAGAATGTAGTGCTCAACGACAAATGACCAGGACTAGACAAGAAAGATGAGGTCCGTGCAATCAGGTAAGTTCAGGTGAGGCTATGTGGCTCAAGTAGGAAGCCATAAAAGACAAGGACTGTGAAGAGGCGAGTTAGTGCATATGGAGTGCTGAGTGACTTGAGCCGGTGCAAGTAGAGACAATCCAAAGAAGACCGGATGCGTGCAGACTTGACAACAAGTCATTGGGCGCCACCAGCTAGGTGTGAAAATATGCAGAGATGCTTTGATGTGAAGATAAAGACAAAGTCAAGGGAAGAAGCCTGAAAGCTTCATTGGGGGATATTTTGAGAGTTTACAAAAATACCGGATTGAGCCTTAAACAAAATCATGACATAAAGAGGCACAAAGAAGAAGTGGTTTAGGCCAAGGTGAGCCGAGATGGCTAAGTGAGCAATCACTAATGGTTTAGTGGGTTAAATCTTGTAAAAACTTTGAGAAGTACGTGTAAATGTGTAAAACCCGTGTTAGTAGGGTTAATGGGTTTCGCCATGTCCTTAGCAGATTGAGGCCCACTAATAGGTTCAGGTTATATGAGAGAGGAAAGCTAGGGTTGAGATATTTTTGGTCTAAGTCTTGACTAGTTTCTTCTCTCCCTTCTCAAGCGTATGTGAGAAAACTTGAGTAAGGGTGGTGTTTTGGGAGCACCTTATAACCATCCATGTACTCGTGAATCATCTACTACTGTAATAGATCAACTCTTTGATTCCTTCTTTATGTTCCACTTATTCTTTTCTTAGTTTTCATGTTTGTGAGCATGAATCTTTGCCTATATTGTCTTGCTAGGAAATATGGGAATAGGTTTAGAAGACTTCATGTCTTAGATCCCACGAGCAAAAAGTAAATTAGATTTTTCTTAGATCCCACGAGCAAGAGGTAAATTAGGTTTTAGGGTTTTTGGGTGTTCTTGAGGCCTATGATCAATTTCCTTCAAATTATTAGAACTAAGTCCAAGAAACTCATATTTCTTGCCTTGATTTTATTTCTAACATCCTAGAAAAGGTATGTTCAAAGTTTCAAGTCATTTGGAGATTCTATGTAAATGTTGTGTGGTTATTAGTTTTGCTCAGGCTGATTTTTTTTTTGCACTGATCTAAGGGTAAGGTAGTATCTCACCTTACATAGCAGTGGTACCATACTGAGGGGTTAAACCCTGTTTGGCTTGATTTTTCTTGGAGATTTCATTATGAGTGCTTAGGCCTTGATTTTCATAGCCTTTCTTTACTTTTAGAATCTAAGTAGGTAGAGTAATATGATCTTCTTGGCTTTCAAAGCCACTAGAGTGAAAGGTTAACAATACCTCGGGAAAAGTTAGAAATGATCATTTACCCCCTCTGATTGCATGCATCAGTCCTTTAAGTGGTATCAGAGCCAGATTAAGCTCTTCCCTATAGATCTTAATCGGTCTTAATAGCTATGGAATCAGACATGTATTCCACCAATCCACTCATCTTCGATGGGGATCAACTTCTCATATTGGAAGGCGAGGATGGAAGCATAGATTTAGGCTCAAGATTATTCAATCTGGGAAAAAGTCAAGAGTTCCTATGTTGTCCATGTCGATGATCATATCACTTTGGTAAATCCGCCGAATGTGGAGACAAACATTCAGGCTAGGAAGTTTTGATTCAGGATCGTGGTAGGAATGAGTTTGTTCGTGTATCTCATCTCACTTTGGTGCACGATATCTAACAGACTATCATATATTACCATGAAGCTCTACAACAATGAAGGAGATGCGTCAGAACTAGTTTAAGAAAGAATATCATAAGTTTGAGATGAGACCTAGGGAGTCTTTAGATAAGTTCTTTGCTTGCTTTCACAAGATCCTTATTGACTTGTGTGTTGACGATGTGGTCTATTCTGACTCTGAAAATACACGTCAAATTCACTACTACAAAACCGCTTATATTAGACGTCTCATCACAGACAGTTCATAAAAACCGCTTGTATTGAATACAATCACAGACGGTTCTTGATAAGAACCGTCTGTGATACTATCACAGACGGTTCTTATTAAGAACCATCTATGATAGTGTTTTTCATAGACGGTTCTAGTTATAAACCATCTGTATTGTATTTATCATAGACGGCTCACAAACCGTCTTCAGACGGTTCAAAAAACCGTTTGTGATGACGTTTTTGAACCGTCTGTGATGATGATTTCTGTAGTAGTGATTCTTGAAGCCTTAGATGTGTCGATTTGGGAGATGAAAGTCATATTCATTAATGACAACACAGTCATAAGTGAGCTCACTTTAGATAAGCTTTATTCAAGGTTGATAACTCATGAAATCGACTTGTTCTCTCACAAAACAAGTTATAGTCGATGATACTTGTGATTGATCCCTCCAACAGTTGTTCCCTTTCTGCCTCTTTAGAGTCTGCTTCTTTTGTATTATCCTTGTTTGCTTTGCACGCTCTCAGTGATGATCAGCTTGAGCAATTCTTAGAGGACGACCTAGCCCTTGTATCCACTGAATTTACGAGAGCCCTAAACACTTGAGAATGAGAAAGAGAGGATGCAACATTCTAGTTTTCAGTGACTTTTTAAAACTTTTAACATAAAAATTACTCATTTGGATTTTTCTTAAATTAATTAAAGCTTAGATGATTTTTTAAAAATTTAAAAATTTTAAATTATGAATAAAATAAACATCAATTAAATTAAAAACTGTTTTTTGGGTTTCTTGTGTTGCAAGGAATTTTTTGTATTTTCTTGGATTTTTTAAATTTAGTTGCTATTTTCTATAGCTCAATTGGATTTAATCCTATTTCTAAAAATCAGAAAGCCTGGAAAATTCTAGAAAAATCCTTTGTGAGCCAAATTCCTATTCCTAGCCCACTTCTCCTTCTTTGGCTTGATCCATTTCCTTGCTTTAGCCTAGCCCGCAAGCTGTTTCGTCTCGACCCAGCTTAGCTCTGTAGCCTACCTTGCCTCGTTGCCACACGTTGCACCCGCAAGCCGTGGCCCAGCCTGCTCCACCTATGCCGACGCTGACATCGAGCCCCATCCATTAGTGTGCCCTCTTTCTTCTTCCTCAACTCTAAGCCAGACTCTTGAGTCCCGATCGATGCCACCACCGTCCCTTTCATGAGCTCATCTCTTCTCTGAGTATAAAAGGCCTCTCCGTGGCACCGAGGGAGGGATGACGATAGCTTGAGCGGCGGGGCAAGCATAGGGAGTGGTGGCGCCAGAGTAGGGGACAAGGAAGAAGAGGAGCATAGGTTGGAGGGGAGTGGTGTGAACCTTACCAGTGGGGGTGGTGTGGCCAGGGAGGCACCTAAACGGGCTAGCAGCATAGGCCTACGACGACGCAGGCGTGCCCATGGTGTCGGTGAGCTAGGGAAAAGTGTAGCTCGAATCGAAGGTAGGGGTGTTGTGGTGATGCCTTCGAAGGAGTGTATTGAGCTGAAACTCCTTGGGAAGGAAAGAGCCGAGGTGGAGGCACCGTCGACTGGAAATGGGGAAGGTGGCCGGCGCAGTGAGCCTCGGTGCACGGAACTTCGATTAAAGAGGAGGGAAAGAGGATGGGGTGGGAACACAAGATGACGCGCTCACAAATGGAAGGGAAATGACGAGGGAAGCAATGGCTAGCGCAAGGGCTCGCTTGGATTACACTCGGGGGGAAGAAGGAAGGATAAAGAGGGGGGTTCAAAGGGACAATGGCGAGCTAGGGGAGCTATATAGCACGGAGGGTGTGCTGTGACAGCACTGTGGTCGTCTACTGAGCAACAACACGTGGTATGGGCAGTGGTGGGGCCGTGACACCGGTGTGACGTGGTCGCGAGGCATGGTGCTATTGCGCGGCATGGGCGACTGTGTGTGAGGGCGTAGGTGGAACACAGGCGACGGAGCTAGGTCGACCGAGCTGGTGATGTGTGTGATGTGTAGGTGTGGTTGGCTGGTGTGTGCACGGCACAGGGATGTGCTGGCCGAGCCAAAACAGAGGAAAAGGGGGAAAGAAAAAGAGGGAGGGTGGGGTCGGGTTACAAGGAGAAGAAAGAGAGAGAAAGAGAAAAAGAGTGTGGCCTAACAATATTTGAAATTGAAATTTGATTGTGTGAACTTAATGTTGGTTCTCGATTTTAGTTTAAAATTAAATTGGTGTATACTTTGTATGTTCTAAGTTTTGAATTCGCTTTTCCAATTAATTTCTTGATCATAACTACTTTCTTTCGATTTTTAGTTAAACTCAGGTTTTGTGATAACGAGTTAAATTTGAATGTAGGTTTTATTTTATGGAATTAAATTTGAACTTAAGTTTTTAGATTTTGTATTCACAATCCAATGTTTCAAATCTTCCATTAATTGATTATTATTTGCATTTGGGAATTATCCCCTAATATTAAATAGTACAAAGTCTAGAAAAACCCAAATAGAAATCATGAACAATTTTGATTGCCAGCACCATACAACGATTTTTTAAAAAAAATTCCACATTTCTAAACATCCAAAATTTGGGATGTTGCAGTGATCGACCAATTTGATTATTCTATCCTTGATAATTTGAATGCTATGATTCTATTGTCACCATAAGATAGAGTAATTAGCTAGTGATGCAATATTAGTATCTACTTGGGTTGTACGTCTAGTATGCTTAGACATGCTTATTGTTACATTTGGCTCATTATCAAATGTTGATTAGTTAATTAATTTTGACTTAATGAGATATTGAATCGTGGTTATACAATGTGTGCGCCATGACATGGGTAATATCATTGGTGTTGGTTATACAAAATAATTTTTACTTGGGCGAGTGATCGTGCAGTAAATGAAGAAGTGTAGTCAGCACTTTTGGGATGCAGATGCTTTGCCTAGGTAATGTGTAAAGAATTAACTTTATACATCATTGATCTGAGCCTTACTGTGCAACCATATATTTAGTATAGGATGGACTTGACTGATTAATTTATGATGTTTCAACTTTAATTTTATCATTGAGATGAATGTAGATATAGTTACAACCATTGTCTTACATTAGCGTAAGAAGAGGCTTTTATCGACTAGGTCGAAGCCTACTCGACAGTGAAACTTTAGCAAACATAATTGGATTGGGGTTGACCATTGTAAAGGTTTTGTTATGATCTTCTTGGTCGTCACGTCTAAGAAAACGTCTTGTTGCGCAGACATTTCAAGTTAATCATATCATATGGATAAAGCTGTGCAATCTCTGTAGAGTGTAAAACTGTTTGAATAGCTATGTCTTCGATTATGAATAATACTCAATCATTTCACACGAGGGGTATAATTTCATATAACCTTAGTGGGGTTTGTTGGGAAGTGGATGGCGGTTCACTTATGATTTATTCAATTTCTTTGACTTAATTATTTATTACTTATGTTCAAAGTTACTTTCAATCTATTTATTGTATTAACTTTAAATTATTGTTTTCTACCAAATAACCACTTAGCTACTATTTGGTAAGCTTTACATCATTATATATTACAACTTGTTATAAATGACTTGCTAAGTACTCTATGTATTTACGGCTATATCCTTTGTTGATCAGTTGTTGAAGTAGAACCATTTCAGTAGAGGTAATGGAGGAGTCCTCCTTGTCTTCATAGATTAGGATTTCGCTCTCCAGTCGATTGCCCATAAGAATGTCCAATGGCCATTATGTTTATCTTTATTTCCCACTGCTATATTTTACTAAACCATTCAAATTATTATTTGTAAGCTTGGTCATAAGGCTGATACTCTGATATTTAATAATATTTGAGTTTTTCTTAGTTAATTGTGATCATGGTCGATATTGCATATATATATTCATTGTGTGCACTAGTATGATCTTGAACCAGTGTCAAATACACAAGAGTCTAAATTTACACATTTGGGTCTCGACAGAGGAGGAGGTCTGATCCAATGCTTCAATTCATGCAGCGGTGGCCAGAGATGGGAGTAGGTGGATTGCAATTTGGGGGAGGGGCAAGATAGATTTGGGGTATGACATGTAGGCCACATTGTTTTTTATTTTTATTTTTTGCTAAGCCAACTTGTCCACGTGGATGCTTTGTTAGAGAAACATGTACTAAGGCCACATCGGCTCCATGTTAGATGATGCGCTGACAAAAAAAAACATCCCAATTTGGGTCAAGGGGATTGAGTTGATGGTTTTGGGAGTTTAAGGTTATGAAGCGAATGATATCTGAGTCCAAAGTTAAAAATCGATTCGAGGCTAGAGTCCAGTGTTAAAAAGTGAATTTGTTTCCTACAAATTAATTAAGCGTGTAGCATCGTCCCGCTCGTTTCAGCTTTTTTTCAGCTTCAGCTTCTTTTTCACTATTCAGTAATTCATCTTTTTCTGAATTTTTTTAGATTTTTTGGGCTTTTTTGTATTTTTCTTTTTTTCCCGTGTTCCTTTGCAATATCCGTGACGGGCTAACATATTTTTTCTATTTTTCTATTTTTTTTAAATTTAATTATGCCTAAAAAGTCAAATCAACTAGAGTAAAAAAAATCAATTATAGTGAAATTTCAGTCAAAAATCAGAAGCTATCATTAAAACGAACGCACAACATATATTGATTGTCCCGTTGTCCAGCTTAAAATTTAGAAATTAATGAGCTAGGGAGGTAAAACCGTACAAAGCATCGATGGATGCATTGTTACCTGTCTCGTCCATCAGACGGTCCGACTGCTTTCGGCCGGACCCGATAGTATGTATAAATAAATTAAATACTAATAAATTATTTTAAAACAGCGATAAAACAATGTTATAACCGAAAAAGATCTCGACCATGGTGCAGGCCTGCATCTGTTCACTGTGCATCACGCATGGCGGCCAGGACCAATGGCCGTGCGTCCACCCTGTCTTCTGATCTGAAACTGCACGCATGCATGCTCTGCTGGTCCCGAAGCTTCAGCCCAATGTAGGGACGTATAAATTGACCGGCAGATGCGTACGTCCAAACATACGTACAAAGTCTCATGTAATTCTTGCGGTTGCAGCTGCAGCTGCAGGCTGCAGCACATCATGTGGCTGCCATGCCATGCATCGATCGGTCAATCGGTGATATGTGTATGTATGCATGTACTATCTTTTTGCGTGTATCATTGCAGAGTTATCTGCAAGAACTTTACGTATTTGGTCCTTGTAGCAATTTTTTTTAAATTTAGCCTCTAAATACTTGTTTTTATAAAAATAACATACTCTCCGAGCTCGAAAGGCGCGTTAGACAATACATGTCACTTGCTGCATCCTCTTGCTCGACAGGACTGGTGGGCCGTGGCAGGAGGCTCACGCGCGGGAGGTGACATTCAGCCGAGTCGCCCTTGCTTGGTAGGTTGCTACCGAAAGCCACCGACTCAGCAATTGACCGAGAATCGCGGGGCCACGCAGGCAGGGGCAAGGGGCTAAGGAATCATGAGGCAATACGCGCGTACGGTTTGGCTTCTGATGTGAGGAAATCGTATGGGTAATGATACAATGCGATGCGGCGATGCAACGTGACATTAGATTCTTGCTTTATTCGTGTGTTAATTGCACTGCCTTCTCGCGCGCATATAAAATGTGAACCACGGTCGATTTCTCCGAGCGAAAGCACAGCAGGGGGGGAGGAAAGAAAAGAGATATTTCCTGCTGAGTGAGAGCGCAACGAAGGAAGGGACGGAGCGCAGCTATGATTTACCATCCTTCGTAGTTGGAAGCATTGTGAGGGCGGATGAATACATTCGAAAAAAGGTATGCTTAATTCACATATGAGCAACGTGCTTACCATATTGTTAGCGTTTTATTAGCGTAACTGAGGTTTTGTAATATAGAATATGCTATGTAACCATATTTAATTGACAGATGTGTTTCTGTAAATAATCATGTTTATTTATTGTAAATAACTGCAAAAATATAGGCCAAAAATAGCTAAAATAATTTTATGTATGTCCGTATGTATATATTTATTGCTCTCATAAGATTACAGAAAGTTGTAAAAAATGATGGGTTAGTACACACTGTGCATGCCTAATTAGCATTAAACACATTTAATTAGTACTAATTGTAATAAATTAGTATTTTTGCGCATTTAATCATAGCAGCAAGTTAGTACAAGAAGAAAAATGCATTTTAGAAAATATATATGTATGTATGCAATGTGATTATTTTTGGTTGTAGTCAGTTATATTTAGCACCGTTTGACACAAATATATTATTTTCTATACCACATGAAATGGCTACTGGTGGCGATCTCTGGGGTGGCATGTTGATGGACTCATCCTGGGATGGCCAGCATCATTGTTGGGTGTGGTCGAGTGGTGAAGGACTAGCCCTCTTTATTCTCCAAGGAGCTCAGGAGGACTAGCCTTTCGACGATCGGTGCATTCCAGTTCTACAGCGAGCCAGGTTATTGCCTGTAGCGAGGATGATGCACATTGAGTGGCCGTTCGCATTGGACTCATCGCTTCTATCGACACTCATTAACCGGTGGAGGCCGAAGACCTACATGTTTCACTTTCAGTGTGGGCGAGATGATTATCACCCAGCAGGATGTTGTGTACCTCATTGGTCTGCCAATACGGGGTTGTCCCGTGGTTCCACCCGCTAAATCATTCGACAGAAAGGCATGTATGCTACACCAATTTGATCATCTTATTCCGGATAAGTTCTCTGGAGTGCCACATTCGTTGCTGCAGTGGTATAGGCAATGCCCAGCAGACGCGTCTACATATGTCGTAAGGTCCTATTTAGTGACTTACTTACTCTTCATGTTCAGGTTGATCATGTCTCCTATGACTCAGGGAGACTCGGTGTACCCCAACTACATCCACATCGCTGAGTCTCTAGTCGGCGCCGAGCCTAATGATGAGGTCCCGATGTACAGCTGGGGCTTAGTTGTTCTGTGCGTGATCTATAGGGTTTTGTGCGATGGCTCACAGCGTGTCACTGGCGTGCCAAACCTCACCGGTTACTATATCTTGTTGCAGCTATGGTAGTGCGATCACTTTTCTGTTGGTTGATCGTACTTTTAGATGTAAGTGTTCAGAAACAAAACTTTTTTAAAAAATATTGCTACAAAACCAATTATATGAACAATTCTATTTGCAATGCTACAAACTACAACTTGCAAGTTGTTGTACTTTAAACTCGACCATGTTTTGGTACTAGTGCAGGCTACATTAGTAGAGGTTGAGGTCGTTCTGTTCTGTGGGCCATCGTATGATGGAGCCATAGTATCATGTCTCTCGTCTAATTCCGGGACTGGCCAGCCTGGGGTGTTTCCTGATGCATATCGGTTCATCAACCGCTTGAACTTTTGAATCCTTTTGCAAGCAAACTGAAAACCTAAAGGTGAATAGCCAGAATAACTAGAATAATTTCTTTAAATAGCTTTTTAAATTTTAAATTATATGTATCATTCATATATTTGTTATTTACCATCATTTTGAAAAATATATAAATAAAAATTATCAGCTACATGAAAAACCACCGCAAGGCTGAGATGAACAGGACCGGAACCAACCCTTCTTTTGTTTCGGCATGATCAGTGTGATCGAGTTAGCTAGGACGGCGCGCAGGAACGACAGTAGGTCGACATGGCACAGAAAAAGGGGCCTGTGGTATTCTGACTCGTGCAATGGTTTGTTGCAGCCAGGCACGAATGATTGAACGTCAATGGATCAATCAGCGGAGCCTGAGCTCGGCGCTCCGTCCAATGTGCCAAACCGCGAGCCTGTGCGCCTTGTCGCCTTGCGATTTCGACCGCCCCTTTCGCCTGTAGCCACCTTTGAAATTTTGGACCGCGAAGTTTCGACCAGCGGCCGCGCACGCGTGGCGTACGACGGGCGCGACCCACTCGATGGAGAAAAATGGCGACGATTTCTGTGAATGGGGGCAGTCACATCATGAACTCGTCTACGAGTGGCCTAGCGATGGACTGACTCATCCTATTCATCCAGCCAGTTCATCCAACCGAACAAGAAGACTAGCATATGGATTATAGTTTTTTTATTATAGTTAGTATATTTTTTATTGTAATTAGATTGATTTATTTGATATAATTAAATTTTAAAAAATATATTAACCTATCATAGACAATACAAAAAAATACGAAAAAAAGAAAAGACAAAAAAACCCAAAAAATTTTAAAAAACCTAGAAAAAGATAAAATTACTGAATAGTAAAAAAAATAGAAGTCGGTTTTAACCTGAAATGAGCGGTGCTGATGTTCAGAATGACAATAATTTATGGGTTTTTTTACTGTAACTGAATTGACTTATTTAGCATAATTAATTTTTTTAAAAATAAAAAATAGAAAAAACATGTTAACTCATCACAGACAATGTGAAGGAATACAGAAAAAATAAAAAAAACAAAAATGTTATAGTAAAATAAAAACTGACAAACGCTAGAAGCCACCGCTAGCAGCCTAGATGAGCGCGCCCAGAGTTACTAGAATCGTATCATGACAAAGGAACCTATTGCCTGAGCCGAACAACGTTGATCAGATCGATCGAATATGTTAGAAAGCAAGAAGAGGATCGATCAGCAACTTAATTCGACACGCATATGTCTTTCGCATCGAGTCGCCGTCGTCGGTAAAAAAAAAAAAGGTCGAGGCATCCAGCTTGGGTAACTGTGACCGCAAGTTTCTTTTTACGGTCCTGTGTGCGCGTTGCACACGCTGTCCTGTAGTGCTAGCTCTCCCTCTTCCTGGCTTAGCTCTCGTGCGTGCGTGATCCAGCGGTTGAAGGAAAAGACTCGATTTGCCCGTGCGCGCTTGTAGCCTTGTAGCTTGCACTAGCTGCCACCGACACACCCCTAGCTCGAGTGATCTCTAGCTGACAAGCATGCAAAACGATGGCAACAAGTGGCACCTTGTGAAAGATGGCGGCCACCAGGTCAGTGATGGACCTAAATTAATGTTGACGGCAGTTTTGTACTTAGATTCAGGTCTCTTTCTCTTTCTCTTTAATTTTTCAATCAATTTTTTGTTTTATTTTTTTCAACGATCACTATTTATTAGACTAATAAATTATAGCAAAAAATTATAAAACCGTAGGCTAAAAAACACGCCTTAAATCAGGCGAGTTCTAATGTAGTTAATTTGTAATTCTAAGGGAGAAGTGATGCTATCGTATTGGCGGGTAATTTTCTAGTGCACCTCGGCGGAGAAGGCGAAACTTATTGCTTGCGGTGAGGGGCTGAGCTCATGCAACAATGGTTTCAAGGTCAAGTGTTGAAGTATAAGTAAATTGTCCATATTTCCTTATCAGCTGAAATTTTTTGATGAATTGGCTGGTACATATAACTTAACATGGTATCAGAACTGAAAAGTCCTGAATTCAAGACCCAGCTGATGTAATTAAAAAAATAATTGCAAGTCCACTTCTTTTCCATACCTTAGGGCTGAGAGAGGCTACATGTCAAAGGGAGTGTTAAAGTAAAAGTAAATTGCATGTCCTATTTGTTTGGATATGGGTAGGATACACTAACGCAAATTAAAATTTTCTACCGCATAAATCAGAAAACCATGCGAGTAAGAAATCACAGATCATTACCACTAGACGCACAGTGCAGTGAAAGTAGAGTTGAAGTACCCGATTTAACAAAGAGTGTGTCGATATAGTAGAAGTAGTCGATCATCCTCCAGCCAACCGTCTCCCCCTTGTGATCGTCCTGATCAACGCCGCAGTCGTAGCAACACCTCTACCGAAGTCCACACGTCCAGAGATGGAACACCGTGCATCAGCGTGATGGCACCAGCGCGCACGACAGAGATTATGAGAGGTGACGGTTAGAGTTTTGATGAGTGTATTTCGGGATATCTCTCTCAGCCCCATACATCTTCTTATATAGCCTCCAATCGGATTCTTATCCGATACGAGTAGAGATCATATCCTACTTAAAGACTGTCATCCGAACTTTTATCGTTCTAGTCCATTAGTGTAACCCTATAGATTCATTTATATTTGGCCATGGGCCAAAAACTTTTTCTGGTCCATAAGTCGGTAGCCGTCCCTAGCAGGACATAACAACTTCCAAACATCCATAAAAATCATATCAGACAAACCTATATAGTGCTTTTGTACCGATTCCTTTGCCTTATGATACCAGATCGAATTCAAGACAAGAAGCGTACCATTCTATGATAGTTCGATTCTTAACTCAAACCTATAGTGGATTACTCAGCTGTGATTGACTCCTCAACCACATTCGGCATGGCTAAGCGCTTTCTTAATCCAACCACATCAATGGGTTAGAGATATCTCTTCTATTATAAGAGGAGCAAATTTTATCTTGATTGCTCATATTTCTCCGTATGTTTTATAGTAAATCTGAAAGTTATCTTTATAATCACCTAATCATGGATTAGTGTTTGGTAACTGCTATGTAAACTATTACATATGTTGAAAACAATGACGATCTCAGGTCTAATGATCCTACATATACTATGTATGAAATCAACTGATGACACTTAAGAATATCATAGTTCTCGTAGTGTCTTATGGTGGATCAATCTAATATCATATTTTCTAACATATGTCCACATTATTAATTTGATATTTTATATCCATGATCCGTGAAACATGATCATCAATTAATATATGTGCTGATCTATAAACCATAATGATATATGATCATAGATAATTTAGAATAATATCAAAACATAAACAAAGAGTTCAATGAACAAGTTACATACTTGTTGATCAATATAAATAATATTTATTTAAGGGACAAAATAGCATATTATTTAAAAGATCATAAATATAGAAGTGATACAATCATCTCTATGATTACCTCTAGAGTATATCACAAACACCATCTTTTCTCATCAGCTTTGCCTTTTGGGTAAACTGGCTAGTGCACGCAACTCAATCAAATGCATCCTTCCAGGTGCAGATATACAATCAGCATAATACAACAAAGACAAAATCATAACAGAAAAACTAATCTTGGGTGGACTCCCCTTTCTATATTTATAAGATCTGTTTCTATCTGTTAGAAATGTAGGCAATATTTTAATTCCAAAATTTAGTAGGAGACAAAAATAATATACTAGTGATGCACAACTAACTACCAACAGTAGGCTACTCATCATACTTCAGAATATACGCAAGAAAAAAATAGTATCAAAGTCGTACGTACATACGAACGACTTACTGTTGGGCTTGATGAAGAACAGGAAGCCGCGCAGGCGTGATGCAATAAAGGCTCGATGTAGTGCAGGATGTAGTAGGAGCGGTCGCGCAGATGCGCTGCCCAGAAACCTTATTGCCGCCGCATGCAGGTTCTCTTTGTGACAATGGTTTAGAGATCCCGCTCTCCTCTCTTCCCGGTGCACGCCGAGAAGAAAGGTCGACGAGGTTTGATTGCTCAATACTTCGTACAAGAGTGGAAGAAGACAATGGGAGAAAGGAATGGAGGAGTTCAGCCTCGAACCTGGACGTCTCCAGGCCTTTTATAGATGTGCTAATTACTCTCTAATAACTAACGCCATTAGACTAAAATAATACTCAAGTAACTGACTCCATTATTCACTGGTAACTGTTTGTATTCAAATCAAATATTTAAGCAGTCTCATTACCAGTCAAAAGTAGTAACCAACTCTATTATTCACTGGTAACTGTTGATATTCAAATCAGATTAATGAAAATTAAACAGTCTCATGTCCAGTCAAAGAAAAAGAGACGATATAAGGTTTAGCAAAAACAAGGTGGACATGGTCTGCCAAGTGGCGCGCCACATCACGGTGCGGCCGCGCGTCACAAGTTCGAGGCTCAAGTCACGTGATTTTCATGCGAAAATACGCGAATACGCGCGCGCGTGTTTAGCCAAAACCATCCATATACCATCCACTTCCATAATTCAAGGAGTGGCATGGACTCCATATTATAAATTGATCTTCTCCATTTTATCTAAGCAATATGGTACTAAACCTTACATACTTTGGAATTAAAGAAAATAGATCTCAATTATGAACCTAATTCCAACACTATCTATAAACAAGGATACGATCTATAAGCTAAGGAAGATACATCTACCTGGACGTGTATATTTCAACACCCAGCTGTGTTGGAGACGGACTGCTGCTCTTGTGTGGTCAGTCTATGCTGTCCTCCTGAAGACCGTTCCAACGCTAGGAAGAGATCAGAATACAATAGGGTAGCCCATGAACTTTGTTAACATGGTCGCCGTGAGGCTTCTACGGCAGTTTGGTTGTCAGGTATCATTCCTAATTAGATGGAACACTTGGTGCTCGAAGATTGTTACCCTACCCTCGATCATTAAATAAAACATCTCTTTTTTTCCCTAGCATAAAAAGGCCTGTGAAACGTAACCGTCGTGCTAAACGCGGCTGCAGATGCGAGAGCAGGTACTACCTTTATTAGCGGCAAAATAAAAGCGCGATTGAAACATGGGCACCAGCCGTCGGGGCATGCCGTGGCGCCCTCCTGGCCTGTCGCTCGGTGAACAGCTCAACACAAGACCTTTTTTTTTTTTGGGCGAGGGGCATACTCACTTTGAAGTTTGAACTAATGATATCGGTAATTAGTTTTTAAATAAAATATTTTGTAATATAGAGTTTATAAGTTAATTGTAACAAACATTGTTTTAATTTTATCTACAATCGTACGTGAGGATCTCTTTCTGTACGCTGCTCTCTTGCGAATAGATAGAATTCAAAATTTTGAACCAAAAATTATAAATCATAGTCTAAAAAATCTCACCTTATATATATATATATATATAGGAAGTCTCTTTTCTACACCCGAGTGTAATTACACCCTATGTCGTATCTCATACCGTAGGGAATATCTCGCGTAACGGAGAGTATGTACGTATAGTATACGAGTATTTAATATCATTTAGGTGGTATGAATAATTTTTCAGAGGTGGTATGTATATTTTTTAGACATACTCTTTTTTATGTGCGTATATGAAGGTACTTATAAAATACGCTAAAAACTATGAACTTTCTTACAATTTTTTATATGGTTCACATTGAAGTATCTTATAATTAATATACGAATATATCCAAAGTGATAAATGAGTATTTCAAATTCGTTTAGGTGGTATATTAGATGTGGATATAATTACACCCGGATATAGAAAGTATTTTTCCTATAATGTGTGTGTGTAAATATCTAAACTGCACACACACAAAATTGAGATTTCTTGATCCGTTCTAAGAACTACATTCAAGCTCTACGTAACCTTTATTAGGATACGCCGGTAAAAGTTAATGGTCAAAATCTGTCGGCGCAGCTGCGCCCGTCTCCCCGTAAAACCGCGCCCTTCCCGCCAAACGCGGTCGCCTCCCCCGATTCTCTCGCCTCGCAACACCTCGCGGTCGCTCCCGATGCCCCGTCTCTCACCTACACGAGTCCACGACGCCGGGGAGTCCGTTGGGTGTGCGGCAACGGCCAGACCAAGCGAGTGCCGGCGCGGCGCGGCAGCTTTTGGGTCATTCGGGAGTCCCCTCCCTCCCCTGCAGAAGCATGGCGGTTTGTTAGTTGGCCAGCGCTGAGACGGCGATGCAGAAGGCCAGCAAGGGAGCATCGGCAAAGCTGAGGCTAGGTATTGTCGACGGTGCTTTGGTGAAAGGTTACTCCATCCAATTCATTGCTTAGGCTCCGTTTGGCCGAGCTTAGCTTTTATTTTTGGCTTCCAAGCCTAGCTTCAAGAGACGAAATTTAGACGTTTGTAGCAGCATCACGCGAACAAATTCTACAGCTAGCACCGAGCGCCAAAAAATTCCATCTCTGACCCCGACGCACCGCACGATCGAACATCCGAGCGCACGTTCCTTCCGGCGCCGACACCTGTCCGGTCGTGCGGTACCGGACCGCACGATCGGTGCTACAGTGTGGTCGTGCGGTACCGGACCGCACGACCGGACTGTGCTCGCGTGTTCCTTTTCTTCGCTGCCGACTGGACGACCGCGCGTCATTCGCACCGAAAGAAGCAGCGCGCTGGCTCGTCGCTTGCACACACGTCAGATGTGCAGCATATGTGTATGGCATGGCCCCTCTCCTTTTTCTCAACACACATGCGTAAAGGCTGAAACAATAGCGTGAGGGAGGGAGAAGAAGCTCATTTGGCTCAGTTGTAGTTGGAGTTCAGCGAGAGTGAGGGAGGCAGTGAAGAGAAGTTAGTGAAACCACGTAGTTTAAGTTGTTTTCGTTTAGAATCAAGAGATTTAGCAAGTACAAAAGTTGTAGATCGCCTGGTGAGCTTCAAGAAGAGGTAAGTTTTGTACCCATGCAATTTATTTTTATGTATGTCATTAGTCCATAATTAAGCAAACCATCCTTTGTTAAGTTGTTTTTGTTTCGAATCAGGGGATTTGGCAAGTACAAAAGTTGTAGATCGCTTTGTGAGCTTCAAGTAGAGGTAAGTCTTGTGCCCGTGCAATTTATTTTTATGTATGTCAGTAGTTCATAATTAAGCAAACCGTATTTCTTTAATGTTATTTTATGTTAATCTTTGAAACGCTATATGTTAAGCAAACCGTAGAGGTAAGTAGAGGTATTGTTTAGTATATGTAATGTTGTGCTTTATTTGTAGTGAACATACGTATTGAGTTCTCATATTTTTTTGTGAACATACGGTATGTTAGGCATGATGTATTTTTCCATATGTAATGTAGTTTCATTTTGTGAAAAAATATGAACTTGTAAATGTGTAGACGTTGAGAAAGTACGTATTTATGTTAGAGCATTTGTAGGTGATAACAATAGTAGCAGGATTAGAAATATACAATTAGTACGCTTAGGGAAGTATACATTGCGGTAGGTGATAACAATAGTAGTACGATTAGAAATATACATTGCGGTAGGTGGTAAAAATAAATTTGGTACAGTAGAATTAAAATACAATAACAGTAATACAATGTATAGTACAATTAAATAAATTCTGTATGTAGTAAAAGTTAGAAAAGAAATGTTATAAAATTAGTAATTGATTTTTTGCAGTAATCTAGAAAACATGCAATAAAAACTAAAATATAGATTGAGAGCTAAAAATTTTATTAATCGATATTGTAGATTATAGGAAGGGTACAAAATTAACATGTAAATCTGAAAGTACGGTAGTGGGGGTTTGATGGTATGATTATTGCATGTTGTGTACTAAGATGGTTGATTATGCACTTATGTTAGGTACGCCATGGCTGAGATTCAAGACTTGTTCATATTCTACGGCAGTGGTCTCGTACGTGACGGACCGTATGGGGCGGACATGTCAAAATGTCACCGGACCATGATCCGGGCACCGGGTCTGAACGCCATGAGCTTGTCTGAGCTACGGAGGTCTGGCCGTTCGGCGTTCGATCGGTACACCGCAAGAAAGAAGTTACGGATCGAGGCATTCTATGCCTCAACGGTGGGTGATGCAGGGGAGAGCATGTGGCAACTTCTGAAGGTGACCAATGATGCATCATGGGCCAACTACATGGAGGTCGTGTGCAATCCTGATGCTGAGATATATGGCAAGCCAATGGTGTATGTGGAGTTCGTGGAGAGGACAGAATCATCCGGACAGGTTGGTTATGATGCTGCTGGTGAAGATGTAGTACCTGCGGGAGAACATGTGGGTGAGGAAGTGGGTGATGAAGACCTCAGGAGGCGTGCGGACAATTTTCAGGCCAACGAAGGTGTGGAGGAGATGTGGTGGGCCGCCCATATTGACTGTCATGAGTACCTTGCGGATCAGGTGGAAGAAGTGGGGAGCGAGGAGGACGAGAATGTGGAAACAGACAGTTCCGGAGAGGACGACGATGGCGAAGGCGAAGTTACAAATGGAGGGGTGGTGGGTGGTGTTGTGACCACGACGCGTTGCGTCGTGTCGCCCAAACGGATGACAACGTAGCGGCATCCCTAGTCTTTGCCACAAAGCGGAGGAGGCGAGAATGGGGTTCAATGAGGCCACACTCATTTTGGGGCGAGCTTGATAATAAGAGTCTTTGCTCCAAAGAGCTATTGCTAGATATGCCGTGAACATTAGCCGGACGTATCGGGTGCACAGATCAAACCCGGACACGTACATTGTGAAGTGTGTCAACGGGTCCTGTCCTGGCAAAGTTCGTGCACAGCGGTACAAGGGCGCTGGCACGGTGTTTCGGATAACGGTGCTACATGATCACAGTTGCGAGCTTGTGGGGCCAATACATAGGCACCGCAACATGACATCATCTTATGTTGCGGAGCTGGTGAGCCACCTCATCGTGGCAGATGTGTCCATTTCTCCAAAGGTTCTAATGGCAGAGGTAGCGAATATGGTGGGATTTCAAGTCAGCTACAAGAAGGTATGGCGGGCGAAACGAAAGGTGTCGCACTGTATGTTTGGGACTTATGAGGAGGCGTACGACCTGGTTCCAAGAATGCTACAGCAAATTGCAGAATCAAACCCAGGCACGTACATTAACAGGCAGGAGAGAGTGCATCCTATAGAGGGCCCGAATTGTTTTATTCTTGATAGAGTGTTCTGGGCCTTCCATCAGGCGATTGAAGGGTTCAGGTGGTGCCGTCCAGTGCTAACGATGGACGGGACGTTCCTATCGGGCAAGTACAAGGGTACTATCCATACCGCAGTTGCAGCTGATGCAAATGACCAGTTACTCCTAGTGGCATTTGCAATTGTGGAGAATAATATATTGGTCTATATGAATTTTCTTTTCCAGAATTATTGGGCTCTTTTAAGTCAGTTTTTCAGCTAACTTTTGGAGCTCAAATGGAATGCATAAACTTTCACATAATTTTTAGCATTTTTCTGATTTTTATATCTTTTAATGCGCTCATAATCTTAGGTAGTCATAATTATGACTTTTCATCCTCACATATTGGTCTATATGGACAATTTTTTTCAGAATTATTGGACTCTTTTAAGTCAGTTTTTCAGTTAGTTTTTGAAGCTCAATTGGAATGCACAAACTTTCACATAGTTTTGAGCACTTTTCTGATTTTCATATATTTTAATGTGCTCATAATCCGAGGTAGTCATAATTACGACTTTTCATCCTCAGATATTGGTCTATACGGACAAATGTTCTCAAAATTATTGGACTCTTATAAGTCACTTTTTCAGCTAACTTTTTAAGCTCAATTGGAATGCACAAACTTTCACAAAATTTTGAGCACTTTTCTGATTTTCATATCTTTTAATGTGTTCATAATCTAAGGTAGGCATAATTATGACTTTTGATCCTCACATATTGGTCTAGATGGATAAATTTTCTCACAATTATTGCACTCTTCTAAGTCATTTTTTTACCTATCTTTTGAAGCTCAATTGAAATGCAAAAACCTGTAAAAATGCTACTTATATTGCAATGTCCAAGCCTACAACAAAACTATCATAAGTTTGATTTTTACAAATATTGTAAATATCTTTTTAAGTACGTAATCAGACTCCAAAATTAATCATATGTATCAGTTTTCACTTTTTTATAATTACATTAAGATGACATAATTACTATCAAACTTCATGTGTTCAATATGTTTCAAATATTTTTTCAGATAGTTGTTACAATAAAATTACACAAGCAGTAAACTGGAATGTACATAGAATTCATATGTTTCAAACATCATTTCATATATCCAAAATTATTTTTATTCTAAATATAAACTTACAAATACATATAAATTCTATACGCTTGGGGAAATATAACTTTACATATACATATAAATATGATATGTAAAATTAATTCTACACATATCTAAAATTTTATTCATTCCAAAAATTAATTATATACATGTAAATATTTTCTAAATACAACTTCATAAATACAATTTTATCCATTACAAAATTTAATTCTATACATGTAAATACATACGGTCGGAGGCCTGGACGCGGGCTCGGTGGCAGTCCGGTCGTGCGGTACCGGACCGCACGATCCGGCTAAGCTACTGGTGGTGGTCGCGATCTTCGACCGCACGATCGCGATCAGAGCACCGGTCGTGGTCGGTCCGATACCGCACGATCGACAGTGTCGGCGCCGGAAGGGTCGTGCGCTCGGATGTTCGATCGTGCGGTGCGTCGGGGGGCCAGAGATGGAATTTTTTGGCGCTCGGTGCTAGCTGTGGAATTTGTTCGCGTGATGCTGCTACAAACGTCCAAAATTCTCAAGAGACTAGGAAATTCCGGTTTCAAATAGCGTTGTTTATTATGGATTCGGCTTTAAATTCGTAGTTTATATTTGGACTTCGAAACCCACATATTTGGCTAAAAAAATAACTTCAAAGTAAAAAAATAGAAGCTGAAGCCCGGCCAAATGGAGCCTTGCTGAGAAATGATTGTTGTTGCATAAGTATAGCTAATTTAGGGGGCGTTCGTTTTAGCGATAGCTTTTGGCTGAAATTTCACTGTAGGTGGCTTTTTTACTGTAGTTGATTTGACTTTTTAGACATAATTAAAATTAAAAAATATAAAAATAGAAAAAATATGTTAGCCCATCACGGACAATGCAAAGGAACATAGGAAAAAAAGAAAAATGCAAAAAAGCCAAAAAAATCTTTAAAAAAATCAGAAAAAGGCGAATTACTGAATAGTGAAAAAAAACTGAAGCTAGAAGTTGAAGCTGAAAAAAAGATGAAACGAGCGGGGCCGACATGCGGTTGTGCGTCTGGTAAACATGTTCAGAAACAACATAATGTGGTTCATTTTGTTTAGGAGATGCCGCATTGTTACCCCTTCAATGTTGCGGGCTTTTGTCTCACGAGATACACTTGCTACAAGTATTAAGTTACATACATCAGATAGTTTATCCAAAAGTTTAAGCTAATGAGAAAAGGTGGGTAATTCACTTATATTTCAACACTCTCCTTTATGTGTGGGCTCGCTTAAGCCTAAGATGTGGAATAGAAGTAGGCTACAATTATTTTTTTAATTGTATCAATCGGGTCTTGAACTCAAGATCTCTTGGCTCTGATACCATATTAAGTTGTATACACTAGCAGTAAAACATGTACTCACGTGTCATCATGCCAGATCATCATCGCCGGTCCCATCGTCTGTTAGTATGAGCCATTGCACCACCAGGAGCGTACCGCCTTTAGTCATGTTCGCGTTCTTCATGAACCGATGTCATCACAATGCACATATATTTTTCACCAAGGGATTACTTACCTATGTTTTCATGGAGCTCAGATCCAGCCTAAATGTTCGCATTGCCGACGCTCAGACTGCGGAGACGTGTTAGCTTAACCCTTTTGTTATCGAACACCTCGCCTCCTCATACTTTGTGCTCAACTTCTTGAGTTCACATTAATCTTATATTGTGTTCACATTAGTCTTGTGTTCACATTAGTCTTATGTTCACATTAGTCTGTATTCCCATTAGTCATATTAGCCTATATATATATGTGTAACTCTTTTGTGAGTTGAATAGATGAATACATAGCTGATTGCCCCAAATATTTTATACTAGGCTATATATATGTGTAATCTTTTGTGACTTGAATTAATGAATTATATCACGTTATTACCCCAAATATTCCACGCTCTATGGTATCAGAGCGGTGCTGCTCTTGAGCCGCAGCCTCCATAGTTTCCCGCTGCGCCGCCCCCTAGGAGATGATCTCGTCTCCATAATCTCTCCTGGGGCTGCGCAACCTATAGTTTAAGTTGTGTCACCGATCATCCGATCGACTACAATTAGAGTTTTTTCGGTCATTTTCAGATTAGGTTTTCTTTACTTTTTCGATTATAAATCGGTTTGCGTCACCCTACTGACCCGTCGATGTTCCTCGGCTCCGGACTTCATCTCCTTGGCTTTGACCTCTTTGACGCCTCCTCTCCTCCGATGATGTCATGGTGTGACGCGATGGGTTTGTCGACATGGCCCTCCCTTCGCGGCCTTTTGAGCGCCCCATCTATCAACTTCATCATGCCAAATCATTATCACCGGCCCGTCATTCGCGAGCAAGAATCGTCGCATCACCGGGAGCACGTCCCCTTGGTCATGTCCACGTTCTTCATGTACCGACGTCATCACAGTTCGCAGACATCTTAACCAAGGGGTTGCCTACCTCTGTCTTCATGGTTCGTATTGCCGACGCTTAGACTGCGGGGACATGTTAGCTTGACTCTTTGGTTATCGAACGCCTCGCCTCCTCGTGCTTTGTGCTCAACCTCTTGAGTTCACATTTAGTGTTGTGTTGTCTTCACATTAGTCTTATTTTCACATGAGTTATGTGTTTCTATTAGTCAAGCTAGATTATATATATGTGTAACCCTTTGTGACTTGAATCAATGAAATACATAATGTGATTGCTCCAAATATTCTACGCTCTCAATCAATGATTTACCCAGCGATCTTCGCTTAAGTTCTACCGTATACATGCATATGGTGTGAGTTTGAGTACGTCCTCCAATTTTGTCCTGTTCGTTTCAGCTTTTTTTTTCAGGTTTAACTTCTAACTTCAGTTTTTTTTCACTATTCAGTAATTCATTTTTTTCTGAATTTTTTTAGATTTTTTGGATTTTTCTTTTTTTCTTGTATTCCTTTGCATTATCTGTGATAGGTTAACATATTTTTTTTCTATTTTTTAAATTTAATTATGCCTAAAAAGTCAAATTAGCTACAATAACAAAAGCTAGTTACAGTAAAATTTTAGTTAGAAGTTAAAAGCTATCGTTATTTGGAACGTCTAAGACCTGTTTAAGTTTTACAAGAGTTTTTATCATTTTTTCTATTGTGTTGCAAGGTACGCAAAGTCAAACCCCACTAATCCGCCGTTGGAAATCACGGGATTAGGCGCGTCGGCGCAGCGTCCACTCCCATATAAAAAAACCGGCTCTTAACCGGCTAATCCACCACCAGTCCACAAGCCACCTCAACTCTTTTTTTCCTTCTTAACCCCCGTCCGGCTCCAGCCCCTGCGCTCTCCACCACCACTTCTCCCCTCTCCCATGCCCGCCGGAGCCCAGCGCAGCCCCGACCGCGACCGCGAACACGGACAACCCGAGCCCTGCTGACCACGGCATGGCGAAGCCGACGCCGGTGGCGACGGCGGAGGAGGCGGCGGTGCTGCGACGCCGGCTGCGGCGGCTTGTCGCCGCCGTGACGGCCGGCGGCGTGGACGGGGACGCCTTCGACGAGGCGGCGTCGGCGCTCGCGGCGCTGAGGGACGCAGAGCTGGGCCGGCGGAAGGATAGTGCCGGCGGTGGCGGCGGCGCGGGCGCCGGGGGGAAGAGGGCGGCGGTGCCGGAGCAGTTCCTGTGCCCGATCTCGTCGGAGATCATGAGGGATCCCGTCGTCCTCGCATCCGGCCAGGTAATCTGCCTTCCTGTGGTTTCCGTCCTGGTGGGGTTGGATTAATTGACCGCCACCCATTGGCGGTCAAAATCGGTTCGTGGTTTGGTTTTGGGTGGTTAATTCGGTCAATCGCCGTTCTTGAATTCGCCACTTCGTCGTAGTTTCGTAGAGGAATTAGTGGAGCGCGTTTAGTGGTAACTGCGATTTATCGGATTTGTTTTTATCAATCGAGTTGATAAAATTAACCTGCTTGCTTGTGTCGTGCTCGGTTTGGTGTGTTCCTTGTACCAGCTGTTCTTGAGTAATCTCTGTTGCTTCTCTCTAAGCTTGTCCCCCTTTGTCCTGCCCTCTTGAATTCTCGGTGCTTCTAGTACGTCTGAATCGTCGAACACGAGTAATTAATTCTGTGGTGTACGAGCTTGGGATGATATCACCTGTCCTTTTCGTGGTTCGGACAGTCTTGCCTTTCTTTATTTTTTTTGCTGACTTATTGTTTTTCTGTACGCACTTTCTGCTCGTGATGCGCCGCTCTTCCGTGATGCGATTGCGGTTGGTTTGTTTTCTCCTTGGGTTTTACAAATAGTTCCTTCCACAAATTTCTGTCACTTTTTTCTGGGCTATCGAATTTGATACAGTAGGATTTGTTTTCTTTTGTCCTTTTGATTGTTCATATTGCCGCGAAGATTAGAACATTCTCTTTCGGTGCTTCTGTTGGTTCTGGAACCTGTGTTCTTTATGTTTTTTGCCTTGCCTTTTAATTGTCGAACATTCTTCATACAAGGGGTGGTAAATTAGCCTGTTTGTGTGTGAGTAGGAAATCACTACTATCTACTTTCTTGATTTTATTTAGTTCTTCAATCTGCAAAAACGTGTCATTTCTTTTGGTAAAATTACCACTGAAATCAGTGAAACAGTTATTGTTTATGTGTCATATTGCTTGTACTTTCTCTATGATAAGTCATAGGCAATGAATCCACATGGTGTTTCATCCTCTTTGCTACACAACCGTGTGCACAAAGTCATGTTTGTTTCTGTTCCATTTTGTAAGATAACGTACTACAAGATGAGACCCGGTTCTTATTGACTGCATTCGAAATCAGGAGTATTTATTATGTGAATCGCGAAAATTAACTTCAGATGCATATTGATCTGACACACCATGCTAGGACCATGCGAATTGAGTTATTGCTATTGCCACGTTTGCTTGCTGTTTCTTTGCCTTTCTTCGCACTGGCAAATCATCAAAGATTCAGCTTTTATGGTTTTGGATTTGGTTATCATCTTTCTGTCGGTGTGATGTAAGTGACGCATGAATTGAACGATTGTTTCAGCTATTTTTGGTCAGGTATTTGGTGCCATGGTACTAGTACTTGTTTGCTGTAATTTTCTTGCGCAGCATTAACTTGGGAGTTTGTTTTATTTCTAGCTGTTCTTAGTGATTGTTTTAATTGCTTCATAAGCGAAGTAAGAGTAACATCTTTGCTAGTTTCAGCTGTTAAATTCTGCAAGGGAGTGAATCTACCTGCAGTGATTGCTTATATTTGACTTGTAAGTATTATGTTGATTTCGTAAAGAAATTAGTAACTCCTAAGGTTTTTAGCTCTGGGATTATGTCTCCCTTTCAGAGATGTGCTGTATTCCACACTAGCACTGCATTACTGGCCTAGTCCTACCTTGTCGGCGTGTCTTAATCAAATTTATATTCCGTTGTTCAGGAAAATAGGTCAATTTAGACTCTTGAACAAAGTTCCTGTTATACCAACTTCATTTTCCCGCGGTCCCAGATTTGGCACTGTGCATCGAGGATTGATAGGCTTTCACAAAATTCTCTTTATAGTAACTCCCTACTTCCCATGGTCCCTGATTTTGACATTGTGTGTTGATGCATTCATAGTCTTTTGTTTTTCATGAATTGGAATGAAATAATTGTTTACGGGTAATGATGAATCAATCAGTATGCTACTTAGGGATCACGACATATGCTTACTGAAAAGTTATGTAGCTTACGAATATGTTTGATCAGTAGTCGCTGTCTTCACGGCTGCAGTGACATATAAGTTCCAGTTGAATAGTCATGTTATTAGTCATGTGCGAGAGCTTTTTCCTTTTGTTTCAATATGCAAGAGCAAGCTTGAGATAACTATTCAACTATTCTACTTTCCCTGCAGACATATGATCGCCGCTTCATTCAAGAATGGTTAAGTGCTGGAAACCGGACATGCCCACAGTCTCAGCAAGTCCTTTCAAATACAATTCTCATCCCAAACCACCTTGTTAGAAGCATGATCTCACAGTGGTGCACAGGGAATGGGATCACTCTGCCACCACTTGAGAACCAAGAGGAAGATTTAGTTACCAACAACGAGCGAAAGGCATTCAGTGAAGTATTTGACAGGATCTCATCCTCGTCAACGATATCCGAGCAGAGGCAAGCTATTAAGGATCTCCGGCTTCTGACTAAGCGCAACAGCTCACTCCGAGCAGTCATTGGAGAGAAGCCAGATTCCATCTCACAAATGATTTCCCTTGTCTCCAACCCAGAATTTGAAAACAATGCAGAAGTTCTAGAGGATACAGTAACTACAATTCTGAATCTTTCTATTCATGAGAGCAATAAGAAGATCATTGGAGATGACCCAAAGGCAATCCCATTCCTTATGAGGGCTTTACAGTCGGGAACTATGGAGGCCCGCAGCAATGCTGCAGCTGCCATCTTCAGTTTGTCAGCTCTCGACAACAATAAGGCGAAGATTGGTGAGTCAGGTGCAATGAGGCCTTTGGTCGATCTTCTTGAACAAGGCAGCATGATAGCAAAGAAAGATGCGGCATCAGCTATTTTCAATCTTTGCATGTTGCACGAGAATAAATCAAGAGCTACAAAAGGCGGAGTTATTGATGTGACGCTGAAGGCCATCTGCGATGAGTCACTCATTGATGAATCCCTAGCCATCCTCGCTCTGCTATCAAGTGACCATGAGACAGTGGAGGAGATCGGTGAGACTGGTGGTGTGCCTTGCATGCTCCGAATTATAAGGGAGGATCAATGCAAGCGTAACAAAGAGAATGCGGTAGCTGTTCTCTTCTCGATCTGTATGTACGACCGCACAAAGCTGAAGGAAGTTGTGGAGGACGAGAACTTGAATGGTTCGCTGGCCTGGCTTGCACAGAATGGCACTTCAAGGGCGCGGAGGAAGGCTGCTGGGATCCTCGACAAGCTAAGGAGGACGATGCACAACACACATTACTCCTGTTAGCGCTGGCGATAAATATGTAATTAGGAGAATAAGGGGGATGTTCATTGGGTGTATATATTGAGCTGCATATATAGCTACTCTTGGTTTGGTACATAAGATTACAGTATCAGAGTAAGTAGTGGAGGTGATGCCTTTTCTAGTGGAAGAGTTGTTTCCCGTTCATGTGAAATTTGCTGTACGTGTTTCTGCAGAGCTTTGCCATCTGATCCTGAAGGCTGAAGCACATCTGGTGCTATAAATTTTGCTCAAATCAGATTGGTTTTATTTGATCATGCCTATTCTATCAAAGTTCAAACCTTTCATGCAGATACGACGATGAATAGTAACTGCATCTTCGCGTTGCAACTTCCATGTCCGCAGCCAGTAGTAGGTTCAGAAGAGGCATCGATGATTCATGTGTTGTCGATCATCATCTCTGCTGATTTCTAAATGCTTGCAGTCATTTTTCATCAGGCTGTCGCCGAGCTTTTGACTGATAGTCCGATACACTGTCGTGATCAGGGGTCATGGTCACCGGACAGTCTGGACCTAGCTGAAAATGTCAAGTCAATTAGTCTGATTGGAGGTCCCAACCCCCAGCCAAGGTCCTAGGGTGACATAGCACATCGCATTATTTGTGTCACTGTCATTCGTTTGTTGTTTCCATTCCTTGAGTGCTAAACTGGCTCCAAATAATTCTTTTGCTGTTCCTGGGGCATGCTTCATCGATCCCTCTAAAAACAAGTGGACGACTTTGATCCCACTCTGAGGTCTGAACCATAGCGCATAGCTAGTCGTAACGGCTCTATCCTATTTGATTCCTCCCTTGGAGTTAACATGACATCACGGACCATATAACAATCTGGTACCTTGCTTGTGCCAAGTGTGATTGAACGCAACATCATCACCACTTTTTGAGCCCTGTGAAGCCCATAGTTTATCCAGCGTTCATGCTGATAATTAGGCCCCGTTTGGAACTGCGAAGTTTTCCGATCATATGAGAATTGAACAGTTTTGTGTAAAACTGTTCTGAACGGATCTTAGATTTGCTCTTTCTCATGTTGCTGTCATTGTCCTCAAGTTTAACTGACAGTAAAAAACAGGCTCCATTTGAAACATAGGAAAATTTCTCGATTCTTGCAAAAATTGAACTGTTTTCTGTGTTATTCAAAAAAAAAAAACTATGAAATTCCTGCGTTTCACACGACGCCTTAATATTTCACAAAATGAGAGTTTATTATAGAGTTAAATGAATCATGATGATGGGCTGGGCCTAGAAATATTTCAGGTCGACTTCGGCAATTTGGGCCTCTCATTGAACCGAGCTGGGTGCGTTTCCATATCGGACGCAGCCTTTGGGCTTCTACCCGCCTTTCGTCAGGTCTAAGCTAACACCGACCTTTACATTTTGCTGGGCAGTTAGTGAAGTGTCACTTGCTCGTGATCTTGAGATTTCTTTCCGTTTCACTCCATTTTCTTTTTCCATCTATGTCGAGTTACTCATCATTCTTGTTGGCATAACAAAGTCGTAAGTCATTGGATGAAACGAAAGCTCCACAGGAATCTACTGGTCCTCGATACAGGTAGATAAGTGAGATTGAAGTGATGCTATTAATCGATTGATTAGTTCTGCATGAGTCCTTTTTAAAGGGTGGTTCTGCGTGAGTTAAAACACGAGGCTTGTCTTATCTCTGCATAGTCATTTTCGTCATCGATCTGTGGAAGTAACTGCAAACAAAAAAAGCTCGGTACATTTACATCTTAGACACTCGACTGGCATGTTCAATGGATAATGCATACTTGGTCAGTAACTCAGTATTCACTTCACTCTTTCACTCTTCACTGAATGCGCGCACACACCCAGATCCACAATTTTCTGTAGCATTCAATATTTCTTTTACAGTAGCACTTTTGTTACCCTGTCCAATCAGTGTGGCATCAGAAACACTGTTTTCTTCGAAAGCCACAGTACTATTGAGAGATATATTCCCGCGCTTGTTTTTCAGAAAAAGGAATCTGTCTTGCTGCTTGGAAGGATGTTTGATACGGACACGCTCGGCCCATTACATTCACACCTACACTTAGCTATTTCAGTGACCAGCACATGTTAAAATAAAGGGTGAATTTTTTTGGGCTGATAGTTTATGATTTAAATATTTAAATTTTGACTGTTTGCAAAAAGTAGTACGCAGAGAAAAATAGTTACATACGATTTTGACCGGTATAACTAAATTAAATACACTGTTTACTATAAATTTTCTACTGACCTCAGCTTGAAAAAATGCACCGTTTAAAAATTAGTTACTATAGATAGTACAAACATAAGCCAACTTCAAGCTGAAAAAAATCTACCCTAAAACTATCATCTCTGTTGAGTTTCATGTACTAATCGATTTACCAAAAAGCTCAAGTTAACAAGGAAAGAAGCGCAATATATTTCAACACTCCCCTTCAACACTGCACCTCATGTCTAGGCTCCACTAGATTTAAGACGTGCACTTGACGTGGGTGCAATTATTTGTGTTAGCCAAGTTTTACTTTGGATATCTTTGCTTTGATACCATATTAAGTTTTATGCACTAACCACTTCGCCGAAAAGTTTAAGCTTAGTTTTATGCATAAACCACTTCGCCGAAAAATTTAAGCTGGTGAGGAAATGTATGAAATATACTTTAATAACCTTTAACGTTGTTATATTTGAAAGAAATCAACTATGGCGTTGTACTATGTGTGTAAGTGTGCTGGACTTGATCAAGGCATAGTGAGCCAAAAGAAGACCGTCCTGGGAAGAGAACCGAGCATGGCATCAAACCCCAAGCCCAACTCATCTTTCGTGAGGCGACGGGGAAATGCAAGAAAAGTAGACAAGCAACCACGGCTCACCTTGACACAAGTTGGTCATTGCTTGGTTCACTCAAGCATGGCTTGGTTTGGTCCATGGAATTGATCCCCGATGCATCTACCTAACCAGCCACTGCACAAGATCGAGCCTACATGGGTACGATTTGGTGCATTGCTCTATGCACATCTTCAAGTGTGAAAGTTATCCAAGCCAACAAGGGACATTGTGTGGCGACCCGCGCCGACACTTCCGTTGGTGACGACGCTATTCTGTAGATTATTACCCATTAAATTTTCTCTTTAGCGAGCAGGGGCAGAATCAGGATTTAACTACGTTTTGGACCGAACTCTAACAACTTAAAACTAATACCAATTTACATCCATAACACGACATAACAAAAATACAGCATAATTACATTATTGATATGAAACTTGAGTTCAATGCTAAAGCATAAATCATAATAAAGAAAACATAGCATGATGTCAAAAATATAAACAATGTAACATAATAAAAATATAATTTGAGTACCTAAATTATGAAGATTTGTTATCTATCATATCATGCCATTTCTTCATTGATAGTTGGACATAAATTAGAACCAATAAAGATAACATATGAGAGTAAATCAAATAGGTGTATGAATAAATACGAACAACATGAAGTTGACATTTATAAGAAGCGAACTTACCACTAGCACAAGATAACTATTTCTTACATAACCTTATTCCTTGAAAACGCTCCAAAATATTATCATCATTAATATTTGCAAATATGTCTTGTTCAATATAGCATACCATGGTATAATTCATCCATTCATCTTATTCCGTAAATTAGTCTTAATAATCTTCATAGCCAAAAATGCTCTTTCTACGGTTGCTGTTGCCATCGGTAAAATCAAGACCAATTCAATGAGACGATATATCAATAAAAAAATTGGGTGTCTATCAATCTCAACCATCTTCACAGTAAGATTTTCAAGGTCAGTACGATTTACAAAATCTAGATCACCTCTTACATTAGCAATAAATATACCAAGTTAGTCCTTAAGGACTACACAATCATATTTGAAGAAATCATCACCATACATTCTAGCAAATTCAATTAATTTGTCTTCTTCAAAGTTGGCAAAATAATTCTTTAGATCAAGACAATCAATGCACATCAATAACTGGGTCGATCTTTTGTAAAATGATTATTCATTTCAACAATAATTTGGTCATGCACCATAACAAATATATCATGATAAAAATGGTCGTAGTAAGTTACCATCTGGCCACCATGACTCCTTGAACGACCCCTAACCGGTATTGCATCATTCATATTTGGCACAATGATCTTATGTTGGAGACAAAAGGCATTTGTCTCTATGAAAAGCTCATTCCAACTATCATTTCTTATTATCTCAATTGTCTTCAATGTGGTCCTAATCAGCCCTATTGCATGAACAATGTTTTGATCTTTATTTTGCAAAAACTTTACTTGAAGCCTGGGAGGCGAGCACTGTAGGCCGGGAGGGGGGCGCCAGGGCGGCGTTGGCTGGGAGCTAGGTGGGGCCGGGAGGCGGGGCAGCGCCGGGAGGGGGGCGGGCCGCCAGCGGGTGCCGTTGGCCAAGATCCGAGAGGGGGACGGGGATGTCAGGCTGTGAGTTTCATCCAGCCCAAAGAGGTATTGAAGTGGGGGTATTAAAGCGGGGACGTTTGGACCATCGAACATCCCCGGTGCCGTGGTGGACAGAGTAGCCTATGGGGGTATTGAAGCGGGGGCGTTCGGATCGGTCGAATTGCTTCAGCTGGATGTTCGGACCGTCCGAATGTCCCTGGTGCCGTGGGCTGGTTGGGACGAAGTGGCGACACTACAACATGGCATCATGGGCTATTGGGCTATTTGGGTTGAATTCTAGCAATATTACTCTGGGTTAGGCTGAGAACACCTGGGCTAGATAGTACGTATTTTTTCACGCTCCAAACTTTAGACTACCTTGCTAGGGGCCCTATTCCTCATCTGTTAGCGAGTAATGATCCTAATCAGAATTTTACAGTAGAGAATAGTTAGGAATTCCTAAATTCCGCACCTGTTTAAACCAGGTTGGGGTGTGGGGTCTTGTAACCACTAGGTTTCCGTCTCGCCATTGGAGTTCTTGAATTCTTCAGCCATTGTTGATGAAGGAGTATCCCATTATGGCTGTTATTTATATTAGCCTCTTTCTGATAGAGCCAACAATTCTGTACTCTAATGCACATAAGGAGAAATAGCAAGCAATGAGTACTTTCGTGCTCAGCAAGCCTAGACAGATCGACAGGAGTGGTGGCGTCTCGACAGTTGGCCTCGCCGACGTCGGGGTGGAGACTGGATGCGGCGCTCGGGAAGGTTTTGGTGCGGTGGTGGCTAGGGTTGGGAATCGAAGCTGTGCTGTTTTGAGGGGAGGTGGAGGCATATGTGACCGGAGAGGAGGTGTGGGAACCACTAGAGGATGGAGAAAAAAAAAGTCAAATGTGAAGTATACAATTAAAAAAAGATTTACCCAAGATTGTATTGGAACATAGCTTTGTTCCTCAAATTTCTGGGAAACTTTATGATAGAAGACTAGCTATACCTCTTTTTTGAAGGATTACTAGCTATAATGCTGTACTTGCATTTCTCGATGGACCCAAGTTACGGCATTATTTTGGTGTAAGGAAGGGGAATCGAACTTAGACCTGTTTGGAAAGCGTGATTTTTCTTTTGCAGATTCTTATGTAAATTGAATTGTTTCATATAAAATCCCTCATCTTGTTTGTCTCCCATGAATTGGTCTGGGAATCTAGAACTTAGAATTTAATTCCAAGAATATGACTGTTTGGCTACCACGGGAATTGGAATCGATGATTCTATGGTCCATTCCAAGAGGTAGGATACAATTAATTTCTTTTTTTGGAAGCTGATCGATGCATTAAGGTAGGTTCGTGGGAGAAACAGTAATGATGATTGTTGACGTTGGAATCCTTCGCGAAGAGAATGGCATGAAGGTGAGGTTGGCAGTTTGCTATGGACTGAAGGTTGAGAAGACGACGATTGGACGGCAGTTCGTGTGGGATCTCTTCTTCGTGCAGGTTGCTTGTGTTGAGGAATCCTCGCTGGCGATCAGTCCGAGCGATTCCTCTGCTTAGAATAAGAACGAATCAATTATAGAAGACGACAAAATAATAGATTAAACACAGAGAAATAAAGAGAACTCCTGATCTTTCTTTATTGCTCTCTATTTATAGGGGGTGGTGAGGTGCCCACTACGGATAAGGACTCGTTTAAACGGAGAGGATCCGTTTAAACGGAAGTCCTTATCTTTGTTTCTTAACACTCCCCATTGGACACTCACCCGACATACTTATGCCTCATTAAAACTCCATAAAAACCCAGTGAAAAAAATTTAGAGAAAGAGTACATGATGCATGTCATGCTGCGATGCACGAATTGCCACATTAAAAATCTTGACCGAGAAACTTCAGAAAAGCTCGTCAAGGGAAAAAGAGTACAATTCACCTAACTTCATTCAGTCTTCAGGACTTTTATTCTTTGGGTACTTAATCTTCAGGATCAAGATTCACTAGCGGACTTGAGAGAATTCTCCTCCTGAATTCTGCACTTCTCTAAGTCTCATCATACCAATCCCTCGCACGCACCTTTCAAAGCTAGATGTGGGGAGGGACTTTGTGAATAAATCTGCTAGATTTTCACAAGACTTAGTATGCAGTACTTTAATCTCGTCCATCTTTTGCAATTCATGAGCATAGAAGAACTTGGGGTTGATATGCTTTGTGAGATGACTCTTCACATAGCCCGTTTGTACTTATGCAACGCAAACGGCATTATCTTCATAGATAATTGTAGGGGTTTGCACAATATTCATCCCACATGACTGCTGGATGTGGTGAACCATTCGGCGTAGTCAAGCGCATTCACGTGTAGCTTCATACAACGTTATTATTTCTGAGTGGTTCGTCGAGGTAGCTATAAGGCTTTGCTTAGACGATTTTTAGGAAATTACAGTTCTACCATACAGGAATACATAGCCTATTTGTGACTTTGCGGTATGCGGGTCAGACAGGTACCTGGCATCTGCATAGCCAATCAAGTTCAGATCTTGATTCTTTCTGTAGAACAATCTAAGGTCCTTACTTTCTTGGAGGTATCGGAAGATGTCTTTTATGCACTGCCAATGCCTTTTGGTGGGCTCTACACTGTACCTTGCCAACAGGTTAACGGCAAATGCAATGTCTGGTCTAGTGCAATTTGCTAAGTACATGAGTGCTCCCACTGCACTCAAGTATAGGAATTCCGGTCCTAGGACTTCCTCTCCCTCTTCCCTAGGTCGGAAAGGATCTTTTTCTTGCTATAAAGATCTCCCGATTATCGGTACTTTTGATGGGAATGCTTTCTCAAAGTCAAACCTTTCTAGCACCTTCTGAGTGTAGGTCGACTGATGTACCAAGATTCCTTCAGGGACATGCTACTCAAGCTGCAGGCCTAAGCAAAACTTGGTTTTGCCTAAATCTTTCATTTCAAACTCTGACTCCAAGTAGGAGCTTGCTTCTTTTATGTCTTCCATTGTCTTGATGATATTCAGATCATCTACGTACACTGAGATTATACAGAATCCATTCTAGGATCACCGTATAAAAACACAAGGATAGTTTTCATTGTTCGTGTAGCCTTTCTTGCATAGAAAGTCGCTCAAGCGATTATACCACATTCTGCCAGATTGCTTTAGTCCATACAGAGACTTTCTAAGTTTCACACTGTACAGATTTCTATTTGCTCTGTCTTGGTTCGAGAGAGGAATTCCTTCAGAGACTTTCATATAAATTTCTGAATCCAAGTTACCACAAAGGTATGCACTTACAATATCTATCAATTTCATTTTTAAATTCAGGTTCACTGCCATTGAGATCAAATATATAAAGGTAATTCCACTCATGACTAGGGAGTAAGTTTCTTCATAATCAACTTCAGGATGTTAAGTGAAATCTTGTGCTACCAGCCTTGCTTTGTATCTCACTACTTCATTTCTTTCATTCCTCTTTCGAACAAATACCCACTTGTGCCCTACGGGGTGCACATGGGGAGGTGTGCGTCATACGGGCTCAAACACTTCTCTTTTGTTCAGAGATAACAATTCAGTTGCTATTGTCTTCTTCCAATCTTCCCAATATGATCTTTTCTTACATTCAGCGAGCGATGCATGCTCGGGATTAATATCGATGATTTTGGTAATTTTCTTTGCGAAGTAGATATCGACACTGGCTGTTGTCCTGTTTAGGGACTCTTCCGTGTGCACATAATTTATAGCTATTTCTTCATGAGTTGCTTCTTCTGGAGCTTCACCTTGCGCATCGCTTCTTTCAATTACGGTGGTAAGTCCCTTTAGTTTTTTAGCTCCGATGTGTGCGCACACATCCATACCGACAGGGATATTCAGATCCGGTATGCCCTCTTCTGGAGGTGTCATACTTGTGCCAGGTCTCAGCTGACTCCCCTTCTCATTCTGGGGGACTTGAGTGATCGGCTGTGATAAGTCCTTCTTATCCTTTTTCACCAGGCGTCCTCGGTTACTTAAGATTCGAGGAGCCGGAGTTCTCGTCCTCTTTTTTTCTGAGGCCTCTAGACAAGATTGGGGATACCTTCTGCTTTCTTTGGTATTTCAACCCTCTTCGGTGCAGTGCGTGTAGGCACATGCGACTTAGTCACGCTCTTCAAATCACTAAAGTGATCAGGCAGTTGATTCGCTAATGCTTGCAAATCAATTATCTTCTGGACTTCTATTGTCTTCTGGAGTTCTCTTGTCTTCTGAACTTTTATTGTCTTCTGTACTTCTCTATTTGCTTTACTAGTATGTGGGTCATGTGCAGGAATTCCTGTGGCTTCCCACGTAATTTCCTGATATTTTTCATGAAAGGGTTGATTTTCTCTCCCTAATGTTAGGAAATTATCCTCATAAAAAATACAGTCAGCGAAACGGGCGGTATGCAAATCTCACGATATGGGTTCCAAATACCTGATTATAGATGCAGTCTCACAACCAACGTATATCCTAATCTTACGGAGAGGGCCCATTGCAGTTCGCTGCGGAGGTGGTATAGGTACATAAACCTTGCATCCAAACCTCCTGAGATGAGAAATTTTCGGTGATGACCCTTGCGCTAGTTGCATAGGTGAATGGATGTTGTAGGCCGAAGGTCTAAAGTTGATGAAATTCGCTGCATGTAGGACTGCATATCCCCAACATATAGCTAGCAAATTACAATTCTCTAAGAGGGGTCGGGCAATAAATTTAATTCTTTTGATTAAAACATCTGCCAAACCATTCTGGGTATGGACATGCGGTATCGAATGCTCAATTGTAATCCCCATCGCCACGCAATAATCATCGAATGCTTTTGAAGTAAATTCTCTGGCATTGTCCATTCTGATGGACTTGATGCGATGATCAGGGAACACATTTCTGATGCGAATGATCTGCTAGATCAATTTGGCGAAAGCATGGTTCCTTGTGGATAATAAATCCACGTAGGTCCACTTCGAGGAGGCATCAATGAGCACCATGAAATACCTGAATGGCCCTGAGATGGGCTGAATGGGATCGCAAATGTCTCTCTGGATGCGTTCCAGGAGTGTAGGGACTTCATCCTTCACTTTCAGAGTGGAGGGTCTAATAATTAATTTCCCGGTGGCACATGCAGGGTACACAAAATCTTCAGGATTCGGAACATTCTTCACATTAATATTATGCCCTTGAGAATTGTTAATTATATTTCTCATCATTCTGAGACCTGGGTGGCCTAATCTGTCATGCGAGAGTAATAGTTCGAGCTTCTAAATCACCGTCTTCGGGGCGGTATGCGCAGACGTCTTAATGTTGGTATAATATAGCCACATGTGTTCATGCCATTATAAACTGAATAAATGAATGAATTATTTCAAAATCATCCAACCATTACGAGAAGACAAAACTAAAGTACCATCTATGCAAGTGCTAACTTGTCCATTTAACACAAATGAAATGACAATTAACGTCTAATGCATTCTGTGCATTTAGACGGAGTCAGCTAGAAAATTATCGATTTCTTTGGCTATCTTTTTAGGAGTGACCTTCTCTTCCAGAGAAATCATAGCGGTGGCTGCCTCTAGGTCGTAAGGGGGTGCTGCTGCCGGAATGAACTCAACCTTCATCAAGTTAGACAGCTGCTCAAGATGCTCCCCCTCAACTGCTGCAAAGTGAGCTTCAGGCTGCCCTTTGCCATATACTCATTCTTAAGAATAATGCAGAGATGGTGCCTGAGAAAATGAAGTGCTTAATCATTCTCCTCAGGTGTGGGTTTGGCGTCATTCAGTCCGCCAAGCCTAATAGCCACGCGGAACTTCTTGGCTCCAATCTTGGCTCCAAGTACTATCTCGACGTCGGATGCCCACGTCAGATAGTTTTTTTCCATACTGGACAAGCTTCTCGAACTCCCGGTTCGTGATGCCAGTTATTTACATGTGTATGAATGGATTGAATAAGTTTACTTCATGTAAATATGTTTGGAATAATTTACTACAGGTAAATAAATGGTACAATAGATTCTCATAATGTTTCATAATTTTCTATGCATTTTTCATAAATTTACTGCTAATTTCAGTGATTAAAAGCAATTTAAACAATTACAATTAATCGAAATCAAAAATAAATACAGAAAATACATAGAATAATAATGGCAGAAATAAACAAGCTTCAAATTCTGAAAATAATGCAAAATTCGGATTTCTGAGGCCCTTTTAAGCTAGAATATAAATTTCCAACGAATTCTGTATTTTCTGGGGGTCTATACGCAAATTTTTAGTTCAGAGAAAATTTGCGTAATTTTCTGATTTTTTGAGAGGTTTTCTGCAAAATTCTGGACTCGCTTGTAAATCTGGGGACTTATTCATAATTTTCGGAAGTACCGAGGCCTCTCTGCAAAATTCGGGACTCATATGCAATTTTAAGGGCTCTTTGGTGATTTTTTGAAAATCGAAGGACTTTTTCGTAAAATTGCCAGTCCGCTTTCCGGCCGGGCCGATTTCTGGCCCGTCTCTTCGACTGGCCCACTTTGGCCCATCTCGCCCGAGCCAAAAGGGCACGGGTAGGATTTCCCTACCCCTGTTCACATTGAGACGGCGGCGGCGGGTGCGGTCGGGCGGGTGACGTGAGCAGCGAGTCAGGTGGCACGCATGCGAGCGGTGAGACGGGCGGCACGCGTGTTGGCACGGAAAACAAAGAGTCGGAAGGCGCGTGCGGGCGTGGAGGCCGAGGAGTCGGCGGCGACGGTGCGGCGCGTATGCGCTTGCGGGCGCGGGCGTGGTAGAGGCCAGCTGCGGGCCGACGGCTTGTGAGCGGCGGCACGGAGGCGGCTGCTCGGGCGCGGAAAGGCGCCGGGCGGCGCGCGCGGCGGCGCGAGGCCAGCACCGGTGGCGAGCATTGCGCGCGGCGGCGCGGGTCGGCTGCCGGTGGCGAGCAATCAGCGCGATGGTGGCGAGAGGCGACGACGGCATGCGACCTTCCTCGCGGCGGTGGTCCTCTAGCGCCGGTTGCGCTCCTTCGGGAAGTGCTAGGCGGCAGCGCACATGCGGGTGTGATGGAAACCCAGGTCAGAGGTGCGCATACGGGCGATGAGCCGGGCGGCTAGCGGCGGCGCGCGTCGAGCGGCGGAGGAGGCCGACGCGCGCGTCGCGCGTTCGGGCGCGAGCGAGCGGCGGCGGTGCGACGGCGCGCCGTCGCGGCGCGCGCGGCGCGCGAGCGACCGAGGCGGCGTCGCGCGCGGCCGGATCGGCGCGACGGCGGATCGACGCGGCTGCCATCTCACCGCGGGCGAGGGCAACCGGCGAGCACGCGGCGGTGGAGGCCGGCGGCGTGGCGGCGGCTCTGGTGGGGCCCGGTGTGCAGCGGCCAAGCGTCAGTCTGCGGGACCGAGCGCGGTGGCGGGACACGGCGAGGCCGGTGCGGCGGCGGGGCCGGGCCAAGGCGGCAGCGCTCACGAGCGGGCGGTCGGTGGTCGGCGCGCGCACGGGCATCAGCCACAGCCGGCGGTGGCGCCATTCGGTGCGCAGCGTGGGGAGATGCCGGCTTCAGGCGCGAGGGCGGCGCGCATGTACTTCGTTCGGCTGCTGGCCGGTGGCATGAGGCGCACATGCAGGTGCGGCAGTGCCTCATGCGGAGGCGATGATCGGTCGTTGGCAGGCCGGCGGCCAGCGCCCGATCCCCCTTTTTTTTTCTTTTGTGCAATTGTCGAACAGAAAAAGAAAATGATGCAAAATCTTCATTTTCCATCAACGATGTAATTAACATCTACCCCGTTTCGCAATCTACCGATCGATATTGTGCCTACGACTTCAGGTCTGCTCGCGGTAGATTAGAGGGGATTTGCATTGTTTTCTACAGTGCAATCAACATCTACCCTTTTCACAATCTACCGATCGATATTGTGCCGGCGACTTCAGGTCTGCTCGCGGTAGATTAGGGCGGATTTGCACCGTAGAAAACCATTCTAGAACATGAATAAAAATTGCAAATTCAAGCGATCTAGAAAATCAATCTGTGCTTCGATGATTACTTTTGTTCACCGGAGCTAAGTCGTGCTGATAACGTGTTGAGGAACCCTCGCTGGCGATCAGTCCGAGCAATTCCTCTGCTTAGAACAAGAACGAATCAATCACAGAAGACGACAAAATTATAGATTTAACACAGAGAGGTAGAGAGAACTCCTGGTCTTTCTTTATTGCTTCAATTGCATTGTGTACAAATTCAGTCATATGGCTATCTATTTATAGGGGGATGGTGAGGTGCTCACTACAGATAAGGACTCGTTTAAACGGAGAGAATCTGTTTAAACGGAAATCCTTATCTTGGTTTCTTAATAGCTTGTACAGGTTAAATAAAGTTTCAGTGGAGTGGATATTTGATTTTGCAAAGATTATATTTTATATGGATTGGTTTTAAAATTTTTCACGCAAATTGTTCATACTGCCGGTATGGTGCCGGTTAGACCATAAAACGGTAGTACCACGGCGGTCAGACTGTAGAGCGGTAGTACTGTGGATCACTTGCCGGCGTTTTTTCAGAGAGGCCCAGTTGTGAGGAGTAGTAGTACCGGCCTGTGGTGGGCAGTAGTACTGGCCCAAGTGAAAATTCTTAGAATTTGGAAATTTGATTTTGGATTGTTTTGAATTGTATTTGGTTAGTGCATTAATATTGCATGAAGCATGTTTTAATTAACGTGGGTCAAGTTATAAAGAGCGTGTGCCTGAAAACGATTTCTTATTTTTTGAATATGTAGGGTTGCTTTGAGTCAATCATGGTCAACAACGAGAATCGGGGCTACTCTCATGGAAAAGCCGAGACACAGAATGATCAAGAATGTCGAGTGAGATAGTTGAGCTCAAGCACGACACGAGAAAGACAAAAAATGTTAAAAGGAAGTTTGAGTGATGGATTGCACCATATGACTTAGTTGGTTCAAGTGAGGTGTGCTCCGGTGTAATCAGAATGGGAGGGACTTGCCAACACGTGGCAAGCTAGTGGTGCACCTATACATGACAAGTATGGTAATTACTTATAAGAAAAGATGAAGACATGATAAAGAAAGGGTATTTTCATAAATTGATCAGAATACCAGAAACTATCTTAGATCAAAATCGTGACCCTTGAGTGGCATTTGGAAAAACGGTTTAGGACAAGAAAAAGGGTAAGAAGATCAAATTAGATCAAAACTAATGACTTAGCGGATTCAGATTTATGTACTTTGAAAAGCGTGCATAAGTGTAGTGTGTGAGTAAAACCCATACTGTGTGGGGTTAACGGATTTCTCCCATTTGTGTTAAGTCGATAGTATCTATTAGTATTAGATAAAACTGGTTGCCTTGTATATTTAACGGGTTAGAATGGAGACTTACTAGTTAATCATTTAACCATCCTAACTTTACTTATTGAAACCAAGTATTTTAGGGTTAGAGTTTGAGAAGTATGAGTGATGTGGCGTGCTTTTTTGTCCTCTAGTTAGAGTAGCTGTAAAAACTTCATTCTTAAGTAGTAATATATCAATTTTATTTATCTATTATGGATCTTTCCTGTTTTGGTTGATTTGCTCTTGATTTGGTTGGTTTTGATTTTCTTTCTCCTCTTCTTGATTTTGTTGGATACCAAGAATGTGTAAGTGAGGAGATGTCCTATAAAAATTAATTCCCATCCATATAAATAGTAGGTTTGGTGAGTTCCTAAAATTACCTGATTTTGCTTGGATTTAACCCTCTCGAGTGATTTCTTGATTCACTTATTTTTATCTTGATTCTTTAGGTGTTCTAACTTGCTATGATACGTGAGAATATATCTAGAATTATCTTAGTCATCATTTATCCATGAGCAAGTCATATTTATCATTTTTTATTTTTGTTCGATTTTGGTGCAACATTTCTTCAAATGAAAAAATATCACAACTTTGACAATGAATCTCTCTACCGTTGGTTGGAATAGGTTTATGATATTCTAGAGAAGGTGTATATCAAGTTTCAAATTATTTGAATCTATAGATCAAAAGATACACGACTTCTTGGTTTTAAAATAGTATTATTTGTACTGTTCTGCAAGCCGATTTTATTATAGCGACACTACCAATTGTACTATTCATTCTTGGATTTTTAGTTTCTTGATTTGCTGGTTTTTATATTTGCTTTTCATCCTAAATTTCTATAGCTCTGAAGCTATTATAGCGAGGGATGGGGAAATGCTTGGGGGAAAATTTGAAGGCACTATTTGCTCTCACTCTGTTGGCAGATTGGTCATACAGATTATTTTATGTTGCATATAGAAAAAATTATAAGAGGAAAGGGGAGACTTTAGGAGAAATAAACGGATAGTGAGAAATAGAGGGCGGAACAACCGGTTTCTCATTGGTTGGGTTATGCGTAGTGTGGTGTTACAGGAGATCAGTGGAAATGACAGGGCAAAGAGCACGAATGGGGTGGCCTGTGCTTTGCATAGGCCGGTGTATTGGTGTGTTTTAAGTTCAGATGGAATGGAGGGGTTAATGCTCTGTGGATTTCGAATTAAGGAGTGATTATGAAATGAATTTGAAAAGAGGTGGAATATATCAGTTGCAGGTTTGGGATGAATGTTGGGATGGCAAACGTCTTAAGACGGGGACTTGACGAGCTTAAGGTCGATGGGAACGTTGCAGAAAGTGGATCGAATGGTTCGTACCTTCTGTGATACGTGGTTTATTGAGAAGGAAGCTTTAGGCTCTAAATGATTTTGGTTTATTTTTTATTATTTATAATTTTTATAATTTTTAAATTTTTAGTATTTTTTTGAAATTTTTTACCTTTTTTTTCTCGTATTCGTTTATATTATATGTGATTAGCTAACCTATTTTTTTTCTATTTTTAGATTTTTTAAAATTAATTACGTCAAATAAACCACCACCAGGTATAGTATAATTTTAGTCATAAGCTATCAAATTTCAGCCCAACTGAGTGGCTTCTTAAGCTCTTTAATTTAGTGAGTGCCATTTGTATAAGATATATAGATTACTCAGAAATAGGATTACATATAGGTGTTTACACCGATGGCTGAGAAAAACAGGAACCTGGTAATCCACATACTTAAAACAGAGCTCTCTGACATCGAGCCCCATATGACGTGGAGGACCCAAACAGAAAAAGTTGGATTTGAATTGGCCTGAATCAAGTTCTAATTCTATTGTAATATGATTTTGAATCCAAATAAATGAATTAAATTCAATTGAAAGGAGCCAAACAGTTGTGAGATATTTTAATAGAGTTCCTTCTGAGTTCCAAGTTTTTAACAGATCAAGGACTAGTTCTTTTGAGCTATAGCCTATAATTTTTAGTTACGATTTATTAAGTTAGTAAATAGTAATTACTAAGAGAAATTAAAAATAAAAAACGGTTGAAAAGTAAAAAAAAAGCAGCACCTAATGTTAATATTTTACCTTTCGGATGTCAACATCATTCGTAAATCAAAGATAGGGGACTTCCTGGTCGCTCGCCCCTGCCACACGTCCCTGCTGCGCTCTCCTGTTGACGCGTGCGTGCGCACTGTGTGAGCGAGGCAGCGAGGCGCGGTTTTCCTTCGTTACTGCGCGGGTGCTCTCGTGTGGAATTTTTTGTACGTTCCTCTTCGTTCGCGCGTCTCCCTGGGTGCTGTGGCCCACATGTGGTCTGCATGGGTGCTCTCGTGCGGAAATTTCTAGAGGAGCGCTGCCTGTCCTGCGTGCGTTCCGCTGCGTTTCGCTGGTTTTTTGTACGCCATTTTTCATTCGCGCGCCTCCCTGAGTGTTGTGGCCCACCTGTAGCTTTCTTGTGGTTTTGCTTTGTGAGTGTGTGTGTACTCCCTCGTCAAAATCATCCTGGGCGGTTTGTGTTTCCTCCTCTTGTTTTTTTCACGCCTTTCTTTATACGCGCGTGCTGCTGACCGTTCTGTCCCACCTGGGGTTTTCTTACTGTGTTAGTGCTCCGTTTTGGTGAGTGAATGTTTTTTTGCGTCCACCTCGTTTGGCTTGCTCAGTACGTGCTACGGACTTCGTCAGAAATTATTCGTTCTGCCCTTTCCATCCAGCGGATGCGTCCGTCGCTGCTGTTTTCTTGGTTCATGCTTCGTTGATGCGTCCGCCGCTGCTGTTTTCTTGGTTCATGCTCTGCTCTGATTGCTCTTGCGCCGTTGATTGTTTCATTCTTGGGTTCGCACCCTTGTTGCTCCGGTCTCTAATGCGTGTTGTCTCTCTATCGTCTTGATTGATTTCGTCCTACACAGCGGCTGCTCACTGCAAGGTGCTATTTTATTACCGCTCTTTCATGTTGTTGCTCCTGGTTTCTTATTGATTTTTTCTCCTTTTACGTGCAGTGCGATTTCGGGTTGAGCCGTCGCTCCATGTTGCGCCATTAGTACTTCTTTTTACCTTCTGCCCATTTGGCTCGCTGATTACACAGTGTGGACTTTCCCAGGAAGTCTACTGTTTCGCTTTTCGATCTACTGCCTATCGCCATCTCTTTTATCCTTTCGGTTGGTTTGCGCTGGCTGATCTTTCGTTACACACACTAAGGTTCGGTTTTGTCGGTTCTTTTGCTTGTGCTTTACATGTGACTTATTTCCTGTTTTGTCTATTGTTAACGTCTTGCTTTCTTTTATATGCGATCTAGGTTGTTGCTCTGCGCTGTTAATGCTCCTTTTTAGCTTTTGCTTGTTTGGACTGCTCAACACAAGGTATTTGTTTCTCTTACGGATGAGTAACTTATTTTTACTGTTTCTCCCCTCTCATATGCATTGTTATTTTTTTTGCCCTGTTTAACATGCAGAACTGTTGTGCAGGTTTGGTCACGGGGGCTTCTATTTCACCTAATTATTTCGCCCTGACCTGCTGTTTTGCGCCATTATCAGTCAACGTTTCACATACCGTTTAAGGGCGATGGTTCTAATTCGTTGCGCTTAGGCTTCATCGGTACAGCCTTTTGATTAAAAATTATCTTGTGGTAATTACTTTATCGTCATGTATATTACGTTGTTTCCTCTCTTTTCATTTTGCTATTGGTTTTTCATCTTTATTTATGTTTGCCTCTTTACTTTCCTAAAGTCTTTTCGTAATCTTTGCATTTACATTCTGTTATTGCATTATGTAGATCTCCTTCCTTTTATGCTTATGTTATTTCTTTCTTATAGTTCAGCGGTTACTTATCTGGTTCAGTTCGGATATTGCTTCGTCTATACGCTTTTAGTCACTCGTTGTACGGTGTAGGAACATTTCGGTCAGCATTATTGTTCGACGCCACTCATATTGGTCAGTTCACATATCATTTTATTTCGTTGTGACAATAGTTACCCTTTTGTGCTCTTGGTTATTTGATACATCATGTTGATTTTATTTCGTTGTAATAACGGTTGCTCTTATTACGCTATTAGTTATCTAATACATCGCTTGTACCTTATTCCTATTCCAATAGAATGGTTATCTTATTTTTATTGCTTTTCCCCCTTGTATGCATTGTTAAGTTCATGTCTTTTTTAAAATGCAAGACCGTTGTGTGGATTTAGTCAAGAAAGTTTCTATTTCACCTAATTATTCCAGACTGACCTACTACTCTGCACTATTATCAGTCAGTGTTTTACAGACCGTCTACTGGTCAGTTTACATATCGTTCTATTTTGTTGTAGTGATAGCTACTATTTTTGTTCTTCCCGTTGCTTTTACAGATTGCTTCTTTATGTTTATTCATGTTTACGCTTACCTTTCTTAGAGCCTTTCTGTGGTCTTACTATTCCTATTCTGTTATTATATTATACATATGTTATAAATATTGTGTGTATTGATATGAAATCCAACGAGTCATATATATATATATATAGAGGAAAGCACATAGAGATATACCATATAGAAATAAGGCATATATGGAATATTTTAGGCTTATCTTTTCTTCCAGCCCTCCCGTACTTTTACTATTCCTATTCTGCCACTACATTATATATATCATAGTGTTGTCCCTCTCTTTATGCCTTTCTTATCTCCCTTCTATATGTTTACGCTTATCTTTTCTTAGAACCTTTCTGTAATCCTACCATTTCTGTTCTATTATTTTATTATGTATATTAATATATAAAGAGATATGCTATATAAAGATAAGGCGTATATGAAATAGTTTAGGCTTATCTTTTTTTACAGCTTCTTCGTGTTTATTCATGCTTACGCTTATCTTTTCTTAGACTCTTTCTATCGCCTTAGCATTTCTATTCTGTTATTATATCACATATATTGTTATGAATATTGTGTGTATTGATATGAAGTCCAAAGGTCCATATATAGATATGTATATATGAGAGTACAAAAAGATATGCCATATAGAGATAAGGCATATATGGCATTGTTTAAACTTATCTTCTCTTGCAGCCTTCCCGTAGTTTTACCATTGCTACTCTGTTATTACATTATGTATATCATAGTGTTGTTCCTATCTTTATGCCTTTCTTATCTCCCTGCTATATGCTTATACTTATCTTTTCTTAGAGCCTTTCTGCTTCTTCATGTTCATTTATGCTTACACTTATCTTTTCTTAGAGCCTTCCTGTGGCCTTAGCATTTCTATTCTGTTACTACATTATATATATTCTTATGAATATTATGTATATTGATATGAAACCAAAAGGACCATATATATATATATATATATATATATGCATGCAATATAGAGATAAAGCATATATGGAATAGTTTAGACTTATCTTCTCTTGTAGCCTTCCCGTAGTCTTAACATTGCTATTCCGCTATTACATTATATATATCATAGTGTTGACCCTCTCTTATATGCCTCTCTTATCTTCCTTCTATATGCTTATACTTTTTTTTATCTCCCTTCTACATGTATGCTTATCTTTTCTTAGAACTTTTCTGTGATCTTACCGGTCCTATTCTACTATTACATTATGTATATCGATATACAAAGAGATATACCATATATAGATAAGGCATATATAGAATAGTTTAGGCTTATCTTCTCTTCCAGCTTCTTCATGTTTATTCATGCTTATCTTTCCTAAAGCTTTGGTTGATATGCATATTTTCTCTCTTTTTATGCTTGTCTTATTTCTCTCTTATAATTGAATGCTTGCTTATGCAACTCTTTTTGAATACTATTTTGTCTACAAACTCGCTGTCCTTAGTTATACAGTTAGTTTACTTCTTGGTTCCACTTCTTTTAACTTTTGTACTTTTTCGCTTTGAATATTAACTTCATGGCTGAATTGGCGTTCTTTTGGCTTTTCTGTTTCCTCACTTTCAATATTAATCTCATAGCTAAATTGCTGTTCCGTTAGTTGTTGCTATCTATTTTTATGGATTTAGTGCATCCTGCTAGAGCTTTTTAACTTTTGTGCTTTTTCACTTTGAATATTAACCTCGTGGCTGAATTGGTGTTCTTTTAGCTTTTCTGTTTTTTCGCTTTCAATATTAATCTCATAGCTGAATTGTTGTTCTGTTAGTTGTTGCTATCTATTTTTATGGATTCAGCGCATTCTGCTAGAGCTAAATACAAAGAAATTCAGCGTGGAAAACAACTGGTTAGCTCAACAACCTCACCGTTGTTGTCTATACATGCTTTACCCAGTGCGTTCGCACCAGTTTTCCCACAAACAGCACCACAATCATGTATAACCGTTGCTCATACTAAATACATGCTTTACCCAGTTTTTCCATTTTTTTTAGAAAGCTTTCATTACTTGCTGATTTCTGCGTTGGTTTGTTTTACTATCTTACAGGGCTTGCTGCAGATGTTAGTATACCTCCTGCATGAAATCGTCACACACTAACTGCTGTTTTCGTATTATGCTTACGGGAAAAAGACTACGTACCTTGCTCACAGCAAATAAAAGACATCACCTATGCCTCACAACCTCAAAGTGCCTCTCACATATTTTACTACACGATGTACTAGTGACGCTCTCATTTTTGTTTCAACATAAACTTGCTCCCACCAGCTACACTTATTTTGTTGTACAAAATATTACCAACTATGCTGCACCTAGCAACAAATCTATCATTACTAGATACCGCTCTCTTATAACTAACACTGTATTAACCAGTGTGAACATATTTAGTGGAACCTTCGTTTCCCTCATGCTCCACAACATATGCCACTTTATGCAGAAAAAAATGTGCCAACTTGCCTTCCTCAGTTTATCTATATATTAGTTATATTTCCCTTTACAATCATCCGTGCCTCTTGCTGTTCATACTGTTTCTTTTAATGTTAGAGACAGAACAATACTACCAATTCACTTCAAATTAAACAAAATCAGTATATACATTACATTCATCAGATCATATGAATAAATTGTCAACAACGCAAACAAATCAACGATCACCAACCGTTTATACAAGCTAGCTTGCGTGGCGTCTCGCCACGCATACGCAGCTAGTTTCCCTTACGAAACACCCAGCAGCTGAGGATCTGACAACGCTCGTCCACTTGTCACTGTACTGAAGCTTATCACGAATTCGAGCCCACGATGCAAAAAAAAAAAAAAACCAATGCAGAATTAATTTGTACGCGCAAGAGAACAATGTCCATTGACACTCGTGCAAATACCACCAGCGCCACCAACGTGTCGCACTCAGCCACTCGTAATTTGCCTAAGACGTGAGGAAAAGCGACGAGAACACGACAAAAACATATCCCCTGGATCGCTACGTGCCAACAGGAATAGCGGTGAAATTTTACTATAGATAAATTAGTATATTAAATATAATTAAATTTAAAAAATATTAAAATAGAAAAAAATATGTTAGTCTATCACGGACAATGCAAAGGAATACGGAAAAAAAAAAGAAAATACATAAAGCCCAAAATATCTAAAAAATTAGAAAAAAGATGAATTACTGAATAGTAAAAAAAGCTGAAATTAGAAGCTGAAACTGAAAAAAAAAACTCATAGGTAAACCAATCATTTCGGAGCAATCTAGACAACACTTGTCGAGCTGGGAGTTGCCGTTGGAACCATGGGTAATATTTTAATTTAAATATTAATAAGAGACAAATATGGTAAAAAAACTAGTGATGCATCACTCAGGACTAATAGCATGCAATCTAACATTGTACTTGGTCAGTAGGCTTGGTACGCCGTCGAGCCCACTGTTTATATAAATAGTACCCTCTGGTATTGTTTGCGTTCAATGGTTAAAGTATGTATCTATGCTCCGTGAGACTCTAGAGTCTCTATCTTACTGTTTGTATTCAGTGGTCAAAATATATGTCCGTGCTCCACGAGATTCTAGGATCTCCATCTTGTATGTACATATACGTTGGACGCACCCACGTATGAGTGTGTGTTGTTGTGTTTGTGGGTGTGAGTGCATCCTTTTTGTGCCTACTTAAAAAACATTGTACTTCAAAACTTCAGCAGGAAAACAAATACTAGAAGCTAGTCGAATGATCGCACGGTCAACTTATAGTAGAGCTTGATGAAAAATCAAAAGCAACACAATACAAGCATTGATGATGGAGCGAGCGGTCGCGTAGACTTTTCAGAAATCTTATTGTCGCTCCGTACAAGTGATTTTTACGTAGCAATTCAAAGATACTGCTCATCCTTCTTTCCGATGCACACCAAGGAAGAAAGCTGGCGTGATTTAGCATTTCAACACCACAACACACTACCAGAAAGGAGGAAGAAGAGTGGAGGAGAAATTCGAGTTTTGCACTGGATGTCTTCAGGTTCTTTTAAGGATGACACAATTACTTACTAGTATCTGTTAAATTAAACCAAATTAAGTCATTGGTAACTGCTAATTGAAAACCAAATAATAGTATTTATGTTTGTTATTTATATAGTATTTATCATCTCCTGATCAGTTCAAAAGGAGAGAATGGACGTCTTTAGGTTCTTTTAATTAAGGATGACACAATTACATAGTAGTAACTGCCGAATTAAACCGAATTAAGCCAAATAACTGCTAATTTAAAACCAAATAATGATATTTATGTTCGGTATTTATCAGCTTCTGATCAGTTCGAAAGGAGAGATGCACAATTAGCAAAAAATAATGTGGATTTGATTTACGGTGTGGCGCACGGTCACACAATTCAAACGCAAAAAAAAAAAACATGAATACACATGCGCTTATCTTATTTATTGCTCTCTCTTCACTTTTATGTCATGGTACTTAAACCATGTATCTTTAGAATTTCCAAATAGGGAACATCATCTCGTATGCACTTATCTTTATGATACACTTATCGTGTACTTAAACTAAAAATATCACGAAAAATTTCAAAAAAATTACTAAATGTACTTCATGATTTACTCTATCTGTGTGCAACATTTTAACTTCAAATTTATTCTATGTTAAGAGTATCAAAAAAGAAAAAATTCTGACAAAAATTGAGAATTCAAATCTATCATAATTTTCTCTTTTTAGTACTTTTAACATATAATGAATTTAACGTTGAAAATTTGTACATAGGTGGAAACTATGAAGTACGTCTAATTTTTTTTAAAAAAATTTTCACGACTATTTTTAGTTTAAGTGTATAATGAATACGCCGTAAAAGTAAGTTCATAAAAGGCCCAGCTTTTTATTGAAAGCTAGAATAACAGTTTTCCAGGGATTCCGGCTTACAATTTGTCTCACTTACGGACTTTTCTGTAGCAACTACTAGCACAGGGCACGGCGTTGCTCATTAAACTAAAAAATGGAAAAAAAATAAATTAACCTTTTACGGACAATGTAAATGAATACAAAAAAACTCTAAAAAAACCAAAAAAGCTGAAAAAAAATTAAAAAATAGTGAATTAGAAACCAAAAGTCAAAGCAAAAGCCGAAACAGCGGGAATGCTTTTGCATGCATGAACGCACTTGCAAGTTCCTGCACAGCTCTGAGACAACAACAAAGTAGGGTCTAAGAAAGGCACAAGCTTCATCTAAGCTGATCAACAATTAGACAGGCTACTAGTATCACGATTGCCGCAAAAAACATCAGCGCACAATTCACGACATCGTATTGGGTTGAGACCACCCAGTGAATGAAATCCTCTCTAGAAAGAGGGACTTGGACCAGGCAAAACAATCTCTTGAAACACACCACACAAATCTTGCAATTGGACACATAAACAGAATATGATCAGTACTCTCCAATTGCCCACACAATTTACGTACACAACTGTTGTCGAGGCCACTGACTTTTCACCGACTTCTCTTCTATCATGGAAAGCCAACCACACAAGTTTTTTTTTTGCCTAGAGTGGTGCAACTTATTTCCACACCTCCATCATCCTGGAATGTGTTAAACACCTCAAAAAATAAGAGCTCTATACATGGAATTGGTAGTAAACTGTCCATTTTTTTTCTATTACTCAGGTCACCTGATCCCTTCTGGAACCAGATACCCGTTCATAGGCTAGCTGAGACGGAAGGGATTCCCATTCCTGCAACTCTTCTAATCCAAAGGATCTCTCCTAAAGCTCAAATTCCAGATCCCATCATGGTATATGACTGCCACAGTTTAATCAACTTGCTCACAACAAACAAAAAATTTATGATATTGCACACTAAGGGGGATCTCTCCCAACCAAATATGTCCCCAGAAATTCACCAGCCTGCCATTTTTAACTTGATGCCCAGCGCTTAAAGAAAACCAACTCTTTATTGTAGTATATATATTTGTTGAGGAACTCTCGCTGGCGATCAGTCCGAGCGATTCCTCAATCACAAAGCGACAGAATAATAGATTGAACATAGAGAGGTAGAGAGAACTCCTGGTCTTTCTTTTATTGCTTCATATGCATTGGGTACAAAATCAGCCATATGGCTCTCTATTTATAAGAGAGGGTGAGGTGCCCAATATGGATAGAGATTCGTTTAAACGGAAAGAATCCGTTTAAACGGAAACCCTTATCCCTGGTTTCCTAATACTCCCCCTTGGGCACTCATCCGACATACTCATACCTCATTAAAACTCCATAAAAACCCAGTGGAAAAAATTTCGAGAAAGAGTACATGATGCATGTTATGCTACGATTGCACGAATTGCCTCATTAAAAACCTTGGTCGAGAAACTTCAGGAAAACTCGTCAAGGGAAAAAGAGTACAATTCACCCAGTTTCATTTAGCCTTCAGGACTTTTATCCTCTGGGTACTTGATCTTCAGGATCAAGATTCACTAACGAGCTTGAGATAATTCTCCCCCTGAATTCTGCACTTCTCTAAGTCTCATCATACCAATCCCTCGCACGCACCTTTCAAAACTAGATGCGGGGAGGGACTTTGTGAATAAATCTGCTAGATTTTCACAAGACTTAGTGTGCAGTACTTTAATCTCGTCCATCTTTTGCAATTCATGAGCATAGAAGAACTTGGGGTTGATATGCTTTGTGAGATTACTCTTCACATAGCCCGTTTGTACTTGTGTAACGCAAGCGGCATTATCTTCATAGATAATAGTGGGGGTTTGCACAATGTTCATCCCACATGACTGCTGGATGTGGTGAACCATTCGGCGTAGCCAAGCGCATTCACGTGCGGCTTCATACAGTGCTATTATTTCTGAGTGGCTCGTCGAGGTAGCTATAAGGCTTTGCTTAGACGATTTCCAGGAAATTGCAGTTCCACTACACAGGAATACATAGCATGTTTGTGACTTTGCGGTATGCGGGTCAGACAGGTACCCAGCATCTGCATAACCAATCAAGTTCAGATCTTGATTTTTCTGTAAAACAATCCAAGGTCCTTACTTCCTTGGAGATATCGGAAGATGTCCTTTATGCCCTGCCAATGCCTTTTGGTGGACTCTGCACTATACCTTGCTAATAGGTTCACGGCAAAGGCAATATCCGGTCTAGTGCAGTTCGCTAAGTACATGAGTGCTCCAAGTGCACTCAAGTATGGGAATTCCGGTCCCAGGACTTCCTCCCCCTCTTCCCTAGGTCGGAAAGGATCTTTTCTTGTCAGTAAAGATCTCCGATCATCGGTACTTTTGATGGGAATGCTTTCTCAAAGCCGAATCTTTCTAGCACCTTCTGGGTGTAGGTCGACTGATGTACTAAGACTTCTCCAGGGACATGCTCAAGCTGCAGGCTTAAGCAGAACTTGGTTTTGCCCAAATCTTTCATTTCAAACTCTGACTCCAAGTAGGAGCTTGCCTCTTTTATATCTTCCACTGTCCCGATGATATTCAGATCATCTACATACACTGAGATTATACAGAATCCATTCTGGGATCGTCGTGTAAATACACAAGGACAGTCTTCATTGTTCGTGTAGCCTTTCTTACAGAGAAAGTCGCTTAAGCGATTATACCACATTCTCGCGATTGCTTGATCCATACAGGACTTTTAAGCTTCACATCGCATGATTTCTATTTGCTCTGTCTTGGTTCGGGAGAGAAATTCCTTCAGGGACTTTCATATAAATCTCCGAATCCAAGTTACCATAAAGGTATGCAGTTACAACATCCATCAGTTTCATTTCTAAATTCAAGTTCACTGCCATTGAGATCAAGTATCTAAAGGTAATTCCACTCATGACTAGGGAGTATGTTTCTTCATAATCAACTCCAGGACATTGAGTGAAACATTGTGCTACCAGCCTTGCTTTGTATCTCACTACTTCGTTTCTTTCATTTCTCTTTCGAACAAATACCCACTTGTGCCCTACAGGGTGCACATGGGGAGGAGTGCGGTATACGAGCCCAAACACTTCTCTTTTGTTCAGAGATAGCAATTCGGTTGCTTTTGCCTTCTTCCAATCTTCCCAATCTGATCTTTTCTTATATTCAACGAGCGATGCAGGCTCGAGATCAAGATCAATGATTGTGGTAATTTTCTTTGCGAAGTAGATATCGACATTGGCTGTTGTCCTGTTCAGGGACTCTCCCGTGTGCACATAATTTATAGCTATTTCTTCATGAGTTGCTTCTTCTGGAGCTTCATCTTGCGAATCGCTTCTTTCAATTACGGTGCCAAGTCCTTTAGTTTTCGGCTCCGATGTGTGCGCACACATCCATGCCGACGGGGATATTCAGATCCGGTATGCCCTCTACTGGAGGTGTCATACTTGTGCCAGGTCTCAACTGGCTCCCCTTCTCATTCTGGGGGACTTCGGTGATCGGCTGTGATAAGTCCTTCTTATCCTTTTTCGCCAGGCGTCCCCGGTTACTTTGGATTCGAGGGGCCGGAGTTCTTGTCCTTTTATTCTGAGGCCTTTGGACGGGATTAGGGATACGTTCAATTTTCTTTGGTATTTCGACCCTCTCCGGTGCATTGCGTGCAGACACATGTGACTTAGTCACGCTCTTCAAATCACTAAAGTGATCAGGCAGTTGATTTGCTAATGCTTGCAAATCGATGATCTTCTGGACCTCTTTTTCAGTTTCACTAGTGCGCGGGTCATGTGCAGGAATTCCCGTGGCTTCCCACGTAATTTGCCGATATTTTTCATCAATGGGTTGATTTCCTCCCCCTAATGTCGGGAAATTATCCTCATCAAAAATGCAGTCAGCGAAGCGGGCAGTATGTAAATCTCCCGACATGGGTTCCAAATACCTGATTATGGATGCAGTCTCATAACCAACGTATATCCCAGTCTTACGGAGAGGACCCATTGCAGTTCGCTGTGGAGGGGGTATAGGTACATAAACCTTGCATCCAAATCTCCTGAGATGAGAAATTTTCGATGGTGACCCTTGCGCTAGTTGCATAGGTGAATGGATGTTGTAGGCCGAGGGTCTAAAGTTGATGAGATTTGCTGCATGTAGGATTGCGTGTCCCCAACATGTAGCTGGCAAATTACAATTCTGCAAAAGTGGTCGGGCAATAAATTTAATTCTCTTGATCAATGCCTCTGCCAAACCATTCTGGGTATGGACATGCGGTACCGAATGCTCAACTGCAATCCTCATTACCATGCAATAATCATCAAATACCTTTGAAGTAAATTTTCCGGCATTGTCCATTCTGATGGACTTGATGCGATGATCAGGGAACACATTTCTGATGTGAATGATCTGCGAGATCAATTTGGCGAAAGCATGGTTTCTTATGGATAATAAACCCACATATGACCATTTTGAGGAAGCATCAATGAGCACCATGAAATACCTAAATGGCCCTGAGATGGGCTGAATAGGACCGCAAATGTCTCCCTGGATGCGTTCCAGGAATGCAGGGACTTCATCCTTCACTTTCAGAGTGGAAGGTCTAATAATTAATTTTCCGGTGGCACATGCAGGGCACACAAAATCTTCATGATTTGAAAAATTTTTCACATTAATGTTATGCCCGTGAGAATTGTTAATTATATTTCTCATCATCCTAAGACCTGGGTGTCCTAATCTGTCATGCCGAGATGAATAGTTCGAGCTTCGAATCTGCCTTGAGACGATGTTGTACGCTGCAGGCGCCTTAATGTTGGTATAATATAGCCCAATTTCTAGTGAAGGAAGTTTTTCTAATACCCTTTTGCCATTCTCTTCGCGCTTCGTGATGAGTAGGTATTCCTTACCGTACTCTTCTTCAGTCTCAACATGGAAACCATTTACACGAATATCTTTAAAGCTTAAGAGAGTTCTAGTTGAATCTGGGTACAATAATGCGTCTTCAATGACCAAAGTTGTGCCCATGGGAAGTATAATTGTGGCTCTTCCGGAACCAATTATACATGCATCGCTTCCAGCGATTGTCGTATGGCTGCCATTGCTCTTACGAATCGACTGAAAATACTTAGTCTCTCTTAAGATGGTATTCGTGGTACCACTATCGGCAAGGCATACTTCCTCCATAGGGCGCCACACGTGCTCTAATATAAGGTATTTTATTAATATGTATTAAAATACATACATCACGTAAATAAAACACACAAATATTAGAACATATCATGCCATTGTAAACTGAATAAATGAATGAATTATTCCAAAATCATCCAACCATTATGAGAAAATAAAACTAGAGTACCATTCATGTAAGATCTAACTTGTCCATTTAATGCAAAATAAATGACAATTAACGTCTTATGCATTCTGTGCATCAGACGGAATCAACTAGAAAATCGTTGACTTCTTCGGCTATCTTTTCAGGCGTGATGTTCTCTTCGAGAGAAATCATGGAGGTGGCTGCCTCTAAGTCGTAAGGGGGTGCTGCTGCCGGGATGGACTCAACCTCCATCATTTCAGGCAGCGGCTCATGATGCTCCCCCTCAACAGCTGCAAAGTGAGCTTCAGGCTGCCCTTTGCCATTGTTCTTCTGGGCTTGGTGGGCATCAATGACATGTTGCGGTGCTTTATAGATCCGCGACCAATGTCCCCACTTGCCACACTTGTAGCAATCTTGGTTCTGCTGGCCATAGGTTTTGCCACTCTCCTTAGCTATTTTGTCATTTGGAGCATCTGACTTGCCTTTCTGGGCAACGGTCTTACCCTTCTTTCCCCTTCGTTTCATCAAGGGCTTTCGCACCTTATAGCTTCCAGCGTTGGCTTCACGGCCAGCGGAGCTGCCTGGTGGCTGAGTGACGTAATTCTTGCGGAGAAGTTCGTCCTGAGCCTCCGCAACCTGCATCATATCAATCAATTCGGCGTACTCCTTGTAGCCGTCTTGACGATAGTTGCGGGCGGATTGTACAACATTGGGGTGAAAGGTGGACAGGGTCTTCTCAATCTTCTGCTCATCTGTGATCTGCTTGCCACAGAGTTGAAGATTGGTACAAATTCTGTGCAAGGCGGTTGTACTCCCGACCGCCTTGAAATCGGCAACCTTAGTCCGATCCACTCTGCTCGCTTGAGGAAGAATGGTGTACTTTAGCCTTTCAAACCGCTTCTTGAGTGCGGTCCAGTGCTAAGCGCTTTTCTCCGCCATATACTCATTCTTGAGAGTAATGCAGAGGTGGTGCCTGAGGAAATGAAGTGCCTGATCATTTTCCTCAGGTGTGGGTTTGGCGTCATGCCGTCCGCCAATCCCAATAGCTGCGCGGAGCTTCTTGGCTCCAAGTACTATCTCGACATCGGATGCCCACGTCAGATAGTTCTTACCATGTCGGGCAAGCTCCTCGAACTCCTGTTCGTGGCGCCATCATCTACATGTGATGAATGGAACATATAAGTTTACTTCGAGTAAACATGCATGAAATTATTTATGCGGTAAATAAATGGTACAATAGGTTCTCATAATGTCTCATAAATTTCTATGCATTTTCCATAATTTACTGCTAATTTTCTGTGATTAAAAGCAATTAAATAATTACAATTAATCAAAACAGTAAATAATTACAGAAAATACATAAAATAATAATAGCATAACGTGCGGGCGCGGCGTCGTGGGGCCAGCGGGCGGTGGCGTCGGGGGCGCGCGAGGCGGTGGCCCGAGGCGTCGATGTGCGAGGCGGAGCGCGCGCGGCATTGTTCGGCGCGGAGAGGCGCTGCGGCGGCGCGCGCGGGCAGCAGCGTGCCATGCGCGGGGCACGTCGCGGCGGCGGGCGGCGCCATGCGGGCGCGCGCGCGAGGCGGCGCGGGAGGCGGTGGCGGCGGCGCGTCGGCGCGCGCGACGCGAGAGCCGAGGCCGATGGCGGCGAGCGCGTGTAGGCGCGACGCGGGAGCCGAGGCGAGGCGCGCACCGTTCGGGCGTGGGCGTGGCGGCGACGGCGGTGCCTCGTCGCGGGGCGGTTGTCGGTATCGCGCGCCACGAGAGGCGGGGCCAACCAAGCGAAAAAGGCAATGCAAAAGAAATTTTGTTTCTCATCTACGATGCAATCAACATCTACCGCGTTTCATAATCTACCGATCGACATTGTGTCGGCGACTTCGTGTCTGCTCGCGGTAGATTCGGGCGGATTTGCATCGTTTTCTACAGTGCAATCAACATCTACCCTGTTTCGCAATCTACCGATCGACATTGTGCCGCGACTTCGTGTCCGCCGCGTAGATTAGGGGGATTTGCACCGTAGAAAAAACCAATCTAGAACGCGAAGAAAAAGCAAATTCAAAGCGATCTAGAAAACCAATCTATTAAGTGCTTCGATGATTACCTTCGTTCACCGGAGCGATTCGTGCTGATAACGTGTTGAGGAACTCTCGCTGGCGACCAGTCCGAGCGATTCCTCTGCTTAGAACAAGAACGAATCAATCACAAAGCGACAGAATAATAGATTGAACACAGAGAGGTAGAGAGAACTCCTGGTCTTTCTTTTATTGCTTCATATGCATTGGGTACAAAATCAGCCATATGGCTCTCTATTTATAAGAGAGGGTGAGGTGCTCAATATGGATAGAGATTCTTTTAAACAGAAAGAATCCGTTTAAACGGAAACCCTTATCCCTGGTTTCCTAATAATATTGACCACACCTGCAAGTGCATGCGTGTAGATGCAGCCCATGGCCGAAGTGTTTGAAGTTTAATCACACAACTTCTCTCTCTCTTAGAAATCACTCACTGATTTCCCTCACACACAAAATTGCAAAAATCACTCACTGGTTTTCCTCTCTCTACTTGTTTCTGTCCCTCTCACGTAGACAAATAAACACATATATGTGTTAAGCACCCACACACATGTGCACGAGCAGAAAAGACTCCACTCAAAATTGCTACTTCTATTCAATAGCCATCAACTTAAATACATGAATGATGTGTTGGGATACGGGTAGGCTACACTAGCGCAAACGGATCGGATACTGCTCATTCCGTATCCGTTTCCATATTTTTTTGTCAGAGTCGGAATCAGACACGGATAGTGCCGGATACGAATACGAGTACGGATATTCTCGGTCACGAATACGGAGTGAATACAGAACGCTCCGAATACGGTTAGTCTCGGTCACGAATATTTAGTCGGATAATGCGCGTAAACAAAAATCATATATATCGCATGTGTAAGGATGAATCACCATAGTACATATCCATAATAGAACTACATTAGTAGTTTAACAAGCAAATTTCACATGATGAAATGGACAAATTAAGCAACCAGTAAATTCTAGTTAGCAAAGTAGCATGTAAATGATAGAGACTAGTTAAACAAATAATAGCTAACTAGCTACATGCCACAGAGTTCGAAAGTAATAATTAACCAGAGCCAAGTAGTCAAGTATATCACTTGATATAGAGTCGACTGATCTTCTCGATGTAGGGTGGATACTCGCGGGAGTCTTGATGAATGTAATGATCCTCCAATGCCAGTGTAAGGGACGAACACTCTTTAATCCGCCAAAACACGTTCACGTTGATTTCGTCGACCACCAAGTGAAAATCTATCGTGCACCCAATTCTCAGCGGAAAGACTGAACGATCTTGATTGAAGAATACTTTTAATTTCATATGGAATTTTGGCAGCAGTGATGAACTCGAACAAACTTTAGTAGATTGATTTTTCTCAAAGGTAGTCTGAGCCCTAAAGGCTACGATTACAAGACTTATATAGCCCCTTGGGATGTCCATATGGTCTCCAAATCGAATACAACTCAACTCTATACTGTTTTAGACTCGAACTCACACAAAAAGAAAACTAGATTTTACAGCCATCACATTTTTTTTTGTTGTAGCAGATGATTTATGATGTATTTGAAGATGAGACCTTATCCATTGCATAGGTCTTGAAATAAGCTTTCCAACGAGTACAAGAACACTCGAATCGGACTCCGCTTGTGAAAGTTATGACCTTTTTAGTAAGAGCCTATTGGGCTGTCCCGAACAGAATCCGAATCCGAATTTAGTTCTGAGTTGAATCCGAATTTAAATCCGGTAACTATCTGAAAAAATATCTGGATAGTTCCGTATCTGTTGGATAATGTTTGTTCCGAATCCGTTTCCGTATCCGACAAAAAATATCCGAATCCGTATCTGTATCCAGCAAAACATCCGAATATCCGAAAATTTGCTCTGAATTCTATCCGAATTAAAACGGACGGACGGACAGTCAAAAAATATCCGCTCCATTTTCACCCCTACCCACACACTTGTACACGAGCAGAAAAGACTCAACTGAAAATTGCTACTTCTATTCAATAGCCATCAACTTAAATACATGAATGATGTGTTGGGATACGGGTAGGCTACACTAGGGCAAATTAAAATTTCTATCGCGTAAACCAGGAAGTCATATGAGTAAGTGATCATAAATCGTTACCACTAGGCGTGCAGTGCAACGAAAGTAGAGTTGAAGCAGCCGATTTAATGAAGAGCGCGTCGGTGTTGGCAAAAGTAGTCGATTATCCTCCGACCAACCGTCTCCTTCTTGCGATCGTCCCGATCAGTGCCGCAGTTGTAGCAGTGCCTCTACCGAGGTCTGCACGTTCAGAGAGAGAACACCGTGTGTCGGTGTGCTTGCACCAACGCATACGACAGGGGTTATAAGAGGTGGCAGCTAGGGTTTCTGGGATGTCGCCCTCAGCCCCCGCACCTCTCATTATATAGCCTCCAATTGGATCCTTATCTGATATTAGTGGAGATTGAATCTCACTCAGAAACTATCATCTGGAACCTTATCATTCCAGCCCATTAAGTGTGTGACCTTGTAGGTTCATGTACATTTGGCCTTGGGCCGAAAACTCCTTTCCGGTCCATAGGTCGATAGCGGTCCCTAACAGGACATAACGACCCCCAAATATACATAAAGATCATATCGAACGAACCTATATAATATTTATGTACCGACCCCTTTGCGCCACGATGCTAGATCGAACTCAAGGCGAGAAGCATGCCATTCTATGATAGCTCGATCCTTTACTCGAACCTATGATGGATTACTTAGTTGTGATTGACTCTTTAACCACATTTGGCATGGTCATGCACTTCCTTAATCCAACCACATCGAGAGGCCCAGAGATATCTCTCCTGTTATATAGGTGGGGTAAATTCCATCTTGATCGCTCATATTTCTTCGTATGTTTCATAGTAAACCCGAAAGCTACTTTTATGACGACCTAGTCACGGAGTAGTGTTTGGTAACCCATAAGCAAACTATTACGCATGTAGGAAACAATGATGATCTTAGGTCTAAAGATCGTACACACACTACATATGAGGCCAATTGATGACACTTAAGAATATAACAATTCTCACAGTGTCTCATAGTTGGTTAATCCAACATCATGTTCTCTAACATGTGTCCACATTATTGATTTGATATCCTATATCTATGATCCATAAAATATAATCATTAATCAATATATGTGCTGATATATAAATCATAATTGTCTCATATAATGATATAAGATCAGGGATAATTTAGAATAATATCAAAAACATAAATAAAGAGTTTCACGAACAAGTTATATACTTGTTGATCAATATTAAAGATATTTATTCAAGAGACAAAATAATATATTATTCAAAAGATCATAAACATAGAAGTGATACAATCATCTCCATGATTGCCTCTAAGGCATATCACTAACATGATGCATGCATCGTACAAGGCTAGCTAGTGTGCAGGGTCACCATAGATATGCTCCACTAATGGACCCATTCTCATGCCTTGAATAATAACTCATGCAGCCCTTTGGTTTCACAACTCGCATGCAATACCACTTCTCATGGCAATCTGCTTCACACATCGACAGCTCGCCATGCATGCACTTCAGCTCAAGCCACCAGTTTGTAAGTCTCACACGTGCTGCTAGTAGGGGTGCAAACGGGTTGGGTTTTTCCCGACCGACCCGGTACCGAATCCGGTTGGTACCGATTTTGATAAGCCGATTTGGTATCTGGCCGGATTCGATATGGTATCCGAATATTTATAGGCAGATTCGGTAGCGAATATGGGATGTAAGATATCCAACCGAATAGCTTCGATATTCGGTAAATTTGGTATTATTCGAGCGGATCCAGTAATAAGCACAACAGTGCCAGTGCACTAGCTCCTAATGGCCCAGTAGACAGCGCCCAACCTAGTTCATGGCTTCACACCATCAAATCCGACCGACTAGACTCCCTGTTGACTCTGCCCTCGTCGCCATGAGGCATGAGCCGCCTCCGCCCCCGCCGCCGAGAGTCATCTCCACCCTCAGCCCATGCCACTGTTCGCGGACTCCGTCTTCGACAATAATTAACAATCACAAATTCACATTCTGTCCCTGGTAGAAAGTAACAATCGCAAATTCATATTCAAACCAATAGCAATTACGTAAATAGTAATTAGAAAATTGTTAGAAGGGAGGAGGAAATGGGGATGAACCGAGTATAGAAGAAAAGAAAGCAAAAGTAGTCGACACTAGGGGGTGAGTTTGCCGGTGTTGTTGGTGAAGAAGATGTCGTGGACGCCATGGGGGAACTCACGTTCACCGAATTAGGCAATGCGGGGCGGCAGTGTGGAGGTAGTAGGGGTGTAGGGGAGAGGGAGGACCGGAGGAGTTAGATTTGGGAGGAGGCATGAACCGCATGGTGGAGAGGGTGGTAGTGATGGCGGTGCTGCGATCGCGGTGGCGCGCCAGCGAGCTAGCGGTGGCGAGTTGTGGTAGTGGTTGTGTGATGGTGCATGGAGAGGAGAGCAGCAGGGAGCAATGGTAGATGATGGTAGAGAAGGCGGAGAGGCGAAGGGGGCGGTGCAAAAAAGGATTGGGCCATCGCCGACAAGCTAGCTTAGCCTTGCCAGCGCTAGAGAGGGGGGAGGAGGAGGAGGAGGAGGAGGAGGAGGAAGGGGGAGCGAATGGGGGCAAAGGGGAGAAGAAAGAAATGCGACTATGTGCTCAATTTGGAATTGGGGCAGCAGTGCTACTGCGCTAGGGATTTGATTATCTGAGGATTGGAGGATTTTTTTTGGTTTTTTTGCAATTTAACCCTCAAAGTTATTATATATTATGAATAGGTCCTTCTCTATTATGATTTTTCCAATTTGGACCTCCTGAGCTTTGTTTTTGACGTGATTTGATCCTACACGTCCGCGGTGATGTGTACATCTATACGAAGCAGTCCTAGCATGCCAATTTGAAGTGAATGTGCCTCGATCACGCTAGCTACCACCCAAATCTAGAGGTTCATCCATGTGTCATGGAGCTTTTGCCTAGGTCTAGTCGTCAAGCCGTCGTCGTCCTGTGCCACGTTGAGAACGAGCTGGCGCCACCAACTCTGTTGGTCCGATTTGCCACAACGCTAGATATCAGCCTAGCTTGTGTGTGCAGCTCATCAGAGCCCCCTCTCTCTCCATCTCTGCTTAGTTTTAATAAAATTCCTCTATTTTTTGCACATGAAGCTAGTCTCATTGTGTGCATGTAAGATATTTGATGAATTGCTCAACAGAATATGCTTGCAAAACTAGACAATTCTGTATGAATTTGTCCCTTATGTTGAACTTGTAATATATCGGTTGTGGAACTTATGTAATATGCATGAATTTATTGCTAGTTGAAGAGCTAAAATGATGGTGGTATGGTTCAATATATATTCCTTTTTATATGTCCAAACTATCCACCTATATTATTCATTTTCGATCTGAAATTGTTATGTATCTGTCCCGACAGTACTGTATTTGAAACTCCAAATACTCTGCATTCGTATTCGTATCTAGTCTTACTGTATCTGACCCTGAATCCGAGAGAAAAATGTAGGCTAGGATACGGTATAAGCAATATCCATCCGAATCCGTACCGATTGCACCCCTAGCTGTTAGCATACACGCATAAGCACATGTGCAAGTGAACAAAATAAACAAATAGATACAACCTTATCAAGATTAATTTTCAACATGAAGCCAACCGAGACATGCAGGTTGTGCTCGTGGCACTTGTCGTGAAGGGCCAGGAGGTGCTCATCATCATCACAAATGGTTTCTGAACCGTCTAATTTATTACTTTTGTGATAACGTGCGATTATCATAGATGGTTTTTGAGCCATTTGTGATAAGTCACAGCATAGAGGTTCATATAAATAACCATCTATGAAGACTAACTATCACAGACGGCTTCAACCATGAAACTTTTTTGTGATGGACTACATATCACAGACGGTTGGTGCACAGAACCATATGTGATACTAGGCGTTCATAGACGGTTCTATGCACCAATTGTCTGTGATATGTAATCCATTATAGGCGGTTGGTAAACACAACCGTTTGTGATAGTAGGTGTTCACAGATGGTTTATACCACAAAATTGTCTGTGATAGCTTGTTCTATATATAGAAATTTTTTCTGTTTTTGGTTAGCCCTAGGAAATGTTAGCCCTACCCTTTGAAAACAATATAACGATAACAGGTACAAGCAAATACACAAATATATAGATATATCACAGATAAGCAAATTTATAGATTGATTATAGATGAATTATCATAATATTTTTACAACATGTTTACATATACAGTAAGAAAACATTGTTTATCACTAAAAACTTTATTTAGCCTCGTTCGCGTAAAACTCTCCTTTTGGGTCAATGACCTCCGTCATTAAGAAATTAGCGAGCCGTCCTCGAATTTTAGAGAGTTTAATCATTTGGACTGTACTTAAATGGATGTTGATGCCTTATCGCTAGGAAGAGTAAAGTCATAAGCACTTATGTATATATCTTAATTGATATGTAGGAAATAATTATTTGAGATTGAAAATTTTCTTGTCTAAAATTAGGAATGTAATGCAACTCAACATAGGAATAAACTTTGTAACATAAAAGAAACATTAATGAAGGAGAGATGAGCGTACTTACTCTTCCAAATATTGATTTCTCCATGAATTAGCTCTACCATGCATGTATAAGTATAACCTCATTTTACATACAACTATTCAAACATCATTCCAAGTTCAACATATATCATGCATACTATACAAATATGTTTTTTGAGAACTCTTCGACTTCTCATGGAAAATGTGGAATTTGTTTGACTTTCAACATCCACATGGCTATATATCAAACACTAGGAGCTTTCCACAATGCTTCAAATAAAATGAATAGTGCAAACTTTGAAACAACTATGTTGAACCAACTCAAAGGTGAACCAAAACGAGAATGCTAACCATCTCATTGATCATTTCATGTAATCGAAGTCTGCACGACAACCTTGCTCATTTTCTTTAATGACTTTGTGCTTGACTTTTGTTTCTAAATTAAAACCAAACTAATTGAAAATGATAAGGCGTGCATTATGGGAATGATTATTGCAACTGGTGCCCACGACAGGAAGCAATCAAAGCAAATGATAATATTCAACTTAGTTGCTTAAAGCATTAAGACTGCCAACTTAACATGTTCTTTAAGAAACTAACAATGCCCTTATCTAGAGAAGAAAGAAATGACTGGATACTCTTCACATGTTCACCAGCAATGCATATCAAGACTAAATCCCGAACTGAACAAGTTAGATAGTATCTCTAATCCAGCTATGTGACTGTGATTACTATCACATCCTAGTTGTTTATTTCAAAACAAGTGAAAAAAATAAAAATAAGTGTTATTTGGTTGCCTGAATTTTGAAAATTTATTTGTCCATTTTTCAGTTTTTAAAAAGGGATTTTGAAAGTAATTTAGGTAAAAATATATAAATTATTAAGTAAAGAATAATTGGAATTTTTTGTAAAAAATTATAATTCAAACTAATTATTTGAAAGTATTTGGCTTTTATTTGGTTTTTTATGAATTTCTGGAATTTAAAAATCAATTTCAAAGTTAAAAATATTTATTTAAAAAAGATAAAGACTAACTTTATGTTGGAAATAATTTTCCTAAGCCCAAAATAACTCCAAAAATTTCTATGAATTTTTCTAAAATTTTGAAATTTATTTGCTATATTCTAAGTTTTCTTGAATTTAAAAAGGAATTACATATAAAAACTCCTGGTCAGTCACCCATCCTCCCTTTGCTCCGAGTAGAGCACACTTAACCCCAAGACTTTCAAAGTTCAACTACCAACAATTTCCTTCTCTTTATTTTTCTTTTCTCCCTCCCTCCTTTTTATCCTTTTCCCCTTGGGTACTATTCATCTTCACGAACCAAACCGAGAACTCACAGCGATGGCCTCCTTTCCTGTAGGACTAGAAAGGCAACAGAGGAGGGGGAGGGGTGAATAGTGCCAATTAAAATTTTTTCTAAGTATTTTGGATCCTTTTCTCAAAGAACTATAGAGTTATTGAGAATAAAATTCTTGGCCAAAAGAAAGTCAAAACACTCAAGAATACCAAATCTTGAATTACTCAGCCCTCAGAGGTCTGACCGCCAACCTTGGGGTTGTCTGACCTCTGGGGGGCGGTCTGACCTCTATTCGGGCGGTTTGATCGTAATGAATAGTAATTTTACGCAAATGAACATTAAAATCAGCATGGTTGTGAGATTTCGAATCCACATAACTTTTTATTGGACGATCTAAAAGCCGTGAAACTTTGTTCACATTTTGCTTAAGGTGCCAGGAACCTATTCCATCCATGAATCACAAAAACCCACGTCTTAGTTCGGACCTTTTTGAGATTTAAGCAAAGATGTATAAAAAAATGACATAGAACCAAAATTGGTGATCAAGATTTACTCGTGGACAGAGGGTAGCCAAGATGGCTTTGAATTTGTTCCCGCATGTCACCATAATAAAAAACATCAAAGAAATCACTCCAAAAACCCTCAGATCAAGAAATACTTGAAAGATAAAAAATATGTAAAAATCGAGTTTCTTGATGAATTTGCTACTAAAGTGTCTAGATGAGTGAAGGATGATTTCCAAAGATTCTTTCTATCTCTTATATATTCTTGGCACACCAAGATCAAGGAAAGGGTGAGGGGAGAGGAAAAACTAACCAAAACAAGAGCAAATCAATCAAATAGAGAGATAGCTATGGAGAATATCAATGATTGATTCTATTGCTACTTGAGGAGAAAAATTTTATAGTCACTCCACCTTGGAGGATAGAGATCACACTAAGCACTCAAAACCCTAACCCTAAAACAAGAGAGCATATGAGAGATGGGTTGGATGGTTAACTATAATTCTCTACCCCAACTCCCTTTTATAGATGGGTTAGGCAGCCACACCCATCTCTTAGAGAATGCTATCCACTTAGCACAATGGGTGAAACCCGTTAACTCCACATACGGGTTTTACTTACACATGTTTACTTATGCACATTTTTTAAAAGTGTATATGCCTGAATCCATTAAATCCTTAGCCTTGATCCATCTTGCTTAAACCAGCTTCACCTTGACTTAAAATGCTCTTTCAAGCGCCACTTATGTGCCACGGTTTTGATCTAAGGTAGTTTTCAGTATTTTGGACAAACTACCAAAATACCATTCGTTGACCCAGTCATCATCATCTATTGCAAGAAATCACCATGCTTGTCATGTGTAAGTACACCACTAGCTTGCCATGTATCGTCAAGTCTCTTTCGTCTCAGTTTCACTGAACCACGACTTACTTGACCCGTCTAAGCCTTATGGTGCAATCCCGCGGTTCGAAGTCACCTTCAACATTTCCTACCTTTTTCTATGCCATGCTTGAGCTCACCATTTCACCTGACATCTGTGATTATTTTGGGCCTCGGCTCCTCCCTGAGCGTAGCCCTAATCCTCGCCGTTGACCATGATTGACTCCTAGCGACCCTGCACATTCAAAGATAAAGAAATCATTTTTGGACATAAGTTTTTCACAACTTGTCCCACACTAGCTGTAACATAGCTCATGCAACATAAAACAACTGACCTTAATCATCAACACCCATTCCTCAACTCAAAATCCATAAATTCCATAAACCACTCGAGCTGGATAATCCCCAACTGGTTAAACCGCCAATCGCAGGGCGGTTAGATCGCTGACACTAGCCGGTCTGATCACTCCACCTAGGTAGTCTGATTGCTGACACCAACCGGTTAGACTGGTGGCACAATGCTGTAACATCCTGTTTTTCTGAGATTTTTAAAGCCTGGATTTCAAAAATGAATTTTCTGGAATTTTCTGAAATTAATTGAAGCTTCAAATGAATTTTTAAAGTTTTAAATGATTTAATGTGATTAAAATAAACATTAACATAAGTGGAAAATATTTTATTTGAGTTCCTTGTGTCACAAGGAATTTTCTGGTATTTTTGGTGATTTTTCCGGATTTATTTGCTATTTTCTAGAGCTTTTAGAAGTTTATTTGAATTTCTGGAAAAAGAAAAGAAAAGGGTTTAATCCCCGCCGCCCGATCTCCCTCTCTCCTCCACGCGTCAACCATCCGCCGCCGCCGCGCCATGCAGACCCTTTCCCGCGCGCTTCTCCGCCGCCGATCCGCGCGCCACGCGTCGCGCATCGTGGCCGGCAGCGGCGGCACCAGCGCGCCCGCCCTCGCCTCGCCTCGGCGCCGATCGCGCGCGCGCGTCCCTGGCCGTTCGCCCGCGCCGCGCGAACCTAACCCTAACCACCCAGCCGTCCGATCCGCCGCGTGGCCCAATCCTAGCCGTCTAACCCGTCGCGTCGCGCGCGTCGCCAGAATCGATCCGAGCTCCTCGGTTCGCGTGATAAACTCGACGCTTCGCCTCGGTTCGCGTGCCTCGTCGCCGCCGCGAAACCTCGCCTCGCTCCCGGCTCGCGCGCCGTTCGGGCCGCTCCGCCGCCTTGCTGCCGCGCGCCGTCGCCCCTCCGTCGCGCGCGTCCGTCGCCGTCGCCGAGACTTCGCGGTGAGCCTCACCGCCCCTCTCGCCGTCGCCGTGTCGCTCGCCCGGTCGCCGTCGCCGCACCCGCTCCGCCCCTCGGTCCCGAGCCCAGCCTCGCGCGCGCGCCGCGCCTTGCAAGGCCGCGGCGCGCCGCGCGCGCCCGCCGCCACGCGTCGCCGATCCGCTCCCGCCGCCACGCGTCGCCATCTCCCGCTCCGCGCGCGCCGCGCGCGTCGCGCAACGCCATGCGGCGAGCCGCCACGCGTCGCCGATCCGCCCGTCGCCGCGCCGCGCCGCGCGATCCTCGCCGTCGCTCGGTCTGGACCGAAGGTCCAGATCGTCGCCGCGTCGTCGACCCTCCGCCGTCGGATCCCGCCGTCGCGCGCGCGCTTGCGCGTCGGCCGGGCCACGTCAGCCCTAGGCGGCGTGGCATCCTACGTGGCATGCCACGTCGGCCCTAGCCGCCTCCCGAGCCACGTGGCGCCCACGTCGGTGCCACGTCGGCCGCCACGTCACCGTGCCGCGTGGCGGCATATCTTCTTTGCCACGTCGGACGCCCGCCACGTCGCCCCTCTCTCCCCGTGCATTTGTTCCGTGCGCGGGTTCACCGTGGACCGGTATTCGGTGGACCGGGTTCACAAAGATGCGATGCCTTTTCCGATTTTCCCGAATTAATTTTGAATTAATTTTCCGAGCCCGTTCTCCTCCGTCCTAGCTCCGATTGACCCCGTTCTTTTTTCTAAATTCATCTAAAATCGAGCTCTAGCTGTTGGTTCTGGTTTTGTGGATTTTTGAGTTCTTTTGCTTGTCATTTTATGTGTTTCTTTGTTTCCGGTCGTTTTCTCTCTCGTTAGATTCGGATTCCGGAGGAGCAGGTTTCGCGCCAGAAGACCAGGAGTACCCCGCTGAGCATAACGAAGGCAAGTCGTGTCCCTTGATCATGTTGAACCCAATTTTACAAACTATTATTTAATTATTTTGCTTTAAAATTACATTGCATTGCTATTTTTATTCAACCCGTTGCACAGGTAGTTATTGTCCCAATTGCAATTACACCTCCTTGACACTTTGAAATACCATGATGTCTTTGTCACCATAGGTTGGGAAATTTAATAGTGATGCTAGTTTATTTATCACATGGGTTGGTACGATTAGATTGCTTAGCCAGTTTATATTTACATTTGGTCTCATCGCACATTTAAATTACTAATTTGACTTAATGATATATGGAACTGTGGTTGGTGCCACGTGTATTAAAATTTGTGCCACGGCATTGGTGTGACGTTGGCTTGGTTATACAAATTGGTTTTTGCACTCGGGCGAGTGATCGTGCGATAAAGGGGAAATCGCTTGTACTTTGGGGATGTGGTAGTCTCGCCCGGGTAATAGTAAGGACTTAACTTTGTGCGCCATTGATCTGAGCTTAATCGTGCAAACCACATGTCTATTATGGGATGGACCTGGCTGATTAATTTGTAATATTTCAATTCGATTCTGCCATTGTGATGAACATGGTTGCTGATTTCCATGTGGCGCAAGGGGGGGTGTGATGCGAAACCATAGCGGGCAGGATTGTGTTGAGGTAGAGCATTGTAAAGGCCTTGTTGTGATTTCCTTAGGCCTAGGCTAATCACATCGTGTGGGTACAGTTGTGCAACCTCTGCAGAGTGTAAAACTATTCGAATAGCCGCGTCCTCGGTCATGGACAGTGCTCGGGGATTTCACACGAGGGTTAGTGTTTCATTTATAACTGGGTGGTTTATGTTGGGAGTGGACAGGTAGTTCACTGTTGGCTTAACTTGTGAATTGGTGTTCACAAGTGGTTCTTGTTTATTCCTTTGATTATCTATTAGTACTGTTTTCAGTTAACTTTCGCTTTCAAGTTATTTAATATATTTCATCAATAAATGCCTTTATGCAAATTAACCTTTCAGCCTTCCTTTGGTAAGCCTTGCATATTATATTGCATTTATTGTTACAAACGACTTCTTTGAGTACCAATGTACTCACGGCTTTACGCCTATGTTGCTCGATTGAGGAGAGGAGTACTATCGCCAGGAGGTGCCGAAGGAGAGTACTACGACGACTTCACGGATTAGGCTTCGTTCTCCACTCGATAGCCTGTGGCTTGTCGATTGGTCGCTACGCTTTATTTTGGATTTCCGCTGCTATTTTGTTAAGCCCTTCCGGCTAGAGATATTGTAAGCTTGACCATAAGGTCGTACCTTTGATATTTTATCGATATTCTAGTTTTCCCTTATTATTGTCGTGTGTATGACTGTGATGACATCTATGTTTGACTGTGTGCACTAGCGTGATCCTGGACTAGTGCAGTTTACACAGAGAGACCGAGTTTGCATATTCGGGTCTCGACAAATGCCTGTCTGATCGGCTTTCCCCTTGTCGACTAGCAATACTGCCATTCAAATTTCCAAATCTTCCAAATTGTAGTAGTTCATCACACCACAAACTAGGACCTTCTCATATGGTCCTTCTTTTCCTCTCCAATCAAACATTCAAATCGAGCCTCATCTCCATTTTGTGCAAAATAGGAAACCATCCTGTTCAACGCAAGCAACTAATTCCCGTCGGTTTCTCTCCATTTGACTCGCTCATTTTTTGTTCTTTCGGTGAACTACCCCATTAATTCCAGCCATATCTTTGGCAATTAATTTTGGTCATTTCATAGCTTCCCTTCACCTATAAATTGAGCCACAGGTGTCTCACATCATTCCCTACAAACGCCTTCTCTCGGTTTTGGCCAAAACCATTCAGAGCTTCCTCAATCGGTCCTTCTTCCCTAACTCCGGCGAAGCCTTCGATGAGCTCTCCCGCCCTCTCCCGGTCCTCAAATGTTTTCTGGAGATTCCCAATGCTGTTATCTACAATGTCTTTTAGCAGTTTTGGTAGACATCCACCGGAGCACCATCGGCCTCACTTGCTTTCTCAATTCCGGTGAGAACTTTGTTGAGCACGATCTCTTCATCCGTTAGGTATTTTCAAAAACCTTTTACCCACATGATCCTCTCCACTTTCCCCACATTTCCATTCAAGGGAATTTTTGATTCAAGGAATCGCCACCGGCCACCGCCTCGAGCACCGCCCATGTCGCCACCATGCTCCGTTTGATGTGCCATCACCTCCTACGCATTCCTCGGGTTCCTAGCAATCCATTTTGTTGGTTACCATCACCTCTTGTCTCTTTCTTCGATGGTGCCATTGCCAAAACAATGGAAACCTGCTTTGTTCATCCATTCTGTGTTCTGTTGTTGCGTAGGAATATTCCCTCATTTTTCCCTTTTCCACATTTTCTCGTTCAACCAACTTCTAATGACCCATTCTCAACCATTTGAACTTTGAATCAACTAATTCAAGTTTTTAAATTCATCTAAATTCATAATCTATCTCCTAGTATATAGTTTATAATTTTTGGATTTTATTTGAATATAGTTTGTTCTGGATTTTTACGTGTAGACTACTACTTCTCTAAAGAGTGTGACTTCGCGATGATTCTTACCACCAATCTGTGGAGTAAGGCAAGTTATACACCCCCAGAATGTTAAAAACACCCCAACAATGGACCACTACCACCCTTCTAGCTTAAAAAGATTTTTGGGCTTTAGCACTAGTGGACAGCAAGATCAACTGGAAGATTGAGTACAGTGTATGAAGAAGTGACCACTACAAAAATCTACGTGGAAGACCGAGGTTTCCCTACGCACCTCATCTCTCCAAGTGTTAACCCTCTTTTGTGCAGGTTTCTTCTCACTCCGGACTACTCCCAGGAAGAGACGGCTCGCCAAGCAGACCCTTGTAACCTATTGCTAGCCAGCATGTTTTCCCTCTCTTTCCCTCTACTCTACCCGAATCTCGGGGACGAGATTCATTTTAAGGGGGGGGTAGGATTTGTAACATCCCAAATTTACGGGATTATTAAAATTTCAAATAATAAAAATCTTTTCTTGAATTCTTTGTGCATTTTAAAAATTTTGACTATCTGAGTTCTTGAGTTAGAATTTCTGGTGGCAAAAATTCAATCTAAGAAAAATAAAATTTTCTAAAATCAAGAATCAAGTCTCCAAAAAGTCAGATCCGGATTTTCAATTCCCTTTATGAATCTTGCAATCCAAGTTTGGAAAAGCCTCAAGTTCAAAGCATCAACATATAAGATAAAAATAAACTCTGATTTATTCCTCACCTAATTAATTGTTGTAGCAAAAGAAGTCAAATAGCGCAAATCCCCTAAAACTCCTTTGGGCCCCAGCCCTTTTTCTTTCTCCGATCCGGGCCCACTTGGCCCATCTTCTTGCAGCCCACTCGGCCCATCCGGCACCTCACTCCTTCTCCTCTTTTCCCCACTGACGTCCACCGCCCAGCGTTTTCTCCCCTTCTTCCTCGATTTCTTCTCCCTCGCTCGGCACCGCCGCCAGGCCTCTTCCCCTTGCCCCTATGCCAGCAACCTCGGCTCCGGCCCGCTCCAACGGCCCTTGCCCTTCCCTGGTGCCCCTTCACAGCCGGCCCAGCCCGCGCACGGCATTCTTCTGCTCCGCCCCTGGTTTCGCGACGCCCCCGGTTTCCCATCGCATTCATGCCGCCTATGCCTCGCCCCGGCTTTATTACTGCCCGTTGTGTCGCCGAGCTAATTGCCACCGGCCTAGCACCCGAGTTGCTCCTCTCCAACGCCGCTCCGTCCCTCCCCGCTAGCCCTGCGTTGGCCTCATTCCGACTTCAATGTCGCGCGTAGCTCCGCCAGGTGCATTCAATGCTGCCGTCACCCCTCGCACCGGCCTACAGCCGCTCAAGCCGCCCCTCCCTATTGATGAACAGTATCTCGCCGTCTCCACCATAAAATGCGGCAACCACAAACCAATCCCTCTCGGCTATAAATCCCCAAACTCGTTTCCCTGAGGTCTCATCCCACCTTGTCTCCCCCACTTCACCCTCTCCTACCCACCCATTGAGTAGTAAGTGCTCCTTCCCCAAACACTTGCTCTCCCTTCCTTCGGTTGCTCCGCCGCCGCAGGGCTTCCGCCTCGTCGCTGCACATTCCACCAATTACTAGTGCCTGGAGCTCGACCATAGCCTCCCGAAGCTTCTCCATCCGCTAATCAAGTTCCTCGACGGCCACAGCTTGACGCCCACGGCAGCCTCCCCGCACCGCCTGTGGCCCCTGACACCATCCTGCCTCGTAGCCCTCTGGCCAAGCCGCTGCCTTGGTAAGATTTCCCCTTACCCGCTTCTCCTCGTGTGCATTCATTACCCGCTTCTCCTCGTGTGCATTCATTATCCCCTTCCCCTTCCTCTGATCGGTGTTGCCCCGCAGCTCCTCCGAAATCATCGCTCAGCACCACCGATGGCTCCTTCGGCTCAATCGCACGCTGCGCTGCCACCACTTTTGACTTCACCATCTCGGGAAGTCCCTACGGCCGCCGACGCCGACGCCCTTCCAGCTGCTCCTCACCGGTGCCGCCAACCCCCAACCCGGCACCTCTTTCCCTCTCCGTTTTCCCTCAACTGAGCACTCTCCCTCCTCTGCCTCACTCTTTCTCTCTGATGGCATGACAGGTGGGCCCCAAGTGAGATACTATCTGGCATAGGGGTGAATGTTTGTAATTTTCCTTGCATGGTGAGCTTCTGAAATTTACCTCTAAAGGTTATGCTCTGCAGCAATTAAATAAAAGTATGAATGTAATCATGCAAATCAATTGAAATATATCCTTGTGTAAAGATTTAGTAAGGCAAGGACCACCTTCTCCAATTGACAGCATATTCCTACTATCCGAACATTAAAGGTTCAATTGAGCATTGATAACAATGGGTATTCCGAGCTAAGCATGCTAAGGAAGTGATCCTAAAACTATTATCAGATAAAGAACTTACAAGTGAATTTAAAAAGGAAATGAAATCACTTGTCATCCTAAATCAATGCTTACCGCTTCGCATTGATACTTTATTATCTTCAAATGATAATCCAAAGAATTCAATACCGAACCTACCTCAAACTCAAGCAATCCGCCTAAACACCCATTATGTCTTCATCCTTGAATTAAAATAGCAATAACACTCATTTGATAAGACTCCCTTTTCGGTCAATACTTAAGAGGATTTCAACTCAAATCTTTAATAAAAATTCAAAGTTTCGAACTTCCTTCGGATTAAAAAGGATTCTTAAAACCTAAGAAAAGGATTATTACACTCTACCCAATATCTGACCTCAGGATAATTCCAAAAAGGCATCCTAAGTCCAAATCTTGCAGGAGAAAGAGCATGAAATAACAATTCTTGGGAAAGTAACACTCTTAACTAAGAATCTTGCCAAAACATATCTTTGCACCTAAAATACTTATCAGATCATCAACTAATAGTTAAGATTAAACTCATGTGTGCAAGCTCCTCAACTCAAATTGTCAATTCATAACTCACACCTTGATTAAAAATACAACCTTCGATCATCCCTAATGGATTTGTTAATCTTCAAAATAAACAACCTTGCTCCTCATCATAATTGGTTAAATAACCAACTCCAAACTATAATTAAATTTGGAAAAAATACTTAAATTCAAGTATCTGGCAAATCACCCTCTCGGGCAATCTTTCTAAAACTACCCATAAGTCCTGCTCAACTTGTAGAACTTTCTTGATAAATATAAAACATTATAAAAGAAGTTATCAAGAAAAAGATCAAGCCCTGACATTCCTTATCTAACCCTTTACCTTGAACCCAGCAGAAGTTTTATTCTTAAATCTTCCTAAAGATCTAAAATTTTCCCTCATGGTAAAGCTGTCTAGTCAGCTCCTTCCTTCACTCAAGTCCGCTCCAACTCTCCCTCTACTCTCAACTTGTAACATCAATAAATAAGCTCAATTAAATTAAATTGCACTTTTGTCGCTATTTGGATTTATTTGGGTTTTTTCATACATTTGCCGTATATTAGAAGCTGCAATCTCAAAAAGGTGACGAGCTCCAGCATAATCAAAGGACGAGTGGAGAAAGAGTCTGAAGGTCCAATACGACTGACTAAGTAAGCTGGCTTTGAGCTAAAACAAGGCCGCGGTAAACAAGAAAGGCAAGTTATCACTTTGATCATATTGATCCTACATTTTACAAAATTATGTTCTTTTAAATTATCAAAGTGCATGCCTAAATTTATTATGCAAATGTGTTTCAAAATGTAAGGTAGTTACTGCCCATTTAATACTACCACTTATACTACGACACTCTTCACCGCTCGAATTTACTTGACACCCTAGACATAAAAAGTATGATTACTAGTTAAAGTCATATTAAATGCCAAGCAAGCCCAAGTCTAGGGCATTAACTTGTCCTGCTCATTACTTCAAACATGTGAAATTATTTTGGGCAGTCATTGGACGTAGATGACTGATATTTTGGTACAACTTATCTTTCTCAAAACCCTTAAACTTACTTACCTGTCTGGGCGGTTGGTAAGAGTGGTTGGTGTGAATGTAGCACAAGAATTTGTGGACTGTGGTAGGCACCGCCTGAACAAATTAAGGACTTAATCCTGTGTTGACCTCTCCATGTAAAATAGTGCAAACCATAAGCTGGCAAAGTGTAGGCTTGGCTGAATAATTTACTAAACTCCCGAAGGCATCTGACAGGTCAGACCGAAGAAAGAAGTGGGATGCAGGAGACCAAAAAAGGTTCTGCCTGAAGGGACACCGAGTAAAGGTGAAGTGCGAATAGGGTGGCGTTGTCGATGAAGTATCCAGCTGCGCCAGCCGCTATGCGTGACATCCCGCATAACGTATGGGTTCAACCCCATGGGGGTGAGATGCTTAGGGGGAAAGGTATTGTAAAGGCCACGTGACAATCTCTCGATCTATGTGACCAAGGAATCACATAGGCCTGTCGGGCTGATTGACTCTTGTGGGTAAAGATGTACAACTCTACAAAGTCAAAACTATTCGAATAGCCATGCCCACGGTCAAGGGTGGACATGGGAACTTCCTCGAGATAGTTCTATTTCAAAAACCTTTTGTGGGCGGGATAAAAACCTATCAGAGGGGGTACTCTGGCTTTAGTTTTTCCTGGACTAACGTAATCCAGTGGTTATAAAATCTAGCATTGGTGGAGGTAACCAAGCACTGTAAAAGGTAGATGTAGCCTGCGCTATTATTGCTATTTCATTCTCACAATCTCTTTACAACTTATGTTTTGGTTAAAATTGCTAAGTCTTAGGAATTTTACTTAATGTATTTAGAAATACTGCTTTAGCAACTAAAGAAGCCTCAAGCCTTCCTTTCACAGCCTTGCATGTATTAGATAATAGGGTTGCATTTGGTGTGGTGGCTTGTTGAGTACGTTTGTGCTCACTCTTGCTTAATTTCTACCTTCCAGTCAAACATGAAATAAAAGGAGAAGAGACCCTGAAATGCTTTAAAAGAGTCGACAGAGCTGTTATCCAAGAAGGCCAAGAACTAGGTCACGAAACCCCAGTTGGCTACCTGTGGGCAAGTCCTGAGGGTCCCACTTGTGTGAAGATTTCCGCTGCTGAATTCTTTGTTTTCGGCCCAATCAGCCCATGTGTAAGTTCTTATTTTATAAATTACGCTTCCGCTTAATATGTTGTTGATATACAGTGATGTACCTGTGAGCACTAGCTACTGATATAGGGAATAGTGCAAAAATCACAACGGAATTTGGATTTTCTAAGTCCAGTTCGGACAGTAATGCACCGCTCCGACTCGGCCGTCGCTGGTGAGTCGCTGTCGCTGCTAGCTGGAGCTATACCGCACCCACACTGCCACCCATATCTGAGCCGACGCCATGATGCAGGCCCCGTGTGTCCGAGTGCTTGAAGTCGTGTCCGAGTACTCGAAGTCGTAGGCCAGTGTTCGAAGTTGGAGCCGAGTAATCGAAGTCGTAAGCCGAGTGTTCGAGGTCGTGTCCAGTTACTCGAAGACGATTACGACTTTCAACCTCCGAGTGTCGTCCTCCGAGTATGAAGGCGAAGTCACTCGAAGTCGGTTATGACTTCCATCCTCTGGGTTCCGATTTCTGAGTAGCCAGCGACTATCAAAAGTCGTTGACAACCTCGACTAGAGTATTCTTGTTCAGAAGAAAAGGTACTCAGCATGCCACGACAGCCCTAATGCCCCGTGTCAGACCAGCTAGCTGCCACGTCAGCCGTAGCCACCGCGTTAGCGCCCACACCTTGCACTGTTCTATGAGCCGTGTCCACCAAGAACCAGCCTTTCCGTGCACCGAGTCCACAACACAGTAACTGTTGTGGCTACAGACCAAACAGAGAGAGAGGGGTATGGTAGTGGAGAGTTAGGCAAGCAAATGACCTCTTGGTCTTTCCTAAGGGCTCGGTATGACATATATATGCACTCCCTCGTAAGGAGCGCCTTTACAATCGTAACCTTCCCCCGGAGCTGACGACCGAGGGCAGCTACATCCTTAATACATGGTTTACAACCCTCGCAACAGGCCAGCCGAGTTTAGGTGGGGGCTACCCCTACAACAGGAGCCTCTCATGGTGAAGGGCTTCATAGGCCGAAGCCATGTTGCCGAGTCCTTTGGCCCCCTCCGTCCCTGCGGCCTGTGACATTAGGTAGTTGTGGGCGCAGATGATCTGGTGCATGTAAGTCTCCGTGGCTACGCGTAGCCGAGGCCGGAGGCCGCAGCGGAGCAGCTTGTTGAAGTCTTGCGCTGGGTTGTTGCGGTGGGGCCGCGTTTGCGGTGCAGAGGTGAAGACCTGGTCGATGCGGACTCCCTCCGACTGACCCGCCGTGCTAGTTCTTTCTGCGACCTAGCATCCATGAAAAGTTATAAGGCACATTAGGTGCAAGAACGGTTGTGGTAAGGGTGAAGAGGTATGGCGTGCAACGAGTGCCAGGGTTGTCCCTAGCCACCGGAGTGGAAGGGGTGTCTTCGGGCGTGGCGTGCGGACGCACGGCTGCTTGTTACAGTGCCATAGCCGAAGGAGCGGAGCCGGAGTTGTTCCACTGGGGCGGAGGCTTCGCGAGGGGCAGAATTGAGGTCGCTTGGTGCCCGGGGCAGGGACTGTGTCGAAGCGTCGAGGTCGTTCATGGTCTCGAAGCCTTCCCCCACGGAGCCACATCTGTCGGCGGGGCCATGCTGCGGAGCCAAAAATATCGGACGTGCGAGGAGTAGCGTGGAGATGTCCACGGCAGTCGTGCACACGGTCCCGAGGGAGGGGTACACGCGGCGTTGCCTGGTTGGTGCGCCGTGGGGTGTCAGTAGTCTTGTGACCGCGAGCCCGCGCCCGTTCCCAAGAGAGGTGGGACACGTGGCGAGCCATCCTGCGGACGGTTACGCTTTCTGAGCGTGGGCAAGACGAATCGACGGGCTCCCGCCGGTTGCCTTCCCAATCGCAGGACGCGAAAGGGCTGTATAAAGGGTGCTTTACTGGTGCACGGGCGTGCCTCTCGTCCGCGTGCGTTCGCTTGATTGCTCTGCTGTTGCGCGAAATCCACCCGCCTCTGCTCCACCAATCCTCCGCGCAGAAAGAAGGATGGCAAGCCATAGAGATTCCAGCTGCCGGCCTAGCGGTAGTGCCTCGTCGGGCCAGCGCGGCGCGACACCGCCAGCAGTAGATTTTTCGGTGGTGGCTCGCAAGTCATTGCAGATCCGCAAGCAGTACGACACCGGGCGGGGCTCGCAAGGGCAGTGCTCCGGGGTACTAGGGCGGAGCCTTGCCACGGAGGAGACAATCGAAGCCCTCCTGCGGGAGAAGAAGATAGATGAGTGCGACGGAGCCCGCCTGCCCGCCCGCGACGAAGTAGAGCCTCATCCCGAGGCGTCAGAGGCGATTGTCTTCGCCGCATTTTTTGAGGCTGGACTCCGGATGCCGTCGACGCTGTTTGTCGGTGAGGTCTTGAAGGCTTATGGATTGGAGTTGGTGCAGCTGACCCCGAATGCGATAGTTCACTTGGCGGTGTTTGCCTGGGCCATTCGAGTGGAAGGCACTCATCCCCGCGCGAGCTTGTTCGCCTTTTTTCATGATGCGCGCTGTCAGCCAAAGAAAGTCAAAGGAGGGGCACTGTCCAACTTCGGCAGCGTCCACTTCGTGGTGAGGTCGGGCTACGCGCATCTGGTCCCCACCCTGGCGACGAAAGAGAAGTGGGAGAGGTGGATGCGGCAGTGGTTCTACTACCGCGTGACGCCGACCAGCAACCTGCGGTGCCAGGGTCAGCCGATAGTTTTCAACTGCTGCCCGGGGCTGAAGCCGGTGAGCGACGATCAATGGCAGGTGCGGAGGCTGGCGGCGTCACCCTTCGGTTCAACATGCGCGATCTTGCCGAGGAATTTACCATGTACGGGGTATCTCCGCTGTCCGGCCTGTGGAGATATGAGCGAGGTGTTACGCGGCGGGATGGCGTCCGCCCGTTGGTGTCGTCGCTGCAGCAGCCCACCGGCCGTGTTAGGTACTTCGCCCTTGTGCTGCGTATATATATGTAACTATTGTAAGTGGGACCATGCTTCGCGTGCAGTGCTGTCGTTGGAAGACGCGGAGCGCGCCGTCGATGCCTTCCTGGGGCCGTACACATCGAAGGAGCACACCCTTCGCGAAACCGCAACTAGGCCTGCGAGGCTAGGGCGGATATATCGGGTGTGTGAGGTCCTAGGCCTCGTTGTTCCGGAGCGCCTAGTGCTGGTGCGGAGTTCGCCCCGTCGTCGCGATGGTGCCGGCGAGGCAGGGGCGTCTCCCCGGTGGCGAAGGTCTCGGTCCCAAGCTGTTGTCTCTGACCCGCCCACCGGCTTAGCGGCAGATGCCGCTGATCCAGACGACGTGTCAGGGGGCGGGTCCGAGCATGGCAGCGCGGAGGGTCATGCTGCGGCTAGCGAGGACGTAGGTGGTGAGGCGGGCCATGGCAGCGACATCGTTGAAGACGAGGCCTTGTCGCCTATGCCGGTCGGTGAGGACCTGCCTCCCACGCCGTCGTCGCCCATGGTGGTTGCCACGAGCCTTCCGCCGGCCCCTGGTCCAGCGACAACTGGAGCGGCGGAGCACTCGTCGTCGTCGCCTGCTGCAGCCGCTGCGGGCATGCCGCCCGCTCCGGCCGGTGTAGGTATTGGAGCGGTCGAGGGTGCATCACCTGGCTCTCCAGCGGCGAAGCGCCGCCGGGTGCGATCGCCTTCGCGCGCGGGGCAATTCCATGTGGCGGGCACGGTCGGCGGGGGCCTGGGATGCGACCGCGAGGCCACTCCGACTGAGGAGGGGGTTATCGCTTCCCAGGCGGGGTCTGAGCCGACACCTCTCCACGCCCTAGTGGGGGGTGACGGAGGTAGGCGTAATTCCTTTTCTCCGCGTGACTTCGCGAAGCTCTCTCCGATTTGTTCGCTCATACCGTCGTCGACGTCAGGAGAGGGGAAGTCGCCCGGGCGCAGCCAAGGATCGAGCAGCGTTGGTGTCTGCGAGGTCAGTGGTGACGTTGCGCAAAACGCAGCGCGGACACCTGATGCTGCCGCGAGGTTCCCAAGGCTCACCATGTCTGACTTCGTGCCGCCACCGGAGGCGCTCCGTGCCCTCAGCGGAGCTGCAGAGTGTGGTGACGGCAGGCTAGATCGACGAGCGCTGTCGTCGTGCGGGGGGAGCCTTCTTGCACTCGCACTGGGCGCCGTGGGGATGAAGGTAAGCACCTGGGCTCGCCATTGACATTGCTTACCGCGTGCATGCTAAATAGCTGTGTCCTCCTGTCGCTAGACGGTCGCCATCGGCCAGGCGCTGGATGAGGCGTGCATTCGCGAGCGGAGGGCGCTGGAGGAACAGCTTCGCGCTGCCGACGAGGCTCACGCCACGAAGGACGACCGCATCTGCCTTTTAGAGGCGGAAGTTCGCGTGGCGGTGGCGGCGCGATGTGCTGCCGAAGAGGCCCAACGCATCGCGGCAGAGGAGCGTGCTGGCTTACTTGGGCAAATCAGCGCGCTGGAGGAGGAGAAGGCCCAGCTTATCATGGCCTTGGAGGAGAGGAGCCAGGCTTTGGGCGACGCGTCCGCGGCAGCGTGGAGGGCTATGGGGTCGTTGGAGGGGGCCATGCGAGACCTTTCCGTCGTCGTGCCGGACCTTACTCACGATGCCGCGGACGTGGCGCGATCATTAACGCAGTTGAGGAGGGCTCGAGCACGGCGCCGTGGTGCGAAGCCGGCGATCAACTGCGGCCGCCCGGTAGCGTGCCTCGCCTTTGCCACGCTCCACGCCCGGGGGTGTGAGCATGTGAAGGAGCTGGCCGCTCCCGACTTGAGTGCGCCGATCGGAGCCGGGGTATTGTCCGGCGCAGTCCGCACCACCATGCCCGCCGTCCAGAGCTTCTACGAGGGGATCTGGGCCACCTTGGAGAGGAAGCAGCCAAGGTGTTGTTACGGCGGATATTACACCGGGAAGGTAACTTCCTTCAGTGGTTGGAGGAAGCTCGTCAGCGCCATGAAGACAGCGCTGACCCCTAGTGTGGTTCCGGGTGTTGGTGGTTGTGATGCGACTTTTGTTGTTGCTGTTGTTTTCTTTCGCTTGCTAACAAAAGGAAGGACTGTTGTGTCAAGTACTGCACAACTGCATGCTGCTTGTTCGGTTGGAGTAGACGCCTAGTTGGAGTAGACGCGATCGCACTCCATCCCCTACCCTTCGAAGCAGTGGCAGCGGAGCTGGCGCCTAGTTGAAGTAGACGCGATCGCGATCGCGTTCCGTCCCCTACCCTTCGAGGCGGTGGCAGCGGAGCTGACGCCTAGTTGAAGTAGACGCGATCGCGCTCCTCCCTTACCCTTCGAAGCGGTGGCAGCAGAGCTAGCGCCTAGTTGAAGTAGACGAGATCGCGCTCCAGTTTGCACTCCGGAGCCCGCGTGGGACAATCAACCACGACTTAGTTGTGCTCCGGAAGGTACGCCAACGCGTGCACGGGACATCCGCGTCTTGTTTAGACTCAGTAGAGTGCGCAGGGAAAACATCCACGTTTAGTTTATAATCCGGAGCATGCGTGGGACTATCGACCACGGTTTAGTTAGGCTCCGGAGGGTACGCCAACGTGTGCGCGGGACATCCGTGTCTTATTTAGACTCAGTAGAGTGCACAGAGAAAACATCCACGTCTAGTTTATACTCCGGAGCATGCGTGGGACTATCGACCACGGCTTAGTTAGGCTCCGGAGGGTACGCCAACGCGTGCGCGAGACATCCGCGTCTTGTTTAGACTAAGTAGAGTGCGTAGGAAAAACATCCATGTCTAGTTTATAATCTGGAGCATGTGTGGGACTATCAACCACGGCTTAGTTAGGCTTCGGAGGGTACGTCAACGCGTGCGCGGGACATCCGCGTCTTGTTTAGACTCAGTAGAGTGCGCAGGGAAAACATCCACGTCTTATTTATACTCCGTAGAGTGCGCGTGAAGGCGTCCCCCCGCTGCGTCTTATTTATACTCCGTAGAGTGCGTGCGGAGGCGGAGCTCGACGCTACATCTTATTTATACTCCGTAGAGTGCGTGCGGAGGCGGACCTCGTCGCCACGTCTTATTTATACTCCATAGAGTACGTGCGGAGGCGGACCTCGTCGCTATGTCTTATTTATACTCCGTAGAGTGCGTGCGGAGGCGGATCTCGTCGCTACGTCTTATTTATACTCCGTAGAGTGCGCGCGGAGGTGAGTCTCCGTGTGGTGCATGAGTGGAGGTGAGTCTCCGTGTGGTGCGCGCGTGGAGGTGAGTCTCCGTGTGGGGCGCGAGTGGAGGTGAGTCTCCGTGCGGTGCGCGAGTGGAGGTGAGTCTCCGTGTGGTGCGTGGGAACATCGACCATGTCTTTATGCTGCGGGGAGTACGCGTGGCAGTGATACCGACGCGTGCGCGGAACCCCGCATCTTGTTTATACTCAGTAGAGTGCGCAGGGAAAACGTCCGCGTCTTTTTTATACTCCGGGGAGTACGTGTGGAGACGAGCCTCCGCGCGTTTTTGGTGGGTGGCACGAATAGGTTCGCAAATGGCGAATTTTATTAAATTCTCGTTTGCTTGGGTGAACGAGTACAAGTCAAAGACTGACCATTGGACTCGTTACCACAACAGTGGCCTTGATTGGCCTACACATAGTACCTCCGCAACCTGTCCGCATTCCATGTGTAGCGGAGTGTCTGCCCTTCCAGCGTGGCGAGGCGATAAGCTCCTCGCTGCAGTGCTGTCGCGACGATGTACGGGCCTTCCCACTTGGACTCCAGCTTGCCGACCGTGTTTGCGCGGAGCGCCATCCTGAGGACAAGGTCCCCCGGCTGGAATGCTCGCGGATACATGGAGCGGCCCTACCTGCGCGCCATTTGGCGTGCGTATTTGGCGACGTGCTGGGTGGCCTTGATGCGCTCTCCGTCGAGGAGGTCTAGGGACAACTGGCCCTCTTCGTCTAGTGCCTGGGCGAGGGCCTTTCGTGAGCCGACCTTGATCTCTTCGGGCGTCATTGCCTCATCGTCGAAGAGGAGTTTGAACGGCATGAATCCCGTCGGGCGTGTCGCTGTTGTGCGGAGCGACCAGAGGACGTTGTAGAGCTCGCCGGGCCACTTGCCCTTTGGTAGTCCGACAAGGCGTTTTTCGACCCCGGCGGATATGGCACCGTTGCCCGCTCGACCGCTCCATTGGACTGTGGATGTCCGACCGAGGCGAACCGAAGTGTGATTCCCATGTCGTCGCAGAACTCCTGAGCGGGCGGCGAGTCGAGCTGCAGACCATTGTCGGCAGTGATCTCCTTGGGCACTCCGAAGCGGCATATGATGTTTTGCCAAAGGAAGCGCTGCACGGCTGCCGAGGTGATCTTGGCTAGCGCCACAGCCTCTGGCCACCTGGAAAAATATTCCAAAGCGACCACGATGAAGCGCAAGTCTCCTGGGGCTCAGGGAAGAGGTTCGACAATGTCGAAGCCCCACCGCGCCAACGGCCATACCGGGGGGATGGGGTTGAGGCCGGTGGGGGGTCTGTGGATGACCCATCCCATCCATTGGCAGCCTTGACACCGACGCACAAGTTCTTGAGCGTCAGCGATGGCGGTTGGTCAGTAGAAGCCCTGCCTAAATGCCTTGCCGATGAGCGACCTCGGCGCCAAATGCGAGCCACAAAGGCCCGCATGGATTTCCGCCAGGAGGCGCAGACCCCTTTTTTGTAGAGCACTCCGTCGAGTATCTGGAAGGATCTGGCGCGGTACTGCAGGCGGCGGAGCTCTATAGGGTCGTCAGGCTCGGCGATGCCTTGTAGGAAGGCGTAAATTGGTTCTCGCCAGTCGCCCTGATGGGTGATCTGGTGGACTAGGGCCACGTCGCGATTGTCTTGCGCGATGGCCGCTGCGTGCAGGACCTCGTAGAATGCGCCTTCGGGAGCGGGAAGTTGCTGGCTAGCGGCTTTTGCGAGAATATCCGCTTGCTCATTTTCCACTCGGGGGATGGCCTTGACCGTGACGCCCAGGAAATGTCGCTCCTTGGCTCGCACAGCTTCCAGGTACTTGACGAGGTCGAGGTCCTTGGCCTGGTATGACTTGTCGACTTGGCCCGCCACTAGCCTTGAATCCGTGCGGACGAGGACTCATCGCGCGCCCAGAGCTTTGAGCTTCGCTAGGCCGAAGAGTAGTGCCTCGTATTGCGTGGTGTTGTTGGTGACGGGAAATACGAGGCGTGCCGAGTATAACAGGCGATGTCGCTCTGGCGTAGTGACCACCGCACCCACGCCCGCGTCGGAGACGCAGTAGGCGCCGTCGGTGTTGAGCGTCCACACCGGGTCCTCATTTGCTTTGGCGTCTTTGGGCGCGAGTCCACTCCGCCAGGAAGTCCGCAAGGATTTGGGACTTGATCGCTGTGCGCGAAGTATATGTCAGGGAAAAAGGGGCGAGTTCGGCTACCTACTTACCGATGCGTCCCGTGGCCTCTTTATTGTGTAACATCTCCGCCAGAGGGAACGAGAACGGCACAGTGATTGGATGGGCGAGGAAGTAGTGTCGGAGCTTTCGCAGGGCCATGACTAGCGCATAAGCCAACTTCTCAAGCTCCGTGTACGCGTCTTGGCGCCTTGGAGGGTTTCGAGAGGCAAGTAGGCCCAGGCAGCGACGAACGCCCTCCTCAAGAACGAGGACGGCGCGGACTGCTGTCGCGGAGGCGGCGAGGTAAAGTAGGAGGGGAGCCTCTGGTGCCGGGGCGACCAGCGTGGGTAGGCTTGCAAGGTGCTTCTTGAGGTCGTCGAAGGCGCTGGCGCACCGGCGTCCCAACGAAACCCATCACGGCGCGCGAGTTTTGAAGAAAGGCGGGCCGCGCTCGCGCCTTGGACAAAAATGACTCGGTGCAGCCATGCGCCGGCGATCCTTTGGACTTCCGTGTCGTTTTGGCGCTCCATGGCGAATTGCGTCGACCTTGTCGGGTTGGCTTGGATGCCGCGCCCGACACCGAAAGCCAAAGCTTGCCCGCCCGCACACCAAACACGCACTTATGCAGGTTGAGCTTGATGCCCGCCTTTGAAGATTGTCGAAGGTCTCTTGGAGATCCCGGCGTGGCGGCCAAGCGCTAGTTTTGACGACTACCTCATCGACGTAGGCTTCGACATTCCTCCCCAGTTGGGAAGTGAGCGCCAGCGCAATGAGGTGGGTGAAGGTTGCGCCGGCATTTTTCAGGCCGAAGGGTATTCTAACAAAGCAGTATGTTCCTATCGGAGTGATAAAGCTAGTCTTGTCTTCATCATCCTTGGCCATGTAGATTTGATGATAGCCAGAGTAAGCGTCCAAGAAGCTCATGAGTTCGCAGTCGGCAGTAGCGTCGACCAGTTGGTCGACGCGTGGGAGAGGGTAGTCATCCTTCGGGCATGCCTTGTTGAGGGAAGTGAAGTCAATGCACATGCGCCAGGCACCGTTAGCTTTCTTTACCAGCACCGGATTGGCGAGCCAAGCTGGGTGTTGGACTTCGTGGATGACACCAACCTGCAGGAGCTTCACCACTTCTACCTTGGCTGCCTGCTGCCGGTCAACGGACATACGCCGAAGCCTTTGCCTGACCGGCTTGGCGTCCTGGCGGACCGCTAGGTTGTGCTCAATGAGAGAGCAGTCCACGCCCTTGATGTCCTCCGGGGACCATGCAAAAACGTCTGCGTTGTTCTGGAGAACCTGGAGTAGGCCTTGCTCCATCTCCAGGGGGAAGCCGTCGCCTATGGAGACGACTCGGCCGTCGGCCTGGAGGGGGACTCTCTTGACTCCGCCTTCCAGTCGAGGCTTAGGGGTCCACCCCGGGGTGGATGGTGTGTCCACCTTGTGCTTGTCTGCAAGGGCGTGCACCCTGCGGCGAGGGCTCGTATGCTCCGTGCGCCGGGCGAGGTCCTGGTCGCCGAAAATTGTGATGACACCTCGCGGGCCCGGGAGCTTCAGGCACAGGAAACCATGATGTGAGACCGCCCCGAAGGAAATGAGGACAGCACGGCCTAGAATGGCATTGTATGGACTTGGGGTGTCCGCAACGTCGAAGATGACGCCCTCGGTCCTAGTGTTATCGCCCAGATGGAAGGAGACCTGGAGGTATATTTGGCCTAATGCGGTCGAGGGCCTCCACGAAAAGCACGTTCGCCGAGCTACCTCCATCAACGAGGACGCGCCGGACGTCACATCCTGCAATGTCAGCTCGGACGAGCAGAGGGTCTTGGTGGGGAAACTCCACACCTTGGGCATCGGCGGGTGCGAAGGTGACTTCGCCTTGAGGTACTCCCGGCCTGGGCTGCTGCGAGTCTCCCGACGACGAACCTCCGGAGATAACGTTGACGACCTGGACCTGTGGGGGCATTCGTTGCGGCTGTTGCGGATGGGTCACCCGTGCGCCGGCCGTCAGGGGCTGCGGGCTCCAAGCCTCTTGCATGGCCCGCACGGTCTCGTGGAGATCTGCTAGCTCCTGCTAGAGCGCATGGAAGGCTGCCGACAGGGATCGTTGCACTACCGGCGTAGTCAGAACGGGCGGCGCACCTGATCGTGCTGGCTTGACAGCCGCATTACCCGCCACGCCGGTGTGGTGGATTCCTGCGTCGCTGACCCGGTTCGCAGTACTAACGGGACCGCCTGGCGCTTCGGTACCGGGGTTGGAATCGACCGCGGTGCCGGCGAAGGCGGGGTTGGAGTCGACCGCTGCGTCGGCGAAGGCGGAATTGGAGTCGACCGCTGCATCGGCGAAGGCGGGGTTGGAGTCGACCGCTGCGTTGGCGAAGGTGGGGTTGGAGTCGACCGCTGCGTCGGCGAAGGCGGGGTTGGAGTCGACCGCTGCGTCGGCGAAGGTGGGGTTGGAGTCGACCGCTGCACCGTGAGTGTTATCGTTCACTCCCACGGCTGCCCATGCCGACGCCTCGGTGCCGACACTGACGCGAGACCGCGCCTTGACCGTCGTGACCCCTTTCCTCCTCTTCGCCGCCGATGACGTTGGTGCTATCCTTCTTGAGGTCTTCTCGCTTCCATCGTCCCCACGGACGGCGCCAGCTGTTGTGGCTACAGACCAAACAGAGAGAGAGGGGTATGGTAGTGGAGAGTTAGGCAAGCAAATGACCTCTTGGTCTTTTCCAAGGGCTCGGTATGACATATATATACGCTCCCTCGTAAGGAGCACCTTTACAATCGTAACCTTCCCCTAGAGCTTACGACCGAGGGCAGCTACATCCTTAATACATGGTTTACAACCCTCGCAACAGGCCAGCCGGGTTTAGGTGGGGGCTACCCCTACAACAGTAACTTTTCTGATTTTTAGTATTTTTCAGCCCATTTAATTTTTTGAGAGCCCGTTCCCCTCCGTCCTAGCTCCGATTGATCCTGTTCTTTTTTCTAAATTCATCTAAAATCGAGCTCAATCTTCTGGTTCTAGTTTCAAGGTTTTTGGAGTTTATTTGAATTTTATTTGATTTATTTTTGTTATTTCGGTCGCTTTCTCTCTTGTTAGATCCCGATTTCGGAGGAGCAGGAGCAACGCCAGAAGACCCTGAGCACCTCGCTGAGCATAACCAAGCCAAGTCATGTCCTTTGATCATGTTGAACCCAGTTTGCAATCTATTATTTAATTATTTTATTTTAAGTTATCTTGCATCGCTATTTAATTACAAACTTTGTATATGGTAGTTACCACCCCACGTTGAATTATCCCTCCTTGATAATTTGAATACCACAATGCCATTGTCACCATAGGTTGGAAAATTATTTAGTGATACTAAGTTAAATGTCATATGGGAGTTACGATTAGGATGCTTAGCTATGCTTATTTTACGTTGGGTTTATCATCACATGTGAATGATTAATTTGATTTAGTGAGATATGGAATCGTGGTTGGTGCCACTATTATAAAATTTGTGCCGGCGCATTGGTGTGTCTTTGGCGTGGGTTATACAAACTTGTTTTGCACTTGGGCGAGTGATCGTGCAGTAAAGGGGGAAGTGTGGATTCACTTCGTGGGATGTGGAAGCCTCGCCTGGGTAAAATTAAGAACTTAATTTTGTGCGCCATTGATCTGAGCTTTACCGTGCAAACCACATGTCTAGTATGGGATAGATTTGACTGATTAATTTGGGATATTTTAATTTCAATCTCGCCATTGTGATGAACATGGTTGTTGATTTCCATTAGGCATAAGGGCGGTGTGATGCGAAACCCTAGCGGGCGGGATTGAGTTGAGGTTGAACTGTTGGTTTAGCTTGTGGATGGGAGTTTCACAAGTGTCTTATTCAATTCCCTTGTTTATTTATTTACTATTATTTTTATTTAAAGTTTGCTTTCAATCTATTTATCATATTTACTTGAAAATATCATTTTATGTAAATTAACCTTTTAGCCCCCCATTGGTAAGCCTTGCTTATTATATTGCATCCATTTGTTACAAATGGCTTTATGCCCTTGTTGCTCAGTTAAAGAGGAGTATTACCAGTAGGAGGTACTAGAGGGAGAGTACTTCAGCGACTTCAGGATTAAGACTTCGCTCTCCAGTCGATTGCCTGTGGGCATGTCGAATGGCTACTACGTTTATTTTGTTCCTTTCCGCTGCTAGACTTTGAGCCCTTCGGGCTAGTGCTATTGTAAGCTTGACCATAAGATCGTACCTTTGGATATTTATCGATATTTGAGTTTTTCTTTATTTTTAGCGTGTATATGGTTGTTATGTCATCTATGTTTAACTATGTGCACTAGCGTGATCCTAGACTAGTGCACTATACACAGAGAGTCCGAATTTGCATATTCGGATCTCGACAATTTGACATTGCAAATCATTATACCTTGTCACCCTAGAATAAAACTTTGGTTTATACACTAGTATGACTAGAGAATTTTGTAGCAAATGCTTAGACCTGTATAGATATAACTTTAAGCTTGGAGAACCTTTTTGCACATAAAATGATGATATTTTAAAATGTATTCTTGACTTCGGTGAGTCAAAAAAAGTCTATAAAATATTTTAGTATAAAATATAAAACTTGATTTAGACTTAGACAAATAGTTAGGTGGTGGCTCAACGTTGGTGCTAGACACAAGGGGTATGTGGAAAGTACCTAAGTTAATTAAACATCGGGCTGTCAGCTACAACTATAAAGCTCTATTGTACTATAACAAAACTGGTATGGAACAATCCTAGCTGATTAATTTGTGGGTTCCAACCTGAGGCTCGCTATAGGTTAAATGTGAGCGTGGCGTAGGCCATAAGAAGCCTCACATGTCACAAGAGGGTGGTCCAATTTGGTGAATTCCTTATTATGGTGAAACCTTAGTGGAGGCATGGCCAAATTGATGGCTATGCATTGTAAAGACTTTGTCATGATCTCTTAGTCACACACCTTCAGAAGTGTGTCAGATGGACATTATAAGTTGATCATATCTTATGGGTAAAGTTATACCACGTCTGCAGAGTGTATAAACTATCCTGGATAGCCGTGCCGACGGTCATGGGCAAGCTAAGCAAAGTTTTTTATGGATTAAACTTTGTTTTCAAAATGGGCTAGTTTGCTTGGTACTCTAAACGAGATAAACTTTTAAAATTAGGTCCTTTTAAGATTAATTTTACTAGTTGCCTCCTAATTGCATAGCCATCCCTTTTTAAAATTTTTAAGACGTGTTTGCTGAACTAAAATTGTAAATAATCACAATTCTTATTTGTGTTTTTGAAATGACGACCATGCTACACATTGGTTTTATATAGTATTGATGTTTGCTTACTTTTATCATTTATTAATAAGAGAAGAGCAAATGACGATCTAATTTCGGTCGTTGGCATTCTTTTTTATTTCATTAATTTTGTTAGCTAGGTTAGCTAGCTTATTAAAACAACAAACCTCAAAATTCTCAAGCTCATGTTCTCATTTCATTTGTCAAATATATATTCCTAGTTACTCTAACTTGGCATCAACTTACTAGACCCAACCAACAACAACACATATACTCTAAAACAATGGCATATATGTTCGGGGGATGAAGACTCACCCAAGGTGAAGCTCAGGAGGTCAGGTACGGTGGTGTGGAGGATGGGGGTCGGCAGCATCGAGGTTGGGGTGGCATCGTTGAGGTTGGTGAGGGTGGCGTGGAGGACAGGGGTCAACGGCGTCAAGGTCAAGGGTGGCGGCATTAAGGTCGGGGGCGCTCAAATGGGGAGGAGGATGGGCAAGTGAGGAGTAAGGGCACTAGGGAGGGGGATGGGTGAGTGAGGAGTAAGGGCGTAAACTCTAGAGGTGCAAACTAATAAAGGGATATGCGACTATATCACAAACAATTCTATTTTAGAATAGTTTGTGATATGACACCAGATAATAGAATATTCTATTTTAGAACCGTCTGTGACACATATCATAGACAGTTTGTTTAATGGTTCTATTTTAGAATATTATGTGATATGAGATCATATCATAGACAATTCTATTTTAGAATCATCTGTGATAGATATCACAGACAGTTTGTTCCACTAAACCACTTGTGATAGTTCCTTCAATAGCTAAAAAATATTTTGTTTTTCGGCTAGCATTAAGAAATGCTAGCCATGCTCTCTGAAAAATAAGAAAGTAGATATAATCACAGACGGAATAATTTCTTAATTACTAAATCAATTACAATGGAATAATTTCTTAATTATAATGGAACAATTTTCAAAAGGTGTTCACCATGTGGGATCATTCCATTTGGCTATTTTCTTTAAAACAATAGCCCTTCACGATAATCGACGCACATATAGCTAGCTTCCTCACTAGGTTTTTCCTCGAGCCTGATGCTGTCTTTGAAAGGAGACATCTCTGATAATTCTTCTTTTTCCATGAAGAATTACATGGTCGTTCTTATTTGCTAGGTAGGTCCCAATGAATAAAGAATCTTTTTGGCTTGGTAGGTGATTCTGGCTAACATGTTTCCCTCCAAAAGGATGTTTGCTAGGGGACCTAACAACGTCGTGAAACTCTTGTCGGACCAACCATTGTTTGCCTTCAATTTCAGTAGTTCAAGTATGGATGACAACCTTGTATATTCCATCTTACAGCCCGGGAACAAAGGTTTCTTTGAGTCCTCTATTAACCCTCGAATTTAGCAAACTCTCTCTCACTATAGTTCTCTTCTACATCACGTAGCATTTGATCTAGCTTGTCGTCATGCGACATATCCTCATTGAAAGCACAGTCCACATCTGCCATTTCGTTGTCTCTCTCGGTGATGTTACTACCTTCCTGAATAATATGCTCTTCATCGTGATTGGTCTAACATATATACCTCTTTTTGGAACTCCATCGAATCAAGTGCACTCTGATTACGTTGAGTTGATAAATATCTTTAGATTATCGCAATTAATGCATGAACAATACATAAATTTTATCCACTTCTTCAACATATCCTGGTCGGTAGCTCTTCTAAAAGCAGACACACCATCAATGTACTATTCACTTACACGATTTTCAACATACATTCAATTTTAGTCTATCTACACTACATATGTAACAAATTAGTATTAAATTAGATTACTGCTCCTATAGCTAGCTAGCCATTACACTTACACATAATTATCATTTACCTTAAATTGTCCATCTAAAGTAACTAGTTATATACTATTCATGAAGTAACACACACACACACACACACACACACACATATATATATATATATATAAAGTAAGAATATATTAAAGTAAACTAGGAGTAGTGAAACACATTCTTATATTGGAGCAAATTACCAAGCTAGATCTAAACCTAGCTATCATCTCTCTTGATTATAATGCATATAATTAGAAGCAATCACCAAGAACAAATATGCGGTATGCTTTTACCAAACGGCATAAAGTCGGCCTCATTTAAACCCTAGCTCACTGCAAATAGATCTGTCGGGATGGACCGGGTATTTAATAACGCAGTACATGTCACAGATACTTCTAACCACAAATCGTCTGTGATACATAATTATCATAAATAATTTTTATTAAGAACCATCTGTGAATTATCATAGACGGTTTGGATTAAAAATCGTCTATGATGTATCTCATTGTCACAGACGGTTTATGATTAGAAGTGTCAGCGAATTATCACAGACGGTTCAGATTAAAAATCATCATCATCACATATGATTTTTAGTCTGAACGCCACAGACAGTTTTAATCCGAACTGTCTGTGATAATTCACAGATGGTTCTTAACAAGAAACCATCTGTGATAATTATGTATCATAGACGGTTCTCGCCATCGCTAGTAATATAAATAATCATACTTGTAAAACCGTATTTAATAACTATAATACTGATGGATTCTACGGAACTATCTGGGATAAGATGTCCTATATAATCTTCTCTGTAGTAGTAGCTGTTCACGGCGTGACACCATGGACTCAAGGGCGTGCGGCCGTACTACGCCTCCAAGTGCAACCCAAACCCCAAGCTGGCTGGGCTTGGTGTGGGTTTTGACTGCGCCAGCACGCCGAAATGGAGGCTGTGCTCGCGCTCGGTGTCACGGGCGACCGTGGACTGAATCATCATCGCAAATCCATGCAAGCTCGAGTCGCATGTCGCATACACGGCAGCTGCAGCTGTCAACCTTACTACCTTCGACTTAGAGGAGGTCGACAAGATAAAACATTTCCACCCGAAGTGCTGCCTCCTGCTATGGCTGGAGACAACCGATGATTGCGAATTTGCGATGCAAAGCTAAATTTGGGCACCAGAGGAGGTGATGCCGCTCTTGTCTGCCGCACTTCGCGCCATCATCGGCATGGCCGTTGTCGGCGTCTCGTTCAATGTGGGGATAGCTGTGTCCCGCGTTGGTTCTTACTGCAGTGCCATCGAGGTCGTCCATGTGGCGTTCGACGCCGGCGCTGTGCTTGGCATGCTGTCGATGTGCTTGCTTCAGATCGGCGTGGGCTTCAGGGCCGTTGGCTTCACTTTTGAAGAGGCCTCTGAGGTGATTGATGCTGCGCTTGTCTTTTGTCTGTGTGCTGATAACATATTGCAAGAGGTTTGAGACAAGTGTTTGAGAGATGAAAAACAATTCATTAAATGATTCTGAAGTTTGTACAACTATTTATACATGATGAAGAGGTGGTATGAAAAGGTGTCTGTTTGGACAGACACCTGTACATTGGGCATAACTTCTTTTCAGTTTGTAACACTCCCCCTTGACCAATGTGTCTTCATATGATCACCTTGATTCATTATCTTTGGAAAAACTCCTCCAAAACCCTGTAGGAAAATATGAGGAGAATCTGTAGAGTAGATATGCCATGAAAAACTCCTTTAAAACCCAGTGAAAAAAATTAAGGAGAAAAATGATATGACATATATTTGGTTATCTCTTAAAAAACCCTGTGGGGAAAATAGAGATATATATATGATTACGTCGTCATATTGCCTCATTAAAAACTTTGATGAGAAACCTTTAGAGGAAAACTCATAAAAGAAAAGAGTACAATATTTATATTGAACGGGTTAAGTCTTTAGGAGATTTCTCCCCCCTGACGCCTGCAAATCACGTAGTCTTCGCATACCAATTCCATGAACATATTTCTGGAATGTGGAAGTTGGTAATGACTTAGTGAGTAAGTCTGCGAGATTATCACAAGACTTAGTTTGCAGAATAGTTATTTCCCCACTCTCTTGCAATTCATGTGGGTAAAATAGTTTAGGTGCAATATGTTTTGTGATATTGTTCTTTATGTAACCCGTTTGCATTTGAACAACGCAAGCAGCATTATCTTCTTAGATAATGGTGGGTGATGTGATGGCACCTATACCACATGATTGTTGTATGTAGTTAATCATTCTGCGAAGCCATACACATTCACGTGATGTTTTATATAATGCAATTATTTCAGAATGATTAGTAGATGTAGCCACTAGAGTCTATTTTGAAAACTTCCAAGATATGGCTGTTCCACCATGTAAAAACACAAAGTCTGTTTGAGATCTGACATTATGGGGATCTGGTAAATAGTCAGCATCTGTATATCCTATTAAATCCATACGTTTATTCTTCTAGAAGAATAGACCGAGATCTTGAGTGCCTTGAAGATATCTAAGGATATTCTTCACCCCTACCCAATGTCTTTTGGTTGGAGCAGCGCTATATCTAGCAAGTAGATTTACTGCGCGGTCGGGTGCAATTTGCAAGGTACATAAGCGCTCCAATAACACTGAGATATGGAACCTCGGGTCCCAATAGCTCTTCACTATCATCTCGAGGTCTAAATAGATCTTTGTCCCTGTCTAGAGATCAAATAACCATGGGGGTTTTCGATGGATATGCTTTGTCCATATTGAATTTCTTCAATATTTTATGGACATAGGCTGATTGATGCACTAGTATGCCAGTATGAAGATGCTCAAGTTGTATACCTAAGTAAAATTTGGTTTTACCCAAATCCTTCATTTCAAATTCCATCTTAAGATGATTACGTACTTCATCTATATCTTGTGTATTACCAATGATATTGAGATATCGACATACACAGATATAATGCAAAATCCTGTTGAGGATCTTTTGATGAACACGCATGGGCAATCATCATTGTTGGAGTATCCCTTTTTGGTTAGGAACTCACTTAGTCAGTTGTACCACATTCTACCCGACAGTTTCAAGCCGTATAAAGACTTGTTTAATTTTACACAATATATATTGCGATTTGCGCTTGGATTCGGAATTGAAATTCCATCAGGAACTTTCATGTATATGTCCGAATCAAGTGACCCATAAAGATATGCAGTCACTAGATCCATCAACTGCAAAGATAGATGATTTTGTACTGCCAATGATATTAAATATCGGAATGTTATTCTACTCATTACTGGAGAATAAGTTTCATTGAAATCAATGCCGGGTCTCTGCGTGAACCCTTGTGCTACAAGCCTTGCTTTGTATCTCACCACCTCATTGTTTTCATTCCGTTTGCGGATGAAAACCCATTTGAAACCGACAGAGAATACATTGGGAGGTGTATATCTCACATTAGTGAATACATTTCTTTTCTTGAGCGAGGCTAACTCCTCTTGAATTGCATCCTTCCATTGAGTCCAGTCCGAGCGCTGTTTGCACTCTGCCATGGTCTTGGGATCTGGATCATTTTGAAGGTTGTTTGCAATTATTGTAGAGAAATAAATGTCGACAATTGTAGTCTTACGATCATATGATTCTCCAGAATCAGTATAGTTAGTGGAAATTTCTTGGACCCCTAGTGACTCAATGTTATTTCCCAAAATATTTGAGTCGGGGTATTCCGATGTCCTAAGATCAGTATTTGAGTGCACTGTTGATCTGGGTTCAAGGATCCTTTGGTGTCTATCAACATGAGGTTGATCTGCATTTACATTCTTTTGTTTCCTTTGTCGCTTGTTAGAAACTGTATCCGCCACTTGTGCCGTACTTCTCCCCCTCTTATTTTGAACTGGGAGTTGAGTGGTATTTTGCGGTATCTCCACTCTTTCAGGCACATTTCTGGTAGGATTATAGGATTTTGTGACACCCTTATAATCAATAAATGCATCTGGCAGATTATTTGTAATGTTTTGCAAATGAATGAGTTTCTGAACTTGAAGTTCAGTCTCTCTGGTACGTGAGTCTGAGGCAAGAATGCCTTGAACATTCCAATTAATTTCCTGGTATTTAGTTTGGTACTTGTTGTCTCCCCCTAATGCCGGGAAATGTTCCTCATTGAATATGCAATCAGCGAACCGGGCCGTAAACAGATCCCCAGTTAGGGGCTCGAGGTATTTTATAATCGACGGAGATTTATACCCAACATAGATCCCAAGTTTCCTGTGCGGTCCCATTGAGGTACGCTGCGGTGGTGAGATCGGTACGTATGTAGCACAACCGAACTTTCGCAGATGGGAAATATCTGGTGGATTTCCACGTACTAATTGTAGCGGGGAAGTGCTATGATATGCAGTTGGACGTAATTGAATTAAGTCAGCAGTGTGTAAAACTGCATGACCCCAACATGATGTTGGTAAGTTGCAATTCTGTAACAATGGTCTTGCGATGAGCTTGATTCTCTTGATGAGAGATTCTGTTAAACCATTTTGTGTATGAACATATGGAACAGAGTGTTGAACTTGTATCCCAAGAGCCATACAATAGTCATTGAAGGCATGAGATGAAAATTCAGCAGCATTTGTCCATTCGAATTGATTGAATTCGATATTCAGGGTAATGTGCTCGTAATTGGATAATTTCACCAATTAACTTAGCAAATGCATGGTTTCGTGTGGATAAAAGACACACATGTGACCATCTGGTAGATGCGTCAATGAGAACCATGAAATACCTGAATGGTCCACACAATGGTTGTATAGGACCACATATATCTCCTTGAATGTGTTCAAGGAATTTAAGTGGTTCAGCTCTGATTTTAAGATAAGAGGATCTTAAAATCAATTTTTCGGTGGCACAGGAAGTGCACACAAAATTTGAGGATTCCGAAAATTTTGTTTTGAGGTATGTATGACCAATGGAATTGCTAATAATTTTCCTCATCATTTCAATACCTGGGTGGCCAAGGCGATAATGCCATGTTTGGAATGTGCTAGTGTTTTGGAAAATTACTTTGTTCGCAATATGTTGAATCGGTTTGATGTATGTATAGTACAATCCGGAGGTTAAAGATGGAATTTTTTCTAGTACTTGTTTGCCATATCCGTTGTTTTTGGTGAGGATGAGATATTCCTCTTTGTTGTCATTATGGGTTTCAACATGGAAACCATTCTGACGGATATCTCTATAACTAAGTAGGGTACGTATTGAATCGGGATACAAGAGTGCATCCTCAATTTCTAACTGTGTACCTATAGGGAGAGTGATAGAGGCACGGCCAGAGCCTACTATCATTGCATCGCGTCCAGCGATGGTTAAAATATTTCCTTTCCTCCTAGTAAGAGTTAGAAAATATTTTGTGTCCCTAAGTATAGAGTTTGTGGTGCCACTATCCACAAGGCATAATTCCTCCTCCATGTGATTGACTTCAAAATCTATATACACAAAAGAAGAATTGAATAAAATTATCATGGTGGTATATATAGAATTTATACAAACTTAATTACAATACCGAACATGTTCGATAAATGATTGTAGCATGCAAGCATACAATATAGATGACAACATTATTCATATTACAACACTGTAGTACTTAGAAGCTATGGCAATGGGAGTCTAAATAAGATCTACAAACATGTCTTGAGAAGTAAATTCGTCAAGTGTGTCCTCAGTGCTCATGAGATCATCTTTTGTTGGAGATGCACATGTGTCTTTGAGTTCGTGAAGGAACTTTGAAGTGCATCCGGCTTCATTATTGGTGGATGTGAGATTGAAGTGTGTTTCAAATCTCATCTCTTGAGCTTGCTTGCCTTGAGCCAAAGACTGGAGGTAGAGGTTCATAAGGTGCTTCGGGGTACGGCATTTCTTGGTAGGATGGTTGTAGCAACCACATTTTTGATAAACTTCAGTTTTGTCAATTTGCTTACCAAAATTGCATTTACCCTTTTTGAATCCACCACGCTTTTGCTTCATGTTGCGTTTGTTTTTACCCTTAAAGTTCTTTGAGTAGTCTTTTGAACCACGGAACTTAATGTTATTCTGATTAGCATGAATTTCAGGAAGTGGAGCAGCCCCAATGGGACGTTGCTGATTGTTATTTAAAAGAAGTTCAGCGTGCTTCTCAGCCTGAAGTATAGTATGCATTAGATCAGAATAAGTTTGGTAATTTGCAGCGCGCCATTGCTGCTGAAGAACCCTGTCAGATGGGAGCATTGTAGAAAAAGTCTTCTCTATTTTGTCCGCATCCGTTGGTTCTTTTTCACAAAACCGCAACTTAGAGCAAATAGCATGAAGGGCATGATTATAGTCTCCAACTGTTTTGAAGTCTTGGAGTCTAAGATGTGTCCATTCATGATTACCCTCAGGTAAAATAACAGCTTTCAACTGTTCATATCTATTTTTGAGGGCTAACCATAAAGTGAGTGGATTCTCCTCATATAGATATTCAGCCTTTAAATCCGGATGTATATGATTCCGTATTATGCTCAAAACGGAATATTTTACAATATCCGGTGGGATTTGATCAGCTGGAGGATTGAATATCACCATTTGCAACCCACGTGTGGTGAGGTTGATTTTTAGGTCCATAGCCCATGTAGGGTAGTTGCTACCATCAAGAGCGAGAGGCTCAAATTCTTTGGTAGCCATTTAAAGCCTACATGAAAAGTACACCATAAAGTGATTAATTTACATGAGGTAAATTAATATGTATGATAATGTTGTAATAAAATACAAATATGTGGAAAACAATATGAATATTGTAATCCGAATGAATATATACCCAAATTAAATATAACATGTGGTTATATTTATAATATCGTGTAATTACAATATTGGTGGTGAACACCAATTTATTGTATGGCATAGCGTACAAAGAAATGTAGCAATGTGCCATAAATTGTAATCATGGTATTTGTTGTAGGTATGCATTCATATTATTGTGAAACAATTCCCCTCTTTTTTTAATTAATTAAGTACAATGGTACTTACAAAATGGGAATTTAATATAAAATTGCTAAAGATTGCGAAATGTAAATATGGTCGCGAATCATAATGTAGATAAGGTGCAATAAAATAGTAATCCTACCTATGTAAAAATTATATAAATGTGCATGCACATTTATGTAAATATTTACATAATTTTCAGGTCCTGTAGGGACTGAAATACTTATTTATAACAGTACAGAATGACGAGTACAATTATAAATAAACAGAAGGGGTATACTATAAATACTACAATATAAATTATTTAAAAGAACTATATTTTCCATGAAATCTAGGGGGGAAAATGCAACAGTAAGAAAACCTGGGCTAAAGCCCCATTGGCCTTTTTGGCCCATGTGGGGAGGGGGGATTTTTTGGGCTAAAAGCCAGTTGAGGCAGCCTCATATAAATAGGGGGGATTAGGGTTTCCTCCTAAAAACCCTAGCCAGCCGCCACATGCTCCACGCGCGTCGGTCGCCTCCACCCTTTGCGCCGTCGCGCCGGCCCGAGAACTCGCTTGGCGGGCCGGGCGAGCGCGCCGCCGCCGGGCGCGTCTTGGCTGCACCGCTGCACGAACCCGCCGCCGGTAGGGTCGGCCGGTCCGCGCCGCGCGCGCCAAGGGCCGCCGGAGGCCGCGCCGTCTTGTGCCGGTCGGTCGGCGGTGTCGAGACCGAATATGCAAATTCGGTCTCTCGTAAACCGCACTAGTCGAGATCACGCTAGTGCACACAATCAAACATAGATGTCATCACGATCATACACACGACAATAATAAGGAAAACTAGAATATCGGTAAACGTCAAAGGTGCGACCTTATGGCCAAGCTTACAATATCTCTAGCGGAAGGGCTTAACAAAATAGCAATGAAATCCAAAATAAAGCGTAGCGACCAATCGACAAGCCACAGGCTATCGAGTGGAGAACGAAGCCTAATCCGTGAAGTCGTCGTAGTACTCTCCTTCTGGCACCTCCTGCTGATAGTACTCCTCTCCCTCAACTGAGCAACATAGGCGTAAAGCCGTGAGTACATTGGTACTCGAAGTCGTTTGTAACAATAAATGCAATATAATATGCAAGGCTTACCAAAGGAAGGTGAAAGGTTAATTTGCATAAAGGCATTTATTGATGAAATATATTAAATAACTTGAAAGCGAAAGTTAACTGAAAACAGTAATAATAGATAATCAAAGGAATAAACATGAACCACTTGTGAACGCCAATTCACAAGTTTGAACCAACAGTGAACTACCTGTCCACTCCCAACATAATCCACCAAGTTATAAATGAAACACTAACCCTCGTGTGAAATCCCCGAGCACTGTCCATGACCGAGGACGCGGCTATTCGAATAGTTTTACACTCTGCAGAGGTTGCACAACTGTACCCACACGATGTGATTAGCCTAGGCCTAAGGAAATCACAACAAGGCCTTTACAATGCTCTACCTCAACACAATCCCGCCCGCTAGGTTTCATCACACCCCCTTGCGCCACATGGAAATCAAGCAACCATGTCCATCACAATGGCAGAATTGAATTGAAGTATTACAAATTAATCAGCCAGGTCCATCCCATAATAGACATGTGGTTTGCACGATTAAGCTCAGATCAATGGCGCACAAAGTTAAGTCCTTAGCATTACCCGGCGAGACTACCACATCCCCAAAGTACAATGTACTTTTCCCTTTCTCGCACGATCACTGCCCGAGTGCAAAACCAATTTGTATAACCAAGCCAACGTCACACCAATGACGTGGCACAAATTTTAATACATGTGGCACCAACCACGCTTCCATATGTCATTAATTCAAATTTATAATTTAACAGTGTGATGAGACCAATCGTAAATATAAAGCGGCTAAGCAATCTAATCGTACCAACCCATGTGATAAATTATCTAGCATCACTAATAAAATTTCCCAACCTAAGGTGACAAAGGCATCATGGTATTTCAAAGTGTCAAGGAGGTATAATAGCAATTGGGACAATAGCTACTGTGCAAAGGTTTGAATAAAAATAGCAATGCAATGTAATTTAAAGCAAAATAATTAAATAATAGTTTGCAAAATTGGGTTCAACATGATCAAGGGACACGACTTGCCTTCGTTATGCTCGTGGGTACTCCGGTCTTACAGCGCGAAACACGCTCCTCCTAATCCGAATCTAACGAGAGAAAGCGACCGGAAACAAAGAAACACATAAAATGACAAGCAAAAGAACTCAAAAATTCACAAAAACAGAACCAACAGCTAGAGCTCGATTTTAGATGAATTTAGAAAAAAGAACGGGGTCAATCGGAGCTAGGACGGAGGAGAACGGGCTCCCGGAAAATTAATTCAAAATTAATTCGGGAAAATTGAAAAAGGTTACTGTGCTGTGAACCCGGTGTACCAAATACCCGGTCCACGGTGAACCCGGCGCACGGAATAGTGCACGGGGGAGAGAGGGTCGACGCGCGGGGCGTCTTGATGTGGCGGCGGATATGCCGCCACGTGCACGGTGACTTGGCGGTGGCGTGGCGGTGACGTGGCTGCCACGTGGCACCTGGGGGCGGGTCACGGCTGACGTGGCATGCCACGTAGGATGCCACGTCAGCTAGGGCTGATGTGGCCCGGCTGACGCGGCACGGCGCGGCGCGACGGCGGGGATCCGACGGCCGAGGGTTGGCCACGCGGCGCGATCGCGGCCGTGGATCCGATCTGATCTGCGGTCGGATCGGCGGCGGCGTGTCGGTGGTGCGCGGATTGCCGACGCGTGGCGGCTCGGCGCGCGGCGCCGCCGCGCGGCGCGGGATGGAGCGGCGCGGGCGGCGGTGGCGATGCGCGACGCGTGGCGGCGTCGCGGCGCGAGGCATCGCAGCGCGCGGGCGCGCGGGGGTGCGCGGTTTGGCGGCGCGGGGACCGAGGCGGGGCGAGCGGGCGCGTCCGGCGACGAGAGCGGCGACGGGGAAGACGACGCGGACGACGGCGAGGAGAGGGGCGGCGAGGCTCACCGGCGAGGTCCTCGGCGACGGCGACGGGGACGGGCGCACGGAGGGGTGCACGGGCGACGGCAGCGCGGCGGCGGAGCGGCCCGGGAACGGCGGCGCGAGAGCTGGGGAGCGGAGGCGAGGTTTCGGCGGCGGCGACGAGAGGCACGCGAACCGAGGCGAGCGTTCGTGTTTTATCACGCGAACCGAGGAGCTCGGATCGGTTACGGCGACGGCGCGGACGCGGACGGGTTAGACGGCTAGGATTGGGCCACGCGCGGATCGGACGGCCGGGATGGTTAGGGTTAGGGTTTGCGCGGCGCGCGGGTGAATGGCTGGGATCGCGCGCGCGCGATCGGCGCGCCGAGGCGAGGCGAGGGCGGGCGTTGTGCTGCCGCCCGCTGCAGTCAGATCTGCGCGACGCGTGGCGCGGCGGATCGAGCGCGGGCGAGCGGGTGTGCGGGAAAGGGTACGCGGCGCGGCGGCGGCGGATGGGTGACGCGTGGCGGAGAGAGGGAGATCGGGCGGGTGAGATTTATTCTTTTCTTTTCTTTTTCCGAAATTCAAATAAACTTCTAAAAGCTCTAGAAAATAGCAAATAAATCCGAAAATTCACCAAAATACGAGAAAATTCCTTGTGACACAAGGAACTCAAATAAAATATTTTCCACTTATGTTAATGTTTATTTTAACCACATTAAATCATTTAAAACTTTGAAAATTCATTTGAAGCTTCAATTAATTTGAAAAATTCAGAAAATTCATTTTTGAAATCCGTGCTTTAAAAATCTCGAAAAAACAGGATGTTACAAACCTTACCCCTTAAACGAGATCTCGACCCGAGATCTGGGCCAACTAAGAGAATAGGTTCGAAACTCGCTCGAGATCCTCCTCGCGCTCCCGTGTGGCTTCCTCCTCGAATGGTTGCTCCACCGAACTTTGCAAAACGGACCGCTTTATTCCGGTGACTCGCTCGACACTTCCAAGATTTTGACTGGGTGCTCTTTGTATGATAGATCCTCCTGCAGTCAACGGCCTCAATCGGCACAACCTCCTCAGTGCGCGCAGCACTTCTTCACCGGGACACATGAAAGACGCCATGTACCCCATCAAGGACGCAGTAGCTCCAAGCGATAAGCAACCTCTCCCTGCGTTTGAAATCCCGAACGGACCGACATATCTCGGTGCAAGCTTCCTTTTAGCTGAAATCTCTTCACACCTTTGAATGGTGTGATCCTCGATACACAAAATCATCGGCTCAAAACTCGGCTCCCGCGTCCGTATCGTGCATAGCTTTTCTGTCGGCACAGGCAGCTTTCAACCTTTCTGAATCAAGCGGACCTTATCCTCGGCTTCTTTCAAACAATCTGGGCCAAAACACGTCCTTCCCCGTTTCTTTCCAATTGAGAGGGTCTGCATTTCTGCCATACAATGCCTCAAACGGTGACATCTGCAAACTGGCCTGATAACTGTTGTTGTATGAGAACTCTGCAAAAGGTAGACAACTGTCCCACTTAGACCCATGATCGAGCACACAGGCTCTCAACATGTCCTCCAGAATCTGATTAACTCGCTCTGTCGACCATCCATGCTCGGGGTGATATGTTTATCTTGAATTCGGTGAGTTCCCATAGCCTTATGGAAACTACCCCAAAACCGAGAGGTGAACTGCGATCCACGATCTGACACAATCTTCTTGGGCACACCATGCAAACTGACAATCCTGGACATATATAGCTCTGCCAATTTGTCACCACTGTAAGTCATCTTAACTGGAATGAAATGAGCAACCTTGGTCAAACGGTCCACAATGACCCAAATCGAATCATGACCCTCTTTGGTTTTAGGCAACCCGACTATAAAGTCCATACCAATTTCTTCCCACTTCCACTCAGGGACTTTTAATGGCTGTAGCAAACCTGCAGGTCTCTGGTGCTCTGCCTTTACTCTCTGACAAACATCACATAGGGCTACATACTCAGCAATCTCACGCTTCATGCTTGGCCACCAATACTTATCCTTAATGTCCTGGTACATCTTGGTACTGCCTGGATGAATCGAATACAGTGACTCATGAGCCTCTTTTAACAACACATCCTTTAGTTCTCGCTTGTTGGGCACACACAAACGCTGCTTGAACCGCAAGGTTCCCTGATCATCCACTGAAAATCCTGACTCTTTACCTTCACTTAAATTCTTTCTGATCCGCTGAAATGCCTCATCATCCGACCGAGCTCAGCGGATCGACCATCCAAAGTAGGTCATCTCCATAGCCGCCAAAATCTCGCCCAACCAACTCAAGGCTAAGCTTCAAATTCCTCATGCAAAGTCGGTGACTCTCTCGAACCATCACCGAATTGCGATACCTTTCTCGCTCAAGGCATCTGCAACAACATTAGCCTTCCCGGGATGATAATGTATGCCCACATTATAATCCTTTATCAGCTCTAACCACCTCCTCTCGCTCGAGGTTAAGCTCGGACTGGTAAAGATGTATTTGGACTCTTATGATCCGTGTAAACCTCACATCATTACCCATCAAGTAGTGACGCCAAATCTTTAAAGCATGCACTACGGCTGCCAACTCTAAATCATGGGTAGGGTAGTTCTCCTCATGCGGTCTCAACTGGCGTGAGGCATAGGCTACCACTCTCTTGTCTTGCATCAAGACACAACCCAAACCTTTGCACGAGGCATCGCAAAATATCTCAAAATCCTTGTTTATATCAGGCAACACAAGCACTGGGGCTGTGGTCAAACTCTCCTTAAGTTTCTGAAAACTCTTCTCGCACTCTGGCGTCCAAGTGAATTTCTTTTCCTTTTTGAGCAACTGCGTGAGGGTGCAGCCACACCGAAAATCCTCAATAAAGCGACGGTAGTATCTGCCATACCAGAAAACTCGACTGGGTAATCAAGTGGGTGATCGCCAATCCAAAACATCACTTACTTTCCTGGGTCAATCATGACTCCTTCTGCATGTCAACACATGCCCTAGAAAGGCGACTTTCTTCTTCCAAAACTCACATTGGCTGAACTTTGCATACAACGGATTATCTCTCAATTTCTGCAATGCTAATCCCAAGTGCTCTGATGTTCCTCCTCGCCTTGGAATATATTAAAATATCGTCAATGAACACAACGACAAACTTGTCCAAATATTCCATAAACACCTTATTCATCAAATACATGAAATATGCTTGGAGCATTAGTCAAACCAAATGACATCACTTTGTGAACTCGTATAGACCATAACGAGTCGAGAAGGTCGTCTTGGGTATGTCCTCCTTACGTATCCTCATCCGATGATATCCTCGATCTCAAATCAATCTTGGAGAACACTCCTGCTCCCTTAAGCTGGTCAAACAGGTCATCAATCACGGGCGAGGGTACTTATTTTTGATAGTGACCTCATTAAGTGCTCAGAGTCCACACACATGCGCCGACTACCATCCTTCTTCTTGACGAACAACACCGGTGCTCCCCACGGGATGAACTTCGATCGATGTAACCCTTATCCAACGGCTCCCGAATTTGCTTCTTCAACTCGCTAAATCATTGGTGGCATCCGGTAGGGTCTCTTGGAAATCGGAGCGGTACTGCACAAGCTCAATCGAAACTCAACCTCCTCTCTCGTGGCATACCGGAAGATCATTCGAAATACGTCGGGTACTCTCGACAACCGTACACCCTCCAACCGGATTACCTTACTCGCAAATCATGACTGCTCTGCCGGCACTCATCGCCGCGAATCGCACCTTAACTCCATCTGAATTGGTTAAGGTCACCGCTCTGCTCCCACAATCTAACACCGCTGCCGCTTCGGCCAATCCATTCCCAAGATTACATCTAGGGATCGCATATCCAACAAAATCGTCGGCCCCAACTCAACTCCCTGAATGGTTATCCTAACTCCTGGACAACCTAGGTTGGACCTCAACTCGGATCCGGGGGATTGGATTAAAAGAACAGATCCAAGAGCAACAGTTTTCAATTGTTGCTTTAAAGCAAAACTCCGAGAAACAAACGAATGCGGCTCGTAATCAAATAAAGCGGTGGCGAATCGAATGTACGAAACGCATCGATCACAACGTCTGGCGCTGCCTGGGCATCCTCTGCGGTGACGTGGTTCACCTGACCTCTCACCACCGGCGTCCTGCTGGCTCGCCCCGGCCGGGTGCTCCTCGTCTGCTCCCGGTAGGGGTACGACCGTGTGGCTCCCAAGTCAAAGCGAATCGTGTCGGGGCTCGCCTCGAGGGCACTTGCTAGCATAGTGTCCCACTTCATGACACTTGAAGCAAGTGATGGATGCCGCTGGATTATTACTCTTCGATCTGCCGCTGTCCATCGGAACCACTAGGGCGCCGCCCCGATCAAATCGCGCGCGTGTGCCGAGCCGGGTCCAAACCAAGAAGGCTGCTGCTGCTGCTTCTTCTTTGTGGCACTCGTGCAGGTGGTAGGTACCAAAGCGAGGCCTCTCGAGATGGTGTGACCGTGATCCTGCTGGATCAACCTCCTCTTGCGAGACTCCTCGAGCTCGCGCGACTCTCCTCGATGAGAATGGCCTTATCCACCAATCTGCTGGAAGCCGGCATAGTCGTTGCCTCGACTTGCACCTTCAAAGCTGGGTTCAAGCCTTTCTTGAACCTCTTCTCGCGAAGCTGCATCTGCCGCTACATCCTCAGCGCCAGAGCGAGCCAACCGAGTGAATTTATTGAGATATTCACTCACTGACAGGTTCCTCTGCTGGAGCTCCCGAAACTCATCCTTCTTCATCTCAACCACTCCCTCCATGACATGAGCGGTGTGGAAAGCCTTTGCGAATTCTTTCCAGGTGATGTTATGCTGGTCCTCATGGGCGCACAATGGTTCTCCCACCACTCTGCTGCTGGTCCCTCAAGGCGATGTCTTTACATCTGACCTTCTCCTGTCGGTGCACTGAGCCAAGTTCAGTTTCTTCTCAACTGAACGGACCCAGTCGTCGGCCTCCAAAGGCTCTGATGAACTGGAGAAAACAGGCGGTCTCGTCCTCATAAACTCTGCATAGCCGGTCTGGCGGCGATGTCTTGGCGGTGGTATCGCTCTCGTGCTTGTCGCCGCATCATAGTCTCGCATACCACGCATCATAGTCTCGCATCATCTCGTATGCGGCCATCAAGAATCGATCGAGGCGGGGTCCAAGGCAGTGGCACCGCCGCGCGCATCGTTTCTGGGTCTGGTTCCCCAGTTTGCGGTGGAGGAGTTCTGGTGTCAACCATCTTGCTCAAAAGAAAACAATCACGATCGACCAAAGGTGAAAGACGAGAGGGAAAAGCATAGATAAGAGGTAAATGCGTCTAAGGGGGTTTTGCTTAATGGAGACCTAACTAAACAAACATTTAGCCAAAAGGCTAACTCAGAACTGAACAAAAATAAACTCCAATAAAAGATTTGACATGATCGCAATATAATGCTTTTAAGGCAATATTTGCAGCTCACATCGCACACAACTGCAAATAAAATCCAACGTGTCTACTCGCACTATCTACTCTGAAGGCTCCCACTCGGGTCCTGACAAGTAAGGTACACTGCTATCGTCCTCGGAATCGCTGTAGACAACCCACGAGTTGCGGATCGGCGGCGACTGCTCCCTGACTGGGGCTGGAGTGAACCGGCTGAGGTAGGCGCGACGATCTCCGGTGATACGACGCCACTCCTCTGGGCTCGGCGGTGTAGGCGACGGTAGAGGTACTGGCGACTGCGGCCGGGGCTCCTCCCAGACTGGCTCTGGTAGTCTCGGGGTGGCTCCATACTGCTCCTTGAACTTCCGGACGAGTCTGGCCATGTTGATCTTGTATAGCTTGCAAAGTCGACGGATGGCTTTGTGCGCAACTCCCTGTGCTGACATCTCCCCACTGGCACCGGTGTTCTTGAAACTATGATGTAGCACCTGCTTCCCGACTCGGGTGGTGAAGTATAGCCTGGAGATGCTCCCGATGCGTTGACCTTTTTGCTTCTCATCCTTGGTGAGGTAGACGGGCAATCTCTTAAATCCGAGGCACCGCAACAAAACGCGTAGAAGTGACCTCCATCCTCCTGTCGGGCTGTAAGAAGCTTGGGACATCTAATGCATTTATAAAGGAAAGATCAGTTTATAACTTTAGGAAAACAAATTTTGCAAGAGTTGGGGCGAGGGATAAGAATCCTTAAGAATGAGGTAAGAAGATAGAGATATTACTAAATATCGAATTTAGTTGGTTTGATTTAGAAAATAAATTTTTGGGCTACGACCAATTTAACTAGGGCTTCGTCCTCTGATCGATATGGCTCGATACCATCTCTGCCGAGACCCGAATATGCAAATTCGGTCTCTCTGTGTAAACTGCACTAGTCCAGGATCACGCTAGTGCACACAGTCAAACATAGATGTCATCACAGTCATACACACGACAATAATAAGGGAAAACTAGAATATCGGTAAAACGTCAAAGGTACGACCTTATGGCCAAGCTTACAATATCTCTAGCCGGAAGGGCTTAACAAAATAGCAGCGGAAATCCAAAATAAAGCGTAGCGACCAATCGACAAGCCACAGGCTATCGAGTGGAGAACGAAGCCTAATCCGTGAAGTCGTCGTAGTACTCTCCTTCTGGCACCTCCTGCTGATAGTACTCCTCTCCCTCAACTGAGCAACATAGGCGTAAAGCCGTGAGTACATTGGTACTCAGCAAGTCGTTTGTAACAATAAATGCAATATAATATGCAAGGCTTACCAAAGGAAGGCTGAAAGGTTAATTTGCATAAAGGCATTTATTGATGAAATATATTAAATAACTTGAAAGCGAAAGTTAATCAAAAGCAGAATAATAGATAATCAAAGGAATAAACATGAACCACTTGTGAACGCCAATTCACAAGTTTGAACCAACAAAGAACTACCCGTCCACTCCCAACATAATCCACCAAGTTATAAATGAAACACTAACCCTCGTGTGAAATCCCGAGCACCGCCCATGACCGAGGACGCGCTATTCGAATAGTTTTACACTCTGCAGAGGTTGCACAACTGTACCCACACGATGTGATTAGCCTAGGCCTAAGGAAATCACAACAAGGCCTTTACAATGCTCTACCTCAACACAATCCTCGCCCGCTAGGGTTTCGCATCACACCCCCTTGCGCCACATGGAAATCAAGCAACCATGTCCATCACAATGGCGAATTGAATTGAAGTATTACAAATTAATCAGCCAGTCCATCCCATAATAGACATGTGGTTTGCACGATTAAGCTCGGATCAATGGCGCACAAAGTTAAGTCCTTAGCATTACCCGCGAGACTACCACATCCCCAAAGTACAACCGTATTTCCCCCTTTCTTGCACGATCACTGCCCGAGTGCAAAACCAATTTGTATAACCAAGCCAACGTCACACCAATGACGTGGCACAAATTTTAATACATGTGGCACCAACCACGCTCCATATGTCATTAATTCAAATTTATAATTTAACAGTGTGATGAGACCAATCGTAAATATAAACTGGCTAAGCAATCTAATCGTACCAACCCATGTGATAAATTATCTAGCATCACTAATAAAATTTCCCAACCTAAGGTGACAAAGGCATCATGGTATTTCAAAGTGTCAAGGAGGTATAATAGCAATTGGGACAATAGCTACCGTGCAAAGGTTTGAATAAAAATAGCAATGCAATGTAATTTAAAGCAAAATAATTAAATAATAGTTTGCAAAATTGGGTTCAACATGATCAAGGGACACGACTTGCCTTCGTTATGCTCGTGGGTACTCCTGGTCTTACAGCGCGAACTCGCTCCTCCTAATCCGAATCTAACGAGAGAAAGCGACCGGAAACAAAGAAACACATAAAATGACAAGCAAAAGAACTCAAAAATTCACAAAAACAGAACCAACAGCTAGAGCTCGATTTTAGATGAATTTAGAAAAAAGAACGGGGTCAATCGGAGCTAGGACGGAGGAGAACGGGCTCGGAAAATTAATTCAAAATTAATTTGGGAAAATTGAAAAAGGTTATCTTGTCTTTGTGAACCCGTGTACCAAATACCGGTCCACGGTGAACCCGCGCACGGAATAGTGCACGGGGAGAGAGGCGACGCGGCGGGGCGTCTTGGCGTGACGGCGCATATCTATGCCGCCACGTGGCACGGTGACGTGGCGGTGACATGGCGGTGGCGTGGCCGCCACGTGGCACCGGGGCGGTCACGGCCGACGTGGCATGCCACGTGGGATGCCACGTCGCCTAGGGCTGACGTGGCCCGGCCGACGCGCACGGCGCGCGCGCGACGGCGGGATCCGACGGCCGAGGTTGGCCACGCGGCGCGATCGCGGCCGTGGATCCGATCTGATCTGCGGTCGGGATCGGGCGGCGGTGTCGGTGGGTGCGCGGATTGCCGACGCGTGGCGGCTCGGCGCGCGCGGCGCCGCCGCGACGCGGCGCGGATGGGCGGCGCGGCGGCGGTGACGATGCGCGGCGCGTGGCGGCGCGCGGCGCGCGGGCGCGCGCAGCGCGCGCGCGCTGCGGTGCGCGCGTTTGGCGGCGGGACCGAGGCGGGCGAAGCGGCGAAGCGCGTCCGGCGACGAGCGGCGACGGGAAGACGACGCGACGACGGCGAGAGAGGGGCGGCGAGCTCACCGGCGAGGTCTCGGCGACGGCGACGGGACGGCGCGACGGAGGGGTGCACGGCGACGGCAGCGTGGGCGGCGAGCGGCCCGAACGGCGCGCGAGCCGGGAGCGGAGGCGAGGTTTCGCGGCGGCGACGAGAGGCACGCGAACCGAGGCGAAGCGTTCGTGTTTATCACGCGAACCGAGGAGCTCGGATCGATTCTGGCGCGACGCGCGACGCGACGGGTTAGACGGCTAGGATTGGGCCACGCGCGGATCGGACGGCCGGGATGGTTAGGGTTAGGGTTTGCGCGGCGCGGGGTGAACGGTTGGGATCGCGCGCGCGCGACGGCGGCGAGGCGAGGCGAGGGCGGGCGCGCTGGTGCCGCCGCGCGGGCCGTATGAATCTGCGACAGCGTGGCGCGCGGATCGAGCGGCGAAAGCGAAGGGTGTGCGGGAAAGGGTACGGCGGCGGCGCGGGCGGCGGGATGGGTGACGCGTGGCGGAGAGAGGGAGATCGGGCGGGTGAGATTTATTCTTTTCTTTTTCTTTTTCCAGAAATTCAAATAAACTTCTAAAAGCTCTAGAAAATAGCAAATAAATCCGGAAAATTCACCAAAAATACCAGAAAATTCCTTGTGACACAAGGAACTCAAATAAAATATTTTCCACTTATGTTAATATTTATTTTAACCACATTAAATCATTTAAAACTTTGAAAATTCATTTGAAGCTTCAATTAATTTCAGAAAATTCCAGAAAATTCATTTTTGAAATCCAGGCTTTAAAAATCTCAGAAAAACAGGATGTTACAGCCGGGCCACGCCGGGGCCGCGCCGAGCCAAGAGGAGCCGCGTCGGGGCCGCGCCGGGCCAAGAGGCCGCGCCGGCCAGGGAGGCGCCGCGCCGGGCCTCACTAGAGACCGCGCCGTCGCAGCATCGGAGGCCGCGCGCGCCGCGCTGCCTGCATGTGTCCAGCGCCATGCGCCGGCGCGTGTCTTCTTGGTTGGTCTCGCGCGCGCTGGCACCGGAGCGCCGCCAGAGCGTGGGGCTGCCCGTGGGGCCGTGTGCTCGAGGGTCTGCGCGCCGAGCCGCAAGGCTAGGAGGGCCGAGCACCAGGGTGCAACAAAGACGAGAAGTTTCAAAAATTCTCGCCATTACCTTGTCTTTTGTCTGTGTGCTGATAACATATTGCAAGAGGTTTGAGACAAGTGTTTGAGAGATGAAAAACAATTCATTAAATGATTCTGAAGTTTGTACAACTATTTATACATGATGAAGAGGTGGTATGAAAAGGTGTCTGTTTGGACAGACACCTGTACATTGGGCATAACTTCTTTTCAGTTTGTAACAGAAGTGATGGCGGTGCCGGGGCGCTACTTTGCTGAGACGGCATTTGCGCTCGCCACGCGCGTCATCCGGAAGCGCACACGCGGCAAGGTGCGGGAATACTGGATCGATGATGACATGTTTGGCGCACTAAATACTGGATCGATGATGACATGTTTGGCGCACTATGCTGCGTCCACCACTTTGAGTAGTACGTGTCACGGCCCGTACCGGTGGCTAGTTGTCCAGTCGACGGCGAGGTGGGTCGGGGTGGGAAGATGCACCTGTCGACCGTGTTCAGGCCCACGCTCGACCCGTTTGATGAGGTCGTTACGGGGTACCATCTGCCGGAGTTGCACGCTGGGGATTGGCCTGTGTTCCCCATCTAATCCCCTCCCCTCTCTTCCTTGATGCTTCGATATAAAATTACGAAATTGTTGGATGGCTACAGTTTTGGCAAGAATTTTTAGTTCTTATGATGATGGATAGAGAGGAGAGAAAATAGTAGGAATGCAAGATGAACGAAGCCACCTCTTGCACGATGATCTTATCTCATAAATAGAACTGCTTTGGTTCATCTGCATTCTCTAATGATTACGCTGTTTTATAGCGCAATTTAGAGAATGTTGATGAACTAAAGGAGGCTTATTTATGAAGTCACAAGATCGTAATCATAGATGGTTCTTAACAAGAACTGCCTGTGATAATAGATTATCATAGATGGTTTATAGTAATAACCGCCTGTGATAAATGTTTTCACAGACAGTTCTAGTTAAGCTGTTATCACAGGCGATTCAAAAACTGTCTATAATACCCTAAGAGTATTACTGACCCATAACCATAGACGGTACATGAAACCATCTGAGGTGACATTTTCGAACCGTCTGTGATGAGCTTTTCTGTAGTAGTGTGGTCTTGTGGCTTTAGGGTTAGTGCATATATAGGTTGTATAATGCATGTTTTGACTAACTTGAATATTTTTGACTAATGTGAGTAAAGTGCATATATAAAACTTGTTCTCAGTTCTTGGTCTTGGTGTGTGTGTAGCTTGCTTGGAAGACAATGATGATGAATAGTGAGGATATCATGACTAAGTTAGGAGAGTTGATGTCGAGAATGGTTGTGATGACAGGTGAAGTTACGTGTCTCAAGCATGGTTTGCAGGAGGACAAGAACCATGGAGAGGCTAGTTGGTTCATGAGGTACATCAAGTGGATTGAACCAGCTCAACTGATGAGGCGGTCTGGTGTCATCTGGAAGTGGGAGACTTGTTGAAGCCATGGCAAGCCATTGGTGCACTAAGGACATGGAGATTGCTTCGAAGTGTGACTAAATGTAACATCATCACCCAATGCGGATCTAACCACGCAAACCCTTAGGGTTGGCCTGATCTTATGGTGATGATGATCACACAATCGACGAAGATAATTCAATCAAAGCAACACGATTCAATATTGTACCATAACGATCACAAGGGCAACTCGAAGAAAACAACACGATTTGATAAAGGATGCAAACATGCGTCAAGCACAAGATAACAACCACCATAACCATATCAGAACCTTCACAAAAATCTGATGCACGCAACTTGCTATCAGCAAGAGCACAACATTGTTCATCACGACAGATCACTCTAAACAAACACAAAGAATTTGCAAAGGCAAAGAAGAGTTATTCAAACTCTAACCTCTCACAAGATAATAGGGATACAAAACCCTAAAGCCAACATGGCATACAAAACCCTTAAGTAAAAATATTATTTCTACTTCATGTTTGGGAGGAGAGAGTTATGAATTCAGAATAAAGAATGATTATTGTTCAATTTATTTAAATGATATGCTTTATGAGCATGCTCTATTGATGAATGGATTGTATGTTTTAAATATTGAGGATATACATGTCTATAACATTAATGCTAAGAGGCTTCGACCTAATGATTCGAATCTCACTTATATTTGACATTATCATTTGGGTCACATAAATGAGAACTGCATGGTGAAGCTCCATAAAGATGGTTTTATAAACTCACTTGATTTTGAATCATTTGAAACATGTGAGTCTTGTTTACTTGGCAAAATGGCTAATGCACTTTCACCGGTCTAGGTGAGAGGACAAATGACTTGTTGTTCTTAGTATATTCGGATGTATATGGACCAATGAGCTCAATGGCCAGAGGTGATTTTTATTACTTCATAACTTTTATCGATGACTGTCGGAATCGGAATTAGCGATCCGAATCATCTGTGATTCTACTGCACTATTCTCTGGATCACTAGATAGTGCTCACATATACGTCACTGTATATCGAAAACATATTACATGGAAGTGTAATTTATACAATAATAACTTACACATGGGCTGATTGGTCCAAAAACAAAGAATGCAACAGCAGAAACTTTACCCAGATCGGACTCTCAAGACTTCCCCATAGGCAACCAATTGGGTTTTCGCGATCTAGTTCTTGGCCTCTTTGGATACCAGATCTATCGACCCTTTTGAAGTATTGCATGGCCTTTTCTCCTTTTTCCTGACTGACTGGATGGTAGTAATTAAGCAAAAGTGAGTATATTCATACTCAATAAGCCACCACACATAATGCAATAATAATACATGCAGGGCTGTGAAAGGAAGGCTCGATGTTCTTTTAGTTGCTAAAGCATTGTTTTAGAGTTACAATAGATAGAAAAAGTCCTGAGAATTAGCAATTTTAATCAAATAACATTTTGTAAAAAGCTTATGAGAATGCAATATAAATAGTAGCGCAGGTTACATCCACCTGTTAAAGTGCATGGTTACCTCCACCAATGCTAGTTTTTATTACCACCGGAGTATGTCCCTCTAGGAAAAGTTAAAGTCAGAGTACCTCTCTCTGATAAATTTTTATCCCACTCGAAAAGGTTTTTTAAAATAGAACTAACTCGATAAGGTTTTCATGTCTGTCCTTGACCGTGGGCACGGCTATTCGAATAGTTTAGACTCTGCAGAGATTGTACATATTTACCCACAAAAGATAACCCAATTGCTATATTTCACATATTTACTTAGATATGCAGATCAAGAGGATTACCACATGACATTTATAATGCACCTAGTAAAGGATTACACTTGCTAAGGTTTCATCTACGGGAAAACTTATTTTTGCCTCACCCAGACCCCATCTTGCGCCACACGGCAGCTTAAACTAGTGTCACGACCCGCGTCCACGATGGTTTAAACCAGCACCACGGACCGTGGATCACTCCGAAGTGCTTTCCTTTACTGGCGATGTAAATTAGTTAGTCATGCCTACACTTTACCAGCTTGTGGTTTGTATTGTTATACATGAAGAGATCAACATAGGATTAAGTCCTTAAATCATCCAAGTGGTGCATACCGCAACCACAAGTTCTCGTGTTACATCCACACCAACCGCTCTTACCAACCGCTCAGATAGGTAAAGTAAGGTTTTTAGGGCTTTTGATAAGCATAAGATAAGCTATACCAAATTATCAGTCATTTACATCCAATGACTGTCCAAAAATAATTTTTCAATGTTTGAAGAGTAATGAGCAGAGCAAATTAATGCCCTGGACCTATACTTGCTTGGCATTAAGTATGACTTATCTAGTAAAGCTATTATTAACTTCTAGGGTGACAAGGATTAGTTAATTCAAGCGATTATCTAGTAAAGCTATTATTAACCTCTAGGGTGACAAGGATTAGTTAATTCAAGCGATAAGGAGTGTCATAGTAATATTTACAACATCATGTAGACAAGTAACTACCTTATGTTTGACATATATTTGCATAATAAATTAAGCATGTATTTTGATAATTTTAAAGAATATAATTTTCATAAAATGTAGGATCAATATGATCAAAGTGATGACTTGCCTTACTTGTTTACCATGGCCTTGATTTAGTTCAAAACTGGATTTAACCAGTCAGTAGTATTGGATCTACGGGCTTTCCTCCACTTGCACTTTGATACTGCTGGAGTTTGTCGCCTTCTGAGACTGCAACTTCTAATATGCGGCAAACGAACGAGAAACCAAATAAATCCAAATAGCGGCAAGAGTCCAGTTCAGGTTAATTTGAGCTTATTTATCTTGCTATAATTCGAGGGTAAGGAGACAGTTGAATGTTAGGGTGACATAGGCATGGAGTTAACGGAATTGGGCAAAGGAAGGAGGTGACTAAATAGCTTTATCGTGAGGAAAAATTTTAGGATCAGGAAGAAGTAGGAATAAAGGATTACCTGTAGGATCCTTCTGTTGAGTTCAAGGAAAGTGGTTAGATATAGCTGAGTGAGAAATGCTATGGCTTGATCTTTTAATTTATAGCTTTCTTTATATTAATTTATATTCATCAAGGAAGTTACATGAGTTAGGCAGAGCTCATGGATAACTTAGAGAGGTTGCCTGAGGTTTCAACCATCAGATAATGGAAATCCAAAATTCTTATAACTTAGGTATGGAGTTGGCTGTTTAATCATTCATGATTTGGAATAAGTTGATAATTTTGATGATTTGATAGACCTGATAGAAATGACTGGTGGTTGTGATTTACAAAAAAAATGTGAATCACTAATTAACTGGGTTCTTTTGATAAAGCGGCACTCTATCAATTATTGTTAATCATTGAGTGATGAGGTGCTGGTTGGAGGATTACTTTGGGGCAAAGTTGTGTTTTAGTAAGATTCTTTAATTAAGAGTATTACTTGCACAAGATTTATTATTTTATGCTCCTTCTCATAGGATTGGGATTTTAGGATGAATATTAAGAACTTAAAATCATCCTAGGGCCGACTATTTGGGATAAAAATTAACGATCCCTTATTTAGGTTTTAGAACTTTCTTAATCTGAAAGAAATTTGAGTCTTTGTAGTTTATAAATAAATATTGAAGATTTGATTCATAAATTATTTTAATCCCTAATTTTAAAAGGGAGTCTTCTTGCTGTTAAAGGTGAGCAAATCTGAAAGAAACCGGAGGCAAAGGAAGAGGGGGGGTGCAACGTGCTCGGGTGACGGATGTCCAATCAACTCAGGGGGGAAGTAGAGGGTGATTGGTGGCACACCGTGACACAGGTGGCGCGCCACGAGGTTTGTCGGAGCGGCCGGGTGGGGAGGTGGTCAACGTTGCGCACGGGGTGACTTGGGCCGGCTTTGCTTGGGGTGGTGAAGGGGAAAGTGCCATGGAAGTGAAGAGGCAGCCTAATCCCTCTTTATAGCAAGGATGGGTACCTGGCAGCGGAGCACCATTGAAGACTCGTGCAGGGGGGCTAACGTTGGGCGGCGGCGGCGTTGGGTGCGCACGGCAGGGCTAGTGGAGGGGCAGAGGCGCTAGCTCAGGAAGGGAGGGGCAGAGCCAGGCCGGTGCTGGGGCTAGCACCGAGGACAGCTCAGTGCGGGGGTAATACCGATGCTAGGTCGGTGGTAGAGGGCGGCAGCTAGCTAGGTAGAGCAACGCGACATGCGGCATTGAAGTGGGCAAGGTCGATGCGAGGGTGGCGCTGAGGGGAGTAGCACGGGTGGCTAACTTGGGGGAGCAATGTGGTGCGCCGGCGCGGCATTGAAGCCGGGGCGAGGCCGAGGTGGCACGGGGAAGCGAGAGCTGGGCCGTCGAGTGAGCGCAGAGGCGAGGGAAAAGGGCCGGGATGAACCACCCTAAGGCCAAACGGAGAGAAAGAGAGTGAAATGGAGGGAGGAGGAAGAAAAGAGAAGACAGCCAGGCTGGATGGCCGTGTGGGCAGAGGCAAGGGGGAAAAGGGAAAGAAAAAGAGACCGGGCGGCTGTGGGTGCCGAAAACAGGAGGCAAGAAGGAGAAGTAAGGCCTGAAAGAAGATTGGCTAAGAAGCTTTCTGAAGTCTTCCCAAATTTTGATTTTTAAGCCTAAATTTTGTGTTTAGGTTTTGGGTTTAGACTCTTAGTTCAAATCTAGGATTTAAAATTTGAAGTTTTAGTTTCGTTAAGTCCCTGAGGGAAGTTCTGAATTTTCAAAATTTGGAATTTGCAGATATGGAGGGGCTTTGGTAAACTAAATTAATTTCCCAGTTAGTTGGTTCTTTTGCCCAAGATTTAGGTTGGTTGATTGAATCAGTCGACATAAATTGAGCAGAAATTCTAAATGAACTCTGAAAATTTTAAATATCACGGGAAATTTGACAAAAGTTTTTTTTAACTTTTCACCACTACAGTAATCCATACTTTTGGCATGTTACAATGACTTTAGTAGATATGATTATATTTACCTAATGAGGTATAAGTCTAAATCCTTTGAAAAGTTCAAAAAATTTTAGAATGAGAGGCAAAATCAAATTGGCAAGATAATTAAATCCCTATGATCAGATCGTGGTAGTGAATATTTTGAGCCATGAGTTTGGTGATCATCTAAAACAATGTGAAATTATTCTACAGCTAACTCTGTCAGGAATGCCTCAATGGAACAGGATGTCTGAACGACAGAATCGGACCTTGTTAGACATGATTCAGTCAACGATGAGCCAATCTGATCTGCCATTATCTTTTTAGGGGCATGCTCTAGAAACAGTTGCATTTACATTAAATAGAGTTCCATCAAAAGTTGTAGAGATGACACTATATAAGATATGGATTGGGGAACGTCTTGGGTTGTCTTTTCTCAAAATACGGGGATAAGAAGTATATATAAAACTAAAGGATATTACTTTTATAAAGGGGATAAGAACAAAGCATTCGTTACTTGAAATGGTGCCTTTTTGAAGAAAGAGTTCTCTCAAAAAGAGTTAGTGGGAGCACGATAAGACTCGAAGAAATTCGAGAGCCATCAGAAAATATTTCAGCTTCTACTGAACCTCTACAGAACATACAAGATGTTTTAGAACCTGTGAAAGAGGCACTAACCCCATGTAGGTTAGAAAAGGCCACGTTAATTGCTGATAAGGTATCGACATGATATTTTATTGTTAGACAATGATGAACCTAAAACTTATTAGAAAGTAATGATGGATCTAGACTATGAGAAATGGCTTGGAGCCATGAGATCTAAAATTCAATCTATGTATGATAATCAAGTTTAAAACTTGATTAATCCACCTGATAGTGTAAAAACAATTGAGTGTAAGTGGGTTTTTAAGAAAAAAATAGACATGGATGAAAACATTTATATCCATAAGGCATGATTAGTAGAATGGTTTCAAATAAATTCAAGTTGTTGATTATGATGGAACTTTCTTACACGTCGCTACGTTTAAGTCTGCCCAGATCATTATAGATATTATTGTATATTTCAATTATGAGATATAGCAGATGAATATCAAAACAACTTTTCTAAATAAAAGTCTAAGTGAGAATGTATATATGACACAGTTGATCTCCAAAATGTTAGAAAGATAAGTAAGGTTGAGAGATCTATCTATAGACTGAAGCAAGTTTCTCGAACTTAGAACATTCGTTTTGATGAGGTAGTCAAAGGATTTGGCTTCATAAAGAACGAAGAAGAGCCTTACGTTTATAGAAAGACTAGTAGGATCGCACTTATTTTTCTGATCCTATATATGAATGACATATTATTGATCGGAAATGATATTTCTATGCTTAAATCTGTTAAGTCTTCATTAAGAAATAATTTTTTTATGAAAGACTTAGGAGATGCAGTATATATTTTGGGCATAAAGATCTATAAAAATAGAACTAAAAGACTAATTGAATTAAGCCAAGATACATACATTGATAAATTATTGAAGTGGTTCAACATATAGGTTTCCAAAAAGGGTTTTTTTATCTATGTCATATAGTATTAGTTTTAACAAGACTCAGTATCCTTCGACAGTTGATAAGTGAGATCGGATGAGTTAGATTATATATGCTTCTGCCATTGGGTATATCATGTATGCTATGCTTTGTATAAACTCAGAAGTGTCATATACTCTAAGTGTTATGAGCAGATATTAGTCAGATCTAGATGAAGGTCACTGAATAGCTGTAAAGAACATCCTGAAATACTTGAGAATGACTAGGGATGTGTTTATTGTTTTTGGAGGTGAGGAAGAGTTAGTTATAAATGGTTATATTGATGCTAGCTTGTAAATCGATAAAGATGATTTTCGATGGCAGTCTGGGTTTGGTGCTTTATCTTAATGGATGAGTAGTAAGCTGAAAAAGTTATAAGCAAGAGGCGGTTGCTGATTGTATAACGGAGGCTAAGTACATTGCAACTTCTGAAGCTATAATGGACGTTGTTTTGATAAATAAGTTCACCTCTGAGCTGGGTGTGGTTTCTAGAGCTTCTAGTCAACAGATCTCTATTGTGATAATAGTGGAGCTATTGTGCAAACCAAGGAGTCTAGATCACATCGAAAATCCAAGCACATACTTTAACGTTTTCACCTCATTCACGAGATTGTTGATAGAGGTGATGTGAAGATATACAAAGTGCACATGGATTTAAATATCGCTAATCCATTGACAAAGCCTCTTCCGCAACCAAAGTATGAGGTGTACACAAGAGCTATAGGTATTAGATATTTGTGTGATTAACTCCAGTGCAAGTGAAAAATTGTTTGTGATATATCCTATAAACACTCATAGTGATGATTATATCACTTCTATATTTATGATCTTTTGAATAATATATTATTTTATTTCTTGAATAAATATTTCATGTTGATCAATAAATATATGACTTATTTATAGAACTCTGCAATCATATTTTGATGTTATTCTAAATCATCCTTAATCTTATGTCATTATGTACGACAATTATGATTTAAAGATCAACACACATATTGATTGATGATCATGTTTCATGGATTATAGATATGAGGATATCAAATTAATAATGTGGACACATGTTAGAAAATATGGTGTCGAATTGACCCATCATGTGACACTGCTAGAATTGTTATATTCGTAAGTGTTATCAGCTGGTCTCATTACATAGTGTATGTAGGATCCTTAAATCTGAGATCATCACAGTTTTCTACATGTGTAACAGTTTACTTACGGGTTGTCAAATACTATTTCATAACTAAGTGGTTATAAAGGTAGCTTTCGGGTTTACTATAAAACATGCGGAGAACTGCCTCACCAAACATGGTGCCGCCAGCCCTGAAGCAAATTCGGTTACATACTTGTAGTCAGAAGGAATTTGACGCTCTCAAAATCACAGGAAATTTGTTACACTAACAGGAGTTAATATAATTTAACCTATAATTTAATTGCATTTTTCACAGGTTTTACATGATTTATTATATATAAAATGTTTTTGTCTTGTATAAAATGGCATTAGTTTATGTAAAATAAATTTAAATACAATTTTTACCCCCACCCTTCTCCCGTACCTGTAAGATAGAAGGAATACTTGGGTGTAATCCTCCAACATGTCGTAACAGGCTTGTTAACGAAGTTTGCCCCTACAAGTGTTTTTAAAAATGGTTTCGTTAATTCTCATTCGTTTGAAAATTCTATCACCTAATTACATAAAATTGCAGAATACAAAGCTTAAATTTTCGGTGGTAAGTAGTACGTAATTTTAGCACAACTTTACTGCAATTTTTGGCTCTGTTTTGTTTTTATATTTGTATAATTCATCTGTGTTTACTTTCTTTATGTCTAGATTAGAAATTTTTTTGTCTTTGTATTTTGTAGGGGGTTCACTGGATGTCTACATGTTGCAATGGTCAACCATTTTTTACATTAGCTCTAACCAATTTTTATTTAATAAATTTCATTTTTACATTAACTCTAACCATTTTTTATTTAGAAAACATCATTTTTATATTAATTCTATGTATTTTTTTGTACATTTCATTCTAACCAAATTTGTTTAGTAAATTTCAGTTTTACAATAACTCTAACCAATATTTACTTAGAAAATATCATATTTGTTTTAATTCTAACTAAATTTTTTTGTAAATTTCATTTTTACATTAATTCTAACCAAATTTGTTTAGTAAATTTCAGTTTTACAATAACTCTAACAATTTTTATTTAGTAAAATTCATATTTATATTAATTCTAACCAATTTATTTAGTAAATTTCGTTTTTTACATTAATTTTACCAAAGTTTTATTTAGTAAATTTCATTTCATTTGATGTTCCTTTTTATCATGCTTTTTTCATACGGGCCTGTTGGCTTACAGGCTACAAGCACATGCTTCTTTTGGGTGTATGTGTATGTTCGTTTAGACCCAGAGCACAAAGAGTGGGATAGTGGGCTGCACAAACTGAACACAAACCCGTGAAGAACACTCAGCCCGTAACAAAATTTCCACCTACGAAACAAAATACGACCCATTTGCATACTAGTTTCCGAGCATGGGTTGGAGAGCCGAAAAAAATGTGTGCAATGTTTTTGGATGGGGATAGATATTTTGATTGAACGACAGAAAATCTGAATATGCTCGGAAACTAGTGTGCAAATGGGTTGGATTTTTGTTTTGTAGGATGAAAATTCGATACCGTCAGAGTGCTCTTCACGGGTTTGTGTTCGGTTTGTCCAGCCCATTATCCCACTCTGTGCTCCAGGCTTGAATGAACATACACCCAAAAGAAGCACGCACTTGTAGCCTGTAAGCCAACAGGCCTCTATGAAAAAAGAGTGATGAACAAGGAACATCAAACGAAAAGAAAATTACTAAATAAAAATTGGTTAGAATTAATGTAAAAAATGATATTTACTAAATAAAATTGGTTAGAATTAATGTAAAAATGAAATTTACTAAATAAAAATTGGTTAGAGTTAATGTAAAAATGAAATTTACTCAATAAAATTGGTTAGAATTAATATAAAAATGATATTTTCTAAGTAAAATAATTGGTTAGAGTTAATGTAAAAATGAAATTTACTAAACAAAAATTGGTTAGAGTTCATGTATGAAGGAGCACATGAAAACGTCTAGGTTTTGTTGTGATGAACCATTGTCATTTTAGATGAGTGAAAATTTAGAATTTATAAATTTCAAATTTTTGGATAGCTTGCAAAGGCGGTGGTCTAACCGGTCAACTTGTGTTGATTCGGCTGAAATAGATGATTTCAGGAATTTGAGTCATAAGATGATTTGATTTGACCTAGGTCCGTGCATATGTGACCATGATACATGTTTTAGCTAATATAGATTAAGAAGCAAGGGATGGCTTGGACCCCAAAATAGAGCATGGCTGTGCCAGCCAGGGCAAGCATGCCGGCTAGGGGGGCTATGCTGGAGGGCGGTGGTGACATGTAAAATGGGAGGCTCGAGAGTAGGGGATGCCAGTAGGAGTGATGGCGTAGTTGGGTAGGCTTCACAGTGGGCCACAGGCGGCATTTGGTGAGCGAATGCTGCGGGGCACAAGGCGGCGCTACTGTGGTGGGAGAGATGGGAAGGTAAGGGGAGCATGGGCTTGAGGGAGGGGGTGAGGATACTCACCATGCAGCTAGCCGAGCTGGAGGGGGATAGAGGATGTCCGGCAACGTGGATGGGCGGTGACGCAGGCATGCGCACGGCAGCGGCTCACTGGAGAGGTGGAGCGGAGGAGCCAGAGCTTGGGGCAGATTGGGGGTGCCTTGAAGATGCTTTCACATCAGGTAATTGAGCCAAGGTGCCTTGTGGAGGAAACGGCCGAGGTAGAGGCGCCAACGATCGGGGTTAGGGAAGAACGGTGGGGCAGCAAGCTTTGGTGCACAAAATCTCAATTAAGTCAAAGAGAGGGAAGAAGAGGTATGGGGACATGACATGACACGCTCAAGGTTGAAAGGGAGTTATCGGAATGGTCGGAACACCGAGGGCCATGGTAGCGACCAGAGAACAGCTTGAGGTGCAGTTCGGCAGTGGAGGGGCAAGGGAAGGAGAAAGGGGTGCAGGGACGAATGACATGCGTTGGGAGGCTATTTATAGCCAGAGGGTTAGCATTGTGGTGGTGCTGTGGACATCGACCATGGCACAACAAGCAAGATGGCTAAGACATGGTCACGAGCGCCGAGACGCCAGTGGCGGGGCGTGGGTATGGCCTTGCCAGGGCATGGTGAGGTGGCGCGGTGCACGGTAGGTATGCTTGCGATGTGGGCACAGTGGCTGTGTCTGGCTACTCGGCCAGTGCTAGGAGAATGAAGGAGGAAAGAAAGATGAAAACAGAAGGGAGAAGAAGAAAGAGAGGAAAAGAGTGCTGCAAATTTCAGAATTAGGATTTTTTAACTTTGAATTTTGAATTCCATTTCAGGTTTCCACTTCGAGCTTGGTTCAATTATTTGGACAGAAATTCTAATATTCCTTTGCTTCTGGTTTTACTTAATTTTTTTCGATTTGTATTCAATTTTGATTTTTCAGTTCTAATTTAAGACTAGTTCTAAAATTATTTTATCATTTGTATTTCCAACCATTTGAATTTCCTTTCCTATTTAACTTCCCAAGCATAATTTCTTTCTTTAAATTTTTGCTTTAATTTAGGTTTTATTTTATGGACTTATATTTGAGTTCATGCTCTCGGATTTTAAAAATCATATTTCTTGGTTTCAAATTCCTCACCCTTTTATTATTACTTATATTCAATATACATTGATCCTCTTTTTATTTTGGAAGGCACAAAATTCAGAAAATCCCAAATATTGTTCCAGAAGAAATTTGAATGTCATCAAAGTGTAATAAAAATTTTAAATTCTTCAAAATTTCGAACACCCGAAATTTAGGATATTACATTATGATGCTAGATCAAACTGAGAAGTGTGTCATTCTATGATAACTTGATCCTTCACTTAAACTTATAGTGAATTACTTAGCTGTGATTGACTCAATCACATTTGGTATTGCCATGCACTTTCTTAATCTAACTACATCAAAGGGCTCAGACATATCTTTTCTATTATATAGGAGGGGCAAATTCCATTTGGATCGCTCGCATTACTCCGCATGTTTTATGACCACATAGTTACGGAGTATTATTTGGCAACCCTGATGTAAACTATTACACATGTAGAAAACTGTGATGATTTTAGGTCTAATAATTATATATACACTATGTATGAGATCAACTAATAACACTTCAGAATATAACAATTCCAATAGTGTTTCATGGTGGATCAATTCAATACTATATTCTCTAACATGTGCCCATCTTATTGATTTGATATCCCCATATCAATGATCCGTGAAATATGATTATCGATTAATATATGTGCTGATCTTTATATCATACTTATCCCACATAATGATTTAAGATCAGGAATGATTTAGAATAATATCAAAACATGAATAAAGAGTTACATGAACAAATCACATACTTGTTGATCAATATAAAAGATATTTATTCATGAGACAAAATAACATATTATTCAAAAGATCATAAATATAAAAATAATACAATCATCTCTATAATTATTTCTAAACCATATCGTCAACAGCATCTCGGACAGGCACCAGCATATCGACGACAACCTAGATTACAACAAGGACTCCCATGACCTCTTCCCGCACCTACAAGCAAGGATACGATGGTACGGGGTTAGAGCTACAGAGAAATCAACATCAAAAATCTATTTGGCAGTCTACAGTATGAGGGTAAGAGGGTAGTGATCCAGTCTGCTAGCTTGTTGTATTTACTCTTTGCTCACTGTTTTAACTGAGTCGTCGCAGGTGAAGTGGACAAATATGTTTGAGTAAATTGTAGTTTGCATATAAATTTATTTGAGTTTTAATTTGCAGTAGGTTTTGCGAATACTTTCGTTTTGCACCAGCCTATAAAAAATTAATTGCAAAATAACACAGCTGTCCCACACATACGTTACTCTAACCGGGGTACTTCATTGTGGGCCCTACATGTCAGTGAAAAAGGTAAATTTGGGCCTCAATGGGTCTCACATGTAAGCAAGATAGCCACATTTCTCTCCTCACCCCCCTCGGGTCTCCTAGCACCTTTGTCTCTCTCCAGGACTGACGGCGGCCGTAGCAGCAAAGGGAGGCGGTGGTGCCGGAGAATTTACAGCTAGAGGCGGCGCTGGCAGATGGCAGCGTATCTCGGTGAGGAGGAAGCCAACGGGGAGGATGATGGCATCGGGGAGATAGCGCGGAGGGCAGCTGCCTCATAGGAGGAAGTTGCTCGGAGTCGGTGCGTGGGATGGGGTGTGCCATGGGTGGTCCAGCAACATGCAGTCGGGCGCCACCTACGTGATCCTGGGCACGTGCAGCACGGCCGCTGGCCTCCTCACCGACGATTGATGTGAGGAAGAGGGAGAAGAAAAGGGATGGCATGTGGACCTGCATAGTGCTAAGCGCAATTTACTCGATACGTTTTCTAGCTCAGAAATGTTTGTTTAGAAACAAAGGAAGAATGGAATCGTAAACGGTAAACCTATCTCACATCGATCTGGATACAACCGTGTATTAATTGAATCCAATTAATCCAACTGGTCAAGTCGAGCAGGCATGAAAACCAACCGAGAGAGGGGAGTAATACGAAAACAATGTAGATACTAGATAGATCCTGAATTCCTGATCGGACTCCACCGGCCGGGAGAAAAAAAAAATCCTCACCCCATTTATGTTATAGTATGAGACACTCACCACCATATGAGCAAAATGGGCGCGGAGGTAAGGGGGCGGGCACGGAGGCAAGCACCTCCAGCAGCAGCAAGAGGATGGTGCTCAGAACACACACGATTCTGACCCTGGCGGTAGCCATTTGCTCCCTCGCTCGGTGCCCCCGCACCCCAAATATACCCCTTGCAGGTGGCTGCCAATTTTCCACGCGGAATTCCACCACCAACACCATCCTAGCAACTAGCAAGGTGGGCATGCCTAGGTCAGGTCACCCACCGAGCGAGAGTGCTTCCAAGAAGGGTCAATTTCGTGGGCTTAGTGGGTAAGTCCAAAGTCTATAGCGTGTCTAGTTACGCTATAGTCTTACAGAGCGTCGGCGCATGGGCCATCTGATCTCTGATCCAGTGAACCGCAGGGAAGCATCTAAATAAAAATTATATGTAGGTCCCTCCACTACTACAGAAAGCCTAATACTAAACGTCAAATCACAGACGGTTTCACAAAATTATCTGTGATGTACACTATCACAGACAGTTTTAACTTAGAGACCATCTGTGCTGCTGAAGGAGTATCACAGACGGTTGTTACGGAAAAACTGTCTGTGATATTGGACTATCACAGACAGTTTTTACTTAAAAACCGTCTGTGCTAGTCTGGAATATCACAGATGGTTTTTACGGAAAAACCGTATGTGATACTTGACTATCACAGACGGTTTTTACTGAAAAATTGTCTGTACTATTCCAGACTATCACAGACGGTTTTTAAGGAAAAACCATATGTGATAGTCTATTATCAAATACGATTTTTCTGTAAAAATCGTTTGTGATAATCCTGCTATGTATTTATTGTGCCACTCAGACCGCATCTGTCTTCATTTCGATCCAGATCTAGCCGGTGCTGCAGCTGGCGGCGAAAGGCCTTCGGGCTATTTAATTTGGTGGAAGGAAGCTTATTTGGCAGGAGAGCTTTGAAGATTCATTGAGTTCTTGATTGTCCTAAATATGGTTAGTAATGAAATTTATTTTTGGTTGCAATATCAAAATATAGATCTAGCTAAATTAGATTTAGCTAGCCTCAATGCATATGGTATATATGTAGTAATAATTAATTAAATTAATTTTAATATTAAATTGTTATATATATGTATAATATAGGACCGAAATTGGATGTATACAGAAAACCGTGTGAGTGAAGAGTACATTAATGGCGTGTCTGCTTCTACAAGAGACGCCGAGGAGGATATGTTGAATAAGGGGGTGAAATATATGTATTGTCCATACACTGCCTACGAGAATTTAAAGATGTTTAAGAATCGAGAGTAGATTGAAGGGCACTTGATTCGGAGGGGTTTCAAAAAAGGGTATACGTGTTGGACCAGTCATGGCGAAGTCAATGATATGCCGCCGGATGATATCGTCGGTGAAGTCAATGATATGCCACCGGATGATATCGCCGGTAAAGTCAATGATATGCCGCCGGATGATGATTGTGGTTGTAATTCGGATAGGCTGCACGATGACAATCTGGATCAGATGCTTCGTGATGTAGAAGAGAACTATGATGAGAGAGAGTATATTAAATTTCGAGGCTTGATGGAGGACTCAGAGAAACCTTTGTTCACGTGCTGCAGGTCAAAATACACGAAGTTGTCAGCTATGCTTGAACTGTTGAAATTGTAGGCAAGCAACGGTTGGTCCGACAAGAGTTTCACGGCGCTGCTAAGTCTTTTAGCGGATATGCTTCCGGAGGGAAATGAGTTGCCTAAAACCACGTATAAAGCTAGGAAGATTTTTTGTCCATTGGGAATGGAAGTAGAAAGAATATATGCATGTCCGAATGACTATATCTTCTACCGTAAAGAGTATGCAAACATGCATGTCTGTCCGGTGTGCAACGCATCCCGATATAAATGTCACAATCAATCAGATGTTGATGGCGTGAGAACAGAGGTGAAGAAAGGACCTCTTGCAAAGGTGGCATGGCATCTTACTATAATTCCTCGTTTGAAGCGGTTTTTTGCGAATTTAAAGGAGGCAAAACTGCTGCGTTGGCACTCGGAGGAGCACAAGAAGGATGGAATGCTGAGACACCTTGCTGATTCCAGCCAGTGGAGAAACATCGATAGGAGTTTTGCAGATTTCGGTGCAGAACCGAGGAATATAAGGTTTGGATTGAGTACAGATAGAATGAATTCTATCAATAGCATGAGCAGCTGATATAGCACTTGGCCCGTAACTCTCTGCATCTATAACTTTCCTCCTTGATTGTGTATGAAGCGAAAGTATATTTTGCTGTCGATACTTATCCAAGAGCCAAAGCAATCTGAGAATGATATTGATGTATACCTAGCACCGTTGGTGGAAGATCTAAAAGTACTGTAGAACGAAGGGGTACAGGTATGGAATGTAATACAAACGAGAGAACTTCACTTTGCGATCCTTATTGTTCTGCACCATAAATGATTATCTTGTCCTTACTAACCTGTCAGGCCAGAGTACAAAAGGTGCCAAAACTTGTACTCACTGCTTAGATGGTACCGAGAGTGTGTGGCTGAAACACTCACGCAAAATCGTATACATACGTCACCGATGGTTCCTTCGGAGGGCTCACCCATACCGCAAGATGAAGAAACAAAATTTGACAGAAAGAAGGAGAACGGTTCACCTCAAAGGCATTTAAGCAGAAAAGAGGTTTATAATATAGTTAAGGATTTAGATGTTGTCCTCAAAAAGGGAAGCAAATTGAGGGTTTGTGAGAAGAACATCTTGAAGAAGAGATCAATATTTTGGGACTTACCTTATTGGGAGTACTTAAATGTTCGACACTGCATCGACATCATGCACGTAGAAAAGAATGTATGTGACAGCTTGATTGGTCTTTTACTGAACATTCGTGATAAAACAAAGGACGACGTCAACGCACGGCTTGACTTGGCTGATATGGATATGAGGCTTGAGTTAGCACCGAGAAAAACAAATAATGGACGAACGTACCTTCCCCTTGCGTGTTACACTCTGTCTAAGGCCGAGAAAACAGAACTATGTTAGTGCTTGCATGGTGTCAAAGTTCCATCTGGTTACTCCGGCAACGTGAAAAAATTTGTTTCGATGCAAGATTTGAAGTTAAATGGCATGAAGTCTCATGATTGTCATGTGCTGATGACACAGATACTCTCTATTGCAATTAGAAATATTTTGCCGATCAAAGTTCGAGAGACAATCATGAGGCTTTGTTATTTCTTTTAACGCAATTGCTCAGAAGGTCATCGATCCCGAAGGACTAGATGCTCTGTAGGACGAGGTGGTGATGACTCTATGTCATCTTGAGATGTATTTCCCTTCTTCATTTTTTGATATCATGGACCATCTCATTGTTCACGTTGTGTGGGAGATAAAAATATACGGGCTCGTATTTCTACATAGCATGTATCCGTTTGAGATGTTCATAGGAATACTAAAATCCTACGTACGGAATCGTTCTCGGCCGGAGGGCAACATCATCGAAGGTTATGCAAGCGAAGAGGTCATTGAGTTTTGTGTCGATTATATGGATCAGATTCAACCGATAGGTGTGTCTCAATCTCGTCATAAGGGGAGGCTCAAGGGTATCGGAACAATCGGAAGGAAAGCAATCACTCCAGATATGGACGTGTATGCTCAAGCCCATTTCACGGTCTTGCAACACATGACTAAAGGGCCCCTTATATCGACTAGCACAAGGATGTGCTTCGGCAACAGAATCCAGAGCGGCTGGATGTTTGGATCATAAGACAACACAACAGTCGGTTCAACCAATGGTTGAAGGAGCAAATCGCTAGGAGCTCGTCAAGTGAGATGCTGACATGGTTGGCAAAAGGGCCAATATTTACAGTTATGACATGGCAAGGATATGACATAAATGGGTACACGTTGCATACATAGGCTCAGGATGTAAAGAGCACTAACCAGAATAGCGGTGTCCGCATAGATGCGTTCAGTACCGATGGGTTGAGAAACTCATACTATGGGTTCATAGAAGAGATTTAGGAGCTCGACTACGTGGTTTTCAAGATCCCTTTATTTTGCTGTCGTTGGGTGCATTTCCCACAGGTCAAGGTTAACAAGTACGGTGTCACTACCATGGACCTCCAATGTGTTCATACTCATGAACCAAGTTGTTCAAGTTTTCTATGTAACCGACCCAGCAAATAAGAAGCGCCATGTAGTTCTTCATGAAAAAAGGGGAATTGTCGGAGTAGAGAATGTAGTGGACGAGAAAGAATACAATCAATTTGACGAGTTACCTCCTTTTGGAAATGGCATAAGGGTCGATGACGGACAACGTGACAAAACTAGTAACGTACGTATTGATCATCATGAAGGGCTAATTTTTAAAGGAAATAAGCAAGTGGAATGAGAATGTGCGACATATATGTGGGCATTTGCATTTATGTATATAACAATGCATGTATGTGATGTATATATGAATTAGCATTTATATATGCAACAATGCATGTGTGTGATGTATTTGTGAATTTGCAATTATGTATATGTGAAAATTTGTGATATATAGGTGAATTTTGAGAATAAGTCATACAAATATATCTATATGTTCATTGGGCTATTGTAAAGAATTACACCCAGCTGTTGTAAAGAAATACACTCTGTGAGGTCTTATTGAATGCTGGTTGGTGTGGTGTAGTTATATGAATAACTACTGCTGGGGGGCTGCTTATTACAGATGGTTCTAAGTTTAGAACCGTCTGTGATAATTAATATCACAGACGGTTCTAAATTTAGAACCGTCTGTGATAGTATAACTATCCCAGACGGTTCTCCGTTTAGAACCGTCTATGATATTGATTATCACAGACGGTTCTCAGTTTAGAACCGTCTGTGATAGTCAATATCACAGACGGTTATTAAATAGAACCGTCTGTAATAATCCTTTATATATAACCCCTAGCTAGGGTTTTGCGCGTACAGCGCAGTAGCAATACCAACCAAGCACATATCTAGACTTAGTCGCTCTCCCGATCGAGCCAGTCGCCGTCGCCGTCCCCTGAGCCCGTCTCGGGCCGCCGCCATCCCCTGAGCCCATCGTCGGCCGCCTCCGGTCCCTGAGCCCGTCGTTGGCCGCCTCCGTCCCCCCAAGCCCGTCGTCGTCCCCCGAGCCCGTTGCCGGCCGCCTCCGTCGAGCCCCCAAGCCCGTCGCCGCCGCCTTCCCCGAGCTCGTCGCCGCCGCCTGCCCCGAGCCCATATCCTCGCAAGGTGATGCATCGGTCTTGGTTTTCGCCCATGTCTCGAGCCATATTGTACCATATATTGTTTCATATATATGTATTTGCAAGAAATGAAGCAAAGGTATTGAGCAAATGTATGTTTTTTCCTAAAGTATACATATGAACTGTGATGCATCGGTCTATGGTTTTGTTGTTGTTTCATAAATATATTGTTACATTGCCAAAAACATATATAGTTACATATCTTTTATATTGTGACATATGTTGTTACATTGCACATCTTGCCAGAAAGATATCTTTTATATTGTTACATATATATTGTTATTGTTACATATATATTGTTACATATATTGTTTCATGTATTGTTATGTATATGTATATGTATATATATGTTGCTAATGAACATATATATAGATGTGCACAATATATCTTAGATATGTACAATATAAGTTACTATACTATAGTTGGCTATAGTATAGTTAGTATACTATAATATAAGTTAGTATAAGTTACTATTGTTCGCCTCTCTCAACTATAGTTGGCCTTTCATGCCTTAAGTTAGTATAAGTTACATTTCATATTGATATATATATATGCTACATTATGCTTACTTTTCATATATGACAAAGCCAACATGTCATCTATGCATTCTTCAACATCATTGGCGGATGCGTCCACTCCAAAATCAACATACAAAGGAAAAGGACTATCGAAAAAGCCTGAGGGTCAATTAACCATCACAGAGGTCGATAGATCTGGGACCCCTCTCCTTCCTCGCAAAACAGTGGCTGCATTTCAAAGAACGATTAGAATAGTTGCACGAGAACGAATTGAGATCACATTCGATTCGTGGAAGAGCGTGAGTGAGACTCAGAAATGTGAGCTGCTGACAGAGATTTTTGCAACGTTCGAGATCCCAGAAGAACACCACGACTTCATGCAACGACATGCCTTGCTAGCGGCGTGCAAAGCATGGAAGAATTTCAAGAGCGTGCTTGTCAAGCAGTATGTGAAGAATAATCTAACGCCCTTTCATAAGTACCCATTTTTGGAACCACAATGCGAAGAGTTTAAGATGACGAAGACGACTGAAGCTTTTAGAAGTGTAAGTGCGGTGCACAAGACCCTCCAGGCAAAAAACACACACCCCACAGACTTGGCATAGCTGGGTATGCGGGTAAAATCCCACAGTAGAGGCAAGAGGATGAACAGGCAATCCTGTATGTAACATTCTGTTTTTCTGCATTTTTATAAAGCTTAGACTTCAAAAATAAATTTTCTGGATTTTTCTGGATTTAATTCGAGCTTAAAATAAATTTTTAGAAAATTAAAAGATTTAATTTGATTAAAATAAATATCAACATAAGTTGAAAATATTTTATTTGGATTCCTCAGGTCTCAAGGAATTTTCTAGTATTTTTGATGAATTTTTGGGAGTTTTCTGCTATTTTTAGAGCTTTTCGATCTTTAATTGAATTTTTGAAAAGAAAGAAAAAGGAAAATAAACCGCCGCCGCCCGATTTCCCTCCCCCTCCACGCATCATCCATCCGGCCCCCTCTCCCTTCGGCTGCGCCACCGCCGCCACGCGTAGGCCGCCGCTTTGCTCTCGCGCGCTCGCGTCGCCCTCACCCGCTCCTCGGCCCGGCCTACTCCCGCGCCCCACCCCGGTTGCCCGATGCGCCGCGTGGCCTCATCTCCGCCGCCCATTCCCCGCGCTCGTCCAAGCCCTAACCCTAACCGCTCCGCGCCGTCCGATCGCATCCGCGCCACGCATCGCTGATCCCGCCGTCCAAACCGCATCCGTGTAGCGCCCGCGCTGTATCCGATCGGGCCACCTCGGTTCACGTGCTTTTATACGTGCGGCCACCTCAGTTCGCGTGCCATCGCCCTCGCCCGCGCTGCCGCTCGCCTACGCTCTCGCCTCGCGCCCACGCCGTCGCCGGAGCCGGTCCCTGTCGCGCCGCTGTCCCTGTCGCCGCCATCCCCGTCGCCGCAGACCCCTCTCGCCGTCGTCCCCATAGCCCCCGCCTTGCCCGTCGCCAGAGTCACCGCTCGCGTTGCCGCTCCCGTCGCCCCGCTCCGCCCCTCGGTCCCCGAGCCCGCACCAGACGCGTCCGCCCCGCACCGCCTCGGTCCGCGCGCCAGACCATGTCGCGCCCGCACCCACGCCCGCGCCGCGACGCTTCACGCGATGCGCCCACCACGCGTCGGCCATCGACCATTTCCCGCTTCCGAGCCGCCTGATCCCCGCCGCCCATCCAGATCTGGGCCGAAGGCCTAGATGCCGCCACGCGTCATCTCCAGAGCCGTCGGATCTTGCCATGTGGCTCGCTCCGTGCCAGCTCAGCCCTACCCATGTGGCAAGCCACGTCAGCCCTACCTGCCATGTGGCAGCCACGTGTCCACCACGTCAGCGCCATGTCAGCAAAAACCCGAGCCCTGGTGCCACATCATCACCACGTCAGCGTGCCACGTCGGTTGCCACGTGTCAGCACTAGCTCTTGCCACGTCAGCACCGCCCCGCCCCGTGCACACTATTCCATGCGTCGGGTCCACCATGGACTTGGTTCCCCGTGCACCCGGTCCACAGCACAGTAACTTTTTGGATTTTCCTGATTTTCCTTTAGATTAGATTTTTGAATAGCCTGTTCTCCTCCGTCCTAGCTTTGATTGACCCTATTTTTTTCTAAATTCATCTAAAATTGAGCTCTAGCTTTTTGTTCTGGTTTCATGATTTTTGGAGTTCATTTGATGATTATTTTATGTATTTTTCTTGTTTCGGTCGTTTTCTCTCTCGTTAGATTCGGATTCTGGAGGAGCAGGATCTACGCTCGAAGACCAAGAGTACCTCACTGAGCATAAGCAAGGCAAGTTGTGTCCTTTGATCATGTTGAACTCAGTTTTGCAATCTATTATTTAATTATTTTGTTTTGAGTTACATTGCATCGCTATTTTTATTCAAATCCTTGTATTGGTAGTTATTGTCCCAATTGTTTATTCCTCCTTGATAACTTTGATGCCTGATGCCATTGTCACCTTAGGCTGGGAACTTAATTAGTAATGTTATGTTAATTGTCACATGGTTGGTACGATAGAATTACTTAGCTTTGCTTATAGTTATGAAAGGTTTCATTATCATATGTGAATTATTAATTTGATTTAATGATATATGGAACTGTGGTTGGTGCCACGTTTATTAAAATTTGTGCTATAACATTGGTGTGTCATTGGCTTGGTTATACAAACTTGGTTTTGCACTCGAGTGAATGATCGTGCAGTAAAGGGGGAAGTGTAGGTTCACTTCGGAGGATGTGGTAGCCTCGCCCGTCTAGAATTAAGGACTTAACTTTGTGCGCCATTGATCTGAGCTTTATCGTGCAAACCACATGTCTAGTATGGGATAGACCTGGATGACTAATTTGGGAGGTTTCAACTTAATCTTGCCAATGAGATGAACATGGTTGCTGATTTTCACATGGCACAAGGGGGGTGTGATGCGAAACCCTAGCAGGTAGGATTAGGTTGGGACCGAACTTTGTAAAGGCCTTGTGATTTCCTGGGATCGAGGTTAATCACATCGTGTGGGTACAGTTGTGCAACCTCTGCAGAGTGTAAAACTATTTGAATAGCCATGTCCTCGGTCATGGACAATGCTCGGTGATTTCACACGAGGGTTAGCGTTATCTTTTAAACTTGGTAGTTTATGTTGGTAGTGAACAGGTAGTTATTGTTGGTTCAGTTTGTGAATGGGATGTTCACAAGTGGTATATGTTCATTCATTTGATTATTTATTATCTTTGTTTTAATTTAAAGTTCGCTTTCAATCTATTTATCATAGTTACTGTGAAATGTCTTTTACGCAAATTAACCTTTCAGCCTTCCATTGGTAAGCCTTGCATACTATATTGCATTCATTTGTTACAAACGACTTGCTGAGTACTAATGTACTCACAGCTTTACGCCTATGTTGCTCAGTTGAGGACGAGGAATATTATCAGCAGGAGATTCCAGAAGGAGATTACTTCGACGACTTCACGGATTAGGTTTCGTTCTCCACTCGATAGCCTGTGGGCTTGTCGATTGGCCGCTACACTTTATTTTGGATTTCCGCAGCTAGTTTTAAAGCCCTTCCGGTTAGAGATATTGTAAGCTTGACCATAAGGTCGTACCTTTGAGATTTACTGATATTTGAGTTTTCTCTTTATTTTATCGTGTGTATGGTTGTGATTACATCTATGTTTGATTGTGTGCACTAGCGTGATCCTGGACTAGTGCAATTTACACAGAGAGTCCGAATTTGCATATTCGGGTCTCGACACTGTGGGACACCGCCCCGCTATTTGCCACAATCCCGGATGAGTGCGCTCAAAATTGGATTAGAGCGAGGTCATCTACCATGTTGTCGTGGGACATCTCCTTCCGGAACTCTGCAGACCAAGAAGTGTCCCACCGCCTGGTAAGATATTGAACTACGTAGCTTGTAATTACTCCATAACTTCGTAGGAAGTGAAATGACATGTCGGTCTCTTGCAGGATACACTGAGTGTCGAATCTTCACAGGGATCATTCCAGTCAACTAGGGAGAAAGATATACTCTCCGCAGCACTGGGAAACAATGAGCACTCGGGTCGTATGAGAGGCCTTGGGCTTTATGTTCCTTGGAAACAAGGTTTCTCAGATAACTCCGAATTGTATCGGAGTAGGAAGAGAAATAAAACCGAGCGTGACGCACAGCTACAAGACGAAATCAAGGCATCTCTTAGAGAGGAGCTAGCTGATTACGTCAGAGATGAGGTGCGAAGAATTAGAGAAGAAAATCAGCAGGTTGCCGCCGCCGCTCCTGTGCCAGCCAGCCCCCCAAACCATCGGAGTAGCTGCGCGTCCAATCCTACGACGGAAAGTGGCGGCAGATTTCCTATGGACGACATTCTGAAGCCTACGAAGTGCAAGCTCCAAGTGAGATATGCCTCCGTTGCCTTGTGCGCTGCTTGGGGCCTAGCATATCCGTCTTGTCATAGGGCCATGGTGCACCGTGCACCTTTAGCACCAGGCTTCGCAAAAATGAATATGGATGGTGTGCATGCTAATTTTGATGTCGTCCCACTACCAAAACCCCTCAACAACGAGATCGCCATTGGAACCTTCATCCAGTGGCCCAAAAGCGACATGTGCTTGGAGACTTCTTCATCGGTGGTAGGTCCATAAGGGCAATCCGAACCAGACCAACTTGCACTGGTGCCATCTCCACAAGGCCTATCTCCACCATCGCTACCTGCACCGGTGCTGAATTCACGGGTGCTATTCCCGGTGTAACAACTTCCACCGGTGGTACCTTTATAGTCGACCTACAGCCGAGGCAGCAAGGGCAAAGCAAAACAGACCGATGATAATATCTCGTACCTGCCATTGGCCCGCAAATTCATGCTTGGCGAGCCGCTGGTCGACCCGGTAAAGTGCCTCCCAATGCTACCAATTAGTTACAGGCAATTACACACTTGGTATATAGAACAATCCAACAAGCCAGAGGGAGAACGACGCTCTGGTATCACTGTCAAATTCCGGTCGGATCATTTACAGCACAATATTCAAGATTGTGTCTTCGTGGTGATCTTTGAGAATTTATTTGATATTTACACGCTCAACGCTCTCAACGCCTCACTCATTCAATGCTGGACGCTGTAAGTGTGTGCAATCACAGTCTCCGTTCATGTCATACCAATAAATGTCATATATAATTTGTTGCTTTCGTGTGTATATACCGATAAATGGTGACTAAAGCTAGATCATTCAAATCATCGGTTGGTTTCTTGGATTCACACTTGGTCGCCATGCATACCATCAACGAGGATGCTGGCTTCGTCGAGAGGTACATTGCAGCAACACTGGTGGCTTACCGCGATAAGGAATATATACTTATGCCCTACAATCAGGATTTTCATTGGGTTTTAATAGTAATTGTAGCAAAATAGAACAAGGCAATATACCTTGATTCCCTAAGTAAGAATAAAACCGATTACACAGTTGTCGGCGGACTAATCGAAAGGTAAGTACATTTTCTCCATACATACCTATATTGTACTCTTTCTTTCCTTCGGAATGTCTAAGGTTAACTTTTTCGAATCACGTAGGGCGCTCGCGATGTACGTTGCAATATACATACCTATATTAATTAATCTTATGCAACAGTTGGTAGTAATGCCTCTTGAATTAACACATTCTATTTTTTGCAGTGCCACCAGCAACCGCCGGGCAACACGTGTGGATTCTACGTTTACCACCATATGAGACTACTCATCGATTCCTCGAGGATCACCAATTCCAATTCTAAGGTTTGTCAATCTTCCTATAATTACTTCATACTTATCAGGTTATACATATACGCACATTGATATTCCTATCGACAGGCTGCGTCCATCTTGACAACTGCATTGAAACAGCCCGACCTTGAACAAATTAGAGAAGAGTATGCGTACTTTTTGGTGGCTCAGGTCATAAATTCAAGTGGAGAGTTCCACAATGTAGAATGATTTTTTATTACTCTATCACTCCGAAATCGAGGTCTCGTGAAAGGACAGTCCATAATCAACGACTTGTCAGGCTGTACAAGCAATACTTGGATGGCAATCATGCACTATCCAAGTATTGCTTGTGCAGCCTGACAAGTTCGTTGATTATAGATCTGTTCCTTTCGTAAGACCTCGATTTCAGAGTGATAGAGCAATAAAAAATCCAATATTACCATCTAAGTGCAAATGCAATGTACATCTTTTGTAATTATCTATTTGTTAATGGATATTTTATTTCATTTCAATGAATTGAGATGTGAATTAGATGTTTTATGTTTGTGAAATGAATTGAGATGTGAATTATATGTATACATGTACATATTGATCTGCTTGTTTCAGAGGGCATGGCTAGTATTTCCTGAGGCTAGCCAATAAACAGAAATATATTTAGGGGTAGAAAAGAATAACACAGACGGTTTGTAACCCAAAACCGTCTGTGATATCCATATCACAGACGGTTTTGGGTTACAAACCGTCTGTGATTATAGATATCACAGACAGTTTTTAGTTACAAACCGTCTATGATATTTAAACCACAGACGGTTTTCGAACCGTCTGTGATAACCTTCGATTATCACTGACCCATAAATTCAGATGGTTCAGAAAACCGTCTGTGATGACATTTTTGAACCGTCTATGATACGATTTTCTGTAGTAGTGCTCCCACTACCACCTCCCCTCCATCATTTGCATTTCACTTGTCTCATGGATCCCTTATGCGCTCTCTCTTCTCCGATTTATTCACTTTCCCCAAACAATCACCACACAAGCCCTAGGCACCGACCCCGATTTTTGTTGCCATCGCTCCCCATTGCCGCCATCATGCACCTCCCTCCTCAATCTCCGCTTCGCCAGTACCTCACTACAGTGGCGAAGCTAGGAATAAAATCGAGGATGGGCTAAGGCCCTAAGCTAGACTATCATAAACAAAGTATTTTTACTATTGTTTAATTCAAATTCATACATGAATAGAAGAGAAACAAAGTAAAATGAGAGAAATACAATGAAAATACCTCAGTAATATAAAGCGTATCCCGAAAATATATAAATATGCTTCAAGTGAGTAGAGATTCAGTCATATGTATATCAAGAATAGTAAAATTAGTAAAATAATAACTAATTGTAAATGATTATGAATATTCAAGAAAAATATAATATACCACTAGCACGCAAGATTAAATCACAAGGTAAATTTATTCTATGAAATTTCATGGCTTAGAACATATAAATCATAATTTTAATTTTAATATCTCAGAATACAACCTGCTTACGGCAATGAATGATAGGACATACATTTTTCACCGAGTATACTCCCCTCTACAAAGTCGGAGGGATTCCTGGCCAGCGACCGCGTCCACGTCGCCCCCGCTCCCCGTGCGCCCGACACGTGCCCTCGCGCTCGCCTGCGCTCCGCCTACCGCGTGTATGCGCTCGTAGCAAGCCGCGGCTCTCTTCCGTTGTTATCGAGCTGCGGCTGCGGCTCTCTTCCGTGCGAGGGAACCGAGAAGCTCCGTCGCTCCCCCACACGCCGCGGCTCACCTGACCCCTCCGCAGTTCCGCGGTGGCTCCACCTCGCACGGCGCGCTCCCCTCCCTAGATCTGGCGTAGGCTGGCCTCCTCGCTCTGCATTTGCTCCGCTCTCCGCCGCTCCCCCCGCCGCCGCCTCACCAGCTGGCCCCTCCGCAGCTCCGTCCAGCGCCTGCGTCAGCACCGCTCCCCGCTCCTGCCGTGGCTCTGCGGCCTCCTGCGCCCCTACGCTTTTTCCCCGCTGGATAGCGGCCCGCGGAATCCTTCGCTTCGCAGATCCCAGCCTCCTCCCCTTCCCTAACCCCGCCTCCCAGATCCCGGCTTCCTCCCCTCCCCTAATCCCGCCGCCGCCATGGCCTCACGCCCTCCTCTCCGCACCATCTTCGCCGCCTCCTCCTCCCTCTCCACCGGGTCCCCTCAACAGCCCGCTCCCCTCTGCCTCGTCGTCCTCCTACTGGCTCCCCTGGCCCCTTCCAACTCCCCTGCTCGACGTGCCTGCCCCGCCCTCACACCCCTGCGAGTCTCCCGCGCTAGGGTTCCGGCGATTTCCCTCCCACCCGCCGCCGATGTCATCGCCTCTCCCTACCGCTTCCCCACCCAGATCTGTCGCCATGAAGAGTCACCACCCTCCCCCTACTGCTTCCCTCTGCCATCCCACCAAATCTGCGTTCTCCCACGCCGATTTCTTGCCATACCTCGCCGCCATCGCCGACCCCTTCTCCCGCTTCGCCGACATTCGCCTCGCCGCCTCCGCCGAGCTCGCCGCCTCCAATGCTGAGGGTGCACCACTACGCAGAACTACTATGGGGTCACTATAACAGTAAAATGAAAAGGTCAGTGTTATGCATACGCTAGCATCTTTTGCTTTATTCATTACAGATTGTTCTGATTCATGAGCATGCAGATGCAATCTTAGATCTTGACGATGTTCGGGTTTGTTCAACCGTATAGTGCTACAAATGATATTGATCCAACCCCAATTTATCTTTCCCAATTCGCTATGGACAGGTACGTAAGTTCTTTCTTGTTGACTTTGTTGGGTTTTCACACTGGTCTATTGTAAGAGAATTCTGTCAAGTATACATGCATTGATGCATGCACTCTTTTTAGTCTTGATATGCTAAATATTAGTTTGTTATTTTTTAGGAGAATACTACTTTGTGATTTGTGCTATATTAACTATTTACCATCCTGGTTACTTTTTTTGTTTTATTCTTTGAACTAATAGTATTACTGCGTAATACCTGCCTCGATTTGTCATGGTGGATACTAGATAGTACAGTTAACTTACTGCCACTCACAACATACATTAAGGAGCCTGTGTCTGTTGCTTTGTTTACAATATGGACCTATCGGTGATATGTTAAGTGATGGACAAAAATGATAGCCAGAAAATTGGATGTGCAAATACAGACCTGTGTTGTGTTTGTTTTCCAGTACCTGTTAAGATCTGCCCAATAGTGCTCATCCTGGAATAGAATGCAAACCTTTTCTTAGTTCAGCTGCCCTCAGGTGTTATGTATATTTGGATTCACATACATCCTCAGATATTATCTATGGCCTGTGCTTTTCTTGAACATGTACAGTTTAGTCATCCTTTTATTACCCGACCTGGAATACAATGAAAATATTAATGTTGCGGTCATGTCGATTGATAGAGGGCGCATTTCTGACTGCACAAGCTAATTGTTTTGATTGTGTTGCTGCATTGGATTAGCGTTGTGAGTCTCTTCTCTATGGGTGAAGGGAAGGTGGCGCCACATGAAATAGTTTCTATGTTACATGAGGGTGCATTCTTGTGGACTAGCTGACGGTAAGGTTTTTGTTTCCAGTGTTTGACTATTTAGCAGTAAAGATTTCACGTTTAGCTAATACAATTTGAGCACCAGAGTCGTATGTTAATTCATGAGTGATTCTTTTGAGGGTTTTAAGATCTCATGTCTTTTTCTTTGTGAAAATTACAGTTTGTTCATCCGATTTCAAAACACTTCATGCGATGTCTTTGTTGTAATGAATAGGGATCGCTAGCGATATCATTGTTACTATGGTCGTTTTACATTACGGCACTCCTGTATGTGCTATATGTAGTTTGGAAATCATGTATAAAATTTATGAGATTCTCTTCCTTTCCTTGAATAGGTGAGGAAAGTTGATATGCTTGAGGGTGTGACGATTTTGCGTTACGAGAAGGTCAAGCATGAGTGATCCTTGATGGCAATGATATTGAGCTTGTCTTTCGCTCCGCTACTCGATTAACTGTGTTAGAGTCTTTGCATCCTGTTTCTCTTACTACATTTTAGGAATGTATGTTATGTGTAGATTTTTAAGACTTAATATTATCGAATGTTTACGTATAATGGAATGAATGTTTCATGTCCAGTATCTTTGAAGCATGGTATTGCTCACGTGTACATTAATTGTGGATCCTACACACCGACATGCTTGAGGTTATGCATTTTTCCATTTTAGATACACTGTCCATTGATGTCGATTTTCCTCCAATAAGACAAGTGTATAATCTAATTTGACAACATGGCATAGATCATAATAGTTATTTGTTTGTCTGTAAAAGTGCTTCTCTTTGGAGTACAAACTGTCAAAGGAAAATATGTCTGTTTGGGACTTGAAGGCATTTAATATGTATTGCTGGAACAGACGTGTTATTTTGACTTTTGAGTGCCAGATTATAGTTACTCTCACTTCTCTCAGTGCGAGATAAGCTTGAGCCTCATTTTCAGTTTGTTTTCCAACAACTTATATGGTTATAGGCTTATACACAAGTTTCACCCTTCTATACAAGGCCTTAGTTTAAATGAATGTCCATAGAACTAAACTCAACAGGCAAGTCTTTTGCAAGTGATGCAGCGAGCATCGTTTCATTTATCCCGTTTCCGATGGTTGCGGCATTTCTTGAAATGAATAAACAATACAAATTGGCAAGACAATATTCAGATATTTCGCAAACTATAGAAGGTCTACAAAATACAATGCTTAGCAACATAAAAATATTACGAATCGTGTTCTGTTATTCTTTATTCCAAAGAACTTTAGTGTGGCATTATATTGAGTATTGACATTGTTTTTGGTCCAGTTCTTGAGCATGCTTATGTAACCTCTGTGTTATCCAAGCACCCTTCTTGCATTTAGTTCGTTGATTCTTGGTTATGAAAACGTAGCACTCTTTGATTTACTATAGTTAACCGTTCCACTTATTAAACATGTTGTGGATCATGCAGGTCAACCTAGCTCCATGTGTTAGCAAACACTGACGGTGTATATGTGCAAGTTATTTATTTATGCATATAAGATTTTTCTTTGAACAACCTCATTTGCAATATGCATAATAGACTACTTTGTGATGTATTGTAGGGACCCAAGACTCGCTTTCTTCTGATGAGGTAATATTCTTCAGTATATCATGGGGACCCAAGTCTCCGCCTTCTTACGGCAAGTTATGTTCTTTTGTTTCCTCTTGTATTTTGTTGATTATATATTCATTTACATGTTGTACTCCCATAACATTTTCCCTTCCTTGCTCATTATATACTGGTGCTTCATTTTCTAGGCTTCATATATTACTGTAGGAATTTATTTGAAGCCCCCAGAACCAAATGGTCTATTTCAATATCTTGCTGTAGGTTATTCAGTAACCTAACCCATTTGAACTCCCTTATTTACTTTTTTGAATCTCAATTTGTCGCGCTTTGCTCCAGTCACGCTTATTCTGTGTTGTCAACGTTTATGCTATCAGCCTACGCATTCACTTCCTTAAATGAGTTCTAGATTATTGTCCTGTGACTGTGCTGTGTTCTTTTTATGTCTTTTTTTGTGCTTTGGATGGGCTACAAGTGCTTTTTTTTAACCTTGGTCTTTTTGTCCTCAGTTTTCCACAACTCAATCTTTTCACTTTATATTATCTTAAAGTTGATCAGGAGATAGTTCTTGAGCAAAGTTTTTCATCGTCATATTTATTACTTCCATTTAACGTATGTTGTGCTTAAGACTGATGTTCTTGACTTTTGCTTGCTTGTCAGTGGCACGAGTGGACAAAAAGCAAGATAAATCATTCGTTTACCGCTCTGCTCAGTCATTTGATGCCTTCAGCTCAGAATCTAGCCAGTGAAGGCATTTATTTTTTGTTCCTCTTTATGCTGTGTATTCCTTATTGAGTGATTGAATTCGGTACATTTGTGCAATAACTATGCATTGCAAGAATTAATTATTAGTATCCAATGCCACCGTGCAAACTAAACTAAACTAACCAACTAATTTTGCTATTCATTGCTGCAAAAAATGTATTTTGGTATGCTTGCATTATGAGCCTTCCCTCTTTAAAAATATACCTGGTTAGTAATTGTTTTATAGTATAAATTGTAATCTTTCTCCAATTGTACGTTTTCCCCCCTATTTTGACGCTTCAATTTGAATTTCAGAGTTCTGGTACGAATCGTTGATGAGTGCTTTGATGGTTACTACACTAAGAAAATAATTGAAACTCAGGTATTCTTGAATTCTTCGTACATATTATGTTTCCTTGTGAACATTTAGATGATATTACAGTTCTATTCACAAATTAACCATCCTATTTTTAAAAAGGTTCTACAAGAAAGTTAGTCTTATATTTCATATATCTACTAAAATCTATAATTTGTTACTTTGTTGTACTTTCTTTTTTTACTTTACCAACTACTTACTTAAATTTACACATAATTGGTTTGTTTGCCGCTTTTCCAAAAATTTACTATCGCTATTTTGCAGGCTACACCGACCATAGCTATTTTGTTGTATGTAATGGCAGTTTGCTGTGCTATATGTAACAAAAACATAGCATACCTACATAGCAATCTATTATATTTTACCTCTATTAATTAATGGAGACTTCATTCATCTTTTTCTTCTGATAAAGACCTTAGATTTAAGCATCATAAAAAGCATGTAATAAATAGTTTGTGTAGAGGTATATTTAGTCCATTATGCTCATAGCATATAACCTACTATTATACAATTGGATTCATATAACTATGTTACCTTATCCTTATACTTTCACCTGTTTGCAAATTTTCAAACAATATTATTCATATACTGTTATCCACAAATTATTTACTTAATCCATATACACTCAACATTATTTATAGCTACCTAAATAGATAGCAATAACAAACTAAGAAATTACCTCACTCAGTTGGTTAAACATACCGAACATGCTCACGGACAACGAACGAATAACATTTTAGCTTGCTTCCTTTATTACACAGTCAGCTTTCCAAGCTGGCTTGCGCGGCGTGTCGCTGCGCATACGCAGCTAGTAACTATAAAGATCAAAGTGTAGAAGACTAGAAGTTTTACCCTGTGGCCACTCAGTGGCGCCGTGGCGTGTTGGTCATCAAGACGTCCAAGGCCAACCGCAAGGGCCAATTCCCCACTCGGCGCACTCGCAAATCGGCCACAAGCCACTCTGATCATGGCGTCAGGCTCAGGTAGTTAATCGGTCACCCCTTTGGCCCTCCTGACTCAACAAATCCTATTTGCATAGCACAAGCCAACCACTCCAGCGACTCCCCTCCAACTCAAATAATCCCCATTGGCCACTTCCCCAACTCACGGCCCATGCTTCAGCCTCACTGGTCATGTCAGAGACTCGATGTGATAGGCGACGGCAATGGCAATGCCTCCGGCTCTAGCCTCCCCACTCCTCCGGTCTCTCACTACATGGTCTCTCACTGCCCCTTTTATCATAGCCTCCCTTTGGATGTGTTCTAGACTTATCCTAATTTCTATATCTGCTTTGTGGAACTTCGATTTAGGGTATGGATTGGAAGGAGCGTCTTGCTATAGTATGAATCTATGTATGACTGTACTTTTTTTCTACTCTATTGGTTTGCCGAATGACAAATCGATCAAATGTACTAGTTTTGGGGAGGAGGGGACAGGTACTTGTACTAGTTTTGGCATGCTCTTCTTTAGAATATGTGGTATTTCAGGGGTATGATCTTGTTTGGTCTTTGGGGGGGGGGGGGGGGGGGGCTGGTGTATCTGATGTATTTGTATAGTTCGTACTTTTTGTTAGTGGTGTACTTTTCATTTTTACTGCTCTAGTTCATGTGGTTTTAGTCCCAATTTATATGTTATAGTAAAAACAAGCTTATGTTTGGTTTTTCCAAAATCACGGTACTGGTGAATGGTTTAGTCTAAGTAATATTTCATGATGTTACAACTTTGGTTAGTGATAAGTTATCATGTAAAAAGATAGCTTTTAAAAAAGCATTCGGCATCATGTTAGTAATTGATGCTTTACAAATTCTCAAAAATGATGACAATTTTTAAACTAGTGTGGTAATTTGTTAAAATTGTAGATGGCAATCTAGGATCCAACCAATGGTAAGTTTTGAATTCTTTGCAAACACACAATTGATAGTAATTTGTAAATATGTAGACGGTAACATAGGGCCTAAATGATGGAATGTTTTTGACATTTTACAAACTCGCAAGGTGATAATAATTTGGAACTTAGTGTGGTAACTTTCTAAGACCGTACATGGTAACTTAGCATGGTAATTTCCAAAAAGAAAACCGAGGAATATGAATTGATCTACACCAATGTGCCATGGCAAAATTATAGGCAAGCATCATGAAGATAATTTTTTCTATGCCTTAAGATAACTTTATTATATATAAAGATAAATCTAGTTTTCAATGAAAATAAATTCTAATCAGCTCAGGCAATTGTTATCTATCGAATAGGAGTTCTATAGCTATGGAACGAAATTGAGACAACAACCAAATTCTGACAACAAAATAACAACCTGAGTTAGGGTTCCAGTGACAACGAGCAATGGCAATAGCTAGTGTTAGGGTTAGGGTTCATCCAATTAGGATGGCGTTCACCAAAACCTCTGACCACAGACACTGGTTGCAGGTAGGACCACTGGTGCGTGGTAGTGGTAGCAGGGCGGTGAGGGTGTCGCTGGCAATGGGTTTGTCGGTAGGTGGTGGGCGGGTTTGGGGTAGCGGTGATGACCCTGACGATTAGTTAGGGTGGGTGGGGTGGGGTGGTGGGGGCGGGGAAGAGGTGGCGGCTACTACCATAGAAAGCGTCACCACACGCAATTCAAAACCATTATCACGGACAATTTCTAAGTAGTCTAAATTTATGTATCTGTGATAACAGGTGGTTATCACAGACGACTCTTAAACTATTTGTGATAAGTTACAACACAGATATTTTTAAAACATCCGTCTATGATATGTTAGATATCACAAATAGTTCTTAAAAATAGCCATCTGTGATATTTGACATATCACAGATGACTAATATCAAAAACCGTCTGTGATATGTCAAATTTCACACACGGTTCTTAAACATAACCATCTGCAATATCTGACATAACATAGACGGCTAAAACCAAAAATCGTCTATGATATGTTAGATATCACAGACGGTTCTTAAACATAGCCGTTTGTGATATCTGACATATCACATATGGTTAATACTAAAAATCATCTGTGATATATTATATGTCACATACATAACCGTCTATGATATCTTACATATCACAGATGGTTTACTGTTACAAACCATCTGCGATAGCTATTTGAATAGCTAAGTTATTTTGTTTTTTTGGCTAGCCTCAAAAAATGTTAACCATGCCCTCTGAAGACAAGCAAGCAGATCACATATATAGCACACGACAATCATTACACAAATATCACAAATGAATTAAACAATTGAATGAAGTACAATTGAATTAATTGTTTAATTAAGCACAATTAAGTGAATTACAATTGAATCAAATATTTGAACATCTAATCATCATTTCTGGGGTAGAACTCTCCATTCGGGTGGATGACCACCCCTGTCAAGAATTCAAGAATTCAAGAGCTTTCCTCGAACTTCGACGAGTTTGTGAAGATCGAATGCACTTCAGTTGAATTCCACGCCCTGTCGCTAGGAGTGTTAAAGTCATTAACATATATATATATATATTGATAATTACAAAATAAATATTGGTAGATTGACAAACCTCTGGATCTTTCATCATAGTGACCTTGATTTCCTGCATATGTCTGCAAACGTAGAATCTATATACGTTGCCCTGCAACTACTGGTGGTACTGCAAAAATAGAATTATATATATTTTTGTTGTCAGTTCTAGAGGCCTTATTACGAAGTGTGATATAGGATTGTTGTGTTGTAGCAGGTACCAGAAATTGCATCTTGTATCGCAGTATGGCGCTGGATTTGTTGTGTCTCTCTCCCTGTGCAATGTAAGTGCTGAACAACCTACGTGGTTCCAAAAAGTTACCCTAGGCCATTGCAAACGAAGGAAAGATTACAATAGAGTTATATATGGAGGAAATGAGTTTACTTGTTATTGCACACGGGTGAAGTCGTGGTTGTTTCTTAGTAGGAAATCAAGATATATTACTTTGCTATACTTTGGTATAATTACAATCAGAATCCAGTGAGACCTAGTCATGTATATCTCTATAGTGATTAATCCTAAGTTCATGTTGGTGTATAAAGTACAAATGAAACTTATATGACAACTAGTGAAGCACTTACCCATAATTGAAGGGTACCAGGATGTAGTCTTTGTCACTCTGAGTAAGTAATTCCGTCATTATGTAATCTTCAACGAAGGATGCATTTTCCTTGATAGATTGCTCAGAGATCATGTGTGGGTCGAGGAAACCCACTAATTCTCGCTGTCATCAGACTTGTTAGATTATGAATCTATACATAAGCAATGAGTTATGATATTTATCGGTATTACGTGAATGTAGAACTTAATTGTACAATACACTTACAGTGTCCAACATCATAGAAGTGAGGTGTCGAGTTTGTTGAGATTGAATAGTAAGAATAAGTCTTCAAATGTTACGATAAAGTAGCCCAAGTCATGGAGGACATGCACCTTCGTGTATCTCACAGAGAATCCACTTTGCCAGTTTGACTTCCTGTTGGACCTTTGCATGTACCAGCCATGCAAAGTCCTGTAAACCAGTCTAAGGCTGGGTGATTGTGACTCGAGGACAAACGACACTCTGAGCTTGTACTTTCAGGGCCCGAGAGGTACTTTAATCTTCTTTGGTTGGGCCTTAGCGTCTCTCTTGCAACACATCTTCGGTGTTGTCTCCATGAGAGCCGATGTAATGGCCTTCTAAAGTGGAGCTTGAGGTGGAGTCATAGAGGGTTTTGTTTGTAGGCATGATCATGTGGATATCACGACACAAAAGGGTTCAGGGTGATGTCGCTCTTAAGCCACTAGACGAATGTGTGGACGGCATCCCCTAGTGTCATGATTTCTTCGTTTGGGGGCCTCTCCAGCGGGACGGGCCTAAAAATATCATTAATCATGTCTACTTGACTTTCGCAAAATCGGTCCTTAGTTGGGCACTGTGCACCAACGTCCCTAGCAGGCATGGATGCGCCACCCTACCTAGCATCAATGGGAATGGAGCTAAGAAGCCTGACTCTAAGGGTGCATGATGTGGACTCCTACATAATGATACATGATGAGCTAAGACATCCACTAGGTCTATCTATGTAGCATTCTAAAGAGATACATTATCTGGATGTTGTCCATAGGTAAGTGAGCATCACTATGTTCAGAAAGTGGCATGGACGTGCAGCTACTCCGATGTTGAGGGGGAGTAGCTTCCGCAATAATGGGCGTGGTTTACGAGTGGTTGCAGACTTCTCTGTATTCTTCCCTCAATAAATCTATCTCTCCTCAAAGTGAGGCAGTTATTTCCTCAAGTTGTGCATGAAAGTCCTGTTTCATACATTCCTTGTGCTCAACCTTGGATCTCTTCCTACTCCTATACGCCTCAAAGTTGTTTAGGAATTCGTGCCTCTAAGATACGTAAACCTTCAGGCCTCGCGTGTGACCTAGGTGCTCCTTGTTTCTTAGGACTATGGATAGTATATCTCTCTTCTTGACTACTTCAAAGGAGCCTTTAGAAGATTCGATAGTCAATGTTTACTGCAAGAGACAATCATATTATTTTAGACCCCATGAAGTTATGGACATATTAACAACTAGATAATTTAACATATCTTATCAAGTGTTGGGACACTTCCTCATTTGTAGGGTCTTCCATGTATTGCATGACAAGCATGCTCTTGAAGGTCTTCCATGCTTTTCCCATCGTGAGGAGCGCCTGCCATCGCACAAGTTGCTGGACTTCTGCTGGGATCTCGAACAAATTTGAAATTTATGTCCACAACTGATTTTTTTCTTTTTTTGTCAAAGCTTTCTAGTTTGCTACAGTGATGAGGACCCGTTGCCTTCCAAGTATCCCGTAGGTAGTTTGAAATGCTGTCACTGCTTTCTTCGGTTGTAGAGGGATCCCATCCGGAGAAACAACAGCTTCAACAATTTATCTCTAAAATCATTCCCTGTCTATTTTTTAATATTTTCACCACAACTCCCATTCTCATACACCCTCACAACTATTTTCTCCCCCAACTAGGATTTTGAGTGATGTGACATGTATTTCTCAACAACTACAAACCGATCCATAGTGTTTCATGCCCTTTTTTTCTTGAACCAGCAGCCCACCCATAGAAGTAAGGAGGGAAGTGTCAGAGGAGGGGAGACAAGAACGTCTTTGGCAATGATAAGGGACCACCACACGAAGGTGATATCTTTGGCAACGACATGGGACCACCATCCATGTCTTCATCCACGTGAAACCACACCAAGACCACTCCCAACAACCTTACCACTTCCAGCCTGACACTTCCCTCCCACATCTATTTCCCCATTCCTTTTTGGGTTCCACATCAAAAGGACACTTATAGTGGACGGATATATCACACATGAGGTAAAGAAGTAGAATTTAAGATCCATACCTTCGGGAGGAGAGGTGACGGGAAGGAGAAGTGGCGTCGGGAGGAGAGCAAGGTGGTCAGAGTCGTGATCCTACTCGTAGAGTCGTACGATTCTACGAACCTACGACAAGTTGTCGATCTAGATCGCACTTAGAATCGAAATCAGGTAGAATCGCGCTCCGAAGCATAGAATTGTTTAGAATTGTAGCGTAGAATCGTTTTGAATCATGTCATTTTGTAAGTTCTTTAGTTGAAAGAATAAACCATGCTATACCTGTGTGGTCATATATAGGTCTAAACACACATGTGCCCTGTATATTTGTGTGATAACTGATAAGAAGTGCTTTGCCACTTTTTTGGTTAACAGTAAGTGGTAAACCATATAAGAATCATACAAACTTACAGTATAGATGTTAAATTTGTCTATTTTTATAAATCTGTAGAATCGCCGATTCTATGATTCGATACTACGATCCGATCTTATCAGAGGCAAATCGATCCAACTTAGGATCTCGACTTTGACTACCTTGGAGGAGAGGCGCCATCAGGAGGAGATGTGGTGTCGGGAGGACTGGCAACGGGGCCACCATGTTAGGTAAGGAAGGAGAGGATGGAGACGTCAAGTTCTACAGCGGCAGTGATGGCGGCAGGGGGACGAGGAGACAGAGGGGTGTGCGAGTGAGGAGTAAGAGCACAAACTGTAGCAGGCGCCCTATTTATAGAATAACTATCATAGACGGTTCTCTTAAAGAACTGTATGTGATATTACTATCACATACTACTATATCACAGACAATTCCATTATGAAATCGTTTGTGATGTGGTATATATATGGAACCATCTGTGATGTGGTATATATCACAGACGGTTCCATTGTGGAATCGGTTGTGATACATATATCACAACGATTTGTATCATTAAACTGCCTGTAATAGTTTCTTTTTTAGCTACAACAAATCCTATTTTTGGCTAGCCTCAGAAAATGCTAGTCATGCCCTATAAGAAAGCAAGCATATACAATCATAGATGTAATTATTTTTTAATTACTGAATCAATTACAATAAAATAATTGTTTAATTACATACCGAGTTTCTTATAATACATTGGAATAATTTCCAAATAGGTGTTCGTCGTGTGGGATCATTACAATTGGCTATTTCCTTTTAAATAAAGCCCTTCACAATTATCAACATTCATATAGCTTACTTTATCACTTGGTTCTTCCACGAGCTTGATGTCGTCTTCGAATGGAGGCAACTCATCAAATTGATAGTACTCTTCCTCATCCACGATATTCTCAACTCTGACAATCCTTCTTTTTTCATGAAGAACTACATGGAACAACTTACCTCCCAAGTAGGAATGGTTCATCTTTGTATCCTACATGTTCGAGGTCCACAGTAGTGACACCGTACTTGTTGTTCTTTACACCCTATAGCAGTTGGACCCAATAGCACCGAAATAGAGGGATCTTGAAAATTACATAATTAAACTCCCAAATCTCCTCTACAAGCCCATAGTAGGAGCTTGGGTCAGCGGTACTAAAATGCTCATGAAATGCATATATGCGGATACTTGAGTTTTGGACTATGATCTTTCTATCCTGACCTGTTGTATAAAATATGTACCCATTAATGTCGTATCATTGCCATGTCATTGTAAATTTTAGCCCTTTTGTCAACCATTGTAGCGTTTCACTTGATGACCTCCTAGTGAATCACATCTTTAACCATTCATTAAACTTCAGTTATGTGTTGTAAGACCGTGAAATGAGCTTGAGCATATGTATCCTGATTAGGAGTTATTACTTTCCTTCCGATGGTCTCGATACCCTCTAGCCTCCCCTCGTGACGAGATAGAGGCAGACCTATTGGTTCAATATGAGCCATGTAATCGATGCTACCCTTTGGCCAAGATTGACTGCATACATAGAACTTGAGAATTCCCATGTACCTCTCGAATGGGTACATATGACGTAGAAATATGGGGCTACATATCTTTATCTTTTTCACAAGGTGGACAATGAGATAGACCATGATATCAAAAAATGACAGAGAGAAATACATCTCAAGATGACATGGAGTCATCATCATCTCGGTATGCAGAGTATCTAGTCTATCGGGATCAATGACTTTCTGAGCAATTGTGCTAAAGAAATAATACAACCCTATGATTGTCACTCGAATCTTGTTCAGCAAAATACTTCTAATTACTACAGGAAGCAATTGTGTCATTAGCACATGATAGTTATGAAACTTCATGCTAATTAATTTCAAATCTTACATGGAAACAAATTTCTTCATGCTAGCGGAGTGACTAGATGGAACTTTCACACCATACAAGCACCGGCACAGTTTAGTTTTCTCGAACATAGACAGAGTTTAGCAAGTTTGGAGAAGATATGTCTAGCCTTTATCCATCTCTATTCATGCTAACACGGTCCTGATATTCATAGCGACCAAGTGACACCATGCATTGACACCATCCTTTGTTTTGTCACGAATGTTTAGTAGGAGATCAATCAATCTATCATATACATTTTTCTCTATGTGTGTGATATCAATGTAATTACGAATTTCTAAGTGCTCCCAATAAGATAAGTCCCAAAATACTGACCTCTTCTTCCAAACGTTCTTCTGACGGGTTTTCAAGTTACATCTTTTTTCAAGCACAACAACGATATTCTTGACCATATCGTAGACCACTTTTCCGCTAAGAGGGCTTGGTGCCGAGTCATCCGCTTTTTTTTGTTAAATTATTTTTTCATCTTGCGGTATGGGTGATACCTTAGAAAGAACCTACGATGACACATGTATATCGTTTTGCACGAGTTGTTCAACCATACATTCTCTGTATAATCTAAGCAATGTGGACATGCTATACCTCCTTTTGTACTCAACCCTGATAAGTTATCAATGACAGAAAAATCATTGATGGTGTAGAATAACATGGCGCGCAGAGTGAAGTTCCCTCATTTGTCTGCATCCCATACCTGTACCCCTTCGTTCTACAGTATCATAAGATCTTCCACCAATGGTGTTAGGTACACATTAATATCATTCCTAGGTTGCTTCGACTCTTGGATAAGTAATGACATCAATATGTACTTCCACTTCATACACAACTAAGGAGGAAGGTTGTACATGCATATATTCACGGGCTAGGTGCTATGTCAGTTGCTCATGTTACCGAAAGGATTCATTTCATCTGTACTCAACACAAACCTTATATTCCTTGTTTCCGCACTGAAGTTTACAAATATCCAATCAATGTTCCTCCATTGAGCAGAATCAGTAGCATGTCTTATCATTTCATCTTTCTTACGCTCCTCCGAGTGCAAACGTAGCAATCTTGCATCCTTTCGGTTTGCAAATAAACGCTTCAAATGGAGAATTATAGGCAGATACCACAACATCTTAGCAAGAGATTCTTGCTTCACCTCGAAGCCCTCACCGTCATCGGAGTCATTCTTACACTTGTATCGGTATGCTTTGCACACCGAAAAAATATGTAAGTTTGCATACTCTTTATGGTAGAGGATACAATCATTCGGACATGCATATATTCTTTCTACTACTATTCCCAATGGACAAAGTACCTTCTTGGCTTGGCAGGTGGTTTTCGACAACACATTTCCCTCTGGAAGGATGTTCGCTAGGAGACTTAACAACGTCGTGAAACTCTTATCGGACCAACCCTTAATTGCCTTCAATTTTAGCAGTTCAAGAATAGATGACAATCTTGTGTATTGCGGCGTGTAGCCCGGGAACAAAGGTTTTTTCGAGTCCTCCATCAAACCCTTGAATTTACTAAACTGTCTCTTATTATACTTCCCTTTTACATCGCGTAGCATCTGATTTGGATTGCCATCATGTGATCTATCATCATCGAAAGCACGGTAAACAACCGGCATATCATTGTCTCTCCCGACGATGTTATAACTACTTTCCTGTATAATTTTCTTTTCACCGTGACTGGTCCAACATATATACTCCTTTTTGAAACCCCTTCGAATTGTTGGTAAATATCTTTAGATTATAGCAATCAATGCATGTATAGTACATATATTCCATCCCCTTCTTCAATATATCCTGCTCGGCAGCTCTTCTAAAAGTAGATATACCATTAATGTATTCTTCACTCACATGGTTCTCAATGTACATCTAGCTTCGATTCATCTAGCTACGCATGTAACGAATTAGTATAGTAAATTGTATTATTAATACTATTAGCTCTAGACAGCATAATACTTACACATAATTGTCATTCACCTTATAATAAATTATTCATATCTAAATTATGTAGTTAGTTACGTACTATTCATGAAGCAATATATATATATATATATATATCAAGCAAGAATATATTAAAATAGAGCAAACTACCAATTAAGCTAGATCTAAACCTAGCTATTATCTCTCTTTATTGCAAGGCATATAATTAGAAGCAAATACTAATATCTAATCACTAAGAACAAATGGATATATATAAGCTAGATCTATAAACGGTAATTGTTATACCCTCATTTGATGTTGACAATCATGTACCTTTGTCGCCCTAGGCTTCCCTTATTTCAGTATTGAGATTATCATATTATTTGATAATTTTAGAATGGCAGTAATTGCTTACACAAGCTAGTCGATTAGTATTACCCTTGGGGTGGAAAATTGATATGATATGCTTTAGTCATTTTATTCAAATAACTTTATCACAATAAGTATTGCTACTGTTTTTAAAATAAAATAAAATGGTAAAAATTATTTTCAACTTAGGCGGATGGTAAAATTGGGTTTGTACAGATTTAGCACGAGAACTTATATGGTGAATGTACCACCCTAGTCAACTAAGGACCGATGCTTGTGATCGCCAATGAGCACTATCGTGTAATCATAAGTGTAAATGGGTACGACGTAGCCAAATAACTCACAAAAGTTTAGTTTAGATATCACCAATAGTAAGTGGGTACCAGAGTTACTCACAATGAGGTAAAGGGATTTACTGTACTCATATGGCGCAAGAAGGGGTTTTTGACTGTGGTGGATGTAACCCTTCAGCGGTGGAATCTCAGCGGGTGGTGTCTAGCTAGATTAGAGTGAGGTAAATGCTTTGTGATAAATTATCTAGGCATCATGTCTAAGAAAGTATGTTGGCTATTAAGATGATTTATCTCTTGTGGGTAAACCTGTACAACCTCTACAAAGTATAAAACTATTCGAATAACTATCCGACGGTGGGTGGCCACTATACGCTTTCACATCATAGATCTTTGATTTTGGTTTTAAAGTAAAAGTTTTGAGAACTCAGGAGTGGATGAAACTCCCGGAAGTGTGTCTTGGCGGATGGAGTCAGTGAGGGTGGATAGAACCCGTAGTCCTGAACCTTGGTGGTTAGAGCCTGTCTACTAGTGTTGGTGGTTGGAACTTTCACTAGAAAATTATGTTAGTTTCAATTATTGCAATTACTTTGTTAAATTGATGCTTTTGAAAATATATATTGGTATTTGAAATAAATACTACTTTGTGCAAAAGAATCATATTATCCGTACTTTGTTAAGTCCTACATATACTGTATTTTTCCCAAGACTTACGGAGTACTCTATGTACTCATATGGTACATTCAAACAAATCTCAAAGGATTATGAAGGTCAAAAAGGAGACTACGACTACTTCGTGTGTAGATTCGATGAAGGCCTTCGGGAGTACTAGGTTGCTCTTGCCCAGTCACTTGCTTGTGGCGTATTGATGGGCCATCGTCAGAGTTTTATTTTGCTTTCATTATGTTTTGTAAGTTTGAGAAGTATTGTAACCTCAGTTGTAATAAAATGGCTATAAGACCTATACTCTCTTTTATTGTAATAAAGCGTTGTTGATTATATAATCATCATTATTTGACTATATGCAGTAGTTTTAATTTAGGACTAGTACAGTAATACACACAAAAGGAAGAAGAATGCTTGTGCAACTCAAAGTGATTCCAGGGCATCGATGAAGACCCTGTTATTGGAAATTGTACAAGGAAGGAAAGCATTGGGCCAAAAACGGTGGTGATAATGATTTGGAGAGCACAGGAACCTTGGTCACAAAGAGTAGAAAATGGCTAACAAGAGATAAAATGAAACCAGAAAATGGCTAACAAGAGATAAAATGAAACCAGCATTTTTAGAGAAAAGAGCTTGCCTGTGCCGAGAGTTACTTTAAAGAGCGGGTGCCAGAAAAATGGCTGAAGTTACTGAGTAGGAGAGAAGTTAAAACATGGCATCATGCCACCAGGTTGTCATACTCCATAGTACTAAATGATTTTTATGTTGGATTATTGACCCTCGAGTAATGCATTAATTACGGATTACGGTGAAAAGATGATGATGCCAATTTATATTAAAATCTTTCTAGTGAAAGTATTTTATTGAATGCAGATACTGAGGCATATAATTTCAAGATAGGGCAAATTATTTATTGACATAAAGGAAACTTTATGAGAGGCCATGTGGAGGTAACCCCGGTTGTGTGATGAGTAATTTACACATGTTCTAGAAAGTCTGAGTTTGTTCCGAGCATTTTTATGCTAATTACTGATACGGATATTTAATTATATCATCTTGTGCGGTGCTATGTAATATATTTTCTTGTCGGCGATGACTGCAGGACTTTGAGACGGAGTCGTGGCGAGACACGGGTGACCGGACTAGGCACAGGCGGTGCTGAGGTCAGAGCGGTCGGGATGTGACGAAGACGGCGAGGACTCGAAGTGGTTGCGAGGCGTGCGCGGCAAGAAACAAGGAAGCTTCCCGGAAGGTGCAGGAGTGGCATTTTGGTAAATGCGCAGGGCTGCACAAAAGGAAGCGAATTTGGTTAAGGAATGATCCATTAGTGGAGAGTTGTTGTGATCTAATGGGTAAAATGATGTGTAAACCCATTAATGGAGAGTTGGTGTGACCTAATGGGTAAAATAATGTGTAAACCCATTAGTGGAGAGTTGGTGTGACCTAATGGGTAAAGTGTTTGTAAACCCATTAGTGGAGACTATAAATAGAGGTGCTCTCTAGTGGGAGAAGTGCACTTGAGAGAGAGAGAAAGAGAGATGGGTGTGAGTGTTAGGGTTTCCTAATGCTTGTGCCTTTGAAAGAAAGTTGTGTTGAGAGTTAGGGTTTATTTATTCTCTCCATGTGTGTGTGAGATGGGAGAGATGGTTGTAAACATTTTCTTTATCTAATCCGGGGTATCTCTCTTCCTCTATATAAATATTCTGTGTTTTTATTCTGTGCTAGCTATTTATTTTCCCTCCATTATTTTTGTTTTTGGTTCAAAGTTCTTGCTCTAGTTGCTGCTATATTTATTTGCTTTGAATTGGGATCTACTCCAAAACCAGTTGGCTAGCATATCCCGAAAGCAAAAATCTGAAAACCTCCTTGTTATACTTGTGCTCTATTTGCTGCAGATTCTTTTGCTCTATTTCGGATTTCATATCCAAGCCAGTTGGCTAGCATATCCCGAGAGCAAAAATCTGAAAATCTCCTTGTTATACTTGTGCTCTATTTGCTGCAGATTCTTTTGCTCTATTTCAGGATTTCATCTCAAAGTCAGTTGGCTAGCATATTCCTAAGAGCAAAAGTCTCCTCTCCAGTTCTTCATCTATTTTATTTTGAGGTGTGTTTTTGTTTGAGGAACTGCGGACATGAGTTTGCTTTGAACTGGGAATTTTCTCAAAGTCCCATGACTAGCACATTCCCGAGAGCAAAATAGCAGTATCCATGAATTTCTTTGCTGCAATCTCTAATTCTTTTTGCTAATTTCTTTATGCTTTTTAATTTTTACTTTGTGCTTTTCAGCTTTTACTTTAAGCTACTTTTACTTTATGCTTTTCAGTTTTTACTTTGTGCTTTTCTGCTTTTACTTTAAACTGCTTTTACTTTGTGCTTTTCAGGCTGCTTTGAACAGCAATTTATTTACTGTTTTTCTGCTCTATTCTCGATCAAGAAGGTTGTTTTGTAGAGCAGTTTCTGCGCTTTTGTGTGCTTTTAGGTGCGATTCACTATTGTTTTGACAAGATTTCTTTGCTGTCTTTAGTTTGCTCTTGGCTGAAATGTGAGTGAATACTTGGGGCGGAATTTTTCAAAAGGCACCATTCACCCCCCCCCCCCCTCTGTTGCCATTTCCGATCCTTCACTTTATTTATATCATGGACAAACATGATACAATTTTATTTGCAAGGAAAGTAAATAAAGCAGCATTATTATTTAAGCTATCACAGGAAACAACTAAAAGAAAGAAATAAAGATAACTACATCTCAAACTTGTTGGGATGTCCTATAGCCTATGGACTTTTTCCCTTTTTGTGATGGGAGGGCACTTCACTTTGGCAACAGAGAAGGGGGGAATGGGTTAAGTAATCAAAGTGGTTTTGCTCGGCTGACAGGTTTGAGAAATTTTTAGATGTATCAGGTGACCTCCAAAAATTATAAACAACTTCATGGAGGCTCTTGACAAAGTGTAGTTTATTGTTTAATTTTTATAGAATTATATCTGCCTTGGATTTTGCTCGAAAAATCTTGGAAGGCTATTATTTTGATTAAAAAGAACTATTTCAATTTAAATAAATTCAAGAACATGCTCAATTATGTTAAAATTTTTATTTCTAGTTCCATGAATTTATTTATGAGTTTTTGAATTGGTTTCTAGTGGGAATTCCCCTATGCCATTTTAGGATCATCCTTTTAGATTCAAATTTCAATTCAAATCGAATTCTATCAAATGCATTTCTTTTCCAAAATTTGTGTTTGTAAATTATTTTCCGAAGAAACTCCAACGAAAGCTAAGGAAATAAGATGCAATGCAAAAAGTTTTAAAATTTTCTTATTTTTTCATTCCCTAAAATTTGAAATGTTATGGTGCGCACATGTGTGTTTAGACAGTGCTCCTCATGCCATATGTCATATGTTTTAAAAAGTGATAAGAACTCCACCTCATAAATTGCTTTTCCTGATCAATTCCCTATCTAATATAATACTAAACTATACATACTTTGGAATTTCTAAAGGAAATGTGTCTCAATTCATGGGCCGAATCCAACACTTCTATGGGAACTATACAGTTTCATGTAAATATTGAGAAAACTTTCTGCATTCCAAACATGTGTTAGACTAACTAAAAGCGGAAGCATCTCCTGTCACAAAAAAAAAAAAAACACCAAGAGCCAATAAACATTCAGTTTAAGACAAGCTTGTCCTAAATAGCAGACTGCCAAAATAATGAAATCAAAGTATTTATAATTATGTTAGTTAATTGCTTGAAGCATTTGATTAACTCTTAGCTAACTCAGAATTAATTTGGTAAGCTGAGAGCTCGGTTCAATTTTCAGCCTTGAGTTCTAGTCTTCCACTTTCAGTTTAGGCACGCTTCCACGAAGCAACGATAGCACACCTTTCCACAAAGGTCAAATGTCTATAGTAGTCTTCCACTTTCAGTTTAGGCACGCTCCCACGAAGCAACGATAGCACACCTTTCCACAAAGGTCAAATGTCTATATTCGTTAAGTCTTTTGGAATTCATAGTAATGTCTCCTTCCATCCACTATATATAGTGATGAAAATTTACAGTTTCTCAAGGAATGCAAATCATTCTTAGTTTCCTAGCTTTTCATACAGAGAGGAAAGAACCAAAAAAAAGAACATGGCCGAACTACTGGGAAATCATCATCAGCATATCTCCATCCTAGTTCATATCCTCCTCATGTTACTCTTCACCTTGCTTCATGCTACTGCTGCTGCAAAAAACATATATAACCCATCATCCGTTGATAAGGCCTCCGTTGATCGGCAAGCTCTGCTATCTTTCAAGTCGCAGATCTCTGATCCTCTCGGAGCGTTGGCCTCATGGGACAACGCATCTACCAGTTTCTGCAACTGGCATGGAGTCACATGTAGCAAGCGACATGCACTTCGTGTCATTGCACTGGAGTTGCGTTCCAAGGGCCTTGTTGGTCAGATACCACCCGGCATGGCAAACCTCTCCTTAATCACAAACATTGAGCTATCCGACAATCAACTCAGCGGTGCCATCCCTGGTGAGATCGGTCGCCTGATAAGGCTTAGACAGCTCAACCTCAGCGTGAATTTACTCAGCGGCGAGATACCTTCCACACTATCATCGTGCTCTCGCCTGGAGGAGATCAGCCTTTGGAACAACTCACTCACAGGTGAGATCCCCTCAAACCTTAGCCGATGCTCCCGTCTTCAGTTTGTCCATTTCAGTAGCAACAAGCTCCAAGGAAGCATTCCTCTAGGGCTTGGTGCACTCCCAGCCCTCCAAGTACTGATTCTGTCAGGAAATAACCTTGTTGGTAACATTCCTGATTCGCTGGGGGCTAGTTCTTCTCTTACGTACGTTAATCTAGGGCAGAATTACCTCACAGGAGGAATCCCAAGAAATCTAGCAAATACTCAATATCTGGAATTCCTTCTTCTGCCGTATAATGGTCTTAGCGGCAATGTCCCGCCCGAACTGTTCAACAGCTCGTCACTCCTTTTGATTGATCTTCAACGTAACAATTTCACGGGGAATATACCATCTGTCCATACAATGTCATTACCACTTTCAACCCTTATCTTGAGCGACAATAGTCTCTCAGGAAGCATTATTCCTCCATCGATAGGAAATTTGTCTTCCCTTTCTACACTCTTCCTTGCTAGCAACAACTTGGTTGGTGGTATCCCTGATAGTTTGGGTATTCTGAACCTAGAAGAGTTGGATGTAAGCATGAATAGCCTATCTGGCTCAGTACCATACTCCATTTATAACAAGTCATCACTAACTTTTCTCAACATAGGTAATAACTCTTTAACTGGGGAGATTCCACAGAAAATTGGTTTCTTGCTACCTTCCATCAGTACACTGGTCCTACAAGGAAATAAATTTGAGGGTCTAGTTCCAGACTCACTGGCTAATGCATCGAGTCTTGAAGTCCTTGATCTTGGGGCGAACTCATTCCATGGGTTAGTTCCTAGTTTTGGAACCTTGACTTCACTACGTGAATTAGATATAGGTGCCAACCACTTCGAAGAACAAGATTGGGGTTCTCTCTCCTTCCTTTCAAATTGCAGCAAGCTGACTAAATTGTTGTTAGATGACAATAAGTTCAATGGAAGCTTGCCCAAATCAATTGGCAATCTTTCCATAAATATGGAGTGGTTGTGGTTAAGCAGGAACCAATTTTCCGGAAGCATACCTTCAGACATAGGGAACCTTAAGAACCTCACGGTACTTTATGTGGATCAGAATCAATTAACTGGGAGTATACCTTCAACCATTGGAGATCTTCGCAATTTGGATACTCTAAGATTGGCAAGGAACAAACTCACTGGTCGCATCCCAAGTTCTATTGGTAATCTCGACCAATTGGAGGAACTTTATCTTGACAATAATCAATTGGAGGGGAGCATACCTTCTAGTATAGAAGGTTGCAGACATTTGCTCATTCTAAACCTCTCCTCTAACAATCTAGATGGAAACATACCATTAGAACTCTTGAGAATGCCATCACTTTCACGCGGCTTGGACTTGTCGCACAATCGCATCAGTGGGTTCATACCATCACAGGTTGGGAATTTAATCAATCTTGGGCAGCTGTTTCTTTCGGGAAATCAATTGTCGGGAAAAATTCCATTTTCCCTAGGGCAGTGCGTGCTTTTACAATCCCTGCAATTGGATGGAAACTTTCTTGATGGAAATATTCCTGAGTCCTTCAGAAACTTAAGAGGCATCGAGAAAATGGATCTCTCCCAAAACCATTTATCCGGGCCAATTCCAAGTTTCTTCGAATCATATACTTCATTGCAATACCTGAACCTGTCTTTCAATGATTTTAGTGGACAAGTTCCTGTTGGAAGTCCTTTCAACAATGCAACTGAGGTATATCTCCAAGGAAACAAGAGGTTGTGCACATTGACTATGATGTCTGGGTTGCCACCATGCTCGACATCTATCTCAAGGGGAGAAAAAGTTTCTTATATTTTGAAGATTGTTCTTCCACTTGGTGTTCTTTCACTGTTTTCATTGTCATTTATATTGTGGTTGCTTTGCATCAAGAGGAGAGGACAATCTCAAAAGGTTTTCATCAGCGCCAAGAAGCTGAAGAATGTATCATATGCTGACATTGTGAAAGCAACCAACCAATTCTCATCCAATAACTTAGTTGGGACTGGTCGGTTCGGAACTGTTTACAAGGGTGTATTGGACCTAGTTGTTCTTCCAGTAGCAATTAAGGTGTTCAATCTTGACCAACATGGAGCATTGAAGAGCTTTTTTGATGAATGCGAAGTCCTGAAAAGAATTCGTCATCGGAATTTGGTCAAGGTCATTACCTTGTGTTCTACCATTGATTACACTGGGAAGGAGTTTAAAGCTCTCATCTTTGAATATATGCCTAATGGGAACTTGGATAAGTGGATCCATCCGACAAGGAATGGAGAGAGGCCATTAAGTCTTGTGCAAAGGATAAATATAGCCATGGATGTTGCATACGCTTTAGATTATCTTCATAATCAGTGTGTGCCTCCATTGGTTCACTGCGACTTGAAACCAGCCAATGTTCTATTGGATTATGACATGACTGCACATGTTGCTGACTTTGGATTAGCAAAATCGCTCAATGCAAGCTTCTCCTTGCAACATAACAGCTCTACCACTCTGTGTGGACTTAAGGGTTCGATTGGATATATTGCACCAGGTTAGACTTTACTATTTAAATTGTGTTTTTTTATGCTTGAAAGCTGACCTTTTTACATCAATTTTACATACATACATTTGTTTGTTTGTTTTATTTTTATGTCACTCTAAATTGGTTGTTATTAATCTAGAGTATGGGATGGGCATCAAGAATACGATTGAAGGTGATGTCTATAGCTATGGAGTACTTGTACTACAAATGCTCACTGGAAAGAGACCAACTGACGAAATATTCCAGAATGGCTTCAACCTTCACAAATTTGTGCACGCCGCATTTCCAGGCAAGATTAATGAGATTCTGGATCCTAATTTACTGCAAGAAGTGCATGGCACCTCTTCTAACTTGGAAGAAGAAAATCGTGCTGAGGCATGGATGAACGGTTGCGTTATCCCACTTGTTAAAGTTGGTCTTTTATGCTCGATGGAGTTGCCCAGACAACGAATGAGAATGGGAGAAGTTTACACTGAAGTTGCCGTGATCAAAGATGAATACTTGACGTCACTGCATTCAGAGGAACCAAATGGTTACTAGTTTTTCTCAAATAGAATAATAATTTGTGTATTTTCTTTTAAAACAGATAATTGTTGAGATGTATTTGGCGGTAAATTACTTCTTGAGATTATAATATATACGGTCGATCTATCATTTTATTTCGAGATGACATTCCTAGAGACGATTTGTTAAACTTGGGCTTTCGTTCCAATTCCATGTAGGTCAGTGCATGCATTTCCTGTTGTTGAGTAACCCATGACAGCCGACTTAACCAACGCCATACATGCAGAAAGCAAGCACTTACCCAGCTTTATCAAAAGCTAATAAGACAGTCTTATACAATAGAGCACGGAAAAGACTGCTAGGGAAACCAGCTATACACAAGGAGAGCTCATAGAAAGTACAAATGACAGAACAAGTCATAACCTACGGCATAGCAGAGCGAAAACCACAATACACTCGAGTGTTACGAAACCTGTCTCCAAGAAAATTTGAGTTTTCGTATTGGACTCCAAAAGGATTGTACGCTATATATAGGGGAGATGCACTCGCTGTAAATGTGATGAAAACTGCAAATTAATAAATAGGACAGCCGATTGCGCTCTCTCTCTCTCTCTCATCGTGTCAGTTGTTTATTTATTTTTTGCATCGTCTGATTGTTTGATCGCTCGCGTTTTCTAATTGTCAATTCGCGACGCTAGTTTCTCAACACGGAGAACTGAAAACAGCACCAGAGAAAAGCATGTCCGTGCTAGCTAGCCTGCAAAGTGCGGGCATTACTCAATAATCTGGTCAGCATGATAAGGATATGTTGCGGCCTTGCGGGCATTACTCAGTATTATAGCTTGTTCGTAGTTATTCTGCATGTCAGATCGAGCCTGAGAGTGGGACGGGTATCGAATTTCCAACTTAAGCTTTGTTGGTTTCAAACTGGAACAACAGCTCACATGATTAATTTGCTTGCTCTACTACTTGCAGCGGAAACCAAAATAACTTCAAGCGGCGACCGAAAACCACGTGGTACTCCTGTTCTTTGTGGTTTCTAAAAGTCGCTTTTGGCTTTTGCTACAGTAACTAACTTTTAAACGGAGTATTTTTTTAAGATGTGGTCTACAAGTTAATTATAGTACACGTTAAAAAACTAATATTTGTATCATCAAAAATCGCAAGCGAGTATCTCTCTTTCCACAATCTTTGTCGCAAACAGCCAAAAAGCCATCAGCCGCAGTCAAAAAGAACAGGCCCCTAGTCAAACCGAGAGGCGTAGACTCTCTTGTTCAGCACACGAGTGATGACCATAGCAAAAGTGAGTAAATAGAGTACTTAACAAGTTAAATATAGGGCTTTTTATAAAGGATTGGCTAACCTATCTTATTTTGAGCAAAATAGTCATTTGCATGAAAATAGGGTAACTAAGTTAAAAGTGCAAGAAAAGAGCTAACTCTCAAATCACAGATTCAAACGGTGTGAAACTCACTAGAAAAGATGTCTGGATAGATAGAATTTGATCTGTAAGTGTTATCCCCATCTCATGTTCTTGGCACTAGAAAAGATCAAGAAGAGAGAAATCTAAACAAGAAAACCAAGCAAATCAAAAGTATAAGGAGAAATCCATGGCACAACCCACTTAGACAAATTTTGAATGTTTATTTCACTTAAAAATGAATATTTTATAGCCACAACCTTATGGATAGTAGAGCTCTAACCCTAGTACACACATAAATGGCTCCAACAAAACCCTAGAAACTCTCACCAACTCACTTGAGAGCGACTCACTCACACAATTCTTAAATAGTAGAGGCTCTAGCCTGGATACACTTATGGGTCACACCACTTACAAATGAAAAAATATGATAATCCACACACATGGGTTTTTCACACACACCCACACTTGCACGCTTTTCAAAACGTGATATCCATAGCTCCAATAGCCCGATAAGATGCTCCATCCTCAAAGATATGATCTAAACCACTTAGGCCAATGACGTGATTTTGCAAACTACCACTCCACCCGATATTGGACAGTTTCCACAATTGTCACCCACTGGTTTTCACAAAAATGTGATGCCCATGACTTGTCGCCAAAATCGTATACCTGCTCCGAGGCCATCACTACTTAAAATACCCAAATCCCATGGCACACCACATCATAGCATAGTCTAAGATGTTCAACTACTTACTACCAAGATTGTACACCTGCTTTAAGGCCGTCACTACTTAAAACGCCTAAGTCCAATTGGCATACCACAAGCATACACTTGCCTCCTCATGATACTTGTCTTTCTCCCTACTTCTCCGCTTGAGATGATGCTCTACCTGAACTTATGTAACACGCCATGACCTTAGGACCTCTTCATAGCCTCGATCTTGCTGCTGATTATAACAATCATCAAGCGTCCTACACATCAAAAAATGAGTAGTTGATCTAAGTACAAATAATATGCACTTGACTACCATCAACAAATAACATATATGTATGGACTCACGCTATGACTCACATTTGCATGGACTCCCTCTACGACTAACATGACCCAAAAACAACTCAACTCAATCCTCTGCAAAATATTAATCACACTCATGGGGTGACCTTTATATGGTCTCATGCAAAGGCTTCAAAGAACTTGAGAAATTTTCATTTACATCACTAAACTTGTTAAGTGTTGAGTTGTCCTTTGATTTGCTTCTACGCCTTGTGGATGCAATATTTGGAGGAATCAGAGGTGTTGAGGGTGGAGGGACGACCGATGATAGAGAGCTCCGAGAGGCCCAAAAGCATAAGGTCGTGATTACATCCTTTACATGTACATACGGTGTTCCCGACAAGTTCCATTTTCCATGCTCCCACATGGTGATCGCATGTAGAGCCCAGAATGTCGATGTTGAGACCAAAATCCCAAAAGTGTTCAGCGTGGATGCTTTGGTGAGGACCTGGGCCTCACGGTTCGAGCCATATCGTGATGAAAGCGAGTGGCCAGTTTACACGGGTCCCAGGTACATAGCGGACGAGGGGTTACGTTAGCACAAGCGGGGCAGCAGGAAGCGGTCAAGGTACAAGATGGACATAGATCGGATACTTGGTCGCACCAGGAGGGGTAGGGCAAATCCCTTCGTTGAGGACCCACAGGAGACACACTGCCGTACTTGTGGTCTAATGGGTCACAATTCACGGACGTGTCAACGTCATCCAGTCAGGTTAGCGGCGTTAGGTCTAGAGGGCATATTTTTTAGATATTTCCTATCATTAATGTATTTTATTATCCTTATCATTAACGTATTTTTGAATACATAGGATGGCGAGGTACTGGCTGCTGGACAAGTTCTACGAGACGGAGCACCGCGCCAGGCTCACGGAGGACGACCAGGTACCTATATTATCGAAATATATTTTTCTCGTGTTACATGTGTTTTCATCACCCATCTAACTTTTAAAATATTTTTCAGGAGTTTCCTATACTTCGTCCTGGAACCCATGATGGGTTCCACTTGATGGTCTACGACGACCGCTACACCCCATTGCTTCGCCATGCTGGCCTTCACACGGTCGCCAACCTAGTGCGCTAGGGCATGTCGGTCTTCAACCCCGCAGCTTTGACCACACATGTCGACAGGTGTATTTTCTGTATCGGATCCGTTTGTCTTCGTTTCTATATCCTCACATATGTAACTAATTCTTTTTTCCGTGTACTATTAACAGGTGGAGGCCGGAGACTCACACGTTTCACCTTCCCTGTGGGGAGATGACTATCATGCTGCAGGACGTGTCGATGATACTTGGACTTCCCATGCGGGGACAGCCAGTGACCGGGCAGGTGCTGTCCGAGGGTTGGAGGCCACGTGTACAGCCTTTCTGGGCACGGAATTGCCTCCTATCGAAGAGAATGCCAGGCAAGGCCGTGTCTCGGGGGTCCTTATTACTTGGTTGCGGGCCACATTTGGTACATGCCCTGAGGATGCGGATGATGCCACGGTGAACTACCACTGCCGTGCTTAGGTCCTCCACATGTTCGGGGCCGTGCTTTTCTCGGACTGTAATACCTTAAACGTCGTTTCGGCGTTGGATTTAAATTAATCGCAGAGTCGCCCGAGTTTTCGGTAAAGCGCGGAAAGGGAAGAAATAAAATTTTATGGAATAGCATAAAGTGAAAGATATGTGGGAAAGATATTTAAAAAAAACCCTGTTAACGGGTCGGCGGAAGGGTGGGCCTACCAACTTGGGCCAGAAGGCCCAAGGGGTGGCCGAAACCCCTCCCCCTCCTAACCCTAGCCCCTCTAATACCTTGGCCGCACCCCCCCTCCCCCTTTCCCCTTCCCAGCCGCCACCCCCTATTCCATGCGCCACCACCCTTTCCCCTCATTGGTGCAACCCTTGAAGCAAAGAAAAAGAAGGAGAAGAAGGAGAAGGGAAGGAAGAGAAGGAAGAGAGGAGGAGGAGGAGAAAAAGGTGTGATTCCAAGGGCTAGGTAATTTTTCCTCATCCCAAATCCCTCTTAATTTTGCTGTATTAGGGTTCTTAGCCCAAGGATGGGTGGAAATTAGCAATTAGATTATCCAATTAGATAATCCTGATTGACTGTCTGTAGATCCAATCGCGTAGTGTTACTGTTCGTACGGTTTAGACCCCAAGACGATTTTTCCCGTGGGTCTCCCCAAAAGGAAAAATGTAGAGGACGATGATACTGTATTTTTTTCACGTTTTTTGGCTGCGTAATTTAGGCATATCAGGGTCTGAAATCTCGCTGTCCGTCAGGGGTACAGACAGGGACAGACCGCTGTTCAGATGGGAATTAGGGATAGAAGATTAATTTTATATTTTTCGTCACCATTGAGAAAGTTGTAGGGAATTTAGTAAGCTAGCTGCTGTATAAAAATCAAAATTTTTAGAGCCCTACTCTGTTGTTGGAAAGTATTTGAACCTGACTATCCTGACTAACAGAACAGAGGATGTTCTCTGTTTTGAGCATTTAGTTACACCATGCTAAAAACAAAATAAAAATATGTGATCTACTTGAAAAGTGTGAGTAATTAAGTGAGGAATCCAGATATATATCTTTTGCTGTGATTAGTTTTATATATTTAAAGATAGAAAAATGTTAAGAAGCGCCGCTGCAGTGGGAAGATTGTAGAACCATTACGCAGGGAAGGATGTTGTGGGATTTTGGGGTTTAGCGATATCTTTTCTTCGAGAGTCGTGTTTTTATTGTTGTATTGTGTGCTGAGAGGTACCTTTTTGGATAGGCGGTTTTGCTTCTGAACGCGCGTGATTTCGTCGCTTCGCCGGTAGAGGCAAGTAAACGTAGCGGATGTGCTACCGTTTAACCCGTTATTCTTACTACTTGCAATATGCATGATTTTTCGTAATGATGAATGATATGCCATGATTACATATTTTCTGAGTAAAAATGTGGTAGCAAGATATTAATCAATTGCCATGTTTGGATGAGTTTTGGTAGTATTGTGGTATTTTGCGTAATGAGCTAATTGTGGTATATGAAAGTAAATGCATGGTGGATATGAAGATATTTCCTCGTTGTTAAATTTATGGGTATCATATTGATGCTCTTGAAGTTGGTATTTTTGTGGTCTTGGTGGAAGTATTCTTAGTGAATAATTGTGGTTGTGGTGGTAGCAATCTTGATGAATATATTATGGTCTATGTGGTAGGATTCACTATAGATCAATTGATTTTGATCTTAGTAAACCGAATGTTGGTTATGTGGTTGACCTTCGTGGTTAAATTCTTGTGGTTTATTATTATCATATCATTCATAACATGTCATGATATTGCATTGTGGATGTCGCCGCTTATAGCCACGACCGTACCGGCACAGCATCGTGCATTGCCGTAGCACGATGCACACTTTTATCTTGTTGGGTAAAGGTGCAGTGGAGCATAGCATGTATATGCATTGTATTTGTGGAAAGATCATTTGCATTCTTATGCAATATATTGTGGTGAAGTTATTTTACAAACAACTACAACTTCATAGTTGTAAGGTGGAATTGGCTCATGAGGGCCACTTGTGGTATGAGGAATGTGGCTGTGATCGTGGATTGGGGTTCACCCCTTGTGGTATTGTTGGGGTTGTGATTGTGGTATGAGATTCTTTTCTCTTATGGTAATTGTTGATAGCAGTTGTGGATGCGAGAAATAATAAAGTTAGTGAGGTAAAACATGCTAATATTTTATTGTCATTGGTAGTGGTAGTGGTGGATGATATGAAGTAGTTAATCCAGATTTATATGCTAATGTTTTATTACTGTTGGTAGTAACCATGGTTGAGGCTATAATTGTGGTCATTATGGGAAGTGGATATTGATGTTTAATATCATTGTAGTTTAATTAGCTTGTTAATGAATGTGGATGTACATTGTGGATGTGGACATGTGGATACTTTAATGATGTTGTATAGTTGCTTGTAGTCTGAATAGCCTGTTAAACAGTTTGCTTGCTGAGATTTTTATCTCACCCTTGTTTTCCCCCTACAGGTGATTCTTTAGCATTCATGGGATGGGTAGAGTGGCACCACAATAATACACTTGATTCATCTATTCATGTTGTAATAAAGTCGATGGAATTCTAGCCAAATGCTTAGCTATTCGTGGATGATTATTTTATTTAAGAAAGATGAACTTGTGAACAATTCGTTGTTGTTTATGCTTCCGCTTAATGCTTCATGTATAGAAAATATTGTCGGAATATGTTATCTTGAAATTTTGGATAGCTGTAGAGTGATTTGGTGGCATTCCAGGGTAATGTGGGTCCTGGGGTGTTACACGGACGGCACGGGGGACGCTGCTTCGTGGATGTACATCCACTGCCTGCAGGACTGGGACGACGCTAGACAGTTGAGCTGGGGCTCGGCGATCCTCTTGTTCCTCTACCACCAGCTTTGCGAGGTCTGCAGGCGCAAGGCAGCCAAGTCGACGCTCGGTGGCTGCGTCTTCCTCCTGCAGGTGTGGATGTGGTCACGCATTCCTGTGGGGCGCTCACAAGTGTTCGAGGCGTAGCCTTGGCATCCACAGGGTGTGCATGACCTCGGCCCTACGCCCGCAAATATTGTTCTTTGAAGTGTTGAGGGTGTGCATGACCTCATCCTCCAAACTTGAGAAATCAGAGGACAGGGTGTGCGCGAATGAAGGTATGCCCACGTGTTGTAATTGTAGAAAAAAAATTGTTGAGCATTACGTCCAAGGTTGTTAGGATCATGATACAGATCGTATTTGTTAAGGATAGAATAGGAGATAGAAAAGGATTGTGATTTGATTACTTATATGTCTTTGTTTACCTTTCTGTATATGGCATATGCTCTGTATATCGTTCTGTACTCCCCTATATATATATATATGGCCCCTTAGGTCTCATGGCAATACACACAATATTCATAACATGGTATCAGAACAAAGTCTTTGATGTGCATCATATTTGTAATATATTTTCATATCTTTATCCTGCTGTGAATAGCGTAAATTGACCATAATTTCATCAATTATATATATTTTTGCCCCCTATTTGGACTGTTTACATTGTTCTACAATTTTCTTGCAGGTCAGCGCGAACAAGACGTAAAATCTACAAAAAAAATCAGTATAGAAAGGACTTAGGGTTAAAAAAATCGGAAGAAGTAAGGGACCAAAGCGCAAATAAGCCAAGAAGACTAGGGTTTCCATGCCCCCACCGCAAGAAGGAATCCAGCGTCTCCTATGTAAAGGGGAGAGACAGCCCATTGAGGGGGAGAGCCGTCACCACCAGAAAAATTGCCCAACTCCATAGCTTCCTTCTCCTCCCAAGCAGCCACCACCTACATGCGCCTCCTCCAACTCACTACCGTCGCCAGAAACCAGTCATAGAAGGTGACGAGCTTCACCAATCAACCACTAGGCCATTCCCATGCCATCCAAGCCTTCACTAACCTCCCTTCCCCTCAAATCCACAACACCACTGTCTTCCAAATCCTCCCTGTGCACCAACATAACTAACGGCCTGTTCTGACTAATCTTCCACAGTTGACTACTGGTTCCTCTACTACTGCTACTGGATTTGCTTCATCTACGCATCAACCGATCTACTGCCCTGCTGCTACTTCTGCAACATCTTCTACTACCTGGATTTGCTGCTGCCGGCTTGCTTCCACTCCATCAACTCCTACTACTTCTGATCCCCTGCCTACATCCTCTACAGACCTTCTTCAACTACTGACCTCTATTTCTTCCCTTGGTTTAATTTTTTCAAACATTGCCTTATTTCTGCTACTAGTTCTTGTGCTAGTGACTTGTCAGATCTGTGATGTGCGAGTGGTACTTTTGTGGATCTTGTTATTTAGCAGTACTTTGCAAGTTCTTTCACCTTAAGAATGTTATGTGGATCCTGCTGTCTGGTTTAGATTCATGATTTTGCTTGATGGTCCTGTAGTCTTATAGAAGTTTTGCCTCTACCAGAAGGTTTCATATTAGATTAGTTCTTTCAGTTAGAGTTATTTTTGTGTCTGTTGTTCTGTTTAGTTCTATTAGTAAAAAGAAAAAAAACTAAAAAATATATAGTCTAGATCTGCTGTTTTTATGTAATTCCTGAGTTAGACTTATTCTCTTTGAGTGTTTTGGTCTTTTGCTTGCTGTGAAGCGTGAGTTTGTAGTTTTAGTGCTTGTCTTCTTCTCGTCCGACCCTAGCGTTTTCTTCTTCCCTCTGCTTCCTCTCTTACCCTTTAGCTCTTTCCTCTTTGTCTCACTAGCACGTCTTCCTTAGCCCCTTCTGTCTTTCTCTCTGTAGAGTGAGCTCTCCGTGTTTCCTCTCTCCTTTTCTCCTTCCCAGTCCAGTTCTTTGTATTCTTGTATTCTTCAGTTCTTTCTCTACTTCCTCTCTTTTCTCCAGAATCAGTCGTTCATGTGGTGCTTTGTTGGTCAATTCGATTACTAGCTGGTCCGGTTCCTGTCCCGGTAGCTTATCTAGGATCTTCATATCCCTTTTTATTCCCTCGTTTGTGCGATTTGTCTTTGGTTTGGTGTTATGTCATCGGTAGTCTAGTCCCTGTGAAGAACACAATATCTTGTTGCTATCATTGCGGCAACCTGTACACTTGCGGGTGTGCATTTTTGCATGACACAATATCTGGTTGCTATCATTGCGGCAACCCGTACACTTGCGGGTGTGCATTTTTGCATGATCAAGAAATTGGCGCTGTTGTCGGGGACTAGATTTTGATGATTGCATTAGACCATAGACTAAGTCATTTCTTTAGTTTTCCTTCTTTCCTTCCTTTTTGTTTGATGTCTCGTCTTATGCTCAGAAGTGGAGATCATTCGTTGATTCCTTTTGATCCTGAGATTGAGCGCACATTTCAGAAACTGTTGAAAGAGAATCGACTTTCCCATCAAGAAATCATGGGTGATTAGGACCTTCAACCTCTTCTCCGTGACCTTTGGATCCCTAGAGATTAAAGCATTGCCGCTGGAATTGTTCAACCTGTCATTCAGGCGAACAATTTTGAGCTCAAGCCCGCACTCATTACCATGGTCCAGCAAACTTGCTTTGGAGGATCCCCCAATGAGCACATTCGCACTTTCTTAGAGTATTGCAACACCTTGAAGTGTAATGGAGTGTCAACAAATGCTATTAGACTCTCATTGTTTCCTTTCTCTCTAAGAGATGGCGCTAAAATCTGGTTACATTCTCTCCCCATTCATCTGAAGGATACTTGGGAACATCTACTTCAGGCCTTTCTTGAGAGGTATTTCCACCCTCTAAGGCAGCTGAGGTATGTGACCAGATCACGAGATTCTCACAGTTTGAGGGTGAGAGTTTGCATGTTGTCTAGCAGAGGTATTAAACCCTGCTTAGGATGTGCCCTCACCATGGTCTTAAAAGATGGCTAGTGCTTCAGATTTTCTATAAAGGACTTACCCACAGTACTAGGGCCTTTGTAGATTCTGCAGCAGGCGGAGACATAATGAACAAAACTCTTGATGATACTTTCACTTTGATTGAGAGTATGTCATCCCACCATTTTCAGTGGTCTAGTGAGAGAGCTTCTGCTCCTCCTCGTTCTGGCATTTATGAGGTGAGTTCCCATGATGCCTTAGCTGCTCAGGTTCGAGTTCTCACTCGTCAGATGGCTCAATTTATGCCATTATCCTCAGCCCATGTGGCTTTTGTATGTCAAATTTGTGGATCTCAAGGACACACTCCAGTTGAATGCCCGTTAACTTCCACAACTGAATCATCTGAAGTCAGTTATGCTCAATCACAAGGGCCATATTCTCAAACTTATAACCCAGGGTGGTGTCAGCATCCAAACTTGTCTTATAAGAACACTAACCCAAGTGTTTCATCTTTTCCTACGGGTGCTTCAGCACAAGGCTTTAGGTCACAGCAAGCTCCCTCGTATGCTTCATTTCAGCAGTCTATGATGCATGTTCCACATCAACCTCCTCCTACCTCTCAGTCAGATCAGTTGTCCTGAATAGAACAGCTGTTAGCTTCACATATGGCAAATATGGAAGCTTAGTATAATAATGCAAAGAACTAATTAAGTGATTTGACTAGTCGCATGGAGAGTATGCAAGCATCGCAGACTTCATCTAGCACCCAGGGGAGGCTTCCTGCACAGCTTGAGGTTAATCCTCATTGCCATTATGGAGCAATTACTACTAGGAGTGGTAAGACTACATCTGATCCTCTTCTTCCTACACCACCCCTGTATGTACCTCTTGTTTTTAGGACAGTCCAGCATGTAACTCCTTCATAGCAACAGGATGTGCACCAACCTAGCTCTTCTGCACCAGCACCAACTCATGATACTCATTATCCACTTCAGCTGTTGTCCCTTCTACTAAACTTAAGATGCCATTCCCTAACCGTTTTGAAAAGAGAAATGAAGACAAGAAATTCGCTAAGTTCCTAGAGATGATGAAGGACGTTCAAATCACCATTCCTATGCTAGATGTTGTCTTGCATGTGCCGATGTATGCTAAATTCTTCAAGGAGCTGATTACAAAGAAACGGAGTATGGATGAGCTTGAGGTGATCACTCTTACTAAGGAGTGTAGTGCAATCACTCAAAATAAGCTACCTCCTAGGTTAGAGGACCCCAGGAGCTTCTATCTTCCATGCCTTATAGGCTCCAAGAACTTTCGTGCTCTTTGTGACTTAGGCTCAAGTGTCAGTGTCCTTCCTCTCTCCGTATGTGACGCGCTCCCTTTGGGTGATCTTCAACCGACAGCCATGACCTTGCAGCTGGCCGATCGCTCTTATCGTCACCCAGATGGCATTTTAGTCGATGTCCCTATGGTAATCGGTACCTATGCCTTCCCTGTTAACTTTGTTGTCTTAGAAATGGAAGATCGAAGTGAGCCTATCATTCTTGGGAGACCTTTCCTAGCTACTGCAGGGGCTGTTATTGATGTTAAAGATGCCAAGCTTACTCTTCAGTTTGGTCAAGAGAAGATATCTTTTGATATGAGGCATTTTACTCACCTTCCTCATTGCCTAGATCAGTGCTTCTTTTTAGATGTGATTGACAAGTGTGTCGCTGAGACATATGAAGATGTTGAGGATGCAGCATCATTTGAGGATGAGGTGTCTACTATACATGATGAGTGCACTGCAGCTGATTCTTCTCTTGTAGCGCTCATTGATACTCCTTTAGAGTCTACTCACACCCATGATCTTATACCATCCTCAGCTCCAAAGGTAGAGCTCAAACCTCTTCCTAAGCATCTTAGATATGAGTTTGTTGGATCAGATCAGACATATCCTGTTATTATGAGCGTTCATTTGACACCTTTAGAGGCTAACCAACTCCTTGCGATTCTTCGTCGGTATCGAGCTGTAATTAGATACTCCATTGATGATATGAAGAGTATCAATCCTTCCACCTGCATGCATCATATTTATCTTGAGGACGATGTTAAGCCTACTCGTAAGCACCAGCGTAGGCTTAATCCTCACTTGCAGGAGGTTGTCAAGAAAGAAATCCTGAAGCTTCTTGGTGCTAATATCACTTATCCTATCTCCGACAGTCAGTGGGTCAGTCCCATTCATGTTGTGCCTAAGAAAGGAGGCATGACAATTGTCGCCAATGAGAAAGGTGATTTGATTCCCACAAGGACCACCACGGGATGGCGCATGTGTACTGACTATCGAAAACTTAACAAAGCCACTCACAAGGATCACTTCCCTTTGCCTTTCATCGATCAAATGCTTGAGAGATTGGCCAGCCATTCTTACTTCTGCTATCTTGATGGATATTCAGGTTTTTTGCAGATCCCTATTGACCCATCAGATCAGGATAAGACCACATTCACTTGCCCCTATCGTACCTTTGCTTACCGGCGGTTGCCATTTGGTCTCTGTAATGCCCTAGGGACCTTTCAGCGATGTGTCATGTCCATCTTCACTGATCTTATTGAGAAAATTATGGAGGTTTTCATGGATGATTTCACTGTCTATGGACAGACCTTTGAGAGCTATTTGACCAATCTTGAGACTGTACTCCAGCGATGCTTTGAGTCCAATTTGGTCCTCAATTGGGAGAAATGCAATTTTTTGGTTCGAGAGGGTATAGTCCTTGGACATTTAGTTTCTTCTCGAGGCATTGAGGTGGATAGAGCAAAAGTAAAGGTGATTGAGCGCCTACCCCCTTCAGTGAATGTGAAGGGTGTTCGTAGTTTCTTGGGGCATGCAGGCTTCTACCGCAGATTCATTAAAGATTTCTCAAAAATTGCACAGCCTCTCACTCATCTCTTGGGCTGTGATGTACCCTTTGTATTTGATAAGGCATGCTTGGATGCATTCTGCAAGCTCAAGGCTGCTCTCACTTCCGCACCCATCGTGCAACCTCCTGATTGAAACCTACCTTTTGAGTTCATGTGTGATGCAAGTGACTTTGCTGTAGGAGCTGTTTTGGGGCAACGGCATGATAAGGCACTGCATGTCATTTACTATGCTAGCAGAACTCTGGATGACACTCAGATTAATTACACAACCACTGAGAAGGAGTTGCTAGCTGTAGTATTTGCCTTTGACAAATTCAAATCTTACCTTGTTGGTGCCAGATGCATAGTGTACACAGATCATACAGCCATTAGGTATCTTCTGAGTAAAAAGGATACTAAACCTCGCCTCATTCGTTGGATTCTTTTGTTGCAAGAATTTGATGTGGAAATTAGAGATAAGAAAGGGGTTGAGAACTTAGTAGCTGACCATCTTTCCAGATTGCCAAATTCTGATTCAACCTCCAGTCCTCTTATTTATGATTCTCTTTCTGGAGATCAACTGTTGGAGACTTCACATGTTCAGTCTTGCACACCTTGGTATGCAGACATTGTAAACTATTTGGTCTGCAATACTATCCCTCCTGGATTCTCCTACCAGCAGCGTAGGAAGTTTACTCATGAGGCACGTCAATTCTTTTGGTATGACCCGTATTTATATCGGCACTGTTAGATGGGGTTGTCCGACGTTGCCTTCCCTAGGAGGAAGTCCATAGTGTGATTTTTCACTACCATTCTGCTCCCTATGTTGGTCATGCAAGCACTGCTAAGACACAGGCTAAGGTGCTCCAAGTCGGATTCTATTGGCCTACCATGTTTAAGGATATTCATGCGTTCATTCAGTCTTGTGATCCCTGTCAGCGTGCAGGGAACATTTCCAGACATCATGAGATGCCTCAACATGGTATCCTTGAGGTGGAGATTTTTGATGTTTGGGGAATTGATTTCATTGGACCATTACCCTCCTCTTAGGGGTATAAGCACATTCTAGTGGATTACGTGTCAAAGTGGGTTGAGGTAATCCCCACTGTTCATGCTGATTCAAAATCTTTGTGCTGTTTCTTTCGGCAAGTTATCTTCCCTTGGTTTGGAGTTCCCCGTGTTGTGATTAGTGATGGTGGCTCCCACTTCAATCATAGTCAATTTGAAGCCCTTCTAGCCAAGTATGGAGCCCATAATCATAGAGTCACCACTCCTTATCATCCTTAAGCTAATGAGCAAGTAGAAGTTTCTAATAAAGAGATAAAGCAAATCCTAGAGAAGGTCATGTCCAAATCCAGGACTGATTGGTCCCTTAAGCTTCCTGATGCATTATGGGCTTATAGGATAGCTTACAAAACCCCTATTGGCATGTCCCCCTTTAGGTTGGTTTATGGTAAAACTTGTTATCTTCCAGTTGAGCTTGAGCACAGAGCGCATTGGGCAATTAGAAAGCTCAATACGGATATGGGTCTAGTGGGAAATCATAGAAAGTTGCAACGTAGTGAGCTAGATGAATTGAGACTTGATGCTTATGAAAGCTCAAGGATTTATAAAGAGCGAGCTAAGAAGGTTCATGACCGTCATATCTTGAGGCGCGACTTCCACCCTAGAGAGCTTGTCTTAGTCTTTGACTCTAGGTTTCACCTGTTCCCTGGGAAGTTTAAGTCTAGATGGTTTGGGCCCTGTTTAGTCAAGAGGGTACTTAGTAGTGGAGCTTTTGAGGTTGAGAGTCAATCTGGGGATACTTTCAAGGTAAATGGGCAAAGATTGAAACATTATTTTTCTGGAGAATCTATTCCTGTTCTCAACGAGGAGGCAGATTTGACGATCAAGTCAATCCTGACATTGACCCTCCTCATTCTTTTGAGCCTACGTGATGTTCATTTGGTGGTCAAGCTAAAAGACCTAAAACAAGCGCTTCTCAGGAGGCAACTTGGGCATTTCATTGTTTTTCATTAGTTTTTCTCCTTTTATTTTATCTTTTGTTGGTTTAGCCTTTTCTTTTAGGTACACGCTAAACCATCATCTAAGCATGACAAGAAGCTTTTGGGATGATGTGGGACTGCCTTATTCACCTTTTGCACCCGGTGAGCTGTTTTCAATCCCTAAATTTCTATTCTAGAGTGAATGTTCGATTCAAGCTTGGGGGAAGGACCTGTTTGTGAATGGATGATTATTTAGCATGTGGGCATTTAAGTTGATGGATGAGTAGTTGATAATTTATGGCTATTATTATGCTTCATACTATGCTTTTGTTGATGACATGTTACTATCCTGATCATTATTACGTGCTGTCATATTATGCTTATTGTATATTTTGGTCATTTGGGTTCATTATCATGGGTCAATCTAGAGTGGTCACACTGAAAATTACTTAATTGAGACAAATTGATATCAGATCTTTGTGTTTCTCCAGTTGGCATCACCTTGTAGAATTTGAATCTTGTTAATTATTCTTGATTGCTTAGAAATCTTGTGATCCTATAGCATTTGATTCATTGCAACTTACACATGTATCTTTACTATCTGTGGATTGAATTGATTCTAATTATCACCTCTTGAATGATCATATCTTAGAATTCATGTTTGGACATATTACTTTATTTTAGATATCGATACTTTGCTTGAATGAAAAGTTTGTGAAAGGGGTTGTCCTATTTTGAGCCAATAACTTGGTTGATTTATCTAAGTATCTATATCTCGGGACACGTGTTACTTAGCATCAATGAAAATCGGTTAATGATGCTTAATCATAAAAAAATTACTGCAATATGTGGGTGTGTTGAATAAGTGACTATGTCACATTGGTTCGCAAACATTTAAATAAGTGGCATATTTGCCCACATGAAGTTTGAGCGTGTTAATAAGCGGCAAGTTTGCCTAAGAATTGGAATAAGTGGCACATGTGCCCAATGTGTGTTCAAATTTTGCTAAAAATAGTCTTAAAAAAAGGGTATCATGGCTCAAGTGTGGGCTTTTTCATAAATATCATGCAAGTATTAGTCTCTTTGTCTCAAATAGTAAATACCTTAGCATGACCCTTTGATATGCTCGTTCTTGATGTTATACCTAGTCTCGATGCCTTTCAATTTTGGTTGGATTCATGTGATCACTAAGTGTGATTCAACACTTATGTGTAACTTGATTTGGTCAAAAACTATAGTTATCACTTCGATATCTTTACTAGAATATTTGTTCTCATCTTGGATAGTTATCAAACTCAAATTAGACAATCCCATTTTGAATGATTGAGTGCATATTGACTTGTTTCATGCATTTGCTTAGATTTTTTTTACAGCTTGATTACTTCTAGTTGTCCGGATTCGATTTTATCATATTATTTGCTTGAGGACAATCAAATGTTTAAACTTGGGGGTAATATGATGTGCATCATATTTGAAATATATTTTCATATCTTTACCCTGCTGTGAATAGCATAAATTGGCCATAATTTCATCAATTATATATATTTTTGCCCCCTCTTTGGACTGTTTATATTGTTCTGCAATTTTCTTACAGGTCGGTGCGAACAAGGCGCAAAATCTACAGAAAATGAGCATGGAAAGGAGCTAGGATTGAAAAATCGGAAGAAGTAAGGGACCAAAACACAAATCAGCCAAGAAGACTAGGGTTTCCATGCCCCCGCCGCAAGAAGGAATCCGGCGTCTCCTATGTAAAGGGGAGAGACAGCCCATTGAGGAGGAGAGCTGGCACCACCAGAAAAATTCCCCAACTCCATAGCTTCCTTCTCCTCCCAAGCAGCCACCACCTACATGCGCCTCCTCCAACTCACTGCCGTCGCCAGAGACCAGTCATAGAAGGTGACGACCTTCACCAATCAACCACCAGGCCATTCCCATGCCATCCAAGCCTTCACTAACCTCCCTTCCTCTCAAATCCACAACACCACTGTCTTCCAAATCCTCCCTGTGCACCAACATAACTGACGGCCTGTTCTGACTAATCTTCCACGGTCGACTGCTGGTTCCTCTACTACTGCTGCTGGATTTGCTTCATCTACACATCAACCGATCTGCTGCCCTGTTGCTACTTCTGCAACATCTTCTACTACCGGGATCTACTGCTACCGGCTTGCTTCCACTCCATCAACTCCTACTACTTCTGATCCCCTGCCTACATCCTTTACAAACCTTCTTCAACTACTGCCCTCTGTTTCTTCCCTTGGTTTAATCTTTCCAAACTTTGCCTTATTTCTACTACTAGTTCTTGTGCTAGTGACTTGTAGATCTGAGATGTGCGAGTGGTACTTTTGTGGATCTTGTTATTGAGTAGTACTTTGCAAGTTCTTTCGCCTTAAGAATGTTATGTGGATCGTGCTGTTTGGTTTAGATTCATGATTTTGCTTGATTAGTTCTTTCAGTTAGAGTTATTTTTGTGTCTGTTGTTCTGTTTAGTTCTATTAGTAAAAAGAAAAAAACTAAAAAAAATATAGTCTAGATCTGCTGTTTTTATGTAATTCCTGAGTTAGATTTATTCTCTTTGAGTGTTTTGGTCTTTTGCTTGCTGTGAAGCGTGAGTTTGTAGTTTTAGTGCTTGTCTTCTTCTCGTCCGACCCCAGCGTCTTCTTCTTCCCTCTACTTCCTCTCTTACCCTTTAGCTCTTTCCTCTTTGTCTCACTAGCACGTCTTCCTTAGCCCCTTCTGTCTTTCTCTCTGTAGAGTGAGCTCTCCGTGTTTCCTCTCTCCTTTTCTCCTTCCCAGTCCAGTTCTTTGTATTCTTGTATTCTTCAGTTCTTTCTCTACTTCCTCTCTTTTCTCCAGAATCAGTCGTTCATGTGGTGCTTTGTTGGTCAATTCGATTACTAACTGGTCCGGTTCCTGTCCCGGTAGCTTATCTAGGATCTTCATTTCCCTTTTTATTCCCTCGTTTGTGCGACTTGTCTTTGGTTTGGTGTTATGTCACCGGTAGTCTAGTCCCTGTGAAGAACACAATATCTTGTTGATATCATTGCGGCAACCCATACACTTGCGGGTGTGCATTTTTGCATGATCAGTCTCTAACTTTGTTCTCCCACTGCCAACGTTGTTCTGGCCGTCGCCGCTGCTAAGGCCACTACCGCCCAAGTCGCCGCCGCCGTTCAGGCCATCATCTTCTTCTCGGCTTCGTCTCGGAGAACTGCTGAGTTGCCGTCCCCGCACTCACCAACGAGGGACTGCTCGGCCCGCTACGATCCGATTTGATCCGACCGCCCTCAAGCCAATCCAGTCAGATCCGATCGAGGGAGAAGGAGCCGCCACTGCCACCCTCATGCCGATCTGCTTCCTCGGCCCGCTGCTTGGCCCACTCCGATCCGGAGGCTGCCGGCCTGTGACGCCGGCCGGTGTAGGCTTCTGCCCCGGAGGCGCATGCCACACCGTCGCCTGGGAAGGCGCCGCCGCCGCCCTCCTGTAGTCACACCGCCGGCCTGTTTGGCCTATCCGTGATGCCACGCCGCTACCTGTGAAGGCGCCGCTGCCTCCCTCCTGCAAGCTCGGCCGCCGGCCTATCCGCGCCGCCTCCCTGTAGGCTCGGCCGCCTCCTCCAGGTGTTCTACCTCCTCGCGACCGCCGGACCCCGCTGCCCCGAGCGCTTCCACCGGCTGGTGACCGCATAGCCGGCCGCCACCCACCGGGCGCTTCCACCGACTGCCGCCCGCCGAAGCCAACCACCGGCCACCACCCATCAACCACCGCCCACCAACGTCGACCCTCGGCCGCCGCCTGCCCAAGCTTCTGGTTCCGTTGCCTCCTCTAGAGACTTCATTTTATTCTCATACCTTCTCAGATCTGAGATCTAAGTAGGCCAAAAAAAAGAAAAAAAAGGAGAGAAAAAAATGTCGATCTAACCGCTGCGCCGTCTAGCATCGCTTGTTAGACAGTGTTCCATTGGTCACCATGTCGTCCAGCACCGCCTGCTAGACGTCGTTCCATTGGTCGCCACGCCGTCCAACACCGCCTACCAATGGCTTCCGTTCCACCAGCTGCGACTCCATTCTCGGGAACAAAGCTCCATGGGACGAACCACAGGATGTGGTCTTTTCTTATGGAGATCACGCTCGATGGTCTCCGCCTCTGGGGACATGTTACCGGTGCACAACCTTCTCCGTCACCATCGATTCAGCCTCCTCCCAAAAAGCATACTCCTGCACCTCCTGCAGATGAGGCTGCTAAGAAGGAGGCCGAGGCTGCTGCCACTGCTGCTGATGAGGCTTTTCAGCATGTCGTTCATGCTCTCGAGCGCTGGTGTACTGATGAGGCCCGGGTCTGCGCCATCCTTGTGGTCAGCGTCGACGACTCCATCTAGCTAGATATTGTTGGTCGCCAGCACTGCCACGTGTCACCACCTCAGCCTGCCATGACAGCATCCCTTGCACTGTTCCATGGACCCGGTCCACCATGCACCCCTCTCTCCCGTGAACCTAGTCCACAGCATAGTGTAATTTCTGATTTTTCAGTATTTTCTTTAAATTTAATTTTCTGAGAGCCCGTTCTCCTCCGTTCTAGCTCCGTTTGACCCTGTTCTTTTTTTCTAAATTCATCTAAAATCGAGATCTATTTGTTGGTACTAGTTTAATGGTTTTTGGAGTTCATTTGCTTATTATTTTATGTGATTTTCTTATTTTGATCATTTTCTCTCTCGTTAGATTCTGATTCCAGAGGAACAGGAGCAACGCTAGAAGACCCCGAGTACCTCGCTGAGCATAACCAAGGTAAGTCGTAACCTTTGATCATATTAAACCCAGTTTGCAATCTACTATTTAATTATTTTATTTTAAATTATCTTGCATCGCTATCTTATACAAACCCTTGTAACTGGTAGTTACTGTCCTATTTGGATTAATCACTCCTTGTTACTTTGAATACTCTCATGACATTGTCACCTTAGGTTGGGTTATTATTTAGTGATGCTATGTTAATTATCACATGGGTTGTACGATTAGAATGCTTAGCCTTGCCTATTTTACGATTGGGTTATTATCGTATGTGATTAATTAATTTAACTTAATGAGATATTGAATTGTGGTTGAAGCCACAAAGAACCGTGGTTGGTGCCACAGCTATAAAATTTGTGCCATGACATTGGTATGTCATTGGCAGTGGTTATACAAAATTGGTTTTCACTTAGACGAGTGATCGTGCAGTAAAGGGGGGAAGTGTTGATTCACTTCATGGGATGTGGAAGTCTCGCCTGAGTACTCTTAAGGACTTAACTTTGTGCGCCATTGATCTGAGCTTTACCGTGCAAACCACATGTCTAGTATGGGATAGACCTGGCTGATTAATTTGAGATGTTTCAATTTCAATCTCGCCATTGTGATAAACATGGTTGCTGATTTCTATGAAGCGCAAGTGGGGGTGTAATGTGAAACCCTAGCGGGCGGGATTGAGTTGGAACTGAACTTGGTAAAGGCCTTGTTGTGATTTTCTTTAACGTGAGGATTATTACATCGTGTGGGTACAGTTGTGCAATCTCCATAGAGTGTAAAACTATTCGAATAGCCGCGTTCTTGGTCATGGACAATACTCGATGATTTCACACGAGATATAGTGATTTCATGAAAACTTATGGTTTTTGGTTGGAGGTGAACAGGTATTTCACTATTGGTTTAGCTTGTAGATGGGATGTTCACAAGTGGTTTATTTCAATTCCTTTGATTATTTATTTATTACTACTTTACTTAAAGTTTGCCTTAATCTATTTATCGTATTTACTTTCAAATATTATTTTATGCAAATTAACCTTTCAGTCATCCATTGGTAAGCCTTGCATACTATATTGCATTCTTTTGTTACAAACAACTTATTGAGTACCAATGTACTCATGGCTTTACACCTATGTTGCTCAATTAAGGAGGAGAAGTATTACCAGCAGGAGGTTCCAGAAGGAGAGTACTTCGACGACTTCACGGATTAGGACTTCGCACCCCAGTCGATTATCTGTGGGCATGTCGAATGGCTACTACGCTTTATTTTGGTTTTTCGCTGCTAAATTTTGAGCCCTTTGGGGTAGTGCTATTGTAAGCTTGACCATAAGGTCGTACCTTTAAATATTTATTGCTATTTGAGTTTTTCCTTTATTTTAGCGTGTGTATGGTCATGATTACATCTATATTTGATTCTGTGCACTAGCGTGATCTTGGACTAGTGCGGTATACACAGAGAGTCCGAATTTGCATATTCGAGTCTCGACAGCAATGGATGGGTACGGTGCAGTGGCAGCGACAAGGGTTGGATGCGCTACAGTAACAACAACGCCACAAATGAGACCGAGTAGGGACGATAGAGGAATCAACTAGAGGATCTGAATCAAGAACAACAACAACAACATAACAAGAAGGCAAAATAGCAGGTGAAAATCATCACTTGTGGCCTTCGAAATCCTCTTCAAATTGATGTCAAGCTTCAAAACCCGTCTACTTTAGATACGGTTATGAGCCTCGCATTGGAATATGAGAGAAGGCTGGACATTGCTAACAAGGAGGAAGGCAAAACCGCTGCCAAACTAGTGGGGCCTAGTAGGTCGGACATCACCAACCGTGGCACAATAGTAAGCGCGGCTGTGATGGACAAGGGCGCGTAGGCAGGTGCATCATCTCTACCCAGGCCGACAGCAGCAGAACCAGTCACCAAGATGCCAAACTCATGATTTTGCAATTTGACTGGGGAGGAGATGGTAGAACAGCAAATGAAAGGGCTATGCTTCAATTGCTCAGAGAAATTTTCCAAGGACCATGCTAGCAAGTGCTCCATGAAGGGCATACACTTGTTGGAACTCGACGACGGGGAGGAGATTGACAGCTTGTCTTATGGAGACATTGAGATATCCCTGTATGCTCTCACAGGCATCCACTTGGGCAAGACGATGCAACTAGCAACAACAATCCACGGCGAAGAATTACGGATTCTTATTGACTCCAGCTCCACACATAATTTTTTGGCAGAGGTAACAGCACATCGCCTTGGTCTCACACCATCTGCAAGCCACCCCATAAATGCTGTCATTGCCAATGGCGATAGGGTGGCCAACATCGGTATCTTCACCAACGTCTATGTCTAGATTGGTGATGAGGACTTCTCGTTGGATTTCTATGTCATTCCACTCATCGGGTTTGACATGGTGTTGGATGTCCAGTCGCTATGGACTCTCAGCCCTAGTGTATGGGATTTTGAGCGCCTCCCCATGTTCTTTTGATGCATTGATCACAAAGTGACATGGAACGGCTTGAAGAACGAAGCAGCTTGACCCCAAGCCCTCATGACCAGTTAATATGACCTCGTGATATCACTCCTTGATGAATTCGCTGACATCTTTGAGGAGGTGTGGGGGCTGCCACAACAACAACATTGTGATCACCACATCCACCTTCGTTTGAGTGTGGAGCAAGTGGTGGTACAACCTTACCGCTACCCGCAATTTATTGAAGGATGAAACTAAGTGTTAATGTGATGATATGTTAGCACAGGGCATCATCAGGGACAACACATCGGCATTCTCTTTGCCGATACTGTTTGTCCACAAGAAGGATAATTCATGGCACTTTTGTGTCGCGCACTTAATAACAAGAGAGTGAAGGATAAATTTCCAATTCGAGTGGTTGATACACTTCTGGACGAACTCAAGGGTGCTCATTTCTTCACTAAGCTCAACTTGCGCAGTGGTTATCACCGAGTACGAATATAGCAACCGAACATTGAGAAGACGACCTTCCACACTCACTGGGGCTATTACGATTTCATAGTGGTGCCATTCCATTTGACTAATGTACCCGCTAACTTCCGAGCTCTCATGAATGATGTTCTTAAGCCCTATATTCGTCGTTTTGTGCTAGTTTTCTTTGATGATATTTTGGTCTACAGTTCTACATGGGCAAAACATCTTCAACATGTCTGGGATGTTCTTCAGCTTCTACGCCAACATAAACTTGCTCTCAAATAATCCAAGTGCCAATTTGGAGAAGAGTCGATGGCATACCTTGGTCATATCATATCTGGCTATGGTGTGTCCATGGATCCTCGTAAGGTGGAGGAGGAGGATAGTTGGCTGACTCCTACTTCAGTCCAGGCATTGCGTGGTTTTCTCGCTCTTACTGGGTACTATCGCAAATTCATTAAGGGATATGGCAAGGTGGCTAGCCCACTCACCAAATTACTCAAGAAGGAAGCAATTGCATGAACTGTGGAGTCCAATGTGGCGTTCCATGCATTGAAGGTAGCACTGACTTCCAGCCCTGTATTTCGGCAAACGTTTTTTGGTGGATTGTGATGCATCTGGTACGGGATTTGGTGCGGTATTACATCAAGGTTCTAGTCCTGTTGCCTTTTTCAGTAGGGCAGTAGCGCCCCACCATCTGAAGTTAGTGACTTATGAGCGAGAATTGATCAGCCTTGTCAAAGCAGTGAGGTATTGGAGGCTATACTTTTGGGGAGCAAGCATTCACGTATGATTTCAAGGTGGAATTTAGACCAAGCGAGCAAATATACCGCTGTTGATGCCCTTTCAAGGCGGGTGGATTCTACTACAACACTATTGGCTATCTCTTCGCCCACCTTCACTATCTTCAATGACATCTAGGCCAAGATTAACTCTACAACAGACCTGCAGGAGCTGCGAGATTGCGTGTTGGCCGGCACAGCCGAACCAGGCTAGACTTTGGTGGATGGACTTGTATTGTACGAAGGGTGTGTTTATTTGCCAATGACGTCTTCTCTATGGCATCAAGCACTAACCGAGGCCCATGGCAGGTCATGACGGTGTTCAGAAAACACTCCATTGGTTGTGTGCCACCTTCTATCATCCGCATGCCAACAAGATGGTGTGGGATTTTGTGCGCAGTTGTGAGATCTACCAACTCAATAAAATAGAGCATCTCCATCCTGCAGGCCTCTTGTAGCCATTGAAAGTTCCCACTATTGTTTAGCAAGACATCTCCATGGATTTTATGGAAGGATTTTCGAAAGTTGGAGGAAAATCGGTTATTCTCACAATGGTCGATTGTTTCTCCAAGTATACCCATTTTATTGCTTTAGGTCATATCCATACATAGCACATTCAGTTGCTCGTGCCTTCTTCAATGACATTGTTCACCTCTATGGCATTCCTTCTTCAATTGTCAATGATCGTGACCTGATTTTTACTAGCAACTTTTTGGCAGAGCTTTTTCATCTTGCAGGAGATAAGCTACATCTCAGTTTGACATTTCATCGACAAAGTGACGACCAATTTGAAGTGGTCAACCATATTATTGTCATGTATCTTCACTGCCTTATGGGTGACAAACCCAAACAGTGGCTTTAATGGCTTTCTTGGGCAGAATATTGCTATAATTCCTCCTTCCAAACAGCCCTGAAGATGACTCTCTTTCAAGTGGTATATGGTCATAATTCTCCTACATTGCTTTCATATGAATCATGGTTAGCACGCGTGGTAGTAGTGGATCGCCAACTTCAGGACTAGGATGAATTCCCTTAAGGAATTTGTGAGCGTCTCATCCAAGCCCATAATTACATGAAGCAATAACATGACAAGAAACGTCGAGAGACTATTTATGAGATCGGTGAATGGGTTTGGCTTCGTCTTCATCATCGTGCTACCACCTCCATCAAAATAGATTCTTCTTCTAAGCTATCACCATATTTTTATGGGCCTTTTCGTGTGGTTGAACACATTGGATCAGTTGCATATCGCCTTCAACTTCTAGCTCATGCTCATACTTATGATGTCTTTCATGTCACTCTCCTTAAGAAGTTTGAAGGCTCACCCCCTACCGATATAGTTGCCCTACTAGATTTTGTTCATGGTCATGTTGTTCCTTTGCCCGATCGCATTGTCCATGTATGCCTCAATCGAGGGCCTTGGGAGCTTCTTGTTCAATGGAAGGGTTATTCGGCAGCTGATGCTATCTGGGTTATGTTGAACAAGTTCAAGGAGCATTACACGATGTTTTAGCTTGAGAACGAGTTGTTTCGTAAGGAGAGTGAAAATGTTGTGGACGCATTTGTGGGCAAAGTCTATGAGTTGCGTCGTCCACAACAATCAGCAGCAGCGCGGCAATGGATGGATACAGTGCAGCGGTAGCGGCAAAGGCTAGATATGCTACAGTAACAACAGCAGCAACAGTTGAGATCGAGTCAGGGACAACTGAGATCGGAGCCTGGGCCGCAAGAGCGGAGAGCGATTTTCGCCAAAACTTATCCTTCCCCACCATAAGCCTTATCAAAGATTCAGTTAGTGTTTTTATTACCCATGTTTCTGTGCAAATTTTTTTCGCAACAATCTAAGCAAAAACTTGCCAAATCATTCGAGTAGACTAAAATTTAATTTTCATAAATACAATGGCGAAAATACAAGGCATCACAAAAAAATTAGCACGGCAAAGTGGGGACATCAGTCTAGACATGGTCGTGCCGATCGGATGGCCAGTGTTCTCTACGTTCTAGCTCGAGCTCGCCACGACATGATTTGCCAGAACACCATACAGAAACGGCTCCTTCTCCCTCTTGTTTCCAATCAATCCGGAATCCGGGATCTACTCGCCCCGCCGGTGATATTCTCGGGTGTGGTGTGACTAATAAATTATTATGGCTGATGATTTTTTAGCTTAGTATAAATATTTATACGAATAAACTAAATATCTTTAAGCTATCATTTATCGAAGAAAATGGGAAACCGTAGCGTTAAGCTGAAAAAGAAATGGGCCGTTATGCCGCGGAAGTGGGAAACCACAGGCATATAAGCTGAAAAAAGAAATGGGCCGTTATACCGCGGCATATACTAATCTTACACACTTCCCCTTCCCCCGACGGATCTCCCTCCTCTCAGCACCAATGGCGACGGCGCTGGTGAGCCGCGTGGAGTCGTGGGTGCGGGACCAGGCGGCGCGGCTGCCCCCCTGGGCGCGGCTGCGGGCGCCGCCGCTGCCGCTTCCCGTGCCGCGGTGGCCCTGGCCCCCGCCGCGGGCGCCCGCGTGGCCGGGCGACCGGCGGCGACAGCGGGAGCGCATGTTCCGTGAGGAGTTCGAGCGCCGCCGCCGCCAGCTCCGCGAGTTCTGCCGCGCCGTCCGCGTCGACACCGTCGCCGAGCTCCAGGAGCTGCTCTGCGCCATGGTCCTAGCGGAGTGCGTCTACAAGGTGACCTAGCCCAACTCCCCAGCCCTACTGGTCTTGCGTTTAACTTGATCCGATTCTGGTGGATTGATAGATCCGGGAGATGGCATTTGTGGCTGGTGGTAAACTCTGTGAGATACGAATGATGCGAGTGGCTAAAGGGAACAGTAGTTCTTTCCTCAAAATGTTACAAGTTGGAGCGTTTGTCCAGTAGTTGGATATAGAATTGGCAGCCTCTTGTGCTGGGGAAAGGTGAATCGGTTTGCAAAATGTCTACATGTATCCACTAAGTAATGATCAGGAATATTTCACCAAATATTGGGTTCGAAAGTGCTTATAGCTTATAGCTTATGTATGGATGAACAGTAATGTGCCGTTAAATGGTGTATTTTGTAAGGCGGGGTCCACAGGTAAATTATAGTACAGACTATACCGAGTTCAACTGTACTGGTCAAAATCGCATGCGACTATTTCTCTCTGCGTACTACCTCTCACAAACAGACCAGAATTCAAAAACTACAGCTATAAGCTATAAGTCTCAGTTCAAAAGAACCACTCATAGGCATTCCATCTTGGGACAATCACGTGCCGTTGATGTGGTATTCGTCATCTTGTACTTTTCCCCAGAAAATACAGCAACAACTTTGGGGTGGTTGCTTGTTGTAGTTAGTCAGCAATCACTTGTGCTCAGCTTTATATAACTCACTAATGTAGTTTTTTCAGATTTTATGATCGTTTGTACCTGTACATTGTACAATTAGTTGAATTCTCTCTCTTTACTAGAAGTGCTATTCAGTAATTCCTATATACTATGTAACTATGATATAAAGCTGGGGCGAGAAAATGGAAATGCGTAGGGTGGGTTCTTTTGAGCTGTGGCTTCAGCTTTTGGCTTATAGTTTTTAAATTCTGCTTGTTCGCGAGAGACAATACGTAGAGGAAAACAGTCATATGCGATTTTAGCCAATATAGCTGAACTCGGTACAGTTCTACTACAATCTATCTGCAGACTCTATCTTGAAAAGACACACCGTTTAAAAGCTAGTATTGTAACAGGAAATGATAAACCAAAGCTAAAACCAAAAAGAACCTAGCTGTAGCCTAAGAGAAACTGCTCCTTGATTTTCCACATTACTTACGTTTTTTGGTCGTTTGATCTTTGATAATTCATTTTATATGACCTTATGGAATGGAACTCAATTAAATAGGTGCTCTAACTATACTTGGCACCCTAACAGCAATAATTATTTGACATGGCTTGCATTGGGTGTCTGAACAGTAGTCCTGGGCCTCCTGGCACATTTTACCATTATCATATTAATATCCTCTTCTCTGTTTTTAATATGTGCGATCACCTTCTTCCCTTTTCCTATCTACCTGAATGTTCATATCTTAGAATATTCTACTTATTCACTCTGTATGGTTGCCAAAAGCAATCATTAGTAATATAAGAAAAAAATGTTCCCTAGGAAAGCAATAACATCAATAACAATTCTAGTTTTCTAATCATGTTCAGTTTCTTTTCTTGCCACATGTCACTTAGTCTCCTTATTTTTTCTTGGCAGAGGCCTGTTTCTGAGATGATGAGATATATTAATAAGTTCAAATCTGATTTTGGCGGAAACATTGTGTCTCTTGAGCGAGTTCAACCATCCTTGGATCATGTACCACATCGGTAAGCCGCAAGCTTAGATTTGTACTTTTCCCCCAAAAGTTCTATTATTTGTTAAAAGGCTGTGCTTAAAAATTTTTGCTTCTTTACAGACCTTCTAATCAGGCATTACAGTAAAGTACAATACAGCTTGTGTTTGTATAACTCTAGTCGCTAGTAGATCAATCAACCATGTGCCCACTAAGTATGATAACTAAAACCACTGCATCGGGCTCAAAGAGTAGATGAATTTAGAGCAGTCGTTTCCCTCGTTTGGACTATGTTTGTGAATTGTGAAAGTTAAATGTCAAACCATGCCCTGCTAGATGTGTGTGAGTAAAGTTTTGATCGGTTACAACGCCTCAGATATTTGGTTTCCTTGTCTGTGTTGTGGTCAATACTTGATAAAAGAGGCATTGGAAGCCCTAGAAACCCTAGAAATGCCGTGGGAACAGCAGGGCATGCGATAAGGTGCCTTACACACTATGGATTCATCATCAGAAATGGCTGGCCCTTCCCGTGTCCTGTTCAGTTTGACATAGTGATTCCATTTTTAGTACCTTAATCTCTTTAGGAGTTCAATTATCAAATTTTGCAGTTTTTCTCTTTGCACAATATCAACATTGTTCAGATTATATGTTTTCCATAGTTCAAATAATGACTTATCTTTCTCGTGATGTTGATGTCTTTTTTGATCTAGTCATTGGTGAAATCATGTAGGTATCTGTTAGCGGAGGCTGGTGACACTCTATTTGCTACATTTATTGGCACAAAACAATACAAGTAAGAATTTTTTGGGAATGTAAAAATGTGCAAGGTTTATTGTGTTTGCAGTTGCATGAAGTTCTCTCATGTTTTCCTTTATAGGGACATTATTGCTGATGTGAATATACTCCAAGGAACCATATTTCATGAGGATACTGCTCAGGATTTGGCTGATGCTGTTGACTCTGAGCAAGATGATGACCGAAAGGGTGAAGAAAACCTTGGGAAATCTTATCGAGAAAAACCAACACAGTTGAGAAAATCCAAACCTGCTGCACACCAAGTATGCATTAGCTGCAACTATTGTTTAAAATTTTGCTCACTGGTTTTAGAGATTGATTCAGCATTGTTAGGATTTGCCTAAATATGTCATGTAGGGTTTTTTAGCTCGTGCAAAGGGAATTCCAGCGCTGGAGCTATACAAACTTGCACAGAAAAAGAACAGGAAACTTGTTCTGTGTGGGCATTCACTTGGTGGAGCGGTACATACACATGTGTAACTTGTAGCATAGCAGTTCTTGTTATTTGCTCATACATGTCAAATTCTACTGCAGGTTGCTGCTTTGGCTACCCTTGCAATACTAAGAGTACTTGCATCATCGTCTCCATCTAAAGAAACTAACAGGCTTCAGGTGAAGTGTATCACATTTTCTCAGCCACCTGTTGGGAATGCTGCATTGAGAGAGTAAGTTTGTTTATACTTGATTGGGTGCAATATTATTAGAAATACCTGTTAATTAATGTTATTGTATTTTATCCTGAGATATTTGTGTCAAGAGAGTTGATACAATTTGAACTGCTTCTTAACTTTCCTTTTTTACGTTTTACTAGCTATGTTCATCGAAGAGGATGGCAAGACTACTTCAAATCCTACTGTATTCCAGAGGACTTGGTGCCTCGCATTCTATCACCTGCATACTTTCACCACTACAATGCCCAAACACCTGATGCATCTATTGTAAATACAACTGATGTAAAATCTGAAGAAAATAAGGGGACAAGTTCTGAAAGGCCCAAAGAGAATGGTGGTGAGCAACTTGTTCTAGGTGTTGGCCCTGTTCAAAAGTCACTCTGGAGACTCTCAAAGCTTGTTCCCTTGGAAGGAGTGCGGAAAAGTTTAAGTGCACTTCAAAAACAAGGAAATATTTTTCGAAAGGCATCCCCACATTTGGATAGTTATTTGCAATCAAAGGTTGATGAATCAGAAGAAGAGCTGCAGTCTCTTGAAATTCAAGAAGGTTCAGAAGGAATTGCTCTTACCCCTTTATCTGATAAAGATAGAGGGGCCACTGAAGAAAACGATAGGACTGAGAAAATTAATGTATCTGAAGTTGGAGGTTCTAAGCGATGGCGTAGAGTACCTTCTTTGCCTTCATATGTACCATTTGGTGAGGTTAGTACTATTTCTTTTTATGTATTTCCTCCAGTGGTTAGCTCTTATTTTTAGCTCCCATTGGGCGTCATATTGTCTTTCCCTTTGTCTCAAACTTTCACGGACATGATTGGCTCTAATTGCCCATGAGCCATCAGGCCATCACTTCATAGCTTGAATCTGCTTAGAAGAATATTACCTGTTTCTTATGTTTGCTCTAATCTGATATTTTGTCACATTACATGCTCTCAAATTATTATTTGCTTTTCCTTTCACAATTGAAATGTCTCCATTTGCTATTTATTATTTACTTCTGCCAAAATGTGCCAAGTGTCAGACTTTCTCATACCTAAAATTGGATGATAGATTTGATATATATTTCAATGGGAACTTTGTTGTTAGTAGACTAGCCTGATAACCTCATATTATAGTCGGTTTCCATGCATGTGGTTCTACAAGTACTAATAAATAATTACTTGATCACTGAAACTATAGTTTATGTTGGCACTCTTTTTCTGGTTCAGCAAAAAAAATTTAATATTTGACTATCTACAGATATCATGTCTTGCTCATTGGAAAATACCCCTTTCTCAAACATTTGTTTTAGGATAACAGTGGCACCTCCATCATGTGTACATAGTGCATAGGAAGTTTAAAAAGAGTGACACAGCAACCTGTTCTCGCTTCTTTTTCTTCTGAACTTTAGCATGGCATATCAATAAACTTACTGTTCCATAACTGTTAATGCTATGATTTTCTGTCATTTGCTTATGGTCCATGTTATGGATGTGGGTCCAGCAGTAGTGCACGGCAAGGAGGGCACTGTGCATGTGGTACTGTTCACATGATTGTAAGCTTGCGGTTGTTGAGTTGAGATAGATTAGTTGTATAGCATATTTTTTTAGTTGGTTCAAATATCTGCATAGCATATCTATGTGTTAGATCAATTTGCTAGGAATGTTGCCTATTTAAAGAGGCCATTATCTTCATTATTGGCAAGCAAAGAATAAAAAAAAGTTCTCAAGTCTTGCGTTCCTCCCAACCAGGCCTAAGATTCTTGACTTATAGCATGGGGGAAGAGCCCCCAATTGGCCGCTCAAGGGTGAGCGCACATTACAGTCCATTTCTATATACCATTACATATTGACAGAATCATGCAACCGAAGATTAAATTTTATTCATATTTTGTCCATATTCCAAAAAATGGTGCTATCATCAATTTATTCGTATTATGAAATGGGGCAGAGCTTCATCTTCTATCAATGTTAAAAATAGTTTTCATGCTTTCCAGCTTTACCTGTTGGGAGATTCATCAGTCAATACACTTTCAGATTCAGAATACTCCAAGATGACATCGGTATGAGATTTTTATTTCAGTCCTCATCCCCTTCCTTTTTTAAACAAATAAATAGTTGAGAAACATGCTTTGTTTTCTTTTGTTTTGACTGTTTTAGCACATTTACTTATTCTCTTGCTCTGTTCTGGCAAAGGCATTTGCAGGTGCAGTCTGTTATAGCGGAATTAAGAGAGCGTTTGCAATCACACTCAATGAAGTCCTATAGGGCCCGCTTCCAAAAGTAAGATCTTCTCATTGTCTTCAAGAAGAATTAATTTTCACCCAAAACTTTCACCTACAATCACACATGCCTGTGAATATAGCATGTTCGTTAGTCACTACTCCCAGGTTGAACTTGAAACAATATATGGCTTGTGCATCAAGGGCTTAATATGATGTAAGAAAACAAAGGAAATATGCATTATTTGAGATACTACGTTTTTTTCTGCAAACATTGTTTGCATAGATAAAGTATTCCTAATCCTGCACACTTTGTAAAAAAAATAATGATTAGGTGTGTACCAATGGGACACTTAGTTCCAAGTACATCTATACATGACTACCGACTTAGACTCACAATTTAGTTTTTCATCCATTTGCACAAAACATATGCAACCCCACACCCGATCATCACCTCCTTACAGAAGCATAATTCTTCTTTTATAGAATAAGTCACTACTGTTTGTTTATTTGTGAAGAAGCTCTGAGAATGATGAAACTTGGGCTGCGTAGTATTCCATTTAGAAGGAATCTGCTCTGTGGATGTGTATGTGGTGCATGCATGTCTCTACTTAGTCCCCAACATTGAAATATTATAGAATACTAAATAAACATTTTGCTTGGCACATGCAATACAAAATCCATGCATTGGGTTAATTTAATCAGTTTAAATTTTTCACGTGATGGTATTTTTGTAGCTAATTGTTTGCCTTTTCATATTATGCTCTCTTTGGGCTTTCTTTTTTTATCTGAATTTCTGGTAGAGTATGGAAGCATTTTCTTTTATATTTTTAATCAGGTTCTGTTGCAATCAAGATACCACTCACCACTAAAAGTTATTGTCCTCTTTGTGCAGAATATATGATATGTGCATGTGTGCAAATGCCCCACTTTTTACGGGTATTGAGCAATTACCACAATTTTCACATCTACAAGAACTACTTGGTCTAACAGCCGCTGATTCTGTTGAACTTGGTCATATCGTGGAGCCTCCTGCTATTCGAACGGCCACTTCTGTTCTTCCTCTCGGATGGAATGGCCTCCCTGGTGGTAAAAATGCTGAACCGCTGAAAGTTGATATCATTGGACATGGCCTGCATCTGTGCAGTCTTTTCCAGGCTCAGATAAATGGAAACTGGTATGCTTTAGTTTTTGCAAGATTTTACAAGTTTTATGCTAAAGTTTAACAAAATTGACTATATATAAAGCATTGTAAACTTGTTAGCTCTGTACTATAATATTTTCTTCACTTGTTTTTTGTAGAATCGTTTTGTATTACATTCTATGATACACCATTCTTTAGCTCATCAGGAATATAGAGATCATAATAATCTATATGTAAATTTTGGGAAACTGGCATTAAAATAAATTACAACATGCCAATATATGCTAATGTGGCAAAATCTATATAATACATATGAGAAAGGAAGGAAAGATAGAATTCAGTCAAACATTATATGCACATTTTTTGTTGTTTTGTTACTTTTCCTAATAAATTGAAACATTTGTAAAGTGTAAACACAATTAGCCACATTTTGCGCCTAATAAACCAGTCGTATCCCACATGACAAGAGCTACTTCATAATTTATGGTACTAAACACAAAGTAAAAAGTGTATATAACAATTGGCATCCAAAAGTAACCTCAACCAGTAAAAAAAGTAACCTTTGGTTATAATATCACATAAACGATATATTAATTCATGTCGTAGCTGAATGAAAAGACTATTAAATACCAGTAACTTGTCAAGTTGATTTAATGCATTTAACCAATTAGGTCCATCCAAGATATGACAGTAGTTCATTCCAAGGTTATTAAGTCGACAAGTCGACACTACCCTCCTAATAACCAACTTGTCGACTAGTCGGCCGACTAGTCGACAGGTACTGTTTATATGACAGTGAGTCAGTGACATGTATATAACTATATACTATATTAGTATACCATATAGGCCGGGGAGGAGGGAGGCTGGGGCGGAGGGAGGCGGTGACTTCTTCCTCGGCACCCTAGTAGTTGACCCCTCGACATGCCCCGACCATCAGCCGCTAGGCGCCTGGTAGCCGACGCCTTGGTATGCCCTAGCCTCCTCTTCCGGCCGCCTTCCCGCTCGGATCCGGCATCGTCTCCCCCTCCTGTCACCTCCCCGCACGGATCCAGCGTTCGTCTCCCCCTCCGGTCGCCTCCCCGCGCGGATTCGGCGTCATCTTCCGCTCCAGCCGCCTTCCCACGCGGATCTGGCGTCGTCTTCTGCTCCAGCCACCTCCCCGCGCGGATCCGGCGTCGTCTTCCGCTCTAGCCGCCGCCCCGCGTGGATCCAGCGTCATCTTCCACTCTTGCTGCCTCGTTGCTCGGCCTGGACCTCCATGTTGACGAAGTAGCGCTCGAACTGGTCATGTGCTCGGTGCTTCACTGCCCACTCAAGAGGGATTTCTTCGCTGCCTCTGACAACCGGCCCCCATGTCCCTCCTCCCAAGTCGCCCGACTTGGTGTCGCCTGGTCGACTAGTCGACGGGCAAGTCGACGACGAGTCGACCAGTCACCCGACTTGCTGGCGCAAGTCGAGTCGCCAGCCCCAATTGTTTCTTCGCCACCGACTTGTCGACGACTTAATAAGCATGGTTCATTCAACTTTTTTAAACTTTTTAGTTTGGTATGACTTTCAGCATACAGACATCCCCTTTGAAAAATAGATATGCTATCTTTAAACACATATGATATGAATCTGGAGTTAATATTGGAAAGCATTTTTTGTGAACCCATATATCCTGGACATTGGCTGCAAGTCAAACTTTTGGTTGTTGCATACCAAATAAGGTTTGCATTGGAGAAGTCCAGCTAGTACAATGTCTTTTGTAAAACATTTTATAGTTTTGCATGTTGTACTTGATCGCTAGGTTACCGCATGAAACAAGTTATGCTCTTCTGGTTGTACTTAGGGCTTGCAAAGTTCTGAGTGTTATATTTCTAGGTATTCCATTCTTTAATTGAAGGTACCCATACACAGGTATTCAACGGTTATTGAAACTCTACCATCGGCTACGGCTACTTCGTATTCATTAGACCAGGAGGTGCAACCTACATTGCAAAAAATGCGGATTCTAGTTGGTCATCCACTAAAGCAGCCTCCAAATTACACTAGTGAGGATTTTATGGTTCCTGTGGTCACAGGTGCTGATTCAAATCCAGATTTTATATTTGAATCATTGTTTGAAGATAAAGGTTGTTGCAAGGGTTTGAATGAATTTCTTATATATGGTACAAGTGATTTTGTGACCATATGTAAAGAGGTCTTTGTTAGGACACGAAGGGTGCAATTGCTTGGACTAGAGGTACTTCTATATCTTTCGGTTGATTATTTTCTTATGCTTCATGGAAATATACTAAACTGGAGATGTATTATGCATGTAGGGGGCAGGTAAAACTTCCTTGCTAAAAGCAATGCTAGGACAAGTTAAAGAAAGGAACAATGCTGTTCTTCAGTGCATACATGTAGATTTACATGGCAAGGGAGTATCGAATGGATTGTGCTACTTAGATTCAACTACAGTGAACTTGCAGGTACAGTTTTTTTTTCTCTGCTCTACTGTTTTAGCCTGCATTTTCTCACCCCCACCTCGAACTTTTACGCATAAAATGTAGGTAATCTTTGCCTTTTCCCACTCATATCATATGATATGGGACTTCACTTGGTCTACCTATGGTTTATGATGGAAAATAAAATATCCCAAGAAAAGTCTAAATTAACTTCTTTCTTAATTTTAACAATAATTTTATCACCTGTCAGTAAATACTTGTAATGTTTGTGAAATAATATGATAGGACTTTCTCTCTCTTTTTTGTGGATGCAACTGTGCTATGCACTTGCACAGCTAACTACTGCCTCCATTCTCTTTTACTTGTTTTGTACATCGATATGGTCTCTAATTCACGCCTTTGACTGTTACTTTTCTAACTATATATCAACTAAAATTGTTAAAAATCTAATGATGTGGAAGTATTTCGATGACAAATCTATTAATACCATTTCTATATGACAAGTCTAGATATTTTATGTATATCAATGGTGAAAGTCTTAAAAGGTTGATTACACGCATCATAGGACAGCATCTATTTGAGAATGGAGGGAGTAGTATGGTGGATTGTCTAATAGATATAATCCCAATGGCTACTTTACCTAGAAAAAAGCCATGACTGAGCTCTTCAGAGTTTGGACATGAACATACTTGCCAACAAGGCTCTGAGCTCTTCGGAAATTTAGACATAAACATATTTGTCAACCAGGCCAACCCACTAGGCTACCAACATTTTTTACAAAAAAAAAACTAAAAGTGAAATGCTTTTGCTTAAGAACAGTGGCCAGCTTAGTGTTATGCATTTATGCTTCAATTATTGTACATTACCATATGAGACTGCAATTCTAGCAAGTGCACTTCCCAATTCATGATTGCTGAAACAAAATGCGCATATTGCACTGTTTTCTTTTGCCTTGAATTTTACATTATGTATGTGCTGTTTAAAATGTAGCATTAATTTGTGGCATGATTTTAGTCATAACATGGTGGGACTTGATTTGAGTTAGTGTGTGAAATACAAACAGGGTTATAACTATGTGAAATAAAAAGGAGAGCTGTAAACCAGAAAAGTGTCTGGGAAAATAAACTTCGTTCCATTTTTTTTTTTTGTATCACTTGATGTTTAGAACTATTTTGCTCTTATAACCAGTGTTTATCCATATGTTTGGTCCCTTTCTTAGAGCTGTAATACCTTGGATTAGTTCTGAAACACGCAACTGGTAGGTGTTGTTAATTGTTTGTTTATGGTGCAATGGAAAATTCTAAACTTCTAGTTTATGTAAAACAATTGTTGCACCTGGTACTAATTCCAGTCACTTAATGGTCAGACAAGCTTATGCTTTTGTAAGAGCAATCACCCTAGTAAGTCAATTTCAACTTCTTAAGTAATTTGTTCCTAGTTCTTATCCAGTGAACTCCGTCATATATGGAGAGTAGAGATCACAGTAGTTACCTACCTTATATATCCTGATTATTGAACCCCTGAAAGTACTCATTATAAACTTTTGTTCTAACAGGAGCTACCTTTAGAGGTTAGACGGTTCAAAGAAGAATTGCAGTTAGGAATACATGATCTCAGCAGGAAGACTGACCTAATTATTGTTGTGCATAACCTAGCACATCGAATTCCGCAGTATTACCATTCTAACAGTTCTCGACCTCAGCCAGCTCTTTCACTTCTCTTGGATGAAGCCAAGGCTTTTGGTGTTCCTTGGATTCTTGCAATAACCAACAAATTCTCTGTCAGCGCGCATGAACAGAACACATTGATCAGTTCGGCTATGGAAGCATATCAAGCTTCTCCTGATATGACCAAAGTTGTTAACTCTTCCCCATTTCTAATGCCAAGTGCTACAAATAGTTTGCGCCCCATCAGTTCAACCAGTGGCAATTTGGGGAACAAGGATCCTTCACACAGAACTGTTTTTCATCCAGTAAACTTTGCACTGTCACCATTTCAGAGGAAGGACATTGTTATGCATGTGGAGGGTGTTACTGCCCTTCGTCAACTTGTGCATCGAGTAATTCTCAGTAATGAAGAATCAGCATTTGAGGTACTTCTCTCTTTCCTTTCATGTTCATTTTTAGGAGAAATGGGGAAAGGAAAGCATAATTCCATGTATGAACAAGGACCTTTCTGAATTTTTTAGACTTCACAGTGAGGTGTGTGTGCGACACAAAATGTATCTAGTTTGCCTCAAGGCTCAAGCCTTGAAATTTTGCCTAGCAGCAAATTGGCTGTTCCATGAGAATGTAATAGCTCATTGGCCTGATTGGTCGCATGGGACACGCTTCCACTAGTTGTAGGTTGAAAATCCAATAGAAGGGAGCTTTCCACGATCTGTGTTTTTGGCAGATTGTGAGTATACAATAAAGATCATCATCTCACTGTAAGGTGCATTATGTGTATTTATTTGTAGCTGTAACTCTGAACATTGCTTGGACAGGAGCTTGCTCGTGGGAGATTGTCGCTGGAGCTGGCGAGAGAGAGGGCAGCATCTTTGCAAGCGAAGCAGAAGCCCCAGAAAAGAGATGGGTCTGTTACAGCTGCTGCTGTAGGTGCATCACTTGGTGCAGGCCTGGGAATTGTAATGGCAGTAATAATGGGAGCCGCATCAGCCCTCCGGAAGCCGTGATATATTCATATTTTCTTTTAATTTATTTATATTAGCATATAGTTTTAATTAATGTACTTGTAATTGAAGAATGCCTGGAAGAAGACACTAGTGTAGCCAAGAGAAAAGAAAAGGTAGAGCAAATAGTTAGGCCATAGCATTGTGCAATAGTTAGGCCATAGCATTGTGCCACATTTGGCTGTGTATAGAATAGGTTAGCGTTGTGCTGATTGTGGGTCTGTTGTGTTATCTTTGCATGGCCCTCAAAACTTTTTTCACTTAACGTTCCATAGTATCTTTCTCAAATTCATTAGCCCGTTTTGTCATTATATATTTGCCTGTCCATAAAAGGGTATAAAAGCAGCTTAAATTGCCCCAGAAGAGCACATCTCGCGTAATTCCAACCGGCTCACCGGTTTCCTTTCGCCCTTCTGGTTGAAATGAGCTATAGGAGTATTACATTGCAAGGTATTAAGTAGTACGCTGTAATTATGCACCCTTTGTAGAATTGTAGCCGTAACGTTTCTCTCAATCTGATTATAGCCCGTTATGGAAGAGTGAATGTGAAAAATCTAGTACCCTATTTGGTGGAGTTGTTTGTTTACGATTCTACCCATTATGGTTTAAATCCTAGTGGCTATTTATTACGTACTTGTGAATGTGTTTGAGTAGGAATTTTATGAGGTGCAGACTTATCCTCGATCTCCACTTATATAGGTATGTGCTAAAGGAGCGCACTCGAGTGTTTTGTAATTGCAAAAAAATGTTTATCCTTTCATATTTGCCCAAGTTATATTTTGTCTTTTCTAAACTATTCCTTTATCTTCCGTTATTTGGAAAGTAAATATCTATGTTTGTATCGTGGTTTAAAAATAAAGAAGAAAAGCAAATAGTCAAACACTAAAATAGTTTGAAAGCAGTTGTACCAAATAAGATCATCGTAATCAACAATCAGGGCAATGTCAAAAAACGCCTCACTCAACAAAAACGTTCCTTATGTTTAAGAAAACTAACATAAACTTTTAGAGTGTTTCTAAAATTTCAAATTTTGCAATCTCTCAAATTTAGGGACCATCCTAAACAGAGAGAGAGTATATAATAATTTTAAATGAAACATTCTTTTCCTGCAATATTTCTGCATTCTCATCATTCCATTATAATTTCAAATGGGGTGAATCGCTCCATACCATTGCAAAACATCACTTGAATTGAGAAAATACCGCACTCTCAGTTAAAAAAAGAACTTTCTGCACTCGATGAAGTTTCTAAATTTCAATTCGTAAAATTCTGCTATATTAAAAGCCGATTCATCGAGGATGGCACAAATACAATTAGTTGTACAAATCAAACCAGAGCAGAGCACCACCAAGACAGAAAAGAACAAAATCAAAAATAGCTTTGCTACCGCCCGTCCAAACGATCGTGCAGTGAGCGGCCCAGATGACCAGATCTATTCCAAGCCCACCTCTCCTCTCGGTGGCCGCCTCCGCAAACTACACGCAGAACCCTAGCCCCCGCGCCTCCCGCCGCTGCCTCTCCCGTCCACTCGCCGGAGCTCGCCTCCTCCGCATACTCTAGTTGCGGCCTCACGAGATCCCATCGACCCACTTCGGCTCCTGATGACCATGGCGCAGAGGGCGATGGGTTCGCTCCGGCGGTCCCTCGGGCTCGCGCCGCCGACAGCGCAGAGAGCCCTGAGCACCAGCGCTGGGCCAGCGGCGTCCGCGGAGGGGGAAGCGGCGGCGGTGGCGAAGGAGGCGAAGAGGAGGAAGAAGAAGAACCTGTTCGACGTGGTGCAGTTCCTGCCGCGGTGGGGCGTCGGCTACAAGGTCGCCAAGACCACCTGGCGCGACGTCTCCTACCAGATCACCAAGATCAACCTCTACAAGGTTTACCCATCACCCTACTTCCCTCTCCCTTTCTCCCTGCTCGTTTGCACTGAATCTTTTCTTTTTCATTTCTATTGCGTTGTTGTGATTTTTTGTGATTTGTGTAATGCAGGATGGTCGGCACGGGAAGGCGTGGGGGATTCGGTACAAGGCCGGTTAGTGTTCAATCTCTCCTGCTTTCTTCCTAATTTGGCAATACCGCACTTTAAGATGTTATCATTAACTTATTATAATGTCCATTGATGCTTGTCAGTGGATTGCTGGAGTGTGTATGACAACTGATAGGGCGTGTGTAGTTTAGTACAACATGAATGTGCCATGGAAGATTACTTTGCTAATCTCTGATTTCTGTTTGCAGCTTGTCATACTCAAAATATTTTTTTAAATACTACTCCTGAAAATAACTTGATTATGCCTTATGTTTCTGATTTGGGATAACTTTGTCGTAATGGTGTATTTCCATCTTGGCTAATGAATTTCACAACGGAATGTCTTTAGGTAAGGTAACAGTTAATTTTTTTACTCACTCATATGCTCAATGCAAATATTAAAGAAGGACCTGCACTTTTTAGGTTTTGAGGCTTGTTACGAAAAAAACACCGAACCCATTATTTTTCGAAATCAATTGTGAAGAAGAACTACTAATCCTTAGCTTTTCTAGGAATCGTTCATCAGTGTAAGTTTTAGTTGTACTTAGACTTTCTTTGCATTTCTTTTTTTTCTGAGCATTACTTAGCTAAATTTCGTGCAATTGCAAAACCATAAGGAATGCCACAGTAGCAGTTAGAGCATATGGTACATTTTCTGGGGACACTGTAAGGTCTTATCCAACAGGAAGTAGAGAAAAGAAATGCACGGCATTAGCAAATAGCAAGTGTAAGAAGATACCTATCGGTACACGTAACAGTTGATCAAGCTTTAATGGTTGTACACATAAGACATAACAATTAATGCCAGCTTGAACATCAACAACAAATTGACACGGTGGGGTAGGCCAGCCATTTGGTAATTTTTTCTGATGTACTCGGTTTCAGTAATATATCTTTGTACGACTTTAAGATCTCTTGAGGCATTGATAATTGTATATAAGTATATGAGTCTCATAATCTCGAATCTCCGTTGATTTGACTGCAACTAAACTCAAATTGCATTTCTTGCCTGTGACAACTAATGTGTTAATCTTTTATGAATCCATCTACATTTTTTGAATCCATGGATGATATGATTCCTACAACATTTATGGACATTTATTATGAAACATTTATGTGTTAGCTTCTCTTTTTCCATAACATGAAAAATGTAATATATCTTTGTACGACTTTAAGATATCTTGAGGCATTGATAATTGTATATAAGTATATGAGTCTCATAATCTCGAATCTCCGTTGATTTGACTGCAACTAAACTCAAATTCCATTTCTTGCCTGTGACAACTAATGTGTTAATCTTTTATGAATCCATCTACATTTTTTGAATCCATGGATGATATGATTCCTACAACATTTATGTGTTAGCTTCTCTTTTTCCATAACATGAAAAATTCTACACATACAGCTTTTAGAATACATTAGATGGACAGATGATTTGTGTCTCCAAAGAGCAGTTTTCTCTGCTTTCTGTTCTGTGCTCCGAAACTTTCAGTTGTATGTTGCCCCATCTATTTATTTTCAAGCATGATAGAAATCATGTGGTTTTGACTGCTTTTTTCTCAAGTTTACCATGTTGCTGTTTGTCACAAGTCACAACCTGGTTACTGTTGACTGGCCTCAGACCAAACTGTTAGGAAGCGAAATGTTGAAACCTGCCACAGCTAACACTTACTGAATCAAAAGGCATATTCTGGCTCTCAAACACAGAAAACATACATAGTTGACATTACATAAATTTATTTTTAGAAAAAGCTGAATAAGGTATCTGTTTTCAGAATTATATTCCCAAGATTTCTCTTAGTTCTCTAATCTGATTCTCTTACAGATGTGCAAGCGGCAGATGCTCCAATAAGAATCAGCGGAGTTAACAAACGTGGGTGGAAGTACATAAAGGAATCGCAAAAGACAGTACAAGATACCCCCAAAGTAGAAACACCAGTCGCTGCTTAGTTGCAACTGGAAAGATCCTGCTTGTCTTTTCCTTGGGGAAAATCTTTACATGGTTGTTGCTGGATGAACAGAGAGCCACTGTTGAATGGATTCAAGGGTTCCCTGAACTCACTGTAGTGTTTGATATCCTATTTTTTTCTGGGATCATTTTCCATAATGTACTAGATCACAGATACACTGTGTTCTGTATAGGAACTGTATGGAAACTGGTGGTAATGGCCTCTAGTTTGTATTCTAATGCATCTTTGTTTCTATTAGATGCTTGCCCATCTCTGTTCTTTACAAGCGGCTAAACATTCAGATGGAATGTCCAGTGGCTTTCCCTCAAAAAATGTCCAGTGGCAACACCTGGCCTTCGTGTGTTGAAGTTTTGAACTATTCAGACGATGGTGTCGTCTCCAAAACATTCAAACGGCATGCTCTTTTGCCTGAAAGAATCATAATCAGGGCCTTTTTTTTTTTGCTGCGGCTGAAATTTTTGAATTTTAACTGTTTGAAATAGAAGTTACAGAGAGAGATACTCGTTTACGATTTTGGATGGTACAGATGTTGGGCTTTTAACGTGTACTATAATTAACTTGTAGACTTTATCTTAAAAAAATACTCCGTTTGAAAGTTAGGTACTGTAGCAAAAATAAAAAACCATTTTAAGAAGCTGAAAAGAACAAGACTTGATTATGTTTCGATTCAACTATGCATCCGACGCTTGTTTAAAATGTTGCAACATGATTTTGCGTACGAACTTTTCTGCAGTGCAACATTTTCAATGAACTACACTGACATTTTCAAGTAATTATTGCAATAGTGGTCCGATACAAGGGAAAAATTTTCATGTCCGATTTTTAGTCCTTGCCAACATTTTTGGCGTCATCAGTCCATCGTCCAACATTTTTGGCGTCATCAGCCCATCCATCATCCCATCAGTTTTTTTTCAACCTGGACGGCGCAACGACCAAACACGCTGAGAAATATAGTGGATCAGAACGGGTTTGAGTCTTCGGAGTAAGTACTACAGCAGGACAAAGCAAAATGGCTCCTTTTTCCCCTTCAACTTTGGCATATTCTTTTCGGCTCCGACTTATAGTCTACAATGCATAAGCCATTTATGTATGCTCAGCATATACAATGCATAGAGCTCCTAGTGGTAGCTTCAAAAGAGTGTTGTATCACCCGTTCCAAATAATTTTTGATTTCTAGTTTCTAACTTAAAAGGCAAAAGTTATTTAGAATACGTTGGCTTCTTAACGTGGCTTTTTCCCTATTTTTCTTTTTTTTCTTTGCATTAAGATATATTAATATTTTTTATTTTTCTCTAATTAAATTATTAGAAAAAAGTTACAACTGCTACAGTGCTATTTTCAGCGAAAGCCAAAAGTCATTTCTCATTTCGGGCAAAAAAAGTTCATTCAATTTGGAATTAAAGCCATCTTCAACTGGGCTTACTGGAAGATAACTTGCCCCGTTCAATTCGGCATTTTCTGATTCCCGATTGAAGATGGTAGCGGGGTCTTGTTGGGGGCGGCGGGGTGAGCTATGATGTGGTATCCTCGTTCTCAACCCGGTGTCGGTGGGAGTGTAGGGAGCAAATTTGGGTGGCGGTCAAGGGCGGAGATGGGCTTCGGGCCGGTTGGGCAATGGCCGAGGCCCAAAGAAAATATTAGTGCAAAATTTTAGCAAACATACTAAGCAGATCTCGGACGACTTCATCGGCGGCCGAGGCTATCCCAATCGGCCCGGTAGAGCGGCCGTGAGGAGGTCTAGCGACAGCAGCAGCGCCTGCCCGATCCCCTCGCGGCACGCCAGCAGGGCCTGGGGCGGAAGAGAGGCCTCGCTGCCTGGCGGCCTCGGGAGCTTGGAGACCGACGAGGGCCTGGCGTTCAAGCCGACGAGGCTGAGGGAGAGGTGGGCGAGGGAGTGGACGGAGGAGGCTGAGAGCTTGGCGGAGCTCGGGAGGCCCGTGACGAGGGTTGGGATCCGGAAGCCGCGCCTTGCCATGGTGAGGAGTTGAGCTGGGCGGTGGGCGCCGTGGGGTAGAATTTGGGTTCCATATTCCCACGATGTGGATTTTTATTTGTTCGATGTTTGCGTTTGGACTTTGTGTAGGTGTTCGGGGATCTCTCTCCCGACGCAATGCAGCTTCAGATGGTTAGCGTCACCTCGGTGCTGGTGGCGATGGGCTACGAAATGAAGGTGCGTGGCTGAACTGGTACTCCTGTAATTTAGTTTTTATACAATTTAATTTTCATAATAGATTATCATCAGTGTAGTGCTTGCCTATTGCAATGAGTGATAGTGTAGTATGTCTATAAGTCTATTAACTTGCTATTTGAATTTTTGCGGTACTAGAATTAGAAATACATGGTGAAGCGGACTAAGACATTGACATCTTATTTTCCATTGCAATCCAATCAAACTCTGGAAACAATAGGAACTAGAGGTAGTAACAAACAAGAGGTAGTAACAATAGGAACTTTGTGTTCTAACCTCAGTGTTGATAGTATTTGATTTTAGTTATAAACTTATAGCTCCTTAGTTTTATGCCCGAGGCTCTGTGAAATTCTGACTTCGCCACTGGTGACAGTGATGGCATCGACGACCACCGATAGTGGCGCAGGCAACCACATGAGCTGATGATAATGGTACCATGGGAGGAGAGAATGATGGCTGCCATAGACGGTGAGGAAGAAGAAGAGGATTTGGTGGTAGAAGAATGAGAGATAAAATGGTCGATTCAATCCTAACAGTAGCATATCCTTGTAAGTTGTATCCTCGAGTATTCAACTATAGGGGCAAATTATCAATTATATAAGAATTGATAGCTACAGCCCTGCTTATGTTGGCTTTTTGGCTTATGCTTACGGATTTTGCTTCTAACTTTTACCTTCTTAATTACGACATTTTTTAGTTTTTTGGTTTTTTTCTTGTATTCTTTTGTATTATCCATAATATGATAACATATTTTTCTATTTAATTTTTTTAAAATTTAATTACACTGAAAATCTATCAGCAGCTATAAAAAACTTCAAATAGTAGAAAAGCTAAAAAAACCATAAGCAAAAGTCAGAAAGAGCACCACAGTATCGGCGAATAGCAGCACAAATAACTAGCTTTCCTTGCAAAAATTTGGCAAGCGCGAATCTTCTGTGCACACCAGCCAGGCTTTGGCAAGCGTGAATCTTCTGTGCACACCAGCCGATGACCCCTGTGACTCGGTGCACGAAAGTTATGGTAGATTTTTTTAGATTGATGGTTTAAATATTTGAATTTTAGTTGTTTATAAGAGACAGTATATAGAAAGAAATAGTCGTATATAATTTTGATCCATACAACTAAACTTAGTATAATTTTTACTATATTTTTTTTATTAATCCTGTTTTTAAAAAATATATCGTTTAAAAGTAGCTCGGCTCAGCCCAAGCGTAGCCTAGCCGCCCGCTGAACCAACCAAACACGGAGACACCTGACCATCGCCTCGCGCGAACCATCGATTCTCCCCTCCCCACCGTCGCTGTTGGCGACGGCGAACAAACCCGCCCGACGCCGAGACTCCCCTCCGGCTACTCCCGCGCCCTCGTGCCGTCCGAAGCTAGGGTTCCGGCGGTTTTCGAGTCCCCACACATCCTCCGCTCCGCCTCCTCGCTTCCCCCGGCGGCTCGCAGGAGTCTCCGCCTCCTCCGTCCCCGGCGGCGATCCTGCGGCCGCCGAAACACTAGGGTTTCGCCACGGCAGGTAGCTACCTCGCGGGAGGCCGCTCTCTCCCGCCCTCCTCTCTGCTCGTTCGGTTGGATCGGAAGGGTGGTGCGTGCGTTCGAGCTTGAGCTTGTAGACCTAAGCGAGTAAGCGTAGATCTGCGGGATTGGCGGCGCGGGGTCGATGATGCGATCGGTTGGGGTCCTTGGAATGCGTGGAGAAGGTCGTTGCTCCGGTCGGATTTTGTTTGTATCCGTTGCTGTGAGCTGATTTTGTTTGTATGTGATGCTTTGGTACTAGCCATGTCATTAGGGGAAAAATTGTAAGGAATCCAAATTGTAATGTAGCTTTGTGCATTGTTTTGGCTGTGCGCTTGTGTTGTTGCCATCCAGCTCCAGTTAGTGCTTAAGTAGCATGATAGAACCTCCCCAATCAGGGCACAGTTGGATATGATGTTGCATCTGGTTAGAAACTTCTGATGCTTACTGTGTCTATTTGTATGCCCAGCCCAGTGGGTGAGGATCATCTACTTGATCCACAAGATTTGTTGCATGGAACAGACGACAAAAGTATATCAAGAGTCCTGTGTCGTACTATGAGAATGTGCATGGCCTTGGTCTTAAGTGATTCCCAGATGAAACCCAATTTGAATTAAATAGAGAAGGTACGGGGTATATGATTTGGAGCATATGAAAGGAAAGGACTACTACTGATTTGCTGGTTAATCTGTTAGCTTCTCTGCATGTTCCCTGTCAGCAGAATTTTGTGGAAAACTAATAGAATCTGACAGAAATTCCTTTAGGAGTGGACATTAATATTTATGTCTATCATATAACAAGTAGGATTTGCATCCATTTTCAATTTTGTTCATCACAGGGCCCCATCATTGTATTATTTAACTTTATGCTCAGTTTTCAAGGTTAGGCCAGTCAGGTCTTGCCAAATGAGTTAATAGAAATTTCATTATTCATTTAGCGCTCTTTGCCCTTGCTTATCTGATTCTAGTATGTCGATTTGGTTGAGATGTAAACGTTTGTTCTATATGCTTTTGGTAGCAGGAGCTTATAGTGAGCATAATGATTTCTAGATGCAAATGCAATATTAGATAATCATGTATACAATTTCTACAGGTTAAGCTATGGTGGTCAACTTCTTAAGTACATCTAGTCATGGTTATTAAGACGGTGCGGCGACTCACCACCTTCACACAACAATATCACTTATGGCACGTGGCGTGGTGATGCCATACACGCAAGTAGCCGCAACAATATCGGACTTCTGGAGGGCCTAAACAAAAGAAATACAAGGAGCGAAGGACTTTATTGCAATTTCAGAAAATGAGGGCTAAATTGCAAAATGTTGAAATCCCTCATAACCCTAGCCGCCGCCTGCAATTTTCTTCAGCTCAGCATTTCTCTTCCTTTGCCCCCATTGCTTCTCTCCCTCTCTCTTTCCCCCATCTCCTCCACCTCCGGCACCGGTGAGGCCGAGCCAGCTCGCCGGCGCCCACTCCCTCTTCCCGCCGCCACTCTCCACCGCCCCAAGCGGCAGCCAGCAGACCGGAGGAGGCGGCGGAGAGCCGGCCGGCGAAGCAGGAGGATGCGATGGACTGGAGGACCGGAGAACTTGCCCCCCGGCGAAGCAGAGGACCCTCGATCTGGCTTAGGATACTGGATCCGGCGAAGGAGACGGTGGATCCGATGGCAGCGGCTACTCCATGCCGTTTGGATGGCATGGCCCTTCAGTCCGCCACGCCAATATACCGACGATATATTGCCGATATACCGACGCCTCAATAACCATGCATCTAGTCAATTTATAATAAGTAACTAATGCAATTTGTGTTTGGGCTCTCTACAGAAGTTTGCTTCTTATTTGATTCAACATTTAATTTTGAGTTTATGATGCTTATATAAAAGTAAAACTGAGCCTTTTGTTGTTCATGCAGAGATTATGAGTCGTCAACAGTGGCATGTACCTCCTAGGAATTCCACCAATGGATTCCCCTATCGAAAGCTTGATAGGGAGGGTAGTGGAAGGCATGAAAGTAAAACACACCTGATGAAATCTTCATCTGGCGGTTTTACCAATGCAGGTGAATATTTTATCCCATTTTACATGGTATAATGTTCAAGAGCTAGTGTTGATAATGTTCTATTTGGGTTTAGAAAATGGAGGTAAACCAGGGCACACAAGCCCTTCACAGGATCGACTAGTCTATGTTTTGACACAACTTATTGGACACCATGTGGATGTGCATGTAAAAAATGGGTCTGTTATCTCTGGAATCTTCCATGCAACAAACACTGACAAAGACTTTGGTACAGCTCTCTCTTTTTTCTCTGATCTGACATTACTTTTTTTCATATCTTTTTAGCATTTCCTTACTTTTCTGTTGGTTATAGGAGACAATTTTTCCCAAACTGTATTTCTTGTCGTATTCTCTGTATACTTAAGAATCAAGCTTTTCTTGTAGGAATTGTCTTGAAAATGGCACAGGTGATAAAGGATGGTTCTGTCGGTGGACAAAGCAATCCTATTGATGTTGTAAGAAAGCCTGAGACTATGATAATACGAGCAAGGGAGCTTGTCCAAGTTCTTGCCAAGGTTTTATTCTCCACCTTTAGTTTTCTGTCTGCCCTGCTTTTGGAATAAACTTACAAATTGTCATGAACTATTTTCCCATTTTCTGCATTCTTTATGTAATGGCTATCACTGTTATCAATTATTAGGACGTAGCACTTGGCGGTGATGAGGTGCCAAAAGGTCCTGTCCATGATAAAGGGAAAGACTTAATGATAGATTCTGCAATTTCTCGCTTTCATTATCCTGTAGAGAGGGAGCTTGAGTGCTGGGCACCAGATGAAGGAGATCCAGAGTGCATTGAATTGGAAAAATATGACAGGAAGGGGAATAGGTACTGAAAAACTAAGTTAAGCTTTAGCTTTATATTTAATTGTAACAATCTATCTTCTTGGTCATTATATTTCGTGTGCATGATTACTAGTATACTTGAGTGACCTAGATTCATCTCTTAGATCGACTGCTAGTAGTCATAGCAGGGATATCTCCCTTATCAGATTCTGTTAATCATTTCATGCTGATACGATGTATAATTGGTTTTATAACAATAGAGAGCACCACATGAGTGTCAATCTATTCTTTTTTCAAGAACTGATATGGTAGCTACAGGGAGACTGGAAAATTATGGTAAGAAGGCGTGTTCCCCTCTATTAAAAGTTCAGAACAGCCATGTATTAACTATCTTTCTTCCTTTCTTTCTCCACCAAGTGCTTACATGTATATATAGCCCATAAGGCAACACAACTCTTCTCAGTATTCTATCCTTTCCCAACTACTTTGCATGCAAAAACCCAACAAACTCTCTAACAAACTATCTCCTTTGTCTTTTTAGCCAGTTGTTGTGGATGCTGATTTCTTGTTACGGCGTGTGTAAACTTTGCCAAAGAAAGCGTCCACAACACTTCCGCCCTCCTGGAGAAACAAACCGTCCTCGAGCCGAATGTTGGATGTGTTTCCTTGAACTCCGTCAGTTGTTCCCAGGTGGCGTCTGAGTCTGGACGACCCATCCAACGAACCAACAACTCCCACTTGCCCTGGTTGAGGCGTGCACGAATGACTGCCGCTGGTGTAGGCATAGCACGGCCACGAACCACTGGAGGAAGAGGCACCACTTCAGTGGGTGGATCGCCATGGAATGGTTTGAGGAAGACAACATGGAATACATCATGGAGCTTAGCCTTGGGCGGAAGTCGAAGGCGGTAAGCAACAGGACCGACACGCTCCACCACTTGATAAGGCCCGTAGTAGCGTGGTGCTAGCTTCCCGCCAGATTTGTCAACAATGCCGGCTGCTGATCTGTGGTGTAAGCGCAACCATACCCAATCATCCACTTTGAAGGAGACATCACGATGATGGGCGTCGTAGTATTGCTTCATATGGTCCTGCGCCTGAAGCAAGCGGTCTCGGATCTCTGTCAGAAAGACGTCTCGATCGGCCAACTGCTTATCAACCGCTGCCACCCGTGATAGTCCAGGCTGGTATGACATCATTGTCGGGGGTGGTCGACCATACACCACCTGAAAAGGAGTTGTCCGCAGTGCTGTTTGGTATGAAGAGTTGTAGCAGAACTCCGCCCATGGCAGCCAACGGAGCCAGCTGCGCGGACGATCACCGGCGAGGCAGCGAAGATAAACGCCAAGCACACGGTTTGTGACCTCCGACTGCCCGTCAGTTTGAGGATGGAATGCGGAGCTGAGGCGAAGATCCACCCCGGCGAGCGCGAAGAGCTTTGTCCAGAATGTGCTGGTGAAGACAGGGTCACGGTCGCTGACGATGGAGCAAGGGATGCCGTGAAGTCGTACAATGTGGTCGAAAAAGACGCGTGCTACTGATGTGGCCGAGTAAGGATGTCCCAGCGCAATGAAATGGCTGTACTTGGAGAAACGATCAATCACGGTCAACACCATTGATTTGCCGCTCACTTTTGGGAAACCCTCCACAAAATCCAATGCTATGTCCGACCAAACTGAAGATGGCACCGGAAGAGGTTGGAGGAGACCAGCAGGATGGAGATGCTCGGTCTTGTTCTTTTGGCAAATGGTACAGCTTTGGACAAACTCCCGAACAAGCCGGTTGGCATGAGGATTGTAGAAAGACGTGCGGAGACGATGTAATGTCTTACGGGCGCCGTGGCGGTTCCATGGGCGGCAAAGAAGAATGGTTGGCCACATGCTAGAAGAGTCGAGCACAAAGATGCGGCCACGATGCAGAACGAAACCGTCAACCACTGTCCAAAATGCACCCGCAACGCCCTGATCCACTTCCGCACGTTTGGACAGAAGAGCAGGAAGACTGTCCGCCTCACGCCGAAGTTCTTCGAAAATGTGTAAATCCGGATAGGAGACAGCACATGCCATGGCTGCCATAGATTCTTCATCACGGCGGGAGAGAGCATCAGCAGCCGTATTCATTCGGCCAGGTTTGAATTCCACTTTGAAATCATAACCAAAGAGACGACGACCCAAGTGTCTTTGCGAATGGTAGACAAGCGATCGATCCAGAAATTTTAAGGCGAAATGGTCGGTACGCACCGTAAAAGGTCTTGTCCACAGATATGGCCTCCAATGGCGCACAGCCTTGACTAAGCCGATCAGCTCGCGCTCGTAAGCTGCCAATTTGGCATGCTGTGGAGCGACTGCACGACTATAGAAGGCAATTGGCCCGGCGCCTTGATGCAAGATCGCTCCAAACCCGATCCGGATGCATCACACTCAACAATGAAAGGTGTAGAAATCCGTGGTTGGAGCACCGGTCCGTGGTGAGGCGTCTTTAAGTGAGGTAAAGGCATCGGTGGTGCGGAGACCAACGAAAGCATCCTTCTTGAGCAATGGCGTCGGTGGAGCGCGATCATGCCATAGTTGTGGATGAAACGCCAGAGTAGCCGATAAGACCAAGAAAGCCACGAAGGGCACGCAGCAGTGTCTGCGCGGTGCGGCCATTGTCGGATGCGTCAATCTTTGAAGGATCCATGGCTACACCCTCCGTTGAAATGATATGACCAAGATATGCCACAGTGCGCTCGCGAAAGTACACTTGGATCTCTTCAAGAAGAGGTGTGATCTCGAAGAACCGTGAAGACGGCTGGATGTCTTGAAGATGCTCGGACGAGATGAGTGTAGATCGAATATCATCAAAAATACCGGACGAAACGACGGAGAAAAGGCGGAGCACCTCATTCATCATTGCTCGGAATGTCGAAGGTGCATTAGTCGGCCGAAGGACATTACCAAGAACTCAAAATGACCATGATGAGTACGGAATCTTTGTTTTAGCGATGTCATCGGGGTGCATACGGATCGATGATAACCACTCTCGAGGTCCAACTTGGTAAAGAAGGATACTCCTTTGAGTTCATCCAAGAGCTCATCGGCGACGGGTATAGGAAAGACATCGCGAACTGTCTTGGCATTGAGGGCCCGATAATCGACGCAGAACGCCCGGCTAGCATCTTTTTTACGAACCAGGAGCACCGGCGAGGAGAATCTTGAGGTGCTTGGCCGTATGATACCTTGGTGCGACATATCGGCACCGCTGCTTCAATTTCATCCTTGAGCAGCTGCGGATAGCGGTATGGCCTCATCGCTATTGGTGGTGTGTCCGGAAATAAGGTGATATGATGATCCTGAATACGCTGAGGAGGAAGACCTGAGGGAGCCTCAAACAAATCTGCAAATTCGGCGGAAGGAGAAAAGGATCCACCCTTCCATCGCCGTAGCCGTGATGAAGACGAAGCTGCCAATCCGCGCCATTTGACAGGATGATCATGTCTCCAAAATGCCATTGTATGTCGCTCAAAGTCCCAGAGTATAGGACCGAGGGTTTTCAGCCACTGACATCCCAGTACAATCTCATAATCGTCAAGGGGCAGGACATAAAGATCGATGAAGAATTGTTCCTTGTTGATGATAACTGGGACTTGTTTGCAGACACCCGATGACGGCACACGATCGCCATTGGCCACACCCACCGTAAGGCCTGGCTGCGGTTCAGGTGCTAGGCCAAGACGAGTTGCCGTGGTAGAGGCCACGAACGAGTGGGTAGAGCCGGAGTCGACAAGGGCACGCAGCCGTGCTGAAACAATAGAAGCATGAAGGTGCATCGTGTCTCCAGTTTTGATGCCAGTCAGAGCATGGAGTGAGATCTCGACATCTTCGTCAGAAGGTTCATCGTCCTCCACGGTATCCACAGGTGTACTCTCGTCCAACTCCATCAAATATAATCCCTTCATGGAGCACTGCTTGATGTGGTCCTTGGAAAATTTCTCCGGGCAGTTGAAACACAGCCCATCCGCCCGGCGCTGCGCCATCTCCTGAGGCGTGAGGCGCTTGAAGCGAGTGCTAGCGGACGACGCGCCTTTAATCGGGGCTGGTGGAGTTGGTACTGGCCCCCACGCCATCGGAGCAGGCGTTCGTGGCGAGGTGGTCGTCGTCGGTGCGCCGCGACGCGTGATGCAGCGAAACCGCGCGTGGAGGCACGCGCGTAACGCCCGGATCATCGGTGTCCTCGAGCTCCAGGCGACGCTCAAAGGCCCTGGCTAACGCCATGGCGTCGTCAAGGGTCTCTGGGCCTTGCAGTTCGACGTCGGTCTGGAGAGGATTCCGTAGACCGGCGGTGAAGATGTCGATCTGTTGTTGCTCGGTGACGTTACGACAGCGGGCCAGGAGAGGAAGAAAGCGCTCCTGGTATTCTTCAACCGTACTAGTGCGGCGAAGCTTCATGAGAGCGCCTAGCGCGTTGCTCCGAACAGGCGGACCAAAGCGGCGCTGCACCCTGTCGATGAAGTGCGGCCAAGTTGGGACACCGCGATTTTGCTCCAAGCGGTAGTACCAATCTTGGGCCGCACCTTCCATGTAGAAGGAGGCGAGCCAGACTCGCTCCTCTTCCGGTGTGCGGTGGGCGCGGAAGAACTGCTCCGCCTTGTGCAGCCAGACGATGGGATCGGCGGTGCCGTCGTACCGCGGAAAACGGAGCTTGTGGGAAGGCTGGTAGTGAAGAGAGCGGCGGTGGAGGCGATAATAAGGAGGGCGGCGCAGATCCGCGAGTTCGGGCGGAACCTCGATCTCGGGCGCTACCTTGCCCACATCGGAGGTCTCACCGAGCTCAAGCTGGGCGGACTGCAGGCGATTGACTGCGACCCAGATGCGACTCTGGTCATTCTTCTGGGTGGAGAGCTCTTCCTTGACCGATTGAATCTCACCGAAGAGTTTCTCCATGGCGGCGTGGAAATCGGCGGTGGAGAGGGGAGTACCCATGGGGTCGCAGAGAGGAAGAGAAGGAAAGAAATCGGTGGTGGAGAGTGGAGATGGCGGAGAGGCAAAAGCGGAGATAGGCGAAGAAATCGCCGGCGTAGTGCGCGAGGGAGAAACCCGGGGAAAATATCTCTGGCGGCGATATCTGCGAGGCGGTGTCGGTGGACAAAAAAAAGAAGGCTCTGATACCAAAGATGATATGGTAGCTACAGGGAGACTGGAAAATTATGGTAAGAAGGCGTGTTCCCCTCTATTAAAAGTTCAGAACAGCCATGTATTAACTATCTTTCTTCCTTTCTTTCTCCACCAAGTGCTTACATGTATATATAGCCCATAAGGCAACACAACTCTTCTCAGTATTCTATCCTTTCCCAACTACTTTGCATGCAAAAACCCAACAAACTCTCTAACAAACTATCTCCTTTGTCTTTTTAGCCAGTTGTTGTGGATGCTGATTTCTTGTTACGGCGTGTGTAAACTTTGCCAAAGAAAGCGTCCACAACAAGAACAGTATCAACCTATGAAAAAGGATTTACATGTTATGGCAATATATTGCTTTGTCAATGAGTAGGCATTTTTCGTTCGAGTTAATATTCTAATTTTTGTTCTTGCATCAGTTTGCTGTTTTGGATGGAAACTTTGCTGGAACATATGCTTGCATCATTAATAAGTTGTTAGGAACTATGATCTAAACAAAAAAAGAAGTTTACACAGGAATTGTTTCCTGCTGGTATCAGCATGGTTTTGGTTAGATTTTTAGGGGGCTTATTGTAAAACATGACAGTGCTTTACATATTTTGTCCTGTGCTTCTGTTGCATGGGTTATCATGTTGATTAATAGTTAATATGTTGCTAGGAGCTGGGACCAGTTCGAGACAAATGCAGCTCTGTTTGGGGTAAAGAGTACTTTCAATGAAGAACTTTATACCACAAAGCTTGAGAGAGGTCCTCATATGAGAGAGTTTGAAAAGCATGCTTCAAGGATAGCCAGAGAAATAGAGGGAGAAGATACAGAAGATATTCATCTTGCTGAGGTAAGTGTCTGCTCACATGGGTTTTCCCTATTTTTTTAATAACATATTGGGATGGCCACGAATTACCACAAACACTTTCTGGCTAAAAATGTTTTTCAACTTTTCTCCACGTTCGCTTGGCTTCTCCCAGCCCCACTCGGGGGATGATAAGTGGATGGTAAAGAAAGTGTTAGTAACTGCGTGGAGATATAATATACAAAAAATGTACATAATCATTCCGATAAAATGTTTGAAATATTGAGATTACTTTTGCAGGAAAGAGGTTTATATTTGGATGAAGATTTGGAGCATGATGAAGAGAGAAAATATTCAGCAGTGCGTAGAGATACCGATAACAGCAAATTTAAGTCATTTATGAACGTCTCAAGCAGCACGCATCCTTTTGATTCGGTTACCAGGGCAGGCAACATTACCAAGGATTCGTCGGCGTGTTCATCAACAACGGTACAGAAATGAAACGACTTCACATGTTCTGTATTCCCTCTATTTGATGCTATCTGTAATATGCAGCTTTTACCATTAACTTTTATACTGATATGTTAGTAAAAAAATATAAAAATAGTAAAGTGTACCATGTCAGTCAAGGCAAGCAAGGTTGTCACGGCGCCCCAGCAAGTCGCGGCGAGACCGGGGCACCTAAATGCCTAGGCGACTAGGCGTCCGCCATGGTGGCAGTTAAACGATAGTAATAAATATAAGTAATACCTTACATGACCAAAAATTAAATAACCATGCAACATAATAGCACAAATTATCCAAATAACAAAGTCCATAATAGCAAATAACATTAATATAACAAGGTTAGATTTAATTTCTGTTATTTATATGTACTGTAGGGGGTTAATTGCAAATTTACATGTCTATATATATGGGCTCTTGGCCAGTTGGCCCATGGAACATGGTAGAGCCGCTACCATTGCCTGATTGCAACGTGGAATAGAGCGGTTAGGGTTAGGGTTGGGTGCCGCCATCGCCTGTGCTCTTCCCACCTGACCCCTCTTCCCGCCTGACGGCGCCGCCGCTTCGACCCGCTGTTGCCATTAGTCGCTCGGCCACCTTTGGCTGCTGCCTCTGTCTCTCCGGCCTCTGCCGCCTTGACCGGCCGCTCCCGCCAGTTGCCCCGGCTGCCTCCTCCCGCCGCCTCCCTCTTCCGGCTGCAGATCGGCGCCGGCGGCGGGAGTAGGCTGCACCTGGGCCGGATATGGCCTAGCTCGGCCCACACCGATGCCGCACCACCACCGCCCCTCTTGCGCGCTTCCGCTGAGCGCCGTCTCCCTCGCTGTTGCGCGACTGTCGCCACCACCCTCGCGCGAGCCATTGCTTGCTGCGCATTTCCGCGCGGTTGTCGCCCTCGCCTCGCCCGCACCGCCTCTGGTGGAGAGGAAGCCAACGGCCAGTCGCCTCTGGCCGCGCCGTGCTTGCTCACGTGCCCCAGCGGTTGGTGTAGTTGCTCTGTGCCACCATTGTTGCTAGTGCCGCCGTCGCCTAGCTCCACCACTGCCGCTCCTCCAGCCGCACCTCACCTTCTCTACGCCCCTGCTATTGGCGTTGCTCCGTGCTTCTACGTGCTGTTGCCACGGTCGCCCTCCTTGCTCCCCTCAGCTGCCTAGCCGTGCGCCACCTTGGAAGGAGGGGAGAGGAGGGGTGGAGCCTGCCAGCTGAGGGAAATGAAGGGGAGGGGTGGAGTCGGCCACCCAAGTGAAGGGGGAGGAAGAAGAGCCAGCTGGCTGAGAGGAAAAGAAGAGGAAAGGTAGAAAAAAGAAGGGGTGGCCGGGAGGAAAGAAAGGAAAGAAAAGAGAAGAAAGGATGGAAGAAAAGAAAGAGGAAGAGGAAAAGATGGGGGGTGGTTGATCTCACGCCCGATTCGCTAGATCTGGCCAAAACAAGAGAAAAGGAGCCCCAGTCCAGTTAATCGGAGCTAGGGTAATGCCTCGATTTCTTCTCCTTGCTTGGTTATTGAGTTTTGTAGAGATCGGATTGTCGATTAGCGAGACGGATGTATAGAATGGTTAGAACATGGCTTGTCGTTGGAATTTATGTGCAGAGCGGTGAAGTTGTGGCCATGTACGTGTAGAGCTAGTGAAGTGCGATAGCCGTGTGGGTATATGTGGGTGCATGCGTGACCGACTAGTGTTTAGTGAGTGGTTAGGGAATCACTAATTAGTATCAGGCTAATTAGTGAATGATTAGGGCAAGCAATTAATTAGTGTATGTGATTAATGAGGTAAGCGAATGATTAGTATGGATTAAGTAGTATTGGTTAATTAGTGTAGACTAATTAACATAGGCTTTTGTTACAACTCTATAAAATGTTGGAATGCCGAGTTCGGTGGTATGGTTTTGGAAGTATGTCTTTGAGACGGTCGCAGCCGATATGGGATAGCCCGGTCATCGGGACTGAAAAACATTGGTTTAATTGATATAGCCTGTAAATTGTGACAGTCAGGCTTTTGAGCTGAGATCGGAGTTTTAAATGGCAAATATAGTATTGTATGTGCCGGTTTGCGCGTAGAAACGCCGCTGTTCGTATGTGAGCATGTGTCGCTATAATGTATTGATGTTGGGTGATGTTTGTACATGTGGCAGTTTGCTTAGTGCTGTCCATGCATCGTCTGCCAGGTTAACAGACAAGTGTATGGTAGACAAGTGTATGGTAGAATAGTGGATTGTGATGAATACCTGATATTTGTTTTATGCTATGTTTTATGTCATTCTATGAAATGACATCCTTGCTTGTCTATTGATTATGTTGTGACGAGAGATGCTTATGGTTGATTGTTATGTTGAAAAAGTGTTGCGTCGTGCGGCGTTGTATTAAAGACCTATTTCGCATAGGCAACATGCAGTAGTGGGATAAAGACTTACTTCGCGTAGGCATCCTACAGTACCGGGGCAAAGACCTACTTTGCGTAGACATCCCACAGTAGTGGGGAGATAAAGACCTATTTCGGTAGGCACTTTACGGGAGTGGAGTTTGTATAGAGTTGATTATGAATGCTGAAAGGATGTTGCATTATGTAAATTGCATAAGAGCCAGGTCAGTGAGAGTCATATGAGTAGTTCGGAGTGCTCTTCAATAAGACCTACAGAGGTAGGCATTTCCACGAGATGAGGGAAGAGGGTGACATCGACGGGTGTACCATCTGATATATCGGTATAAGCTACAGTTACAGATGTATCGCATTGCATTACATGAAAGCGACAAAGAAAGTGATACAATCATAGAGATTATGATTTATAGTTTGCAGTCATGGGATTGATTGGATTGCTAAATTGATATCACTGTTTTATTGTGTGCTTGTTGAGTCTTCGGACTCATCATTTGTTGTTATTTTTAGGTGTACGGTGAAGGCGATATGCATGGGCGGGAGTAACACGTATATTTCCACGTGCAACAATAATTCACATATCACCTCTAGTTATTATGATCAAACTTTAATAGCATGCTTTGGTAGTTAGCATTAGAATTGTGTCTTGTTGGAAATATCTTGTATAGTGTGGGTTGTCTCTTTTTGATAATTGATAATCAGGAACTATTGCCTCAACGCTCACTAGTATGTGTTCTTATTGTGTTGTTGAGTGGAACAGAGGAGTTGTTACCGGATTCTAGCAGCAATAGATGTAAATGGTAAATGTTAGGGTAGTAGTAGCATTCTGGACTCAGAGGTTGGTCCGGGGTATTACAGAGGAGGCTGTAGATCGGCGCCGACCGGGGAGGGGGGGGGTTGTAGATCGGCACCGGCGGCGGGAGGAGGCTGCAGATCGGCCGTGCCATCCCCCTAGGTGGCCGCCACAACGAGCTAGGCGGCGCCCTGGATGCCTAGGCGTTGCCCAGCACCACCTAACTCGTCATGCACTGGGCGATCGTCCACGGCGTCCCCCTCCGACCGCCAGGATGAGTTGGTGTCGCCTAGGCGACACCTTGACAACCATGAAGGCAAGTCCAAAATTGACTTAATTAACGTTTAGCAATGGCATGGCACTTCGACCCAATTGAGTTAAAGTTTGACAATGTGCTTGCAAGCAAGATCAATAGGAAGATAGTAAAAATAACCGAAAGACACGAATACTTCAAATACAAAAGCAACAATTTTCTATTGATTTTCACACAATCAAAACGGTGATTTATATTGAACTAAGGTGTCATATCATGTTAAGTTACTAATTAAATATGGGCTGAGTTTTTTTCCGGCTTATGGCTTCCCACAAACAAACAAACGGGACGGTTTATCCGCCGTTATTTCAAAGCGACTTATTAGGATAGATTGTTTGAAGCGGCTTATCAGCATTCACACCAGAGCTCATGCTAGAGTCAAAAACCATGAGCTGCAGCTATAAACAATAAGCCGCAGCCGAAAAGAACTCATCCATGGTTTGCTTCTCTATTGACTCAATCATACAAGTTAATGACCTAGGCCTGTTCTTTTTGGCTGCAACTTATGACTTTTGGCTGAAATTTTTGAATTTTAGCTGTTTGCGACAGAGATTACGGAGAGAGAGATACTTGCTTGTGATTTTGGATGGTACAGATGTTAGGCTTTTAATGTGCACTATAATTAACTTGTAGATTTCATCTTAAAAAAAATACTCCGTTTGAAAGTTAGGTACTGTAGCAAAAGCTAAAAGCTGTTTTGAGAAGCCGAAAAGAACAAGCCAAGCTCAGAGATTCAAGTGAAACACCAGTATAAGTTAGGAGTTATTATGCAATTTTCTCAGAAAAATATATTACTAAAAAGTAGTTTTCGTAATGAATCGACTAATATTAGCTTCATGTGATCTATCTCAAAAATAGCTGCGCATTGTAAAAACAAACTTAGGGATGGAGTAGTATGCTTTACCCCCATTGTTTTAGCTGGCAGAAGTTTGGTGAATCCTTTGCCTTTTCTCACGAATATGTTGCATGTATTTAGTTACTCTTGGGTTTGAGTAACACTATTATTTTTCATTTGGAGTTTGAGAGATGTTTTCATGCTGTGAGATATCCCAACTGTAAGTTGGCTGTTTTGAAGAACCTAGTGTTTAAATGGTAATTGTTCTAATGCACTGTTCTGCATATTTTTTTTAAAGTGGCGCCAAGTGTTAAAACAATAGTTATTCCAATGCACTATTATTAAAAATTACGTCAACTGTTAAATTTCACAGTTTGTATTCTTGATATTCAGGGTGAAGAATCATCTTCCCATGCATTTGGTGGTTCCCATTTGTCTGCCACTGCTCCAACCAATAATGTTAGCCAGCTAACATCTGATTACCAGCCAAATAAGCTCTTGTCCATTGATGCCAACAGGTAGAAAATCTTTCTCTCTGCATGGTTATTAAGTTTTGTGTATTCGATCCATGAGCAGAGCAGATAGATTGTGTCAAGATTTATATATTTTATATGTTGCAACGTGCAAGACAACCCCAATGCAAATTCATTTTATCTGCTACACTTACTACATTCTATCGTAAACTTTCTTGTATATGCTGAAACATCACTTAAAATGAAAATTTGCTGAATCATAGAAAAAGTGTTGCATTATGTCAGCTAAAGTTTTAGGGCATGTTTGGTTCATTGCCACTTTACCAGACTGAAGCTAGGCCACTTTTTGACTCTTTGTGGGTGTCGTTTGGGTTGTTGTCAAAGTTGTGGCATGCCTTTCTAAGAACCATAGTTATCAAACCCGGACTGGCCTGGTGGTCCGACAAGAAAAAACCAGACCCAAGGCTCTGGCCGGTCCGGGTGGTATCACTGGATCGACCATGACCGACGAGTGATGAAAGACATGAGCCATAGACATGACCGAGACGATGGTGCCACTGGGCAAAGGAGGTAGTGGATGATGCAGCAAGACCAGGAGTTGCAGACTGGCTAGTAGAGGCAACGGAAGGTAGATGAAGCCAGTCTAGCTCCCAAAAACGTTGTGAATCACGACGGCGCGGGCCAGTACCAAGCAGTCTCCCTGTGCGGCGATCTTGAACAGAACAAGAGTCAGACTCAAGAACAATATGACAGCCGTGATCAGTGATCTGACCAGCCAACATAAGCTGCATAGTAAGTTGAGGAATATGAGAGACTGCTGGAACGTGAAAAGAGGAGGTAGAAAGCGTGCCTCGATCTACAACAGACAGAGAGGTTCCATCTGCAGTTTGAACAGTGGAAGGGAAGGCTGTGGGTCGCATGGAAGTGAGGTGTGCGGAATCTGGCATCATATGAAAAGAACCACCAGAATCTAAGACCCACGGAGACAAGATACCTGACGAGGGAGGAGGCGGAGGTGTGGAAGACTACTAAGAAGCAAGAGCCAGATGAGCTCAAACCTGAAGAGTCTGAGGGCGAGCCGACACCAAGGCATTGGAGGAGCAAGAGTAGCTGCTGTGCGGCATCACCAGAGGAGCCCTGGCGAGGCGCACCAGCTCCTGGGGAGGAGGCACCGCCAGAGTCCTTTGGGGGATGTCCACCCCGGCGACCCTGGTCCCTCCTCTTTTAGCAGTCCTGATACTTGTGACCATGCTGGTAGTAGGTGTAGTAGAGACCTGTAGTAGAAGCAGCAGCTACTGGGGTGCTGGGAGATGGGGAAGATAGTTCGACCGGTGCTAAAGAAATAGGAGCGGAGGCAGACAATACAGCATGCATCTGAGCCACGCCACGAAGACGAGTCTCAACACACAGCCGTGAGAGCCTCCACTAAACTCGGGCGCAGGTGACAAGTTAGGTGTTGAGCCGCACAGTCTCAAACTTGGGCCGGAGACGCGTCAGGAAGTTATAGAGACGGTGAATCTCCTGATGAGCACGAAGCCGAACAGCAAGGACAGGTCCGATGAACATCCAACTCTAGAGAATCAAGCTGACGCCACACCTCAGACATCTACTTGTAGAAGTTATCGATGGTGGCATCAAGCTGTTGAAGGGAATGCGTCCGGTGCACGACCGAGAGATACATAGCATTACTTGTCGGCTGATAGTGAACTGGGAGGCACTCTCACATAAGCTGTGTTGTCGACAGCTAGGGTACATCCATAGAGATAGCTACTGTCATGCTACCTACCAAGATAGCAGTTGCACGAGCCTCAGCCTCCTACCACCGCTCGTAGGCGTGCAGAGCAAACTGATAGAGCTCCAGGGCCTCCTCCCATGCAGCATTGGCCTTGTCCTGAGTTGCCTAATCCGCATTAGCAGGGAGAGCGGGCTGAATGGGCGGTATAGGACGAGGCGGACAGGGGTGCTCGCCTGTGAGATGACCCCACAAACACTGGTTGTTGAGAAGAATTCTGAGATGAACCGCCAACTCCCGGAAGCTCGTACCATCAAAGCGAACAGCAGGGAACGGGATGACGAAGGAGCTGGTCGCCATTCGGAGCAGATTGAACCCCTTTCTTTTTCTTTTTATCTTTTTCTTTTTTTGGACAATCGTTCGCGGCGGCGGCAACGACAGCGGATGTGCGCTGGCGCACAGCTGCGAGTCGCTTGGGCAGAGGCGGTAGCTCACAGGCGACGATAGGTGGAGGTGGCACCGATTGGATCCGGGGCGGTGGCGACTCGGGAAGGTGGCGGTGGCGGGCGAACAGCCGGCGGCGGCGGCAGAGGGGTGTGCGAGCGGTGGTGCGTGCTGAGAGGGAGAGGGAGGAGAGAGAGGGAGAGGGAGAGGGCATCGGCGGTGGGGCAAACCCTAACCCTAACCTTGCTCTGATACCATGTTAGAATTAGGCTTGTATTCCAAAGAGGCCTAACATGCCAATAATAACTATGTACAATAAGTAAAGATGCCCCTAGACTGTACACATAACTAACAGTTTCTGCATTTAACGCAGCTTGAACTGGAGGATACTTGGTTGGACCGCGTGGTTTTTGCTGCAAAATGGTCATGGTAGCACGGGTCAACCCAAGCCCCTCTGCAATACATTGCAGAAATTGGACAAAAACCCCTCCGCAATACCTTGAACCTATTGGATCAGTAGTGAAGGCTACACGTGATAACCACCTGCACCTGTTGATTGGATGTGCTCTTTGTTGAAAGAAAACTCCTTTTAAGGGAAGTAACCTTACACAGTTATATATTTTGTGCATTTACATTTATTTCTTGATGTAGTATATACTGAATATATTTTTAATAAAACATGTAGTTCGACCAGTGACCCAGTGACCCAACACCTCAACCAGATCGACGACTGGTCCGGGTCTAATAACTATGCTAAGAACCCTAGCCCACCTGTCATGTACACATTTTCTAGCCAAACTTTGTGTAACTTGGGCGTCCACAAAAAATTTGGCTTGCCACACTGTCACAACTTGTGGTAAAGTGTGGTAGCCATCCAAACAGTTCCTTCATCTCTCAAGTTAGGATGTTCTATTTGTTTATCTTTTCCCTCTACGCTTCAAATTGGATGAGGCTTGAGTATGGACAAATACTAACATAGTATATGCATAGTGCCATTGAGCTTAATTCGAGTTTGTCACAAAATTAAACTCATTAATATTTTACTGTACTGTTGACCTTTTTCTGAACTTAATTGTGTTTGATTTTCCTTCTGAAGCAAAAAGTTGATACAGCTTCAACAATTTATTAAGCATATCATTGTCTTAGAATAATCTAGTTTAGGACATCGTGAAGCTATACTGCAAATTTCTTTCAATGAAGCTAACGAATACGGGTAGTACAGTAGTAGTGCTGCCAAGTGTTTATGCCTTCTTGGTATGATATAGGAACACTGCTGTTATCTTTGCTAGTACGATGATACCTTTATCTAACTAAGAGTTCGAAGCATATCATTATCTGATTTTTGTTGAAGTTCCACAACTCTGATAGCTTTATCAATTGGTTCCCTTCTGTTATTTAACCATTTCGGAGTTCTATGAATAGAACAACAGCACATCTACCGAAATTGGTGAGAGCTGTACAAAACTTTCTCAGGATAAAATAAATCCTGGTGTGTAGTTTTGAACTTTCTCAGATGGCAGGATGTACGACTTAGGGTTTTAGCATTGTAGGTTTTCAAGTCTCTCGTCTGTTTGACCTTAAGAAGGTTTCATTTCTAACCTACCTAAATTTGTTTGGAACAAAAGGCTTTGTTGTTTGTGGTGGTATCTATTCACATGGGCCAAAGGCCAACATATACAACAGCTTACAAGGGTAAGGGAAAAAAGCGAAGAGCACCTTATACTATACATGTCTTTACACCCCCCTTAAACTCAGTGGATCAAAAACACTGAGTTTAGATAGGTAGAAGCCATATCGAGCTCTAGTATGACTTGGTGAAGTATGCTAACTGAAGATTTGAAGGCACATTCTGAAGCACAACCACCTGCGCTTGCACTTGCGATGTCATGTAGGAAGCATCAACACCAATGTGCTTTGTGAGTTTATGCTTTATTGGATCGCGAGCAATACTGATCGCACCCGTGTTGTCGGACAAGAGCGGAGTCGGTGAAGAGATAGAAACACCAAAGTCCACAAGTAGCCACGTTAACCAAGTGATCTCAGCAGTCAGCGATGCCATAGCTCTCAACCCAGTTTCAACACTCGAACGACAAACTGCGGTTTGCTTCTTGATCTTCTAAGCAATCAAGGAGGAACCAAGAAAAATATAGTAGGCAGAAGAGACCGATGATCAGAATGATCACTGGCACATGTCGCACTAGAGTACGAATGAAGATGTAAAGAATTAGAGCGAGGAAAGAAAAAACCACAAGAGATGGTCCTGCGAAGATAGCGCATGACACGAAGGTGACTATAGTGGAGCTGAGTGGAGCCGAAATGAATTGACTCAAGATGTGAACAGAGTGGAAAATGTTCTGTCTAGTGATCCCAAGGTAGACACGACTACTAACAAGGTGACGGTAGCAAGTGGGATCCTCAAGGGGCTCACCATCAGTGGGTCGAAGATGAACGCCAAGCTCCATAGGAGTGTCCATCGTGCGCTGATCAATGAGACCAGCATGAGCAAGAAGATCTTGAATGTACGTCTCCTAAGAGGTAGTAGCCCTCAGGCATAGAAGAAAACCCAATTCCAAGGAAGTACGAAAGGGGACCCAAATCAGACATCAAGAAATGCTCACTAAGACGCTTCTTCACAGAAGCAATATGGTGTGGATCATCTCCAGTAATGATTATATCATCCACATAAAGAAAATTCTGATGAGGGGAGATGTGAACAAAGAGAGCAGGATCGTGATCACTGGCGGTGAAGCCAACAACAGTGACAATAGAAGAGAAGCTCGTGAACCAAGCATAATGGGCTTCCTTGAGCCCATAGAGAGATCGGCGAAGACATACCATACCGTTGGGGACAGAATAGCCAGGTGGCGGCGGCATGTAGACTTTTTCACGCAGCTCACCATTAAGAAAGGTATTCTTGACGTCCAACTGAGAGATGGACCATTGACGAACAGAGGTCACAGCAAAGAGTACGAACAGTGGTCATATGAGCAATAATAGCAAAGGTCTCATCATAGTCACGACTATACTCCTGCTAAAAATCACGTGTCACAAGATGAGCCTTGTAGCGCTCAAGGGAACCATCCGAGCGAGTCTTGATTTTGTATACCCACTTGCACGTAATAGAAGTGACACGAGTAGGTAGGGGAATGATCCCAAGTGCTAATATGCTCTAGAGTATCAATCTGCTCTGCCATCGCATGCTGCTACTCTGTATAAGCAACAGCCTCACAGTAAGTCGACTCAGCAAAACCAGTGGCTGCAAAGCTGTAGCACTTAAGAGGCCTAACTGAACGACGATCACAAAGATAGTACCTGGGAGCGGAGACTGGAGTAGGACCTAGCATGGACGGAAGAGGGCAAGGAGTAGGAGGCACAACTGGGGGTGTAGTAGGGTGTGGACGGTGAGACTAGTGCAGCAAAAAGGGGGGGGGGGACAACCTCAACATAAGAGGTAGGAGTAGAAACAAGAGTCTGAAGGAGAAGGAACAGATGGAGGTGAAATAGGTGATGACAAAGGTAAACTCGAGGAGGGAGTAGAGAATCAGGAAAAGTGAGAAAAGAAAGCATCTTAGAGGACACTGAATTGGTGGAAGAGCGAGGGTAGTAAGGATGAGGCTCATCAAAGGTGACATCTCGAGATATCCTCATCCTACGAGCAATAGGACCATAGCAGCGATAACCCTTATGCTCATAACTGTAGCCAAGAAAAACACTCAACTGGTTGAGCAGTCAGCTTGGTGCGCTTACGAGGTGAAAGAAAAACAAAACAGACAACCGAAACATTGGAGATGACTACTGAGGATGCCTACTAGAGAGACGCTCGACTGGAGTACAATCCTGAAGAGCTGAAGTAGGCTGCAGATTGACAAGCAGTCGTAAAAACAGCCTCAGCCTAGAAATGAGGCAAAACATGAGAAGCAAGCATTAGAGCACGAGCGGTCTCAAGTAAATGATGATGTTTATGCTTAGAAACATCATTCTGAGCATGAGCACTAGGACATGAGTACTAAGGAAGACTACCCAAGTTAGCAAGAAAACGACGAAGCGTAGCAGACAGGTACTCACCAGCAGAGTCAGCAGAAAGGATATGAATGGCCGGATCAAATTGAGTACGAACCAAAATGGCAAATGATTGATAAATAGAGAGCACTTGACTACGAGAAGACATTAGATAGATCTAAGTGTATCAAGAATAATCATCAATGAAAATTACATAGTAGCGATAACTCCTTTCGAAATGAAGGAGGCCGAACCCCAAACATTAGAATGAATAAGACCAAAAGGACTATGAGATAGAGTATCACTAGTGAAGTTAGCTGCTTGCCAAGCTTGCAGCCCATACAATGCAAGGAACTGTCACCAGAAACAGAGCCAAAAACACTTTGAACTAGCGAAGATAGACGTGAACCTTCGATGTGACCCAAACAATAATGCCACTAGACGAAGATGGCAATAGAAGCGATTGACGCGGAGGCGGTGGATAGGACCAACTAGCTAATAGAGGCAGCGGAAGGAAAGTGTAGCCAGTTGAGCTCCTAGAGACATTGCGAGTTACGACGCCTATGTCCAGTCCCAAACTAGAGTCTCGGTGCGAGATCTTGAACACTAGTCAAGAATCAAGAATGATATGACAACCATGGTCGGTGATCCGACTAGCAGACATAGGCTGCATAGCTAGCTTGGGAACATGAGAGACTGTAGGAACAAGAAAGGAAGAACTAGAGAGTGTGTCGTCCTACAACAGGAAGAGAGGTACCATATGTAGTCGTAACTGTGACGAAGAACATGACACAGAAGTGAGGTGAGTAGAATCTGGTGTCATGTGGAACGAAGCACTGGAATATAGAATCTAAGGGGAAGTGATACCTGAAGGAGGTGGTGGTGGAGCACCAGAAGATTGAGCAACAGAATTGAACGAAGCTAAGGTAGCAAGGTGCTGGAGCAGAGTGAGCATCTCCTGGTGAACCTCAGCAGGGGAGCTCTAGTGAGAGCCGGACTGAGAACCACCAGATTGAGAAGAGCCACCAGTGCCCTTGCAGGGCGACCACCCTTGCATCCCTGGTTCTTCCGCCTGTAGCACTGCTGGAACGTATGACCATCATGCTCACAGAAGGTGCAGTGAAGACCTGTAGTAGATGCCACTGCCATCGGTGCAGCTAGAGGCACCGGTGCAACGGGAACAGGTGCTGGAGACACCCGAGCTGCCAGAACAGAGGTGGGCTGCAGCTGGCCCACACTACGGAGATGAATTTCCTCAGCACGAACAACTGTGGGAGCTTCTAGCATGGATGGACGCTGCTGACGAGTCAGGAGGTGAGCATGGACAAGCTTAAACTGTGACCGAAGACACGTCAGAGATGGTGAGTTTCTAGGTGATTATGTTGACACATAGTAGGGACAGGTCCGATAGACATCCGGTCCCAAAGTGTCAAGCTGATGCCACACTGCGGACATCTCCTGGTAGAAGGTGTTGACAGTGGCATCAAGTTGCTGAAGAGAGTGAGCTTGGTGCACGACCGACAGATACATATCATTACTTGTCCGCTCCCACATCATCTAAGAGGTCAGTATCTCCACATCAAGGGAAATAGCCGCAGCCATGCTACCCACTAGGATGGCAGAAACACGAGCCTCATCATCCTATCACCTCTTGTAGGATTGAAGTTGAGCCTAGTGCAACTCCATGGCCTTCTCAAAGGCAGTGTTTGTAGCCTTCTGGGTTGCCTCATCGAGTTTACCTGGCCGCGGCAGCATGGCCGGCCTGGACGCTGTAGCATGCCGGCCAGCTGGACACGAAGATCGTCGTGTACACCTCAGGCGCGGCCGTGGGCAGCACAGCTGAGATTGGGGTGAGGTTGTGGTGGTTGAAGCCGGAGCTCGCGCGCCTTGGCCTTGGCGACGATGAAGCAGAGGAGCGGGGGCGCTCCGAGCGACGGGGGCAGGGGAGCGGAAGTAGGGGAGAGGGGAAGCAGAGGCGGTGGCGGCCGGTGACGCAGCAGCTCACGCGCCCAAGCTGAGTGATGGTGAAGCAAAGGAGCGGGGGCACTCCGAGCGACGGGGGTAGGGGTGCGGAAGTAGGGGGGAGGGGAAGCAGATGCAGCGACTAGGGTTGGGAAACCCTAGCTGCTGGCTGTGACACCATGTTGAATGGGCTTGGTGTCTTTTCACATGGGCCAAAGGCGAACATATACAGCAGATTACAAGAGTAAGGGAAAAAAGCAAAGAGATACAAGTTTTGCGTTGATCACAGGTCATATGCTATTTGGCACTTTGGCATCCAGATGTTTTATTTTTTTTCCTGTGCTGTTATGTCAGTACGCGGTTTGTCGATTTCGTGTTGCGGGTTCACAGTACGCTACTTTACAGAAGTAAGGTTCGTTAAGGGGTATACCCCTTTGGTTCGTGAATCCGATATATGGTTTGCGCAACCAGAATCGTGGTTCGTGGGGGTTGCCACGAATCCAGTAAATTTGGTGCTTATGCTTGGTTTGTTACAATTCCACTTCAGTGTTAACTCGTTAAATATTTACATTCAGTTTTCCCCGTGGGGACTACTATATTCCTGGTTGCTATTCTACCTCTGTTCATTAGCATGACTGTTCACTGCCCTAGCAAGAACCTTTGAGAATAGAGAATTTTAATGGCAATATCATTGATTTCGTAGGACAATGCTTGACACATTATTATGAACCTTAGGTTGGATGACAAGCAGAGCAAAGATAGCAGTGGTGATGAGGACAACAGGAATTTGCAACCTGAGAATACTGTAAGCTTCCTTTTGTGTTAGTATAATTATGATTGCTTTCTTATACCTGAATTCATTTTTTTCTTAACAGTTATCTGAAGGTGGCAGACCATTGATTTCTGAAGGTGGGCAATAAATTTATGCATCAACTGGAAGTTTGTTCAAGTGTATTCTTTGCTCTGTTTACAATGTATTGTGGTCATTTGGATATCATGTGTTAGCTTTTAGATTTATAGTTTTCTGGTGATTGTTCTTGATTTTTTGGTTTGTTGTGGTAGTTTGTGCCTTTATGAGACAGTTGAATGTGCCAAGAAAATACCCTGATGGGTAATTCTAAGTTGTGTTGACAAATGATAAATTCTAGCTGTTACAAAGTCATTATATCAAAAGTTAAATGTGATCCAGTTGTCGATATAGCGAGTAACACTTCAATTCAATGGAATCATTTCTTCACTATTCTGTGCCAAGTAGATTATATTCGTGTTCCAGAGTAGGTTTTAGCTTCACTGTTTATTATTATTATTATTATTGTTATTATATCCCTTGATTCCTTTCATCCATCAAATAATAAGCGCGTATACCTGAATTGACCCATGTGCACCTGTAAAATGCTCAAAGCACCAATCTCTTGAAGCTATTTGGGATGATTCGGTGTTGACAATTTCCCCTCTACAACTGTGAAATCTTATTTCATGTATATATGCTTTCTGGTGTTGTAAATTATGTTAAATTAGGACCTTTACTTGCACCAGTCATTTATTTTTTTACAGCGGAATCTAGGGGCCTTATTGATTTGAGCTTCCTACACACGTATCATTCTGAATTGCATGAAATTTCTGTAACAATACATTTTGTGATACTGTGATATTCTTTTGATAGATTTGGAAGGACCACTTTCAAGTTCGCATGCATATAAGCCTTCATCTTCTGGTCAAGGAAACAAGTCCTCAGATGGTTCGTCCCCAGATTCTACTGTATCTGGCAAACTTCCTTCCGTGATTGAACATGCGAATTCCTCTCAAAGACCTGGTAGTTCTACATCATCAACATCCGAGTGTGTTGCTGTAACCTCAGCTGTGAGTGCTCCAGGCTTGTCACCAAGCTCTTCGATGGGATCTCTTAGCTCAGAAAAATCAAGTTTGAACCCAAATGCTAAGGTCAGGCTGTGAGGAAGTTGTGTATACATGTATTATATTCGGCCATATTTTGTGCTTGGATGGCACAAACATCTATTTTTTTAATTATTTCGCCACTTGTGTCAAGAGCACTGACGATTGGTATTTCTGAATCAGGAATTCAAGCCAAACCCTAATGCTAAGATTTTCACTCACTCAGCTTCTATGAGACCACCGCATCCTCCAGCATCTGATGGACCATACTACTATTCTAATAACATGCCGATTGCCCCTCTTGGACCTGGTTTACCAGTTGGCATGGGGGTGATTTCTTTGTACTATTTTTATTTGTTGAGTTGCTTGCAATTTATATGAAATGGGTGTGATACGTGAATTCAAATATAATGCATTCATTCAAATAGTAGCCCAAATCATGAATACATTTGTTTATTTTGTCGAAAGCATTACTGAAGAGTGGCACTGGAATGTTGATAAAAAGTAATCAGTCAAATAGTTAATTTGGCATTAAGGTTTAATTACCTACTAGTTGAGCCATTCGTGTTGTGATGATTCTTATTGACCAGCTTTTCTTATATTATATCTGACAACATTAACTAGAACCAGGGGATGTATGGACCAAAAGTAATATTATTGAAATTGATTTTACAGAAAACATTGTTTGGGTCATGCCTTCCAAGTTTGCTTTGAATTAAACTAATAGTTTTCTCTTAAATGATCAAGATTTACAATCTTGTTTCTCTGAAAGGACCTAACGGATGGTATATTTATTCTGTTGTGTGATGGCACTTGAACATTCTACAAACTATTTTGTGTTCCTTTTCTTTTTAAAAGGTTGCGCTTCCACTTTGGTGGTGACTTGCACAATTTTTCCTTGTGCTAGCTATGCTTCTGAATAAGTGTATATGATATATGATTGCCTTATCACATTTATATGCCAATTATATTGCAGTTCCCACCGGCCTATGGTGGCCAGCCTATTGTGTACAATGCTCAACCTGGACCTTCGCCCCAGGGTTACGTGCATCCTTCTGGGCCGCAGGTGAGTAAGCTTACCTGAAATGAACTATGCATTCTTAGTTGATTTACTGCTCCGGACATCATGTGTTGGCTAATCTTCTGAACTACTGTTTATTTGCTGCACATCCTAACTGTGTTTGGAATTGTAGCTGATTAAGCTAAAACGAAGCAGTAACTGAAACATGTAAATTTCCCACTTCAAAGTTAAGGCCCAGTTCTCTTGGAATTTTAATTTTTGGCTTAGCCTAAAACCGTGTGCGTCGGCCACGTCGGCCTCTCCGCCGTCCGCTGCCGTCTCGAAAAGTGCAGACAAAAACTATCAGCCGCAACCCAGTACATATTTATTATTATGCACAATAATAACTTCTTTTTTTTTGTATTTGCAGTATGGGCAGCATGTGGTGTTTGGGCAGACCCGTCCTGTTTATTATTATGCACCTGTAAGCCAATATAACTGTTTATAAGCCTTCTTTTAACTGGATGTTGTACATCCAAGCACTATTACGATGAACAGTCACAGCCCGAGCCTAATCCCCCATCCTGATTGTGTTTTGACACCTGTTTTGCAGGAGATACAACAATACAGAGGAAGAAACTTCTAGATAGACGATTTTGTTCTGCTGCCATATGGAAGTCGCAGCAATCCCCGTTGGCGGGATGCTAACCAGGCAAAAGCACTGTTAGGATCTACTGAACTGGCGATGATCTAACACCAACCGCGTGTTGCCAGGACGAAGCTCACCATTGTTCCGCAACAGTGTTCAAGTCTGAAGCAGGTTAACTGGGATTCATATTTATTCCATAGACGTGATGTTGTAAATTAAATTGCAGGTCAATTGTTTGACCCTGAAATGATATTCATAAATGTGAGACCGTTCCTTTTGTAATATTTGTGTTTTCCTTATCTTTCTGATTTGAAATTTTGAGTGAGATTCCAAGAACGGAAGTAGCCTGAGTAGCTGTTTTTTTTGTTTTGTTTTTGTTTTGGCCGCCTGTGATGGGGCAGCTTGAGGCCTCCCTCCCTGCAGGCCATTGTCACCGAATCATTCAGTTGACCACACTAATTAGCTCCGTGCGTTATTCATGTTCTTTCAAGCAGCCAGGCCTTCATCTTTCAGCGTTGAGTGCATGTTTTCCCGAAATATGCACTGTGGAACTGGGGACCAAATCCTGTCTTGATATGTACAGAAAATAGTTTCCAACTAAGCCTGATGCTGCTAATAGTTTTGAATTAATAATATGTAAACACTATTACAGAAAATATCATCACAGATAGTTGCGTGAGCCGTTTAAATTAATAAGTCAGTGATGATACAAGGGTCAGTATAGACGACTTTCGAACCGATTGTGTTGTAAATATTACAGACGGATTTTTGTTAAAAACCGTCTGTGATATTCTTTTCCTCTTCTGAGTCTATTTCTATTTATTGGCTAGTCTCAGGAAATGCTAGCTATGTCTTCTGAAACAAGCAGATTAGCATGTATATATATACATCTAATTTACATCTCAATTCATTTTAGAAACAAAAAACATCTATTTCGCAAATTCATTAACAAATACACATGTATAATTAAGGTTAATCTTATTTAAATATGCCTTTTCTTCCATCATAAACAGACAATCGTCTATCTAAGTATTGTTAGTTTGTGCCGTCTGACAAGTTCGTTGATTATAGATCTGTTCTTTTCGCGAGACCTCGATTCTGGAGTGATAGATCAATAAAAAGATAGCGATTGCATTTGCACTTAGAAGGTAATATGTCTTTTTTTCCATCATAAACAAGCAATCGTTCATCCAAATATTGCTTGTACAAACTAACAAGTTCGTTGATTATAGATCTGTTCCTTTCGCGAGACCTCGATTCTGGAGTGATAGACCAATAAAAAGATAGTGATTGCTTTTGCACTTAGAAGGTAACATACCTTTTCTTCCATCATAAACAGGCAATCGCTCATCTAAGTATTGCTTGTGCAGTCTGACAAGTTCGTTGATTATGAATCTGTTCCTTTCGCGAGACCTCAATTCCGAAGTGGTAGACCAATAAAAAGATAGCGATTGTTTTTGCACTTAGAAAGTAACATACCTTTTCTTCTATCATAATCAGGCAATCGTCCATTCAAGTATTGCAAGCTTGTGCAGTCTAACAAATTCGTCGATTATGGATTTGTTTCTGCAATGAGATTCTACACTCAGCGCTTCCTGCAAGAGCCGTACTTGCACTTCTAAAATTTTCGATTGTCTTCATCGCTATAAACTCTTCCCATTGAACATGCATCTACATGTATAACATACATCGTCGTCTTTAATATGAAAATGACATGAAATAATAGAAACATTTACATGCATTAAACATGAATAACAGAAACATTTACATGAAACATGAATAATAGAAATATTTACATTAAACATGAATAACAGATCATCACAAATCTACATTAAACTTGCATCTACATGAATAACATGCATCTACAGAAACATGAAACATTTATATGAACAACAATATTTATTCTATATAAAACATGAATTAAAGATATCCTTCACATCATCACAAATCTTCTATCTTCACCTCGAGGGGGAGGAGGGAGCCGGGCTTAGGGGAAATCACCGACGGCTCAGGGGAGGAGGAGGGTGCGGCGCTCGAGGGGGGGAGGAGGAGGGCGCCGGGCTTAGGGGAAGTTGGCGACGACTTGGGGGAGGAGGAGGGCGCAGCGCTTGGCGGGAGGAGGAGGGCGCCGGGCTTGGGGGAAGTCGACGACGGCTCAGGGGAGGAGGAGGGCGCGGCACTCGGGGGGAGGAGGGCACGGCGCTCGGCCAGGGCGCATAGATCTGGATCGAACTCATGAAGGTAGACGTGGATCTGAGGGTATATATACGGGATTATCACAGATGGTTTTTAATAAAAAACCGTCTGCGTATTTTCACAGACGGTTTTTAATAAAAAATCGTCTGTGATAATACGCAGACGGTTTTTTATTAAAAACCGTCTGTGGTACGTCCAGTATCACAGACGGTTCTTGTCAAGAACCGTCTGTGATATTAGCCTTTCACAGACGGTTTCACAAAACCTTCTGTGATGTTACGTCTACTAATAGTATTTCTGTAGTAGTAAAAAGTTATGACTTTTGCATCAGAGCATCGTTTGGTTAGCAGCCTCAACTAGTGCTTCCATGTTCGATCGTAAATGTGAAAATTTGTATTCTTGTCCCCCCAGATTTGCTTGGGTTAGTACTTTTGGAATGTGGTCTGTTTATTTTTCCGAAACTGGGTTATAATTGGTTCTGTAGCTAAAATTAGTGGGAAATTATACGAAGCTGTGACGTACGTGACTTGTGAGTTGTGGCAAAGACAGATGCGAAATATCGGTTTTATAATGTCCTATTTTAAATAGCGACGGCTTCTAACTTTAAAAAGTTAAAAACTGTTTAGAATGTGTTGATTTTTTAACGAGGTTTTTTTTTCGCTTTTTTTCTTTTTTTTTGTATTATCTGTGGAGATATAATAGTTTTTTTTAAAAAATTTCCTTTAATTGAATATTTTAGAAAAAGCTAACAGCTTATAATTTAATTATTTTTTTTGTTTTGCCCTTATGTATCTCCTATATCTCTCCAACGTTTATAAGCAACACCAACACTAACTATTCTATTTTTTTTTACCTAAGACAATAATACAACGGATGCTATGATCATTTCTCCCAACTATTCTCTTAGTTTCCTGTCAAATACGTCTTATAAAAAGAAAGGGAGGAAAATACCTTTAAAATTAAATTTAGAGTTTGAATTCAACATTTGTTCACTGCAATATAAATATAGATGCACATGCGGATTAATTTTGTGATTACATCCACATACGTCCAGCCGTGACCCGAAAATTCAATTCCGAATCCTATGTATATATCGTGTTAATCCTATGATCAGTAGCCAGCACACACATTCATATCGTTGAATCACATCCATACACGGATAAAATGAAATATAGTAGCACATAGTACTTAATGATTAACATAGGCCTACTTGGCCAAAATTTACACAAGTGCCCCACTCGACGGAGTTTTGTAGCTGAAGATAAACAGTGAAATAGACAAAATGGGCCCACTTGGTAACCGACTGAGGTTAACACCCTAGATTTCAGCACCATCATCGTCAAACCTTGTGGCATAGTTATAGCCAGTTGAAGGGTCTTCATCCTCATGCTCTGCTCTGGTAGGTATTCAACAAACAACGGCGAGTATGAAATGTAGTCTACAAGACTTTAAGCACAAATACTATACATGCAAGCCTGTTAAGGGAATGGCCATCTGGCCAGGTTTGTTTTGCATAAAGTGATGTTTTATTTGCAGTAGACATAATACTTTATAAAGTGCAATTTGCAGAAAAACAATAGACATACTGAATAATAGGAAGTGATAAGGATGGAAGTACTAGAAACCATACATCATTCCCTCGCTGTAGCATTTATCTTTGACGGCCTTTGTCAAAGTAGTGTCTAACATAATTCTCCACCATTCAAAATTTGATAAAAAAATTTTAAAACCAAAAAATCTAACCAAGTAGGTTTTACCAAACGAATGTCCATAACCGAGGAGACAACTATTCGAATAGATTAACACTCTGTAGATGTATAACTTTACCCACAAGATATAGTTAGCACATCATCCATATTCACCAAATGGCGAAACCAAAGCTGATACGATTCAAATTAGTTGGCCAAGTTCACCCCACCTTAGACATGTGGTTGTATTGTAAAAGGTTAGGTCAACAGTACAAAATTTCGGTCTTTAATGATCTGGGCAAGACTTTCACAAACTGAGATCTCGTGCTAATCACACCTATCTCCACAAACCAGTTGACCAAGTCCAAACCATTTTATTTTCACATGTTTGACCAAAAATGACAGAGGTAACCCCTTTGCGCAAAATGTTCTAAAACATTTCTTCCAATGATCGAAATGAGTTTTTACCAAATACAACATTTGTACCTATATTGGCTAAGTTTGGCTAAGCATATGACTAAAAATTTATATGCCATGACGTGAGATCATTTAGATAATTTGACTTAATGAGATATTGCCGTTTTCAATCTTTCCTGAATCAAACGGATCTTGTCCTCAGCTTCTTTTAGACAATTCGAACCAAACACCAAGCCTTCCCCCGTCTCTTTCCAATCGAGAGGGGTCCTGTATTTTCTACCATAAAGTGCCTCAAACGGTAACATTTTTAAATTGGCCTGATAACTGTTGTTGTACGAAAACTCTGCAAAAGGCAAACAACTGACCCACTTGGCTCCATGATCCAATACACATGCCCTCAACATGTCCTCGAGTATCTGATTTACTCGCTTAGTCTGATCATCTGTCTGCGGGTGGTATGCTGTACTGAAATTCAGGTGAGTTCCTATAGCCTCATGGAAACTTCCCCAAAAATGAGAGGTGAACTGCGATCCACGATCTGACATTATTTTCTTTGGCACTCCATGTAGACTAACAATCCTCGACATATACAACTCTGCTAGTCTGTCACCAGTGTATGTTGTCTTGACTGGAATAAAATGAGCAATCTTGGTCAAACGATCCACAATGATCCAAATCGAATCATAACCTTCTTTGGTCTTTGGCAATCCTGTAATGAAGTCCATACCAATCTCTTTCCACTTTCACTCAGGAATTTTTAATGGCTGTAACAAGCCTGCTGGCCTTTGATGCTTGGCTTTTACCCTCTGATATACATCACAAAGTGCCACAAACTCAGCGATCTCACGCTTCATGCTTTGCCACCAATACTTGTCCTTAATGTCCTGGTACATCTTAGTACTACCTGGGTGTATCGAATACAAAGACTCATGAGCTTCTTTTAACAACAAATCCTTTAGCTCTTTCTTATTGGGCACACACAAACGCTGCTTAAACCACAGGGTTCTTTGGGCATCCTCTGAAAATCCTGACTCCTTTTCTTTTCTCATGTTTTCCCTGATACGCTGAAATGCCTTATCCTTTGACTGAGCCTGACGAATCTGACCATCAAAAGTTGGTTGTAACTCCATTGTGGTTAAAAATCCATGCTCAACCAATTCCAAACTAAGCTTCTGAAATTTCTCATGCAAAGCTGGCTGACTTTCCTTTGCCACCACTGTATTACAATAAACCTTTCTGCTCAAGGCATCTGCAACCACATTGGCCTTTCTAGGGAGATAAGGTATACAAACATTATAATCCTTTATCAGCTCCAATCACCTCCTCTGCCTGAGGTTAAGCTCGGACTGGGTAAAGATATACTTCAGACTCTTATGATCCGTGTAAACCTCACATCTATTACTCATCAGATAATAACGTCAAAATTTCAAAGTATGCACTACGGCTGCTAACTCCAAATCATGTGTGGGGTAGTTCTCCTCATGCGGTCTCAACTGGTGTGAGGTGTAAACTACCACTCTCTTGTCCTGCATTAGTACACAACCCAATCATTTGCGAGAGGCATCGTAATAAATCTCAAAATCCTTGTTTATATCAGGCAACACTAGCACTGGGGCTGTGGTCAAACTCTCCTTCAGTTTCTGAAAACTATTCTCGCACTCTGGCGTCCAAGTAAATTTCTTTTCCTTTTTGAGCAACTGTGTAAGGGGTCTGGCTACACTGGAAAATCCTTCAATGAAGCGATGGTAATAACCTACCATACCCAGAAAACTCCTAACTTGGGTCACTAACGAAGGTGACTGCCATCCAAAATATTTTTCACTTTTTCAAGGTCAACTGCAACTCCTTCTGCTGACATCACATGGCCTAGGAAGGCGATTTCCTTCATCCAAAACTCACACTTGCTGAACTTGGCATACAACTGGTGATCTCTCAATTTCTGTAATGCCATCCTCAAATGTTCCTCATGCTCCTTCTCGTTCTTAGAGTAGATCACAATATCGTCAATGAACACAATGACAAACTTATCAAGATATTCTATGAACAAACTATTCATCAAGTACATAAAGTAGGTTGGAGCTTTGGTCAAACCAAAGGACATCATAGTAAACTCGTACAGATCATAACGAGTTAAGAAATCTGTCTTAGGTACACGTCATAGCTTTCATATCTCATTAAGTCAATTATCTAAATGATCTCACGTCAAGATTTTTCAGTATTTTTCAACCAATTAATTTTTCCAAGAGCTTGTTCTTCTACGTCCTTGCTCCGATTGAACCCATTCTTTTTTTCTAAATTCATCTAAAATCGAGCTCTATCTTTTGGTTCTAGCTTGAAGATTTTTGGAGTTTACTTAAATTTGATTTGATTTTATTTTTGTGACTAGATTGTTTTCTTTCTCGTTAGATCGCATCTTCGAAAGAGCAGGAGCACCGCCAGAAGATTAAGAGTTTCTCACTGAGCTAGGTCAAGGCAAGTCATGTCCTTTGATTATGTTGAATCTAGTTTTTAATCTATTATTTTATTATTTTATTTTAAATTATTTTACATCGCTATTTTATTATAAATCCTTATACTTGGTAGTTATTATCCCAATTGATTAATCCTTTCTTGATAATTTGAATACCATGATGCCATTATCACCATAGGTTGGAAAAATATTTAGTGATACCATACTAATTGTCATATGGGTGATACGATTAATATGCTTAGCCATGCTTATAATTCGGTAGGTTCGTCATCACATGTGATTAAGTAATTTGACTTAATGAGATATTGAATCATAATTGGAGCCACAGTTATAAAATTTATGTGCTATGACATTGGTGTGTCATTGGTGTTGGTTATATAAAATTGGTTTTCACTTGGGTTAATGATTGTACAGTAAAAGGGGAAGTACAGATTCTCTTCGAGAGATGTGGAAGTCTCACCTGAGTAATATTAAGGACTTAACTTTGTACGCCATTGATCTGAGTTTTATCGTGCAAACCATATGTCTAGTATGGGATAGACCTGGCTGATTAATTTGGGATATTTCAATTTTAATCTCACCATTGTGATGAACATGGTTGCTGATTTCCATGAGGCGCAATGGGTTGTACGATGCAAAACCCTAGTGGGCGGGATTGAGTTGAGGTTGAACTTTGTAAAGGTCTTGTTGTGATTTTCTTTAACGTGAGGATTATCACATATGTGGGTATAGTTGTGTAACATCTGCAGAGTGTAAAATTATTCGAATAGCTGTGTTCCTGGTTATGGACAATGCTCCATGATTTCATACGAGTGGCAGAATTTTCATGAAAACTTAGTTAGTATTCATTAGAAAGTGAATGGTTAGTTCACTGTTGGTTTAACTTGTGGATCGGAGGTTCACAAGTGGTTTATTCAATTCTGTTGGTTATTTATTATTATTATTATTCTTAAAGTATGCTTTTAATCTATTACAGTATTTCCTTTAAATTATTACTTTCTGCAAAATTAACCTTTCAGCCATCTATTAGTAAGCCTTGCATATTATATTGCATTCATTTGTTACAAATAACTTACTGAGTACCAATGTACTCATGGCTTTATGCCTACTATTGCTCAGTTGAGGAGGAGTTATATCAGCAGGAGGTACCAGAGGGAGGATACTTCAGCGACTTCACGGACTAGACCTTCACTTCCCAGTCGATTACTTATGAGCATGTCGAATGGCTACTGCACTTATTTCTGTTTTTCCGCTGCTAGATTTTAATCCTTTCAGACTAGTGAGTTAGAAGTTTGGCCTTAAAGTCGTACTTTGATAATTTTTAATATTTAAGTTTTCTCTTTATTTTATCGTGTATATGATCGATATTTTATCTATGTTACACTATGTGCATTAGCGTGATCCTGGACTAGTGCGGATACACAGAGAGTTCGGATTTGCATATTCGAGTTTTGACAGAACACCAGAGCACGTGATCAAGAAATAGAGATCAAAGATCAACGATCAAATACGTACACCACAGTAGAAACTAATACACTAATATGAAATCATAGATTAGAATTTACAAAAATACACATAAAACAGAGATGAACCCTAACGGCCAAAAGCCTTGACATTTTAATTCATAACTCCACTACTCTCCTGATTACATGAACGCACCCTTGGCCTGTTATAAATTGACACGCACACATCTAGCTTAGAGCCGACCTGGACCTAGAACCTATCCAATGCCCCGCTCAATATGGCTTCTGCCATGAGCGATGGGCGACGGGCGATTTTTTCACTGTAGCGTGCACAGTGGGCGCTACAGTGAAATTTTTTTTTGATTTTTTCCTGTATTCTTTTGCATCGTCCGCTCTAGATTAACGTACTGTTTTTATTTTTATATTTTTTAAATTTAATTATACTCAATAAACCAACTCAGCTACAATGTTTTTTCAGCCAGCTACAGTATTTTTTCAGCAAAAGCCATCGCTATTCCGATCACCCCCTAATCAATCGACTTAAATTAGTCTAAAGCAATATATAACAATTAACTATCGTTTGACATCTTGGAACTGCAACGCTAAAGAAATTGCAAATAAAAACTAACCGACTCAGAACTTGACTCTGACTAAATAATTCTGGTTGGTGCTCTGCGTCCTTCTTGTTGTATCGGCTCTTGCCAGGTAGGCCTCACCCTAGATTACATAAAGAAAGGAAAGCACCCAGCCAAAGGAAAACATGCATCGGGTGTAAATCCATGGACATGCACAGATAGATACAAATCATTGCCTTAGTGATTCATTGCATTTCCAACTGATCACTTTACATCTCATCTCCTAATTTACCTCCTGAAGACGTGTAGATGTAGGCCTCTTTTGTTGGCTTCGGATTGGAAACAAATCATGGTCACATGCGTGCTGTTGTCCTCAACCTATGTAGAAGAATTAGAAGAAGCACATTCAAAATTAGTAGATGGTATCTCGGCCGGATGATCCTCACCTCTTTAAGAGAAACCATCCTTGGTTTCGGGTTGGTTGTCGAAGGTTTTATCCTCTCCCTGATCAGCGGCAAAGGAAACACAAATAAATTCCATATAAAATTCAAACATTCTCCAAAATTAATGTTTTTTTTGTAGAATGAATGTTGAGGATTCTAAAAGAAATTAGAGATGAAAATTGCCTCAATCAGAGTTCGTATGAGGAAGAACGGATCTTTTGAAGTTTTGTTGGGAGAGAAAACCCAAGAAAAGAAGAGAGAACATTATGCCGACGTTACCAAGGGAATGAATTTTGGCTGAATAATTCATTAACTACCGATAGTTTGATTACCTATCTGAAAAAATTAGGAGTGATTCATTACCATCGTCCTTAATTAGCACCTAATTACTTAATGCTAACTCATTACTTAACCCTAATTACTTGCCACTATAATAATTACGACTGCTTAATTACACACTACCATACAATAACAAATTATGGATACTGTATATACACAAAAATAGTAAAAACTATGTCCAAATTACTACGATCAACTTTATAATACAAACTACATTAATTACGACTAACTAAATAACACTAATTAACTAGGACTACGGGAATAACAGCGAAAGCATGCGATAAAAAATTATCTATATTTCAGGAGAATCAATTGGCACTACTGTGTCCTTAATGAGCTATGGATTGGCTTCTCAAAATAATTAGCTGTGCACTCTTAATTTTGAGCGATGACTACAAGAATGAGCTTCCACGATGAGCGACTTAGATGACTGATGACCAACTGCGAGAGGTTCGTATTTATGGCTGAGAGAAAAGGAAACCCGGTGCGCTCACCCTGCAAAGCACTTCGGGCAAGGGGGACGACATGGTAAAACTGACAAATGTGGAGGCAAGGGAGCAGACGAGGGTGTCGGACCACGGAGTAACAACTCCTGAAACTTCTATGTAAATCACACTAGTTTAGGATCAGCTAGTGCACATAGTGGACAACAAAAATAAATATCAATCGTAATGACATTTATTCACTAACTAAATAGGGCATGGTTGCCAAAGTTTACATCCACGACCCATAAACCAAATTTAAATATAAGCAGTACAAGATAAAACTTAAGCGGAAGAAATCCACTGAGCCTGCCCACAGACAAACAACAGTAAGACGCATCCTACTCATCTAGGTTATCACTGTAGTCGAAGTCGTTCTCCTCTAAGATGATAAAGCAAGGGTGAGTATAAACTTATATTCCGTAAGTCACACGAGAAATACAATATAATGATAAGGGCAACAAAGGAAGACATATACGGTCAGTTGAGCGTAAAGCAGCATTTAAGGAAATACAATGAATAGATTATAAATTACTGAATTTAATATAGTAAGTAAATACAGTATTATAAATGAAATTAATACTATTAGTGCAGTTCCATCCCCCACACTAATTTAACCACGGGTTTCCCACCCGAACCATCTTTTCTCAAAGATCTCATATGGTTTCTATCTATCCATATGCTTTTTAATCTCTTATGGATTCCATCCATTTATAAGCCTTTTCAGAAACCATGTTGAAAATCAAAATCTAATCTGTAAAAAACTTTACTCAACTTGCCCATAACTGTAGGCACGACTATCTAGGATAGTTTATACACTCTGCAGAGTTTGTACAGCTTTACTCATAAGACATTTTTATCTTATATTGCCACGCGATTAGCATATTTCCTTAGGTGTGTGGCGAAGAGATCATGATAAGGCCTTTACAATGCTAAGTCATCCACCTAGCCAAGCTAATACTAAGGTTTTACCCTAGTAAAGAATTCACCAGACCGAGACCATCTTTTGAGGCGAGTGAGACATCACATGGCCTACGCCATGCTCACTTTCAACCTACAGTGAGACTCAGGTTAATACTCGCAAATTAGTTAGTCAGGACTATCCTATACCAGCCTTTTGGTAGTATGAGAAGGACTTTGTAGCAGTAGCTCACAGATCGATTCTTAATTGACTTAGGCTCATACCATTTATCTCTTGTGCCTAACAATCAATATTATGTCACTGAATAACAATGCATGCTAGCACCCACCTCCTATCCATTAGCTTAAGTCTAAACCAAGTTTTGTATTTTGTTTCAAAATATTTTATAGATTTTTTTTACTCACTAAAGTCAAGAATATATTTTACAAGCTCATGAATTTACGAGAAAAGGTTATCCCAAACCAAAAGTTATAACTATGCAAGTTTAAGCATTTGCTATAAAAATTCTCTTGTTATACTAGTGTACTAACCAGAGTTTTATTATAAGGTGACAAGGTATCAGGGAGTCACTATCAACAGAGGTGATAACAAGTAGGCATTAACTAAATTACAACTGAATTGAAATACATTGAATAATAATATGTCGTAGAGTAATTTAAAATAACATAATTTTATTTCACAATCTGGGACTTGCCTTGCTCTGCGAATTAATGTGAATTGTCATCAAAGAATTTATAACATTCTGATTTTCAGAGTTTATTTGAAGGTTTTACAATAAAATTCTCCATTTGAATTTTCTAGATTTAATACAAGCTTAAAATAAATTTTTATTAATTAATAGGATTAAATATGAATAAAATTAATATTAAATTTCCTAAAAATATTATATTTGTGTTCCTTGTGTCTTAAGAAATTTTTTGGAATTTTTTTGGATTTATTTGCTATTTTTAGGGCTCAATTTGTTTTCTTCCAATTTCTGAAATTGCAAATCCCTAAATATCTCCCGCACAGTTTGGACTAGTTCAATCGGCCGCCGCCACATGTCAGCCATCCATCACACCTTGCACATCCGAGCCATCTGATCGGCCATCTCGTTTGGCTGGTCCGAATGTGCTAAGCACTGTTTATATGAGTTTTTTTGCTTCAGATGTCCGATCCTTAGCTAGCGCCGTGTGTCAGCAATCCACCATCCTGGCTACTATTCAACTTCTTCCCGCAGACGTCGTCATGGCCATCTTGGCTATGCCTTGGTGTTCGTTCTCGAGTCAATCTCTTCCACTACCGTCTCCAAGTCAAATACACCGTCGTACCCGACCTCGCCTCCTCAGCGTCTACGCCATAAGTAGAAGCAGTACCCTGGCTATTCTCACCATGCCGCCGACCGTCGTTGCCCTCATTCGCTCTGCTGCCACCGCTAGTAAGCCGCACAAAGTCGCCACCGTCTCAACTTCACCCGACCAGCTGCCGGTGAGTCCCATGTTCGCCGCACCATCTGACCACCAAAGCCATCCGTCCATGTCCACGACCAGCCGGTTTACAACCACACAATAGCCTTTGACCATGTAGTGTCTTCGACCACTCGGTATTGTTCGACCACGCCTATGACCACCGAGCGACGTGTGTCATCACCATTCAGACCATCTGAGCGTCCTCAACCCTCTAGACCGTTTGATCATATTTGAATTGAGCGATCATCGTCACCCCTTCGGCCGGTCCGAACATCTTCGGCCAGTCCAATCGTGTCGGTCGTCTGATCATCGTTGGACCATCCGAACGTTTCTTTTGGCCTAGTTCAATCGTCCTCGGCTGAGTGAGCCACCATCTCAGTAGCCATGCAAGCCCTAATCCTATATGGTTGCCTTATGTTATGCCACGTGGATGCCACGCTAGCCAACCAAGCCATCTTGGTGCCACGTTAGCTCTAGCCACCACGTCAGCAACCGAGTCCTATTGTTTACTGTTCCATGAGCTGAGTTCACCGTAGACCCACTATTCTATGCACCAAATCCACAACATAGTAGGATTTCTGATTCTTTAGTATTTTTCTTTAGATTTAATTTTTCAAGAGATTGTTCTTCTCCATCATAGCTCCGATTGGTCCTGTTCTTTTTTTCTAAATTTATCTAAATTTAAGCTCTATCTTTTGATTCTAATTTTAAAGTTTTTGGAGTTTATTTGAATTTTATTTAATTTTATTTTGTACCTCATTCATTTTCTCTTTCATTATATCGCGTCTTCGAAGGAGCGGAAGCACAATCAGAAGATCAAATATTCATAGCTAAGTAAGGCCAAGCCAAGTCATATTCTTTAATCATGTTGAACCTAGTTTTTAAATCTATTACTTATTTATTTTATTTTAAAATATCATGCATTACTATTTTATTACAAATCCTTGTATGTGATAGTTATTATCCTAGTTGATTGATCCCTCATTTGACAATTTGAATATCATGGTACACTTATCACTATAGGATGGGTATTTATTTAGTGATACAATACTAGTTATCACATGAGTTATACGATGAATATGCTTAGCCATGCATATAGTCTCGTTGGGATTATCATCATATAAGAACAAATATTTAATTTAACTTAATGAGATATCGAATTATGGCTGGTGCTACAGTTATAAAATTTGTGTGCCATAACATTGGTGTGTCATTGGTGTTAATTATATAAAATTGGTTTTTACTTGGGTCAGTGATTGTGCAGTAAAGGGGGAAGTGTGTATTCACTTTGAGGGATGTAGAAGTCTCGCCTGAGTAATATCTAAGAACTTAACTTTGTGCGTTATCGATTTGAGCCTTATCGTGCAATCTCTATAGAGTATAAAACTATTCGAATAACCGTGTCCCCTGTTTTAGACAATGCTCGATGATTTGACATGAGGGGTAGATATTTCTTATAAATTTGGTTGGGAGAGCTGTGGAAAGTGAGTGGTTAGTTTACTGGGGGTTTATTGAATAGATGGTTAGTTCACTTATCATTTATTCAATTCCTTTGGTTATTTAGTTATTATTGTTTTCTTTATGTTTACTTTCAATCTATTTATTGTATTTACTTTAAATTACTCATTTATGGAAAATAACATTTCAGCTATTCTTTAGCAAGGCTTACATATTATATTGTATCTTTGTTATAAACGACTTGCTGAGTATCAATATATCCACGGCTTTATACCTACTGTTGCTCAGTTAAAGAGGAGGATCCATATCAATAGGAGGTAGCTGAAGGAGGATACTTTGACAACTTCACAGATTATAACTTCGCTTCCCAGTCGATTACCTGTGGGCATGTCGAGTTGTTACCATGCTTATTTCTGTTGTTTGTTGCTAGTTTTTTAAGCCATTTTGGCTATTAATTGTAAGCTTGGTCATAAGGTCGTACTCTGATAATTATTAATATTTGAGTCTTTTTTTATTTATCGTGCATATGGTCAATAATTCATTTATGTTATACTATGTGCACTAGCATAATCCTAGAGTAGTGCGGTATACATAGAGAGTCCAGAATTGCATAGTTGGTTCTCGATAGAAAATTTTTGAATCATCGCAGTGTACACGTGAAAATACCTAGGCAAACTCAAATAAATTCAAATAAACTTCAAATTTTAAAAAGGAGAGAATAAATGGATAGGGAGAAATTTTTGATGAATTTAGAAATTTGAATGAGCTAGATGAAGGGGACGGGCCTCCGAAATTTTTAATTCTAAGAAAATGAGAAAGAAAACTCTATTCACAAATTTCCCAAATTTTTGAAATTATTTTTCTGAAGAAAAATATATTTATGATGTCAGCAGAGAATTTATGGAATTATTTTGCAAAAGGAAAATCTAGTTTAGACATCATGCTGATGTCATCTCCACACGTGGTAGGTGACTTGGTGGCTTTGCTGACGTGGCTACCACGTGTCTGACACGTGGTGCTGACATGGCTAGTGGCTACCATGTGGCAGCCATGTGGACCTGTGCTATGAGGTGGCACGCTGCGTGGTTGCCATGTGAGCGTGCGGTCTGGCGTGACGCCCGTGTGTTAATCCGGACCGTCCGATCGGCAAACATAATATTCAGACCATCCGATCGGCAAGTGAACGTTCGGACTGCCTGAACGACAAGGGCTTTCAGATTGCCCGATCGGCAACGGACCATCCGATCGGCCAAGGAACATTCATACTAGTCTGAACAGCAAGAGGCGTTTAGATAGTCCGATTGGTAATGGACCGTCCGATCGACTGGGATCTTTTGGACCAGCCAGAATCGCCAAAGGGTGTTTGGGTCATCTGATTGGCAAGAGGGTCATTCAAACCATTCGATCAATCATGGGGGACGTTTGGACCAGTCTAAACGATCAAGGCAGGAGGTAGCACACGCTGGCGTGCAGTGTGGCGGCTCGGTGCTGAGGTCGGCTGCCATGTGGTCCCAGGTGGCGGCCACCTTAGTTGTGCTGTCTGACATGGACCTGCTGGCGAGGGGTGGCGCATGAAATCCAATGGTCATCGGTGCTTCGATGAGTGGTGGCAGCAAAACAGAGAGGGAGGGGCGGGGGTTTGCACTGGGCTATGTGAGCATTACCGAAAGGGCTTGGAGGGTGGCTGGCGACGAGGAAGACGGCGGGGATATTCCGTGCTCTGGTGAAAGTGAAACTCCGGCGACGCTCTTGCTCAGCGAAGGAGTGGACTTCGTTCGTTGGTGTGCGAGGAAGCTAATGGAGGTGTCGGTGCTCCTCAGGGGTGGTTGAAGCTGTGGGAATTGCTCTCCATGGCTCGGTCGATGAGTAGAGGGGGAGAGCTACGGCGCGGGAAGACTTGGGGCACGGGGAATGGAGAAGGAGGCGGGGAGGTGGTGGTGTGAGGAGTAGTGGAGCTGAGGAGGGGTATAAATAGGGGTGCGGAGGGGCGCACGGCGGAGAATTTCTCGCCAGAGTGTGGGGATGGCGGTGGTGATTACGAAGGGATTAGAGGAAGAGCGGACGCGAGATTAGGGTGATTTAGCGCGGAGACGGGGAGGTAATTGTGGGCTGCACGGGGATGGAGAGAGAGGAAAGAAGGTAGGGATTACGAGCGGAGATGGCGATAGCGATGGTGCCAAGGGGGCGGCGAAGCAGAAGGAAGAAGAGAGGAGGAAGAAGGGGAAGGGGAGGCTAGCGTGTAGGCCCTAGGTGGCGGAGAGAAGGGAAGAGAGAGGTGGGCGGGGAAGTGCCTGATGGGTGACCTGTGGAGGGCAAGGTGAATCTGGCAGTCGGGAGTAGGAGGGAGGAGAGAGAGAAAAGAAAAGAGAGGCGAACGGAAAAGATTGAGCCTGGGTGATGTGGGAAAAATCTGGCTGTCAACGTGGCGGCCAGAAAAAGGAAGGAATGAATTTAAAATCTAATTTTTAGATTTTAGAAAAGCTAAGAGCTTCAAATACCAAAAATAGCAAATAGATTCCAAAAAAATTCCAGAAATATTCACAAAAATTCCTGGAATTATTCCACACTTAATAAAAATATTTCCAACTTATTTTGGTGTCTAGTTTTTACTCTAAAAATACTTTTTAATCTTAAAATTTATTTTTAAATCATAAAAAACATAGAAAAAAGTCAAATAAATGCCACATAAGTTTAAATACTTAATTTGAAATAATATTTTTTTATAGAAATTCAAAATATCTATTATTTAATAATATATTGATATTTTTACTTAAATTACTTTTCAAAATAAGTTTTTTAAAGCAGAAAAATAGGCAATTCAATTTTTAAAATTTAAGGCAACCAAAACCAGTTGTTTTACGTTAAATTAAATTATTTTTTCTCTAACTTTTGGAAATAAATAGTTGTGGTGTTACAGAGGGGGATGACATAGACATAACGGCATTAGTGCGAACGAGGGAGCGTGCGAGGGGAGATGACATGGATAGAGCGACAATTATGCGAAAGACAAAGCGGAAAAGGAAAGATAGCAGTAACAGACCAACATACGTGCAAAGGACAGAGATCATGCATTGCAAAAGGTGCATAGCATCGCATATCACTAATTACGATTAAATTAACATAAATTGACATAGAAAATCTAGAGTACATAAAATTTCTAAAAAATCACATGATTAGGATGACTATGTTAGAAGGCTTGATATCAAATTTCATTATTTTTAGAGTTCGTTTACTATATGTAACAACTCTTACAAATATTAAAATCGTACGGATGTTTGAGCAACATTCACATTGAATAAAATTGTCAAAAAATTATACAATCAAGTACATTATGTCAGGAGGTTGCATGTAAAATTGTATAATTTTTTAAGTTCATTTACTATATTTAAAAATTTAAAAAATTAGTATATAAAAATTAAGATAGTTAATTAAGCCGGTTAATTAGCCAGCTTAATTACCTGCTATTTGGTGGCGAGGCAGTAGGCCTTGGCTGCCCGGTGGCTAGGCGACAGGTTGCCTATAGCCTAGTGGCCAGGCGACAGATTGCCTACAGTCCAGTGGCTAGGTGACATGTCACACGCGTCACCTCTACAGCGTCGTCGCCCGGCCACCGGGCGGCAAGAGCGCCATTTTTGCTAATGCGGCATGCCTATGGATATTTTTATAATTACAGGTTGCAACAGTGCCATATATGCCAAAAATTCTCCACTGGGCGCTTGTATTTGTTGCGGTTGATAGTTTTTGACTGTAGCTGATAGTTTTTAGCTAAAAATAAATAGTAGTGGCTGACTGAGTGATTTTAAGGAGGGCGCGAGCGGTGAAGAAAGTCCGGGAGAGATGCATATGTGAGACGGGAGCGAGAGGAGTGGGATTCGTGATGTGCCCGTGACCCTCTGTCTTATTCCCAAAGCGAGAGGAGTGGGGTACATGATATGTCTGTGACCCTCTATCTTATTCTCGGAGTGAGAGAAGTGGAGAAACAACTTTAAGAAGCCGGACGACCATGTTGGCTTCTAGTTTCTGTAACCAAAAGCTGGAAGCAAAAACCAATACGAGCAGGCTGTCACCCAACTTGTGAGACTTGAGAATCAAAATTTTAAGTTGAAGAGCTAAGTGTGGTAACCACACAAGTAAGGCTTAAAGAGCTATACTATAATACCAATACTATGTGCGAAACAGTAAGACACGCTAGGATGTGGATCGAACATCGATATGAGATTAAATCTAAGGGTTGTTCAATCTTTCATGGTGATAATTCTCAAATAAATATGTGGAGCATGAACAACAAGATGCAATTCACACTAGATAGATAAAACCCTCAACCCATATACACAACAATACGTGAACGAGAAGATAGAATCAATTGATCTAGCGGATAAAAATCGACACCATAGCCGAATCCTACTAGCTCGAAGAACCCTTAATGAATTTCTCAAGAACACACTCACGGCACATGGATACACCATAACAGCTAAAGATCAACACACACGGTGTCTTTAATTCATATTCTAAATTCTGAGTTATAATGGACGCACCCCGATAGCCATCTATAGGCAACACACAACACTAAAGCCATAAGGACGGACTCTTTCCAAACTCGCGACGGAAGAAAGGGAAAAGAACTTTTCTCTGATGCGCCATGTCCTGTCTCGGTCGCCCCTGGTGGACCCCATCCAAGGGCAGACAACGAAAGAAACGCTTGTATCCTTGGCCGAGTGGATCTGTTTCTTTCCTACGTGCTAGAGAGCACTCGGTTCCTGATCTCTTGGACAAAATAATCTCTTGCCTTTTCGATCTCTACCATCCGACATGCGTGCACCGCTCCTCTCCTGGCTTCACATCCTTCTATGGCCCCCGCTACCAGCACAAGTCCCATGCTTGCACGGCTTCTCACCCGCCGCACACGGCTGGACATGCACGCGCACATGTTTCTCTTCTAATCCATGCATCTCCGCGCTCCTCTTTTCTATGGCTAACATGCACACAATAGATATTAGGAACACAGAGAAAATTAACATAGGGTATTTGGGCCGCATCACGCTAAGTGCACGTCGATTAGTGTTCCGCTGATAATGTGTGCGACACAAGAACTCTAAACACCGCAAAGCCCGCGTTGCCGCCACCTCCTCTGACCACCTCGACCTTCTCCACCACTGCCAACCTCACTATCATGCTTCTGATGAGCCCTGATGCTTGAGCGTGGCTTTCCTTAGCTTCTGGTAGCTGTTAGCGCCATCGACATCTTAAGGCCGCGCTCAGTGTTTCATCGCAGCGTTCGTCGGTGGTTGTTTTGGGTACCGTAGCAGGTACTGTAGCTACAGTACCTGCTACAGTAAAAAATTTTCGTTTGATTTTTTTTCTCATGTTCCTTTGCATCGTCCGCTCTAGATTAGTGTGCCATTTTTATTTTTCAATTTTTTAAAATTTAATTATACTCAATAAACTAACTCAGCTACAGTGTTTTTTCAGCCAGCTACAATGTTTTTTCAGCAAAAGCCAAAAGTCATCGCTATTCCGATCACCCCCTAAATGTAGCTAGCGTCGCCGTCTCTTGTCGTGGTCACTATTCTAGTAACCATTGGTCCTCGTGCCACCGCCATTAGAACTGCACTAAACCCTGAAGCTATTCCAGTCTTCCTCCGCCCCGCTCTTTCGTCATCATTGTCGTCTGGCAGACTTCGCCACCACCTCTCACATTCGTGAGCTCACCTCCGACCACATCTACATCTACTATCACCACCGATGGACTCTTTGTGAGCCCCTCTACTCATCCCTAACCTTGCCATAGACTCAAGCTAAATTCATGGATCGGTCCATAGACCATGGGCTCACCTGTCAGCCGCTCTGTTTTAATTTAAAAACTTACTGATGACACAATAAATCTCGGTTTTACTTTAGAAAGAAAAATAAAATCAAAATAAGAAACCCTAGCACACTATATTCTCTCTTCTTTTTCTCATATTTTCTCTCTTGAAAAAACTCCGATTGCAGTGATTTTTGTCCCTAATTTTTTTTAAAATCATGAAATTTCTTACTGAACAAAAATCCCAAATTTTGGAGCTTGTTTGAATTGTATTTGATATTTATGTTTTATGGCTTTCCCACTTAGATACCAAAGTGCCAGCAATGTGCGAACTTGATTCCAAGCAAGACAAGTACCATCCTTTGATTATGTTAATCCCGTTTTTCAAATATTGTATACTTTATTTGCTCAAACTTGAAAGACCACATAGATGGTTTAATATATGTTTGTGATGAACAACTGACACTTGGTTGAGTTGAATTTAAATTTTACAAAAGTTTTAGAAAATTCCTACTTTAGAGTTGCTGTCTGTTAAGGACGACCTGATCGGCTGGGGTTGGAGGTCTGTCTGCAGGTTTGGTGTGATCGGGCCCTATGTGGTAGTCGGACCGCTGGCGCGGTGTGATGGGATTCTAGTTGACGGCTACTTTTTTCCATAGAGTGTGTTTTGGAATTGGGCACGTGCGATTAGATTGACTGTTGTTGGTGGTTGGACCGGAATCATGTTAGGTGGTGTGACCGGCATTGAAGATGCCATCACACCGGTGGACCGGTCAAATTAGCTATTGGTTGGCGGTTTTGATTGGTGTGGTCCAACAACCCTGGGGAGAGCGATCAGACCAGTGGGTGAGGCCAAAGAATAGTAAAAATAGTTTTTGAGTTGGTTGATTGTGTTGTATTGCATGATGTATATTTTGACTAACGTGAGTTAAGTGTGTGGAACTTATACTTGAGATGGTTGTTTGGTCTTTGGATGTGCAGGTGCTTGGGAGAACGTTAGCAGTCAACAACAATGGCCTGAGACTAGATGGGGGAGCTGTCATGTAAGTCCGGGTGAGACTACATGGCTCAAGTAGGAAGCATAGAGAAGACAAGGATCATGAAGATAAGGTGAGTTGATGTATATGATGTGCTAAGTGATGAGGCCGATGAATGTAGAGACGGTTCGGGGATATTGGATGAGTGAAAATGTGACAATGAATCATTGGGCATTGTGGGCTACATGTCAAAGCATGTGGAGATGCTTTGAGGTGAATGTGAAGACAAACTCAAGGAAAGGTGCCCGAAAGATTTGTCGATGGTGTTCTAGTAGTTGGCCAAATACCGGATTGGTGTCTTCATCAAAGCTGCAATGTGGGGAGGGACAAATTAGATGTGGTTTGGGTTAAGGAGGGCTAGAATTATCAAGTGAATCAATTGCTAAAGGGTTAGCGGGTTGAGTATTGTAAATGCTTTAAGAAGCATACGTGAGTATGTAAAATCCGTGTTAGTGGGGTTGATGGATTTCTTCGGTATCTTAATGGGTTGGATGTATTAGGGTTATTGTTGATTGTCAAAGGGGAGGAGAGGAGGTGGTAGAACCAAGGATTCTAGAATTTAGGTTTTATTCTACCACCCTGTCTCCTTCCATGGTCGTGAGATAGAAAACTTGAGAGAGAAAAGAGTGGTTCTTTGGCTATACCTTGTAATCATCTATAAGCATGTAAACTTCATCCTCCACTAGAAATAGTTAAAGCGTTATCTCAATCATGTTTGTTTTCACATTCTTACTTGGTTTTGCTTGTTTTTTATCTAGATTTGTGATTTCGTATTCGTGCGAGTTCTTGCCCGATCTCTTACTTCAATTATATTGCTAGGATATGTGAGAATAGATATGAAAGGCATCATATCTTAGATCATCATGAGTAAGAAATAATTTGAGTTTGAGCGTTTTTGGTGATCTTATGATCTAGATTCGATTCTCTTCAATTTAGTGAACTCAAGCCGAAGAACCATGTGGTTCTTGATTGGTTTATATTCCTAATACCTTAAAAAAGTCTCATGCAAAATTTAAAAACATTTGGATGAGAGTTGAATCTTCAGATTTGACTTTTATTCTGAGAAGCTTTCAAGTCTAGGAAACAGGCGACTAGCCAGACATACCTTGGACCTACCGTCAAACCAGCCCCATCTATTCGACTAACCTTGTGTTGATTTTGTTAGCTTAGGTCAACCAAGTGCACCAAGGACTTCCAAGTTTCTAGCCTTGTTTTGGTGGTTCATCTCATACTTTAGTCTTCAAGTTTTCAGACATCATGAGCAGGGAGTTTGAGATGAGCATGATGGAGGAGTTGACCTATTTTCTTGGATTCCAAATCAAGTAGACGAAGTAAGGTACATTTGTGCATCTAGCTAAGTAGACCAAGGACCTACTTTGATGCTTCGACATAAGGAGTAGTAGGCCAATCTCCACATCGATGGCTTCTATGTCAAGTTTGGATCTAGATGAGGATAGTGAGCCTATTGATTTGGAGGAATTCCTCGGCATAATCGGCTCCCTCCTCTACCTCACAGTGTCGAGGCTAATTCCTTAGCATGATCGACTCCCTTCTCTACCTCACAGTGTCAAGGCTGGGCAAACACTTCTCAATATGTCTGTGCACTTGATTTCAAGCTTCCCATTTTCAGGTACCTCCATTCACCCTTGAGTTCAGACTTTGGTATTCTTCTTCCTCCTACATCTACTTTGGTATTCTTCTTCCTCCTGCATCATCTTTATGCTTTCTCAGACGTAGATTTTGGGGTTGTAGGATAGATAGGAAGAGTACCTCGGATACCTGTCATTTCTTGGATACATCTCTTGTCTCTTGGTCTTCTAGGAAATAGTATTCTATTGCACAGTCCACATCTGAGGCTCAGTATGTAGTTGCTACCAATAGTTGCTCTCAGATTCTTTGAATCTCATCTACTCTCAGGGATTTTGAGTTAGATTTAGATAATGTTTCACTTTTCTGTGATAACATTGGTGCAGTTAATATATCTAAGAGCACAATGCAGTATTCTAGGACTAAGTACATAAACATCAGGTATCATTTCCTTATAGACTATGTGGTGAGGGGGATGTTGTCCTCCACTTTGTTGAGTTTGAATTTTAGGTTGTTGATATTTCACAAAACCATTGGATTATTCCCATTTTGCCTTATTGCAGGGAGAGTTGGGGTTATTCATTCTATGGGACTGATTTGAGGGAGAGTTTACTTTATTTGCATGTATGTGTAATATATTGCATATTTATATTCAATTCTTGGGTTATAATATAATCTGAAGCTTTGTCTATTATCCATGCTCATTCTCTTATCCAGTCATGCATGCTTTGCTGAGATTTCTTTATCATGTGCTTACATGTGTAGTTTTAGTTTGTGCCATGACTAGTTCACTTAAAAACTACTCAACTTGAACATAAAGTTGACGGCAAGACTTGGGTTGAGTTTCTAGGGTCCTAGTGGTGCTAATGGCAGAGGCAATTGAGAAATAATGGAGGTATAAGGCGAGTGGGAGTTTTGGGCTCACCGTTGATCAAAGAGGGTGGTGACGGGAATCTAGCTAGAATTGGGAAAGGTGAGGGTAGTGGTTGCCAATGTGGGTTAGAAGAGGGCATGGCGCGACTTTTATAGCCCTTGGGAGGTGGTAGGAGTAGTAGAGGCTTCGCTCTGGAGGTGGCGTGTGGCCGATGGGGGAGGGCATGAGAGGTCTCGGTGGTGGTTGGCAGTCGCAGGGGTGAGGTCAGCGAGTGGCGTGGCACCTCGGTTTTAGAGCTTCCTCAAACGATGGGTTGCGGCGGTCAAGAATAGCAGGTGTGACTTAACAACTGTGAGAACCCGCTTGGTGGCGGCGGTGAATTCAGTCCCTGCTGCTCCATCGTGCAGTCAAGACTAATGGGTGGTGTCAGGCATGGCAGTCAAGGGAACGACCTTGCAAGGTGGCAATGGAGACGGCGAATGGGGAAGAGCCGAGTGTCAGAGAGGGAACAGGGGAGGAAACAGACTTCAGGAGTGCGCCAGTGGCTAGAGGGATTTTTTTGAATTGGGTAAGAAATCAAATTTGGCCAAAATTCAAGAAAATTCAAAATTTTGAAAATTTTTGGTTTGTTACACGTGCCTTATTAAACCCTTAATTTACAGATTATTCATAGTAAGCCAGTCCGAGTTAAGAGCATTGCTGCTTATGTTTATTAGGTTGATTTGATATTCTGGATCAGAAAAGCTACAAAACCATAGTTGTAAATTTTTTTTGCATAAATCCTTGCAGGTTTTTATTTATATGCATTGTGACGTATTTTTTTTTTCATAATTCAAGACACAAAGTTTGATAGCATGCGTGCCACATGAGCAAGTATTAAGGACCAGAGGTAAATTTTACTATTATATTAATCAAGGGTTCTTAGTGTACACAACAATATGTTTGTCACTCTAAAAGTTTAAGTAGTGAACTGAAAATTTTAATTTAACATTGGATTTAAACTATACTTACAAGATGTCCTATTTCTTTTGAGGTTAACATTGACTGTCATGAAATAATAAGAATATGTTTACAAGCAAACAACGACAGTGAAGTTGGTAGTATTACACAATCAGGTTTATTATGGAATTTGATCTAAACCGATATGTCCTCATAAGGTAATGCACTTCCAGAAACAAGACAAATGCAATGTTTTCCTGTATGGTAATTGTAATTCTATGCATCATAAGACTATTCACTTTCAGAAAAAAAATATAGTGTGTACTGATAAATTAAAGTAAATTCTTTGAGGAATACTAAAAGTGTACCTAAAAATGAAATGAGAAGAAACTAATACAGATAGACATCATACCCATTTATCACTTATATGGGAGCATCTTGCTGAAGATTTTGAAACTATCCTGACATTCTTTGAATATGACTATAGCCGTTCTCTGGGAAAACCAAAATTAATTATATTTATCCTCTCTGTTTTTACCTTCTTTGCAATTTGATCTCATATATAGTTTGCAATTTATATCAGCCCGATCTGCATCTAACGGAATCAATCAAACTTACTAACAATCTTACTCTGGGGAAATCAAATGTCTGGATTGACTGCTGTTCTGGAATACCCCCGCCGTTCACTCATCAGTCATCATATCCCTGTTGTTGGCTGCCTGTCAGTGGACCGAACAAAATCAAGGCAATCTACAAAAAAACAAGACAATATGACAGACCATTGTGATTTATCCCGTGCATTTCACCCAAGCAACAAACTACATATGTAAATGTAAAAATTGTTCACTTGTTCCCTGTGATGTTTTTTTTTCACCCTTATCTGTCCAATGGCAAGAAAATCTTGGAGACAAACATATAAAAAATAGACATTTCTAAAAAAAGAGAGGAAAACATCAAGACTATACCTTAACCTGACTGAGTACATTTGATTTAATTAGGCTTGGAGACACACCCAGATTTTCTTCGGTCCATGTACAATCGATTCACTAATTAGTTGTACATAGCCATCATCCTTCAGAGAGGAGACTTGGTTACATTAAACTCCAAATTAACATGCAGTTCAGGTTCTTGCAGAAAAGCACTCAAAAGAAAGTAAATAGTGTTTACTTCGAGATTGAAACATATATGCATCGAGACTCGAGAGCTTTATCTGCAGACTTGGAAATGGACTTGCGATTGATAGTTCATGACCTCTGAGTTCTAGCATGCTAATGATCCAACACTTTCTTGCCTTGAGCAATGAAGTAGATTGATGGAGTGTCCTTAAGAAAGGACAGTCTACTAATCTCGCCACAAACATGATGATAGATTTGTGGTTCTTGTGGTGACACATCTACATATGTGAATTCACATATCGTCAAGTACTAGTTGACAAACAGTGGCACTGAAAGGAGCAGCAGAAAGCAGACTAAAGATACACTGCATGCTGTGCTAGCTGCAAACACAAAGTAACAAAAAGATGGACTAGGATTGTAACATGCAGTTCAGACAGAGATTATATCTCCAATTTTCCAGACTCTCTCTCTCTCTCTCTAGACTAGTGTAACACGCACCATGGTGCCCAGACATCTAAATCAATACTGGTTAATGCGTTTTGAGATTTACGACGTATAACGTGGGTATCTTCACATATCTATAAAAATATATTTGAGATATCAAACTCTAAAAAAAATTAAATTCAACTTCAGTTTAACTAGTTTGAGCTAACTTCATGGTATATAGGCCACTATAATCATGTTAAATTTAAAAGTAGTTCAAACTAGTTTATACTAAGTTCAAAACTTACTTACCATACATATATCAAGAGTATAAAATATTTTCATATCCATATTCTAAAAATTTTTGCGGTTCTTGATATGGGTGGCTAGACACCCAAGTCTTGTATTTACCTATATATGTACACACCGTACGATGATGGCGTTGGAACAAACTAAAGAAGGAAACTAACCAAAATGTTAAAGTACGACTGGATGCCTGATCATAGACATGGATCTGATCGAAGCTCCAGTACTGATTAACTGCAAAAACTCGATCTCCATGGGTGTTTGCATCAAGAAGCTAAGAGAAGAAGAGAGAGGGTACAGCCTTGATCATATTCGCAGAAGAGATCGAGATCGAGATGTAAGGCTGTACTCTCTCTCTTCTCCCTTTAGCCTTGATGAGTTCAACTCTCTCTTCCATCTTACCGACAACTACTATACGCGTTTCTCTCTCCCTCTTATCTCTATCTCCCTGCCCCTGTGGTAGCACTGAGGCTTGTCTCGCTCTTAGTTCCTTCCGCCACTTTATATAGATGCGCAGTCGCACACATGCCATTAGCCAACGACAGAAAATAATTCACCATGGGGTGTGCAAGTTGAAACCTTCCGGTGACATCGATAACGTAGGCCATCCCATATAGCCTCCTGTGTGTTCACAGCCATCCAATATGGGTTAGCTTGTCAAGTACCACTGTTTCTGCTTTAATTTTGAGTGAGGTTCATGCACTTCAGATTTTTTTTGTCCTTGTGCTAAACTCTACGACCTAATCAGCCCAAGCCATCAAAAAAATAAGTTGTATACAAGTCCTTTAACAAAAGGATCAACAAGGGTAATATATAGTTCAAAGTCATGCACATGGCACATTAGTTCAATCATTCCTCTGCGTTTTGGTAGGGTTATAAGCTGTTGGTGATCGAGATATGCCCTAGAGACAATCATAGAGATGATTTTATTTATTATGTTCATGATTTATTGGATAATTTATCTTGTTCCTTGAATAACATCGTCAATATTTATTATCAAGTGTGTGACTTGATTGTGAAACTCTATATTGCTGCGATGATTATTCTTAGATGATCCCTAGTTAAACATATGAGGACACATATTAATAGACTAGCATATGTATTGGTTGATGACCATATTTCACGGGTCATAGATATAAAGATATTAAACCAATAATATGGACACATATTAGCAAACATGGGGTTGGATCGACCCACCATGAAACACTGCAAGAATGTTGCATTCTTACCATCATCAGTTGGTTTCATTCACAATGCGTATGCTATGTCCTTAAGACTTGAGATCGTCGCACGTACTCAAGATGCATAATGACTAACTTAGGGGTTGCCAAACACTACTCCGTAACAGGGTAGTTATAAAGGTAACTTCCGGGTTTTGTCATGATGTGTGCATTGAGGCATGGTCGATCAAGATAGGATTTGCCCCTCCAAGCAACAGGAGAGATATCTCTAGGCCTCTCGAGTGATTGGATTCCAGAAATGTATGGCCATGCTATTCACGGTTAAAGAGTTAACCGTAGTCGGGAATTCAAGTCACGTAATCGAGAAATAGTGGTTGAGCTAACCAAACAAGGATGACACGTACTCGCCTTGAGTTTAACCGATATCGTGAGGCAAAGGGAAATGCATGAGTTTTGTTTGAGGTTCGTCCGATATGATCTTTGCATATACTTGGGAGTCGGCATGTCTTGCTAAGGGGTCGCTGCCGATTAGTGGATGAGTAGGAGTACTCGGGCTATGTCTAAGTGTATGTGAACATATAGGGTCGCACACTTAAAGGGCTGGGACTTAATTCGGATAGTGATCCGAATTCATATGGGCCATGAGTTCCTAATGGGCCTCTAGTTCGAGACCCATTATGATGGATGCCTATAAATAGTGGGGAGGTGGCATAGGGTGGGTGTGAGAATTCGGAATTCTCGAAACCCTAGTTGCCACACCTTCCTCATCTAATACCGCGCAGCCGGCGCTAGCACTCCGGCGCGTGGTGTTCCTGCCCTATACGTGTGGATACCTTGGAGGTGTTGATGCGAAGCTTCAACACTAGGACGATCCGCAACTTGTGACGATCACAAGGACCTGAAGGAGGAAACGTTCTGCTAGAATGACTACAATTGCATCAACGCGCCACATCGACTCTATTTTCGCTACGAGTCTGCACGTCTAGTGGTAATCCCGTGATCTATTACTAGAGGAGGTCCCTTTTACGCGGTAGAATTTTTGAAATTTTGCTTGCATAGCCTACCCGTAGATCATCAGTGGTATCAGAGCCATCCCATCTAGTATTAGATTCGGATTAGATGCATATTGTGATATGTGGGAATCGTAGATGTGATCTATCTTTGTTTCTGTGATCGTTCTATATGATAGATTGATTTTGGTGATGGTCGATATGATCGTCCATGCGAGGTGGTGTATAGATGTGTTCATAATCGCTATTCTATGATCGTGTTTCATGGTCAAATCACAACTTGCCTCTACCGGTCGGATTTCCGCCATCGGGGCAGACAGTGATATGTAAATCCATGGAGCACGTGAAGATGATCGCTTTCTGTGATCGTGTTTCATGGTCGAATCACGACTTGCCTCCACCGGTCAGATTTCCGCTATCGGGGCAGACAGTGATACGTAAATCCATGGAACACGCGAAAATCAATTTTGATTGATCGAATCAGAGTTGCGATCTAATAGGGTTAATGTGATTAATCCAATGCGATTTATATGGACGGAACAGTAGATTGGATCTACATAGTCCCAAAAATTTCGAAAGTGGAACCGCCGAACAGGACCTTTGTGACTAGAATAATAACTTGGCATATTAGATAGAATACGATTCTATGCATATTTACTTTGCAGGGATTGTTGTGAAATAGTATGGCCCATTATGCATGTGAATGATGTATGAGATGCATATATGTATGTAATAATCATGGCCTGCGAGTCATAATTATTGCAGCCCAAGGCTGTTTATATTTGTATAATGACCTGCGTGTCGACTTGTGTTGCTTCTTCACTCCTTGTAAACTTTACTAGTATGCCATATGGTAATAGCTTAGTGGGAGTGCTTGGAGGTTTTGGCCACTTGGAGACATGGTGAACAGGAAGCACGGCGATAGAGATCACCATGTGAAAGGGCCATATTATATCACGATGCAATGTGATTGTTTTGTGAATGGCTTTATTTTTCTGTTCATTTATTTCTATGCATGTTATTTAATTGCTCCAAATGCTTTTAACATAGTAGAAATAAAATTCTCTCACATAATATTAAGCTAAATTGATGCCCTCACAATTAGCTGCACCATCTAAAGCCATGTATATTAATGGTAGGTCTTGCTAAAGCAGAGTGCCATTAATTCTCCTTGACTAGATGGGTTTGTGTCGGACACTCACGCGCAAAGTATTAGTTTAACTTGACAAGGTCATCATAACGGTTATGGACCTTGGGGCATAAGGTTGGGTGCCAGAACATAGAGATGTTGCCCAACAATAAGAGTTATATAGAGATATAATTAGCAAAGGGTTGCTTACCAAATTCACCTATCCTCTAGCAGTGATGCCAAAGCTCACTAGTAGATAAGTTGATTGTGGATCTTGAATCACTAAATGTCATAAGAGAGAGATGGTATTTAGTGGGAGTATTTTTATTAAATTGTTTAATAGAAGTTACTTTTCTTGAACATATATCTTAGTTTTGCATATTTTGTGTTGTAGATCATAGCATCAACTGTTGCACCTACTTCTAGTTTTGCTTTACGTTCGATACTTGATAAGGAAAAACTGAATGGAACAAACTTTGCGGATTGGTCCCGCAACCTAAGAATCGTTTTTAGGCAAGATAAAAAGGAACATGTTCTAGAGCAACCGATTCCAGAAGTGCCTGATGAAAATGCTACTGCTGCTCTTAAAAATGCCTATAGAAAGGCATGTGATGAGTCCCTTGATGTTAGCTGTCTCATACTTGCTACCATGAACTCAGACCTTCAGAAGCAGTTTGAGAATATAGAGGCTTACGATATGATCGTAGCACTCAAAGGCATGTTTGAGACACAAGCAAGAACTGAGAGATATGAGATCTCAAAGAAATTGTTTGAAAGTAAGCTAGCTGAGGGTAGTCCGGTGAGCCTTCATGTGATCAAGATGGTTGGTTACACACGAAGCTTGGAAAAACTTGGTTTTCCCCTTAGCCAAGAGTTGGCTACTGACTTGATTCTTGCATCGCTTCCTGCAAGCTTTGGGCAGGTCATTCTGAATTTTCATATGAATGGCTTAGACAAGAATCTCACCGAGTTGCATATGATGCTCAAGACCGCAGAAGATAGCATTAAGAAATGCAACAATCATGTGATGATGGTGCAAAAGACTACCAACTTCAAAAACAAGAAATCTAAAACCTTGGGCAAAAGAAAGAGTATGGGTAAAACTCAAGATGAGATCTCGAGTGTCAAATCTAAGCTTCAGAAGCTTAAGATTGGCGCTGCACCTGATACTATTTACTACCATTGCCAAGGCACTGGACATTGGAAGAGAAACTGTAAGAAGTACTTGGCAGAACTAGAAAAGAGGAAGGGAAGTAAGACTTCAACTTCAGGTATAAATGTTATAGAAATTAATCTTGCTACTTCTCATGTTGGTTCTTGGGTATTTGATACCGGATCGGTTGCTCATATTTGCAATTCGATGCAGGGGCTGATAAGGAGTAGGAGCTTAGCAAGAGGCAAAGTTGATCTTCGCGTCGGCAATGGAGCAAGAGTTGCTGCGTTGGCTGTTGACACTTTACCATTATGTTTACCTTCAGGATTAGTTTTGGAATTAAATAATTGTTATTGTGTTCCTACCTTAAGCAAAAATATTATTTCTGCTTCATGTTTGGGAGCAGAAGGTTATGAGTTCAGAATAAAGAACAATTGTTGTTCAATTTATTTGAATGATATGCTTTATGGTAATGCTCCATTGTTGAATGGATTGTATGTTTTAAATCTTGAGGATGTGCCTGTCTATAACATTAATGCTAAGAGGCTTCGACCTAATGATTTGAATCCCACTTATATCTGGCATTGTCGTTTGGATCACATAAATGAGAATCGCATGGTGAAACTCCATAAAGATGGTCTACTGAACTCATTTAATTTTGAATCATTTGAAACATGTGAGTCTTGTTTACTTGGCAAAATGACTAAGGCGCCTTTCACTGGTATAGGTGAAAGGGCAAATGATTCATTGGCCTTAATACATTCAGATGTATGTGGACCAATGAGCTCAACGGCCAGAAGTGGTTTTCAGTACTTCATAACTTTTACCGATGACTTTAGTAGATATGGTTACATCTATCTAATAAGGCATAAGTCTGAATCCTTTGAAAAGTTCAAAGAATTTCAGAACGAAATACAAAATCAACTTAGCAAGACAATTAAAGCCCTACGATCAGATCGTGTAGGTGAATATTTGAGCCATGAGTTTGGTGATCATCTAAAATAATGTGGAATTGTTCCACAGCTAACTCCGCCGGGAACGCCTCAATGGAATGGGGTGTCTAAACGACGGAATCGGACCTTGTTAGACATGGTTCGGTCTATGATGAGCCAATTTGATCTGCCATTGTCTTTTTGGGGTTATGCTCTAGAAACTGCCGCTTTCACTTTAAATAGAGTACCATCTAAATCTGTGGATAAGACATCATATGAGATGTGGACTGGGAAGAGTCCTAGTTTGTCTTTTCTCAAAATATGGGGATGTATAGTATATGTAAAACGTTTGACGTCTGACAAGCTCACACCTAAATCAGATAAATGCTTCTTCGTGGGGTATCCTAAGGAAACAAAAGGATATTACTTTTATAAAAGGGATGAGAATAAAGTGTTTGTTGCCCGAAATGATATCTTTTTGGAGAAAGAGTTTATCTCAAAAGGAGTTAGTGGGAGCGCGGCTAGACTCGAAGAAATTCGAGAGCCATCAGAAAATGTTTCAACTCCTACTGAACCTCCACAGAGTGAACAAGAAGTTGTACAACCTGTGGAAGAGGCACCAGCCCCACGTAGGTCCGAAAGGCCACGTCAATTGCCGATAAGGTATCGACATGATATTTTATTATTAGACAATGATGAGCCTAAAACTTATGAGGAAGCAATGATGGACTCAGACTCTGAGAAATGGCTTGGAGCCATGAGATCTGAAATTCAATCCATGCATGATAATCAAGTTTGGAACTTAGTTGATCTACCTGATGGTGTAAAAACCATTGAATGCAAGTGGGTTTTTAAGAAAAAGATAGACATGGATGGAAATGTTCATATCCATAAGGCACGATTGGTGGCGAAGGGTTTCAAACAAATTCAAGGTGTTGATTATGATGAAACCTTCTCGCCCGTCGCTATGCTTAAGTCTGTCTGGATCATTCTAGCTATTGCTGCATATTTTGATTATGAGATATGGCAGATGGATGTCAAAACGGCTTTCCTAAATGGAAACCTAAGTGAGGATGTGTACATGACACAACCTGAGGGTTTTGTTGATCTCCAAAATGCTAGAAAAGTATGCAAACTTCAGAGATCTATCTATGGATTGAAGCAAGCATCTCGGAGTTGGAATAAACGTTTTGATGAAGAGATCAAAACGTTTGGTTTCATCAAGAACAAAGAAGAACCTTGTGTTTACATGAAGGTTAGTGGGAGCGCACTCGTAATCCTAATCTTATATGTAGATGATATATTATTGATTGGGAATGACATTCCTATGCTGGAATCTGTTAAGGTCTCATTGAAAAATAGTTTCTCTATGAAGGACCTAGGAAAGGCAACATACATCTTAGGGATAAGGATCTATAGAGATAGATCGAGAAGGCTGATTGGATTAAGCCAAAGTACTTATATTGACAAGGTGTTGAAATGGTTCAGCATGCAGGATGCCAAGAAAGGGTTCTTGCCTATGTCACATGGCATAAGTCTTAGCAAGAATCAGTGTCCTTCGACAACTGAAGAGCGAGACCGTATGAATAGTATTCCATATGCTTCAGCTATTGGATCTATTATGTACACCGTAATATGTACTCAACCCGATGTATCGTATGCTCTAAGTGTTACAAGCAGATACCAAGCTGATCCCGGTGAAGATCACTGGACAGCTGTGAAAAACATTCTTAAGTATTTAAGAACTAAAGATGTATTACTAGTTTATGGCGGTGATGAAGAGCTCGTTGTAAATGGTTACACCGATGCAAGCTTCCAAACCGACAAAGATGATTATCGTTCGCAATCTGGTTTTGTTTTCATTTTAAATGGAGGAACAGTGAGCTGGAAAAGTTTCAAGCAAGAGACGGTTGCTGATTCTACAACGGAGGCCGAGTACATTGCGGCTTCTGAAGCTGCGAAGGAAGGTGTTTGGATAAGGAATTTTATTTCTGAGTTGGGTATGGTCTCAAGTGCCTTGAGCCCAATGGATCTCTATTGTGATAATAATGGAGCCATTGCGTAGGCTAAGGAGCCTAGATCCCATCAAAAGTCCAAGCATATACTCAGGCGCTATCACCTTATTTGCGATATTGTGGATAGAGGAGATGTAAAGATATGCAAGGTACACATAGATTTAAATGTTGCTGATCCATTGACAAAACCTCTCACACAGCAAAAGCACGAGATGCACACAAGAGCTATTGGTATTAGATACCTAAATGATTAACTCTAGTGCAAGTGGGAGATTGATGGAGATATACCCTAGAGACAATCATAGAGATGATTCTGTTTATTATGTTCATGATTTATTGGATAATTTATCTTGTTCCTTGAATAACATCGTCAATATTTATTATCAAGTGTGTGACTTGATTGTGAAACTATATATTGCTGCGATGATTATTCTTAGATGATCCCTAGTCAAATATATGAGGACACATATTAATAGACTAGCATATGTATTGGTTGATGACCATGTTTCACGGGTCATAGATATAAAGATATTAAACCAATAATATGGACATATGTTAGCAAACATGGGGTTGGATCGACCCACCATGAAACACTGCGAGAATGTTGCATTCTTACCGTCATCAGTTGGTTTCATTCACAATGCGTATGCTATGTCCTTAAGACTTGAGATCGTCGCACGTACTCAAGATGCATAATGACTAACTTTGGGGTTGCCAAACACTACTCCGTAACAGGGTAGTTATAAAGGTAACTTCCGGGTTTTGTCATGATGTGTGCATTGAGGCATGGTCGATCAAGATAGGATTTGCCCCTCCAAGCAACAGGAGAGATATCTCTAGGCCTCTCGAGTGATTGGATTCCAGAAATGTATGGCCATGCTATTCACGGTTAAAGAGTTAACCGTAGTCGGGAATTCAAGTCACGTAATCGAGAAAGAGTGGTTGAGCTAACCAAACAAGGATGACACGTACTCGCCTTGAGTTTAACCGATATCGTGAGGCAAAGGGAAATGCATGAGTTTTGTTTGAGGTTTGTCCGATATGATCTTTGCATATACTTGGGAGTCGGCATGTCTTGCTAAGGGGCCGCTGCCGATTAGTGGATGAGTAGGAGTACTCGGGCTATGTCTAAGTGTATGTGAACATATAGGGTCGCACACTTAAAGGGCTGGAACTTAATTCGGATAGTGATCTGAATTCTTATGGGCCATGAGTTCCTAATGGGCCTCTAGTTCAAGATCCATTATGTTGGATGCCTATAAATAGTGGGGAGATGGCATAGGGTGGGTGTGAGAATTCGGAATTCCCGAAACCCTAGTTGCCACACCTTCCTCATCTAATACCGCGCAGCCGGCGCTAGCACTCCGGCGCGTGGTGTTCCTGCCCCGTACGTGTGGATACCTTGGAGGTGTTAATGCGAAGCTTCAACACTAGGATGATCCGCAACTTGTGACGATCACAAGGACCTGAAGGAGAAAACGTTCTGCTAGAACGACTACAATTGCATCAACACGCCACATCGACTCTACTTCCGTTACGAGTCTGCGCGTCTAGTGGTAATCCCGTGATCTATTACTAGAGGAGGTCCCTTTTACGCGGTAGAATTTTTGAAATTTTGCTTACATAGCCTACCCGTAGATCATCAGTTGGCATTAAGCCAATAAAGACTCTACGCAAACACGAATACACAGCACACACAAACAATATAGTAACACACAACCGGCTACGAGAATACATGAATATTTTGCGTCGCGCAAACTCTGTGACTTTTCTGTTTTTTTTTCTCCTATTTATACACAAAGAAGGGAATCGAATACACGGAAAGAAAATGAATATATGGTAAGCCATAATCCGGCCAACACATACATGGGAAGTTGGGACCGAATAAAGCCTTCTACCATCACGCCGTGATCTCCTACGATCACGCCATGATCTCCTACCATTAACACAACGATACGTCACGATCCGGGAGACTCACGGCCAAAACATGACGCCTACTAGTTAGGCCCCGACGTGTCTCAGGCCAGATCAAAAAAAAAAAAAAAACACATGCACGTCACACATGCACACAACGTGCATGTCTAAACGAACATAAGCAAGGACAAGGTTAGTTCAACATAAGCAAGGACTAAAGAAACCGACCACCAAAAAAATACCAAACCCTCGACGGTACCGATTACCTGTGGTAATTGGTTTTCTACTGAAAGGTTTCAATCATCAAATGTAAACTTGAAATTTTAATCTGGTCGGTTCTCAGCTGGTTATCGCCCGGTTTGACGCAGTTAATCTCAATTCAAAAATTCCTCTCAGTTTTCTCGCCATTTTCTTAGAATTTCTATAATTTTTTTACACCAGCCAACATACATACACTACTAGAAAACGTATAATTCCTCACGGTTCCAAACCATCAGCAAAATACAAAACCCCGTCAGGTTATATTTCCCTGACGGGTTCCCGTCAGGCAAAACCCCTCAGGGTTGGCTGGTGAGGGAAATTAAATTTAGCTGACGGTTACCCGTCAGGGAAATTTAACCTGACGGTTTTACTCGTCAGGAAAATTAAACCTGACGGGTATTAACCGACCGTGAGGAAAATTGATTTAACCTGACGGGTATTAACCGACCGTGTGGAAAATTGATTTAACCTGACGGGTACTAACCGACCGTGAGGAAAATTGATTTAACCTGACGGTACTAACCGTGAGGAAAATTGACACAAACTAACAAAAAAAATTATAACAGATTTGTTCATATCAACATTGCACATTGATAATAGCTCTAACATTGCATATAAACATTGCATATTGACTTAAACAAAGGACAATATGTAAACCTGCATATCAAATAATAGCTCTAACATTGCACAAACAGAACTGCTGCTAACATCGCACCCAAAATACATTGACATCAATTTCTAATAGTGGACTAGTTTTATACATCAAAACAGAACTGCTACTAGCTGCTGACGAAGCCCCAACTGAAGACATAACAAAGAAAGGAAATTTGATCTCACACCTGTAAGGCCAGGGAAATACCTGAATGTTAGGAGCAAAACCACCTTCATCACCAACATTGGTGGCATCCTGACCATACTTCTTCTTGATAACAGACTGCAGGATAACAAAAGTATGTGTCTAATTTTTGCTAGGATAACACCCATCTTCATAGCCTCCTTGAATGATGAGGCTCCAGTAGGAAGAATCATGAACTCCTTCATATATATGTAGAGGGCATAAATAACATTCGCCTCAATCACAGCAAGATATATGCAAAAATCTTAATTCAGAGCATTGCACGCATAGCAAGCTTGTTTCCAACATGAGATCCACCATTAATGACATTGAATGCGAGCACAGGCAAAACTAATTGCTTGTTGCCGCAAGGTTAGCAATGTGCTGCAATGAAGAACATATTCAAATTAGTAAGAGACCAAATAGTTCAAAGCGAATTAATGAAGAAAGTTCACATAGCAAGTTGCTACACAGTACAATGGAATCTTCTTGATGATAGCTCGAGCTTTGCAAACAGCAAGTGAAATAGCCAGGATTGCATTAGCACCAAGCTAACTGTATAAAATAAAAAAATCGTACTGTTAGACAGAAATCTGCAAATGAAACATCAGCATTTTTATTAGGAAAAAGTCCACTTGCCAGACAATGCACTAACAGCAATCATCACTGGCCAGAAGCATGCACATCATCAATATTCACTTGTGGGCATTGTAGACCTCTATGAAGACCTCGCAATATTCACAGTTCCATATACTTCCTTGGAACCATATCTAACCATTTGGAAAACCCCTAGGAAGAAAACAAAATTTAATGAAATATCCAATGGTAATGAAGTATCTAATACACTATGTCTTGTACACAAACAAAAACTTATACCTTTGCAGCCTCTCTAAACTTCCTAAATCCTTTGCTGGATTGAGAGCACTAGAAAAGGCATTAACAGACATCTAACCATCTTTCTGGTTGGGTGAAGCAGCGAGTACGAGAGGGGCGGCATGGCTGCAACGGCGGCTCGGCGGTGGAGTAGCAAGTCGGGAGGGAGAGGAGGGGGCGGCGGGGGAGAGGGAGGGGAGGAGGGGGCGGCGGGGGGCGGATCTGCGGAGGCGGGGAGGGGCGACGGGAGGCCGGGAGGGAGAGGAGGGGGCGCGGGGAGAGGGAGGGGAGGAGCGGGGCGGCGGGGGGGGAGCGGATCTGCGGAGGCGGGGAGGCGGCGACGGGAGGCCGGGAGGGGAGGAGCGGGCGGGGGGGAGAGGAGGGGAGGAGGGGGCGGGGGGGGAGGAGGAGGGGCGGCGGGGGAGCCGATCTGCGGAGGCGGGGAGGGGCGATGAGCAGGCCGGGAGGGAGAGGTGGGGGCGGCGAAAACTGGGTAGGGTTTCCAGCGCGCTGCACGAAATTAGAAATTAGCGGGCGGGTTGCATCATAAACCTCACGGGCATGGACTGACAAGAAAATTGATATCCCTCACGGGCTACGCGGGCCCGTCAGGAAAATTGTATTTTTGTGACGGTGATGCGTAGGCCCGTCACAAAAATTGATATCTCTCACGGTCTATGCGGACCCGTCAGGAAAATTGAAGCCCGTGAGGGATGATCCGTTTTCTAGTAGTGATAACAGCCATATCAATGCTAGCTAGCAGCTACAGGTACGTACCAAACGGTATGGTTGGTTCGCCGATTGTTTTATTGATACCCAGTTATATGCTTCCTTGATTTAATTTGTGAAATGAAATGGGAACAAAATTTGAATAATAATCGTTAGATAAAAAATAATGACTAACTAGAAATAAAAAATAAGGGATATTAAAAATTCGAGAAGTACTACGGGATGCTCGATTCCAATGGTATAACTCATGCTCCTCCAGCTGCCTTCCCCTCCTACTCTCTCTCTCCCTCCTCCCTCTTCCTTACCTTGCCGCCTCCGCCACGCCGGTCACAGCTCCTACACCTTACTACTATAAAACAAGCTATACTAGATGCTTCATCATAGACGGTTCATGAGGAACTGTCTATGTTGTAAATATTATAGATGGTTTTACAAGTATGACAGTCTACCGTCTGTGATATATAATATCATATACGGTTCTTATTAATAACCGTCTATGTATATGCGATATCTATGTATTGTATGATATATCTTTTTATTTGCTTGTTTTCAGAGGCACAGTTAGCATTTCCTGAGGCTAGCCGAAAAGCAAAAAACAAATTTAGGTATAGAATGAACTATCACAGACAGTTTTATGGTATAAACCGTCTATGAAGGCCTTACTATCACAGACGGCTACGACCAAAAACTGTCTGTGATATGTGATACATCACAGATGATTCTATGTATGAACCGTTTGTATATATACTATCACAGACGATTTTGTGGTATAAATTATATGTGAAGTCCATACTATCACAGATGGTTAGTACATAGAACCGTTTGTGATGTATTACATATCACAGACGGGTTTTGGTCGTAGCCGTCTGTAATAGTAGAGCCTTCACAGACGATACATAAATTGTCTATGATAATTGCTTGTTATCATAGACGTATAAATTCAGACGCTTCAGAAACCATTTGTGCTGAGGGTTTTGAATTATCTATGATGACTCTTTGTGTGGTAGTGCCTCCTCCCCCTGTGGCCAGTGGCGAGCTCGACGGCTCCCCTATTCCTATCGGTCACCCCATCCAACCTAATATTCTCTTAGCCCTCTCCACACCAACCCACCCTTTCATGCCACCCACCCTCCACCATCGTCGATCGCCCGCCATGGCCGCCCACCGCCAGGCCTACCTCTACAACTAGGAGGCATAGTGAACTCATCGGCAATGGCAACACCATCCCTGTTGGCCATCGTGTAAGAGCTACAGTGAGCGAGAGAGACAGAGAGAGAGGGGGAAGGAGTGAGCAAGAGAGAAATAGAAGAAGAAGCTGCAGATGGTATACCGTTCGAATGGTCAACCGTTTCCTATTTTTTCTCTAAAATTCTATTCTCATTCCAATTATTATTCAAGAGAACAGAAGTATGTTTAAAGGGGTGGATCCAAAACACCCTTAAAGTCACTGTTTTCATCACTTAATTACCCTCTACCAGTCATTTTGGTTTATTAACACCGCCTGTTATTTAGGTCACAATGAGATGAGAAATCTATGAGAAATTGGTTAGAAAATGTTAAAGAAATTGCCGAAGGGGGTAAACAGAGAATAAATATACTTATATGGGTGTTAATGAACTGCGATGCCTTTTAAAAACTTATATGGGTGTTAATGAACTGCAATGACTAAGTTGTAAGTTAGAAAGGTAGTGACTTATAATCTTCTATAGGGGTTCTGGATTTTTTTTCACTATTAAAAATATAAAAAACCTAGTTCATTTTGAGTTTTCTAAATAGTTATCACTTTTCGTGAGTTCTTAGAGCCCCTTTGGAAAGCAAGAATTTTATTCTTGCATTCCAAACGGGCCCTTTCCAGGCTTTTGTTTCCAATTGGTGTCAAATTATTTTGGAACATAATTTCCCTTGTGTTTTCTGTCCCCCACCTCACCCACCCATGCAACACGCAAAACATTAAATTTTTGAGCTTATATGAACTGAAGCTTTTGTTATTATTTAAAGCCATAATAAATTTCCTGTTGTTCTAGGCATATTTCATAAATTATAGTTTCTTAGAAATGCTCTGAAATATAAGATATGAACATTTTAAAATGGTTTTACCTTTAGGAGATAACACATGTATGGTCTCATGCATGTCTTGCAAATTGGCATTACATGATGCATAGTTGTTGCCCATGCATCTTGTATATACAGCTATTTAGTGAAATTAAGACAAAGGGTGGGTGTTAATTCCAACGTATAAAAATAACAGTACTTTCTTTGCAACATAAAAGAGACAAATTATTTTCCATGGGACATGAGGTTCACAGTTGTAGACAAAAGTGAATCACCGCCCCCCACAATTACGCCCACGAACTATACGATGCTTCATGAAATACCTGTACTATATTTGCCTTGGATGACGATAATTAAGATATTATTTATTCTATAGTTTGCATGTACAAGTATGTAACTCAACTCAATCTATGAGCGTGACTGAGCCGAAAAACAAGCAGTCGTACATGATTCAACTGTACAACATAGTTGGTAACATTATTCGGAGTCCTATATTGCACAGCTGGAAGCGAGGGGGGAGTCATGTTAATGCTGCTGCCATATGTTCCAGATATTAAAAAAAATGCAATTAAACTTTTAAAACTTTAGCTATCTGTAACTTTTAAATATTTAGATTAGATACATGAAAATTATATATGTAAATTCGTATTGAAAAGTACTTCTATAATATTATAATTTTATTGGGTTTATAAATATATTACATTAGTAATTAGTGGTAAAAGTTGTATTTTGGGAACTACGTGGATATCCAAACATATGTTTTTATGAGGATTATTAACTACCCCTATATTAATTAAAGGTGTTGGAACTTAATTTCTAACGATCGGTGAACTTAATTTCATATATTTGTACCTACATAAGAAACTGCTAATTCATCCTCAAGGGCAAAAATAATAAATTGCAAACCCTTGAGCTGCTGGATTGGACAGGGAGGATTGAGGGGTGGGACAGAGGAGCACAAAATATCTCCGAGCAAATGCAACTGCCCAGAAAAAGATTCATCAACACATGGTTTTTCTAAAAGGCAAATAGGCCTAAACGGCCTTAATCTATAGATTTACTTACTAGAAATAGAGAAGTTAATTACAATTTCCCACCACCTAGCAGCAAAGACGCTGAAATGTGAAGAAATTACAGCATAAACTTCTCAGGTCTTCCTGTAGGAGGGCAGCACGCCGGCGAAGATGTTAATGAGGTAGTGCATGCCCTGATTTTTGAAGGATTGATGCCGAGAATACTGATGGGAGGTGTTGATCTTTGGCCTGGTGACCTACCGCGTGCGATCACCGTCGAAGTTGAGCGCCGTTGTGATCTTCTTAGCGTCCGACATCGACAGTGGGTGGTGTAGGTTGCCGGAGTAGTGACCTAACGTGCTTCCACCAACAGACAACAGGACCTCCATTGATCCAACAGATCGACATGGCCGCCAGTGAGGAGCTTGGAGGTGGTGTAGATCGGAATTCTCCACACTTGGTTGAGGCTCAATTTGGAGAGGATTGAGATATTTGGGGGTTAGATATAGATCCAAAAAGCGAAAGCTTTATTGGACCTTACATCTGATACCTGGTGTTGGAACCCAACTGAACTCTGATACCACTCATTGGGGATTGGGCACTCAAAGAAGCAGGAAACAAAAACATACACACAGTAGTATACAGCTCAAAGCTATTCAGTCATGAACTGCATACAAGTACTTGATAGTACAAGAATTGATCTCTGTTATTGTGTTAGTACAAGAAGGATGCAAGGAAGATCCTTTTATAGTTACAAACTGACTGTCCTAGCAACCGATGTTACATAGAAAAAATATTTAGAACTTTCTTACTGCACAACTTCATTGTGTGCTGCCTTCGCTACTTAGCAGCTAAGAAACTTCGCAATAAAGCAAAAGATTGACATGCAGCTGCACTGACTATGTTTCAGGATAAAGACAAACTAAAACAGAAGATAACACTAGAATTCTAGAAGCTCATATGGCGGTTAATCACTCATAGTTATCAAGCATGCATGTGGCCCATTATTATAGTCAAATGCCACTTGACCTTTGCTACTCTAGAAAATAAAATTAGTATCTAACAACACCGGCCGAAGGGCTTGTCGGCAAGCTCACCATGCATCAGCCGCCTGGGAAGGAAAGAAAATGGCAAACAACCCAAATGGAGACAAGCACAACCCTACTGAGTAAGGGGAATAGAAGGGTGATCCATGGAGGAACACAACAAGGCCGGGGTCAACAGGGACGACCAACAGGGGCCGGCAAGCATGGTTATCAATACCAGGGAATATATTTTTGGGCAGAAATTCATGATTTTAGGTGAATTTTGGCTTTCTTAGCCCATCCTAAAAAGGCCTAAATCGGCTAAAAATTTTGACTTGATTTGAAATTTTCTCGGCCCAAAGCGGGGCAGGCCGTGCACAAGACTGACCTGGCACAAAACAGCGAGATGTGTTTTGCCCCCATTCCCTCCACCCTCCCCTTAGTCTCCGATGGCCCAATCCAGACTCCTTCACTACCGAAAGCAGCAACTAGGGTTTCCCCTTTGACTGACGCGCCTTCACCGCCGTCATCTCCCCCGTCCTCGCCCCCCACCCAGACCCCTTCCATTGCATCCACCTCACTAACGCCTGCAACTACACGACCTACCGTGACGGTTCCACGCTCACGCGCTAGCTAATTGCCTTATTGTTGCCAAGGCTGTCTATGAGCTCTTCCTCGTCAACTTCCCCAACTGGCCCCTCAATATTGACCTCCTCACCAAGGTCCACTGTGTCGCCTCCCTCTGTCTCTTCGCCGCCAAGGCCGTCCATGAGTTTGTCCTCATCAACTTGACATTGACCTCCCCACCGAGGTCCTCCACATCGCCTCTCTCCGTCGTCCAGAATGGCATGTATAAATAAATAAATAAATAAATAAATAAATAAATAAATAAAGGAATAACTAATTTGACATTGCAATCCAGTGAAATAAAACTATTGGTTTTGTTGCCTTTTTTGCTTTATGTTGATGCAAAAGCTAACCACGTGAGACTGTCGGCCAGACAGTCCGGTACCAGATGGTGTTCTTTAATCTTTATCGAGTCTCCAATAAGAGTTGCGCGCTAGTACGTACCAAATCCTCCCGCCAATTTTGTGGATGTACGTACTTCAATGCCACGCGACCGGGTCAGCACGAGCGCACGGCAGAGATAACATGTCAAGCAGTACTTTGTCCCCTTGTTCCTCGTAAGCGGTAACAAAACATCCAATGTCAAAGTGGCAGTACAAGTAGCCCATGCTTTACAAAACTGGCATTTTTATCTCAGGGTACACTACAGGTTCCTAATTAAACTTGCACTTTCTGTTCGTTTCAACTTTTCTTTCAATTTCAATTTCAGCTTCTAGCTTCAGTTTTTTTTTCACTATTCAGTAATTCGTCTTTTTCTAAATGTTTTTAGATTTTTTGGGCTTTTTCGTATTTTTCTTTTTTTCCCATGTTCCTTTGCATTATCCGTGATGGGCTAACATATTTTTTCTATTTTTATATTTTTTTAAATTTAATTATGCCTAAAAAACCAAATCAGCTACAGTAAAAAAACCAACTACAGTGAACTTTCAACCAGAAACCATCGCTAAAACAAACGCTCCCTAAAAATTAACTTAGCAGGTCCTAATTAACCTTATAATATAGTTTCATGCACTTAAGTCTCTCTAAATACGTGCTACTAATTAATTAGCTCAAAGTGGCGGCATGCACGGCAATGTGAAGATGAAAGTAACACAGATCATCTGGAATGATTCGTGCGTACCATCTCTCTTTTTGTAAGGGTAGGAATAATTTGCTAGTTAATAATTTTAAAGCATACGACCTATACGGGGTGTTCAGAATAGCGATAGTTTATAACTTTTTTACTGTATCTAGCTTATTTTTTTTACTGTACTTGAGTTGGCTTATTTGACATAATTAAATTTAAAAATAATTAAAAATAAAAAAATATATATTAACACATTACGGATAATGTAAAGGAATATAGCAAAAAAAGAAAAACCAAAAAAATAAAAAAGCAAATAGTAAAAAAAGCAAAGTAGAAGCCGAACGCCACCGCTAATGCGCTTCTGAGCGCTGCCATAAATTATAGATTTAAATCCAAAATATATAATCGTACAAAATCTATATAAATAATAATCTATCCAACCTACGGTTCTTGAGAGCAGCAAGCTGGGGGAACCTGCATGCATGGTGTGTCCGCAAAGTTCAGTGCATGTGCCCCTTGCGGGGCGCGCGCCTGATCGAGGGCAACTTGCATGGTCGTCATAGCCATGGGGGCCTGGTGCTGCTAGTGGCAACGACACTAATGATAAAACCTACTGTACACGGTGGGAGGCAGTCTACGTGGGGAATTGAGATCCTCAAACATTACGAAGCAAAGTCAGAGAAGAAGAGTGATTATGACTATACTTAAACTTTAGTTCTTGGATGGAAAAAGGATAGCTTAGATCACATGCTACAGCCAGAGAAGAACAGTGATTATGACTTTATCTAAACTTTAGCTATTGGATGAAAAATGATAGCTTAGATCAGATGCTGCAGCCAAGGTGCTACAGTATACCCAGATCACCTCATCCTTTGTTTTTTTCTATCCGATACTAGGACTTTGCTTTGCAGAGTTAGAGAATCCGTTGCTTCGCAAAGCCGGAGGATCCGGCTCGGTGTGTGGGGCTGTATGCTCACTGCATGCACAGTACACGGTGCCACATGAACAGTTCTGGTAATGAACAGGTCTCCTTGCTTTAATATCCATGCAACGTACGGCTCAGCTGCAGTTGTGCATGCCATGTGCTGCTGGGCCCTTCGTTTGCATTTGGCAGTGGTGGTGCTATATTGTCATTTCTCATCTCATGGGTGTAAGTTTTCTACCGAGGTGTGCCCGTGATCCCGTGTATGTGGTAACCGGGCAACGATATTGCGTCGTATGAATATACGGGCCGTCGCACGCACCTACAAAGGGCAAACTAGTGAGCTACACAGTGTTGGAGCCAACAGCCTTTTGAATTTCCATGCAGTGGGGCCAACGCTAGCTAGGAGCAAAAGGTGAAAAGAAAGGGTTGGTGCATGCGTTCCACATGCCAATCATATATGTCAACTAGCTAGCTAGATAAAAAAGGTTGAGATAGCAGGAAATTGCTGGGGTTCTATTGTCGTTGCACGAAAGAAATTTTAAATGAAATTAAAATGCTTATATGATGTCCATGAACACGATGCGGATATTTTGTTGCATGAGGTGAAGCAACGTATGCAAGGTCTATGAACACCAAGGTCCATGACTAACACGAAGACGCAAGTGCAAAAGTAGGGGTAGATAGTCGAAATATTTCAGTAGCTATACTCCAGATTTTCTCACTGGACTTACCTTGTGAAACGATAAGTCCCAAGAAAATGGATCTATTGTGAAAGGGGGAGTATATAAGAGTATGTATGATAGTACAAGGAGTACTTTAAATGTGTGGGCATGTGTCGGGGCCTAGAAATATTCAATTTTCTGAACTCTATGTGTTTACCATGCTAGTCTCACACACTACTACAGAAAGCCTAATACTAGACGGCAAATCACAGACGGTTTCACAAAACCGTCTGTGATGTACACTATCATAGACGGTTTTAATTTAGAAACTGTCTGTGCTACTGAAGGCTTATCACAGACGGTTTTTACAAATGAACCGTCTGTGATAGTGGACTATCATAGATGGTTTGTTATTAAAATCCGTTTGTGATAATCTGGACTATCACAGATGGTTTTTACTGAACAACCGTCTGTGATAATATGGACTATCACAGCGGTTTTTACTGAACAATCGTCTGTGATAGTCCACTATCATAGACGGTTTTTACTAAACAACCGTATGTGATAATCTGGACTATCACAGACGGATGTTTACTAAAACCTGTCTGTGATAGTGGACTATCACAGACGGTTATTCAGTAAAAATCGTCTGTGATAATCCTGTATGTATTTATTGCGCCGCTCAGACCGCATATACATCTGTCTTCATTTCGATCCAGATATAACTGGTGCTACAGCTGGAGGCGGCAAGGCTGTCAGGCCATTTTATTTGCATGGTGGAAGGAGGCTTATTTGGCAGGAGAGTGCTTTAAAGGTTCATTGAGTTCTTGGTTGCTCTAGATATGGTTAGTAATGAAATTTGTTTTTGGTTGCAATATCAAAATTGATTTAGCTAATTAATTTTCGATGACTGTTATATATATACTTTGAAGATCTAACTAATTTAGATTTAGCTAGCCTCAATGCGTGTGGTATATATGTAGTAATAATTAATTAAATTAATTTTAATACTAAGTTGTTATATATGTGCATAATATAGGACCGAAGTTGGATGTATACCGTAAACCGTGTGAGTGAAGAGTACATTAATGGCATGTTTACTTTTACAAGAGCTGCCGAGGAGGATATGTTGAATAAGGGGGTGGAATATATGTATTATCCATGCACTGACTACGAGAATTTAAAAATGTTTAAGAATCGAGAGCAGATTGAAGCGCACTTGATTCGGATGGGTTTCAAAAAGGGGTATACGTGTTGGACCAGTCATGGCGAAGTCAATGATATGCCGCCGGATGACATCGCCGGTGAAGTCAATGATATACCGCCGGAGGACATTGCCGGTGAAGTCAATGATATGCCATCGGATGACATCGCCGGTGAAGTCAATGATATGCCGCCGGATGATGATTGTGGTTCGGATTCGGATAGGCTGCACGATGACAATCTGGATCAGATGCTTCGTGATGTAGAAGAGAACTATGATGAGAGAGAGTATATTAAATTCCGAGACTTGATGGAGGACTCGGAGAAACCTTTATTCACGTGTTACAGGTCAAAGCACACGAAATTGTCAGCTGTGCTTGAACTGTTGAAATTGAAGGCAAGTAATGGTTGGTCCGACAAGAGTTTCACGACGCTGATAGGTCTTTTAGCGGACATGCTTCCAGAGGGAAATGAGTTACCTAAAACCACGTATAAAGCCAAGAAGGTTCTCTGTCAATTAGGAATGGAAGTAGAAAGAATACATGCATGTCCGGACGACTATATCCTCTACCGTAAAGAGTATGCAAACATGCATGTCTGTCCGGTGTGCAACGTATCTTGATACAATCGTAACAATCAATCAGATGATGATGGCGAGGGAACAGAGATGAAGAAAGGACCTCCTGCAAATGTGGCATGGTATCTTTCTATAATTCCCCGTTTGAAGCGGTTATTTGTGAATCCAAATAAGGCAAAACTGCTGCGATGGCACTCGGAGGAGCGCAAGAAGGATGGAATGCTGAGACACCTTACTGATTCCACCCAGTGGAGAAACATCGATAGGTGTTTTGCAGATTTTGGTGTAGAACCGAGGAATATAAGGTTTGGATTGAGTACAGATGGAATGAATCCTTTTAGTAGCATGAGCAGCCGACATAGCACTTGGCACGTGACTCTGTGCATCTATAATCTTCCTCCTTGGTTGTGTATGAAGCGAAAGTATATTTTGCTGTCGATACTTATCCAAGGGCCAAAGCAACCTAGGAATGATATTGATGTATACCTAGCGCCGTTGGTGGAAGATCTAAAAGTACTGTGGGACGAAGGGATAATGGTATGGGATGCATACAAACGATAGAACTTCACTTTGCGCTCCTTATTGTTTTGCACCATAAATGTTTATCCTGCCCTTGCTAACCTGTCGGGCCAGTGTACAAAAGGTGCTAAAGCTTATACTCACTGCGTAGATGGTACCGAGAGTGTGTGTGGCTAAAGCACTCACGCAAAATCGTGTACATGCGTCACCGCCGATTTCTTCGGAGGGCTCACCCGTACCGCAAGATGAAGAAACAATTTGACGAAGAGAAGGAAGACGGTTCAGTTCCAAGTCATTTAAGTGGAAAAGTGGCTTATAATATGGTTAAGGATTTATATGTTGTCCTCGAAAAAGGACGTAAAGTGAGGGCTCGTGAGAAGAATATATAGAAGAAGAGATCAATATTTTGGGACTTACCTTATTTGGAGTACTTAGATGTTCGACACTGCATCGACGCCATGCACGTAGAAAAAAATGTATGTGATAGCTTGATTGGTCTCTTACTGAATATTCGTGATAAAACAAAGGACGGCGTCAACACACGGCTTGACTTGGCTGATATGGACATCAGGTCTGAGTTAGCATCGAGAAAAACAGATAATGGACGAACGTACCTTCCCCCTGCGTGTTACACTCTGTCTAAGGCCGAGAAAACAGAACTGTGCCAGTGCTTGCATGGTGTCAAAGTTCCGTCTGGTTACTCCGGCAACGTGAAGAAACTTATTTCGATGCAAGATTTGAAGTTAAATGGCATGAAGTCTCATGTTTATCATGTGCTGATGACACAAATGCTCCCTATTGCAATTAGAAATATTTTGCCGATCAAAGTCCGAGAGACAATCATGAGATTATGTTATTTCTTTAACACAATTGCTCAGAAGGTCATCGATCCCGAAGGACTAGATGGTCTGCAGGATGAGGTGGTGATGACTCTATATCATCTTGAGACCTCCTTCATTTTTCGATATCATGGTCCATCTCATTGTTCACGTTGTGTGGGAGATAAAAATATGCGGGCCCGTATTCCTACGTAGCATGTACCCGTTTGAGAGGTTCATGGGAATTCTCAAGTCGTATGTACGGAATCGATCTCGGCCGGAGGGCAGCATCGTCGAAGATTATGCAAGCGAAGAGGTCATTGAGTTCTGTGTCGATTATGTGGCTCAGATTCAACAGATATATGTACCTCGATCTCGTCATGAGGGGAGGCTCAAGAGTATCGGAACTATCGGAAGGAAAGCAATCACTCAAGATATGGGCGCGTATATTCAAGCCCATTTCACGGTCTTGCAACACATGACTGAAGTGAGCCCTTATGTCGATCAGCACAAGGATGTGCTTCGGCAACAGAACCCGGAGCGACCGGATGTTTGGATCATGAGACAACACAACAGCCGATTCAATCAATAGTTGAAGGAGCAAATCGCTAGAAACTCATCAAGTGATATGCTGACATGGTTGGCAAAAGGGCCAACATTTACAATTGTGACATGGCAAGGATATGACATAAATGGGTATATATTCTATACACAGGCTCAGGATGTAAAGAGCACTAACCAGAACAGCGGTGTCCGCATAGATGCGTTCAGTACCGATGGGGTGAGAAACTCGTATTATAGGTTCATAGAAGAGATTTGGGAGCTCGACTACGTGGTTTTCAAGATCCACTTATTTCGCTACCGTTAGGTGCATCTCCCATAGGTGAAGGTTGACAAGTATGGTGTTACTACCGTGGACCTCCAACGTGTCGGGTACAAAGACGAACCATTTGTACTCGCCAACCAAATTGTTCAAGTTTTCTATGTAACTGACCCGGTAAATAAGAAGCGCCATGTAGTTCTTCATGGAAAAAGGAGAATTATCGGAGTAGAAAATGTAGTGGACGAGGAAGAATACAATCAATTTGACGAGTTACCTCCTTTTGGAAATGGCATAAGGGTCGACGACGAACATCGTGACGAAACTAGTTACGTACGCATTGATCATCATGAAAGGCTTATTTTTAAAGGAAATAAGCAAGTGGAATGAGAATGTGTGACATATATAACAATGCATGTATGTGATGTATATATGTGAATTGGCATTTATGTATATAACAATTAATGCATGTGTGTGATGTATTTGTGAATTTGCATTTATGTATGTATATGTAAAAATGTGTGATATATTGGTGAATTTTGAGAATGAGTTATATAAATGTATCTCTATGTTCATTGAGCTATTTTAAAGAAATACACTGGGATGTTGTAAAGAAATACACTCTCTGTGAGGTCTTATTGAATGCTGGTTGGTGTAGTTAGTTATATTAATTACAGCAGCCGGAGCGGGTTTATTACAGACGGTTCTAAGTTTAGAACCGTCTATGATTCTTATCACAGACGGTTCTGCGTTTAGAACCGTCTGTGATAATTAATATCACAGATGGTTCTAAACTTAGAACCGTCTGTGATAGTATAGATATCACAGACGGTTCTAAACTTAGAACCGTCTATGCTAGTATAGCTATCACAGACAGTTGTAAGTTTAGAACCGTCTGTAATAATGATATCACAGACGGTTCTACACGTAGAACGGGTTTTCGTTTAGAACCGTCTGTGATAATATTATCACAGATGGTTGTAGTTTAGAATCGTCTGTAATAATATTCCTATATATACCCCCAAACTAGAGTTTTGCGCGTACTTTGCAGTTATTTGCATACCAACCAGCACAGAGCCAAACCCTCGAGCCCCCGAGCCCACTGCTGTTCCCTCCTCCCCCCCGACTCTAGCTCTCTCTCCTCCCCCGCGAGCCCGGCGCCCTCCTCCCCCTACTCCGGTGCCCTCCCCCCATATATATGTTTCATGTTTCATATATTGATATATATGCTACATTTGCTTCTTATTGATATATATGGTATATATGTTAAAGATTTGTTTCATGTAGTTATTTCATGTTTCATATATATGCTACATTTGTTTCATATTTCATATATTGATATATATTCTACATTTGCTTCTTATTGATATATATGCTACATCCGCTTCTTATTGATATATATGCTATATATGTTAAAGATTTATTTCATGTAGTTGTTTCATGTTTCATATAGAATAATTAAGATATGTTATTCATGTTTCATATATTGATATATATGCTACATTTGCTTCTTAATCATGTACTTTCATATTGATATATTGATATGTATATATATATTGATATGTGTGTATATATTGATATGCGTGTGATTGTCCCTGGGTTATTCTTAAATGTCAGCTTTGAGGCTTTGATGGATGGCCTTGGTTGGCATCTGCAAAAGTATTTAAAGTTGGTGCCATTGTCTTTAGCTAGTGATTTCATAGTTTATCTATGTATAGTTTGTCTTCAGCAACAGAGCGAGGGGCACATGTGCTTACCTATGTATAGTTTGTCTCTCAACTATAGTTGGCCTTTCATGCCTTAAGTTTATATATATATATATATATATATATATATATATGTATATGTATATATATTCTTGTATAAGCAAGTCCACCAATAGTCATAGGTTTTTGATCCAAACCTAGGTCGAAGAAGAAGACGAGACTGAATTCTGAACGAAGATTGAGGACCTGAGATAGTAGCTATAACTAGAGATGGCCATTCCTGAACCCAACTAATCTTTAGAATTTTGTCCACACAGTCGTCCAAAAATTCTTCAACATGTGCTTACTTTTCATATATGAGAATGCCAACATGTCATCTGCACATTCTTCAACATCATTGTCGGATGCGCCCACTCCAAAATCAACACGCAAAGGAAGAGGACTATCGAAAAAGCTTGAGGGCCAATTTACCATCACAGAGATTGATAGATCTGGGACCCCTCTCCTTCCTCACCGAGCAGCGTCCGCATTTCGAACAACGATCGGAGTAGTTGCACGAGAACGAATTGAGATCACATTCGATTCGTGGAAGAGCGTGAGTGAGACTCAGAAACGTGAGCCGCTGACAGAGATTTTTTCATCGTTCGAGATCTCAGAAGAACACCATGACTCCGTGCAACGACATGCGTTGGCAGTGGCGTGCAAAGCATAGAAGAACTTCAAGAGCGTGCTTGTCAAGGACTATGTGTAGAAGGATCTAATGCCCTTTGACAAGTACCCATTCCTGAAACCACAATGGGATGAGTTTAAGGCGATGAAGATGACCGAAGCTTAGAGAAGTGCAAGTGCGGCGCACAAGACCCTCTAGGCAAAAGACACACATCCCCACAGACTCGGCACAGCTGGGTATACGGGTAAAATCCCGCAGTGGAGGCAGGAGGATGAACAGGCAATCCTACGGAACACTGCCCCGCTATTTGCCACGATCCCAGATGAGCGCGCTCAAAATTGGATTAGAGCGAGGTCATCTACCACGTCGTTGGGGGATATCTCCTTCCGGAACCCTGCAGACCAGGAAGTGTCTCATCGCTTGGTAAGATATTGAACTACGTAGCTTGTAATTACTCCACAACTTCCCTGAAAACTAAATGACATGTCGGGCTCTTGCAGGATACACTAAGTGTCAAATCTTCTCAGGGATCATTCCAGTCAATTAGGGAGAAAAATATACTCTCTGCAGCACTGGGAAACAAGGAGCACCCGGGTCGTACGAGAGGCTTTGGGTTTTATGTTCCTTGGAAACAAGATTTCTCAGATAACTCCGAATTGTATCGGAGTAGGAAAAGAAACAAAGCCGAGCGTGACGCATGACTATGAGAGGAGATCAAGATATCTCTTAGAGAGGAGCTTGCTGATTACGTCAGAGATGAGGTGCGAAGACAAACAGAAGAAAATCAGCAGGCCGCCGCCGCTCCTGTGCTAGTCGGCCCCCCAACCGTCGGAGTAGCTGCGCGTCCAATCCTACGACAGAAAGCGAGAGTAGATTTCCTGTAGACGACATCCTAGAAGCTACAAAATGCAAGCTCCAAGTGAAATATGCCTCCATTGCCTTGTGCGCTGCTTGGAGCCTGGCATATCCGTCCGGTGAAGGGGCCATGGTGCACCGTGCACCTTTCGTGCCAAGCTTCGAAAAAGTGAGTGTGGATGGTGTGCATGGCAATTTCGAGGTCGTCCTGCTACCGAAGCCCCCCAACGACGAGATCGTGACTCTAGGGTAAGCAATTGGAACCTTCATCCAGTGGTCCAAAAGAGACATCTGCCTGGAGGCTTCTTCACCGGTGGCAAGTCCACAAGGGCAATACGAACCAGATTTACTTGCACTGGTGCCATCTCCATAAGGTCTATCTCCATCACCGCTACCTGCACCGGTGATGAGTTCACAGGAGCTATTCCCGGTGCAACAACTTCCACCGGTGCTACCTTTATAGTCGACCTAGAGCCGAGGTAGCAAGGACAGCCGAGGCAGTAAGGGCAAAGCAAAGAAGACCGATGACGATATCCCGTATCTGCCATTGGCCTGCAAATTCGTGCTTGGCGAGCCGATGATCGACCCAGTGAAGCGCGTCCCATTCCTACCAGTTAGTTGCAACAAATTACACATTTGGTATATGGAACAATCCAATATGCCAGAGGGGAGAACGGCGCTCAGGTATCACTGTCAACTTCAGGCTGCATCATTTCCAGGATGAATTTCAAGATGGTGTATTCGTGATGACCTTTGAGGATTTATTTGATCTTTTAACGCTCAACGCTCTCGACGCCTCACTCGTTCGATGCTGGACGCTGTAAGTGTGTACAATCATAGTCTCCGTTCATGTCATATCGATAAGTGTCATATATAATTTGTTGCTTTCGTGTGTGTATATATAGATACATGGTGACTGAAGCTAGATTATCCAGATCATCGATTGGTTTCTTGGACCCACACTTGGTCGCCAGTCATACCATCAACGAGGATGCTGGCTTCGTCGAGAGGTACATTGCAGCAGCACTGCTGACTTACCACGATAAGGAATATGTACTTATGCCCTACAATTAGGAGTTTCATTGGATTTTAATAGTAATTGTACTAAAATAGAACAAGGCAATATATCTTAATTCTCTAAGTAAGAATAAAACCGACTACACAGTTGTCGGCAAAGTAATCGATAGGTAAGTACATTTTCTCTATACATACCTATATTGTACTCTTTCTTTCCTTCCGAATGACTAAGATCAACTTTTTCGAATCACGTAGGGCGTTCGCGACATACGTTCAAATGGCAAAGCTCTCGATGCAACAGGCCAAAGCCCTAACACATGATCGAAACTTTAAAGTATTCGCTAGTACATATTAATTAATCCTATACAACAGTTGGTAGTAATACCTCTTGAATTAACACATTCTATTTTTTGTAGTGCCACCAGCAGCAGCCAGGCAACACGTGTGGATTCTACGTTTGCCACCATATGAGACTACTCCTCGATTCCTCGAGGATCACCAATTCCAATTCTAAGGTTTGTCAATATTCTCATAATTACTTCATACTTATCAAGTTATATATATACGCACATTGATATTCCTATCGACAGGTCACGTCCATCCCGAAAACTGCATTAAAACAGGCCAACCTTGAAGGAATTCTAGGAGAGTACGCGTACTTTTTGGTGGCTCAAGTCCTAAATTCAAAGGGAGAATTCCACAACGTACAATAATTTTTTATTGCTATTATCACTCTAGAATCGAGGTCTTGCGAAAGAAATAGATCCATAATCAACGACTTGTCAGACTGCACAAGCAATACTTGGATGGCAATCATTCACCATCCAAGTATTGCTTGTGTAACCTGACAAGTTCGTTGATTATGGATCTTTTCTTTTCGCGAGACCTCGATTCCGGAGTGATAGAGCAATAAAAAATGCAATGTTACCAACTAAGTGCAAATGCAATGTAAATATTTTGTAATTTTGCATTTGTTAATGGATATTTTACTTCATTTCAATTAATTGATTTGCGAAATGGATGTTTTATGTTTGTGAAATGAATTGAGATGTGAATTGAATGTTATATGTTTCTGAAATGAATTGAGAAGTGAATTGTCTGTATACATGTACATGTTGATCTGCTTGTTTCAGATGGCATGGCTAGCATTTGCTGAGGCTAGCTAATAAACAGAAATATATTTAAGGGTAGGAAAGAATATCACAGATGGTTTGTAACAAAAAACCGTCTGTAATAGTTACCATTGCAGACGGTTTGTAATAAAAAACTGTCTGTGATATAGGCTTATCACAGACGATTTTTGGTTACAAACCGTCTGTGATATTGATATATCACAGACGGTTTTTTTGCCAAAAACCGTCTGTGATATAGGCTTACAAACCGTCTGCGATGGTAGCTATCACAGACGGTTTTTAGTTACAAACCGTCTGTGATATTTACTCCACAGATGGTTTTCAAACCGTCTGTGATAACCTTCGATTATCACTAACCCATAAATTCAGACGGTTCGGAAAACCGTCTATTATGACGTTTTTGAACCGTCTGTGATACGGTTTTTTTGTAGTAGTGATGAGCAGTAGCTAGCACACACATTCACATCGTTGAAATCACATCCATACACGATTTAAACAAATAGAATACCACATAGTACTTAGCAGTTTGATAGAGTCCTACTTGGCCAAAGTTTACACAGGGCCTAGACAACCAAATTGGGTCACTGAGAAGAGTTCTTGCAGTGGAACCGAAACGATAAGATAAACAAAAGACTCTAGTGGTATGCCACTCTCCCACGGGCAACCAACTGGGTTAATGTCGTAGAACTCGGCATCCTCGTCACCAAACCCTACGGTACAGAAGTAGCCAACCTAGGGGTCTTCACACTCTTGCTCTAGTAGGTATTCAATAAGTAATAGTTACAAAATGTATTCCGCAAGACTTTTAAACAAAGGAATTATACATGCAGGCTTTGTGAAGGAATTGCTATCCTACCAGTTTTTTTTTGCACAAGGTGAGCTTTCATTTGCAATAGATATAATAATTTGTAAAGAGCGATTTGCAAAAGCAATAGATATTTCTAAACAATAATAAGTAGTAAGCATAGAAGTACTTGTAAGAATATTGTAGTTATTTGCCACAAAATATATATTTTGATGGTCCTTTGTCAAAACATTTTCTGACATGGTTTACCACGATTCAATACTTTTCAAAAACCATTTTAAAAATAGAAAATCTAACCAAGTGTGGTATTACCAAGCGATGCCCATGACCGGGGACACGACTATTTGAATACATTGAGATCTCACTTTGTAGAGGATGTACATCTTTATCCACATGATAAAGTCATCTGACTGTAGTTTGCCATGACTTGTCATACGATAGTATGCGATTGAGTGACTATAACGAAGCTTTTGCCATATCTTGCCCTAGCAAGAATCCGCCCATTGAGCTACCACCTCAAGACATGGACGTCCTTCATCATCATCAAGAGAACCCAAATGTTGTGTAGGTAAGCCTTACAATCACAATGCAAGAGACCCTTCGAGCATGGAGGTCCGTTATCAAGCCCGCATGACTAATGAGAAAACCTACCAACTACGTCCTGCAGTTTAAAGCTATGACTCAATAAATTATTTCGTAAAGTCTGACGCACACTAGAACATGTGATTGTACTTAAATGATTCGATCAATGGTACTAATGTTCGGTCCTTATTAACCCAGGCAAGACATATCTACAAACCACGATCTCGTGCAAACTGCATCGGTCTCCACAAACTACTTGCCCAAGTCTAAAACCATTTTTATTCTCTCAATTTCAACCAAAAAATATCAAAGGTAATGCCTCTATCCAAAATATTCTAAAATATTTCTCAAAGGGTCCAAAATTCTATCATGAACCATTATTGATCTAAGCATGGCTAAGCATATGACTCCTGTACCACTCTAAAATTTCACAAATATTCACTACAGTGGTGGATAATGTTTCTAGGGTGACAACAAATTGAAGACCTAGCAGCACAATAGATGGAAAAAGAAAATCTCGAAAAGCAGCCCAGTATGATGGAAGTCATAGCTGATCCTTTGATTTTGGTAGATACAACTTGCTTTCACTGCAAACAGGGCAGACATTATCGTCACCAATGTCCAATGAGATCTTTACATAAGGAAGAGGCCAGGATACAAGCAACGTCATATCAACCACCGATGGAGGAAGAAAGATCCCCACCCAAAGAAAGCTAGGGTAGAAAAGGAGACAGATCCACTCTAAAGAACGACATGAAAAAAGTGGCAAAGAAGATAATCAGAAAAGCGTGAGTCATGCATCACCACCAGCCAGGAACAAGAAATAGAATGAAAACTATTTTATACTCCTTTTGTGTAAGCAAGTTTAGAGGAACCAAATAGTTTGCTTGTAAACTATTTGAACTAAGGTATGCTGTAAGACAACGGAAATATATGTAAGCTGTCTGTATGAATGTATAAGGAATAAGAAGTTTGTATCGTATTAAAGTCAATCATAGTGAACTTGACTTTCAACTTCAAACTACAATAGAAGAATGAGTATGACAAAGGTGAAGATTCAAATGGCCACATAGTACAAGGAAAGGATTCTCAAAGAAACCAACTCAGTCTAGATAGAAAATCAGAGTGAAAGAAGCACTGGTACAAAATAAACCAATAACATCTTAAGAATTACTGAAGGAATTCATAAAGAAAAATTCATATACAGAATGAGTATCTGTAGAGGTTCAATGAACCAAATCAAGCAGTTTACAAGGAAGATAGCGAGGCATGTCATAATATACATGGATGATATACATGTACAGGTAAAAAGAGAAGAGAGCATGTGGAAACTCCAATGTAATACAAAAGGACAAGTACCAACAGAATTACCAGTTGATTAGTACTCATTACTATAGAAACCGTCATCACAGATGGTTCAAAACCATCATCATAAACAGTTTCTGAACCGTCTGAATTTATGTATTAGTGATAACAGGTGGTTATCATAGATGACACTCAAACCATCTGTGATAAGATATAACACAGATAGTTTTTAAACACAACCGTCTGTGATATATCAGATATCACAAACAGTTTTTAGTATTAGCCATCTGTGCTAATTTACATATCACAGATGATTTTATTGATAAACCGTCTGGGATAGCGGACATATCATAGATGGTTGTATTTAAAAACTGTCTGTGATAGCGAACATATCACAAATAGTTGTATTTAAAAACCGTATGTGATACCGGATATATCGCAGACGGTTGCATTTAAAAACCGTTTATGATAGTAGCATATCACAGACGGTTGTATTTACAAACCGTCTGTGATAGCTATCTGACAACCTATATTGTTTTCTATTTTTTGGCTAGTCTCAGGAAATACTAGCCATACCCTCTCAAAACAAACAAGCAGATCACACATATATAGCACAGAACACACATCTCACAAATGAATTGATCACATATATATAGCACAGGACACTGATATCACAAATTAATTAAACAATGCAAGCAGATCACACATGATAATCGTTACATGTACACATCTCACAAATAAATTAAACAACTGAATGAAGTACAATTGAATTAATTGTTTGACTCAACACAACTGAGTGAATTAGAGTTGTGTCAAATGTTTGCACAACTAATTATCATCTCCGCCGAGGTAGAACTCTCTATTATGGTGAATGACCTCTGCTATCAAGAATTCAGAGAGCTGTCCTCAAACTTCGGTGATGTTGGCAAGATCGTATGTACTTGAGTCGAATTCTACACCCTGTTGCTAGGAGTGTTAAAATCATTAGTGTATATATATACATATATAAAATTGATAATCATGAAATAAATATTGGCAGGTTGACAAACCTCTAGATCTTTTATCTTAGTGTTCATAATTTCTAGCATATGTCTGCAAACATAGAATCCACATACGTTGCCCTATAGTTGCTGGTGGCACTACAAAAATAGAATTACATATATAGGTATGGTCAGTTCTAGAGGTATTATTATGAAGTGTGATATAGGATTGTATTATAGCAGGTACCGGAAATAGCATCATGTGTCGCAGTGTGGTGCAAAATTCCCTATGTCTCCCTCCCTAGGCAATGTAAGCGCTGAACGACCTACATGATTCCAAAAAGTTAGCCTCGGCCATTGCAAATGAAGGAGGAGTGCAATAGAGTTATATATGGAGGAAATGAGTTTAATTACCTGTCAAATGTTTGTTGCACAAGGGTAAAGTTGTGGTCACCACTAAGTAAGGAATTAAGCTATATTACCTTGCTCCACTTTTGTACAATCATGAGTAGAATATAATGACCCCTAGTCATGTTTGTCGCTATAGTGATTAATTCTAAGTTCATATTGCATATAAAGTACAAATAAAATTTGTATGGCAACTAGTGAAGCAGTTACCCCTGATTGAAGGGTACCATGATGTAGTCCTTGTCATTCTGAGCAAGCAATCCTTTCGTTATATAATTGCTTAGAGACCAAGTGTGGGTCAAGGAAACCCACGGGTTATCACTATCATCGGACTTTTTGGATCATGAATCTGTATATAAACAATGAGTTATGATATTTATCAGTATTACATGAATGTAGAACTTGATTGTACAGTATACTTACAATGTCCAGCACCGTAGAAGTGAGGCATCGAGTTCATCGAGATTAAATAGAAAGAATAAGTCCTCGAAGGTCACGATAAAGTATCCCAAGTCGTGGAGGAAATGCTCCTCCGTGAATTTCACGGTGAATCCACTTTGGCAGTTTGGCTTCCTATTGGACCTCTGCATATACCAGAAATGCAAAGACATGCAAATCTGTCCAAGGCTTAGTTGTGACTCTGGGACTAATGGCACTTCAAGCTTGAACCTCCAGGTCCCGCAAGGCGCTTTTAGCTTACTCTTGTTCGATTTGGCCTTAGTTTGGGCCTTACCATCTCGATTGCAATATATCTGAAGCGGAGCTTGAGGTGGAGTTATAGAGGGTTTTGTTTGACAGGGATAGTTGTGTGGAGATCGTGGCACGAAAGAGTCCAGGGTGATGTCCCTCTTGGGCCACTGGATGCATGTGTGGGCGGCATCCCCTAATGTCATAATCTCTTCGTTTGGGGGCTTCTCAAGAGGGACGGCTCTGAAAACTTCATTAATATGCCACCTAGACTTTCACAAAACCGGTCTCTAATTGGGCACTGTGCACCAGCATCCCCCGCACAGCGTCAATGGGATTGGAGCCAACAAGCTTGACTATGAGGATGCATGGTGTGGGCTCCTACAAAATGAAACATGATGAGCTAAGGCATCCACTAGGTCTATCTATGTAGCATTCTAGAGAGGTCCATTACCTGTATATCATTGACAGGTAAGTGGGCATTGCTGTGTTCAAAAATTGACCTAGATGAGCAACTATTCCGACATTGAGGGGGACTGGGTACCGTATTAACGGGGGTGGGTTACGATTGGTTGTGAACTTGTCTCAGTTCTTTCGTAAACACATCTATCTCTCCTCAAAGTGAGACAATTATCTGCTCTTAAAGTGAGGCAGATAGTTGTTCCTCATGTTGTGCACGAAACTCATGTTTCATTTGTTCCTCGCGATGGGCCCTAGATCTCTTGTTACTCTTATACACCTCGAAGTCATTTGGGAATCCATGGCTCTAAGTTATGTAAACCCCTAGGCCTCACGTGCAACCTGGGGTAGTCCTTGTTTCTCAGGGCATGTGATAGTATATCATTCTCCCTGTCTTCTTCAAAGGAGCCTTGGGAAGATTCAGTAATCAATGTTTACTGCAAGAGGCAATCGTGTTATTTTAGACCCCATAAAGTTATGGAGCTATTAAATACGTAGTTTAACATATCTTATCAGGCGTTGGGACACTTCCTCGTCTGTGGGGTTTTTAAAAGAGGAGATACTAGAAGACGTGATTGATGACCTTGCTTTAACCAGTTTTGGGTGCGTTCATTTGTGATCCCAGCAAATGATGGGGAGGCCTCCGATCAAATTGTGACCTCATCCTACATCCTCTATTATGGGATTTATCCACCTACCCAGCGGTGCTGAGTCTATAGGGGTGAGTGTTTTGTGCCTGGAGAGCCTTGTGCGCTGCACTTTACTGCTGAAATTCGATTATCATCTTCATCTGCACAAAGGCCTCCCATATTTCCGACGACACAAAAGGATACCTCATGAAGGGCGTGAGATCCTTGGTCATGTATTACATGACAAGCGTGCTCTTGAAGTTCTTCCATACTTTTCCCATCATGAGGAGTGCCTGCCATCACACGAGTCCCTAGACTTCTACTAGGATCTCAAACGACTATGTTATTTCCACCTATAGCTGACCTTTCTGGTCCTTTCTCAAATCTTTTCATCTTGCTACAATGATGGGGACCCGTTGCCTTCCAATTATCCCGCAGGTAGTCCAGAATGCTGCCGCTACTTTTTTCGGTTGCAGAGGGATCTCATCCGGAGAGACCACTGTGATGGTCATTCGGCCCTCTAGCCTTTTGATACTCACCCCGGTCTTCAGAGCTTCAGAACCATTTGGTGACGTCGATGGCGACAACGATGACTACCCGGATGTCATCTCTTTCACAAGAAAAAACTAATTACAGTGAGCCGTGAGCATAAACATTAGCACATGGTTGATTTTGCAAGAAATAAGCACATTCGGCGACGTATATTATTGCTATAAGGTTTCTTTGTAATACTAATATCCCAAATCATATAGTCTAGTGTCTCAGATTCTATAAAGTAAGTTGTGGCTATAGTCTCTCCCTCCTCATCATTCTGTGTCTGAGGCTTAGTTGTTGTCTTAGGCGTAAAAAACTTTTGGGCTGCAGCGCCCTTCATTTACAAATGAATGGTGCAGTAGCCTAAAGGTTCTTTTATGTCTAAGACAATAACCAAGCCTAACATACAACATGATGAGGAGGAAGAAATAACAGATATAACTTATTTTATAGAACTTGACACACTGAAATGTGTGATTTGGAATATATTATTGTTACAAGGTCTCTTTGGAACAATAACACGCCATTCCAAACAGATCTTGCAGCAATAACATGACCCTCCCTTAATGTTGTCTCTAAGAACTCCAACTCACTTAGAAACAATAGCTCTAACAATTTAGAGATAAATTTATTTTCTAGCTATTTTTTTAATATTCTCACCACACCATGCATTTCTCAACAACTACAAGACGAACATTAAAGCACCGTACATTTGCGCTTCAAAAAAATTGAATCTAATTAGCTTCATGCCTGTTGAAGCGCAAATGTTCAGTTCTGTAATATTCCTCTTGCAGCGAGTATACGGTAATCAGCCTTATACTTGGCCAATATAGGAAATAATGTAGTTTTAGCAAAATTTTATATTTGATTCCAGCATAATAAAAGATAATCAAATTATATTTCTAGCAGCATATAAATGTCAAAATTAATATGATATCATGTAAATCCTCGAAGACATTTAGATAGGCCAATATACTCAAGGCATAGCATAAATAAATAATTAAAACCAGCAAAAAGCTCATGTTTTAATGATTATTATAGCTCTCAAAGGTAGAGTTGCTCAAGATTAATTTTTGGCCTTCTCAATACTTTGTCTCTACTTTGGCATATATTATTGCTACAAGGTCCCTTTTGAACAGTAACATGCCAATCCAAATAGATCTTGTAACAATAATACAACCCTTCATTAATATTGTCTCTAAGAACTCCAACTCACTTAGAAACAATAGCTCCAACAATTTACCTCTAAATTCATTGCCTAGGTATTTTGTTAATATTCTTACCACAACATGTATTTCTCAACAACTACAAAATGAACATTAAAGAACCATACACTGGAGTTTTGAAAGGATTGAAGCTAATTAGCTTCAATCCTTTTGAAGCCCAAATATTCAATGCTATAATGTTCCTCTTGTAGTGAGTATATAGTAATCGGACCTTATACTCGGCCAATATAGGAAATAATTTACTCAGGGTATAGAGCAAATAAATAATTAAAACCAGCAAAAAGCTCATGTTGTAATGATTGTTATTGCTCTCAGAGGTAGAGTTGCTCAAGATTAATTCTTGGCCTTCTCGATACTTTGTCTGTACTCTTCACAAATTAAGAAATGACAACTAAAGTTTAGAATTTAAGCTCTTAAAATTATGCTTAAGTGAAAATTCATAGAAATCTGCCAACACTCAAGGAATCAATTTACTGTGAATTAACAGGACAACACCAAAATATTGATTCTCAAGTTAACAGTACTTGTACCAACCATAGAAACTTGATCAACATATAACAAACAAGATCACAAGACTTAAAGATAGTAGGATCATCTACAAATATGTTGAAAATAAGCTAGATAGTACTGAATCTATTCCAAACTATAGGACTGATATGAACCAATACAGCTGACAACACTGCTAGCAAATGATAGCAATAAGCATCACTTGAAAGAGCCTAAATCTAAACTAGTTTATCATCTCAATTTCAGTAATAGACAACTATCATCATTGAGCATTAAACCATGCCCACAAATATTTACAGTAAAGTCTAATGCATATCATTTGATGTAGTAGCAGTAGATAGGGAGGAGAGAATGTCCAAACTCACCATGATCTACATCCTAAAAGAAGTGGAATTTGGGATCCATACCTTCGAGAGGAGAGGCAATAGGGAGGAGAGGCAGCGTCGGGAGGGAGAGGCGGCATCAGGAGGAGAGGCAGCATTGGGAGGGAGAGGTGGCAGCGTTCGAAGAGGCAACGTTGGGTGGATGAATGAGGAGTAAGAGCAAAACCTAGCTAGCATTGCCGGCGGAGATGGAGGCGTGCGTGAGGGAAGATTGAGAACACAAAACCTAGTAGGACATATTTATAGAGGAACTATCATGTACGGTTCCATAATAGAACAATCTGTGATATACCACATATTACATACGGTTCCATTATGCAACCGCCTGTAATACGTATATCACAGACAATTTGTTTCACTAAACCACCTGTGATAGTTCCTTCCTCTTTTCACAACAAATCCTCAGGAAATACTAACCATGCCCTATGAAAAAACCAAGCATAATCATAGATGTAATTATTTCTTAATTATTGAATCAATTACAATGGAATAGTTTCATAATTACATGCCGAGTTTCTTATGATTACATTGCAATAATTTTCAAATAGGTGTTCACCGTGTGGGATCATTGATTACACTTGGCTATTTCCTTTTAAAGAAAGCTCTTCATGATGATCGACCCACATATAGTTTGCTTCATCGCCTTGTTTTTCCTCGAGCCTGATGTCGTCTCCGAATGGAGGCAAATCATCAAATTGATTGTACTTTTCCTCATCGATGATATTTTCAACTCTGATAATCCTTCTTTTTCTATAAAGAACTGCGTGGCACTTCTTATTTACTGGATCAATTGCATAAAAACTTGAACAACTTGTCTTATGAGTACGAATGGTTTATCTTTGTATCCTACATATTCGATGTCCATAGTATTGATGTCGTACTTGTCGACCTTTACACCCCATGGGAGTTGGACCCAATGGTATCGAAATAGAGGGATCTTAAAAATTACATAGTTAAGCTCCCAAATCTTCTCTGCAAACCCATAGTACAAGTTTGGGCTAGCGGTACTAAAGTACGCATGAAATGCATCTGTGTGGACACCTAAGTTATGCATTGTGCTCTTTTTATCCTGATCTGTTGAATAAAATGTGTACCCATTAATGTCGTATCCTTGCCATTTCATAATTGTAAATTTTAGCCCTTTTTTCAACCATTGCAACATTTCACTTGGTGACCTCCCAGTGAATCACACTTTCAACCATTCGTTGAACCGATGGTTGTGTTGTCTCATAATCCAAACCTCTACTAGCATGGATTCTCTTGGCGTAGCATATCCCTATGCTCTTCAATATACGGGGATACTTCAGTCATATATTGCAAGACCGTGAAATGGGCTTGAGAATACATATCCAGATATGGAGTTATTGCTTTTTTTTCCGATGGTCTCGATACCCTCTAGCCTCTCCTTGTGCTGAGATAGAGGTACATCTATCGGATCAACCTGAGCTATATAATCAATGCAGAACTCAAAGATCTCTTCGGTTGCATAACCTTTGATGATACTACCCTTCGTCTGAGATCGATTACGTACATAGGACTTGAGAATTCCTATGTGCCTCTCGAACGGGTACATATCACGTAGAAACAGGGGGCCACATATCTTTATCTCTTTCACAGGGTGGATAATGAGATGGACTATGATATCAAAAAATGATGGAGAAAAATACATTTCAAGATGACATAGAGTCGTCACCACCTCGGTTCGCAGAGCATCTAGTCCATCAGGATCGATATCCTACTGTGTAATTGCGTTAAAGAAATAATAGAGTCTCATGATTTTCACTCGAACCTTATTCGGTAAAATACTTCTAATTTCAATAGGAAGCAATTGTGTCATTAGCACATAACAATCATGAATTTTATATCAATTAATTTCAAATCTTCTATAGAAACAAGTTTCTTCATGCTGACAGAGTGACCAGACGAAACTTTCACACTATGTAAACACTGGCACAGTTTAGTTCTCTTAAACTTAGACAGAGTGTATCAAGCTGGGGGAAGGTATGTCCAACCTTTATCGGTCTCTATCGGTGCTAACTCGGTCCTGATGTTCATAGCGACCAAGTCACGCCGTGCGTTGATACTATTCTTTGTTTTGCCATAAATGTTCAGTAAAAGACCAATCAAACTATCACATACATTCTTCTCTACGTGCATAACATCAATGCAGTTGTGAACTTCAAAGTGCTTCTAATAAGATAAGTCTCAAAATATTAACCTCTTCTTTCACATGTTCTTCTGATGAGTCCTCAGCTTACGTCCCTTTCCAAGCACAACATTGATGTCCATGACCATATCATAGACCTCTTTCCCGCTAAAAGGTCTTGATGCTGAGTTATCCTCTTTTTTTTCATCAAATTATTTGTTTATCTTATGGTGTGGGTGATACCTTGGAATGAATCTATGGTGATGCATATGCACAGTTTGTACGAGTTGTTCAACCATACACTCTCGGTATATTCTAAGCAGTACAGATAGTCTTTGGATCCATTTGTATTCAACCCCAACATGTTACCAAGGGTAGAAAAAATCATTAATGGTGTAGAATAACATAGTGCGCAGAGTGAAGTTCTCTCTTTGTCTGCATCTCATACCTGTACCCATTCATTCTATACTATCACAAGATCTTTCACCAATAATATTAGGTACACATCAATATTATTCACAGGTTGCTTCAGCCCTTGGATAAGTAGTGACATCAAAATATACTTTCGTTTCATACACAGCCAAGGAGGAAGGTTATACATGTATACATTCACGAGCCAGGTGCTACATCGGCTGCTCATGTTACCGAAAAGATTCGTTCCATCTGTACTCAATCTAAACCTTATATTCTTTGGTTTCACACCGAACACTACGAATATCCTATCGATATTCCTTCACTGGTAGAATTAGCAGCGTGTCTTATCATTCCATCTTTCTTACGCTGCTCCGAGTGCCAACGCAGTAATCTTGCATCCTTTCGATTTGCAAACAAGCACTTCAAATGGGGAATTATAGGTAGATACCACAACATCTTAGCAGGAGATCCTTACTTCACCTCGATGTCCTCCCTGTCATCAGAGTCATTTTTATGCTTGTATCGGGATGCTTTGCATACAAGACAAACATGTAAGTTTGCATACTCTTTACGGTAGAGGATACAATCAATCAGACATGCATGTATTCTTTCTACTTCCATTTCTAGTGGACAGATAACCTTATTGGCTTGGTAGGTGGTTCTCGGCAACATATTTTCCTCTAGAAGGATGTTCGTTAGGAGACCTAATAATGTTGTGAAACTCTTGTCGGACCAACCATTATTTGGCTTCAATTTCAGTAGTTCAAGAATGGATGACAACCTTATGTATTGTGACTTGCAGTCCAAGAACAAATGTTTGTCCGAGTCCTCCATCAAGCTATCGAATTTACTAAACTCTCTCTCACTATAGTTTCCTTCTGCATCGCATAGCATCTGATCCAGATTGTCATTCTGCGACCTATCTTCATCGAAAGCACAATCCACAACCGGCAGATCATTGTCTCCCTCGATGATAACTACCTTCTTGCATAATATTCACTTCACCGTGACTAGTCCAATATATATATCCCTTTTTGAAACCTCTTCGAATCAAGTGAGTTTCGATCTGCGCTGAGTTGGTAAACATCTTCATATTATCGCATCAATGCATGGAAAGTACATATATTCTATCCTCTTCTTCAACATATCCTACTTAGCCTCTCTTCTAAAAGTAGACACGCTATTAATGTACTCTGCACTAACATGATTCTCAATGTACATTGCGCTCCAGTCTATCTGCGCTACGTATGTAACAAATTAGTATTAAATTGGATTATTAATACTACTATAGCTAACCAGCCTAACTACTTACATTCATAATTGTCAACATTCACCTTATAATAAATTGTCTGTATCTAAATTAAGTAACTAGCTACGTATTCATGAAGCAATACATATATGAATCAAGAATATATTGAAGTAAACTACGAGTATTGACCCATTCCTAAATTGGAGCAAACTACCATCTCTCTCTAAACCTAGTTAGCTAGATCTAAAAACCTAGCTAGCTATTATCTCTCTATTACAAGGCATATAATTAGAAGAAAATATTAACATCTAATCACTAAGCTCCTTCAATGCAGCACAATGAAAACAGATATGTCGAGACCCCGCTGGTAGCTAGGCGTTTAATAATGCTGCTTATCCCAGACACGTCCAACCTCAAACCGTTTATCGAGACCCCGCTAGTTGCTAGGTGTTTAATATATGCTTATCATGGACGGTTCATATTAATAACCGTCTGTGATATTTAATTACCGTAGACAATTCTCATTAATAATCGTCTATGATAATTAGTTATTACAGATGGTTATACTTAATAACCGTATGTGAAAATACATCATAGACGGTTCTAAAGTAGAACCATCTGTGATAATGGTTCTAAATTCATTCTCATATACATAAATGCAAATTTAGTAATACCTCAGAAGTAAATATGTATCACTTAGTTATTTTTCACCAGTCAATAATGCCATCATTTCATTATCCTGAGACCGTTTACATATATAGAAGATAGTTAATACAAATTCAACTACTTTATTTTACATATGGCCAAACAGTGTGGCTAATCGCTTCTTACAAAAGATAACAAAAAAAGTAGAAACTAATAAGTTTTTTCTAGTGGCAGAGGTAGCATGCTATCCCCGCCTTCAAAGTTTCGTAGGCGTTGTGGTCGGCATCAAACATTCAGGATCATCTGTGAACGAAGCTCAAAATGCATCCACGCGCTGACGCGCTCGTTTGAGTGTCTCCCAAACACCCTCTCACTAAATAATCAAGTCGAATTGAGCTCATAGGCTCTCTTCCCTTTCTTATGGGGTCTCGACAAGGTCGACTCGGTCGCTCGCCGCCACGAGTAAGCACTCCAAGCGATGACAAGCCTCCTGGAGACATGCAACATTGTGGAGAACAATGTCGATGGCCAGGTTAGCTCACCGAAAGCGAGAGATAAACTGGAAGACGCAGCGGAGGAGGATGTCAAGACTGTGGAAGGTGGTCTTCAACTTCTTTGGAAAATCCTCGGATATAGGAGGGAGTACACTCTTAGTATAGTGTCCTTCTGCAATATCCACCAGCGTACTGCCAGTGAGTTGCTTGTCTAGGATGGCCAGGTTGGCCACCAATGCTGGCGACAACGAAGAGTAGGAAGCCATATTTTTTTGTGTGCTTGAGAGACAAGGAGTTAAGGAAAGGAAAATAGTCGGCCAGTGAGGTGCTCGAACAGGATCAGCGATGTGGGAATTAATATTCGGTGGTGGATGGTCATTTTTATACATTGCACATGAGACGAGATTGAGACGCATTGAAGAGCCAAAATGATCGAAGAGGCGTGTGTGCATCGGTGAGACAAAGCGCCAATATTCATTCTACAAACACATATTCCAACCACAAGCCGTCTGTGATATACAACTATCATAGACGATTCGTATTAATAACCGTCTGTAAAATATCATAAATGATAATTGTAAGAACCGTATATGATGACTGCCACTATCACAGATGGTTTGTATCAATAATCATTTGTGAATTGTCACATACGGTTATTTGTAAGAACCGTCTATGATTTCTGGCGTTATCACAGACAATTGATATAAATAACCGTCTGTGAAAATATCATAGATGATTATTTGTAATAATCATCTATGATAGTTACGTATCACATACGGTACACAGTCATACTTGTAAAATGGTCTGTGATATTTATAGCGTAGACGGCTCCCCTTGAACCGTCTGTGATATATGCATCCATTATAGCTTCTTTTATAGTAGTGACTATATGAAGTTCACCTGGAACGAAGAACAAGGTTTAAGGAAAAGAATCATGACTGCAACAAGTTTTATTTTTCAACCCATTCTATGACCTAGTGAATCTCGGGAATGAGATTCTTTTTAAAGGGGATAGTCTCTAACAAATAAAAAATCTTCAAAATTTTGAATTTCCTTGCATTTTGGCCAAATTTTGATTTCTTACCAATTTAGAAATTCCCTGTTCAAATGCACTTTCCACTTTTGATTTCTGCCTCGTCTATCCATTGCCATACTCCCAAAGTCTGTTTCCTCCCCTATTCTCCCTCTGACACTCGGCTCTTCCCCATTTGCCATCGCCACGACCAATCGTTGCCACTACCACCTTGCAAGGACATGCCCTCGACTGCCATGCCTAACACCACCCATTAATGAGTACCAACCACGCGATGAAGTAGCTGGGACTGAATTCGTCTCCACCACCAAGTGAGCTCTCATGCCTGTCAAGCCGCGCCTACTATTCTTGACCACCGCAACTCATCGTTCGAGGAAGCTCCAAAACCGAGGTGCCACGCTGCTCATCGGCCACATGCCACCTCCCACCGCCTCCCAAGGGCTATAAAAGCCATGCCATGCCCTCTTCTAAGCCACATTGGCAATCACTGCCCTCTCTTTCCCCAATTCCGGTTAGATTCTCGTCGCCGCCCTCTCCGATCAACGGTGAGCTCCAAACTCCCACTCGCCATATCCCTCCACCATGTCTCAATTGCCTTCGCCATTAGCACCACCAGGACCCTAGAAACTCAACCCAAGTCTTTCCCTAGCCTTTCCATACCACTAGACCGCTGGTGACCATCTCCTCCACTTGGTCAAGCTATCTGACCATGGACGGCCTTCCACAAAGCCCTAGCACCCAAACCACCACTGCCATGACCTTTTCTTGGCACCTGAGATACTCCCAAGCCTTTGTTCTTTGCCGTTTAGCCCTTGGGGTGCTCCGATGCCACGGAAGAGCATTGCGAAGCTTCCCTTGCCGCTGGGCATCCACAGTGAATTTCGGCCATCGCCAAGTGTAATATTCCAAAATATAGCCCTTAAGGACTTGTGTATAAATAGCAAAAAATAAATACATGAAAAATAAAATGTTTAGATTTTTAGGGGAGGAGTTGTGCTTGGAACAAGTCATACGCGAAGAGTTAGGAACTGATCTAAAGTCATGCCGTGTTTAAAGGAGGTGTGGGCGAGAGAAAGATAAACCCTAGCTTTTTTATGCCAACCGGCGTTGCTTTCCATCTGCTGTCACCCGTAGCCGCCGCATCCACAGAACCACCATCGCCACCATCTCCAGCGCCGATGCGTCATCTGTGCTACGCCTTTGATGCCACCAGCGCTGCCCTTTCGCCGCACGAAGTGTTGCAAGGTGCTAGCGTGCGCTCGCCTGCATGCGTGTTCTCACGCCAGCCGCTGCCAATCAGCGCGAAGCCCGCCACTAGTCGCCGGTTGCCCGACCGTCCCGCTCACTGCCCGGATCTCTGACCGCGTAGCGCTAGCTACCGCATAGGAGTTCACCAAGTGTTAGCGCCACACGCCACGTTGGAGCAGTGCGTGCATGCGCGCTGGGTAGGGCTGTGCTTTCCATTTTTTCAGTTTAATCGGTTCGGTATGTACGGTATATACGGTAAATACGGTATTCGTAGTTCGGTAATATACGATTTTTTAAAAATATGGTTCGGTATCGGCAAATCCTAATTTTTTTCGGCGCGGTGTCGGTAATTACCATATTTACCATTGTTAACGCGAATTGCGAACGATATGAGGCGAAGCGATAACAAAAACACAAAGTAACAAAGTAAAAACTAAAAAGCAAGTCACTAAGCAAGCAGAAGCACTGAAGCAGCCAAGCCAAGCGCCATTGCACCAGACTGCACCAAAGCTGCAATTTGAAATTTCAGTTTGGGCCTGTGGCCTGGGTGGCAAAGCCTAGTAATTTAGCAAAGGAGCTCCTTATAGGCAGACTGCACCAAAGCATTTGATCTCGAAGTCACGGGTCTGAGTCAACTCATGCTCTTGCTGCTTGAGTGCTTGGGCCTGTGGCCTGTGGGCCCACAGGCCACTGGGCCAAACCCGAAGGGAGGAATGCCGGAAGCCCGGAATGGAATTGGCACCTGGATGAGCGCTGTAATCCTGGGGCGGGACAATTTTTTTCGATTCGGTTTTGGTCGGTTTTCAGTCGGTATTTACCGGAAAAACCGAACCCACAAAAAACCAAAAATTTCATTCCCGAACCGAAAACCGGTCAAACCGTTTTGACCGGTTCGATTTGGTATTTTTGGTTGCTAGCTGGTACATTGGTCGTATTTTAGCAGAACGTATTAATCTGTAGATTAAAAATAGTAAATGGCTAATTCGGGGATTTGGTCTACTTGGAAATTGTTGGAAATTTCTTGAGAATTCCACAGAGTCCAATAACACAATTTTTAGATAAGTAGAATAGAAATTATGAATTTTGGGAGATTGTTGTCTAGAACCGGGTTGTTGCTGGACGTATTCGTGGGAACTCATTAATTTGACTAATTTAAAGGTAGAATTAAATTTTAGAAATAACTATAAAGTGGTAGATAATTTCTAGTAGTTTCTAAAAACACCATAGTTCAATATATTTGCTTGTGTAGATTAAAAGTAGGAAGATATTAAGTCTACTATCCAGAAGATAATAGTTATGTCTTCTAGGTTAATAACAGGGGTTTACATGATTTAATATGGACACATGATCAGCTAGAAAGTTGTAGGAAATTTTGTATATGTTTCTAGAATTAGTATGGTTTGCTATTGTCGTAGAGGTGGCCCCCACCTAAACCCGGCTAGTCTGATGAGAAAGCTACAAACCATGTACTAAGGATGTAGTTGCCCTCGGTCGGAGGCTTCGATGTAAGGTTACGATTGTAAAGGCGCTCCTTACGAGAAAGCATATATATATTACGATCAGCCCTTAGGAAAGACCCAAGAGAGGACATTTGCTCACCTAACTCTCCACTACCATACACCTCTCTCTCTGTTTGGTCTGTAGCCACAACAGTTGGCGCCGTTCGTGGGGAGACGAGAGCAAGCCTCAAGATCTCAAGAAGGATGGCACCGAAGAAAGCTTCATCATCGGCGGCGAAGAAGGAGGGGGTCGTGGCGAGGCCCCGTGTCAACACCAGGGCTTCGGCATCGGCAGTCGGGGTTGAAAATGACGACGCTCATCGCGCGACCATCGACCTCGCCACCACCGACGCGACCATCGACCCCGCTACCACCGACGCGACCATCGACCCCACCACCACCGACGCAACGGCTGACCCCACCCTACGCGTCACACCCCACCCCGCCACTGGTGTGACAGTCAGCTCCGACGATACCGGCCGGGTGGTAGGGAGCGGTAGCCCCGACGCCCGCCGAGGCGCGACCACCGTCCCTACATCCGGTGCAGGAGCACCAAGCGGCCTCGTTGGCGGCAGGGACCCCGCCGTCGACGTCGAAGTCCACCGTGTTGACGTGATGAGCAACCCAAGGACACAAGCGGTGGTTGCGACTACCTCGACCGTGTGACCGGACGCGCCCATTCCCCATCTACGCCCGTAGTGGAGAACGCCCTGCTGGCGGCCCTTAACATGCTCCAGCAGGAGGCAGATCTCCGGGGGGCCGTGCGGAGATGTAAGAGGCTAGGAGTCAGCCGACCCCGCCGGTGGCCCCACCGGAGCCCACGCCCAAGCACGCGGACAGCCGGGACGCCCCCACATCCAGTCGCGCTTCGCTGCGACGCGTGGACCCGGAGTCCCCACTATCGGCGGGCCTACAGTAGACAGTGTGGCCGGAGGACTTTAAATTCCCTAGCTCCGTCACGTCGTACAAGGGCGACACAGATCCTCGAGAATTCGTGCGTGTGTACGAGACCGCCATCGAGGCGGTAGGCGGAGATGGCACCACCAAGGCGAAGGGGCTCCCGCTCGCGTTGCAGGGAGTGGCGCTCTCATGGTTCTTCACCATAGAGCCGAACTCCATATACGCATGGGAGCAGGTTCGCGACCGCCTCTACAACAATTTCCAGGGGAACTACGTCGAACGTGTCGACACGGATCAGCTCTTCGCAATCAAGCAAAAACCATCGTAAATGCTCTGCGAGTACTTCAAACGCTTCGCGAAGGTCCGCTGCCAGGTCAAAGATGTCAACGAGACAACAATCATCAACACGGCGGTACAGGGTCTCCGCCCGGGGCCTCTAGCCGAGTGCGGAAGCCAATCAAGATAGTGGCGAAGCTCTTCGACAAGATGGAGGAGTACGCCCGGGCGGAAGAAGACGCGAGGCGGCATCAGGACAATGGAGCCGATGCCAATCCAGCGGAAGCTGTCGCGAGGAGCGCCGACCCGTTGAAAGCTAGTTCCTCGCGGAGCAAGTGTAGGCAGGAGTCGTCGAAGGACGCCCCGGCTGAGGATGTGCGGTGACAAGCCTCGGTAGCGGCCGTCAGACGTCCCGGCGACGCCGTTACGTCTTCGACATCGAGGGCGGCTCGGAAGACAACGCCCCCGCCAACCGCGGGACCAGAGCTCGACGAGGCCGGGGGCGAGGCCGAGGCCGCGACGGTTGGGCCCGCATGGAGTATGGCGACCAACACCGCCCACAGTGGTGCGAGGTGCACGGCCAAGGCACTCATTACACCCGCTCCTGCACCACCATCGCGGCACTTCGACAAAGCGTCGCCAGAGACAGGGATCCCGAGACCCGCCCACCCGTCGTGGCGCACGTTCAGCTGCCACTGGACGGTCCCCTAAGGATTCAGGATCAGAAGCAACAGCCCCAGGAGAGCCCCCTGCGGATCCATGCCCTTGAGGGCGCTCCGCGTAGGGTCATCAACGTAATCTCCGGAGGCTCCTCCTTGGAGTTCGCCTCGGAGCGACAGCACAAGGCCTACGTACAGAGGCTACACCACGTGCGATTGGGCACAGCATGCGATCACCTTCACGCCCACCGACGCCGAAGGCGTGGAGTTCCCTCATCAAGATCCCCTAGTCATCCAGGTCGTGATTGCCGGGTGCGACGTCCGGCGTGTCCTGGTCGATGGGGGCAATTCCGCGAACGTATTGTTCGCACAGGCCTTCGACTAGATGGCGATCCCCCGAAACCGTCTAGGCCCCTCAAGAATTCCGCTATATGGCTTCGGAGGTCAGCCGCTACTGGCGTTGGGCCAAATATGTTTGCAAGTCTCCTTCGACCAGGATGACAACGTGGCGAGCAGGGAAGCCACCTTCGATGTCATGGATATCCAGTACCCCTACAACGCCATTCTGGGGCGACCGATCCTCAATTCCTTGGGGGTAGTCCCACACCATGGCTTTCTATGCGCGAAGCTTTCGGGCCCGCAGGGCATTATCACCATCCTTGGTGATCAGCACATGGCCCGGCACATAGAGCACGGCACCCGAAGCCTGCACGCGGGAGTCCAGTGAGGCCCCTAGTCAGGTGCGCCCGTACACGCCCTACAGCAGCCCAAGCACCAGAGGCTCCGCATCTCATCGTCACGACAACGAGTCCAAGGGTTAGTCCTGGACCTTTTGTACTCGCTCACCCGCACAAACGGGAATTTAATAAAGTTCGTCGTTTGCGAAGCTATTCGTGCCCCCACCAAAAACGTGCGGAGGCTTACCTCCGCACACACTCCCCGGAGTATAAATAAGACATGGATGTTTTCCCTGCACACTCTACTGAGTATAAACAAGACGCGGAGCTCTGCGCACGCGTCGGTGTTGTTACCACGCGTACTCCCCGGAGTATAAAGACGTGGTCGATGTTCCCACGCACCGCACGGAGACTCGTCTCCGCACACGTACCGCACGGAGACTCGTCTCCGCACACGTACCGCACGGAGACTCGTCTCCACACACGCACCGCATGGAGACTCATCTCCGCACACACTCTATGGAGTATAAATAAGACGTAGCGTCGAGGTCCGCCTCTGCACGCACTCTACGGAGTATAAATAACACGCAGCGGGGGGACGCCTCCGCGCGCACTCTGCGGAGTATAAATAAGACGTGGATGTTTTTCCTGCGCACTCTACTGAGTCTAAACAAAACGCAGATGTCCCGCGCGCGCGTTGGCGTACCCTCCGGTGGTTAAGTAAGCCATGGTTGATAGTCCCATGCATTCTCCGGAGTACAAACAAAGACACGGATGTTTTCCCTGCTCACTCTACTGAGTCTAAACAAGACGCGGATGTCCCGCGCGCGTTGGTGTACCCTTCGGAGGTTAAGTAAGCCGTAGTTGATAGTCTCATGCATTCTCCGGAGTACAAACAAAGACACGGATATTTTCCCTGCGCACTCTACTGAGTCTAAACAAGATGCGGATGTCCTGCACACGCGTTGGCGTACCCTCCGGAGGTTAAGTAAGCCGTGGTTGATAGTCCTATGCATTCTCCAGAGTACAAAGAAAGATGCGGATGTTTTCCCTGCGCACTTTACTGAGTCTAAACAAGATGCGGATGTCCCGCGCGCGCGTTGGCGTACCCTCCGGAGGTTAAGTAAGCCGTGGTTGATAGTCCCATGCATTCTCCGGAGTACAAACAAAGACACAGATATTTTCCCTGTGCATTCTACTGAGTCTAAACAAGACGCGGATGTTCCGCACACGCACTGGTGTTATCACCACGCGTACTCTCCGGAGTATAAATAAGACGTGGACGATATTCGCACGCACACGTCGGAGTCTACATTCAATGGCGCACGGGCACCAGAGGCTCCCCGCGCGGTCAAAGCTTCCTCCCGGTGCCATACCTCGCCACCAACCTTCTCGCCCGACAAGCTGGTCTCTGACGATGGGGAGGGGCGACGCACGAGCTCAACGGCCTGCGCCTCTGCAGAAGAATCAAGAAACCAAACGCGCTCGGCGAAAGCGCCCTCGCGGGCGCGGGTCCCCAGCGCGGAGAGGAGCCCCAGCAGACGCCCGGGATTGAGACAGAGAGCGCCCAAGGGCGCCCCCCAAGAGCGTGCCGCCCCGACCTGGAGGAGTCGGAGCCCGTCCGTAGAGCAGCACGGCTCCCTGTATCACCGCAAGCGTAAGACCTCTCCTCATCCCAAGCATCCAGCAGCTAGGGAAGGAGACTGGGGGAGAGGACAGGCGTTTGCACGGGACAGCACGGCCGAATGCGACCTCGTTGGCGCGACATAGAAGTCTACTCCCAAAGCTACGAGCGGCCTCAATAAAGTACAAGTGAATTGCCCACCACCCCACACCAGTCGTGGCTCTTCGACGCACGGGCGAGGGGAAAACACATCGCGGCGCCGCATCCCCCCACGTGGGCGGGATGTCCGACCCCGCGATAGCCTAGGCGGCATCGGCCTCGTTCCGGAGCTCTCGACGCTACTGGGCGAAACTGGGGCACACTGGGGACGGCACTTTTGATAGGAAAAGTTGCAGGGGTGCAATGTCTGGGAAGGCGAGTGCCGATCCACTTGGCCGCTCGCCCCTTTTAAAGCTCCCCGGAAGCAAGACCGCGGACATCACGCCTCAAGGGTCCCATCGCCTGCCCCAGGGATACGTGGTGCAATAGTGCTGCCCCACTCCAGTCACGGGGCTCTGCCAACTACACTCCACGCGTCCCCTTATCCTGGGGGGTCTAAAGCGACGGACGTGGGGGGCAAGGGACACCTCCCTCGCAGCCGTACAGTGCCATGTACAGACCTCCGTTGATCTCGCATCGGCTGTCCCGTCGGTGTCTAGGGCTGCAGCGAAACAGTGGCACCCGTGAGGTCCCCTATCGACCGCCGGGGATAGGACCACGGAGCTAGGTCCCTGCCACTCCCCAAACCTATCTTATCCTTATCCTGCCTAGCAGTACAAGACGGAGCACTCGCGTGTCTACTTCGACTAGGCACCAGCTCCGCTGCCACCATTTCGAAGGGTAGGGGACGGAGCGCTCACGCGTCTACTTCGACTAAACGCTAGCTCCGCTGCCACCACTTTGAAGGGTAGGGGACAGAGTGCTCGCGGGTCTACTTCGACTAGGCGCCAGCTCCGCTGCCACCACTTCGAAGGGTAGGGGACGGAGCGCCGCGCTCATTTCGACTGGGCGCCACCCACCGCCACCACTCAAGGGTAGGGGATGGAGCGCTTGCGCGTCTACTTCAACTAGGCGCGCCAGCTCCGCTCGCACGTCTATTTCGCGTGGGCGCCTGCTCTGTTTTGCCTTTGGTTTATGTGGTTTTATTTGCAATTGTTTATTTGAAAGCTGAGGGTTTTCATAGTGAGTCCTTCATTTCAGAGCAGCTTCTTTTTGGAAGAGGGTGGATTGGTGGATTCAATGGGTGTTTTATTTGCTTCTCTTGTCAAAAAAATGCTCATTGCAAATTGTAGTGATGTTGCTATGCCACATGTTATTCTTTTCTAAGAATGGTTTATTTTTAAACGGATGGATTTTAGAAGTGGGTTTCCTTATTAAAGAGGAGTGTGTAATTCTTTGCTTGAGGCATAGAGGAGTCGATTGACGTGTTGCATTCGCATGTGCACACAAGTATTGTGGGGTCTTCAGGTGTTCTGTGCTCTTCAAGTTATCTACTTTGAGTCGGAGTATTTGTGCGTCCCGAGTAATTCTTGTGAGTATGAGTTGGAAGGTTATAGTTCGCAAGCAAAGTCGTGAGACGGAGAATTCGGGGTCGAATTCTATTAAAGAGGTAGAATGTAATATTCTGAAATATAGCCCTTAAGGACTTGTGTGTAAATAGCAAGAAAAGAAATATGTGAAAAAGAGGACGTTTGAATATTTAGGGGAGGAGTTGTGCTTGGGACACGAAGAGTAATCTGATCTGAAGTCTACCGTGTTTAAAGAAGATGTAGGGGAGAGAGATCCAAAACCAGCAAACCCTAGTATTTTGTCCCAAGCGGTGCGGCTTTCCATCTGCTGTCGCCCGGAGCCACATCCACAGAACCATCCATCGCCGCCAATCAGCGCGAAGCCCGCCACACGTCGTCGGTTGCCCGATCGTCCGGTAGCTACCCGGATCTCTGACCGTGAAACGCTAGCTACCGCGCGGGAGTTCACTGAGTGTTAGCGCCACGTGCCACGCCAGGACAGCAAATGCATGCTCGCTGACACAGCACCGCTCGGCTGCGTGTGTTGGCGGTTGATGCATGCACAACTAGAAAATTTGGCTCCATGATGAAGGGATCATAATTTTTTGGGCGTTCTTCGTCAGCATAACGATCTAGTTTTCCCCTCTGTTTATTTAATTAGAGATTAAAAACAAGGTTAAAGAGGGAATTAGCAATTTCTAATCAGGAAATCGAGTAATACATTGATTTGGTTTACAGGCGGTGTATGCGCATAATATGGAAATTTCATATACTAAAAAATTCTAGAGTATTTCGACAACTTTCTATAGAATTTTTACTCATGTCGAGCCGATAAGTAGATTGTGATGTATGAATTTTGTCAGCCTGTTGTTTGGTAAATTGGTCGTATTTTGGCAGTACGTATTAATTTGTAGATTAAAAATAGTAAATGACCTAATTTAGTGATTTTGGTATACTTAGAATTGTAGGTATTTTTTTAAGGATTCTAGAAAGTCTAGTAACATAATTTTTAGATAAGTACAGTAGAAGCTATGAATTTTGAGATAATGCTGTCCAAAATAGTACCGGCCCATGAATAGTATCAGCCCAAAATAGTCTAAGTGTTGATACAAGGCCCTCGGCCCAAAATGTGTCACAGCACCATGGATAATAAGCCTAAATTCATTAATCCGATGAAGTAGACTTGATGAATGCAGCCTCCTCTCCATGATTCCTGATAGTTGAGTTGACGAGCACGTGCCCGAGTAATTGGACCTTGTCCATCATTTATGGAAGTAGTAAGCAAAGTGTTCATATCAGTAGAAGTGATGTCCTCATTAGCTTGTTTGGAAATGAGTTTACACTAGGTGCCACTGGAATTAAAAAATGAAGCTGATATTAGATAGAGTTTAACTAGAATTCCACAGAGAGTGTTTTCTAGTATTGTTAAGTGATCAGACCAGCCAATGGCCAGTTGTCTAACTGGGGCGGTCTGATCAGCATGGGAAATGCAGTCAAATCAGTGGGTGCGGCCAGAAAGTAGTGAAAATGGATTTTGAGTTGGATGAGTATATGCACGACATAGGTGTTGTTGGTTGGATGTGTTGTGTTGCACGATGCATGGTTTTGATTAATATGAGTCAAGTGCATAGAATTTGTGTTCAAGATAGTTGGTTGGTCTTTAGATGTACAGGTGGCTTAGAGAGCATTAGTGGTCGATAGCAATGGACCATGATTAAGTAGGGGAGCTGAGGTCCAAGCGATCGTGTAATTCTGGGTGAGGCTACGTGGCTTAAGTGAAAAGCACAAAAAACACAAGGATCATGAAGAGGTGAGTTGGTGCATGTGGTGCACCAAATGCTGAGGCCAATGCAGGTAGAGATGGTTCGGGGGATTCCAAATGTGTGAAGACATGACGACTAGTTATTGGGCACTACAGGACACATGTCAAAGCATGTGAAGGTGCTTTGAGGTGAAGATGAAAACAGAGTCAATGGAAGGTGTCCGAAAGCTTCATCAATGGTATTTTGGTACTTGGCCAAATATCGGGTTAGTGCCCTGATCAAAATTGCAGTGTAGGGAGATGCAAAGAAGTGGTATAGGTCAAGGAGAGCTGGAATTGAATAGTGGATCAATCACTTTAGCGGCTTGAGTCTTGTAAATAGTTTGAGAAGCATGCGTGAATATGTAAAACCCTTACTAGTGGGGTTGAAGGGTTTCTTCGGTAGGCGTAATGGGTTGGACCCATTAGAGTTATTGTTGGTTCTTAAAGGGGAGGAGAGGAGGTGGTAGAGTGGAGGGATTCTAGGTTTTATGATTTGTTCTATCACCTTATCTCCTTCCATGACCATGAAAGAGAAAAATTGAGAGAGGAAAGAGTGGTGTTGATTTTTTAATATCGATCTTACGTATGATTTCTTAAATTCGGAGGGAAAGTACTCAAGGCTCCTGTATGATCATGCAGAGTAGACATAGAAATTTTTATACAGGTTCAGGCCTTTTTCTGGGAGAATAACAACCCTACGTCCTATGCTATTGTTGCTGAGAAAAGGTTTACAAGAGTGGACAATGCGAGAGATTACACAATGCTTATAGAACTGATTGCTCCCTACTAAGACTTGTCTCCCCCTCAGACTTTTTTTCTCAGACTCTCAAGATTTGTCCCTTATATTGGTGATGAATCAGCGACAGTTGCTTCTTGCCAAAATACGTTTTGACACTTTGGGAGTTAGTCGCTAGATGGAGGTTGTTGTCAGAGAGATGTAGGTAGTAGTTCACTGTAGAACGGTTGTTGTCAGAGAGAGACATGGGTAAGATCGTGTGTGGTTATGGAGTATAAACATATGTTCTAATTGCCTTGTTAGGCTAACCCACTGTACGAGTAAGTTAGTCATACATAGGAGAAGATGTGGTTCACATGTTCACCCGATCGTCATGGCTAGGGTGGAAGAAGAGATAGTTCTACTGGGAGACCACCAGTGAAGACATTTTTTCTTTTGTGGGGAAAGTTGCCGAGAAGAATCCGTCCTGGAAATCGGTCCCAAAGGACATTACTAGGATTGCCCCCTTCATCTCAGCTTTCAAAGAGCTGAGGAATAAGTGGCTTACGGGATGGCATGTAGTGAAGGACTACACCACCCGCCGCATCAGCCCCCTAAAGAAATGAGTTCATCCCATGTGAATGTACTCGGGTGTAGCTGATGCTACCAGAGATTATGAAAACGGTACGTGCAGTAGTACTCGTAGTGGTAGATTTAAATTTTGAGTACTGTATACTAACCTTTTGGATTAAATGAATTAGATCTTGACTTGGAGGAGATTGACTCCCGGATCAGGAATATGGCTCCTCGTATCTTGGCGGATGTGTCCACCGAAGAAAAAGAAGAACGCCTAAAGGTAATCAAAATACCGATTTTGCCCTTTAGAACTATATAGTCGTAGAAGAACTTACGACTAGATAGTCATAGAAAAACTTACGACTAAATGTTATTCTTCCTTTCTTTAGAATGTAGGCATGAATAACCATCAAAAAGACCAAGGGGTCAAATTGATGATTATCAGGAAAATGGTAGAGAAAGCGAATGCTCCTGCTGTCAATAGGCGTCGGCTAACAAGAGCTGCCAACAAGGGAAAAGCTAGCTCGAGTGCCGTTGTTTCCCCTACCACTCTTCCCGCCATTGCTCAGGCTAGCCCAATCCAAAAGTTCATTGCAGACATAAGTGCTGCTTCTGAGATAGGGGCAGCTGTATTTGAGCAACCGACTCTCAAGATCAAGGTATCCTTCTACTATAATACCGAAACTCGTTCAGTGTGTACTTCTCGAGGTTTTATCAAGCAACTCAATAAAGAATTCTGAAAGAATTTTATGTTTTCTCTGAAGGAAATTACTGCAACAATAGTATCTATGATCGAGGAGTGGTCAGCTCTTTAGGTAGTCGAATCTGGTTTCAATTGTCAGAAGAGCCAAGAGGAGTAAGGAGCAAAAAATCTTGCTCAAGATCCTCGGCCAGGCATGGCCAAGAGTATCCCCATCTAACCAGAGATGGTCGAAAAGAGAAAGTTGAAGAAACTGGTCTCTAGAAGGTTTCTTCTAAGTTCAAAATCAAGGGATCGAAAATAACGTATGTATAGACATACACATGTTTTCTTTACCTCGATATTTTATTGGAAGATGGTCTTACTTCTATGGCTTGCTACTCGGCGTCTCCATTAAAGCAAGATGAAAATGTGGAAGAATCTCTTGCGACTTTACCTGCTATCATAGAAGAGACAGAAACAGTAGTTGAACAAATGACCACCATAGCGATTGGCGTTGATGTTGGCGTCATAGTGCCTATGACCACGGAGATGGTCGTTGGGGCAGAGGAGGGAGGAGAAACTTCTAAGCGATGTGCTGAGAAGCCCACTGGAGAAGACCCTCCTCGATTTTGAGAAGTTAATCTCTGGGAAGAAGATGAGCTTTCTAACTTCTTCTCCTCTATTTTTAATCCCCCTTTTGTAGCGAGGCATTCTTTTGAACGACCTCAAGCCCCACACCCAAATGACTTGCTGAACAAAGGGCAAATTTTCAATGAAGAACGTCTCAAAAATGTGTGGTGGAGAAGGGTCAATGAACTTGATCAGTTATAGGACTCTATGAGCGTTCTCGCAAACTTTGCTCAAAGGAAGATAAATGTAAGCATCTAGTACTTAGACATTTGCACATATTTCTTTATGGTTTCTCACTGCTTTCTTGAAACGTAGAGAGCATTAGAGAACATGACGACTATGATTGAGTATCATAGACAACTAACTCTCCTTCAACAAGAGAATGCCAAACTCTCTGATGATGCGAAAGCATGGTAAGTTGATGTTTTTTCACAATCAAGTTTTGTTTCAATTGCTCGATTGATCTTCTCATCTTTGCTGCCTACCCTTCTTAGTCTAGTAGAGACGCAAAGTCTTTAGCGACTGCGCTTGAGGACGAGAAGCTCGAGACGTAGAAGCTCAAGAAGGAGGTCGCTGACCTTAGGATAGGCCTAACACAAGCCAACTCTAAGGTTGAAGCTTTGGAAGAAACAATAAACAATAGGTCCTGAACTCAAGACTGCTTATCTTCTTGACTTCTCCATTGTTTTCCCTGATTTTCTTCCTTTGATGGAAAAAATAAATCAAAATAAAAGAGTCTCTGCGTCGAGGTCAAAGAAAAGACCAAGGTTATCAGAGCACTTTCCAGGATGAGCAAGAAAAAAAGAAGAGAAGATGAAAACCAACCTTAAAAGCCTTGATGCACGACTATCAGGTAAAGATATTTCACCTTCAACTAGATAGTTGTAGAAGAACTTACAACTGACTAGTCATAGGAAAACTTCATTTTTGACTAGGTAGTCGTGGAAGAACTTATGACTAGATTATCATAGGAAAACTTACGACCTTGTACCGAGAAGGAGTGTCATGATATGTCATACGACCTAACCATCATTATTGTTTGAAAGAACTATATCCAAAATGAAATGACTCTCTGAAGTCTCAACTCGCAATGAAGAGGAGACGAAGTCGGCAAAAATAGTTCTCCACGACAACGTTGAACTCTTCAATAATTTATTTCGCAAGTTCGGTTCTGAGAAGATAAGTCTTCCCAAAGATGCTATAACTACTTGTGCGAGTACAATTGGGTTGCAGGTGAAGACCTTGGAGAGGCATTTAGCTAATTTGAAGGGCGAACAAGTCGAGTCGATTCGGGAAGCTGTTAGAGGTGCCGTAAGCTATGCTTTGACAAAACTCAAAGCACGTGACCCGAATCAAACATTTCAACCAATCGAGCAAGACTTCGACTGCTCGGAAGCAACAGCTGTTGGACTGATCGAGGAAGTTAGATCGTTTGCTCAACAGGTTGTAGATCAAATGTGACTCGAGTCTCCTTCAAAATAGTCGTGCAAAGGAAAATTTTTGTATAAGACTTACATTTGAACAAAAAGTCTCTTTTTCTTTCGATGAATGAGAAGTCTCTTTGTTGTCCTGCAATTCATTTTCCCTTGCACTCGTAAGATAGAAAAGCAAGAAAAAAGGGAAACAAAAACTTGAAGCTAAGAAATGAAGTTATATGAATAACCCTATCCTAGCCCCCGGATATTTACTTAGTTTATATGTATAAACTAAGCGAATAGTATCGAGAAGAGAATATCATATGGCTATCATTGTCGAATTCGATCATCATGCTTTGGTAACAAAAGTTAGGAACGAGTCAACACTAGGGAGTTTCTTCTAGTGGGCAAGACCACATGCCGAGAAAAGTATCTGACTAGGTAGTCGTTACTACACTTCGACCAGATTAACTAAATCAAAGATGAAAACAATAGCGAGATAATCATTCAAGCTATTTCTTTTATTTCTGTCCGACATGTTCATTGATCACTCAATTGTTTTGCGCTGGCAGCAAGAGTTTGGAATAGCGTGACACTAGGAAGCTCCTTCTAGTGGGTAGGACCACATGCAGAAAGGAGAGACTTCGACTAGTGTTGTCCCCTTATCCGACCAGGTGAAACCAATTGAATATGTTAGAAGGTTCCAGAAGGAGGTTGTCCTAGCTCCGATTGACCCCGTTCACCAGCAGGAGGTTCCAGAAGGAGAGTACTTCGACGACTTCGCAGATTAGGCTTCGTTCTCCACTCGATAGCCTGTGGGTTTGTCGATTGGCCGCTACGCTTTATTTTGGATTTCCGCTGCTAGTTTTGTTAAGCTCTTCGGGCTAATCTATTGTAAGTTTGACCATAAGGTCGTACCTTTTGAGATTTATTGATATTTGAGCTTTTCCTTTATTTTATCGTGTATATGGTTGTGATGACATCTATGTTTGACTGTGTGCACTAGCATGATCCTGGGACTAGTGCAGAATACACAGGGAGTCCGGATTTGCATATTCGGGTCTCGACAGAGATGGTATCAGAGCTATATCGACTGTAGGATGAAGCCCTAGTTAGAATTGTCATCTTAGCCCAATTTCAAAATCTATTTTCTAAATCAAATCGTCAACATGAATATCTAGTGATTCTCTGTTCTTACCTTATTCTAAGGATTCTTAATCCTTACCTTCTCTACAAATTGATTTTCAAAATTTAATTTGACTTCTTATCTCTACAACATCCATAGAAGTTTCGAGTGCCCAAAAATCAAAGAGAAGATCGACCCGGAATTCTTCGGGTTTTGCGGTGAAGATTGGATCGAGCAAGCAGCCAATTCGTTCCAAGACAAGATTGGAGGTTATCGTAAAGATTAGGAGCCGTCAGATCAACGCACCGTTATAGTTTTAGCATCGTGTAGACTGATTTGCTTTTTCTTGCCATTGTGTGTGATGTGAGCTGCAAATATTACCCTTAAAAGCATTATATTGCAATCATGTCAACTTTTTATTGCAGTTAATTTTGCCAGTTTTGTTGTTAGCCTTTTCCGGCTAAGTGTTTGTTTAGTTTAGGTTACCATTAGAAAATCCCCCTTAGACGAATTTACCTCTCCCCTATGCTTTTCCCTCTCATCTTTAAACCCGGCAAAAGTCAGTCAACAGTTGTTTTCCTTTTCAGAGCAACAGCAAGATGGTTGATACCAGGACCACAGTAGGCCACAACCAGGCAAATCAGGATCCAGAGAGCAGTGCTGCGCAGCCAGTTCCACCCAGCTTGGACCCTGCCCTCAGTCAGTTTTTGGTGGGCCAGACTCAGATGATGCAGACGATGATGCAGAATATGCGGGCTAAGATGCAGCGATAGCACCAGGAGCCAGTACCACCTCAGGCACCACGACACCAGTCCAGTTATGCAGAGTTCATGAGGATGAGACCGCCCACCTACTCCAGTTCTTCAGAGCCTTTGGAGGCCGATGATTGGGTCCGATTGATTGAAAAGAAGCTGAACTTAGCCCAGTGTTCAGACAGGGAGAAAGTACTATATGCAGTACACCAGCTTGAGGGAGCAGCAGCAGAGTGGTGGGAGAACTACTGTGCCGCCCATGAGGACCAGAACAGCATCACATGGGCAGAGTTCGCTAAAGCCTTCCATAACGCCCACGTTTGAATGGAGTGGTCGAAATAAAGAAGGACGAGTTTCGTGAGTTGCAGCAAGGGAACTTGTCAGTGAGTGAATACCTCAATAGATTCACTCTGCTAGTTCGCTACGCGCCAGAGGACGTAGCCACAGATTCAGCTCGTCAGAAAAGGTTCAAGAAGGGTCTAAACCCAGGATTGAAAGTACAGGTTGTGGGCAACGACTATGCCAGTTTTCAGCAGTTGGTGGATAAGGCCATACTGATTGAGGATTCTTGCCGCGAGTTAGGAGAATTTCACAAAAGAAAGATGAGTCAGCAAGGAGTTCACTTGCAGCAGTCTCAACGAACAAGACTCAACACCTATCAGCCTGCACGAGTGCCTCAGCAGCAGCAGCAGCATCAGCCAATTTTCAAGACCCCAGCTCCAGTGACCCGTTATGACAATTCGGGACCACGCCCTATCAACGTCAGCAATCAACCCCAGAAGAGCTCAAACCATGCAGGATCATCCAACTGTTACAATTGCAAAGAGCCAGGCCATTTCGCTCGCAATTGCCCGCAGAAGCGTCAAGCAATCACACCAATTCCATTCAATCTGGAGAGTACACCTGCCAAGACCCTTCCTCCAGGAGCAAGCCGTGGTAGCCAGCAATTCGAGGCGCCCAAGAGGAAGCTCAACCACGCGACTCCGCTGCCGCACCCTGAAACCCATCTCTCGTAGTTAGCCTGGATCTCAGGGTCGAGATCCCGTTTAAGGGGTAAGGTTTGTAATATCCTGATTTTTGCGGATTTTTAAAGCCTGAAATTTAAAAATAAAATTTTGGAATTTTCTGGAATTAATAAAGCTTAATTTGAATTTTTTAGAATTTAAAAGGATTTAATGTGAATAAAATAAACTTTAACATAATCTAAAAATATTTTATTGGGTTCCTTGTGTCACAAGGAATTTTCTGGTATTTTTTGTGAATTTTTGGGATTTATTTGCTATTTTCTAGAGCTTTTGGGAATTTATTTGAATTTTGGAATTAAGGAAAATCCGGGAAAAATCTTTTCTTAAAACCTCAGACGACCCCTCACCGTCCGATCCTCCCCGAACCCAGCCTCATCGTCCGATCCTCAGCCCCGCGCCCTCTCCCTCTCAAGCGCCTCGCCTCCCTCTCGGCTGCCCGATCCCTCCGCCCGCCACGCGTCGGCATCGGATCGCCCCCGCGCCGCCGCCGTACCCTTTCCCGCGCGCCGCTTCCACACCACCCGATCGCGTCCCCGTCCACGCGTCGTGCATCCACCCGCACCCGCCGCCGCGCGCCGCGCCCGCATAGCCTAACCCTAGCGCCACCCCGCGCCGTTGGATCTGCCACACGGTGGCACAAGCAAAGCCTGCGCCTTGCTCCTTCCACTGCCGCCCGATCCCGGCCTCCTGCCACGCGGCGCCATCCTCGCCGTCCGCGCCGATCGCCCGCGTGTAACCCTAACCCCCGCGCCGCGTCCGATCGAGAGTCTCTCGGTTTGCGTGATATAACCCACGTTCTTGCCTCGGTTCGCGTGCCGCCGTCGCCGAACCCTCGCCTTCGCTCCCTCGCACTCGCGCCGCTGTTCCCGGGCCATCTTGCCGTCGCCTGTGCGTCCCCGCCGTCGCCCGTCGCCGCCGTCGCCGTCGCTGCCGCTGGAGACCCCCGCTTCCCCGCCGGTGAGCCCCTCCGCCGTCGCCCTTCGCCCCGTCGCGTCGGTCGCATCCTGCGTCGCCACCCCCATCGCCCCGTGCCCCGCCTTTGTCCGCGAGCCGCACCACCGAACCCGCGCCCGTGTCTGTGACGCTTCGCGCGGCGAGCTGCCACGCGTCGGCAATCCCCGCCACCCCACTTCCGCGCCACCGTATCTCCACCGCTCGTTCAGATCTGAGCCGAAGGCCCAGATCCAGCCGCGTGGCCGCACCCCAGCCATCGGATCCCGTCGCCGTCGCCTGCGCCCGAGCTCGTGCCGCATCAGCCCTACTCACGTGGCACGCCACATCAGCCCTAGGGCCACGTGGCATGACACATGTCCCGCCACGTCAGCAAAATCCGGCCCAGGTACCACGTGGCAGCCACGTCAGCATGCCACATCAGCCCTAGCTGCCGCCGCCCACATGCACTGTTCAGTGGACCGGGTTCACCGTGGACTCGCTTTTCCGTGGACCGGGTTCACAACACAGTGCATTTTTTGAATTTCCCCGATTTTCTTTAGGGTTTATTTTCCGAGAGCCCGTTCTCCATCCTAGCTCCGATTGACCCTGTTCTTTTTTCTAAATTCATCTAAAATCAAGCTCTAGCTTTTGGTTCTGGTTTCATGACTTTTGGAGTTCATTTGCTTATTATTTTATGTGTTTTTCTTGTTTTGATCGTTTTATCTCTCGTTAGATTCGGATTCCGGAGGAGCAGGTTCTACGCCCGAAGACCAAGGTACCTCGCTGAGTATAACCAAGGCAACTCGTGTCCTTTGATCGTGTTGAACCCAGTTTGCAATCTATTATTTAATTATTTTATTTTAAATTACATTGCATCGCTATGTTTATTCAAACCCTTGTATTGGTAGTTATCGTCCCAATTGAATTCATCCCTCCTTGATAATTTGGAATGCCAAGATACCATTGTCACCATAGGTTGGGAAACATACTAGTGATGCTAGGTTATTTGTCACATGGGTTGGTACGATAGAATGCTTAGCTTTGCTTATAGTTACGATTGGGTTTATCATCACACGTGAATAATTAATTTGACTTAATGAGGTATTGAACCGTGTTTGGAGCCACAACAGATCGTGGTTGGTGCCACAGTATTAAAATTTGTGCCATGACGTTGGTGCGTCATCAGCGGTGGTTATACAAATTGGTTTTCACTCGGACGAGTGATCGTGCAGTAAAGGGGGAAGTGTTGGAGCACTTCGAGGGATGAGGTAGTCTCGCCCGGGTATACTTAAGGACTTAACTTTGTGCGCCATTGATCTGAGTCTTACCATGCAAACCACATGTCTGGTATGGGACGGACCTGGCTGACTAATTTGGGATGTTTCAACTTTAATCTTGCCATTGAGATGAACATGGTTGCTGATTTACATGTGGCGCAAGGGGGGTGTGATGCGAAACCCTAGCGGGCGGATTAAGTTGTAACTGAACTTTGTAAAGGCCTTGTTGTGATTACCTTAAGCTGAGGCTAATCACATCGTGTAGGTACAGTTGTGCAACCTCTGCAGAGTGTCAAACTATTCGAATAGCCGCGTCCTCGATCATGAACAATGCTTAGTGATTTCACACGAGGGGTAGTTATTTCTGAAAACTTGTGGAATGTGGTTGGACAGTGGATGGTTAATCCACTGTTGGTTTAGCTTATGGGTAGGAGGTCCATAAGTGGTTGTTTTAGCTTATGGATGGGAGGTCCATAAGTGGTTTATGTCAATTCTTTTGATTATTTATTTATTATTGTTTTATTTAAAGTTCGCCTTCAATCTATTTACTGTATTTACTTTCAACTGTCATTTATGCAAATTAACCTTTCAGCCTTCCTTTGGTAAGCCTTGCATATTATATTGCATTCATTTGTTACAAACGACTTGCTGAGTACCAATGTACTCACGACTTTATGCCCAATGTTGCTCAGTCGAGGAAGAGGAGTATCACCAGCAGGAGGTTCCAGAAGGAGAGTACTTCGAAGACTTCACGGATTAGGCTTCGTTCTCCACTCGATAGCCTGTGGGCTTGTCGATTGGCCGCTACGCTTTATTTTAGATTTCCACTGCTAGTTTTGTTAAACTCTTCAGGCTAATCTATTATAAGCTTGACCATAAGGTCGTACTTTTTGAGATTTATTGATATTTGAGCTTTTCCTTTATTTTGTCATGTATATGGTTGTGATGACATCTATGTTTGACTGTGTGCACTAGCATGATTCTGGGATTAGTGCAGAATACACAGGGAGTCCGGATTTGCATATTCGGGTCTCGACAGAAGACTAAGAAAAAAGGTGTTTCTCGTGTTGCCCGACTAGGAGTCGTGTGATTTGTCCATAACACCGAAGGGAGTCTGTATACTCAAGCCCCCAAGCGCTTTACCAACTGATGAAAGACTCAAGTTTTAATCCCTTGCATTATCTGGCCATTCACATACTCAACCGCACCATTGCTCTAAGGGTGGGCAATTGAGGCATAGCAAAGCTTGGTGCCTGCTGATCAAAAAACTCTTGGAATTTTATACTAGAGAATTGCTTACCGTTGTCTATAATTATATGATTTGGAACTCTAAATCGAGTAATTACACTTCTCATCATGAACTTTTTTGCATCTTTCATAGTTATTCAAGTTACTTGTTCGGCCTCTATCCATTTTGTGCACGTATCAATAGTTACAAAAAGGAACTCGAAGCCCCTCGGTGCTCGCAAAAATGGTCCTAGAATGTCTAAACCCCAGGTCACAAAAGGCCATAAAAGGGGAATTGTTTGAAGAACCTGCGCTGGTTGGTGTATTTGTCGGCTATGAAACTGGCACTGTACACACTTCTTAACTAACTCTTTGGCGTTATTGAGGGCTGTTGGCCAGTAAAAATCTTGTCAAAAGGCCTTACCGACCAGCGTTCTATAGGAAGCATTTGCTCCACAGATGCCTCCATGTATATCATTAAGGAGTTGCAATCCCTCTCTCTGCGATATACATCACATGAGAACACCTTGAGTACTCCGCTTGTAGAGTACCCCATGGACCAAGGTATGCATCTGATTCATCCTCCGGCACAAATGATCTGCTTTCAGATCATCCTCGGGTACAGAACACTTTAGAAGATACTCGTAGATGGTTGACATCTAGGTATCTTTATATTCAATATATCTCATCTCCTTAGGAGTTGTCTCTAGTCGTTTGACCAAAGACGACTTCTAGTGTTGTTCTAAGAAGAAGCTATTTGAGCCAACTGGTTTGTGAGAAAGTTATCCTTTCGAGGATATACTGTAATTCGAGATTGAAAAGTGCTTTTCTTGCTTGCAAACTTCCGACAAGTATTGAGACATGGTTGAACTCAAGCATTGATACTCTTTGTTGACCTAATTCATGACTAGTTGAGTGTCTCCTCTCACAAGTAGTCAACGAATCCCGAGCGCTTTAGTGGCTCGTATGCTAGCCAACATGCCTTCATACTCATCCATGTTGTTCGTAGCTAAAAAGAGTAATTGCATGGCTTACTTTAAGGTCTCTCCCGTAAGAAATTTCAAAACCACCCCAGCCTCTGAGCCACTTAACGTAAGTGACCCATCGAGATCCTAAACAGGTTCAAGATTTGTCCATTCGATGATATAGTCTACCAATATCTGGGATTTAATGGCTGTTCGAGACATGAAATGGAGGTCGATCTCCTCAAGTTCCACCGATGATCTTGCCATGTGTCCCGCTGTTTCCGTACCTTGGAGGACCACTCCTAATGGAAATTCAGAGGACACAATAATTTTATGTGTCTGAAAATAATGCCTTAATTTCCTTGAATACATGAGGAGGGAATATAATAGCTTTCGGACCTGCGGGTAGCACTCCTTAGGCCCATGTAAGACTTCGCTTACATAATGTATAGGTCGCTAAACGTTTTCATGTTCCGCAACGAGTACAACACTTACTATCTGTGGCGTGATGGAAAGATAAACGAGTAGCGTCTTGCTTGATTTCAGAGAAACTAGTATAGGAGCACTCGTAAGATATCTCTTGATATCCTCAAAGGCATCATTAGCCTCCTTCTACCACTCGAAACCTTCATGTGTCTTGAGAAGCTTAAAGAAAGGAAGCCCTTTCTCACCCAGGCATGCGATGAAATGACTAGAGCCGCTACACAGCCAGTGAGTTTTTGAACTTCTTTCTTCATTATCGGAGGGCTCATCTGCTCGATGGCTTTCATTTTTTCAGGATTTGCTTCGATACTCCTTGCCGAAACATGGAATCTAAGCAATTTCCCTAAAGAAACTTTGAGCACACACTTCTTGGGATTAAGTTTCAACGGTGTTTCCTAAGATTATTAAAAGTCTCCTGCAGGTCTAAAATGTGATTAAGTCATTTGATGCTCTTGACAACTACATCATCAACATAGGCCTCTAGATTGTGACCCATTTGATGTATAAAAGTCAGTTGCATCAAACGCTGAAGGGTTGGATTAGCATTTTTCAGACCAAATGGCATTTTGACATAACAAAATATTACAAATGGCGTGATAAATGTGGTTTTCTCTTCATCTTCTGGTGTCAAGCTAATCTTGTGATAACCAGAGTACGCATCTAGAAAACTTAACATTTCAGAACTAGTAGTAGAGTCAACCAACTGATTGATGTGAGGAAGCAAGAAATTATCTTTTGGATGAGCTTTATTTAAATTGGTATAGTCTATACACATACGTAGTTGCCATTAGGATTTTTTACCATTACAGGGTTAGCCAACCACTTAGAGTGACTGATTTCTCTTATGAAGCCTTTTTTTAATAGCTTATCCAATTCTGATTTAATAGCTTCTCGCCGATCTAGTGCAAATCTCCATAATTTCTATCTTACAAGCTTCTTATTAGGCTGTAGAGCTAGCCTGTGCTCGATCACCTCCTTGGGGACTCTGGGCATGTTGAATGGCTTCCACGCGAACACATCTGTGTTTGCCCGGAGGAATGTGATGTGGGCGTCTTCCTATGCAGGGTTAGAAGTAACCCCAATATGAACACTCTTTGAAGGCTCCACTAGATCCAGAGGAACCTCTTTGACTTCCTCGTTTGATTTCGAGTGCTTGCTCAAAGGCTGCGTCATAATCGCTTCTCGAGTTGGTGGTTGGCTGACCATCTTGAAGGACTTACAGTCACATGTTAGCACCATTTTCTTTTCACAGCGAACTATGATTACTCTCTTGGGACCTGGCAACTTAAGACATTGATATGCATAATGAATAGCTGTCAAAAAACATGCCAGAGTTGGCCGACCAAGTATGACATTATATGCCATATCAAAATCAACCATATCAAAGGAGGTTTTCTCTGTCCTAAAGTTGCTCAGAGTACCAAATTACAGGCAGAGAAACTTGGCCAATAGGCTTAGCCAAAGATCCCGGTATGATTCCATGAAAGGAACACTGCACCAGCTTTATTCTGGTTCGAGAAACTTGCATCTCGTCCAGTGCGCTAACAAATAAAATATTTAAAGAACTACCACTATTAATCAATACATAATTAACTTGGCAATTGTTGATAGTGGGTTCGACCATAATCGAAAACCGATCGGGTCTAGTCAAAGGGACTGGACAGTCACCCCTCTCAAAAGAGACGGTAACTTCCAATCACTTAGGAAAGTTTTTGACAAGGGGGCATTAACAGAGTTTACCTCTCGCTCGACAGCCTTATACTGCCGCTTCGACTTGTACGTGGATGAACCTTGGTAGATGTGTTCAATTGTATGCTTGGGGCTCTGAAAAGGCATATCTTCGTCTTCGTCCAAGTGCTTCCGACTGCTCGACTGTCCCACCTCCTCGAGTGTAGGAAGTGGTCCCTTGCTAGAATAGTAATCCTCGAGTTTTCTTTAGAAAACTCAACAATTGCGGAGGTAGTGTCCCTTCTTCTTGTGAAGTGGGTACTACCTAGGCTTGCTGTCCCTCCGGGTGGATGCCTTGCCTTTGGCTCGATCGAAGTATTGCATGGGGTTATGAGGCTTCTCATCTCCTACGACCAAGACTTCCTTTGAGGAATCGACCTTGGGCTTCTGACCTTTAGCTTTGTTCTTAGACATCCTGGATTTCTCCTTCTTATTACTACTTTGGCCCTCCCCTTTAACACCACGATTGACTTGATCGACGGTTTTTGTCCATTCAACTACCTCAAAGGCAGTCGTGTAATGATCAGCCATCTCAAAGAGCTCGACGACGGTGGTCGGAGGATGCAAGGCGATGTCTTCAGTGAATCTCCTATTGCAGACTCTCTGCTTGAATGCCCTGATGATAGAGGCATCAGAGACTTCTGAAATTGAGTTACGAACCTAGCTAAATTGCCTGATGAACTATCGCACGGTCTCGCCGCTACTCTGCTGCATCCGATGCAAGTCATTCTCTTTCTCAGGGTGGTTGTACGTCCCTTGGAAATTGGCTAGCAGCATATTGCAAGGGTGCTACCAGGAATGGATCAACTCGAATGGTTGGTTAAGCAACCAAGATCGAGTGGACCCCTCAAGCACTATTCGAAGGTAATTCGCCATAACGTGCTCATCACCTACTGCCGCCTATACCGCAGTCGTGTAAATATGAAGGAACTCGATGGGATAATAAGTCTCATCGAACCTCTCCATGTTCACTGGACGAAAATGTGGTGGCCAACGTACTACTCGGAGTTTATGTATAAATGCCCAGCACTCGATAACCACCTCTTGACGTCTCCTTTGCGGGAAAGGGTAATTTGGGTCATCAGGAGACCATAGTCGATGGTGCCCGATGGTAGATTGACCTAACTTTGTAGTAGGCCTGATCAATTCGTGGGTAATACTCCCCATATTCCATCTGCCGCCGCAAATTCCTTGGCTGAAGAGTCGATCGACCGCCTGTTTGGTCGGTCCGCCAATTTGGAGTTTCTCGAGGAACTCTTCTTCGGCTGGAATTATGACCAAGCGACTGCCATAACCTGTCATCATATCGAACCTTGTGTGGTGAGTTCTATGAGCAACTGGAAGCAGTCGTGCTCATCCAACTCCTGGAATTATGCCAGTGAGGTTGCTCGAACTTGTCCATCATCTTGTGAAGTCTTCACACAATTCCCTCGGCAAAGCGGTCGTAACCGGGCACTCGAGCAAGTTCTAGAGTCGGATTCTCGAGAAGGTCATTGATGTGTTGGAGCTCTTGCACCTCTTCAGACTGATATTGGACGCGCCCGGGCGAAGTCCCCAGTGCAACTAGTCATTTCCTCTGAGCGGTGTTGGGATCTTCAATTTCTGAGCAAATTGTATCTGCCTCATAAGAGAGCAATTATTTCTAGGATTTCTCTCACACTCATCAGAGAATTGATCCTATTTATCGTTGTCTCTGTGCCATCCTCAAAAGAGGGAGAGTGTGCTCGAGGGGAAGCCATGCGAGAGCCTCCACCAGGAATGTGATGAAGATATGAAGCGAGGGCCATGACCTCCTGTCTAGAACCTCAACTTCTGGTGGAGGTCAACTCATCTAAAGAATCCTCGAGTGATAGTGCATCGTGACAAGAGGAGCACTCTACAACTAGATGGACGAACCCTTAGGGTGCAAATCCCCTAGAGATTCTAGTGGAGTGTCACAATCAGCAGGTGATGCCAATTTCCTTGACTCTAGGTCTCTGGGATTGGCTAGAACTGGGCAGGTTGTCGTCGTTGGTGAACTTGGACTCCTTGGGGCGGAGTTGTAGTTGCGTTGCGAGCCCCTCTCGCCATCAGATTGACTATTGCCACTTGGGGGAAAATGAGCTCTCCCATGGGTGTACTTCTATGGGGGATTTGGATCCCTCCTCAGTCTTTCCCACGCCGGAGTCTCTAGGATCCCCTGATGGATCTCCAGCGATAGCCTCACCAGCAAAAGCAAGTAGGGCCTGCTCCTAGTCGTAGCAGGCCTCCATGTTGATATTTGCGTAGTCCACCAAGTTGAACGAATTCTCCTCATTCCATTCTACAGCCATCATGGCATTAGAAGGAAGACAATCCACCTATAAGGAATTTTTCAGAGCCTTGGAAGAAACCATTCCCCACAAACGGCGCCAACTGTCGATGTTTTAATATCGATTTTACGTATGATTTCTTGGATTCAGGGGGAAAGTACTCAAGACTCCTGTATGATCATGCAAAGTGAAGATATAGAAATTTTTTATACAGGTTCGAGCTTTCTCCTGGGAGAATAACAACCCTACGTCCTACGCTATTGTTGCTGAGAAAAGGTTTGCAAGCATGGACAGTGTGAGAAATTTCACACTACTTACAGAACTGATTGCCAAAAGACGTCTTGACATTTCAAGATTTGTCTCTTATATTGGCAATGAATCGGCGATAGTTGCTTCTTGCCAAAAGATGTCTTGACATTTCGGGAGTTAACCGCTGGATGGAGGTTATTATCAAAGAGACGTAGGTAACAATTCACCATAAGACGGTTGTTGTCAGAGAGATGGGGGTAAAATCATACGTGGTTATGGAGTATAAATGCATGTTCTAACTACCTTGTTAGGCTAACCCACTGTGGGAGTAAGTTAGTCATACATAGGAGAACGATCAGGCCATCAGAATAAATCTCATGTAAAACTTGAAAGTGATTGGATGAGGATAGCGCAAGTTCTTGATATTTGAGTTTTGTCCCAAGAGGCCTATCAGGGGGCCTATCAGACCAGCCCTAGACCTGTGATTAGACCGGCCTTAGTGGTCGGACTACTGTGGTACTTGTGGTCAAACCAGGCTCAATGGTTAGACCGATGAATCCATGGCGGTCTGACTGGCCTTGTACTGGTTGTGACTTATGTTGTTGCTTTAGTTCTCCAGCCTTGCCTTGTAAAGCATAGTTGGTGCAATTTGAACTTAGTGTTTCTCATAGTTACTTGAATGAATATTTTGAATACCACAAAGGGAAAATTTTTGAATAATCATTACCCTCTATGATTGTCAACATCGGTCCTATAGCAGTGCACTCCAGAACATGATTAGATCAGAAGACCAAGTGGAATAAACCCATCCAGATGCATGTATACGACATGGACCATAAATTCAGACCTTAAGCTATGTACTACTAATTACTTACTAATTTAGTGTAGATTTTCACTTTATCTGACATACAACTTAATTTGACCACTAATTCTTGTAGTAACATTAGTATATTATATTAATACTTCAATAATCCAAATGTATCACATATTCAATACCTGTAAAATGTGCATAACTTTTAGTATAGATGAATCCAACAGGACATATGGGAATAGTTTAGATTTTTTTGGAAAGAAAAGAATTGGCATAAATGTCAAGTTCAATTTTTCTAAAAAATATTGAACAAACAAACATATATATTGTGTCTGAACAATCATGTTTATGATAAGATGAAGCAAAAATTGGTTTTCACTTTTAATCTATCACTAACAAATTTTATAAAAGTAACTAAAGTGATTGTTGCACATTTTACTAAACATACACTTGCTTTACGCTTTCAAGGTGAGAGATTATATACAAGGTTTAGTATATATTTGTGATGAACAATTGACACTTTGATTAAGTTAAAATTTAATTTTTCAAAAGTTTCAAAAAATTTAGACTTAAGATTGTACTACTAGGGTTCAGGTGGTCAGATTAGCTAATGGCTGGTGGTCCAACGGCCATGGGATAAGCTGTCAGATTGGTCATGGACTTTTGGGAAATTGAACACCAAACACTTATGTAGGCTTGTTGGGAGATGAGTTTGCACTTGGTGCCACTGGAATTAGAAATTAGAGTTAAAACTAGATAGAATTTAACAAAAATTCTAGATAGGGTGTTTTCTGGTACAGTTAAGCTATTAGCCCAACCAATGGCTGGTGGTTTGACTGGGGCGGTCTGACTGACATGGTGTCGACAGTCAGACCGGCCCCAGTGGTTTGACCGGCCTAGTAATGGAGGTCAAACCAGTTGTAGATGAATTGGTTTGGTCAAGTTAGGATCTGTGGTGATTGAGTGTGTTCATGGCATAGGTGCCATGAGTTGATTGTGTGGCATTACATGGTGCATATTTTTGATTAATGTGATTCAAGTGCATAGAACTTGAACTCAATATGGTTACTTGATTTTTGGATGTGAAGGTGGCTTGAAGAACTTTAGAGGTCGAAGGCAATAGACCATGACTAAGCAGGGGAGCTAAGGTCCAAATGGTCGTGTAAATCTAGGTGAGGCTACATGGCTCAAGTGAGAAGCACAGAGAAGACAAGGATCATGAAGAGGCAAGTTGGTACATGCGTTGCACCAAGTGACGAGGCCGATGCACATAGAGACGATTCGGGGGAGTTTGAATACATAAAGACGCGAGAGCTAGCCATTGGAAACTATGGGGTACAAGTCAAAGTATATGAAGATGCTTTGAGGTGAAGGTGAAGGCAGAGTCAACAAAAGGTGCCTGAAAGCTTTGTCGAGAGTATTTTGGTAGTTGGCCAAATGCCAGGTTTGTGCCTTGATCAAAACTGTGAGGTGGAGAGGCACAAAAGAGAAGTGTTTTAGGTCAAGAATAGCTATAATTGACAAGTGGATCAATTGCTAAAGAGTTCATAGGTTGAGTTGTAAATGCTTTGAGAAGTGTGTATGAGTGTGTAAAACTCGTGATAGTGGTGTTGGCTAGTTTCCCTAGTAGGCTTAATGGGTTGGACCTATTAGGATTGCTGCTAGTTTAGAGGGGAGGAGATGAGGTGGTAGATCAAAGAATTCTAGGTTTTAGGTTTTTTACTACCACCTTGTCTCCTTCCATGGTTGTGCGAAAGAAAAGAGTAGTGCTTTGGCTGCATCTTGTAATCATCCATGGGTATATAAACTTCATACTCCACTAAAATATATCAAAGTTTTATCTTAATCATGTTCTTATTTATCCTTTTGCTTGATTTTACTGGTTTTTGAGCTAGATTTATGACTTCAGTTCATGAGAGTTCTAGACTAATATCTTCCTTAAATTAACTTGTTAGGGTATGTGAGAATAGATCTAGAAGACCCCATATCTTAGATCCTCATGAGCAAGAAGTAATTTAACTTTTAAGGTTTAATACTACAAAAAGGCTAATATTGATGTATGAAATACAATCACAGACGGCTTTGGTTTAAAGATCATCTGTATTGCTACCAGCACTAAAACCTGTCTATGAAGAGGCAATATCACAGACGGTTCATATTGAACTCTGTCTATGAAGTATCACAGATGTAACATCCCAAAATTCTATTCCTTTAATAAAGCATTTATTGGATTTTCCCTGGATTTTTATTTAAGCCTGTTCTGAGGAAAAATTAAAAACTTTGATTTGTGAAAGCCAAAGTAAACCTATAGCATTTCATGAAAGTCAAACAACTGTATTTCACTTTCCTAAAGTCAAATCTGTGATTATATTAATTTTTAGAATTTTTTTAAAGAATTAAAAACATCCCTCTTAAGTCAAACTGTGCTTTTTCAAAATGTACTTATCAAATTTGGTGGAAAATATTTTTATTAAGTCCCAATTAGTCCCAGAAGGTTCTCTGAAATTTTCTGGATTTTTCAAAATTTATTTGGTATTTTTCCGAGTTTTCTAAAGCCTATTATCATTTCTGGAAATCAAAAAGAAAACAAATCCCAAACCCTCCCCGCGGGCGACGCGTGTCAGCCATCGGAGCCACCTCCACCCCGCTGGATCTAATCTCGGCCGCCCGTCGTCACTTACCGGTTCAATCCCGCCTTTCCCCATCCTCGGATCGACGCGTGGCAAGCATCGGGCCGTCCACCTCTCCGCCCGATTCAATCCCCACCGCACGCCCTCACTTAACCGCTTCGCCGCGTCCCTCTTCCCTCCGCTCGGCACGTGGCGTGATCCACACCGCCCCTCGTTGCCGATTTCAATCGCAGCCGTTCCTTGTCACTTAAAGCACCCGATCGGGTCAGATCTAAACCCCGTTGCCGGATTGCATCTCGATCGTCCACGGTCACTTACCGGTTCAACCCCGATCCAGCGGTCGCCCTCTCGCTCCGCTGCCACTTGTCAAACATCCAGCCGTTCTCCTCGCCCTTTCCGTTTTCCTTCTCTCGCTGACGTGCGGGCCCCACCTGTCAGGCCCTTCGTCCCCGCCCCTTTCCTTTCTTCCTCGCGCGATCGCCGCCGCCGCCGCCGCCATTAATCGGGAAACCGAAGCTTTAATAGCTTCGGTTTCTTGCCAAATTAATCCCCCGCGCCCCGGCGCATTCAAATCAGCGCCTCCCCGCACCCATCTGAGGCATAATCAGCCCTAATTGCGGCCGTTTCCGTCGCCACCTTAAACCTCCGAGCCGTTGCAACTCCGGCGAGATTTGCTCGAGCGTTACCTCCCTCCTCGGCCTATATAAAGGACTCCCCGTGCTTGCCCTCAACACACCGCCACCCCCCCGAGCCTCCAGAGCGCATAATCAAGTCCGAAGGTCTCCCTGCGCCCGAATCCCCGCCGCGGCTTCAAGCGACTCCGGCGAGCAATCGCTGCCGGCTCGAGCCACCTCGCCCCTCGCCCGACGCCTCTCCAACCTTGCTGGTGCCCAGGCGATCCTCGGCGACCACTCCCCCGAGCTGCGGCGTCGCCGGAACCTCTCCGCCGCCGTGAACCCTTCTCCGACCGCCGCCCTTCTCCGCCGATTTTCCTCTCCGGTCATCCTCGGCCTCCGCGCAAGGTACCGATGCACTCCCCGCGTCCTCCTTGTCATTTTGATACCATCGGCCGGCGCCGCCGCTCACCGGAGCACCGGCGACGATCGGGCCCTGAGCGCCGCTGCCGCCGGCCAGGCCACGTCAGCCCGTCGGGCCGAGTTGGCAGCGGCGTGGCAGCCAGGTGGCGGCCAGATCGGCGCCACGCCAGCGCCACCCGCACGCCCCCTCGCCACCTCGCGCGCATGCCGCCACGTCGGCATAAATGTAGGACCGAAATGGCGACAGAGGGGGGGTGAATGTCGTTCCCAAAAAAACAAAACGCCCCTCAAAATTTGTATACTGATTTTTCAAAAAGGATGCAGAATAAGGCAACTCACAGAAAATTAATTTTGGACTGCATGCAACAGAGTAAAAGATTGGAACGCATGCGACACCAAAAAATTCAGCATAAATCAGAGACCAACCAGTAAAAAATTCATCTGAAAATAACGTTGATTGAACTGCATGCAAAATAGTAGAAGATCAGCACAAGAAAGAAATTGGGAAGAACAAGTGTTTGAAGTTGTCACAGGAAGCTTCTTGTTGCAGCCGTAAGAAGCAAAAGAACAATGCTTGCTGCAAAAAGAAAAAGCACACAACCACCTGGCCGATAGCACTAAAAGCACAAGACAACTGGCCGAGAGGTTTGTTGCTGCAGGAGCTAAACAGGAGACAGGAACCTGGAGAGCAAGGGGATCTGCATACTGCTGTTACTTGACTGAACCGAAACCCCACAAGGACTGCACAAACCAAAATCGCAGTCAAAAACAAAAACTGGAACAAAAAAACTGCAAGGCTCTTTGTAAAACCGAACTGAAGGCTGCTTGCTGCTAATAACACATGAAAGAAAACAGAAAGCAGAGAGAGATGATTTTTCTTGCTTATTTCTCAGGTGAACCGAACAAGAAAAAGAAAGAAACGGCAGCTGCCATTAATTTCTCGGGAGAGTACAGATGCTGCTCAGGAGGGACCAAAAGCTACTAGATAACAGGCTGGCCGAAAATCACAGAGTTCAGCACCTCATTCAGAACTTAGACCAAATAAAGAAATATCTCAAGTTGACTGCTACTAGAGATAATGAACGCTGCTCCTCACAAGATATAGAATAAGAATAAAATAGAGAAGGTGCATCCAAGGGAAATATATTTGCTCTCGAGAATGAAACGATCAACGGATCTTGTGACAATTTCCCGTCATAGAACAATAAATAAAGAAAACGATACTTTGCTTTCGGGATGAGATAGCCAAGGTGGCTTTGAGGCGAATCCCCGTTCTAAGCAAATAAATATAAACACACATATGTAAATATAGCACTAGAACAAGAACATTAATTAAAAGGAGAGCAAGTAAATAACACATGATATAAAACAAGCGTGTTCATATTGAGACGAAGAGCGATGAATGTTTATATCAACTCTTCCATGTCTCATCCAAGAACACCCACAAGGAGAGAACAAAACATTAAAACTTGCATACAATTTTTCTCTCCCAAGAGCACAAGCATTAGGAAATCCTAATACTCATACCCATTTCTATCTCTCTCTCTCTCAAGTGCACTTCTCCACCTAGAGAGCACCTCTATTTATAGCCTCCACTAATGGGTCTAGTAGACTACTTTACCCATTAGGTTACACCTCTCTCCACTAATGGGTTTATATTCAATTATACCCATTAGGTTACAACTCCTCTCCACTAATGGGTTTACACTCAATTATACCCATTAGGTTACAACACCTCTCCATTAATGGATCATCCCATATAATATCCGCTTCCAATTTTGCAGCTTTGCGTATTTTCCAAAACGCCCCTCCTGCACCTTCCTGGAAGCTTCCTCGTCTCTTGCCGCGCACGCCTCGCAGCCACTTCGAGTCCTTGCCGTCTTCGACACATCCCGACCGTTCTGACCTCAGCACCGCCTGTGCCTAGTCCGGTCACCCGTGTCTCGCCACGACTCCGTCTCAAAGTCCTGCAGTCATCACCGACAAGAAAACACATTACATAGCACCGCACCAAATGATTTAATTAAATATCCGTATTGGAATAAGCATAAAAATGCCCGGAACAAACTCAAACTTTCTAGGACACGAGTCAATTACTCATCACACAGCTGGGGTTACCTCCACATGGTCTCTCAATCTCCCCCTTGATGAGTATATTGACAAACACCGAAAAAGCATATAAAGTTGAGTTTGAGAGTCAAATATGGTCTAAAAGAAAATCAAGGTAACTAAGACCATATCGACAAAAGAGAAAAAACTGGAGCAAAAACTGAAAGAGCAAATTTTTCTACAAAGCTCCAGAAGGCTTTTTCTCCAAAACTTCTCCCCCTTTTGGCAATAAAATCATCAAAATGCACGAGAGAATAGAATGACTTGTGTGTTCTTTATTTTAAGCATTTGGAGCTATGAAGATTATCCATAATGATTTTGCGAGTATTACACCAAGCCATAATTCATAAGAATGCTATCAAGATCATGACGATTTATGTATAGAAAAGCTAAACCAAATAAGTCATAATCTGAAAATTTATCCAATTTCTTAGCATGTCAAGTTTTGATATTAGTCTAGCTAAAGGTATCCAAGGATGATGCAAGCCATGTCAAATAATCTAAGTGAAATCAAGAAACTAATATTGAGCCATTTTAGAGTGCTATAAGTTCATTTTTTAATACTTGGTCGTTTTGTGAATAAGCAAATTTAGCACACTTGACTATTTCTGAAAATTATTTTTGGCTTTATCTTAGCAAAGCGAGTTCTGGACTAGGAGCCATCCACAACTGCCTCCTAAGCTTCAACCATTTTCACAATTCTTAGCCATGTGCTAGATCTCAAGCCTTATGCGATCACTCCAAGCGAGAAGCTTAAGGAAATGATCTTGGTCAACCAAAACTCCCCCTGAGTTCATGCTTAGTGCAATTGCAAGCCGTCTCATGAGAGTGAATTGGTGAGATCAGTTTTTTCGCACAAAAAGAGATCACTTTGCTTTTGTTTCATTTAGCTCATAGACCAAGGAGTTAATGATAATTCATACTTCATAAAAGAACTAACATAGCTCAATCTAAAGCTCAAAAGAGATTCAAGATTCAACTCAAACTATTTGACATGGCCAGAATCATAAAAGGATAACTAAAAATAGACTAGTCTCAAGAACTACCATGACATGAATTAATTCAAGTAAAGCATGTTTTTTTTAAGTAACTTATCATGGCAAAGACTAGACTACACATATAAAGTCATGATAAATCTAGCAATTAAGCACAGATCATGGCAAGATGTAATGCAATATAAATAGATCATAATTGGATAATAATCAAGGCTCCATGTAGTTATATTATAGTGCAAACTGAAATGCAATAAAATCCAGCTCCCCCTCAACATGAGATGCACTTTTAGTTCAAGTTGAGTTATGTCATAATTAATATCTAGAAGCTCCCAAATGAACTCCCCCTGAACTAAAGCAATAAAAACGAGAAGTCAAAAGTAAATCCAAATGGGTAGTCCTTAAAGCATAGATAAGATGTAGAGGATACTATGGCTTAGATGACTCTTGTCTACCCCATATGACTCCAAGACTATCACCGACTGCCTAGCACACACACTAGAGAGCAAACACGCACTCGCCTACCCGAGGATGGCCCAACCCTCGCTAGAACCTACAAGCCGTGAGTGAGCTCAATCTAGTGAGATAAGAAATAGCTAATAAGCAGCATCCTAGAATCACAAGATAAGAGCAGAAGTCTAAGCGACTAGACAAGAATAACACTCTAACCTATGCTAGAAGGACTAATCCCAATGCACCCCGAATGCTATGTAACAGAAAGGAGTAAGAGCATAATCAATATAATAAAAGCAGTAAAGCATAAAGCTCCCCCTCACAACAGTCCATAAGGACAAACCACCCCAAGCTCTCCCATAAAGTGAAAACCTAGAGCTATCCAATGGCTTGGTAAAGATATCAGCCAACTGATGGTCACTCTCCACAAACTGGAGCACTATATCACCCTTCTCCACATGGTCTCTAAGAAAATGATATCTGATATTGATGTGCTTGGTCCGGGAGTGCTGCACTGGGTTCTTGGCAATGTTAATCGCAGAAGTGTTATCACAAAAGAGTGGAACAACATCGATAACTAACCCAAAGTCCCGCAGGTCGGCCATCCAAAGCACTGGCCGCAAAGAATCGGCGGCAGCTACGCACTCGCCCTCTGCGGTGGATCGCAACACCCGATCGCTTCCTCAAGACCAGAAACAAGAGAAGTGCCAATAAATTGGCAAGTGCGGAAGTGCTCTTCCTATCTATCCTCTGACCAATAAGTGCGCATCCGAGAAGGCTCTCAAGGAAAGACAGATGAGGAAGAGTACCGATACCATAGTCAATGGTAGCTCGAAGGTACCGAAAATGCGTTTCACCGCTTGACGGTGAGAAACGCGAGGAGAAGCTCAAATCGAGCACACGCACACGAGAGAAGTGTATGTCCGGTCTCGAGGCGTTGAGGTACAAGAGGGAACCGATCATGCTTCAACTCCTTCGATCAACGGGCTCGCCATCTTCATCCGGATCAAGTGAAGTCATTGTCGCCATCGAGTAGATACCGCTTGCCATCACTCATGTCAAAACGCTCAGAGGTCTCGAGTGTACTTGCCCCGATGCAAGAAGGTACCCTCCCGAGTCCGCTTGATCCGAAGCCAAGAAAGAAGCTCAACTCTCCCATCATGCTCATCTCAAACTCCGAGCTCATGACATCGGAAAACTGAGAAACGAGCATGTGAGGAGCCGCCAAAGATGATGTCATCCACATAAATGCGACGAGCGAAGATCGGTGCCATGCCGGCGAATGAACAAGGTCTTGTCTACTTTACCCATCTCAAAACCATGACTCAACAGTAGGACTTAAGCCTCTCATACCAAGCTCTAGGGGCTGCTTAAGTCCATACAAAGCTTTGAAAAGCTTGAAGACATGGTTTGGGTATTTGGGGTTTTCAAACCAGAGGTCGGACGACGACCTCTTCTTCAATAAAGCCATTGAGAAAGGCACTCTTGACGTCCATCTGTAAAGCTTGAAACCCTTAGAAGCTGCAAAGGCAAGCAGATTCTAATGGCTTCAAGTCCAGCTCAGGGCAAAAGTCTCCTCGAAATCTAGACCTCAACACAGGAGTACCCCGAGCTACCAGTCTAGCCTTGTTCGAATAACCACTCCATCCTCACTCTTCTTGTTCTTGAACACCCACTTAGTCCCAATAATATTGTGATCACGGGGCTCGACAAGCGACTGCACCTTGTTTCTCTCGAAATTTTCTAACTCCTCATGCATGGCATTGACCCAAGACTCATCGAAAGAGCATGACAAACATCCTTGGGCTCAAAAGAGGCAACAAAAGCAGAGTGGAGACGTAGTGAGACGTGCGGACTTTGAGCGTGTAACGCGCTCAAAGAGATCTCCAATTATCGCTCTCAAGGATGAGCTTTACGGATATGATGGGGAGGTCTGGATGAGAAGTAGTGGCCTCTACCTCATGAGTGATGAGGTAGGAACAGAGCCACTAGCTCCTGAGGATGCGGAAGGAATGGGCTGATCTCCTTGAGGTACGGTGGTGGAAGCAGGCACCTCAAGGGGAGGAGAAACTGGATCGGGTAGACCACCCTCATCTTCATCCTCCTCATTATCCACAAAGATGGGCTTGGACTGCTCTACTGAACCTGAGATGTCAGGCCTAGTCCCCGGACTGGCCTCATCGAAGGCACCTCGCAGGTCTCTACCATTTTACTAGACTCGCAGCCTGCACCCTATAAGCCCGCGAAGAAGTCGAGTACCCGAGAAAAATTCCATCACAGGAACGTGACTCGAACTTATCTAGGTTCCCTGACTTGAGAATAAAACACTTGCGACCAAAAACACGAAAATGAGATACGCTGGGCTTTCGCCGTATCTCAACTCAAAAGAAGTGCGATGCAAGTGTGCCCTCGTAAAAACTCTGTTTGAAACATGGCACGCGGTGGCTATTGCCTCACCCAAAACTTCCTAGGTGTAGAATACTCATTAAGCATCGTCCCGCCATCTCGACCAAGGTACGGTTCTTCCTCTCCACAACGCCATTTTGTTGGGGACGATGGAGAAGAGAACGATGCTCTACACCGACTCATCGCAAAACCTCTCAAAGTAGGAATTCTTGAACTCCGTGCCATTGTCATGCGGATCGCTCGTAAGGCACCCTAAGCTCAACGAAAGCCTCATGAATGCACCTCGAAAATGTGTAAACGTCTCATCCTTCGAGGCTAAGAAAAACACCCAAGAGTACCTCGAGAAGTCATCGACACGACAAGAACATACCACTTCCCTCCTGCCGATCGCACTCTAGCCGTCCAATCTGTATCCATGTGGAGCAATGTCCGCATCGATCATCGTGACTGTGATCGGAGGATGAGAAGAGGCAACCATCTTGCCGTGCCGGCAAGGAGTGCAAACAAGATCTTTGATCATCTTGAGCTTCGCGGACCACGAATGAGATCGTGGCCGCTAACTCGGTCAAATGATCAAATCCAATATGACCAAGTCTCCCGTGCGAAAGAGAGGTCGCGGAATCGAAGCAACTAAACACCGAGAGGATCTCCGTAAGACTCGTAAAAATCAGCACGAAAGATCCTCCCAAACGAAATCCCGCAAACCGGTCGCCCAAGAATCAAGAATTTTGCAATTGTTTTTCTTAAAGCTCACCTCAAAGTTGTCATCGATGGTCGAGAAACCGAAAGCAAATTATACCGCAGCTTACTAACCAAGGCAACATCTTTTAAAACAAAAGACTCATTAATGCGCCTTTGTACCTTTAGCGATGACACGCCTGGATGAGGCATCTCGAAAGTGATCGTCTCATCACCGGAGCACGGGCAAGGGAAGAAAACCAACGGAATCTCCGGTCATGTGTCGTGAACACCCGAGTCTACGAGCCAAACCTTTCCCTTTCTCGCCGGCGAACTGAGTCAAACAGAGAGTAAAGTCTCAGTATTGGGGTAAATCAACAGTGATTTCGGCACCCAATACTGAATAACACGTCGAGCAGATGAAGTAGTCAAGCACGACTGACCTCTATCTACCCTACGCTCCCTGTTACTCAAGGCAGAAGGTCTAAGAGCAGACCCGGTCGTTCTTTGAGTCCGACCGCTTCGGAGAGCGAGTCGGAGTACCAACAACACGCCGATCTCGCCGGGTAGCTATCTCGATGGAAACGAGATCTACCCTCAGGACGACGGATATCATGACCCGGGGCAAATCGAGGACGAAAATCAGAAGAACCAGAAAAACCAAGTCCTCGATGCTGCCCAAAAGCATCAACAATAGCAACCTTAGACCTCGTGCTGGTCTTAGGTGCACTCGTGGTCCGGGCTGACCACGAATACGCCTAAGAGCTGCAACACGGTCTCTCTCGCAATCCTAGCACGCTCAAGCATCGGTCGATCATATGTCCATCCTTCCGGCAGAAGGTGCAATGAAACTTCACCCCGTGAGAGGTCGAAGTTGCGCTTGGAATCACCTTCTTTGTCAAATCCCTTGACAAAGCCCGCAGATTTAAATTTGACTTTTTCATCCCGGCTCAGTCTCGATCACACTGGTGCTATGGGTCCGAGCACGGCGGTGGATGCTTCCTCATGTCCTCATAGAAATCATATCCTAGACCACGATTAAATCTGCAAATCTTAGATTGGTCTAGAATAAGATTGAGCTTCTTCTTGCCTCCTACAAATCTCTCGAGAGTGTTCATAAGATACCGACACTCCCGAAAGAGAGAGTGCAAGAAGAGCAGGAGAAGGGGAACTGCAGAGGTAAGGAAGCGTAAGAAGAACCAACAATAGAGGAAAGAATGGCTTGTGCACGCACACCTACTGATGGGACAGTCCTACTACTAGCAAGTTGGCTCCGTTGCTAGGCGTCTCTACCTTACCCTTGGGCTTCTCCCCAACACCAGCACACACATTACAACATGATTGTGGCTTCTCTAGTAAATCCTTAGTTAGCTTCACACATTTTTCTTCCAAAACAATCAAGTCAGATTTTAGTTTATCACAATTTTTGCATGGTGAGCTAACAGGTCCTTAGAAGCATATTTAGCTATTTTCTTGTTGTAATCAATCATTTCTTGGAATTGTTTAGAAACAGATTCAAGTTCAGCAGTTAATTTAGGACAATTTAAACATGAAGCAGTTGGCTCAATCAAAGAAGCATGCAATTCAGCAATTTTATAATCTGCTCTTTTAAGTTCATTTTAAGTTATTGCAATTTTCACAAGTTTCAGTGCAGATCAATAAGCATAGTGTAAAGACCTCTAAAAGCATTATCCTTATCCTCACATGAGGTGCAAGAAGTAGTCCAATATTAGAGGAAATAGAAGCAACTCTACTCATTTCTAGTTCAGCAAGCAGACTATCATTCTTCACCTTAAGCAAATCAAGCTCAGAAGTCAAACTATCATGAGAGGTCCTTAGCTTTTCCATATCTCCAAGCAGAGAAGAACATACATCACATTCGTCACGGAGGGAGCAGATATAAGTGAAGTAAACTCCGTGACGATCTCTCTACTTCCTTCTCAAGATCCACAACCCTAGCTCTAGATTTAGCATAGAACTTTCCTAACTTCGTAAATGCAAGATAGAGCTGGTCGTAGGAGGACCTACCTCATCGGAGTCGCCAGAGAGCTCATTGTCGCGACGCCGTTGTCGCTGGCCATGAAGCACATGCCGATGAAGTCGCCGCCGTCCTTGGGATCTTGATCATCCTTGTCGCCGCCGCCGCTCCACCCTCCACGTCGCTGAAGTCGATGTCGTCGAAGCGTGAGGACACGGTGGAAGAGCTTCTTGGCTTTGCCAAAGTTGCGGAACCTCTTCTTGCCTTGAGCGTGAATCGGGGCTTCTTGTTGCGGTTCTTGTCGATGTAGTCGTTTTGCTTACACCGCCGTAGTCGTTCTTGCCTTTTACCGGCTTGGGGCAATTTGCCGAATGTGGTTGGGGCCACCACACTCGAAACAAATGACAGTCCTCCCTTTTTCTCGTCCCTCCTCCTCTTGTAAGCATGGGAAAACTTCCGAGCTAGGAGGGCCGCTTGCTCATCCTCGAGCTGCTCTAACGATCATCGCTTATGTCACGAGAGCAGCAAGGAGAATCCACACGGCATCGTAAGAAAGACCGTAAGTTGAATCGGGATCGGTGACTAGGCCATCGATCGTGACTTCGACTTGCGAGACAATGTCAATCTCGTGAGTCTTGAGACGCGAGTACAGCGCATCAAGAGTCAAAGTCGAGAGGTCCGTGGTGTCCTTGATGGTAGTCACTTTCATCTCCCAAACACGCAGATCGAGTGCAGTGAGCATCTGTCGAGCGTTATCCGAGTCGGAGTATGTGAGACCGACGGCTCGGAGGTTGCTCAGAATTTTGTGAAAACGCGCAAAACACTCATCAAGGGACTCACCAGCGAGCATTTCAAACTTGTTGTAATCTCGCTTGAACTGGTCCTGTCGAACCGTCTTAATCTGGGTGGTGCCCTCATGATATGCGTCGAGGGTCGCCCGGATGTCGGCCCGACGTGAGATGAGAGATGCGATCAAATTCGCTCCTGCTCAGACCCTGGATTATAATGTTCCTTGCTTTAGCATTTGCCTCAACATCAGCCATATTATTAGCATTGATGTCCTCATCGGTAGGAACAACAAAACGGGTCTTGACCTTGCGCCAGATGGCATACCCCTGGGCCTGGATGTATGTCTCCATTCGGCTTTTCCAGAAGGGGTAATCGATGCCATCGAAAACGGGCGGCTTGGTCGAGTACTTGTCCGTCGCCATGGCTCTTGAGACCGGTTAAGATCTATTAATTAGAGCTAACCGGCTCTGATACCAATTGTAGGACCGAAATGGCGACAGAGGGGGGGTGAATGTCGTTCCCAAAAAAACAAAACGCCCCTCAAAATTTGTATACTGATTTTTCAAAAAGGATGCAGAATAAGGCAACTCACAGAAAATTAATTTTGGACTGCATGCAACAGAGTAAAAGATTGGAACGCATGCGACACCAAAAAATTCAGCATAAATCAGAGACCAACCAGTAAAAAATTCATCTGAAAATAACGTTGATTGAACTGCATGCAAAATAGTAGAAGATCAGCACAAGAAAGAAATTGGGAAGAACAAGTGTTTGAAGTTGTCACAGGAAGCTTCTTGTTGCAGCCGTAAGAAGCAAAAGAACAATGCTTGCTGCAAAAAGAAAAAGCACACAACCACCTGGCCGATAGCACTAAAAGTACAAGACAACTGGCCGAGAGGTTTGTTGCTGCAGGAGCTAAACAGGAGACAGGAACCTGGAGAGCAAGGGGATCTGCATACTGCTGTTACTTGACTGAACCGAAACCCCACAAGGACTGCACAAACCGAAAACTGCAGGCTGCTGAAAAACAAAAACTGGAACAAAAAAACTGCAAGGCTCTTTGTAAAACCGAACTGAAGGCTGCTTGCTGCTAATAACACATGAAAGAAAACAGAAAGCAGAGAGAGATGATTTTTCTTGCTTATTTCTCAGGTGAACCGAACAAGAAAAAGAAAGAAACGGCAGCTGCCATTAATTTCTCGGGAGAGTACAGATGCTGCTCAGGAGGGACCAAAAGCTACTAGATAACAGTGGCGAAAATCACGAGTTCAAGACCTCATTCGAACTTAGACCAAATAAAGAAATATCTCAAGTTGACTGCTACTAGAGATAATGAACGCTGCTCCTCACAAGATATAGAATAAGAATAAAATAGAGAAGGTGCATCCAAGGGAAATATATTTGCTCTCGAGAATGAAACGATCAACGGATCTTGTGACAATTTCCCGTCATAGAACAATAAATAAAGAAAACGATACTTTGCTTTCGGGATGAGATAGCCAAGGTGGCTTTGAGGCGAATCCCCGTTCTAAGCAAATAAATATAAACACACATATGTAAATATAGCACTAGAACAAGAACATTAATTAAAAGGAGAGCAAGTAAATAACACATGATATAAAACAAGCGTGTTCATATTGAGACGAAGAGCGATGAATGTTTATATCAACTCTTCCATGTCTCATCCAAGAACACCCACAAGGAGAGAACAAAACATTAAAACTTGCATACAATTTTTCTCTCCCAAGAGCACAAGCATTAGGAAATCCTAATACTCATACCCATTTCTATCTCTCTCTCTCTCTCAAGTGCACTTCTCCACCTAGAGAGCACCTCTATTTATAGCCTCCACTAATGGGTCTAGTAGACTACTTTACCCATTAGGTTACACCTCTCTCCACTAATGGGTTTATATTCAATTATACCCATTAGGTTACAACTCCTCTCCACTAATGGGTTTACACTCAATTATACCCATTAGGTTACAACACCTCTCCATTAATGGATCATCCCATATAATATCCGCTTCAATTTTGCAGCTTTGCGTATTTTCCAAAACGCCTCCCGCACCTTCCCCGAAGCTTCTCGCCTCTTGCCGCGCACACCTCGCAGCCACTTCGAGTCCTTGCCGCCTTCGACACATCCCGACCGCTCGACCTCAAGACCGCTTTGTGCCTAGTCCGGTCACCGTGTCTCGCCACGACTCCGTCTCAAAGTCCTGCAGTCATCACCGACAAGAAAACACATTACATAGCACCGCACCAAATGATTTAATTAAATATCCGTATTGGAATAAGCATAAAAATGCCCGGAACAAACTCAAACTTTCTAGGACACGAGTCAATTACTCATCACACAGCTGGGGTTACCTCCACATGGTCTCTCAATAAAGCCGTGACGTGGCAGCCACGCGGCGGCCACGCGGCAGCCCCGTGGCGCCACGTCAGCGCCATCCCGTTCCCCGCGCGCCCGCCTGCCACCTCACCCTTCCCTCGGGTCCATGGACTCGGTCCATGACACCCGGGCCCCACCTGTCAGCCTCTGCCCGATTATATTAATCCTAGGGCTGACGTCATAATCTATAATTTTCTTTAGAAAAATAATTCGTGCTGACGTCATAAATCCTTTTCGGTTTCAAAATAAATCCAGAAAATACCCTTTTCCTTTTATTTTGAATTCAAACTTTGGAAGGCTATAACTTTTGCATTTTAACTTCAAATTGACCCATTCAAATTTCTAAATTTTTCTAAAATCATGATCTATCCATTTCTGGAATAATTTTGAAAGTTTGAAATTTATTTAAATTTTGTTTGAATATATTTTGTAATTCCAAGGTTTAAATTTAAATTAAAACTTCCAATTTCTTTTAAAAGCCACAATTCCTTTCCAAGAATTGTTGGTCCACATCCAAAATTCAAAATTCTGTCTCCCAGTTTATTTTATAATTTTTGGAAGTTATTTGGATTTCATTTGAAGTTTTATTTTGAATTTGCTTTAAATTGATTCTTTCGTTAGATATTGACGATTCCGGAGAGTTTGAATTCGACGAATCGCAGCAGGACTTCGATCAAGGCAAGTTGCACCTTTGACCATATTGGACCCAGTATTTTAAATATATTTATGTTGTTTTACTGTATATGCATGCGTACTTCTACTCAAATTAATTTAAAATCCAGTTTAAATGTTAGATATACCCATAATCCTTTGATTATAGCCCATTTGAAATTCTAAATCATACACCTTGTCATCCTAGCTGAAAACTAGTTAATACCATAATATTGACTAGGAAATTTTGTAGAAATGCTTAGCCTGGCTTAGTATAACTGTAGGTGGGATAAACCTTTCGCATGAAATGTCAGTTTGAAAATGAGACTTGACTTCGGAGAGTCAAGGGTGGTTTTACGGAAATTATTTAAAAATGAAAATAGAAAACATGTTTTGGACTTAGGCTAATGGTTAGGTGGTGGGTGCCGGTATGCCTCGTGTTTGGTGACACAGTTTGATTATCGTGCATGGGGGTATGTGGTTGAGCCTAAATCAACTTAAGGACCGTTTCTGCGAATTATTTTACGAAGTCACTTCGTACTACCACAAGTCCAAGTATGGGACGGACTGCTAAGTAATTTGTGAAGTTCCAATAATAGTCTCGCTATAGGTTTGAATGTGAGCGCGCGTAGGTTGTGGGAAGTCTCACATGGCACCGAGGGGCTCCAACTCGTGGATTCGAGTTGTGGTGAAACCTTAGTGGCGGCGTGATTATGTTGGCTATGAATCATCTGAACAGCCTTGTCATGAACTCTCGCCGCACACCTAAGGCGGTGTGTTGATCGCGTGGCTCAAGTGAGAGGGAATGTCTTGTGGGTAAAGTTGTACACCTCTGCAGAGTAACAAACTATCTGGATAGCCGTGTCCACGGTCATGGACATGCTGAGTAGAGTCTTCACAGATTAGACTTGAACTTTCATAAAACTTGGTTTTGGCAAAACAAACGTTGGATTTGGTAATGGTCCGGGTGGATTCCCGTGGATAGGTTAGTGTGGGTTGGAGCCTACACTAACGGTATTACTTGTTAAAAACAATGTTTCATATACTGTATTAAAATTCAGCTTTTCGTATTTACGTTATTGTATTTAAATTCAAGTATTGCTTTCCGCACATTACCCTATTAAGCTTTCCTTTGAAATCCCTTATACCTGCATCAACTCAGTTATATTTCCTGGTGTAACTTGCGTAAGCATTTACTTGCTTACCTTGGGAGTACATCTGTACTCACCTTGCTAAATCTGTTGCGGACTTGAGGCGACTACGACGGTGAGGACTACTTGGTAGTAGGGCGCGTCTTCTGATCATTTGCTGTGGGAGGTCGGATGGGGTGTGGCCGCCACCTTTACCTTCTTTCGCTGTTTTTGTTTATTTTGTTGGCCTTGTGCCTTATTGTAAGACTTGGCCTTAAGGCCGTATTTTCGTTTAATAATATCTCGTGGTTATTTTTGCATGATATACATTCTTTATTAAACTTTGTGTGCACTAGATTTTCACGGGATAGTGCGATTTACACGAGGGCTCGGAGTTGTTGTTCGGATCCCGGCAGAAATGGTATCGAGCAACAATGACCCTAAGACGTGACCTTAGCTAGAGACCAACCTTAAGAACATATTTTCATAAGAAATGCTCTTTTAAAAACATCTCTTCCTTGTCTCAATCTCTTTACCAAAACTGATTACTAACTCCTCTCCTCCTCCAAAATTTTAGATGGAGCAACCCACCCGCGTCTCCCATGGAACCCTTGCCGGACTCTTCGCCGATGATCTATACAACCTCATGCAAGAGCTCAACTTCCGCCTGCACCCCTCTACCGAGGATATGTTGGCATGTATGGAGACGAGGAACGCTGGAGGGTGGAAGTGAAGATCTTCAGAGATTTCGGAGCAAACGGAGCCATCTACGTGTTCGACGCACCCCTACCTCGAGACACCGTCTTCGACGGAGTACCGGATGCAGCCCGAGAGGCCATTCGCCAGCTGCGGAACATCTACGCTCGAGACTTGCTGCGCACCGACTTCGCTACTTCCCATGAAGACTCCTGTGGGCTGCGACGACTTCGTCTCAGAGTATGAGAGCAACCCCGCCTCATACGATCGGTGGAGTACACCAAGTCCATAGATCACATGTACTGACCACCTCGACGAGCTGCACACCGCACAGCAGAAGCTCCGCGCACGCGAAGAGGAACTTGCCGAGCTCCGTGCAGAAGATGCAGGTTCCACTGATTCCGGGCCTTTTCCGAGGAGACTCGAGCGCAGCGCTAGTGTGTAGACAACCCCGAGTCTTAGAACGCTATCTCGTGAGTCAGAGACCTTTGTAAACAGCCACGAAACTATTATAATAAAAATAAAAAGTTTTGTTTGGCTCTTATTCGTGTTTTCCTTGCTCTTGTGTGTTGTTTTGGTGGGATTGTTACTAGAACCTTTCCTTTAGTTCTCTCTCTAAATCTGAAAGTCTCAATAGATGGTGAACACAAGAAGAAACTCCAGCATGGACAACGCCAACCCCGGAGCACAAGGAAGCCATCACCTCGATTCCACCACCTCGCCAGCGGGACGGATTAGGCACAATTGATGGCCAATCAAAACCAGTTGATCCAGCTATTAGCCCAAACGATCAACAACCCTCAGGCTCATCACCAACCTACCCAAGTACCTCCCAATCGTCTCTCTGAGTTCCTGAGGATCAAGCCACCCACCTTCGCCGGCAGTGCTGAACCGATGGACGCCGACGACTGGCTCAGGTCGATTGGCAAGAAGTCTGGACATTCGCAGTTGCACCGATCGGGAGCGAGTCTGTTCGCCTCCCATCACCGAACGGGCCCGCGTCTCAATGGTGGGACACTTTCATCGCCCGCACGCCAACCCGCAGACGGTGGCGTGGATCGAGTTCGAGCAAAGCTTTCGCAAAGCTCATATCCCCACCGCACCATGGCATTGAAGAAGAAGGAGTTCAGATCTCTGCGCCAAGGAAGTCGTACTGTCAATGAGTACGTGCAGAAGTTTAACCAACTAGCCCGCTATGCGCCAGAGGATGTGGCTTCCGGCGAAGCCAAGCAAGAAAGGTTCATGGAGGGCTCGAATGACAACATATCGGTACAAGCGATATCGGGTGACTATCTTGACTTCCACCAACTAGTCGGTAAGAAGGCCATCCGCCGAAAGGCAAACACATGGAAATGGAGACCGGAAGAAAAGGATGGCGGACGGAGAAACAACTCGAAGTTCTTTCAAGAATCGCGATACTCCTCGCACTCAAACAAGTTCGGACCCGTGGCAAAGCAACTTCAAGAACGATCCAGCGAGTTCAAGTCCTCAACCACCGCCCGCCGTTTCAAAGCCAACCGCCAAGCGATTCCCAAGCAACCGCACCCAAAGAACGGTGGCGGGCGAGAGAGCGATCCGTCGTCGGCGGATTGACCTACTACTACTGCAAGGAACCAGGGCACTTTGCCAAGGCGTGCCCTAAGAAGATTCAAGCGGCAGCAACTTCAGGAGCCTCTGGAAGTCGTAACCGGGGCCAACGAAGCGCGGACCTTCATCAAGGGGCGAGTAAACCACGTGATAATGAAGAGGCCCAGCTGCACGGATGTCGTCTTTGGGTATGTTCCTTGTCAATTCAGTACCAGCATCAGTTCTTTTCGATTCCGGAGCATCGCATTCCATTGTGTCAAAAACTTTTATGGATAAGCATGGGTTGGGCAGGGTAACCCTTAGCAACCCTATGATAGTTCACTCCCCTGGAGCAGAAATGAGAGTAGGGACCTTGTGCCCCAAAGTGGAATTGCTCATAGATGGGACCCGATTCCTCGCCGATCTTTTGGTTTTGGAATCGCAAGGATTAGATATCATTCTCGGGATGAACTGGTTAGCCAAGAATTGAGGTCGGATCGATTGTGCTACTAGATCCATCACCCTCACCAATGACCAAGGCGTGGAAGTAATCTTCTCTCCCCAGATTCCGAAGGCAGAAGAATGTGCCCTCTTCCACCTCCAAGTCTTGGAGGAAGTGCCGATCGTACGGGGATACCCAGATGTTTTTCCCGAGGAACTGCCAGGGATGCCACCGGATAGGGAGATCGAGTTTGTGATTGACCTAGTCCCAGGCACCGCCCCGATTTCCAAGAGACCATATCGGATGCCTGCTAACGAGTTAGCAGAATTGAAGAATCAACTCAAGGAGTTAGAAGACAAAGGGTACATCCGACCCAGTTCGTCGCCTTGGGGAGCACCCGTCCTGTTCGTCAAGAAAAAGGATGAGAGTTTGAGGCTATGTGTGGACTACAGAGCACTCAATGACGTCACCATCAAGAATAAATACCCCCTCCCCAGGATCGATGACCTGCTCGATCAGTTGAAAGGAGCCGGTATCTTCTCCAAGATTGATCTGCGATCAGGATACCATCAGCTAAAGATCCGTGAAGAAGACATTCCCAAGACGGCTTCTCCACGGATATGGACATTATGAGTTCACGGTCATGTCATTTGGACTGACCAATGCACCAGCCTACTTCATGAGCATGATGAACAGTGTGTTCATGAAATACTTGGACAAGTTCGTAGTAATCTTCATCGACGACATCCTCATCTACTCCAAGAATGAAGAAGAGCACGAGCAGCACCTCAGATCACTCGAAAAGCTCGAGAGCATCGACTTTCGCCAAATTCGAGTAAGTGTGAATTCGGCTAAAAGAGGTTGCCTTCCTCGGACATATCGTAAATGTACCAAGGAATCAGTTGAGATCCTTCCAAGGTAGAAACAGAATGGAGTGGAAGCCACCAAAGTTCGTAATGAAGTCGAGCTTTCTTGGACTTGCGAGTTATTACCGTCGGTTCATAGCGAGATTCTCCGAGACAGCCAAGCCAATGACCCAATTGTGAAAAAGGAAAAGAAGTTCGAATAGACGAAAGCTTGTGAGCGAGTTTCCAAACCCTTAAGAAGAGACTAGTCTCAAGACAGTGCTTGTCTTGCGGGCGTGCATAAAGGCTTGAGGTTTTCAGGCGCCTCTCGCCTAGGCTTAGGCGTGTTACGATGCAAGAAGGCAAAGTGGTAGCCTATGCATCGCGTCAACTCAAGCCTCATGAGTGCAATTATCCTACTCATGATTTGGAGTTAGCCGCAGTAGTGCACGCCTTAAAAATCTGACGCCACTATCTTATTGGTAACCGTTGTGAAGTATACACGGACCATAAGAGTTTGAAGTATATCTTCACCCGTGCGTAACTCAACCCGAGGCGGCAAGATGGTTGGAGTTGATAAGGACTACGACATCGGTATACATTACCACCGGAAAGCGAATGTGGTAGCCGATGCCTTAAGCAGGAAGTCTTATGCAAACATGGTGATATCGGAAGAAGACCAGACCCGACTTCAGGAGGGAGTCGCCCGTCTAAGTCTAAACCCAATGGGACCAAGCACCCTCACCACACCGAAGTGCGACCGCTTGCTGATCAAATTAAGGAAGCTCAGTTGTGGGCGAGGATATTCAAGAAATCAAGAAGAATATGAGAAGAGGCAAAGCACCGAGATTCAAAAGATGAGCATAGCACGGTTTGGTTCGAGAACCGCATCGTGTGCCGAATAATCGAAATCAAAACCCGATTACGAAAGAGGCTCATGATACCCCATACTCAATCCACCTGTGTCGTACCAAGATGTACCAGATCCGAGGAAAGATATTGGTGGGTTAGTATGAAAAGGAAATCGCAGAGTTCATTGAAGCTGCGACACACATCCAACGAGTCAAAGCTGAACATCGAGGCCACAGGACTCTTGCAACCATTGCCGATTCGGAATGGAAGTGGGAAGAAATCGGTATGGATTTCATAACCGGACTCCCAAGGACGCAATCGGGTTATGATTCAATGGGTAATCATAGACCGATTGGCTAAAGTGGCTCACTTCATACCGCCAAGACCACTTATTCGGAAGCAAGTTGGTCGAAATTGACATGTCTCGAATTGTGTGCCCGTATGGCGTACCCAAGAAGATAGTGTCGATCGAGGTAGTCGATTTACTTCGATTTTGGCAAAGGTGCATGAAGAATTGGGTAGTAAGCTCGGTTTGATGCAGCTTACCATCCCCGCATGCACGGTCAAACAGAAAGAGTTAATCGATACTCGAGGATATGCTAAGGGCTTGTACGCTGGATTTGGGAACAGTTGGGACCGTTCAACGCCTATGCGGAATTCTCGTACAATAACGACTACCAAGCCGATCCGCAGATGGCACCCTTCAAGCCTTGTATGGTCGGAAGTGCAGACCCCTTGCTTTGGGATCGGCAAGGTGAACCCCAAGAAGTGGACCAAACTCGCCGCAAGACGCAGAAGATCAAGTGAAGAAGATCAGAGACAGACTAAAGATAGCCCAGTCTCGACAGAAGAGCTACGCGGATAACCGTCGTCGAGACCTGACCTTTGAGGTCGGCGACTACGTCTATCTTAGAGTATCCCCACTCAGAGGCGTGAAAAGGTTTCAAGTTAGAGGGAAGCTAGCACCACGATATGTGGGCCCTTTCAAGATTCTGGACCGAAGAGGTGCAGTTGCATATCAGTTAGACTTGCCGCCAAGCATGTCAGGGGTACACGATGTCTTTCATGTCTCACAGTTAAAGAAGTGCCTCCGAGTACCCACAGAGCAAGCCGCATTGGAAACCCTGGACCTCTAGGATGACCTCACCTACAAGGAGCAACCAATCAAGATTCTCAAGACAGCAGAACGTCAGACCAGAAGGAAGACCATCAGATTCTGCAAAGTTCAGTGGGGTAACCACACCGAAGACGAGGCCACCTGGGAGCGAGAAGAAGATTTAAAGACCAGCCATCCCCATCTCTTTTGCTAGCCAGTGCAAATCTCGAGGGCGAGATTTCCTTTAAGGGGGGTAGGTTTGTAACATCCCAAAATTCTATTCCTTTAATAAAGCATTTATTGGATTTTCGCTGGATTTTTATTTAAGCCTGTTCTGAGGAAAAATTAAAAACTTTGATTTGTGAAAGCCAAAGTAAACCTATAGCATTTCATGAAAGTCAAACAACTGTATTTCACTTTCCTAAAGTCAAATCTGTGATTATATTAATTTTCAGAATTTTTTTAAAGAATTAAAAACTTCCCTCTTAAGTCAAACTGTGCTTTTTCAAAATGTACTTATCAAATTTGGTGGAAAATATTTTTATTAAGTCCCAATTAGTCCCAGAAGGTTCTCTGAAATTTTCTGGATTTTTCAAAATTTATTTGGTATTTTTCTGAGTTTTCTAAAGCCTATTATCATTTCTGGAAATCAAAAAGAAAACAAATCCCAAACCCTCCCCGCGGGCGACGCGTGTCAGCCATCGGAGCCACCTCCACCCCGCCGGATCTAATCTCAGCCGCCCGTCGTCACTTACCGGTTCAATCCCGCCTTTCCCCATCCTCGGATCGACGCGTGGCAAGCATCGGGCCGTCCACCTCTCCGCCCGATTCAATCCCCACCGCACGCCTCACTTAACCGCCGCGCGTCCCTCTTCCCTCCGCTCGGCACGTGGCGTGATCCACACCGCCCCTCGTTGCTGATTTCAATCGCAGCCGTTCCTTGTCACTTAAAGCACCCGATCGGATCAGATCTAAACCCCGTTGCCGGATTGCATCTCGATCGTCCACAGTCACTTACCGGTTCAACCCCAATCCAGCGGTCGCCCTCTCGCTCCGCTGCCACTTGTCAAACATCCAGCCGTTCTCCTCGCCCTTTTCGTTTTCCTTCTCTCGACGCGTGCGGGCCCCACTGTCGAGCCCTTCGTCCCCGCCCCTTTCCTTTCTTCCTCGCGCGATCGCCGCCGCTGCCGCCGCCATTAATCGGGAAACCGAAGCTTTAATAGCTTCGGTTTCTTGCCAAATTAATCCCCCGCGCCCCGGCGCATTCAAATCAGCGCCTCCCCGCACCCATCTGAGGCATAATCAGCCCTAATTGCGGCCGTTTCCGTCGCCACCTTAAACCTCCGAGCCGTTGCAACTCCGGCGAGATTTGCTCGAGTGTTACCTCCCTCCTCGGCCTATATAAAGGACTCCCCGTGCTTGCCCTCAACACACCGCCACCCCCCCGAGCCTCCAGAGCGCATAATCAAGCCCGGTCTCCTGCGCCGAATCCCGCGCGCGCTTCAAGCGACTCGGCGAGCAATCGCCGCGGCTCGAGCCACCTCGCCGACGCCTCCCAACCTTGCTGGTGCCCAGCGATCCTCGCGACCACTCCCGAGCTGCTGCGTCGCGGAACCTCTCCGCCGTGAACCCTTCTCCGACCGCCGCCTCTCGCCGATTTTCCACTCCGGTCATCCTCGGCCTCGCGCAAGGTACCGATGCACTCCCGCGTCCTCCTCGTCATTTTGATACCATCGGCGGCGCGTCGCTCACCGAGCTCCGGCGACCATCGAACCGAGCCGCCGCCGGCCGCTTGTACCACGCCGGCCGTCGGGCCGAGTTAGCGGCGGCGTGGCGGCGGTGGCGGCGGTCGGCGCCACGCCGGCGCCACCCGCGACGCCCCTCTCGCCACCTCGCGCGCGTGCCGCCACGTCGGCATAAAGCCGTGACGTGGCAGCCACGCGGCGACCACGCGGCAGCCCCGTGGCGCCACGTCAGCGCCATCTCGTTCCCCACGTGCCCGCCTGCCACCTTACCCTTCCCTCGGGTCCATGAACTCGGTCCATGACACCCGGGCCCCACCTGTCAGCCTCTGCCCGATTATATTAATCCTAGGGCTGACGTCATAATCTATAATTTTCTTTAGAAAAATAATTCGTGCTGACGTCATAATTCCTTTTCGGTTTCAAAATAAATCCAGAAAATACCCTTTTTCTTTTATTTTGAATACAAACTTTGGAAGGCTATAACTTTTGCATTTTAACTCCAAATTGACCCATTCAAATTTCTAAATTTTTCTAAAATCATGATCTATCCATTTCTGGAATAATTTTGAAAGTTTGAAATTTATTTAAATTTTGTTTGAATATATTTTGTAATTCCAAGGTTTAAATTTAAATTAAAACTTCCAATTTCTTTTAAAAGCCTCAATTCCTTTCCAAGAATTGTTGGTCCACATCCAAAATTCAAAATTCTGTCTCCCAGTTTATTTTATAATTTTTGGAAGTTATTTGGATTTCATTTGAAGTTTTATTTTGAATTTACTTTGAATTGATTCTTTCGTTAGATATTGACGATTCCGGAGAGTTTGAATTCGACGAATCGCAGCAGGACTTCGATCAAGGCAAGTTGCACCTTTGACCATATTGGACCCAGTATTTTAAATATATTTATGTTGTTTTACTGTATATGCATGCGTACTTCTACTCAAATTAATTTAAAATCCAGTTTAAATGTTAGATATACCCATAATCCTTTGATTATAGCTCATTTGAAATTCTAAATCATACACCTTGTCACCCTAGCTGAAAACTAGTTAATACCATAATATTGACTAGGAAATTTTGTAGAAATGCTTAGCCTGGCTTAGTATAACTGTAGGTGGGATAAACCTTTCGCATGAAATGTCAGTTTGAAAATGAGACTTGACTTCGGAGAGTCAAGGGTGGTTTTACGGAAATTATTTAAAAATAAAAATAGAAAACATGTTTTGGACTTAGGCTAATGGTTAGGTGGTGGGTGCCGGTATGCCTCGTGTTTGGTGACACCTGGTTGATTATCGTGCACGGGGGTATGTGGTTGAGCCTAAATCAACTTAAGGACCGTTTCTGCGAATTATTTTGCGAAGTCACTTCGTACTACCACAAGTCCAGTATGGGACGGACCTGGCTAAGTAATTTGTGAAGTTCCAATAATAGTCTCGCTATAGGCTGAATGTGAGCGCGGCGTAGGCTGTGGGAAGTCTCACATGGCACCAGAGGGGGCTCCAACTCGTGGATTCGAGTTGTGGTGAAACCTTAGTGGCGGCGTGATTATGTTGGCTATGAATCATCGGAACAGCCTTGTCATGAACTCTCCGCCGCACACCTAAGGCAGTGTGTTGATCGCGTGGCTCAAGTGAGAGGGAATGTCTTGTGGGTAAAGTTGTACACCTCTGCAGAGTAACAAACTATCTGGATAGCCGTGTCCACGGTCATGGACATGCTGAGTAGAGTCTTCACAGATTAGACTTGAACTTTCATAAAACTTGGTTTTGGCAAAACAAACGTTGGATTTGGTAATGGTCCGGTGAATTCCGTGGATAGGTTAGTGTGGGTTGGAGCCTACACTAATGGTATTACTTGTTAAAAACAATGTTTCATATACTGTATTAAAATTCAGCTTTTCGTATTTACGTTATTGTATTTAAATTCAAGTATTGCTTTCCGCACATTACCCTATTAAGCTTTCCTTTGAAATCCCTTATGCATGCATCAACTCTGTTATATTTCCTGGTGTAACTTGCGTAAGCATTTACTTGCTTACCTTGGGAGTACATCTGTACTCACCTTGCTAAATCTGTTGCCAGACTTCGAGGGTGACTACGACGGTGAGGACTACTTCAGCGAGTAGGACGCGTCTTACAGTCATTCGCCTGTGGGAGGTTGGATGGGCTGTGCTGCCACCTTTACCTTCTTTCCACTGTTTTTGTTTATTTTGTTGGCCTTGTGCCTTATTGTAAGACTTGGCCTTAAGGCCGTATTTTCGTTTAATAATATCTCGTGGTTATTTTTGCATGATATACATTGCTGTTAAACCTGTGTGCACTAGCTTTTCCTGGGATAGTGCGATTTACACAGAGGGGCTCGGAGTTGTTGTTCCGGATCCCGACAACAGACGGTTCTTAAAAAAACAGTTCTTAACAAGAACAGTCTGTGATATTACAAAATATCACATGTGGTTTTTCTTAAAATTGTCTATGATAGTTTACAAATGGTTTGTATTAAAAATAGTATGTGATAATTAAGTCATTATAGATAGTTTGTATTAAAAATTGTCTACAATAATTTCATTTATTAATTGCAGACCCAACCCTTAGATATTTGTCTTAAATTCTAGATCTATTCTCACAGGCTGCTGCTTTGAGGAGGTGGGGCTTTGAGGCCATTTGGTAAAAGGAAACCACATATTTGGAAAGAGTGATTATAGATCCATTTGTTCTTGACTAACTATGATTAGTAATTTGTTCCTAATTACATTATATTTTAGATCTAGTTTGGTGTAGAGAAGATTATTTACATCTAGTATGGTTTATGGTTTATATAATGCATAGTCTATTTCTACTTAATTCAATTCAATTAATTATTCTTGCTACATATAACTACTTTTGATCATATATAGCTAGTACACTAATTAATTAATTCAATGTTTAACACTAAATTGTTATATGCGTAGTGTAGGTCTAAAGCTGGATGTATGCTGAGAAACCGTATGAGTAAAGAGTACATTAATGGCGTGTCTGCTTTTACAAGAGGTATCGAGAAGAATATGTTGAATAAGGGGGTGGAATATATGTATTGTCCAAGCATTGACTGTGAGAATCTGAAGATGTTTAAGAACTGAGGGCAGATTGAAGCACACTTGATTTGAAGGGGTTTTAAAAAGGGGTATGCACGTTGGACCAGTCATAATGAAGAGCATATTATATTGGAAGGTAGTAATAATGACATCACCAATGAAGTTAATGATATGCCATAGAATGATATTGATTGTGATTTTGATTCGGATAGGTTGTATGATGACAATCTAGATCAGATGCTTCGCGATACAAAAGGGAGTTGTGATGCGAGAGAGTATGTTAAGAAGGTTCTTTGTCCATTAGGAATGGAAGTAGAAAGAATACATGCATGTTCGAACAATTGTATCCTCTACAGTAAAGAGTATGCAAACATACATGTATGTTTGGTGTGTAACGCATTCCGATACAAGTGTAAGAATCAATTAGATGATGACGAGGGAATAGAGATGAAGAAATGTCCTCCTGCTAAGGTGGCATGATATCTTTCTGTAATTCCACGTTTGAAGCGGTTTTTTGCGAACCCAAAGGAGGTAAAACTACTACGTTGGCTCTTGGAGGAGCATAAGAAGGATAGAATGCTACGACACCTCGCTAATTCCACCCAGTGAAGAAACATCGATAGGAAGTTTACAGACTTCAGTGCAAAATAGAGAAATATAAGGTTTAGATTGATTACAAATGGAATGAATCTTTTCAGTAACAGGAGTTGCCGACATAGCACTTGATTCATGACTCTCTGTATCTACAACCTTCCTCCTTAGTTATGTATAAAATGGAAGTATATTTTACTGTCGATACTTATCCAAGGGCCGAAGCAACCTAGGAATCATATTGATGTGTACCTCACACCATTGGTAGAAGATCTAAAAAAACTGTGGATTAAGATAACTTCACTTTACACTCCTTATTGTTCTGCACCATAAATGATTATCATGTCCTTACTAACTTGTCAGGCTAGAGTATAAAAGGGGCCAAAGCCTACACTCACTACTTAGATGATACCGTGAGTGTGTGACTAAAGCAATGGCGCAAAACCATATACATGTGTCACTGTAGGTTCCTTCGGAGGGCTCACCCATGCTGTAAGATGAAGAAACAAATCGACAGAGAGAAGAAGGACAGTTTAGCTCTAAGGTATTTAATCAAAAAAGAGGTCTATGATATGGTTAAGAATTTAGATGTTGTACTCAGAAAGGGACATGAATAGAGGACCCATGAGAATAATATATGAAAAAAGATATCAATATTTTAAGACTTACCTTATTGGGAGCGTCTAGAAGTTCGCCACTGCATTAACATCATGCACATAGAGAAGAATGTATGTTTTAGCTTGATTAGTCTCTTATTGAACATTCATGACAAAACAAATGATGGTGTCAATGCCCGACTTAACTTGGTTGATATGGACATCAGATCTAAGTTAGCACCGACAAAGACCGATAAAGGACGAATGTATCTTTCCCCTACTTGTTACACTCTATCCAAGATTGAGAAAATAGAACTATACCAGTGCTTGTATAGTGTGAAAGTTCTATCCGGTTACTCTACCAATATGAAGAAACTTGTTTCGATGGAAGATTTGAAGTTAATTGCCATGAAGTCTCATGATTATCATATGCTGCTGACACAGATGCCTCTGTTACAATTAGAAGTATTTTGTCAATCATGATCTTAGAGACAATCATAAGGCTGTGTTATTTGTTTAACATAATTGCTCAGAAGGCCATCGATCCTGAAGGACTAGATGCTTTGCAGGACGAGGTGGTGATGACTCTATGTTATCTTGAGATGTATTTCCCTTCGTTATTTTTTGATATCATGATCTATCTCATTGTTTATATTGTGTGGGAGATAAGATGTATGGGCCCATATTCCTACGTAGCATGTGCCCATTCAAGAGGTTCATAGGAATTCTCAAGTCCTATGTACAGAATTGATCTCGGCCGGAGGACAGCATCATTAAAGGTTATGCAACCGAAGAGGTCATTGAGTTTTGGATCGATTACATAGCTCAGATCGAACCGATAGGTGTGCCTTGATCTCGCCATGAGGGGAGGTTCGAGGGTACCGAGACCATCGGAAGTAAAGAAATCACTTCACATATGAATGTGTATGCTCAAGCCTATTTCATAATCTTGCAACACATGAATGAAGTGTCTCTGTATATCAACCAGCACAAGGATGTGCTTCGGCAATAGAATCCGGAGTAGTCGAATGTTTGAATCATGAGACAGCACAACAGTCGGTTCAACCAATGCTGACATGGTTGACAAAAAGGCCAACATTTACAGTTATGACATGGCAAGGATACAACATAAGTAGGTACACATTCTATACGCAAATCAGGATATAAAGAGCACTAACCAGAATAATGGTGTCCAAATAGATGCATTCATCACTGATGGTTTAAGGAGCTCCTACTATGGTCCATAGAGGAGATTAGAGAGCTCAACTATGTGCTCTTCAAGATTCCTCTATTTTGGTGCCGTTGGGTCCAACTCTCACAGGTGAAGGTCGATATGTATGGCGTTACTATTGTGGACCTCGAATGTGTCAGATATAAAGGCAAATCATTTGTACTTACTAACCAAGTTGTTCAAGTCTTCTATGTAACCAACCAGGCAAATAAGAAGCACCACATAGTTCTTCATAAAAAAGGAGAATTATCGGAGCTAAGAATATAGTGGACAGGGAAGAATATAATCAAATTGATAAGTTGCCTCCTTTCAGAAACAGCGTAAGGGGCGAGGAAGAACGTGATGAAACTAGCTACATACGCGTCGATCATCATGAAGGACTAATTTTTAAAGGAAATAAGTAAGTGAAATGATGAATTAAATATTTATGTGCCATATGTTCTGAATTTGCATTTTTTATATATGAGAATGTGTCAAATATATGTGATTTTATTTATATATGTATATGAGAATGTGTCATATATATGTGAATTTGCATTTATGTATATATATGTGAATTTGTATTTATGTATATGAGAATGTGTCATATATATATATGAATTTGCATTTATGTATATGAGAATACATTTAATTAGAATCGTCTATGATATTTATCACAGACGGTTCTAAAGAGAACCTTCTGTGATAGTTATTTATCACAAACAATTCTAAATTAGAACCGTCAATGATAAATATATATCACAGATGGTTCTAAAGTAGAACCATCTGTAATATGTATTTATCATAGATAGTTCTAATTTAGAACCGTTTGTGATGTGTATTATCATATATGATTCTAATTTAGAATCGTCTGCGATGTCCAACCTACTTATATTCAAATATAGGGTTTGCCTGCACGTCCACTCAAACACTTAATATTCTCTAACTCCCCTAAGCACAAGCCGCCGCTTCCTCCCCCGAGCCAGCCATCTCCTCCCCGAGCACAAGCCCGCCGCCTCCTTACCAAGCCTGCTGCCTCATCCCCGAGCATGAGCCACCGCGTCCTCCCCGAGCATGAGTCACCACCTCCTCCCCGAGCACAAGCCCGCCGCCTCCTCCCCCAAGCCCATCGCCTCCTCCCCGAGCACAAGCCCGCCACCTCCTCTCCGAGAACACCATATGTAAGTCTTCTTTTCTGTTTATGATATGGCAATGAACAATGTATCATCATGGTTACCAATTATCCCTTTTGCTCGCTTGTAGTTTCATCAATACACGTCTCGAGGATAAATGCCTGGGCTTTAGTTTCAATTAAGCCCTTTTAATGTCAATATCCCAAAGATGAATTGCTAATGCTCTTAAACATCAATTCCCTAAATAAAAGATAAGCCATATTTCAATACTCTTTGGTCCAAATAGAAGTAAAAGCAATTATATAATAATCATTGAATATGATAGTACTCATATTCACAGTATGGTTTTATTAAATCTCACATGTTGTTAACAAGAAGATGTCGTATGCTCATTCTCCATCATCGTCGTCTCATGCGTCTAATGCGCTGTTATCCGGAAATCCAAGTGCCAAGGAAGAGGACTATCGAAAAGGCCTGAGGGCTGCTTTACCATCATGCATGTCAATGTGTTTTGGACCCCTCTCAATCCTCTTCAAGCAGCGTCTGCATTTTGAAGAATAGTCTAAATAGTTGCACAACAAATGGTCGAGATCACCTACAATACATGTAAGGAATTAACCAAAGATCAAAAAAAATGAGCTGGTGACAGAATTTTGTGATCATTCGAGATCCCGAAAGAACACCAGGCCTCTGTGCGATGACACGCATTGCTAGCGGCATGCAAAGCATGGAAGAACTTCAAGAGCATGTTTATTAAGCAATACGTACAGAAGGATCTGATGCCCTTTGATAAGTATCTATTCCTGGAACTGTGCTGGCAAGAATTTATGGTGAAGAAGACAATAGATGATTTTAGGAGTTTAAGTGCAGCACACAAGGCCCTCCAGGCCAAAAACACACACCCTACAGACTCGGCACAGTTGGGCATGCGAGTAAAATCTCGCAATGGAGGAATTAGGATGAGCAAGCAATCTTGTAGGATGCCTCCCTGCCATTTGTTGGGATACCTAATGAGCGCACCTGAAACTAGATAATTGCGAGGTCATCTATCGTGTCTTCGAGAGCCATCTCCTTTTGAAACCCTGCAGACGAGGAAGTGTCTCAATGTCTGGTAAGATATTGAACTAACTAATTTATAATTACCCTATAACTTAATAGAGAGTGAAATAATATGTTAGGCTCTTGCAGGAAACACTGAGTGCACAATCTTCCCAAGGCTCATGCCAAGCAGTCAGTGAGAGAGATATATTCTTTGTGGCCCTAAGAAACAAGGAGTACCCAGGACGCACAAGAGGTCTTGGTCTTTATGTTCCATGAAAATAGGGATTCTCAGAGGACTCCAAAGTGTACATAATTGGAAGAGAGCCATAACCAAACGTGATGCATGACAATGAGAGGCGATTTATGGATCCCTTAGAGAGGAGATCACTAGTGCCATTAGAGAGAAGATCATGGATGCCGTCAGAGAGGAGATGCAACGGCAAATCGAGAGCATGGAGGAAAGGTTTAGAGAAAATCTGTTAGTATCCCCCGCCGCTCCTGTGCTAGCTAGCCCTCCTAATCGTCAGAGTAGCTGTGCGTCCAACCTACCTTGGAAAGTGACCATAGATTTCTTGTCAATGACATCATAGTAATAATCATTTCTATAATGCTCGATTCATTGGTAGACCTATTGGAGTAGCTAATTTTGTATCGTTATGTAGGTTGCTACGAAGTGCAAGCTCCAAGTGAGATATGCCTCCATTACCCTGTACGCTGCTTGGGGCCAAGCGTATCCATCCGTAGCTGGGGCCTTGGTGCACGGTGTAACTCTAGCGCCGGCTTTCATAAAAGTGAATGTGGATGGTGTTCATGCCAACTTTCGAGGTTGTCCTGCTACACATGCCCCTAAACGACGAGGTCATCTGTGAGACCCCGGAGCAGCAACTCCAGAATCTTCTGTGTATTACCGCACTAGTCCCAGATCAAAGCTAGTGCACACAGTTAAACAGACATGATACATAACCAACAACGCTTTATTACAATAATCGAGAGTACAGACCTCGAAGTCTTTTATTACATATGAGGTTTTAAGACCTCACACCAAATGAAATTACAGCGAAGCAAAAGGAACTTAAGCAAGACCCATCAATACGCCACGGCAATTGGTGGGAAACGCAACCTAGAAATCTGGAAAGCCTCCGTCGAATCCATCCACGAAGTAGTCGTAGTCCGCCTCTTGAGCTTCAACCTCCTCGAGAGTTGTTTTAAAGTGTAGTATGTGAGTACATAAAGTACTGCAAGTCTTGGGAAAGATGCGATAGATGAAGGGCTTAACAAAGGAAGGTTATATGGGTCTTTTGCATAAAGCAACATTTTATTTCACATACCATTATGTAATTTTGAAAGCATCAATTTAACAAAAATAATTGCAATACTGAAACTAGATACAATTTTCTAGTGAAGGTCCCAACCACCATCACTAGTAAACAGGCTCTAACCGCCAAGGTTTAAAATTACGGGTTCCATCCACCCTCACTGGCTCCATCCGCCAGGACACACACTCCCGAGAGTTCCAACCACTCCCGAGTTCCCAAAACTTTTGTTTTAGAATCAAAATCAAAGTCTACCATGTGAATGCATTCCTTGCTCACCCTTGACCGTGGGCACGGCTATTCGAATAGTTTTATTACTCTGCAGAGTTGGTACAACTTTACCCACAAGAGACAAATTATCTTAATAGTCAACATGCTTCCATTGGCATGAGACCCAGATAAAATATCACAAAGCCTTTACCTCACTCTAGTCTAGCTAGATACCACCCGCTGAGGTTTCACCGTTGAAGGGTTAAATCCACCACAGTCAGAAGCCCCCTCTTGCGCCATGCGAGTACAGTAAATCCCTGTTCCTCACTATGAGTAAACCAAGAAATCCACGGCACCCATTTTCCATCGGTGGCACCTAAACTAAACTAACGTAAGTTATTCGGCTAGGTCATACCCATATAGACTTGTGGTTGTACGGTAGTGCTCGGTTTGGACAATCACAAGCGTCGGTCCTTACTCGACTAGGCGGAACATACACTTTACAAGATCTCGTGCTTACCGCACCAATCCAAACCAACCATCCGCCCAAGTCTAAAACAAATTTTCACCATTTTATTTTATTTAAAAAGAACAGTGGCAACACCAATCACCACTAAATTTTTGAATACAACAGACTAGTTTAAAGAATTATAATTTCCCATTCCAAAGTTACAAAGGTTAAATAGCATGACTAAGCATTTTACTACCATTCTAATATTTGTCAAAGATTTAATAATAATCTCATTATTGAGACAAAGAACATCCTAAGGTTACAAAGGTACATGGCATTCAACTGCAATTGAGGGCATAACAAGGTTGGATTAACTAATACCTTAAGACATAAGTTATCATTTTATGTAACATAGCAATGCATCTAAATTTAAAATAATAAAATAATTTTAGCAAACATAGGCACAAGATGATCAAAGGAGACTTGCCTTCTTGCACGCTATATGGAACTTCTTCTTGCGAATCGGAAAAATCTTCGGCGACGTCGGGTTCTACGCGCGAAACGACAAAACAAACAAATAAATAAATGCAAATAAAATCACAAAAATATAAAATATATACTGCAACTTAGATTATGATTTTAGACAAATTTAGAAATTTGAATCACTGGATTCGGAGTTCGGACGACGGAGAACGAGCGATTGGAAGTTTGATCGGTTTGGAAATTCCAGAAAATGCAAAACGAGAGAATATTCTCTGGAATATTATTTTGGCTGATTTTTGGGATATTGTGGAGTGTATGACACGTGGGGCCCGGTTGTCATTGGGTACATATTTTTATTTTAATAATTTATGACAAGTGGGTCCCGCTTGTCATTGACTAAAGGTGAACAAAAATTGGCTAATAGTCCAACCAAAAATTGCATGCCCAGGATTTGAACACACAACCTCATGCATGCATGCACTACCATGTCTCCCCTAGCCAAATGGGCATCTAGTCTTTCTTGACAAAGGAGCAACAACAAATCAAATAAACAAGATTGAATATAGTTGAAGAAGAAATCATAGAGGGAGACATGGGGGCACGCACGGGGGGCGGCTCACCGGCGACCGGCTGCGGGGCGGCGTAGGGCGGCGGGGTAGCCGGGGTGGCGGGAGAGGTAGGAGGCGGAAGCCAGCCGAAAATGAGGAGGAAAAGGAAGAGAATGATGAGGGAAGGCCAATTTATAGAAAGATAAGGAAGGGGAAGAGATTTCAGTTTTGAGAAGGTTAAAGGTTGGGGAACGGTCGGGAGATTGATGAGGGTGATTAGGGCGTCCGTTTCCACGCTTTAATCGGGAGTTAAGAGGAGGAAACGGATGGTAATTAAAGCTTTGTTTCGGCTCTAATGGTGGAGGAGAGAGAGAGTGGGAGGAGGAAGAAGGAGAGGTTGAAGAAACATATGACATGTGGGGTCCATGTGTAATAGAGAGAGGGAGGAAGTGAAGGGGTACGGGCCGTCAGATTCGCGACACGTGGCAAGTGAGTAGATGATGGCCTTTGGATGAATATGAAGGGGTAAGTGACTTTGTATGGCTAGGATTAACTCGTGGAGAGAGATGGATTTAATCCGAGAACGACACGTGGCAGGCTAGGATTAAAATGATTTTTATTTTCGGAATAAAATTTCAGAAAATACTAGAAACTTTATAAATACTTAGAAAATAGCTAATATAGTCTAAAAATTCCAGAAAAATCATAAAATATTCCTGGAAGCATTTTAGACTTAGGAAAAATATTTTTAATTTCAGATTTGCATTTAATATGTTTATAAAATACTTTTTGACTTTCAAAATTGATTTTTAATTCTAGAAAACTCTCAAAAATTAATTAATAAATTAGGGAAGGCTAGGAAAAATAAAATAAACTCTTTTTAGCTTTAATAAAATATTTAAAATACATTTTCTTGCTTTAAATTTTAAATAAAAACTAGAAACAAAAATCCAACTAGGCTCTAGAAAATCCAAATAAACTCCAGATATTTTTAAATAATTATTTTGGAATTAGTTTTGAAGAAAGCAAATTTTTGGGATGTTACATCATCACTCTAGGGCAAGCCATTGGAATATTCATCCAGTGGCCCAAGAGGAACATCTGCCTAGAGGCACCTGCACTGGTGTCAACCTCATGGGAAAGTTTTGCACCGGTGCCAAGTCCACAAGAGCTATCTGCACCAGAGCTACCTATACCAAAGTTACCTGCACTGATGTGCCAAGGGCATGGTGCATCACATTGTAACATCCCAATTTTGGAAATTCTCAAAAATGAGAAGAATTTAAAACTTTTGCTATATTTTGTTGGTATATGAAATTATTCTGGAATTTTATTTTGATTTTTCTGGACTTTGTGCTATTTAATGTCAAGGGTTAAATCCCAAATGTGAATCTTGATCTAATAAACATAAAATACAAATCCCAGTCCATACAACAAAACCTTGAATTAAAGAAAAACATTTAAAGAAAGAAGATTAAGAATGGGAAGCTAATTTAGGAGATAAGTCTAAAGTTTAAATATATATACACATAAATTATAAAACCAAATGCAAGACTAGTCTTAACATTAGAGCTAAAATTCAAAAATAGAAAATGGGCCTCGCCCTAAAATTTTCTGGCCTTTTGGCTTGGCCAGGCCAGCCCTAGGCCGGTTCCCTTCTTGCCAGTGTTCTACCGCGGCAAGAATTTGTCCCCATCGACCCCTGCCATGGTAGAATATCTTCCTGTCGTGCTTCCCCCTTACGACCGCCAGTCATAGGCGTGCGTCCTTTCACCCATGCGACTGCTGTCAACCATCTGTGCTACTGCATCTATCTCCTGTGTCACCATAGTGTGTCATCGCATCAACTCTTCATCCTTTTGACTCGCCGCTCGGCCGCAGGACGAAGAGGCGCCGCTTGGACCGTCACATCCGTCAGCTGTAGTGCCCACCTCTGCCCCATCTCCCTCACATTTGCGCCTACATCCTGCTCTCATCGCATCGCCATCCCCTCGCCATACCCTGTGCCGGCCATTCCATCACCTATGCCTTGCCGCCATGCTCTGTTCAGAGCCCCCACATCACTTGGCCGGCCCAGCACTTATAAAGGTGTATGCGTGCTCTCATCAACCTCACCTCATCCCCCTCTCACTCCCATTTCAAAGAATTGGCCCCGGGAGTCTCACAGCTCGTCGAAGAGAGCTTTCATCTCCAACTCTGGCCATGGCCTGATCTGTCGTCTCGGTGAGCTACAACTTGATTCCTCTAGCCTAGAGCATCACTAGCCTACACTAATGCTTCATTTACCATTTAAGTAAGAGGCACCGTGGATCATTGGCGACATGCTCTAATCCTCGTCGTCCTCAGTCTCCATTGCCAGAGCTCCTTGCCACTCCGCCACCTCCACGAATGGCTCGGAAAGACTCCTCTTAGTCCCCTCCTGCTCATGCACACCCCATTTATTCCTTTACTCCTCCCGGCCATCGACACCCCGTTTCAGCCTCGTTGCCGCTGCCCATGGTAGCCACTGGTCACCACCTCAAGCCAAATTGTCTGGTGAGGCTTTGGCTACAGGTGCGCGGGGACATGAGCAATTCGTTTTGGTAATGTTCATGTCTGACCACCGCATTTATCGCCAGTGGCGAGCCCTTTCGTTGCCAGCCAAAGAGAGGCGGGAGCTCTGTGTTAACGAAGGTGGTTGTTTAGACGGTCCGAACGTTCTCCTTCGAACGATTGAATTGTCCGAATGATCCCTCAAGGTAATCGGACAGTGCACGTGCCTCCACCGTTCGGACGGTCCGAACCTTCCTGGGCGAATCCGAGCGGTCCTTCACTGATCGAATAGCTCGTACGCCTCGGCCATTCTGATGGTCCAAACCCTCTTGGACAATCTGAGCAGTCCCTCACTGATTAGATAGCTCATGTGTCCTAGCCGTTCAGATCGACTGATCGGATGGTCCGAAAGCCGTTCGGATGATCAGACAACTGATTGGGTGGTCTGAATATCCATTGACCGATTAGACAGCCCAAACGTACTCCTTCAGTCAAATCAGTTTGAACTTAACCACCATAGGCCCCACTTGTCAGTGAGAGATCTCTCTCTCCCTTTGTAATTTTTGGATTAATTTAAACAGAGAACTTTAAATAGGCGTAACTTAGTCACCTTAGCTCCAAATTGAATGAAACAAATTTCTAAATTCATATAAATTCAAGATCTATCCAATGGAACCAAAACCAAGAATGTTGGAGTTCATTGAATTTTTGGTGTAAACTATAGATAATTAAATTTTGAATGTCAAGAAAGATCTTTTGAATAGTTGCTAATATAAATGATTAGCATAAGCTGAAATAATTGTATAGTGGCATATATTTTAGTTATGGATAAATAAATATGTACATAATAAAAATGTATGAAAATCAACTAAGGTTCTAATAAAATAAAAATATCAGAGGAGCCAATCTTGAATTTTTCATATCCATAAGGCTTGGTAAATGATCCAGAATAATTAAATGTGTTATAATGTTTATACTAAAATATAAATGCTAAATGAAGACAATGTTGAAAGATAGCTATGGGTAAATGTCACAAAGTCATAACTAAAATCTCAGTTAAGACAAAACTAAGAAAATTAAATTTGAATATTATATTGTTAATATTTAATAATAAATGCTGAGTCTTGAACTAAAGGCTACCTTGTATATAATTAAATAACTCTCAAAAATGGTCAGTGTGCTGTCAATATATCTCTCAAACCCGAATGCTGATAAAAGGCACTAGTGATGTGTAAATTTGTGTAAATACTCAAGCGTTTAAGAACTTTGTCTAAAATGATAGTCAAGTTAAGATTAAGGTAATTAAGCAATGAGATGACTAAAGTAAAGGTGATGTTAGCATATAAGTATATGAAAAGATAGATAATAATAAAAGGACACCTAAGGGTAATATTAGGACCACCGAAAATAATACATCTCAATTTGCTAGAAATAATGCCCTGCCTAGACTCATACATCTGCTAGAAGCCTAACTCGACATATGGAACTTCCTTAATAAATATAAAAATAACAGAAGAAGTTATTAATAAAAAGATCATGCCATGGTATTCTACAGTCGGCTCTGCCTAGCCATCTTTAAACTTGAAGTGAAATATTCCCATGCATATTCCTCTCATCATGAACTCTTCCTTGACATTCGTCTTGGCGGATTTCCCTCTGTCATTCCTCACATCCCTCAAACCTTATTTGACTCCAAAAATAACCCGTGCCTAATGAACTTTATCCCAGCTCACCCGTGTAAACATAATACAACCAAATTGAATTCATTTGGGTTTATTTGGGCCTTTTGAGTTATTTGCATTTATTTGGATTCAGTTGTTTAGCATGTAATTAGAAATTAGAGCCTTGAGGAATCAATGGATCAAGCGAGTCCATGATCCAGATGTAGATGAAGACCAGAAGATCAAGATCATCAAATAAGAAAGCTTCAAGTGATCTCAAGACCATGGTAAACTGCGTAAGGTGAGTCAATACTTTGATCATGTTGAACCTACATTTTCAGCAAGTTATTTCTATTTAAATTATCAAATTGCATGCCGATATTTTATATGCTAATCTATGATTGTTTTAAAGTACTAGCTACATGTCCATTATTTAACTTGTTAGTATTACATTTCCTTGAGATATTATGAACATGTGAGCCTTGTCACCCTAGGAAAAATTATAATGGTAAGCTTTGAAAGTAAGTCTATAACTATATGCCCTGCTTAGTACTGCTTAGATACTCGGGAGCACCAAAATGTCCCAAGCATCACTTTTAAACATGAGAAACTAGTTTTGGGCAGTCATCAATGGAAAGTGACTGGTATATTTTGACATGGTTATTTTATACTTCCCAAAAACCGTAACTTGCTTAAATATCTAGGCAGATGGTATGGGGAGGCTGGTGCAGTGGTGCACGAGAGTGTGGTTAGTGTTAGAACCGCTCAGATAACCCTAAGGACTAAATGTTGTCATGACCTCCTGTGTAAAACAAGTACAACCATAAGTCTGTAAATTACAACTTAGCTTAGTAGATTTACCGGACCTTGAAAATCATCTCATCGGTGGGGGAGAGGGGTAGTGCAAATAGTTGACTTCGTGATGGCTTGAATGGGACACTCGTCGAGGGTAAAGTTTGTCGCGGCGAGCTAGTCGGTGTGGGTAGTCCAGCTAGGCTAGTCGCTGAGGGTAGACATCCCGCACAACTTATGGGACCCACCACGAGTGGGAGAAGCCCATATGGGTAAGATGATGGAAGGGGTGGGGTATTTTAAAAAGTTATTGTGATGGTCTACTCAACCATATGACTAAGGAATCATGCGGGGCAACGAGCTAATTGTCTCTTGTGGGTAACATGTGTAAACTCTTTAGAGTAAAAACTATTCGAATAGCTGTGCCCACGGTCAAGGGCGGACATGGGAACTTAACCAGATATAGTTCTATTTCAAAAACTTTGATGGTGGGACTAGAAAATGGTGGGCTACAGGAAGCCTAGATTTGATGGTCCTGAGTGTCGTCCTAGTGATAAGGTAGGCGGTTATAAGACTAAAAGGTTAGCCTATTGAACTCTTTGGTTTAAATAACACGTTTTAGTTCAAATTGCTAGGTCACAGGAAGTTTTCTATATACCCTATTCTCAAAAGCAGTTTATAGCAAATAAAACAACCATAGCCTTTCTTTGGTAAACCATGCATGTCAATTAATTACATCCTATATATTGGCTCGTGGAGCGCGGTAGTTTGTGCTCACTGTCGCTAAATCAAATAATCCAGAATCAGGAGTCGAATCGCTGCACTTTAACAATGCACCAAGTCATGATGGTGAAGGAGATGAAGAGGCCAAGAACTAGGTCACGAACCCTAGTTGGTTGCCTGTGGGCACGTCCTGAGGGTCCGACCTGTGTGTTCCGTTTTCATTGCTGCATTTTATTAATTTCAACCTAAATGGCCCATGAGTAAGTCTACTAATATATTCACGCTTCCGCATGATATGTATTTTGATGTTCAGTAATGTATCTGTGAGCACTATCTACTGATCCACGGAATAGTGCGGTGGAATCACAATGGATTCTAGATTGCAAAATCTGGGTCCAACACACATGCATCTACATCTCGTGCCCGATTGACTCTTGTGAACTCAACCTCTAAACAGCGGGTGGCAAGGGAAAACTAAAGAAGACAGATGATATCCTCTATTTGCCATTGGCCTAGAAATTTGTGCTAGACGAGCCGCTGGTCATCTCAAAAGAATGCCTCCTATCCCTAGGATTTCTTGCCAAAGATTACATGCATGGTACATGGAACAGGCCAACAAGATGGGTGGACAACGGTGCTCAGGTGTCAACATCAAGTTCAGGCCGCATCATCTTCAGCATGAGGTTGAAGACTATGTCTTGACGGTGACCTTCGAAGACTTGTTCTTTCTCTTTAACCTCGATGCTCTCGACGCCTCACTCATTCGATGCTGGACATTGTAAGTGTGTACAATGACGGTCTACATTCATGTAATACTGTTGGATCATGTGGCTAGATTTAGAACATATAACGAAATTACCGATAGGTTTCCTCGACTCACACTTAGTCTTCATGCAAAGCATCAAGGAGGATGCATCCTTCGTTGAGAATTACATAATGATGGCATTGGTGGCTCACCATGGTAAGGAATTCATACTTTTGCCCAACAAACAGGGGTAAGTGCTGCACTAGTGGCTATACTTATTGATTTGTACTTTATAAGCAATATGAACTTAGATTTAATGACCATGACAACATATCTGTGTAGGTTTCACTAGATTCTAATTGTAATTATATCAAAATAGAATAAGGTAATATATGTTAATTCCCCAAAGAGGGCAAAAACGGACTCCACGGTTGTCCAATAATTAATCGACAGGTAAATATATTTTCTCAATAGATAACTCTATTGTAGTCTTTTCTTCCTTTGCAATGGCTAAGGTTATTTTTTTGGAATAACGTAGGTCATTCATCGAGTATGTTGCTACTGTACGGAGATCCAAGAGAGGGATCAGCGCCCTGCAACACGATCTAGATTTTCTGGTATTCGCTAATACACATTGGTCCTATATAACATTTCATACTAATATCTCTCGAACTAACAAATTCTATTTTTGCAATGCCACCACCAGCCGCTGGGAAACGCCTGTGAATACTATGTTTGCCACAATATGGAACTACTCCTCAGTTCCTCGAAGACCAATCATCCTCAGGTTTGTCAGTCTTGCAATAATTATTCCATACTTATCAATTTATATGTACGCACGACTTTGATCTTTCTACCAAAAGGTTGCAACCATCGCTACAACTGTGTTGGGATAGGCTAAGTTCCAAAACATTCCAGGATAGTATGCGTACTTCTTGATGTCTCAGGTCATAAACAAATATAGGGAGTTCCACAATGTAGAATGATTTTGAATGGGATAACATTGAATTTAATTGTACAAGTGTGTATTTGTTCATGAATGGTTAATTCATTTTATTTGAGTTAATTGATTTATGAAATAGATGTTCTTATTTCTGAAATATATGTGAATTGGACGTATACATGTACTTGTGTTTTTGCTTGCTTCAGATGACATGACTAGCATTTCTTGAGGCTAGCCAACAAATAGAAATACATTTAGCAATGCAAAGGAATATCACATACAGTTTTATCTATAAACTGTTTGTAATATACATATATCACAGACGGTTTTATCTACGAACCATCTACAATACATCAGATGTCACATATGGTTTGAACTACAACAAATCAACTATCAGAGACGATTATGAGTAAATAACCGTCTGTGATAGTTTGTATCACAGACGGTTCAAAACTATCGGTGATGACCTCATGTCATTGCTAACCCATAACTCAAAAGGCTCACAAAACCGTCTGTGATGACGCTTTTAAATCGTCTGTGATGACCTTTTCTGTAGTAGTGATTTTTGGTGTTCTTGTGAACTAGATTCAATTCTCATCAATTTGATGAACTTGAGCCCAAGAACTTTATTATTCTTGATTGGTTTAGATTTTTTTGCCTTGAACAAGTCCCGTACAAAAACTTAAAAGTGTTTAGATGATAATTGGGCAAGTTATTGATATTTGAGCTTTTGACCTGAGAGTTTTTCAGTTATGGAAATAGGGGACCGGTCATACCAATCCAGACTTGCGGTCAGACCCATCCCTCAATGGTGGTCTGATCGAGCCTGTGTAGTAGGTTGCTAATTTTGTTGGTTATCACTAGCTTTGTTTTTCTTAGCCTAGTTGATGCGATTTGAACTTGATGACTATCATAGTGACTTGAGTAAAGACTTTGAATACCTTGGATAAAAAGGTTTCATAAATCATTCACCCTCAGCATCGGTCCTAGACAAGGCAATGCAACCAAACAACTAGTGTTGTTAACTTTGCATCTATGGGCGATAGCCTAGATGGGCGAGGTTATCCTTGTCTTGGCTAGGTAAAGTGGGCAAATGATCTAAACATGTCCTAAGATGCCATGTATTTTTTTTGGCCTACTGTGTTTCCATTTTATGTTCCAATTTCAATATATGGCGAAAATTTAAGACATTTTAGCAAACAGAAAATTAAGAGGTGTCCACACGCAGCTGGGAAGGGGTTGTATTATTGTTGACATCAGGTTCACAGCTTTTACTGTCTCTCTCAGAAAAAGAAGAAATCTTGTTCCTGGGCCTTTGTTTACTTTTGCTAAAGGCAGTAGTAGCCGGGTCAGTAGTTATGGGCCAGGCCAAGCCTCAAATACTCTTACGACATAATGATCCGGCCTAAAACCAAGAAGGCCACATTCTGTTTTCTGCCTATGTTCCATTTTTAAAAAAACAATATTCTTTTGTTCTTAGAGCCCACATATCAACCAATTTCGACCAAAAAAGATTTATTCCTCATCTAAACAAATATTTTTTTATCGCTTTGCACCAAACAAGTCAGTGTTTAGTTATTAATCAGGAGAAAAAAAGAGATGCTAAAACATTTGTCCGACGTGTTGTTCTTGCAGTACTCCATGGGGGGAGAGCTAGGATCGTTTACGTTTACAAGAAGGAATATGCTACGACTCCACAAGTTTGGAGCCGGCAAGAGTGCATATATGGTAATTTACCTAGCATCTAGAACAAAATTAGAACGATACATGGAAAAGATCAACGGCCAATGGTAAGCTCATGTACCACTGCCGAGACGCTGAATAAAGTTGTGATGATACGGAGAAAATTAATTAACAAGGCAGTGAGACGCTGAATAAAATTGTGATGATACGGGGAAAATTAATTAACAATTAATTAACATCAGTAGAAATATTGACCTTACTCCGTTTCGTTGTCAAAGAAGAGAGCCTGGATTGTCCGTGCTTGCAAGATATTTTGGAAATTAATTAGCGCTCTGCAGAATCGAGTGATTGACAGACGACGTTGCATATCGCTGTCAAACTCCGATGAAGATGGCCGGCTCTATACGGACTACCGGTGCCGGTGTGCAAATGCCACGTCGCTGTAGCCCAGTGAAACTACATGTTTATCATGGCACACTCGTCATTCGTCGCTCTTGCATTTTAGTCAACATGGGCCGATGTGACAACGCCGTCACCTTTGACAACCCAAAAGCATTGATTTTTTTTTGTTTTGTTTTCTTTTTTCGTTTTATGGGGATAGTCCCTCGTATGTGTGTCTGTTTCGAAGCTAGCTAGGTGGCAGCAAAACTCATTTGTTCGCATAGGTTTTCCGTGCTCTCCATGGACCAAGAGGCAGCTCCAAATAGCTTTTGATTAGAAGTGCACGGTAACAATTGATAGATTTTTTTTAAGTTATTTAATTATAAAAATAAGAAAAAAAATAGTTATATCGTTTGCGGATAATACAAAGGAATAAAGAAAAAACAAGAAGCAAAAAAATTTTAAAAAAACTAAAATTAAGAAGTAAAAGAGTTCGAAGTGGCCTCTCAAAACCAAAAACCAGCGACCGAACGCGTCTGAAGCAGATCATTTATAGCATGGAAGTGACGGCCTTTACCAAAAAAAACTTCAGCAGCACTCACCCACTACCTAGTGAGTAAAGTAATTACTCTACTACTACCCCTGCCAGGCTGCCCAGGCAACGAATTGATTAGGCGTCGCTGCCCTGATTGATTGCTTGACTTGCTAGAGAGCCAGCAAACCGTTTCAGTTTCGGTTTCAGTTTCAGTTTCGTCAGGCTTTTACGAGGGTCATCGGATTTGAATGATCGATCAAGCTTTCAAGCTTCCGTGTCTCTTTCTTCTTCGCGGTTTCCAGTGCGTTCCAGCAGTGTTGATCTGCGTTACGGCTGCATTAACAAGTCCGGTGTTCACACCGTTACATAGATACGGGATGCGCGCAATGATATGGGGTAATCTTTGGCAAGTCATTCAGACTTCGCGTGCAAAGCTTAGGACTGGTGAAGCCTAATCCTTACGTTCGTTCTCACCAAACATTCTGTGGTGCAAAGCTTTGGTCGCTTCAGGACAGGATTGTGGGTCTGCCTGCCCTGACCAGAGCATCTCTAGTTCCTAAGAGTGTTCATACAACTGTGTAGACCTGGGACTTGGGCTGTGTCAAGCCGGCACCACATAGGCCCGGTGGGCCATGGGCTAGGACTGTGTTGTGCCGGCCTAGCACAGTCAGTTGCTATGGCCCACCTCACCTCTAGCGAGCCCAAGCACGGCCCACTAGCACGCTAGGCAACCACTATGCCGTGCCAACCTAGGTCTGACCCTTTTGCATTGTGACGGGGTGGCAGCTAGGGTTAGAGGGAGCATGGTGGTGGGCACTTAGGCTGGGCCGTCATTGCTGTGGAGGTCGTCGAGAATGGCCACACCCACTCGAAGGTGGAGGACATGCCAGTTGTGGCCGTCGAGCTTGCGGAGGGCGCCAGCAAGCCGCAGGAGGAGGGTGGTAGGGAGAGGAAACAGGGAGGGATCCGCAGGGAGCTGTCATTCTCGTAGTGTTGTAGGGACCCCTCCGCCGCGTCCAATGCTCCCATCGGAGCTACTTCCCCTTCGCTGCGGCCAGTGACAATGACTCAAAGGAGTTCAAGCTGCTACTTCTGCCCTCAAGTGCCACCGACAACTAATTGCTAATGGATATTAAGACTAGATCGACGAAGAGATCTAATGGCCTCTTGATCTCGTCGTGGCCACTGCCGTCATGGAGAGTTGTTGTCATGGCTGCCACCGTGAAGGAGCGCCTCTAGATCTAGACCATGGCCATCCAAACAACCAAACCCATGACCTCTATGACCGCTGACAGAGAGATTGGGGCAGTAGTGGATGTGATTGAGATGGAGGCAGTGGGTGGGTGCGCTGGAGGAGGATGGCGGCGATGAGGTAGAGACATGGTAGTAGGAGTGTAGGTTCCGTGGTGGCCATGGAGGAGGAGCGCACGCTAGCGGCATGGGTTGGGGGCATAGAGGCGATGGAGGTCGATAGCAGGGGGCAGGCTAGCGACCATGGAGGAGCAGTGGCTGTGTGCACGCTGCTCAACACCGAAAGAGGAAAGGAAAGGGGATAAGGTAAAGAAGAAGAGAAAAAAATGAAAGAATAGGGGGGAAAGAAAAAATAAGAGAAGTGGAGGGAAAAGGGGAAAATGGGAAAAAAAATAATAGAAAATGAGAAATAAAATTAATTATGTGTAATTGTGATGGACATTAGACACAATTATTTGGGGGCAAAGAAATTGAATTTTATTAATTATTGGATATAGATGCCAAGTTACACCTCGTTAAAAACCTTACACCCCAATGTGGGGTATCCCGGTAAGCAAAAGAGTATGATAACTACATGCACATACTGACATACATAGACTATTTGATGTCAAGATTCTCTAGGTCAGCTATTGCCATCGCGATCTCCAGATCCTTGGGTTGATGTTGCATCTGTTCATCTGCGCTCTCCCAGCCTTTGAGGCGTGTGAGTGACTCAACCATCTTGGGTGTGAAGGACAACCTACTTGGCTCGACTATCCTCCCCATCATACTAAAAGTGGCTTTAGGTGAGATAGTCAACACTAGAACCACATGTACATCTTGTGCAAAATGCAACAGTACAGGATAAAAACGCTGGTGGTTCTTCCACCACAATAGGAGGTTGATATCATGGCCCCCCGTGAGGTCAAGCTTAGTATTCGCATTAGGTCTGTCAAGGTAGTGGATGATCTCTACATTAGCGCTTTAGATGACGAACTAGATGCCAGGCCTTGCAGCTTCTTGCACACACTTGAAGCGCTCGAACCGCGTCGTCCTTGTTGCATTGTCGAAGCATTTCTCCTCGATTGACTTATGATGCCAAACTATTCATAATACTTATCAAAAACTCAAAAAAAAACTTATCATGAATGTGAGTGTAAGCCTAAGAAAATCAAGCCCAAAAGCTTCCCTAATTCCCTCGTAAGCCCCCTTCAAATCTGCTAATTTTCTCCAAGGATCAAAAATAGTACCAAAACAGTAGAGATGTTCGACAACTTAAAAATATTTTAAAATTTTTCTCTCCATTTGTTCAAGTGTGAGTTTTGGCCCTAGTACGAGTGCTCATGCAAATAAACTAAAAGCCAATAAACCACTTCTAAAAGACTATCCCAATAAACCACTTTAAAACGGTGGTAGAGAAGATGTCTTGTTTATTTGTTTGAGGAAAGTCATAAGCTATAAGCTGAAAAGAATAAGCTTAGTATTGACAAAGAGAGTAATGATGTACTTATAGTTCACGCACTGCTCCAAAATAGTATACGTGAAGTTTCACCTCACCTTCATGTCGAGGTTGAATCTTCTTGGCCTCTTATTGTTGTCCCTAGAGTAGTACATGAATTGGGCATATCTTGGGATCGAAGATATAATGAATTGGATAGCATTGCATGTGCTATCCAAACTAGGTTTCACTACATTCAAACCTGCCTACGCAAGAGGATTAAGGAAATACGAACACAGGTGAAGGAGGTAGTAGCACTAGTAGAGGCAACAAAGAAACTACTGCTTACGATCAAGAAACTAAGGATCATCCTACATGGTGTGTTCTTGGTATAGTTGGTTTTAAACTTATTTTGGTTGGTGTTTTTGTCCTCTCTTTTTCTCTCTTTATCTTGCTAGTTCGAAGGACGTGTACATGATAGAGATGCCATATGAGGATCATATGCCATCCATCTAGGGACTAGCTATAGCAAGATAAGGTTGCCTAGTTTTGGTTCAATTTGGAGCCCTTCTAGTGATATCTTGATCTTAGAGTTTTGGTCTCGAATCTTTGGATGTTGTTGCTTGATATGACATGTGGGAACTAATTTAGAACCATCTTGGTCATCCTTAACTGTCGAGACCCGAATATGCAAATTCGGTCTCTCTGTATAAACTGCACTAGTCCAGGATCACGCTAGTGCACACAGTCAAACATAGATGTCATCACAGTCATACACACGGCAATAATAAAGGAAAACTCGAATATCGATAAAATATCAAGGTACGACCTTATGGCCAAGCTTACAATAACTCTAGCCGGAAGGGCTTAACAAAATAGCAGCGAAAATCCAAAATAAAGCGTAGCGACCAATCGACAAGCCACAGGCTATCGAGTGGAGAACGAAGCCTAATCCGTGAAGTCGTCGTAGTACTCTCCTTCTGGCACCTCCTGCTGATAGTACTCCTCTCCCTCAACTGAGCAACATAGGCGTAAAGCCGTGAGTACATTGGTACTCAGCAAGTCGTTTGTAACAATAAATACAATATAATATGCAAGGCTTACCAAAGGAAGGCTGAAAGGTTAATTTGCATAAAGGCATTTATTGATGAAATATATTAAATAACTTGAAAGCGAAAGTTAACTGAAAACAATAATAATAGATAATCAAAGGAATCAACATGAACCACTTGTGAACACCAATTCACAAGTTAAACCAACAGTGAACTACCTGTCCACTCCCAACATAAACCACCCAGTTATAAATGAAACACTAACCCTCGTGTGAAATCCCCGAGCACTGTCCGTGACCGAGGACGCGGCTATTCGAATAGTTTTACACTCTGCAGAGGTTGCATAACTGTACCCACACGTTGTGATTAGCCTAGGCCTAAGGAAATCACAACAAGGCCTTTACAATGCTCTACCTCAACACAATCCTGCCCGCTAGGGTTTCGCATCACACCCCCCCTTGCGCCACATGGAAATCAGCAACCATGTCCATCACAATGGCAGAATTGAATTGAAATATTACAAATTAATCAGCCAGGTCCATCCCATAATAGACATGTGGTTTGCACGATTAAACTCAGATCAATGGCGCACAAAGTTAAGTCCTTAACATTACCCGGGCGAGACTACCACATCCCCCAAAGTACAACTGTACTTCCCCCTTTACTGCACGATCACTCGCCCGAGTGCAAAGCCAATTTGTATAACCAAGCCAACGTCACACCAATGACGTGACACAAATTTTAATACACGTGGCACCAACCACAGTTCCATATGTCTTTAAGTCAAATTAATAATTTAACATGTGTGATGAGATCAACCGTAAATATCAACCGGCTAAGCAATCTAATCGTACCAATCCATGTGATAAATAAACTAGCATCACTAATAAATTTCCCAACCTATGGTGACAATGGCATCATGGTATTCCAAAGTGTCAAGGAGGTATAAATTCAATTGGGACAATAACTACCTGCAAAGGTTTGAATAAAAATAGCAATGCAATGTAATTTAAAGCAAAGTAATTAAATAATAGTTTGAAAAATTGGGTTCAACATGATCAAGGGACACGACTTGCCTTCGTTATGCTCAGTGGGTACTCTGGTCTTCAGCGCGAAACTGCTCCTCCGAATCCGAATCTAACGAGAGAGAAAACGACCGGAAACAAAGAAACACATAAAATGACAAGAAAAAGAACTCAAAAATTCACAAAACCAGAACCAACAGCTAGAGCTCGATTTTAGATGAATTTAGAAAAAAGAACGGGGTCAATCGGAGCTAGGACGGAGGAGAACGGGCTCGGAAAATTAATTCAAAATTAATTCGGGAAAATCGGAAAAATTCTTGTCTTTGTGAACCCGGTCCACGAGATTCCGAGTCCACCGTGGACGCGTCCACGTAATAAAGCACGGGGCGGCCGACGCGGCGGGCGTCTTGGCGTGGCGGCGGCATATGCCGCCACGCGGCACATCTTGCCGACGTGGTACCGTGGGTCGCCACGTGGCTCGAAGCGGCTAGGGCGACGTGGCACCGCGTGGCATGCCACGTGGCTCGGGGCGGCTAGGGCTGACGTGGCACTAACATGGCATACCACGTGTCATGCCATGTGGCTAGAGGGTCGACGTGGCACGCGCCGGTGCCGCCACGCGGCTAGGCCGAGCCGGCGGCTCGGCGCGGCAGCGTCGGCGGGATCCGACGGCGGGACGCGGCACGTGGCGGATCTGCCCTCGGCTCAGATCGGCGGCGGCGAGGATTGCGCGCGCGGCGCAGCGACGGCTTGATCGGCGACGCGCGTGGCGGCTCGCCGCGCGCGCCGCGGCGCGCGAGCGCCGCGGATCGCAGCGGCGGGCGACGCGTGGTCGCGGAGGGCGGATCGGCGACGCGTGGCGGTGCGCGCGCGCGAGGCGACGGGTCGCGGCGCGCGCGGCGCAGACGCGCCGAGGCGAGGCGAGGCGGCGCGCGCGAGGCGACGGAGGCGACGCGGGCGAACAGCGCGAGAGCTCACCGCGGCGGCGCTGCGGCGGCTACTGCTCCGGCGACCTCGGGCGACGGCGGAGACGCGGCACGGCGGCGGCGGAGCGGCTCCGGCGACGGCGGCGGGCGCGAGGGCGAGCGGAGGCGGCGGCGAAGGTTTCGTCGATGCGTGCACGCGAACCGAGGACGGCCGACCGGTTTTATCACGCGAACCGAGGAGTTCGATCCGGTTACGGCGACGGCGCGGACGCGGACGGGTTAGACGGCTAGGATGCGGCCACGCGGCGAGATCGGACGGCGGGGATTGTTTAGGGTTAGGGTTAGGGTTCGCGCGGGCGCGGGGGCGGACGGCTGTGATCGCGCGGCGCGCGAGGCGGCGCCGGCGGCGCCGCGGGGCGAGGGCGGTGTGCCGCCGCCAGCGCTCAGTAGCGATCTGCGCGACGCGCGTGGCGCGGCGGATCGGCGGCGGCGCGCGGGTGCGCGTGGGAAAAGGGACGCGGCGGCGGCGGCGGGCGCGGGATTGGCGACGCGTGGAGGAGAGAGGGAGATCGGGCGGCTGAGGTTAATTTCTTTTCTTTTCTTTTTCCAGAAATTCAAATAAACTTCTAAAAGCTCTAGAAAATAGCAAATAAATCCCAAAAATTCACCAAAAATACCAGAAAATTCCTTGAGACCTGAGGAACACAAATAAAATATTTTCCACTTATGTTAATGTTTATTTTAATCATATTAAATCATTTAAAACTTTAAAAATTCATTTGAAGCTTCAATTAATTTCAGAAAATTCCAGAAAATTCATTTTTGAAATCCAGGCTCTAAAAATCTCAGAAAAACAGGATGTTACATTAACTCATGAGCAAGTGATATATCAAGTTCTTAAGTTTTGCCTGGTCTTGATGCAACCTTGCTTGTCCTGAGGAAAGGTTATAACTTTGACCATGATCCATGCGATCATTAGATGGATTAGGTTCCCGAGATTCTCAGCAAGGTGTGGCAAACCGCTCGACCCAGTACTACTGCTCTCTCCACAGAGATCAGACCGCTCAGTTCAGTACTATTTCTCTCTTCACAGCGGTCATACTAGCCCTAAGGAGTTGAACTACATTTGCTTCCGCGGTTGTGTAAGTTCTTTGTTGGTGGCTTAAACTAATTTTTCTACCTTCTGGTAGTTAGCGGAGTGAATGTTTTGGAATACTTTTGGGAGGTTGAATTTGAAGGGATCATTCACCTCCTCTTATTGTCATATTGGGTCCAACAGTCTAGTCATTTTCAATGTCTTCTTGGTCTATATGCATGAGAAGACAAAATAAGTCCTATATTTTTTACAGAGGGAGTAAAGTAAATCTAATGTTTTCCCAGTGAAAACTAAGTTGTTAGTATTAGGGGAATTCAATCTCTCCACGGAGGATTTGTTGTTTAGAGGTGTTTCAATGCTCTCCCCAAATGTAACATGAGAAAAAAATTGCAAAAAAAAAAGTTCTGCAAACCAAAGCATTTTTTTTATAAAATCCCTTATATGGAAGTTATTATAGCTCCCGATATCTTTCTATTCAAATATAACAAGAACTTGTTAAAAAAAGCTTAAGACTAAGTCTAAAAAAACTTAAGACTATGAAGAGTAAGGACCTCATTGGAATAAAGGAATTTGAGAGGAAAACTGGAGGAATTCAATCCAAAGGAAAAATTCATACAAGGGGTGTTTTGGTTTGTAGGATTGTTTCAAGGGAATTTTATAGGATATAACTTTTCTTTACAAATTTTAGAGGGTATGGAGTCCAACCTCATGTTAACATTGAATCACAAAATTCCTACATTTTTCCTATGAGACATCCAAACACAACTTTTGAATAATTCTTGTGGTCCTATTTCCTGTGGGATTCAGTAAGTCATGTCATTCTAATATTGTGTTTTCCTATTTGTACTTTTTTTATGATACATGCATTCTAAAGAGGCCCTGATATTTATTGGCATGTGCATTCACTACTACAAAATAAGCTATGCTAGATACCTTATCACAGACGGTTTATGGGGAATCGTCTGTGCTATAATTACCAAAGATGGTTTTACAAGCGTGATCGTGTACTATCTATGATATGCAACTATCACAAACGGTTCTTGTTAATAACCATATGTGATAGTTCACAGATGGTTATTAATACGAACCGTCTGTAATAATTACAGATGTCACATACGTTTTTTAATTAGAACCGTATGTGATAGTTCATAAACAGTTATTAATATGAGCCGTTTATGATAGTTTCATATCATAGATAGTTTGTGGTTGAAACCGTCTGTGATATGTATTTATACGCATGAACGGTGCTTTGTCTCCCTGATATGCATGTCTCTTCGATCATTTTGACTCCCTAATGCATCTCTTCCTCTCGCGCCAGATTTTTTTCCTTATTGTATAAAAATGATCGTCCACCACAAAAGATTAATTCCCGCATCGCCGATCCTATGTGAGAACCTCGTCGGTCACCTATCATGTTTGTCTCTCAAGCACAAACAAATGGCTCTAGTGGCCTCTTCCTCGTCGCCAGCATTAATGGCCAACTTGGCCATCCTATACGAGCACCTCGCCGGCTGTATGATGGCAGATGCTATGGAAGGACACTGTACCAACAGTGTCCTCCCTCGTATGTTCGAGGATTTGCCAAAGCAGTTGAAGGCCACCTTCTGCCTTCTTGACATCCTCTTTCGCCACGTCTTTCGGTTGGTCCCCCGCTTTCAGCGAGCTAACCTCACCATTGACGTGGTCCTCCACAACAAAATTGCATATCTTTAGGAGGCTTGCTGTCACTTAGAGTGCTTAGTTGAGGTGACGGGCAATTGAGTCAACCTTGCTGAGACCCCTCAAGAAAGGGAAGAAAGACTATGGGGTCAATTTGACTTGATTATTCAGTCGGAGGGTGTTCGGGAGACACTCGAACAAGCGCGTCAATGGGTGGACATATTTCAGGCTTCATTCGCTAATGATCCCGAACCATCTGATGCTGACCACGTCACCTACGAAGTTTTGAAGACGGATATAGCATGCTACCTCCACCACTAGAAAAACTTTGAAGCAGTTAGGTTTCTACTTTTTTATCTTTTGTAAGAAGTGACTAGCCACGCTATTTGGCTATATGTAAATACAAGCAGTTGAATTTGCATTTACTATCTTCTATATATGTAAACGGTCCCGATATAATGACATGATGGCACTACTGACTGGTAAAAAATAACTAAGTAATACATATTTACTACTAAGGCATTATTGAATTTGCATTTATGTATATGAGAATATGTCATATATTTGTGAATTTGCATTTACGTATATGATAATGCATTTAGAACCATTTGTAGTTATACTTATCACAGACGGTTCTACTTTAGAATCTTCTATGATGTTTATTCACAGATAGTTATTAATACAAACCGTCTATAATAAGTAATTATTATATATAGTTCGTACTAATAACCATCTGTGAAATCTCTTATTATTACAGACAGTTCTTGTTAAGAACCATCTGTGACTTATTACATACGGTTCTTAAAGAGAACCGTCTATGCTAATTATGTATCACAGATAGTTCATGGTTCGACGTGTCTGGGACATGCCGCATTATTAAATACCTAGCCAGACCAGTCCTGACAGATCTGTCTTCATTGTGCTGTATTGAAGGAAGTGGCTGGCTTTAGAGAGTTTGGTGAAAGTATACCGCTTGTAGATCTAGCTTGTAGATTGATTTATTTTTGGTGATTTGAGGTTAGTATTTGCTTCTAATTATATGCTTTGTAATAAAGAGAGATGATATCTAGGTTTAGATCTAGCTTAGTAGTTTGCTCCAATTTAAGAATAAGTCACTACTCCTAGTTTACTTCAATATATTCATGCTTTATATATATATATATATATATATATATATATATATATATATATATATATATATACTCAATGCAGTGATTGTGATAATTTGAAGATGTTTACCAACTCAGCATAGATTGAAGCTCACTTGATTCGAAGGGGTTTTAAGAAGGGGTATACATGTTGGATCAGTCACGGTGAAGAGAAGATTATACAGGAAGGTAGTTATAATATCATCAAATGAGACAATGATATACCGATTATGGACTGTACTTTCGATGAGGATAGGGCACACAAGGACAATCTAGATCAGATGCTATGTGATACAGAAGGGAACTATAGTGAGAGAGTTTCGTAAATTCGAGAGCTTAATAGAGGGTTCAGAGACACCTTTGTTGCTGGGTGTAAGCCGCAATACATAAGGTTGTCAATCCTTCTTGAACTGTTGAAATTGAAGGAAAGTAATGGTTAGTCCGACAAGAGTTTCACGGCGTTATTAAGTGTCCTAGAGAACATCCTTCTAGAGAGAAATGTGTTGTCAAGAACCACCCATTAAGCTAAGAAGATTCTTTATCCATTGAGTATAAAAGTAGAAAGAATACATACATGTCCAAACAATTATATCATCTATTATAAAGAGTATACAAACTTACATGTTTGTCCAGTATGCAAAGCATCCTGATACAAACGTAAGAATGACTCCGATGAAGGCAAGGGAATCAAGGTGAAGCAAGGACCTGCTAAGATGTCGTGGTATCTACCTGTAACTCCCCGTATGAAGAGTTTATTTGCGAACCAAAATGATGCAAGATTGTTATGTTGGCACTCGGGGGAGCATAAAAAGATGGAATGATAAGATACGCTACTGATTCTGCCTAGTGGAGGAACATTAATGGGATATTTGTAGACTTCGATGCAGAACCAAGGAATATAAGGATTGTGTTGAGTACAAATGGAATGAATCCTTTCGGTAAAATAAGCAGCCGACATAGCACCTAGCCTATGAATGTATGCATGTACAACCTTCCTCCTTAGTTGTGTATGAAGCGGTAGTACATTTTGATGTCAATACTTATCTAAGGGCCGAAGCAACCTGGGAATGATATTGATGTATATCTAGCACCATTAGTGAAAGATCTTATGACACTGTGGAACAAAGGTATACATGTGCGGGATACAGACAAATAAGAGAACTTCACTCTGCATGCCATGTTGTTGTGCACTATCAATGATTTTTTCTACCCTTGGTAAACTGACGGGGTTGATGTCGAGATCCAAATATGCAAATCCAGACTTTCTGTGCATACCACAGTAGTCCAGGATCATGCTAGTGCACACAGTATAAACATAGATGAAATATCAACCATATACATGATAAAATAAAGAAAAAGACTCAAATATTAATAATTATCAGAGTACGACCTTATGTTCAAGCTTACAATTAATAGCATGAAGGGCTTAAGAAACTAGCAGCGGAAAACAGAAATAAGCATGGTAGTCATTCGACATGCCTACAGGCAATCGACTGGGAAACAAAGTCCATATCAACGAAGTCGTCGAAATATCCTCCTTCTAGTATCTCTTGCTGATACGGTTCTATCTCTTCAACTGAGCAACAACAGGTATAAAGTTGTGAGTACATTGGCACTCAGTAAATCGTTTATAAGAAAAATGCAATATAATATGCAACGCTTACCAATGGATGTATGAAAGGTTATTTTGTATAAAATAATAATTTAAAATAAATACAATAAATAGATTGAAAGTGAACTTTAAGAAAAATAACAATAAATAAATAACAAAAGGAATTAAATAGGCCATAAGTGAACTAACCATTCACTTAATAAACCACTAGTGAACTATCTATCCACTTTCCAAATTTATCCAACCCAATTTTATGAAATAACTACCCCTCGTGTGGAATCATCGAGCATTATCCATAATTGGGGACACGGCTATTCAAATAGTTTTATACTCTACAGAGGTTGTACAACTATACCCACATGATGTGATCATCTCTACGCTAAAGAAAATTACAACAAAACCTTTACAATGTTCAACGTCAATCCAATTCTGCCCTCTAAGATTTCACCATCGAGTAGGTTAACCACCTAGTTGATAATTGCTCTTTCTTGCACCTCATGGAAATCAGCATCTATGTTCAACTCAATGGCAAAATTAGAATTGAAATATCATAAATTAATCAACCATGTTTATCCCATACTAGATATGTGGTTTGCACGATAAGGCTCAGATCAATAGCGCACAAAGTTAAATCCTTAGATATTACCTAGATGAGACTTCCACATCCCTCAATGTGGCTGCGAAAGGCAAAGAGGTGGTGGCTCTTCGGTGGCCAAATGGTCGAAGTGCGACGACTCATGGGGACAGAGGCGGCAGCGTGAAACAAGGAGCGGCAGAGCGATGGCTGGAGCAAAGCTAGACGACGAGGCGGCGATGGGGCTCACCGGTGGATGGCGGTCGTCAGCGAGGATGGATTGGCCGAAGATGAAGATGATGGTTGTGGCTACGAATGAGGCGGCGCAAGAGCAATCTCGACTGCGGGTTACAAAGGACGAGGGTAGTGGCGCGGCTTTATACCCGGACATCGAGGATGACCGGGTCGCATATGGTATAGAGGCAAGGTCAAAGACAGCAAGCAGCGGCGGGAGTCCGCGAAGGACATGGCGGAGGAGTCCAACTTGGGGACGATAAACAGTAGCCGGACCACTAGATGAATGACACGTGGCTCAGGGAGGAAATGGACGGTCGGGATTAGATAACACAGATGAACAGTGCTCGGGCAGGTTCGGACCAGGCAAACGGCACGGCTGATCAAATGGTCCAAAAATGATCAGACAGTCCGGATGGGTACAAACGTTTGGAAGGTCCAAACGGCAACTTTGATCGGACCGTTAGGGACGCGTGACGTGCGGCGAATGGCTGAAGCATGGCAGCGACGGATCAGACCTGTCCGATCAGTGCAGGAGGGTTTAGGCGATTTTCTAATTTCTAAAATTGGAAGAAAATAAATATGAGCTCTAGAAAATAGCAAATGACTCCAAGAAAATTCCATTAAATTCCTTGAGACTCAAAGAATTCAAGTAATATATTTTTAGCATATGTGAATGTTTATTTTATTTATATTAAATCATTTAAATTAATAAAAAATTATTTTAAGCTTGTATGAATTCCGGAAAAATTCAAGTGGTGAATTTTATTTTAAAAGGCTTCAGGAAGGCTCTGAAAATTAGAATGTTACAGTTGAGTACAAAAGGAATCAAAGCCTATCCACACTGCGTAGATTATACTAAGAGTGTGTGGTTGAACAACTCATACAAAACTGTATACTTGCATCACCATAAGTTCCTTTCAAGGTGTCACCTATACCGCAAGATAAAGAAATAATTTGACAGAAAAAAGAGGACGACTTAGCACCAAGGCCTTTTAGCAGGAAAAAGGTCTATGATATGGTCAAGGATATCGATGTTATACTTGAAAAGGGATGTAAGCTGAGGACTTGTTAGAAGAACATGTGGAAAAAGAGGTCAATATTTTAGGATTTTCGTTATTGGAAGCACTTAGAAGTTTGCAATTGTGTCAACATCGTGCACATAGAGAAGAATGTATATGATAGCTTGATTAATCTCTTATGGAACATTTGTGACAAAACAAAGGATGATGTCAATGCACGCGTGACTTGGTCGTAATGAACATTAGGACCAAGCTAGTACCAATAAAGATTGATAAAAGCCGGTCGTACCTTCCCCTAGTTTGCTACACTCTATCTAAGTCTAAGAGAAATAAGAATGTATCAGTGCTTGCATGGTCTAAAAGTTCCATTCGATCACTCTGCCAGCATGAAGAAACTTATTTCCATGAAAGATTTGAAATTAATTAGCATGAAGTCTTAAGATTTTCATGTGCTAATGACATAATTACTTCCTATTGTAAGTAGAAGTATTTTGCCGAGGCTATTGTCATATTGCTAAGGTTCGAGTGACAATCATGAGGCTATATTATTTCTTTAACACAATTACTTAGAAGGTCATCAATCACGATGGACTGGATACTCTGCAGGCCGAGGTGGTGATGACTTTATATCATCTTGAGATGTATTTTTCTCTGTCATTTTTTGATGTCATGGTCCATCTCATTGTCCACCTTGTGAAAGAGATAAAGATATGCAACCTTGTATTTCTACGTCATCTGTACCTGTTTGAGAGATACATGAGAATTCTCAAGTCCTATGTACAGAATCAATCTCGATCGAAGGTAGCATCATCGAAGGTTATACAATCGAAGATGCCATTGACTTCTATGTTGATTACATGGCTCAGATCAAATCGATAGGTATGTCTCTATCTTGACGATGTCCAGGTAATGTATCTATCTAGAATGCTATATAGATAGACCTGGTGGATGTCTTAGCTCATTATGTATCATTATGTAGGACTTCACACTGTGCGTCCTTAGAGTCAGGCTTGTTGGCTCCATTCCTGTTGATGCTAGGCGGGATGGCGTATCCATGCCTATAGGGATGCTGGTGCACGGTGCCCAGCTAGGGACTGATTTTGCGAAGGTCCAGGTGGATATGATTAATGATATTTTTAGGGCTGTCCCGCTAGAGAAGCCCCCAACAAAGAAATCATAATACTAGGGGATGCCATCTGCACATTCGTCTAGTGTCCCAAGAAAGACATTGTCGTGGACCCTTCCATGTTGCGGTCTCCACACGATCATACCTATCATACAGAACTCTCTATGACTCCACCTTAAGCTCCGCTTCAGAAGGCCACCGCATCAGCCTTTATAACTTTATCTCAAGCTCCGCTTCAAAAGGCCACCCCATCGGCTCCCGTGGAGACGATGCCGAAGATGTATCTCAAGCAAGATGCTCAGGCCCAATCAAAGAATATTAAGGCATCTCCCAAGTTTTGTCCATACAAACTCGGAATGTCGTTGGTCCCTGAGTCATAATTACCCGGCCTTGAACTGGTTTACTGGTCTTTGCATGTCTGGTACATGCAGAGGTCCAACAATCAGAAAAACCAGCAAAGTGGATTCATCGTCAGATACACGGAGCCATATTTCCACAACAGCACGGGCTACATCGTTGTGGGCTTTCAAGACTTATTCAAATTATTCAACCTCGACGCCCTCGACACCTCACTTCTACGATGCTGGACACTGTAAGTGTGTACAATCAAGTTCTAGATTCATGTAATACCGATAAATATCGTTACTCAATGCTTATGTACAGATACATGATTCAAGAAGCCCGAAGACACCCTAAACAGGTGGGTTTCCTTGACGCACATTTGATCTCTGTGCAAAGCATCAACAATGATACATTCTTCGTCAAAAATTACATAATGAAGAGATTGCTTGCTCACAGCATTAAGGACTACATTCTGGCACCCTACAACCAGAAGTAAGCGCTTCACTAGTTGCTATACAAGTTTCATTTATATTTTTGTATGCAATATGAATTTAGGTTTAATTACTATGGTGACATACATGACTAGCTTTCACTATATTCTTATTGTGATTGTACTAAAGTGGAATAAGGTAATAAACCTTAATTCCTTACTTTTTCCACAATACTCAACATGTATGCTTTATATATAACTCTATTGTAGTCTTTCCTTCGGTTGTAATGGCTGAGACTATTTTTTTAGAATTACATAGGTTGTTCAGTGCTTACATTACCAAGAGAGGGAGACACAATGAATCCATTGCCACACTACAACATAGGACGCGATTTCCAATACCCGCTACAACACAACAATCCTATATCATGCTTCGTAATAATGCCTCTAGAACTGACTATACATATGTACGTAATTCTATTTTTGCAGTGCCACCAGCAGTTACAGGGCAACATATGTGCATTCTACGTTTGTCGCTATATACAGAAAATCATAGGCACAAAGAAGAAGAATCCAGAGGTTTGTCAATCATCAATAATTATTTCATGATTATATATACATATAATTATATATATATATACTTATATATATATATATATATATATATATATATATATATATATATATATATATATATATATATATATATATATATATATATATATATATGCTTACGATTTTACTCCTAGCAATAGGGCATCAAAATTGACAAAAGAGCATCCGGCCGATGTTCGAGGACCACTGTGCGGCTTTTTGATGGTAGAGGTCATTCAACCGAACGGAGAGTTCAACCCCGACAAGAAATAATAGATGTTCAAACATTTGATTCAATTGTACTTCATCAAACAATGCATTTAGTCTTTGTGATATATCTGTGTATTTGCTTGTTTTTAGAGGGTATGGCTAGTATTTCCTAAGGCTAGCCGAAAAATAGAAAAATATTTAGGTGTACATTGAATTATCACAGACGAATTTATGGTATAACTGTCTGTAAAGTTCAACTATCACAGATAGCTGCGATCAAAACCCGTCTGTGATATGTAATACAACATGAACCCTCTGTGATATGTATACTATCACATACAGCTGCAACCAAAACCCTTCTGTGATATATATACTATCACAGACGGCTGCGACCAAAGCCTGTCTGTGATAGTATATACATATCACAAACGAGTTTTGTTCGCAACCGTCTGTGATGTCAATCTTTACAGACAGTACATAAACTGTATGTGATAACTACATGTTATTACAAACACATAAAATCATATGGTTCAGAAATCGTCTGTGATTATGGTTTACAATCACCTGTAATAATTCTTTGTGTGGTAATGATTGTATGGCACCATTTTCTCTAGCATCGACTATACCACCCTCAATTAGTTGATTTCGCTTAAGTTTCACCAGTCGATGTTAAACTAATTGCCCTGGAAAAGCACCGATAGGGGGCATTAGCAAACAATTAAAGAGAACCTATCTGGGGCAAATTCTAAAAAAAGATAGGAGTTTACGAAAAAAAATTCATATGTATTTTTTTGGCAATACGCCCACTTGTCATAAATGGAAATATTTTTTTATAAAGTCAAACAAGTGGCCAAAATCAAATTAGGAAGATGCTATTTTCCGACAGCTTGCATGATTAGAGCTAGACTATAAACATGCATATAAAAACTAGCCTGCTACCACTGCTACATTTCCAGGTCACCTAACACTGCAAGTGCTCATTAACGAATTGGATTCTGCTGCCAAGTAGAATATTGAATATTCCAACAATCAAACCGAAGAACTCAAATATGCACTCGCATCAAAATCAAAGGCTCAAAGAAACATAACAGATTACATTGACTCGAGTCGAGATCGATCTTAGTTGTAAATTGTAATTAAGATTAAGAAATGAGCAAACAAGTGTTCAAATTGAGCTCAGATTTTGTAATGTAAGTGGTTTCGGGTACTCTGCGATGCCGATTGTTTTATGCAAGTACATATATTAATTAAGTAGGGTTGTTGGTTAGGCGAATTAAGCCTCGATCCTTGTCTACCTTATAATTCGATCATGGGTTGCACGACCTTAATTGGAATATTGGATTTAATTGGTAGGTTTGGGGATAGTTGACCTGACAAGTTTAGGTTAATTTTGAAGTCTTTTGGAGCCGTAGTCCAAGTCTAACCACGCGGCTGCACGAGCTTAGACCGTATGGATAGTACTCTCACGTGCATTGAAGCTAGACATATCATCTGGGGCTCAGCAGGAAGACAAGGAGATCCATGCATGTGATCAATCAATCTGCAGGGTCAGCTGTTAAGGATATGCATGTTGGAATTAATCTAGTCTTGATTAGTTTGAGTCGGATTAACTCGGTAGTAGAATCGAACCTAGAGTTCGAGTAGAATCAATTTCGGTGTTTTACGACAATGGGAAGTCGAGTTCGAGTCCATATTGTAATTATAGATGTTCTCTGTAATCTTGAATATAAATAGAGAGAAGCCTACCCTAGAAAAGGTGCGGCGATTGGAAGCACCACAAATCAATCTTGTTTATCGAAGTTCTCATATGGCATCGTAACGCCATCGTCGTATTCAAGATCAGAGTTGTGAGCACAAGCAAAGGAAACACAGGCACTTGAAAGATCGTGAAGAGCTATGACTACCTAAGCTCGTAGTCGTGGAGAGCTACGACTATCTGAGCAAGTCGAAAAGAAGATTGGACAGCGTCCGAGTAGCCGCTGAGATTGGGATGATCGAGTGGTTACAAAATCTACGGTGTTCAAGTAAGCAATAGTGAATCTATGGTGTTCAAGTGAACCCGAGGAGTTAAAGAACATCTAACGACCTACGAGTAGTCTAAAGAACCATCGAACGACGTTCGAAAGGTATTGAAAGGGCTGAAGCATTGAAGAAGTCGAAGACTCGAGAGAAGCAGTTAGAGATCCTGTGGACCTAGTCGGAGCCTCACATGGTCGTATTCTACGACTAGGCAGGTTTCGTCCCATCAGTGGTATCAGAGCCAATCTGAGCTACTCGTGATATTCGGCAATGGCGCTCACCGTCCATCAGGCTACAAGGGATGGCAGCGAAGTGCCGCACCAGATTCCGATGTTGACAGCAACCAATTATACCACTTGGGCAATCAAGATGAAGGCGATCAAGGATGCACAAGGAGTCTAGGAGGCAATACCCGCAATTGAGGTGGTTGTAGATGAGAGGAAGAACAAAGCAGCACACGTGTTCCTCTTCCAAGCCATCCCAGAAGATGTCCTTCTGTAGATCGCGAAGAAGAAGTCAGCCAAAGAGGTATGGGATGATTTGAAGATTCGATATCTCGATGCTGATCGAGTGAAGAAGGCCCAGTTGCAAACACTCAAAAGCGAATTCAATTCAATTCGCATGCAAGAAAGAGAGTCGATCGATGAATTCGTAGGGAGTTGAGTGCTATGGCAGTTAAGTACAGTGCTCTCAGAGCCACGTTGGAGCATGCCGCGTTAGTCAAGAAGCTTCTGGACTCGGTGCCAGATAAGTATCTACAATTCATGGCATTGATCGAGCAGTACTCGGATCTTGAGACGATGCAGTTTAAAGAAGCAATTGGATGGCTCAAAGCTTATGAAGAAAGACTCAATCGGCGATCGAATAACAACAATGCGGGAGGTCAATTGATGTTCTAGCAAACCGAATGGAAACCATGACAAGGTTTCAACTCCATGAAGTCGGCCTAGACTTTCAGAGGAGTAGAGAGCTCCGAAGGAGGAAACACCCGTGGTCAAGGAAGCGGCTTTTGAAGATGAGGAAGTGACTTTCGAGGACGAGGAAGAGGTCAGTGGAGAGGCTGTGGGTGAGGCAGTGTTGGCCAGGGTGGCACAACCATGACTTGTCAAGGAGAGGGAGTTACCTGTTGGTCCGGGACAAGCCGCGACAAAACTCATATCAAGTGTTTCAACTGTAGCTAACACAGGCACTATGCCTCAGAGTGCAAAGGCAAGCAGCAAGGAGAGGAGGTGCATCTTACTGGGACTTAGGATCCAGTATTGATGCTGATAACAGTTGAAGACACTTAGAAGATAGTCTTACTGCACGAAGAGAAGGTCCTACCGATATTACAGACTGGCAGGGATTTTCAGACTACCTCCGATTTGTGGTACTTCGACAATGGGGAAAATAATCATATCACTGGAGACAAAGGAAAGTTTTATGAATTTGACGAATTGGTTCAAGGCCATGTCAAGTTCGGAGATGGCTCTACTATTCAGATCAAAGGAAAAGGTTCACTTTTGTTCAAATTTAAAGAAGGTGAACAAAGAATATTGACAGAGGTATATTACATACCAGATCTGTATAGTAACATCTTGAGTATTGGCCAGCTAACAGAGACAGGGAGCAAGGTGGTTATATACTACACATTCCTGTGCATGTATGATCGGTGCAACAAACTCTTGATGAAGGTCAAGCGCACTCAAAATTGACTTTATAAGGTTTTGTTGGAAACCAGTGAGCCGGTATGTTTGCTAGCAAGTATGGAGGACAAGGCATGGCTGTGGCATGCAAGATTGGGACACATCAACTTTCAGTCCATCAAGTCAATGGGGTAGAAGGCAATGGTTGTCGGATTGCCAAGGATAAGTCACCCCACTCAAATATGCGACGGTTGCTTGCTCGCAAAATAGGCACAGCTACTGTTTCCAAATATGGTCGAGTATCGAGCCAAATAACGGTTAGAACTCATTCATGCAGATCTATGCGGACCGATCACCCCATCAACCATTGCTGGGAACAACTATTTCCTTTTAATTGTCGATAACTATAGTCGGATGATGTGGATACAAATGCTCAAGGAGAAGAGCGACACATTCTAGGAATTCAGAAAATTCAAAGTTGTCATAGAGACAGAGACTAGATGTAAACTAAAGACCCTGAGGACAGATGGGGGGAGAGTTTCTCTCAAATGCATTCAAAAGCTTCTGTGAGAATGAAGGAATTCAGAGGCATCTGACTGCACCATATACACCTCAACAAAACGATGTTGTCGGACGCCGGAATAGGACTGTGGTTACAATGGCAAGAAGTCTACTGAAGAGTATGAAGATGCCGGAAGATTTTGGGGAGAAGCAGTACGACATGCGGTTTACATTCTAAATCGAGTAACCACCAAAGCACTAGCTGACACTACACCTTATGAGATTTGGACAGGAAGAAGACTAAGGCTGGATGATATGAGAGTGTTCGGTTGTAAGGCTCATATGAAGATTCCATCGGTTTATAGTCAAAAACTGGATGACAGAAGTATGCCAGTGGTCTATCTTGGTGTCGCAGAAGGGAGCAAGGAATATAGACTTCTCAATCTAAGTCAAAACAAGCTCCACATAAGTCGGGATGTGATATTCGAGGAGAATAGTTTTTGGGATTGGAAGGAAGGCATGTATAAACCGTAATGATTGGCGCTGCGCGAAACGTAACCAACCCGACATGTAAGTAATGGCAGAAGTTGAAGAAGACCCGACCACTCCTACAGAGGTCATACCTTCCACTCTTCCCGACCAGGAGGATCTAGAACAAAGTGATGAATTCAACTCAGAACCAGTTGGATCAGAAGAATCACTAGAGGAGAAACCTCTGAAGTACCGGTCAATTTCCGAAATATATGAAGCAACATAACATATGAGTTTGCCATTGAGAGAATTACTGCACATTGAAATAGAAGAGCCAAGGAGCTTCTCGGAAGTAGTAAAAGAGAAGCATTGGGTTGATGCGATGGATCTGGAAATCAACTCGATTGAAATCAACAAAACATGGGAGTTAACTGAATTGCCAATAGGACAAAGACCCATTGGTCTGAAGTGGGTCTATAAGGTGAAGAGGGACTCGAAAGGGAAGGTCATAAAATATAAAGCCAGACTTGTTGCAAAAGGCTACATACAAAAGCAAGGAATAGATTTCGAAGAGCTTTTTGCTCCGGTAGCAAGAATTGAGACTATGAGGTTATTACTTGCACTAGCTGCTCAAAATGAATGGCAAGTACACCATATGGATGTCAAGATGACTTTCTTGAATGGAGAATTACATGAGGAAGTATATGTCACCCAGCTAGAAGGGTATGAGGTGAAGAATGAAGAATACAAGGTGTATAGACTTCATAAAGCTCTGTATGGGCTTCAACAAGCTCCTCGTGCATGGTATCAGCGTTTGGACCAAAGTCTAAAATAGATTGGCATCACAAAATGTTCTTAAGAACATGTCGTGTATGTAAAAAAGGATGAATCTGATATCTTGATCATTGGGGTGTATGTCGATGATCTCATCATAACCGGTTTGAAGGCCGAAGGCATACAAGACTTCAAACAACGATGATGAGGGAGTTTGAGATGACAGACCTTGGATTGCTCACCTATTAGCTTGGCATAGAGGTCGAGCAAAGGAAGGATTGAATCATTCTTAGACAATCTGGCTATTCAAAGAAAGTTCTTCAACAGTGTGGTATGGAGGACTGCAATCCATGCAAAAGTCCTATGGAACCAAAGCTACGACTAGGTAAAGATCCTGAAGGAGAATCGGTGAATCCGACCGAGTATCGACAAATTATTGGAAGTCTAAGGTACTTGTTACACACTCAATCAGATCTTGCATATGCGGTTAGATTAGTGAGAAGATACATACTAAGATCAACACTAATTCACCAGAAGACAGTAAAACAAATATTACAGTATCTAAAGGGTACAATTGAATTTGGTCTTGAATGCTCGAGCGGTGGAGAAGGAAAGTTGATAGGGTTCACAGACAGTAGTCTGGATGATGACATAATAGATCGAAGAAGCACCGGTGGTATGGTATTTTATCTCAATAATTTTGCAATTTTGTGGGCGTCACAAAAGCAGAGGAGTGTTGCTCTGTCGTCGTGTGAGGCAGAGTTCATGGCAGCAGCGGCAACTGCGTGTCAAGCAATATGGCTGAGAAGATTATTGGGTAAGATCACAGGACATCTTCCAAGAAAAGTTATGTTATATGTTGACAACAAATCAGCAATTGCATTGATAAAAAAACCTAGTGTTCCACAGGAGGAGTAAACACATCGACACAAGATTTCACTTCATTCGTGATTGCGTTGAAAGAGGAGAAATTGAAATCAAGCATGTTTCGGGAAGTGAATAGCATGCAGACATCCTCACGAAGTCTCTAGCTAAGTAGAAGTTTTTAGAGATAAGGATATTAGTTGGCATCAGGGACTTGGTTGAAAAATAAAGCCTAGATTAAGGGGGAGTATGTTAGAATTAATCTAGTCTTGATTAGTTCGAGTCGGATTTACTCGGTAGTAGAATCGAACCAAGAGTTTGAGTAGAATTAGTTTCGGTGTTTTACGACAAGGAGGAGTCGAGTCCGAGTTCATATTGTAATTATAGATGTTCTCTATAATTTTGAATATAAATAGAGGGGAGGCTACCCCAGAAAAGATGCGGTGATTAGAAGCACCACAAATCGATCTTGTTTACCGAAGGTCTCATACGGCATCGTAACGCCGCTATCGTATTTGAGAACAGAGGAGTTGCGAGTACAAACAAAGGAAACACAGGCATTCGAAAGATCATGAAGAACTATGACTACTTGAGCTCGTAGTTGTGGAGAGCTACAACTATTTGAGCAAGTCAAAAAGAAGATCAGACAGCGTTTGAGTAGCCGCTGAGATCGGGATGATCGAGTGGTTACAAAATCTACAGTGTTCGAGTAAGCTGTAGTGAATCTACGGTGTTCAAGTGAACTCGAGGAGTTAAAGAATATCTAACGGCCGGAGGCTCAAGAGAAGCAGTCAAAGATCCTGTGGACCTAGTAAGAGCCTCACGCGGTTATATTCTACAACTAGGCGGGTTTTGTCCCAACAATATAGATGAAAGCTCGCGTTCTTTTGCGTGCTTATACAGTATAGTTGCGAGCACTTGCCATCTAAAGATGATGTGTTTGTTAAAAATGTAGGTAATATTTTAATTCCAAATTTTACTAGGAGATAAATATAATATACCAGTGATGCAAAGCTAACTACTAACAGTAGGCTACTCATAATACTTCGGAATATACGCAAGAAAAATGTAGTATCAAAGTCGTACGAACACACAAACGACTTACTGTTAGGCTTGACGAAGAACAGGAAGTAGCGCAGGCGTGATGTAGTGTAGGCTCGATGCAGTGCAAGATTTAGATGAAGTAGAGTAGGAACAGTCAAGCAATTGCGCTGCCCAAAAACCTTATTGCCGCCCCTGTGCAGGTCTTCATGGCAGCAATGGCTCGAAGATACCGCTCACCCTCTTTCTAGGTGCACGCTGGAAAGAAAGGCTGGCGAAGTTCAGACAACACAGTACCACAGCATAATATCACCAAAGAGGAAGAAGATAGTAGGAGAAGGAAAATTAAAAGTTCAATAAAAGGCTTGGATGTCTCCAGGTCTTTTATAGACGGGCAAATTACTCTCTAGTAACTGCCCCATTGAACTAAAATAATTTCCTGGTAACTGCTCAATTATTCACTAGTAACTGCTCAATTATTCATTGGTAACTGATCAATTATTCAGTGGTAACTGATCAATTATTCACTGATAACTGATAAAATTCAAAACCAAATAATGGTAATTACGAAGTCTTATGACCAGTTAAAAGGAGAGAGATAATACAAGGTTCAACAAAAACAAGGTGGACATGGTCTACCAAATAGCGCGCCACGTCACGGCATAATCGCGCGTCACAAGTCACGCGATTTTCACGTAAAAATAAGCAAATACGCGCGAACGTGCGTGCGCGCGTGTGTGATTAGCCAAAGCCATCCTCATGACATCCACTTCCATAACTCAAGGAGTGGAATGGACTCCACCTTATAAATTGGTCTCTCCACCTTGCCTTAACAATATGATACTAAAACTTGCATGCTTTGGAATTAAGAAAATAGGCCTCAAATTATGGGCCTATTTCTAACAATTCCCCACCAATTTCAAAGCAGAAAGCAAAAAGATATCAAACATATTGTGCTGAAGTACTGTTAATATACCAGTCTTTTAGTGTAAGTCCCGTACGGGTTGAACTTGCACTTAGAATAATAAGATTCATCTTCTCACAGCTAATGAATAGACTATGCCTTAAATTCACAGCTTTTGTGATTAGATTTCACTTGAAATCTCAACTAGTACTAGGCTGCTAATGAACCATGCATAAACAGAGCGTTATATGGTCATACTCGCTTATCTGCTCATAAGCTCTCTAGAAAATACCCTGTTCTCGTGAACTGCGACCACACAGTTAAGGTTAAGTAGGTGTATTCTTTCTAGATATCCTGTAGGCTAATACATTTTCCTCATTTAGATAACAGAATACATTAAGACTTTATACCAACCTTTCATACACATTAAGACTTTTCTTTCTAGCCCGAAAATATATGTGAAAAAAACTAAAAACCCCTTTTCTTGTTCACATCCTCCATCGATCTCTCACTCCCCCCTTATCCCTTCTCTCTGTTCCTCTCCTCTGCCTCCTCCGGCCACCACGACAGTGCACGTTGGCGCTTCCGTCTGCGCGCCTGCTTCGCCTGAAAAAAAGGATGGGTTTCTTTCCTGCCCATTATTATCTGACCTCAACGTATTTGATGCTTGAAGCGGCTGTTGGACTATCCAAGAAGAATCTTCAATTTAGCGCCTCTACTTTCGGTGGGTACTGACGGCTATTGACTAAGAAGAACCGCAATGCTTTTTACAGTTAAGATAATCAGCAGATTCACCTGCTTAATTGCAGAGTTAGATATTATAATATAATTACTTTTGTTATACAACTTACTGTCTATAATTAAAATATATATATATTTACTATACAACTCTAATATATATATTTGATTAATTTACACTGTTACAATCTGATCCCACCTAAATAAGTGGTAGAGATACTTCTATTTTTTCTCAATTAATGTGGAAATTTTTAGAATATTTTTTTTAGGATTATAGTGAGATTTTCTTATTCTCGGAGGTGCCTTGAAACTTACCGGATGATTTATATAGATTAGCAGAAGCTAATTAATAATTCCAATAGCTCTAATTTCCAAGAATAATACTATTGCTCTGGATACGTACGTACTTAGCCACGTATACACACACACACCATGCACACCGGCCACACGGTGAAGTAACCACCAACTTGTCAGCTTAATTAACGTATAGGACTGTAGGAGACAATAGATCACGACTTTGTATACTAGTACATACATTATTCAGTTCCGTGGGAGTATAAATTAACGTATAGGACTGTAGGAGACATCAGCTGGTAGCTTAGCAGCGGCAATTAACGACGTCGATGGATTGGTCGATGGTACACCTATCGATCGGAGCAACAAAGGCATGCATGCATTTGTGACGTACGGACGCATCGATCCTCTGGCGACGATACCCAGGCATGGGTAGAGAATTAGGAAAACAGTAACGGATAACTCGTTCTATTTGATATTTATATTTAAATATATAAATAAAATAAATAGAATCTTTATTTAAAATATTGATATTTATATTCGATAATATTTATGTCCGTATTTAAGAATATTCATATTTGTATTTGTATTTGTATTTATATTCGAGACTATTTGATTTGTATTTGATATGTTTCCTATGCCGGTCGGTCGGCCCAACGGCCAGTTACATAAAATTGTTTAACTGAGATTTGTTATAGAAGTTGTACAAGAATATTCGTATTCGACCGAATTAAGTACATATTCGATTCGAATTCGTATTTGTTACGATAGTTGATTCATATTTATATTCAAAAATATTTAAATTCGTATTTATATTTGTTTTTAAAATATGAATTCGTATTCACATTTGAGACTATTGGACTGTATCCCATCCACTTCCATCCCTACACATGGGTGCAAGTAATGCGAGGCCGCCATGTATGTGTGGCGTTGAAGCAGTCATCCAGCGGCGGACCCACTGGGGGTTAGGTGGGGCTGGCGCCCCCCTACGCCGGTTGCTCCCCCCGGCCCCCCGTACAGTAGCACTAAGCAGCGATCTGGCCCCCCGTCACGCCGAGCGGCCGCCTAGCGCCAAATCTGGCCGGAGAGGGAGGCTGCAAGGTGGCGGAGGTGACGAGGCCGTCGAGGTGTGAGCAGGAGAGGGAGGGAGGCCGGAGGAGGGATGGAGGGGAGCGCTTCTGAGGCGGCGGCGCGAGCTCGCAATGGGGAAGCCGGAGGTGGGACTACGGGAGGGGAGGCTTGGTCGCCGCCTTGCCGGTCGGCCGGTTGGCCCGGAGGGCGGAGGGACCTGGCAGTGGGGAGGCACCACTATGCCTCCTCCTCGTGCTCCTGCTGCTGCCGTCGCGCCTCCTCGACCGCCCCCTCCTACTCCCGCTGCCCCCGTGCAACCGCCTCCTCGACTGCCCCATCATCGCCTGCGGCCGCTGGAAAGCTGCCTCCGACTCTAAAAGCAGTGGGGAGGGAGAGACCGAAGGCCAAGGCGCTGGTGAGTCCATGAAAATGTCTACATGTTTCGCTTCCTTTTTTCCTCTTGCTTTTCCTTTTTCATTGTTGTCTGCTCTGGAAATTGTGATGGATTCTAGTGTTCGATCACCACATTGGATAATTTAGATTTGGACGCCATGGATTGGTAGACTCAACGAAGGGCTATGAGCTAGCTGTGTTGGGGAGTTGAACTTTGGGTTTGCTCGAGGAAGATTTTTTGGGGAACAATGGCTGAATTGATTGAGCTCATTGGCTGATGGTGGGTTCTAGTTGTCCTGTGGTAATGTTGATGTGTTCAGTAAACCCTTCCAGGAGTAAGGGTAGCAATGTTATGTCTCAATCGGTAGCTATAAGACCAATATGTGTTATTTCTGAAAAACCCCATGCTAGATTAAGCTCTGTTCGGTGCTTGCCAATTGCCATCTTTAAACAAACTTGTGCTGTGGATAGTAAACATCAAATCGCCATCTAATTGAGTTGTGTTTTCGAGGAAGCATCTTGTGTAAGGATTACTTTACAAAGCAATTGCGTGTGGGTGAACATTAGTTCATATGCATCCCCACTTACCGTTTCAAGGCTCATGGATGTTATAACTGATCTTCAGAAATAACCTAACATTCCAAGATGGTTGGGTAATTAGTTACACTCTGTTACTGTATTATTCTAGTATGATTATTGACAATACATTCGTGTAACCGCTCCACATGTTTTAGGACAACGAGCAGAAAAATGAAAGAGAAAATGTCCAATATGAAGTCTGCAAGGGAGAGACTGAGCAAGGGCATCATAAGGACAGTACCAGTGGGCCAGTAAAAGGTATCAAGTGGCCGAGAAAACTAAAGGGTTCTAAACACACCCCACATATGTCAGATAGTCATGGAGTAACTGAAGGTGTGCTTATGTTTTATTCAGTTTACACAATGTGCATTACTGTGATCATTTGATGGCAAAGGTTCCAATTTGTAATTCGAACCCCATTTACTGATTTTGCTTACAACCAATGGCTCTAATTTTCCTTTCAGGAGATGCTGGGCCTTCTCTATTTTCGTCAAACAACTGCCGCTATGACAGTTCGCTAGGTAAAGTATGCTATGTTTCTCTCAAAGAAAAGACGCTGTGTGTATATTTCATCATTTTTTTCAATCTTTACAACTATTCACAAATGCAATTTCTAATTTTATCACTAAGTTTGCTAATTTTGTATACAGATAACTGATTACATATATTTATGGGCTTTGAGAGGCATATTATCCATTACCGAGGTACAATCTTTGTTGTATTTTATATTGTTATTATGTCCCTATTATAATTATGTGTGATTTTAGATTACAAAATATAGTTCGCTTTATATTTAGTGTCTTTATTTTTCGTACGTCATGTTTCACTAGCTTTCCTAAAATTTGATTATGGGTCCACCACTGCAGTCATCCTTGGCGACTGGTGAGAGAGAGAAATCGCCTTCAACTTGAGATTTTGGGTCTGTTCTTTTCTGCTTTTGAAATATATTTTTGGCTTTTGCTACAGTACCTAACTTTCGAACAGAGTATTTCTGCAAGACAGGGTATACAAATTAATTATAGTATACGTTAAAAACTCAATATCTGTATTAGCCAAAATCGTAAGTAAATATATCTTTCTATAATTTCTATCATGAACAAGTAAAATTTAAAAATTTCGGTTAACAGTTGTAAGCAACAGCCAAGAGAAGCAGCGGATGGAGACGACAGAACGGCTGCAGCCGCAAGTCAACCGGACGCGCGTGGGGCCCCCGCCGCTCATCAGCCACGACCGACGTCCTCTCCTCCCGTCTCTTCTTATCCATTCTGCCGTGCGCCTGCTGCGTGGGCGCCGCGTGCGTGCGTGCAGGTAGAGCTGGGAGTTGGGCGTGCGCGTCGCGCACGCCCAAGCCCACCGTGCCGGGCGGTTCGTGCCGTGCGGCTCGGCCGGCCATCCCACCGTGCCGTGCCGTGCCGGCCCGCCTCACCTCCGGCCAGGCCCAAGCACGGCCCAAAGCCCGCCGTGCCGGCGTTCGTGCCGTGCCAGCCCAAGCCCGACCCAAAGTTACTATGCACGACAAAGGCTGCGCGACAATTGTGGCGACGTCCGTCATCTTACTTTATCTCGCATCCGTCTCGTTGAAAATTAATTCAAGGTCTTAATGCGTGTAATTTTTTTGCTGGTTGCCTGGTTAGGGACGTCGGCACGCCGTGGAGGAGGTCGTCAACTTCTTGGCGGAGCTCGTCGATGTAGAGGTGTAATGCAGCAAGAAGCTGAAGAGGGCGCTGACGTCGAGGGACGCGGCGATGGGGGTTTCGACCGGCAGCTCGGCCTCTCGGGTACGCTCCTTTCCTTCCCCTCTACCCCCTCTGCTGTGTGTGTGATACTGTGATTGTGATTGTGATACTGGGATGGCGACGGGAGGGCGGGGGCGGGGGGACGCGGGAGGGGGAGCCGGGGAGGGCGGGGGCGGGGGGACGCAGGAGGGGGAGCCGGGGAGGGCGGGGCGTGCCGGCCGTGCCCCCGTGCCGCCCGAGCCCACCGTGCCGCCTGAGCCTGTCGTGCCGTGCCGGCCCAAGCACGGCCCGGTCTACCGTGCCGTGCCGTGCCGCCCACCGTGCCGGATTTTGAGGCCCAGCACGGCCCACCCGTTCGTGCCGTGCCGGCACGGCCCGCCACGTGTCGGGCCGGGCCGTGCTTGGGCCGTGCCGTGCCGGCCGTGCTTCGGGCTGGCCCAAATAAGTCCGGCCCAAGTCCCAGCTCTACGTGCAGGTTAGTCTACATACCGCGCCGACATCGATCGGGAGCAGCAGGCTCGGTATATTGGCGTTAACGCATGCCAAGTATACCTTCTTTCATTTTCGAGACAACCGACTGAAGTGAGGTGCCACTGCCACGTCTGTTTGGACTCTTGATCTGTCTAATGGTCAGTAAGAACTTATAACCAGAGGAAGTACGTACTGTGTGTCTTGGAGTAAACTTTGATGTGTGGTATGTTAATTCTTTTTCTTTGCAAGAACGGCCCTAGCTAGTAGGCCTTTAAACTCTGGATCGACGACAGTTGATTACGAGAGCCGTAGGCCTGTTTCATGGGCAGCCCAGCCCTGAGTCAGAGGGTGGCGTTGGCCGTCGCTGATGGGACCCACCAAGCAGCCTCCTTTGGCTTCCCTAGGCAGTGTTGATGCGCCCTCTGTCGTCTTCCACGTCGGCAGGTGATGTCGGTCTCCTGGACGGCAGCCCATCGGACTTCCACCAGCGGTTGTACATGCCTCCCTTGCTCCATTCGACGAGAAGCTGTGTGTTAAGGGATACCTTGGTTGGGCACGAACCTTATCAACATGGAGAAACCGTTTATTTTTTTTAAATAATTAATTTTCAAATCTAAATTACATTATTATACCTATTTTTTATTTTTTACAGTTTTCATTATATGTTACCCAACGGTTGGATGTCTTGGGTTAGTTACCCAACCGTTGGACGACATGTTGCCAAATCGTTCAACAATTAGACGACTAGTCCTTGTCATCTAATGGTTGGGTGACGTTAACCCTAGTCACCCAACGGTTGGGCAACAAGCCCCTAGTCGCCTAACCGTTAGGCAACTAGGGGGTATTACCCCTCAACCACGTGGCCGCGCCTGAGCGCTACTCTTTTGCTCCATTTGGACGAGAGAAAAGAGAAAAAGGGGACAAGAGAGAGAGGAGAAGAGGAAAGGAAAAGAGGGGAGAGGAGAGGAGGAAGGAAGAGAGAGGAAGAGGACGAGAGGAGAGGGAGAGGAAGAGATGAGAAGCGATCTGCGCATCAACAAAGTTGAGTTGTCTGTATTTTTTGTATATTTGTTTTTCAAATAAGATAGGATAGCAATTGAAATCGTTAAATTTGTATTTTAGAAAGTAACGCCTATTTAGTTGTAATAATTGTATTTTGTTTAGATTGCTCTGTTATGCATTTGAAGGCGTAGTTAATTTTGTAGTCGCTTATGAATTGTAGAAATCCTATAAAAAGTATTCTTAATTTTTAGAATAAGTAATAGGCATCAAAATATTTAAAACTGTTTGTAACGATTAAAATAGTACGTGACAATTTAAGATTGCGCATAGCGATTAAAATTATACACGACGATTGAAATAGTATTTGAGTCGTCAAAATCTACAAATGACGAAAATAAAATTCAGACATCCCACAGGGATGCCTTAATATAATTAGTTTAATTATTATTTAAGATTTAATTTTTGTTATATCTGTAAATAAATCGTCACACGTGTACTAATTATGGAAAAAGAATAAGTATAAAGAGCGAATAATTTAGTCCAGTGACTCTGAGACCTAAAATTATTTAGATAGGAAGATAAATTAAATAGGCATAATAGCATACATAAAATGATTTGAGTTATGGCTATTCGACTGGGTACTGTTTAGTAGTAGCCACGGTGATTCCGTCGATGCCCGCCTCATGCAATATGCAAGGGCCATCACCGACGGGAACGAGGTGGTGCACTATAGCTGGGAATCAGCCATACTTGCCATGATGTACCGCGGCATGTGTGACGCTTGCTGCAGGACAAGGATGATCCCTGTCCTCACAGGCTACCCCCTCTTGCTGATGTTGGTGATAGGACATGTACCACGAGAGCGCCACGGACCGGCCTTTCACAGGGTCCCTTTGGTGCCGTAGACGGGTATGTACTCTTATGAATCTTTACTATACGTGTATTACGGGTCATCCTTTGTAACCACTATTTAGGCTCGCAGGCACAGTTTGCACGCTTGCAGGTCACCCATACATACGATCATTTCATCGAGCACCTCGACCGCTTCATTGCTGATGATGTGTGCTGGGAGCCATATTCAGCTCAAGAGATGGTGGACCACGCCCTTGCTGGGCTCTCGTCGCTGTGCTTGCGTGATCGGGCATGCTGGGTCATGCGGACGAAACTCATCTTCAATGTGTTTGTCGAGGACTACGTGGTGCACAGGGTGATGTGCTAGTTCAGCCTCCACCAGATTGTTCCTATCCCCGTCGGGTGTCGGGAGCCTGACTCGATCCACACATGAGTTACATACAACTTATATCCCTATATTTTTTTCTCAATTTTGTTACGATGCCTTCTAATTACACTTGTACATTTCAAAAGCATAATAGGAGCGGTGGTAGAGGGATGAGCTGGACAGCGAAGATGAAGCCATGGTGTCGGGACCCAGAACAACAATTCCAAGTCCCTCTGTGTAAATCGCACCATCCCAGGAAAAGCTAGTGCACACATGGTCAACAGTAATGTATATCATGCAAAATCACCACAGAATATTATTAAACGAAGGTACGGCCTTATGGCCAAGTCTTACAAGAAAATGGCTCCAGGCCAACTGAAACATAAAAGCAGTAGAAAACGACAAAGATAGCAGATCAGCCTATTCAACCTCCCACAGGCGAATGACTGTAAGACGCATCCTACTTGCTGAAGTAGGCCTCACCGTCGTAGTCGCCGTCGAAGTCTGGCAATAGATTTTAGCAAGGTGAGCACATAAAGTACTCCCAAGGTAAGCACATTAAGTACTTACGCAAGTTACACCAGGAATTTAACAGAGTTCATGCATGCATAAGGATTGATAAAGGAAGGCTTAACAAGTTATTTGTGCGAAAAGCAGTACTTGAATTTAAATATAGCCATGTAAGTATGAAAGCTACATTTTAATACAAATATACAAAATAATATTTGAAACAAGTAATACTGTTAGTGTAGGCTCGGACCTACACTAACTTAACCACGGGAATCCACCCGGACCATTATCAAAACCACTGATGATCAAGCCAAGTTTTATAAAATCAAGTCTAATCTGTGAAGACTCTACTCAGCATTTTCATGACCGTAAACACGGCTATCCAGGATAAGTTTTAACTCTGCCGAGGTGTACAACTTTATCCACAAGATATTCCCTCTCACTTAAGCTACGCGATAAACACATTGCCTTAGGTGTGCGGCGGAGAGTTCATGACAAGACTGTTCCGATGATCCATAGCCAAAATAATCACGCCGCCACTAAGGTTTCACCACAACTCGAATCCACAAGTTGGAGCCCCCTCTGGTGCCATGTGAGACTTCTCGCGGCCTACACCACGCTCACATTCAGCCTATAGCGAAACTATATTTGGAACTTCACAAATTACTTAGCTAGATCCGTCCCATACCGAACTTGTGGTAGTACGAAGAGACTTCGTAAAATGATTCGCAGAAATGGTCCTTAAGTTGGTTTAGGCTTAGTTCTCATACCCACATGCACGACAATTAACCAGGTGTCACCAAACACGAGGCATGCCGGCACCCACCACCTAACCATTAGCCTAAGTCCAAATCATAAATTTCTATTTTCATTTTTAAACCATTTCATAAACTATCCTTTACTCACCGAAGTCAAGAACTCATTTCCAAAGTTTGTCATTTTATGTGGAAGAATTGATCCCACCTAAAATCATACTAAGCCAGGCTAAGCATTTCTATAAAATTTCTAGTCAATACTATGGTACTAACTAGTTTTTAGCTAGGGTGACAAAGTATACGAATTCAAGATTCAAAATTGGCTATAGTCAAAGGATCACGGGTGTAACTATGTTAAATTGAATTTGAATTATGTTTGAATAAAGTACGCATGCATATACAGTAAAACAATATAAATAAATTTGAAAAATAATAGGGTCAACATGGTCAAATGTGTAACTTGCCTAGCTCGAAGTCTTTCTGGAAATCGTCGTCAAAATCGAACTCTCTGGAGTCGTCAAAATCTAACGTAAAGAGCCAATTCAAAAGAAATTCAAAAACAAAAAATCAAACAAAATCAAAAATTCAAAAGGTGGCCAGAAATGGATAGTTCATGATTTTAGAAAAAATTTGGAAATTTGAACGGGTCAATTTGGAGCTAAAATGAAGAAGTTATAGCCCTACAAAGTTTTAAATACAACTAAAAAGAAGCTACCCATTTTCTGGAATTATTTTTAAACCGAAAAGCATTTATGACGTCAGCAAAAATTATTTTTCTAAAGGAAATAACAGATTATGACGTCAGCAAGGTAATTAGTTTTCGACCGAATTATTTTTAAATGGGAAAATCGGCTTTATTGCGTCAGCATGACGTCAGCCCTGATAATTAAATAATCGGAGTGAGGCTAACATGTGGGCCCGGTTTGCGGTCGACTGAGTCCACGGACCGGACCGAGCTGAGGTGGCACGCGGGTGTGCGGGCGCTGGTGTGGCACTGGTGTGGCCGGTCTGGGGCGGACGTGGCGCCTGTGTGGCAGCCGCGGTGGCTACCACGTCAGCGCGGCCAGCTGACGTGGCTTGGCCGGCGGCGGCGCTCGGGGACCGAGGGTCGCCGGTGATCCGGTGGGTGGCAGCGCCGGCCGAGGGGTGCATCATGTAGAGGAGAGTGCGGGGAATCGATTGGTACGTAGCGCAGATCCTGAGGGTGGCCGGAATGGCTTGACGGCGGTAAAGGGCGGCGGTCGGAGGAGGCTTCACGGCGGCGGGGGTGCTCCGGCGGCGCACGTGCTCGGGGAAGGGAGGGCTTCTGATCGCCGAGGCACGAGCAAGGTGTCGGCATCGTCGGCGAGGAGTGGGGAGGCCCTGGGTGGCGGCAATTGTGAGCCGGAGCAGATGAAGCCGGCGGAGGGAAAATCGGGCTCGGGGATGCTCTGGTGCTCAGATGCTCTGATTAAGAGGCGAGGGAGAGGCGGTGTGAGTAGAGGGTGCTCGGGGTGTCCCTTTTATAGGCGGGGAGGGGAGGTAACGGCCGCGCACCGTACGCCGGAGTTGAAATGGGCGGGGAGGTAATTGCGATGGCGTAAACGGGCGCAATTGGGGGTAATTATGCCCGAAACGGACGCGGTGTAACTGGGGGTTCAATTTGCCGTTGGCGCGGGAATTAATCGGGAAGGAAACCGAAGCTTTAAAAGCTTCGGTTTGCGACATCAATGGCGGTAGCGGGCAGCGATCGCGCGAGAAAGAAAGGAAAGGGGGCGGGGACGATGGGCCTGATAGGGGGGTCCACTGGTCAGCGAGAGAGAGCAAAAGGAAAGAGGCGAGGCGACGGTTCAGATGAAGCCAGGTGGCAGGGGAGAGGGAACGGGGCCGTTGATTCAAGAGCGAACCGTTAAGTGACAGCGGACGGGCGAGATGCGATCCGGCAACGGGAAGTAAATCGGGGCCGCTCGAACGGGACCGAATGGGTAAGTGGCAGAGAGCGGACGAGATTTGGTACAGCAATGGGGGACGGTGCGGATTACGCCACATGTCAGGCGGAGAGGAGAGGGGAGCGGGCGAAGCGGTAAGTGCCTGCGAGCGGCTGGGATTGGCTCGGGCAGAGAGGGGGGCGGTCGGATGCGCGACACGCGTCAGCCTGAGAGGAGGGGAAGGCGGGATGAACCGGTAAGTTAGATCGGACGGTTAAGAAAAGATCCGGCGGTGCGATGAGTGACACTTGGCGGGCGGGGAGGGGTTTTGGAATCTTATTTCCTTTTTGATTTTCAGAAAAGACTAAGAGGCTTTAAAATACTCAAAAAAAATACTAAATAAATTTTGAAAATTCTAGAAAAATTCAGAGAACTATCTGGAGCTATTGTAGACTTAATAAAAATATTTTCAACCCATTATGATAATTGAATTTTACAAAAACACAAATTGACTTTAAAGGGAGGGTTTTAAATCTTTGCAAAATCCTAAAAATTATTATAATTACATATTTGACTTTAGAAAAATGATATGCACTTATTTGACCTTTATATAATGAAATACTTTTATTTTGGACTTTTATAAAATGGAGATTTTAATTTTCTCAATTCAGGGCTTGGAATAAAATCCAGGGAAATTCATTAAATTCCAGAAAACACTTTAATAAAGGAATAAAATTTTTGGGATGTTACAAACCTACCCCCCTTAAAAGAAATCTCACCCACGAGATTTGCACTGGCTAGCAAAAGAGATGGGGATGGTTGGCTTTCAAATCCTCTTCTCGCTCCCAGGTGGCCTCGTCTTTGGTGTGGTTGCTCCACTGAACCTTGCAGAACCTGATGGTCTTCCTTCTGGTCTGATGCTCTGCGGTCTCGAGAATCTTGATCGGCTGCTCCTGATAGGTAAGGTCATCTTGAAGATCCAAGGTTTCCAAAGCAGCTTGCTCTGTAGGGACTCGGAGGCACTTCTTCAGCTGAGAGACATGGAAGATGTTGTGCACTCCTGACATGTTTGGCGAAAAAGTCCAACTGATAGGCGACCTCACCTCTTCGGTTCAGAATTTTGAAAGGTCCCACATATCTTGGTGCAAGTTTTCCTCTGACTTGAAACCTTTTAACTCCTCTGAGTGGGGACACTCTGAGATAGACATAGTCCCCGACCTCAAAGGTTAAATCTCGATGACGGTTGTCCGCATAACTCTTTTGTCGAGATTGGGCTATCTTCAGTCTGTCCTTGATCCTTCTCACTTTATCTTCCGCGTCTTAAAGTAGATTTGGACCAGCTTCCTAAGGTTCTCCTTGATGTTCCTAAAGCAAGGGTGTTCTGCACTTTCGATCGTATAAGGCTTCAAAAGGTGCCATCTGCAGACTGACCTGGTAGCTATTATTGTACGAAAACTCTGCATAGGGTAATGAGCGGTCCTAGCTATTCCCAAAATCCAGAGTACAAGCTCTTAGCATATCCTCGTGTACTTGATTAACTCGTTCCGTTTGACCATCTGTTTGGGGATGGTAAGCGGTACTGAAACTGAGCTTACTCCCCAACTCTTCATGCAGTTTTTGCCAGAATCGAGAAGTGAACTGACTGTCTCGATTTGACACTATCTTCTTGGGAACGCCATGTAGGCACGTAATCCGGGATATGTACAGCTCAGCTAACTTACTTCCGGAATAAGTGGTCTTGACCGGTATGAAGTGAGCCACTTTCGTCAATCGATCGATGATTACCCAGATTGAATCATTACCCGATTGCGTCCTCGAAAGTCCGGTTATGAAATCCATACCGATTTCTTCCCACTGGCTGGTCTTTGATGCTCTGCTTTAACTCGTTGACAGGTGTCACAGGCTTCAATAAACTCTGCTATTTCTCTTTTCATACTAACCCACCAATATCTTTCCCTCAGGTCCTGGTACATCTTAGTACGACCTAGGTGAATGGAGTATGGGGTGTCATGAGCTTCCATGAGAATCAGGGTTCTGATTTCCTGATTATTCGGTACACAGATGCGGTTCTTGAACCAAACCGTGCCCTGCTCATCCTCACTGAATCCTGGTGCCTTGCCTCTTCTCATATTCTTTCTTATTTTCTGAATATTCTTGTCAACCTTCTGAGCTTCCTTAATCTGATCAGGCAAGGCAGGTTGTATTTCCAGAGTAGCGAGAATGCCTGAATCCACTGGATTTAGACTTAGACGGGCGACTCCCTCCTGAAGTCGGGTCTGGTCTTCTTTCGACAAAACCACATTTGCATAAGACTTCCTGCTCAAGGCATCGGTCACAACATTTGCTTTTCCGGGATGGTAATGTATACCAATGTTATAGTCTTTTATCAACTCTAACCATCTTCGCTGTCTCAGGTTGAGTTCTGCTTGGGTGAAGATATACTTCAAGCTCTTATGGTCGATGTATATTTCACAACGGTTACCGATAAGATAGTGGCGCCAGATTTTGAAGGCATGCACCACGGCTGCTAACTCCAAGTCATGAGTAAGATAATTGCACTCATGAGGCTTGAGTTGGCGTGATGCATAGGCTACTACCTTGCCTTCTTGCGTCAAGACACAGCCTAAGCCAAGGCAAGAGGCATCAAAGAAAACTTCAAAGCCTTTATGCACATCCGGCAAAACAAGCACGGGTGCTGAGACTAGCCTTTTCTTGAGGGTCTGAAAACTCTGCTCATAGGCCTTCGTCCATTCGAACTTCTTTTCCTTCTTTAACAACTGTGTCATGGGCTTGTCCAATTCTGAAAATCCTGCTATAAACCGGCGGTAATAACCTGCAAGTCCAAGGAAACTCCTTACTTCGGTAACGGACTTTGGCTACTTCCATTCCACTACCGCTTCTATCTTGGAAGGATCCACAGCTATGCCTTCAGCTGTCACAATGTATCCAAGGAAGGCAACCTCTTTTAGCCAAAATTCACATTTACTGAATTTGGCAAAAAGTTGATGCTCTCGAAGTTTTTCCAAAGTTATCCTGAGTGTTGCTCATGTTCTTCTTCATTCTTGGAGTAGATGAGGATGTCATCGATGAAAATCACCACGAACTTGTCTAAGTATTTCATGAATACACTGTTTATCATGCTCATGAAATAGGCTGGTGCATTAGTCAGTCCAAATGACATGACAGTGAATTCATAGTGTCTATATCGGGTGGAGAATGCAGTCTTGGGAATGTCCTCTTCACGGATCTTCAACTGATGATAACTTGATCGCAAATCAATCTTGGAGAAGATGCCGGCTCCTTTTAACTGGTCAAACAAGTCGTCGATCTTGGGTAGAGGATATTTATTCTTGATGGTAATATCATTGAGTGCTCTGTAATCCACACATAGCCTCAAACTTTCATCCTTTTTCTTGACAAACAAGACGGGTGCTCCCCGAGGCGACGAACTAGGTCGGATGTATCCCTTATCTTCCAATTCTTGAAGCTGCTTCTTCAACTCTGCTAACTCGTTAGCAGGCATCCTATATGGTCTCTTGGAGATTGGGGCGATGCCTGGGACTAGGTCAATTACGAACTCGATTTCCCTATCCAGCGGCATTCCTAGTAGCTCCTCGGGAAATACATCTGGGTATCCCCGCACTACTGACACTTCCCCCAAAGCTTGAAGGTGAAAAAGGGCACATTCTTCTACTTCCAGAATTTGAGGAGAGAAGATCACTTCTATGCCTTAGTCATTGGTGAGGGTGATGGACCTGGTAGCACAATTGATTTGGTCTTGATTCTTGGCTAACCAGTTCATCCCGAGAATAACATCTAACCCTTGCGATTCTAACACCAAAAGGTCGGCTAGGAATTGGGTTCCATCAATGAGCAATTCTACTTTCGGGCACAAGGTCCCTACTCTCATTTATGCTCCAGGGGAGTGAACTATCATAGGGTTGCTAAGAGTCACCATGCCCAACCCATACTTATCCACAAAAGCTTTTGACACAAAAGAATGCGAAGCTCCGTAATCGAAAAGAACTGATGCTGGTATTGAGTTAACAAGAAACATACCCAGCACGACATCTGGCGCGGCCTGGGCTTCTTCTGCAGTCACGTGGTTCACTCTCCCCTTGATGAAGGTGTGCGGCTTCTGCTGCCCCTGGCTCTGGCTTCCGGAGGCTCCTGGAGTTGCTGCCGCTTGTATCTTCTTGAGGCACGCCTTGGCATAGTGCCTTGTTTCTTTGCAGTAGAAACAGGTCACTCCGTCCGACGGTGGACTGCTTTTCTGGACTTGACCACTGGCAGTTGGGGTGTGTGCGGTCTGGAACTGCTGGCGACTGGCTTGAAACGACGGGCGGCTGGTGGATGCCTTGAACTTGCCCGACTGAGTCTTGAAGTTGCTGCCTTGAGGTCTGAACTTGTTCGCGTGCAGAGGAGTGCTACGAACCTTGTGAGAACCCCCAGAGTTACTTCTCTGATCAGACATCCTTCTCTTTCGGTTCTCCATCTCCACGTGCTTTCCCTCCTGGCGAATTGCCTTACTGACTAGTTGGTGGAAGTCAGCATAGTCACCGGATATCAGCTGCACTGCTAAGTTGTCATTCAGGCCCTCCATGAACCTTTCCTGCTTGGCTTCGTCGGAGGCCACTTCTTCTGGGGCATAGCGGGCCAGCTGGTTAAACTCCTGCATGTACTTATTGACGGTACGGCTTCCTTGACACAGGGCTCTGAACTCCTTCTTTTTCAGAGTCATGGTGCTGGTGGGGATGTGAGCTTTGCGGAAGCTCCGCACAAACTCATCCCACGTCACAGCCTAAGGGTTGGCATGTGAAGCGGTGAAGGTGTCCCACCATTAGACACAGGTCCATTCAGCTGATGAGAGGTGAATAGGACTCGCTCTCGATCAGTGCACTGCAAAATATCTAGCTTCTTGCCAATTGACCTTAACCAGTCGTCAGCGTCCATTGGTTCGGCACTGCCGGCAAAAGTTGGTGGCTTGATCCTTAGGAACTCCGAAAGCCGATTGGGAGGGGCATGGGCAGGCTGATGATGAGCTTGAGGAGTGGGGTTGTTGACGGTCTGAGCTAACAACTGGATCAACTGGTTCTGATTGGCCATCAACTGAGCCCAATCTGGTCCTACTGCCGGCGGAGGTGGAGGAATGGGAGCAGACTGGCTCCCTTGAGCTCCGGGGTTGGTATTGTCGCTGGGGTTCCTCTTTGTGTTCACCATCTGCCGAAGCTTCCAGATTTAGAGGAGAGAGAGAACTAAAGGAGAGGTTTTCTTGCAACAATCCCACAAACAAGAACACACAAAAAGCAAAGAAGAAGCTGCAATTAAGAGCCAATAAAAACTTCATTTATTTTATTATAATAGTCTCGCGGCTGTTAACAAAGGACTACAGCTCGCTGATAACGTTTTAAGACTAAGACTCGAGGCTCCTTAAACACTAGAGCTACGCTTAAGTTTCTTCGAGGGTGGCTCTGAAGTAGCGGAGTCTTCATCGTTGGTACGGTAGTTGGCCAGTTCTTCCTCTGCTGCACAGAGCCTTTGGGAGGTGTAGTGCAGCTCATCCAGGGTGGCCTGGTACATGGAATCCATGGCTTTGGTGAATTCCACCTGTTGGACAAGGCGGGGGCTACTCTCGTGCTCCGTGGAGGTGAACTCATTGGCAAAGTTGACTGGGATTCTGATGGGGTAGTAGCGGAAGTTAGTGCGCTGCAGATCCAGGGCGTAGATGTTCCTTAGTTGACGGATGGCTTCGCGGGGCGCGTCCTGAACACCAACGAGGAAGGTCGGATAGGGGCGTCGAAGGTGTGGGTGGATGCATGGTCCCTGAAGTTGGCGAAGATCCGTACTTCGAACCTCCAGCGCAGTTGGTCTCCATACAGATCCAAGTATCCCTGGTAGAGGGGACGAGGTTGGAAGCCCAATTCTCGCATGAGGTTGTAGAGGCAGTCCGCGAGGTCACCGGCGAGGGCTCCGTTGGTGACACGGTTGGGTTGCTCCATCTACAATTTTGAAGATGGGGAAAGGAGTTAATAAACAGTTTTGACAAGAGACTAAGCAAAGGAGGAAATGGTTTGAAATATTTTTCTTTATCAAGATATATCCTTAAGGTGGGTCTCTATCTAGGGTCGCGTCTTAGGGTCATCATTGCTCTGATACCATTTCTGTCGGGACCCGGAACAACAATTCCAAGTCCCTCTGTGTAAATCGCACTATCCCAGGTAAGCACATAAAGTACTCCCAAGGTAAGCACATTAAGTACTTACGCAAGTTACACCAGGAATTTAACAGAGTTCATGCATGCATAAGAATTGACAAAGGAAGGCTTAACAGGTTATTTGTGCAAAAAGCAGTTATTGAATTTTAAATATAGCCATGTAAGTATGAAAGCTAAATTTTAATACAAATATACGAAACAATATTTGAAACAAGTAATACTGTTAGTGTAGGCTCTGACCTACACTAACTTAACCACGGGAGTCCACCCGGACCATTATCAAAACCACTGTTGATCAAGCCAAGTTTTATAAAATCAAGTCTAATCTGTGAAGACTCTACTCAGCATGTTCATGACCGTGAACACGGCTATCCAGGATAGGTTTTAACTCTGCAGAGGTGTACAACTTTACCCACAAGACATTCCCTCTCACTTGAGCCACGCGATAAACATACTGCCTTTGGTGTGCGGCGGAGAGTTCATGATAAGGCTGTTTCGATGATCCATAGCCAAAATAATTACGCCACCACTAAGGTTTCACCACAACTCGGATCCACAAGTTGGAGCCCCTTTTGGTGCCATGTGAGACTTCTCGCGGCCTACATCACGCTCACATTCAGCCTATAGCGAAACTATATTTGGAACTTCATAAATTACTTAGCCAGGTTCGTCCCATACCGAACTTGTGGTAGTACGAAGTGACTTTGTAAAATGATTCACAGAAACGGTCCTTAAGTTGGTTTAGGCTCAGTTCTCATACCCACATGCACGACAATCAACCAAGTGTCACCAAACATGAGGCATGCCGGCACCCACCATCTAACCATTAGCCTAAGTCCAAATCATAAGTTTCTATTTTCATTTTTAAACCATTTTATAAACTATCCTTGACTCACCGAAATCAAGAACTCATTTTCAAAGTCTGTCATTTTATGTGGAAGAATTGATCCCACCTAAAATCATACTAAGCCAGGCTAAGCATTTCTATAAAATTTCTAGTCAATACTATGGTACTAAATTTTATATAAAGTATGCATGCATATACAGTAAAATAATAAAAATGGAGATTTTAATTTTCTCAATTCAGGGCTTGGAATAAAATCCAGGAAAATTCATTAAATTCCAGAAAACACTTTAATAAAGGAATAAAAATTTTGGGATGTTACACATGGGTGGTGGAGTGGGAGGAGGCACTCAAGGACTTCATGCAGGAAAGCACCACGTATGACCCCAACACGTACGATGAGTACCTATGCTGGTACGCTCCGCGAACATGCACCAGGCTGGTGCGTGTCATTGACTCTCCCCCTGTTCATGTACCAACACTAACCGAAGTGTAGCTCATGCAGTTAGCATGGAACTTCGCCCTCGCGATATGTACTCTCGTGTTTGAAAGTTTCTCTGTATGGTTACCATAATTACTATTTTGATGCATTTCTTGCAGTCGTACATCACCGCCAAATTGTGAGGGACATCGAGTTGATCGTGGACAGGATTGTTCATGGTTTGGAAGTCCTGTGTGATGTCCTGGCGCACATTGTCCATTGGGTCTACAAGAAGGCAAAGCGTGCCCTCACCCTCTCATCATGTAGGATGCTCCCGAAGGTGGCCACATCGATGCACACATCAAGGTTGCCATGTCTTACAACTTAGGTAGCAGGCTTCGAAGGGCCATGTGACTACCTAGGCACAGCCACTACGACCGCTGAGCTAGGCCAGCGGGTCAGCATAGGCACATACCTGGACATCAGCGCCGTCGTCGTTCGTGGACACCTACCTGGTATCAACAGGGCAGCACACATTGTTCGGCTAGGGCCAATCCAGCGGGTACGACAGTTGGCTGCATGCCATGGCCCATGTGGAAAGTACATTTTGCCTCTTAAGGTCTTTTCACGTCGATATATTGCACAAATAAACAATACTTGTCCTGTAGGCACATCCTCCTAGCCAGGAGTTGGGCTATCCCCCCATGAGGATCTCCCAGTGGACATGAGTGAGTTCCTCATGGACGACCCGGCGGAGGTCCTTTCTGGGTCACGGCTCAGTAGTACGCCAGTTTCCATGTAGCCACAGGTGCAGTCTATCGCCGAGGTATTGGGAGCATTGGTTAGTAGGGCTCCTAACTACCTCACTATCGAGACCCGAATATGCAAATCCGAACTCTCTGTGTATACCACATTAGTCCAGGATCACGCTAGTATACACAGTTTAATATTGATAAAATATCGACCATATACATAATAAAATAAAGAAAAAACTCAAATATTAATAATTATCATAGTACGATCTTATAGCCAAGCTTACAACTTACTAGCCTGAAGGGCTTAAAATCTAGCAGCAAAAAATAGAAATAAACATAGAAGTCACTCAACATGTCCACAGGCAATCGACTGGGAAGCGAAGTCCTAATTCGTGAAGTCACTGAAGTATCCTCCCTTTGATACCTCCTGCTGAGATAACTCCTTCTCAATTAAGCAACAGTGGGCATAAAGCCATGAGTACATTGGTACTCAGCAAGTCGTTTGTAACAAATGAATGTAATATAATATGCAATACTTATAAAAAATGGCTGAAATGTTAATTTACAAAAAGCAACATTTTAAAATAAATATGGTAAATATATTGAAAGAAACTTTAAGGAAAATTGATAATAGATAAATAATCAACAGAATTGAATAAACCACTTATGAACCTCCCATCCACAAGCTAAACCATCAGTGAATTATCCATTTACTTTTCAACAATAGTCGATCTAAGTTTTCTATGAAAATTATACCCCTCGTGTAAAATTACTAAACATTGTCCATAACCAGAGATACGGCAATTTCAATAGTTTTACACTCTATAGAGGTTGCACAACTGTACTCACACGATGTGATATTTCTCACGTTAATGAAAATCACAACAAGACTTTTATAAAGTTCAGTTCTAACCCAATCCCGCCCGCTAGGGTTTCGCATCACACCCCCCCTTGCGCCTCATGGAAATCAGCAACTATGTTCATCACAATGGCGAGATTGAAGTTAAAACATCCCAAATTAGTCAGCCAGGTCCGTCCCATACCAGACATGTGGTTTGTACGGTAAAGCTCAGATCAATGGCGTACAAAGTTAAGTCCTTAACAATACCCGGGTGAAACTTCCATATCTCTCGAAGTGCACCAACATTTTCCCCTTTACTGCACGATCACTCGCCCTAGTGAAAATCAATTTTGTATGACCACGCCAATGACACACCAATGCCATGGCCCCAAATTTTAATAAACGTGGCACCAACCACAGTTTCATATCTCATTAAGTCAAATTCATAATTCACATGTGATGATAAATCTGTTTGTAACTATAAGCAAAGCTAAGCATTTTATCGTACCAATCCACGTGGCAAATAACATAACATCACTAATTAAATTCCCAACCTAAGGTGACAATGGCATCATGATGTTCAAAGTTATCAAGGAGGGTTGTAGACAGTTGGGGCAATAACTACCAAGTAAAAGGTTTTGTAATAAAGTAGCGATGCAATGTAATTTAAAATAAAATAATTAAATAATAGATTGCAAACTAGGTTCAACATGATCTAAGGACACGACTTGCCTTGGTTATGCTCAGCGAGATACTCTTGGTCTTCGGGCGTAGCTCCTGCTCCTCCGGAATCGAAATCTAACGAGAGAGAAAACGGTCGAAACAAGAAAAATACATAACATGATAAGCAAATGAACTCCAAAAATCATGAAACTAGAACCAAAAGCTAGAGCTCGATTTTAGATGAATTTAGAAAAAAGAACGGGGTCAATCGGAGCTAGGACGGAGGAGAACGGGCTCTCGAAAAATAAACCTTAAAGGAAAATAGGGAAAAACGGAAATCGCACTGTGCTATGAACTCGGTCCACGGGAGAACCAGTCCACGGTGGGCCCGGTGCACGAAATAGAGCGCACGGGGAGGGCAGTGCTGACGCGGCAGATTAGGGCTGATGTGGCGCGCGTTGGTGCTGACACATGGCAAATGCTGACGTGGCCTGCTGACGTGGCTGCCACGTGGCTCGGGTAGCAGGTTTTTGCTGACATGGTAGGTGACGTGGCGTGACACATGGCTGACATGTGGCCTAGGGCTGAGGTGACCGGGCTGACGTGGCATGCGGGGACGCGGCGACGCACGGGAGATCGGACGGCCATAGGGGTGACGCGTGGCACGATCTATCCCGTCGGATCGGATCTGGGTGTGCGGCGGAGATCGAGCAGCGCGGAGGCTGGAGTCGGCCGATGGCCGATGCGCGGCTCAAGGACCGAGGGGCGGAGCAGGGCGGGTCCGAGAGAGACGGGGACGGCGTCGAGACACGACGGCGGCGGCGACACGGGCGTGAGGGCGGAGGCGACTGTGGCGGCGTTGGCGAAGCACGTGAACTGAGGCGACGACGATGTTTATAACACGCGAACCGAGGCGGCTCGATCCGGAGGTGGAACGGAGCGGATGCGGGCGCGGTTGGGACATGTGGACGGCCGGGATGGCGCGCGAGAGATCGGACTGTCATGGTTGCGTGCAGGCAGTGGCAGGTTAGGGTTAAGTTTATGCGGTGCGGGCAACGCGAGATCGGGCGGCGGGGACGCTTACGTGTGGGCGTGCGGTGGATCGGATGGCAGAGAAGCGGTGTGCGCGTGGGCGGGCGAGGGCGGTGCGATTCCGTGCCACGTGGCGGTGGGCGAGATCGGGCGGCGGGGGAGTGAGGAAGGCGGGAGCGAGGGCGGCCGAGCGGGGAGCAGGCTGGATGGGCGACGCGCGGCGGGGAAACGGCGGGAGGTTTTTATTTCTTTTTTCTTTTTCCAGAAATGCAAATAAAATGCAAAGAGCTCTAAGAAATAGCAAATACATCCCAAAAATTCACCAAAAATAATAGAAAAATCCTTGAGGGACAAGAAACCCAAATAAAATACTTCCAGCTTATGTTAATGTTTAATTTAATCAGATTAAATCCTTTTAAATTCTAAAAATTCAATTTAAGCTTGATTAAAATTCAGAAAAATTCCAGAAATTAATTTCTAGAAATAGGGTTTTAAAAATCCCAGAAAATCAGGATGTTATAGCATTCCCATTTATCCGGTGATGCTTTCAACAATCCTTTCACGTCAAAAAGTGCCGAACCATTCCTGATAGTTACCTTCTAGATGGTTTTAAATTCACTTCACCGAGCACCAAGATTTTGAGGTTTTCCTTTTTCTTTGCTATCATTGTTCAAACGATGATTGCGTCACTTTCGGTGAGTTTTCGGCTGAGCTGATAATTTTTCTAGATTCATCACACCGTGTTCTAAGCCATGTTCACCTTGCTTCTCCTTGTTCCTTGCCCAAAAACTGTACCTCTCTCCAACCCCATGTCGTTATCACCAACCGCCATTGCCATTCGCGTGGGCATTTGTTGCCATTAATAGCCTCATTACTTCCTCTCTTAAATCCGCACTCACTCTTGGCAATTTTCCCCACTAAGACCCCACTACTCTCTACCTTTACTCGCCGTTGTGCTAGTCCTAACTTTGGCAAGCGCAAACCTCGGCGTCTACCTCTCCCCGAGCCCTATAAAAACCCCTCCAAGCATCCTCGTCTCACACCACATCCCACACTTCCCTCAATTCCTCTCTCAGAGTGTCCGAGGCCCCATAGCGTTGTCTTCACCCGCTTCTAAGTTGGTGCGCTCCTCCGACGAGGACTTCACTCAGCTCCAGCCATCTCCAAAGCTCACCACCGCCACCCTCGGCTTTGCCGCCCTTTCGTGCACCCTTTTTGCCCCTTGGCCGTGCGCCTCCGCCCCTAGAGCACCATTAATGCCGTCGCTTGAGCTGCGCCGAGCCTCACCAACGCTGCCCCTTGTCTTCCTTATGCCTCGGCGACCATCCTCCTCCCCTCCTCCAAGCAAAAACGCCGCCGAAGCTCCCTCCTCACCAAAGATCCGATCGGTGCCACCACTTCACCTCGTCACCGACCACCTTCCAGCCACTCCCAGTAATGTACATGAGCCCCATCGCAATCCCCTAACTCTTCTCTCCATATTCGACACCTCGCCAACCACCGCCATGCCCCACGCTGACAGTGAGTCCACGGGCTTCGTGTGCTACGCCGCTATCCCTGCCTGTCACCGTTCTAATGGTCCAAATGTCCCCTAGGACTGATCGGACTGTTCGAACTCCTCTAAACTTTTGGATGGTCCGAACGTCTCTTGGGCTGATCGATCATCCATTGTCGATTGGACGGTTTGAACATCCTTTGTCGTTCGGATGGTCCGAATATTCATTGTCAATCAGACGATCTGAAAATCTCTTGTCGTTTGGATGGTCTGAACGTTGTCTTGACGGATCGGACGGTCTATTGTCGATCGGACGGTCCGAACAATCCTTACTGTTTGGACTGGTCCAAACTTTCTCATCCATTACCGCTGCCCGATCCTCATCAAACAGCCTTCACTAAACCTTCCCTTCTCTCATCCACTTGTCATGCCACATCAGCACCTGACGCTCCTGAGCCACGTCAGCTACCATGTGTCACCATGTCACCTGCAACATCATCATTTCGTGTCACATGTCAGACATGTGTCTGCCATGTCACCTGCCATGTGTAGGGCTGACGTCAGCATGATGTCATAATTCTGAATTTTTTATAGAAATTTATTTTGGCCAGAAATTTAATTTCTCTGCTGACCTCATAAATACCTTTTCTTTTAGAAAATAATTCCAAAAAATCTTCTTTTTCCTTTTTCTTTAGTTTCAAACTACCAGAAGTTCTTCTCCTTCGCTTTAACTCCGATTGGACTCATTCAAATTTCTAAATTCATTTAAATTCATAATCTATCTCCCAGTATATATATTATAATTTTTGGATTTTATTTAGATTTTATTTGAATTTAGTTTATTATGTCTTTTCGCGTGTAGACTACGACTTCGGCAAACCTCAATAAACTTCGAAGCGAGGCAAGTTACACCTTTGACTATGTTGCTCCTAGTAATTTGAATTATTTATATTATTTTTAACTTATTATGCATGCGTACTCTTATTCAAAATTTAGTTTAAATCTGATTTAAACTCTAGTTATACCCAAATCCTTTGTTTATGGCTAAACTTGATATTGAACTTTCTATACCTTGTCACCTTAGATGAAAACCTAGTTAGTACATTAGTATTAACTAGAAATTTTATAGTATTGCTTAGCCATACTTAGAATAATTTTGGTGGGAATATTTGTTTAACAAGAAATGATTATTTCTAAAATATATTATTAACTTTGGTGAGTCAAGAAAGTCTATGAAATATTTTAAAATAAAATATAAAACTTGATTAGGATGTAGGCTAATGGATAGGTGGTGGGTACTAGCATGCATTGTTGTTCGGTGACACAATATTGATTATCAGACACAAGTAGTATGTGGTTTGAGCCTAAGTCAAGTTAAGGACCAGTCTATGAACTAATATTGCAAAGCCATATCGTACTACCACAAGGCTGGTATGGGACAGTCCTGACTGATTAACTTGTAAAGTTCCAACTTTGGTCTTGCTATAGGTTGAATATGAGCGTGGCGTCGGCCATAAGAAGTCTCACATGACACAAGATGGGGCCCTAACTTATAGATTTATGTTGTGGTGAAATCTTAGTGGCAGTGTGACCAGGTTGAAGGCTTAGCGTTGTAAAGATCTTGTCATGATCTCCTTGCTACACACCAAGGGAAGAGTGCTTATCTGGTGGTAATATAGGATGATTATGTCTTGTGGGTAAAACTGTACAACCTCTACAAAGTGTAAAACTATCCTGAATAGCCGTGCCCACGGTCATGGACAAGCTGAGTAAGGTTTTTCATGTATTAGACTTTAGTTTTCAAAATAGTTTCTACAAAAACTTATAGATGGATGGAATCCATAGGAGATTTCAAAAAGCATATGGATAGATGGAATCCATGTGAGATCTTTTTGCAAAGGACGGACCAGGTGGGATACCTGTGGATAGGTTAGTGTTTGGTCGGAGTCTACACTAACGATATTATTTTGTTAAATTGCTATTTCTATCTATTGTATCAAATTCAGATTTTGGATCTATTTACAGTATTTACTTAAATTATGCTTTACGCTCAACTAACCCTACTATGCTTTCCATTGTCAACCCTTATGCATACATTAACTTTGTTAAACCTCCTAGTGTAACTTGTGGAATACTTTATGTACTCATGTTGCTTCATTTACTATTTTCAGAGAAGGGCTTCATGAACATTTGTGAGGATAACGATGAGTAGGTCATGTCTTGTAGTCATTCACCTGTGGGCAGGCATGATGGGTTGCTTTTTTTTGTTCTTCTTCTGCTGTTTATATTTAATTTTGGTTTATGAACCATTGATGTAAACTTTGGCCATCAGGCCCATATTTAGTTAATGAATAAATGTCATTGTGCATGTATGAATTTTTGTTATTCACTATGTGCACTAGTTTGATCTTGAACTAGTGCGATTTACACAGAGAATTCAGGAGTCGTTATTCCGGGGGTCCGACAATACATTCCAAAGATAGGTGGAAGAAAAATGGACAAAATGTTGACTCGCCTTGCTCACAGTCACGTACGTCATGGTCATTCTCGATCAACTGCTCTTTCGAGCTTCGCGATCTAATTATGCTAAATCCAACCAAATTCGAATAAATATAAAAGAATTCAAATACATTCAATCAAATTTAGATAAACTCCAAAATTAAAAAATTTTGGTATTATTGGGTATGGTTTTAATTTAGATGAATTTAGAAACTATAATTGTTGAATTTGGAGTTAAAAGGAGAGATATTAACCTCTTCGAAGTTTAAATTTGAATAAAAATAAAAAAAATAGAGAAGAAAGGGTCTCTCTCTCTCTCTCTGGTAGTTGGGACCCACTAATTTTTATTTAATTTATAATTAGAAAAACATAATAATGACTTGCATATGGGGCCAGATATTTTAATTTATTTTTTATTTAATTTCCAACTAGAAAATGCCCCAATGAATGATAGGTGGGGCTACTATGGTTTATATTTTCTAAATTAAATATTTTCTTAAGGAAAAATGATGAGTCACTGATAGGTGGGGACACTACTATAGTGAAACTTCTCTCTCTCCTCTCTAAAATAGAGGAGATGCCCATGATGGGCTTGCCGAGCTCATCGCCGCATGAGCCGAGCCACAGCAACGGGCGACCACCAAAATGGGTTGCTGAGGTTGATACAGGGTCGTCCGAACTTCTCGACGTAGGATGGATACTCGCGGGAGTCTTGATGAATCGTAGCTATCCTCCAATGCTAATGCAAGGGACAAACATTCATTAATCCGCCAAAACACACTCACGTCGATTGCGCCGACCACCAAGCGAAGATATATCGTGCACCCAATTTTCAGTGGAAAGGCTGAACGATCTTGATTGAAGAATACTCCTAATTCCCTATGGAATTTCGGCATCAATGATAAACTCGAACAAACTTTAGTCGATCGATTATTCTCAAAGGTAGTCTGAGCCCTAAGGTGCCAATACATGGCTTATATAGCACCTTGGGAAGTTCACAGAGTCCACAAATCTAGTACAACTCGACCCTATATGGTTTTAGATACGAACTCTCACAAAAAGGAAACTAGATTTTACAGACATCATATTTTTTTGGCTATAACTTTTGATCTGTGATGAATTTGATATTGGGACTACATCCATTGCGTAACCCTTGAAATTATCTTTCCAACGAGTATAAGAACACCTGAATCAGACTCTGTTTCTGAAAGTTATGACCTTTTTTGTAACTGCCTGTCAGACTGTCCCGAAGCGAATCCGAATTGAATTCTGAGTTGAATCCGAGTTTGAATCCAATTGGCCTTGTGTGAGGTACGAATTGGGCATGAAAATCTTATCCAAAACTTGTAGTTTAAGTCCTTGGGCTTCTCCCTTTTTCTCTCCCACTGTATGAGCTTTCTTCTTTCATGTCTTTGGCACCTAATGTGGTTATCCTCTTCCTTTTGCCTCTCCATTGCTTTGCCAATGACAAACATAAGAATGCACCATTTAATAACATGAGATAGTATTCCATTCTTATGAATAACAACATTAAGCTTAGATTGGAATGAGTTCACCTGGATATATTTCATCCGACTCAATAATTCTTTCAAGTTAAATAGTATATTTAACTGAAAAGTGCAAGACACGTGTGTATCCGTATTATCCTTCCCTTCTTCAAGAAAAGCCATCCTCGGCTTTTGATATCCTGAAATTGTACTAAACAAAGAATACAACGTGTATGCATGGTATATATATTTTTCATCAATACTTCTTCGGCTTATCTCATATGAACTTCTAAAAGTGTAGTAAACGAAAAAAATACATTCGTATAGTATATGTAAGAGTCAATTGTTGTGGTATTGTCATTATTTTGCATAAACCGATCAATATAGCAGCGGCCAAAAGATTTTTTGCATTGTAATATTATTTGTCACATGATTCTCCCTTCCATAAAAGAAAGTCGTCCTCGACTTTTCTAAGGATATGGATAGATCATTAATGGGTAAAATCAGATTTAGTTGTTCAGATACCGGGAAGAAAAATTTTGAGTGCTTTCCATGCTTCAACTGCGCTACTCTGATTACTTGTACATAATTACTTATCAAAAGGTAAACAAATAGGTTTAGGAAATCTTTTAAAACAGCAAGCTCTATTGTTGATACTTATCTCATTGCGATCATGACATGACACAAAAGGTTATTTATCTATAATATGTAATTTTAATTCAGCAAGCTTATCACATGTAATGCAAATTCTGTGAACATAAAATTTGTCATCTACTCCATAATCTCCAATCAAATTAAACTTATATGTGTAGACATGGGTACTAACTAGTGATTTTGAACATGAAATTTCAGCAACATTATCAATCACACTAGATAGCTCTCTAAGATCATCAAACATGATATAGTATAAAGAATCATTAGGAGATATTCTAGTAAGAACTTCTTTATGAGTAATCAATTCCACATTATGTAAATTGAGTAGGAAAATTTCAGAACATGGAATTTTTGGTTGATCATATGAGTTCTTATAATTACTTACCTTTGCATAATTAAATTCAGTACCAATATTGTTACCTCTGTCGTCCTCATCAGATAATGTAAGTGCTGAGAGTTTAAAATTATTAGGATGTACACACGGGGCAGCAAGCACTTCATCCACTCCTGTGATTACCTCCTCCTCATTTGCCTTCAAAGGTGCTAGTTGTTGAACGTTCAATTCTTTATTTTAAATGTTAACCTGCACAATATGATAAACAATACTAGAAGTAGATAATAATGTGTTAGTTTCAGATTCATCATCACTTTGTCTATCTTCTATTTCTCTCTTTTCTTCTGGTGTCTCTCTCACACTCTCAATTTGATTGTTCTCAACCTCACATATGGTGGGATCACACAGCTCACTCTTTTTATCACTCTCACTCAATTTGGCTATGTGGCTCTCATCCTCACATGGGTTGTGGTGTATGTTAGGGGATATATGTAGTTTTGGAATACTATATATCTCCTTGACCGAAGGGAAAGTCCCATGCTTGGTCATCTTCTCGTGTGTCACACTAGTAGAGGTAGTAGAATTGAAATATAGACAGGGAGAAAACTATGGTATACGTCTCTCCATAAGTCTCTTCTCCTCTTGAATAGCACAATTCACAAGATTTTGCACACTACCAAAATATTTATGTTGAAGTGTAGCGGTAATCTTAGAATTCAATTCTCTTTTAAAGTATGTCTTCTTTTGTAGTTCACTAATGACACCAGTCCGACATAATGCATCTTGTAGCTCAAAATAATATTCTTGCACAGTGTTACTCTCTTGTGTTATACTCTCCAAATAGCGAAGTAATCTCTGTGCATAATAGGATGGCACAAATTCTCTCGTCATGAGTGCCTTCAAATCTGACCAAGATTTAATGAATTCATTTCCAAATCGCTGATGCCACCAACTATAAGCATACTCTTTAAATTCTCTAGTGGCACGCATCACCTCTTGGTCTTTAGGAAGCTTTTGAAATCTAAATTGTTTCTCCATTCGCCATTCCCACTCAAGATATTCTTCTGGATCCTTACTTCCATAGAAAGGAATAAAGTTATCTTCTTCTTGTTGTGGATGAAGTGCCCGCACAATATCATTCACAATGTTTGAGCGTAACACTTTCAATTGATGATTGAATTCAATGTGGTGATCTTGCATATCTATCTTGAGTTGTCCACCCATTGTAGCTGTGCTAGCTACAAATTCTTGTTTCATTGCACTTCTCATTGCCTGATGTTAGAAACGTCATCATCGGTATCTTCTTCACCTGTCATGGTTAGATTGTGCAAAGCAAACACAAATATATGTATGATATGTGGAGTTCACTCAATCTCACTTTTTCCTCACCAAGTAAAGTTCTTACCTTTCCGAAGTGAATTGAGGGAAAAAAGAAACTTACACTCGGTGGTGGCTACAATAGCAAGTGATGATCAGGCGGATTTAAAAATGACTCACAATTGCACGACAAAGGATATTTAGTGGGGCTTGGTATGGAAGTGTTTATCCTACACAATCTGAATTTCACGATGTTATTGAATTAATTAATAATCCAAGCTAGAAAACTCTTGTCTATGTGCTGATCGAAAAGATATAAGTGAAGTGTATGAACGCACACGCAATGATCAATGTGACTTAATGGAAACAAAATAATAAGCTAAAAAAACAATTAGAAAATATTAGCTCATTTTGCATCAAGTACTAAGAGAGACGCTAGCCAATTGCAATAATATAAATTTAAGGGCATAAGATTACTCAAAGAAATTAAATGCATAATCTGAATTTACGGACTAAGGTTAACTCACCTAAATTCGGCCAATGCTTTATTTTCTTTCTTTGTTTGTTTTTTTTCTCAAGTCGTGGCTTCTTTTTTTTAATCGGCTGCTGTGTTTTTTTGTTTTTTTACTCAAAGGCCAAACTAGGTTTAATTGTTCCTTGATTCTACGCAAGTCCAAAGTTATTCAACAATGTGTAGATAATTCTAGAACAGCCCTAAAGCAATTATCAAAGACTAGTCTCAAGGGTCAAAGGATTTAAGTGAAAACCTTAACAGATGCTCGGAATGTAAACCGCAACAAACTTTGGACTGTTTGAATGTGTCCAACTAGGATTCTTTTGCAGCATAAACTTGTGACAGTTAGAGTTTCTTGTGGTCAAATCAATCAAGAAAAATGAAACTCATATATGTTCAGATATAATATTCTTTCAAGATGCGCAAAAATCTTATGTGGACAGCAAGAATAAGATTTCAACAAGTAAATTGAATCTACTTTTTTGTATGCTAATTGAAAGATCAACTAGCAGATTTTCAAGGGTTTAAAATAATAATGATTAAGCAACGCAAAAGGAAACTAAAATCAGCATGTAAACAAAATTTCTAATGGTTCAAAACATAAAAAAAACTCACACAAATAACAGATGCGAAACTAGGGTTTGGATTTTTTTTGTGAAGCAATTTTCGGCTGTATGGACTATAGGACAGGAAGTAATAAACTGAAAGGGATAAGATCCTACCGAGTAAACCACGCTCTGATACCAAGATGATACAGAGTCGCCCGATCTTTTCAACGTAGGATGGATACTCACGGGAGTCTTGATAAATCGTAGCTATCCTCCAATGCCGATGCAAGGGACGAACACTCTTTAATCCGCCAAAACATACTCGCGTCGATTTTACCGACCACCAAGCGAAGATCTATCGTGCACCTAATTTTCAGTGGAAAGGCTGAACGATCTTGATTGAAGAACACTTCTAATTCCCTATAGAATTTCGGCATCAATGATAAACTCGAACAAACTTTAGTAGATCGATTATTCTCAAAGGTAGTCTGAGCCCTAAGGCTGCCAATACATAGCTTATATAGCACCTTGGGACATTCATAGAGACCACAAATCTAGTACAACTCAACCCTATATGGTTTTAGATACGAACTCTCACAAAAAGGAAACTAGATTTTACAGCCATTATATTGTTTTAGCCATAACTTTTGATCCGTGATGAATTTGATATTGTGACTAGATCCATTGCGTAACCCTTGAAATTATCTTTCCAACGAGTATAAGAACACTCGAATCAGACTCTGTTTGTGAAAGTTATGACCTTTTTTGTAACTGCCTGTCAGACTGTCCCGAAGCGAATCCGAATTGAATTCTGTGTTGAATCCGAGTTTGAATCCAATTGGCCTTGTGTGAGGTACGAATTGGGCATGAAAATCTTATCCAAAACTTGTAGTTTAAGTCCTTGGGCTTCTCCCTTTTGCTCTCCCACTGTATGAGCTTTCTTCTTTCATGTCTTTGGCACCTAATATGGTTATCCTCTTCCTTTTGCCTCTCTATTGCTTTGCCAATGACAAACCTAAGAATGCACCATTTGATAACATGATATAGTATTCCATTCTTATGAATAACAACATTAAGCTTAGTTTGGAATAAGTTCACCTGGCCATATTTCATCCGACTCAATAATTCTTTCCAGTTAAATAATATATTTAACTGAAAAGTGCAAGACACGTGCATATCCGCATCAGAGGTACTAGAGAACCTTATGCGAGGCGATGATACTACATTTAGTGGTCTACAACGGTGGTGAGTAGGGGTGAAATCGGATCGAATATGGACATATAATGGTTCTGCAATATTTGTTTTCATATTTTTCCCCAGTTATAGATACAAATACAAATATCCTAGATACAAATACAAATATGAATAATATCGAATGCAAATACAAAACGAATATGAATCGAAACAAATACAGTCATGAATATTTCTTAGAACACGGAAACCCTTTGAAATTGTACATACAAAATGAACAAAAAAACATAACTAGTTTATTTGATCTAAACATTCGTGAAGAATATTTATGAATTCTTCATATATGCTAAGGTTCCTTCTCTAACTCAATGTATTAATGTATATGTTAATGTATGATGAGCTAGTAAAGTATCTTGTAAATAGGCTGGGCTGAAATAGAGGATGTAGGCTGTAGATAATCTGGATCTATATTTGTATTTGACAAATAGTAAGCTACCGAATCCATATTCATATCCAATAGAGAAAATCCGTATTCATTTCTGATCCAATACCATCAGACAAATATCAGAACTGACATAGTTTGTATTCAAAAATTGTCTGGATCAGTCAAAAATTGTCTGATCCATTTTCACCACTAGCGGTGAGACTACGCATAGCGGCGATGGCAGCACTACCACCATGGCAAGCAGGCCAGTAGCGGCTACTCCCCAAAATAGGGTGTACAGTGAGCATCAAGGGTGCAAGGGGACCTCACTGGTGAGGAAAGCGTGGTCGGAGATGGGCGAGGGAGGGCTGGAGTGGTGACCTAAGGTGGCACAGTGAGGTTGATGGCATGGGGAAGAAGGCAACCCAAATCAAATGTTGGGAAAGATTGAGGAAAACGAGGAGATGGTCTAGAATCAATGAATTGGACCGAGACTCACCGATGAGGAATGTCGGTGGTAGCGGTGATTTTGGCCAACACTAAAGAAGACGACTTTGACAGCAAGTTCCTGGGGATGGGGGGTGAAATCGGGTGTGGGGATAAGAAGAAGGTGCCTAAGAACACACTTTGACATAGTGAATGGGGAAGAGTCTCATTAGGGAATGTTGTGCATGGGCAGAGCTCATGGTTGATGCGCAGCGGTGAGTTTTCGAGCTTAGCTTGAACTCAGGGAGGGAAATGGTGGGGGTGACGAGGTGATAAGGGAGCGAGGGAATGCTCTAGGTGAGCTTGGCCATCTTAAATAGGAGATAGTGTGGCTTGAAGCTATGCAGGAGTAGTACAACACGTGGAGCGGTCGGTGGCACATGACACGAGGTAGAGAGGAAGCGGGATGTGCATAGGGTGGTTAGTCAAGGATGACATTGACGTGGGCGGTGGCATGGCTACAGCGGCTCGGGCATGTGGCACAGGCGGCTATCGAGTAATATGAACAATGTGTTGCATGGGCATGATTGAAGATGAGGAGAAGTGAAAGTGGTCAGGCACACGGGCGGCTGGGCAGGGAAGAAAAAGAAAGGAAGAGAGAGAAAGGGGGCTAGTGGCTAGGTCATGTGGGTCGAGGGGAGAAAAAGGAAGAAAGGAAGAGAAGTGGGCCAGGCTAACTAGGTTTTAACATTTTTTGTTTTATTTTCTTTTCTCTTTTCAAGTTCAAGTTCAATTAAATTTTTGACTCGGCTTTTAAAATTTCAAATTTGAATTTGAATTTGTTTCAAATTAAATGACTTTTAATCCTAGGTTCAGTATTTTATTTTTAATTAATTAATTTTGTGAAATACTAAGAGACCATGTGAGATGTCATTAGTGAATTTATGATGAACAATTGTCACATATTGTTGAGTTAAATTTGGTTGTGCAAAAGATCACATACTTTTAGTATTTCTAGTAGTGGGCGGTCTAACCGATTTGAAGGGTCGATTAAACCGCTGGGCATTGGCGGTCTGACTGGTTGGGAAGAGCAATCAGACCAGCCTTGATGATTTTTGTGGAATTTTGGGTTTCCTAGACCAAACAAATGTGAGAGAAATTTTGGGGCTGCGTTTGCACTAGGTTTCACTGAAAATGGAGTTATGAGGCAAAACTAGATAGAGTTTTATCAAAAAGTCCAGAGAGGATCTTTTTTAGGACTTAGTCGTTGGAATGTGGCGGTATGATTGGTCATACCATGGCAGTCTAGCCAATGTGGTCTAACCGGCATGGTGGCAGCAGCCAGACCAGCTGGGAGTTGAATGTTTTGGATTTTGGGTGATTTTGGGAGACTTCATCTTGGGGTGATCTTGGTTTGGTGATCATGGGTGTATTGTATTGTATAATGCATTGATTTGACTAACATGAGCCAAGTGCATAGAACTTAAGCTTGTATGGTTGCTTGGTATTTAGATGTGCAAGTGGCTTGGACAACGTAGCGATCGGTGGCAATGGATCGGAACTAAGAGAGGGAGCTGAGGTCCAAAGCGGTTATGTAAGTTCAAGTAAGGCTATGAGGCTCAAGAGGGAGCACAGAGAAGAGGATCATGCCAAGGTGAGTTGATGCATGTGGTGCACCAAGTGACAAGGCTGATGCATGTAGAGATGGTTCGGGGAAGACTGAATATGTGAAGACATGACGGTAGTCATTGGGTACTAAAAGCTATGTGTCAAAGCATGTAGTCATTAAGGTGAAGGCAATGATGAAGTCAAGGAAAAGTGCCCAAAAGCTTCATCAGGGGTATTTTGGTAGTTGGCTAAATACCAGTGTTATTGGCTTGATCAAAACCGTGGCATTGGGAGGAGGAAGGGGAGCAAAGGAGAAGCGGATTAGGTCAAGGAGAGTTGGAATTACAAGTGGATCAATCCCTAATATGTTAGCGGGCTAAGTCTTGTAAGCGCTTTAAAAAGTGTGTGTGAGTGCGTGTTAGTGGGGTTGATGTGTTTTTCCTAGTTTCCTTAATTGGTTGGACCCATTAGGGGTGTGTGTGATGGTTATTTAGAGGGGGAAGGAGAGGACATGGAGGGATCAAGGATTCTAGGGTTATGGTTTCTAGTCCATCCTTGTCTCCTTCCATGATTGTATGAGAGAAAGCTTGAGAGAGGGTAAGAGTGGTGTTGTAGTTGCACCTTGTAATCATCTATGGGCATGTAAACATCTTTCTCTACTAAATCAATCAAATATTGTCTCAATCATGTTCTTATTTATGGTCTTACTTAGCTTTGGTTGTTCTTAAGTTTGATCTATAATTTTTTGTTCATGGTTGTTCTAGCTTGATCTCTTCCTTGATTTGCCTTACTGAGCCTATGAGAATAGATTTGTAAGTCCCCATGCCCTAGATACACACAATCAAGAAGTAATTTGGGATTTTGAGTTTTGTGGTGTTCTGTGACCTAGATTCGATTCTTTTCAATTCAGTGGACTTGGGCCTAAGAACCTAATGATTCTTTTTTGTTTAGATTCCTGTTGACTTGAACAAGTCTTATACAAAATTTAAAATTGTTGGATAAGATTTGAGAAACTTCTTGAAATTTAAACTTTTATCTTGAGAGGTTTTCAGATAGGGAATAGGGGACCAGTCAAACTGGTCTTGCTCCAACAGTTAGGCTGGCCTCTTGTAGCCGATCAGACTAGCTGGCTACGGTTAGACTAGTCATTGGCCTGTGGTTTGATCGGACACAACCTGAAGTCTTGATTTCTATTGTCTCGAGTTTCTTGCTTTGTTTCGCTAAATCTAAGTGGTGCAATTTGAGCTTGGTGACTGCCATAGTCATTAAGTAAATATTTGAGTACTAAAAAAGGGAAAAGTTTTGAGAATCATTCACCCTCTCTAATTGCTAACACCAGTTCTACAAATACGAAGTTCAATAAAAGTCCAAATAAATTATAGAAAATCCACATAACAATAGCATGCATTGCAAGTTTTAAAAATTCCCACATTTCATTGCTCAAGATCCTTTGTTCCAAAATTTGGGATGTCACAATTTGCCACTAGTATTTTTGGATTATACACTTTTACCACTCGAAAAGAAGTTATTCTCTCTCTGCTATTATAGAGGTGGGAAATAGAATTTCCTATACCATGCTAACCAGAGTTTTGTATACCATGTTGACTAGATTACACAACATCATCAAGTCAAACAATTTGATTGACAAAAATACATCAATACTCCTAGGCAAATGGATGTGAGATTGGGTCATTATCCCTGTCGACTGCAATAACACTCCTCAAATGACATGACCTACATAAGTTACAAATTAAAGCGCTACAGTGGCAGGGAGTATGATGGCAGTATGCCATGAAGCCCATAGCGGTGGGATAGGAGTAGGGCTGTAAATGAGCTGAGCTCGACAGAGCCTGGTCTTCCAGGCTTGAGCTAAGTAGAAGCTCAAGCCGAGCTTGAGTTAGGGTCTGAGCCTGGACTTAGGCTTGAGCTTGGCTCGGCCTATGCTCAAGTAGGCTCGAGCTCAACTTGTTGAAGCACGATAACAATTAAAATAATTTATTATACACTAATTTTCAACAATAAAAAAGTTTGAGTTCGAGCTTGGCTTAAATAAGTTCAATAATAGTCAAAATAATTCAAATATACACTAATTTTCAATAATAAGAAAAGCTCAAGTTCGAGTTTTGCTCAGGTAAGCTTGGTAAAAGTTAATATGTATTACTATTTAAGCTCGAATTGAGGCTCGTGAACTATTTGAGTTTGGCTTGGTGAAGCTCGCAAGCTCAAGATCAAGCTCGAGTTCGGCTCATTTAAGGTTCAAGCTGAGCTCGAATCAAGCCTAGAGCGAGCCGAGTTCAAGTAATTCACGAGCTTTGAGTTTTTTTACAGCCTTAGGTGAGAGGGAAGTAGCACCCAATAGTGGATGAGAAGCTCAAATCTAAATGTTAGTAAGGTAGGGGGACTTAGGGTGCGTTTGGTATGTATAATTTCACATTCCCCTATAATATAATATTCTTCTCAGTCTTATTACCGGTAACACATTACTAGTAATATAAGATTCCACTGTTTGGTTGGTTTGAAAGAAACTACAAAATGGTTTTTATAATAGTTCAAATAATTCATAACTTAAACCAGCAAGTCGACAAATTTAAATCACACATTTGAAATTTTAAACCTTGAAGGTCAACATTTACAAATTTTCTATTGACAACTAAAATTTGAATTTTACAATTTAAAGTTGCAACATTAAAAAATTTAATTATTATGACTTAACAGTTCAATTTTTTTTATTTTTAAAATTTTTTATTTTAAAATTTGAGTTTGGAACTTTAAAATATTTGAAATTTTAGATTTTAGTATTTACATTATCAAAAATGGAATTTCAAAATCCAAACTTGAAATTTTGAATTTTGAAATTTAAATTGCTTGAATTTAAGATTCTAAAATTCAGGAATCAAATTTTGATATTTTGGTTTCAAAATTCATGTTTTGAAAAAAAAATTAATTTGGATTTTGAATTTCGAAAGTTCAAATTTGACTATGAGAAACTAAAGCAAATGATAAAAGTACAATATCTAAGATTTCTTTCACTCGTTAGTCGAAGATAGACACCCTTTTCTACGGGAAAATGACTCTTGAAAACTATGGTAATCTAGTTCCCAAGATAATTTTGGATTCCTGGTTCAGATTATTGATTGTTTCACCAATAAGATAATCGTATAGGATTAATGAAGTATTCCTGGGAATTCTGAGAGGATTCTACGAACTAAACACACCCTTAAGGACATGTACAATGGTGTGATATTAGCTGTTTGTAAGTTTTGTTACATAGGACATAAGATAATATGAATGAGAGAGAGAGAGAGGGAGTATAGAGAATTGGATCGTCTCTTATGTAACAGTCGACTGTAATACGAGAAACAAGACATATTATGTCATGGAAAAATTTTCTATAGATATATATAAAAAGATAACCCATTGTAGGAGCTGTTTTTAGTGTCATGTATAGATAATATAGAGAGTATTATAGGCAGCAATTGTCTATACTATTGTACATACCCTAACAACGTGACAGTCTGGCTAGATTTAGGTTTTTAAATCTAAACCCTTGATAAATGCCACCTTTGGCGTGCCAAATATGCAACTGTTCCTGTAATTAAAACGCAGTTTGCTGTGTTCGTATCAGATGCCAAACTAGTCACTTTTGGAGAGACAAATACGCGATTATTCCTAGCATTAAAGGATAATATGCAATTAATCTAACATCATCATGGGTAATTTGCGTGTTTGCCACCGGTATTTTTGGATTATGTAAGTTTACTATTCCAAAAGCAGTTATTCTTGCTATGCTACTACAGAGATGGGAAACAAAGTTTTCAATACCATACTAACCAGATGACATGTTAACACTGTTAAGTGAACAAGTTTGACTGACAAAAATACTTTTAATTCTCTAGGCGAATGGGCGCGGGGTTGGGTGGGTGACCGGGGTAGCAGCCTTGAATGTCGGCCCTGTTTATTTGGTCTTTTTGATTTCTTTAAAAATTAAAATAAACGTTATAACTTCCTCAAACGAGTTTTTCAACGACTTCTTAAGTTTAAAATCATATGTGCCATCTACTTTGATGTCTCCGCTATCCACTGTTATTTCAAAAAATATAGATAAAAACCATCAGCTGCAGCATAAAAAAAACAGGACATTTCGTTTTTTGGTTTCTCCGAAAGTCAAAACAAACAGGGTGGTTTCTTAGAAGCGGATTATCTAAACAGTTTCTCAAACCCAAAATTGTGTGTGCCGTCCATATTGGCGTTTCTATATCCACTATCGTATCAAAAATACAGATAAAAACTATTAGCTATAGCCAAAAGACATCAGTCGCAATCTAAAAGAATATAGATATCATCGCTGTTGTCAACCGTAACAACACACAAAGTGCTACGATGGCAAAGGAATACGATGGTGATATGCCAAGTTGCCCATAGCGGTGGTGATGGTGATGAGAGGAGAGTAGTAACTCCTACCAGTGGATGATGAGCTTAGGTTAAAGGGATCATTCTTTTATGCTATGGTTTATAGTTTATAATTTAAAATTTAAAATTCTGATTGTTCGTACAAAAGAATATAAAGAGAGATATTTGTGTGTGATTTTGACCGATATAGCTGAAATTAGTACAATGTCTACTACAATCAACTTGTAAAATTTGTCTTAAAAAATACTCTATTTAAAAACTAGTTACTATAGACTAAGTCATACGTCAGAAGCTGAAAAGTAGAGCCTAAAATGTCCAGAATTAAAGGACATTATGCAATTATTACAATATCACAGGTAATCATCGGTGGCCTACAAGTAGATCGAACACGCTCCAGCAGCATACGCGCTTCCATGAATTCCGCCTGGTCCCCCAACCCTTCGAACCCAAGCAGCAAGCACCCTAGGCGACGAGGCGACCACTGCTGCGGCGGCCGAAAACCACCAGCCTCTTGACGACCGAGTTGAACTTGACGGACCGATCCGACCGTTCGCCAATCCCCCCTCGCTCCACCGAACAATCCACCAGTCCCCAATCCGCCCGCTTTTATTTCCTCCCCCTCCCTCCCTTCCCGCTCCCCCCTACCCCGTGGGCCCCCAACACCTGCCGCATTCCCACCAAACCCCTCCCCTCCGTTTCCTTCTTCCCTTCCTCCTCCGACCTTTCCATAGTCAAACCATCCTTCTCCTCGTCCACCCAAGATCACATCAGATACAAGAAACGCATGCGCTTGGGTACAAGTTTTTGGGTTCCGCAAGGCTAGCCTCTAGCTCTCCATAGTTGCGAGGTGGTTCTTGGAGGAGGAGCTTAGCGTGCGTGCGCGTGTGTGTGGAGGGAGGGATGGAGGTGGGGGAGGAGGTGGCGCGGGCGCTGGGCGCGGGGTTCGACCTCACGTCGGACTTCCGGCTGCGGTTCGCCAAGCTGCGGCGGCGGCTCGTGGAGCTCGACGAGGCCGGGGCCAGGGACGTCCCCTTGCCGGGCGGTGGCGGCGCGGCGCTGCGGGGGGTGCCGCGCGATGTCGGCGTCGACAAGGGGGACCGCATCCGCTTCCGCTCCGATGTCCTCGAGTTTAACCAGGTACGCCTGCGCAGCGCCGCGCCGCGCGGTCTCAATAAACGTTGCCCGGTTCCGGCTTGCTTCTGTCGTCCTGTGGTTGAGTCGGGAGTTTTGGGGATCTACGGGACGCATGCCGGTCTCTCCTCGTGTTCTTGGTTCGTCGGGTGTTCTTGTGTGATTGAAACACTGCGAGCCAGATGTTTGGAGATGGCGACTTGTACTAATCGTGCCAAATTCAGTTACTGGTTGATCGTACGGGTTGAATTGGGATTGGGATTGCAAGAATGTTCGTTGTTCTTGGTTACCTGAAATTTATCATTTTTGTTTTAAAAAATATCTTTTTTGGGGGGAAACTCCATGGGTGGTGCCGTGGTGGAGCGGTTTGGTGGAAGGATTTCGCTCCGTCTGTGCTTTGACGACTCATTTTTCCCGTTTGCAAATTTACTTGCTCAGCTACTTTTGTTCTACTGCTTAATCTGTTAAATCACAGTTTAAGAAATCGCGCAATTTCGATTCATTTCGGCACATTTTACCCGATTTGTGCGTGCCCCACCTACCAGCTTAACTTTCCTACCAAGCAGCAGTACTTTTCTTTATTAACGTCAGAGAATGGATTTAGCGATCCTTTTCGTACCATGCCTGATGCCTACAGCCTACCGGTGTTTTGTCCACTTGGATCAGCTGGAGAGATTGCCTTAAACATGTTCGGCAGCAATTAAATTTGCGCATACCATTCGACCATTTATGTATGATACATCATGCTGACATGCTTAGGATGGTTCTACCATTCGAAGCATTTAATTAATGGTTCTTGGGTGAAGGGACTCAGTATCATCAAATTCATGTCCTTCTGGCTGCAGGGTCACGCACTGACAGAGTATTGGTAAATTTTTGGTGGTGAAAATTGCAATCTAAAGACAGTCCCATCCCAGGAAAAGAAAGCATTTATTTTTCCTTTTACACTGAAATTATCCCGAAGGGTAAAGAGGAAAAAGAATGGCCATGGTTGCAGTCTGTGATTCTTGCTTCTTTTGTGTCGAAGTAGATTATAGAATTGCTAACCCATGGTTGCAGACTTGCAGTCTGCGATTCTTGCTTCTTTTGTGTGGAAGCTGATTATAGAATTCCTAACCGTACAGGAACAGTCTTTTTTGCGATTTCATCTGATTGTCATTCTTAAAACATGTTGTTGTTATACCATCAAGTATTACCATTTCCGAACAAGTAATAGCTGCCTCCACACATGTTCATATATCTTTGGGTTTTTATTTAGCACAGAAGAAAAAACAGTACTTTAGTTATTTCTCACTGAAGTTTAGCTAGATAGCAAATGATGTTTGACCCCGTGGCACAAGAAAGGCTAGTCCCTGTCATGAAAGCTGGTACTATATTAATACTCTGACAGAATATTTTGGACCTTTTGGATGTGCCTCCAGACGACACTAGTTACATGTCTTTCTTATGCACGATCACAACATTTCATTGGATAAATGTGTAGAACCTTCTTGCTTTGGAAGATAAAAAGCAAGTTTAGCTGATGGCTGGATTTAGGTACAATTCACATGGCAGACTAGGGACATTTCCTTCAAGACCATGAATAATTTTTTTTTGTTTTCATATCTCTCTGTTTAATGATTTAACGCATAGAATGCTAAATCTGAAGTTCAGTTTACATATGATGGTCATTCAGCAATGTAACCCTTCTATGCTAGTTTGATGTTACTTTTCCTTTTTATTCTGCCAAAAAAAAATTGAAATTTCTAGGTCTCCAACAAATGTTGTTCTTCTTTTTTCCATTTTCAATTTAAAACCAGAGACAGAGCATTCACTGATAAGCTTATCACTTGTTTGGTCAAAAGCTACAATTTTCTTTGTTTCTTTATGAGAGCATTCATTAATATCTCAGTAGAATGAAGGTTGATAATTAAGACCACCAGCGGTTACTTCTATTACCATGATGAATACAGTTATTTCACTCTATCTGCTAACGAGATCATTTCATATTGATTGCATTTTGATTTTCTTGACAGATGTCGGAATTACTTAATCAGAAATCTTCAGTCCAAGGGAAAGTGCCCTCAGGCTATTTTAACGCTCTTTTCGACTTAAGTGGAGCTTGGCTGACAGATGCCAAAGAGACTAAGCATCTAGCATTTGATGGATATTTCATTTCATTGTACAACTTGCACCTAAAAGCTTCTCCATTGGTTCTTCAAGATGAAGTCAAAAAGGCTGTTCCATCCAAGTGGGATCCTGTAGCATTATCTTGGTAAAACACTTTAACAACTCTTTTCTAGAGAAGCTCACTTTACCAATTATCTATAGTTTTAGATTGGCTTAGCTTCTTCAGTGCCCTGACTGCGTGTTTCTTGGTTTACCCACAATGTGTATTCGATTGTTACAGTATGGTAGCATCACTTATGAGTTATACTTCTTGATGAGGATCATAGAGGTTTTTGGTGCTTTGAGTCTTCTACCGGTTTACCAGATATATTCATTTGACAATAAATTTTCTAAACCATCTAAGTTAATCCAACAACCAACTAGTAAAATGCCCATGCGTTGCAACGGAGTTCTAAAAGAAAGTGATACATATCATCAAATGTAACCCAAATCATATAATAAACATTAAAAGGCGGGAGGTATCATATCATCAAGAGTGAGATTGGTGTGACCGGATAAGCTGTTGCTGAGATTGCCGCTCCGGATCTGCCCTCCCCGACCCCGCCGGCTTCATAGTTCCTCCTCACCTTTGATGGTGTACACCTTATTCGAGCCAGTGTACTCCACCTCCCTGTTCGTCGTCCGTGCAAGTGTACTCCATGTCCCGATCGTCGACTTCGACGGTGTACTCTTCTGTTTCATTGTCGTCCTTGTGGTGTACACCAACGCCTCGTCGTCCGTACCGGTGTGCTCCTCTTCTTCACCATCAAGTACCGCCCTGCTTCTTTCTTCTTCACCATCCTAGTGTTGCAGTAGCATGGTGGTGCACAGGAGGAAAGAGTAGCGGAGGCTCTGAAGGGCTAGCCACATCACCTTTTTTTCATGGCCGTCGGATTGAGATCTAGTGGCTAGGATCGGCTGAGGGAGGAGGTTGCCCTAGATGCAAATAAAAAAATGCATTCAGCCCCTCCACTCCCACCCGACGCTGCCTCCCCTCCCTCGTCTCCCCTTGCCTCCCTGCCCGTGCGTCACCACTGTGTCGCCTCCACTCCCTGCACCTCCTCCCAGCCGGCGGCTCCACCCCACATGTCACCGGCCCGTCGCCACTAGATCCCCCATCTCCGAGGTCATCGTCACCGGATGCACCATCTTCGAGGTCACCGCCTTTGGATCCGGCTGGTACACCTCCACCTCCGACACACCTTCCATACTCCGTCGGGGTCATCATACTCCTTGCCTTTGTTCCCAACCCTATGACCGCCTTATCTTGGGGTCATCATCCTTGACATTGGCATTCTCCACCCTGGCGCAACAAATCTGGATAACCCCGAGGTTGTTGCGTCCGGATCCGGCGTGCCTGAGGTCGCCGCCACCGGATTCGGTCATCCTCGCCGTCACCTCCGTCAGATCAAGCCATCGTCACAACAAAGACAATTGGGGCGGCGGCGAATCAAGAACATGGAGCTATAGCTGGAGCCGGCTGACCACGTCGGTAGAAAAGGAGAAGTGGAAGGTGGTGGCGCCGGCGGAGGAGAGTCAGAGAGAGAGAGAGAGAGGTCTCTGCCGCCGGACCCAGTCACCCCTATGCTGCTGACATTGGACCCAAGGGAGAAGCTGGAGTCCGGTGGATCTGGTGATCCTTGACCACTGCGTCGTTGGATCCGACCATCCTTGACCCCGGCAGAACCAAATATAGCCATCCTCGATCCCGAGGCCACCGTCTTCCTCCTCCCCGCCACTACCTCCTCGTTTTTTGAGCTTAGCAGTCGCTTGGCGACGACCCTTTTGCTTATCGTGGTCATCGGTCATCAGCGCCACCACTCATTGCGGATCTATCCAACAAAACTGGTAAGGCGCTGGTGCAAAGCATGGAAGAGGTAGAGGATTAGAAAAGGTTGATTGGAGTGACGAGAGGGGGTGGCGCTGATTTGGATGCCAGAATAGCAAGATTGGCTAGCGGTTGGGACTTCAAGGGTGTGGCCGCGTGGGGAAGGGAAGAGGAGCGGTTGGGGTGTAAGGTCACAAGCAGTTAGGGGAGAGAGCCAGCTGATGACACAGGCCCACATGTTGGTATATGTCAAGAGGAGATAAGGCACACTGCAGTAGGGAGAAGGAAGGGGAAGGTGGTGAATGGACATACTCCTCTTTTATATTAGTAGAGATAGAGATATGTGCATAAAACCAGCTGCTTCGATTTGCATTATCCTTCAGACACTTATATGTATCAAAATCAATATCAAAATAAAAAAGATGGACAATCCAATTTCTTATCTTGTGTATTTTCAGGTTTATCAAAACTTATGGGACACACATAATTGTAGAAATGGCAGTTGGAGGTCAGGATGTCATATGTGTTAAGCAAAGTCATTCTTCAACCATTTCATCAGCCGACCTAAAGCTACATTTGGAGGATCTTGGTGATTTTCTATTTTCTGATGGGAAGAGCCTCTCCCCTATACATCGTAAGACCAAGGATGGCAAGAGCAAGGTATAAATATTTCTATCCTCAGCCCATGTCCGGATGTTCCCATATATTGGAATAAAATTTAGCTGACCAGATTTATTTAAATTTAGGTGCCTGATGTTTTCATCAGGATAGTGCAGCAGACTAATAACCTACATCTTTCTAGCTACTCAGAATCATCAACCAAGGATGTAAGATTTTCCTACCTTACTGTGCCAATTGGCTCTCTAGTTCTCTACATACTGAAACATAACTGCTTTTCCAAACAGGGCCTGACAGTTGCATGCTCGAAAAGGGGTGGAGATGTATATATACCCAGTCACTCCACATGGCTACAAACAGTTCCAAAGAAACCTGATGCTATTATGTTTAAATTTGTTCCTATTACCTCCCTTCTTACCGGTATTCCTGGTAGTGGTTACCTCAGCCATGCCATTAATTTATATCTTCGCTGTAAGTCCTGGAGACAAATTCTTCCTTCAATTTTGTTACATTTTGCTTAGCAACTTAACTGTTATCCTATAATTGTTTGTTTCAGATTAACTTCATTTTTATAACTTTAATGGAAGATCTAGCTCAGAATGCTATATGCTTAAGTAAATTCTTATAAAGCTTGTTCTCTGTCAGATAAACCTGATCCTAGTGACTTACAACATTTCTTGGAGTTTCAAGTGCCTCTACAATGGGCACCTTTGTTCAATGAGCTTGTCCTTGGGCCTCAAAAGAGAAAAGGCTCCTACCCTTCATTGCAGTTCAGATTTCTTGGCCCCAAACTTAAAGTTAGCACTTCTCAGGTACCACATTATTAATTTGTATAGTAGTTTTTTGAAAGACATCTGTTTGTTTCATACATTTACCTTAAATTTATCTTGATAAACAGTAAACTTTAGTCTTTGAGGACCTATGTTTGTCATGTCTTGCATAATTGCTCCACTAAGGTGATTAATGGTAAATATAGTGTGTATTTTTGGGGGAAAATAGGTCTTTATATTTTTTTAGCAGAACATTTTTATAGGTTGGTAGTTCTGTTAGGATAGTGTTTGCTGACTTGCTTCAACAAGACACAAAGTTTTTTGTTTATTTTGAAAAAGGGTCAACTGGCTTTCTTGAGTTTTATGAAAACTTAGTATGAAGGGTCAACTGGTTTTCTTGAGTTTTACGAAAACTTAGTATAATTTAATTCTCATTTCAGCGGCACCTCATCCTTTATTGGGACATGACAAGGAAGATAACAACTTTGAACCTGTAATTCATGCTAGCAACTGCACCCGCATACAATTTATTTGAGCTGCATTTTTCTTTTCAGAAAGTATGGATGGTCTATACTGTAGTACTTTTTTTTAAAAAAAGAAGCCCAAAAGCATAAAATGGAAAGAAGCTAAGACATGTAATAGAACACAATGAGGTTGAGAGGTTATCTTTCAGTGGCGCTTCTTTCTGATGATTTTTTGGAGTTTACTCAAGTTTGAGCTGTAAATAGATCTCTTGTTAGAGATATGATGTTGGGATGAGAAATTGGCATTTCAACAATTTGAGCCTTGCTGGAGTCTTAATCCTCATTTTATCTGTCAAAAAAGAATTGGAGGACTACTACTTTTCAGTAAAGTCGAGCTTCCATCTATTCACACGTTTTTTTATTGTTCCAGGTATCTAGTTCCCAGAAGCCTGTAGTTGGCCTACGGTTATATCTGGAGGGTAGGAACTGCAATCGGTTGGCCATCCATGTTCAGCACCTCTCTAGTGTCCCAAGCATGCTTGGACACTCGATTGCATCTTCGATGTCAGAGTGGTGTGAGTCAGATGACACTGATCCAGGGTACATTGAGGCCATCCAGTGGAAGAGTTACTCTTGCGTTTGTACATCCGTTGTCAACTACAACCCCGAGTGGAACAAGAAAGTTTCTGGTGGAGTTTTCATCGTCACCGGTGCCCAGCTCATCACAAAGGGAACCTGGGCTAGGAAGGTGCTCCATCTGCGGCTCCTCTACACGCACATCCCAAACTGCACTATACAGAGAACCGAGTGGACCAGAGCGCCGGCAGCATCTCAAAAGGGCAGCTTCCTGACGACAATAAGCACAACTTTGAGCGCTCCGTTCATGCAGCGCAATGCGCATCCAGCCCAGAAGCATGAGCCGGCACAGCTGAACTCAGGCGTTTACCCTGACGGCCCTCCTGTCCCTCTTCAGTCGAGGAAGCTCCTGAAGTTCGTCGACATGTCGGAGGTGGTGAAAGGGCCGCACGATGTTCCCGGACACTGGCTGGTGACTGCTGCAAAGCTTGTCAAGGAAGGGGGGAAAATCGGGTTGCATGTGAAGTTTGCCCTGCTCAACTATGATACGCAGCCAATGGATGGGAGTATCATCAGCTGATCATTGTAGATACCGCAGCTTGCTGATCTTCGTAGATTTCAGGATTTTGGAAGGAGCATTAGGATAAGAATGATATTCATTTTTTGGCCTATCGAAAGTGTATAGAGGACAGACAATAAACCAACGAGCACTGTATTGATAATGCTCCGTTAATTTTTCATACTGTGTAACTAGTCTGTGCTTGTAAATTATGAGATGACTTCTTTTCTACTGAGCCATAGGTTATTGATCTAATAAATTGTCTAAGAAATAAGGTGAGGTTAGTTGCAAGGAATTCTTGCGTATGCAGTTATGCACAAAAATTATCTGAAGATGAAACTTGGCTAGACAGACAGGAAGCTTATTTTCCACAGTAAGTTTCAGCTCTCTATCCACTAGAAGCATCTAAATATGCGGCATAGGGTACTTGGATGATCTAACTTCCCTGAGAGCATCTCCAATACATTAGGATCTTAAATGAGTGACACATCACGGAGAACCTGTCTAAGAATCCGAATTATATCCTCTGTTCAGTTCTTTCAACCATGAACACCCTGACCCGACATTGAGCTTGGAATGTCACCTTTACTGTTTTTACTCTAAATTCAAATCATTATTACCAACAATTTCAGCAACACTATCCCTAAAAATATCACTACGTAGAACTATGTAACACTATCAATAACAAGTTACTAAAAGCAAGAATAAATTGTGGGACCATGCACCCAAGAACGCTCGGAACTACATGCTCGAGAACATCCGAAACTACGTGCCCAGGAGCATAACTAATTTTTGCATAAACTACTAGCAACAATACTAATTAACCATCACCATGAAACCTCTATAGTTCATCTATATCCAAAAGCACTTCAAACTAATCATGTTCCACACCACCACCATTAAACTTCGAAGGTTCTATTAACTCAGTTCCAGATAGATAGGCTAAATCACTAATATTTAAATGAGGTAGCTGAATGAAATGTGATAATTTAAAGGTTGCTTGCACCCCATGCAAGTCGTCATCAATGGTCACCCATAAACAATAATAAAGCAAGGATGAGTCCATGACTCATCAATTAAGATAATAATACAATAAATATTTATATATCCATGAATACGAACATAAACATAATCATGTCCTCTTTTACATATATCATCACATCCATTTATTTTCATTAATGCAATGTGGATGTTCATACACATGTCTCATCTTCTCTTTAGCTTATACTGCTATAGCAGAGTCCAACATCCATCAATGTCTACTCAAGACCATCCTTTTTCATACAATGACCTCAAACCCATCCTCTTTTGTACTGGGACCTCAACTCCACTCCTTTGGAGTGCCCACACAAAGTAGGCTATAGTTGCCATATAGGCTATGTATTTCCATCTTATAAAGGCACTGTTCATATTAGCTTTTGCTTTTGGTTTCTGCTTAGAAGAGCCAAAAACCAATACAAACACCCGACTTCTCTACTCATCTCGCTGCTGTCTCACTTCAAGGATAGGGGGGTCATGGGTGCATCACGCACCCCCGCGCCTCTCGCTCCCGTCACACGCACGCATCTCTCTCTTACTTTTTCCATCACTCGTCCTTCCTTAAAAGCCACTTTTTTCAGCAAATTTTATCCATTTTTAGCCAAAAGCAACAAGCCACAATCAAAAGTTATGAACAAAAGCCAATGCGAATGCCCCGGAAATACATATGATGCCATGATTCCTTTACTCATTTATCTTGTACCATTAACCATCATCCACCAATTTTCATGTACATCACCATATTAAACATAGAACTGGAATGAAAATATCTCATAAGCAACAAGTATTAGAAGCAATCAACTATTTATCGTTCTACCATATATTTACCTTTTAACCATGAGGATGATGTATAGGTGGCACCAACCTTGAAGTCACACCACCTCCTGAACAACACATTGCCCAATCTCAATAATATGCTACAATAGCACATTCACATAGCACGATTCGACATTGCTCCTACGTACAAACCTAGTCTAACTAACTTGTTGGGATCCAAATATGCAAATCTAGACTATCTCTATATATTGCACTAGTTTAAGATCATGCTAGGGCACACAATAGCAACACCGATGCAATATCATCCATACATAGCCATAAATAACTAAATAATGAGTTTTGATAGTAAAGTAAAGTTTTGACCTTATGGTTTAGTTTACAATTATTTAGCCACGTAGGACTTAGACACTAGAGAAATAAACTACAATGGAACGAAAGAACTCCAGCGGTGACCCATCTCATGCCACAGGCAATCGACTGGGATATGAGACCTAATCGATCAACTTTCCTCATAGAACTCCAACTCTAAGAGCGGCAATGATTCCTCCTCTCCATCAATTGAGTTGTGATTGTACTAAGAGTAAGTACATGGAGTACTCAACAAGTTGTGTACACAGAATGCAATATATAGATGCAAGGCGTATTACAAAGGAAGTGACTATCTTGGCTTGCTTTGCATAAAGCTAAGTTGACTTATAAATACACTAAATAGATTGAAAGTACAGCTTGAAGCAATAATAATAAATTATAGAAGTAAAACATTGTTACACATAGCCCATCCATCAGATTCACATAGCTTTGCATTCCCAATTTTGTTTTATGAAAATCTACCACTCATGTGAAATCCTCGAGCACATTTATGACTGTGGACACAGCTATTCAAATAGTTTTATTACACTCTGCAAATGTTGTACATCTTTCCCCATGCGATATGATCAACTTGTTGAGTCATAAGAATAACATGCTTCCTTAGGTGTGCCAACCAAGAGGATCATAACAAAGCCTTTTAGAAACTTCACCCCAACATTGAACCCTCCCTTCAAGCTTAAACCCAGTAACCTCACCTCAATACATTCCAGTAGGCCAGAAGCTTAACCTACAACCTAAGGAGTCAATATCGGAACTCGGTAACTTATTGAGATAGGCCCTTCCCATAGAGGATGTGGTTGTATGAGGGGGCTCAATTTAATGGAGCATAAAGTTAAGTCCTTAACTGACCAAGGGCGATACTACCCAAATCTCTAACTACACAAAGGATGAACAAAGCTATCACAAAGCACTTTCTAATCACCTCAGTCTAAATAATTTATGCACCAGTTGATTTTAGAGTGCAACACATGCCATCCAAGATAACACATAGTTCATATAGTTATTCACAAAGTAATTCTGTTGAGACCTGAATTTACAAATCCGGACTCTCTATGTATACCGCACTAATCCAGGATCACGCTAGTGCACACAGTGTAAATATAGATGAAATATTGACCTATGCACGATTAATAAAGAAAAAAACTCAAATATTATTAACTAGCATAGTATGATTTTATGGCCAAATTTACAAATATTAGCCTGAAAGGCTTAAGAAAGTAATAGCAAAAAATAAAAATAAGCATAGTAGCCATTTGACATGCCCACAGACAAGCGACTAAGAAGCGCAATCATAATCCGCGAAGTCATCAAAGTATCCTCCTTTAGGTACCTCCTACTGATATAGTTCTTCCTCTTGAACTGAGCAACAGTAGACATAAAGCCGTGAGTATATTGGTACTCAACAAGTTGTTTGTAATAAAGATGTAATATAATATACAAGCCTTAACAATGGATGATTGAAAAGGTTATTTTGTAGAAAGCAATAATTTAAAATAAATACAATAAATAGATTGAAAGTGAACTTTTCATGAAGACATTAATAAATAAATAATCAAAGGAATTGAATAAACCACTCGTCAACTACCCATTCACGAACCTAACCACTAGTGAATTAACTATTCACTTACCGTTAATCCCCACCAAGTTTTATGAAATAACTACCCTTGGTGTGATATCACCAAGGATTGTTCATAACCAGGGACACGACTATTCAAATAGTTTTACCCCCATAATGTGATCATCCCCATGCTAAAGGAAATCACAATAAGACATTGAAAATGCTTAATCACAACTCAATTTCGCCCGCTAAGGTTTCGTCATCGAGTAGGTTTGACCACCTAGTCGATAATTGCCCCCTCTTGCGCCTCATGAAAATCAGCAACCATGTTCAACTCAATGGCGAAATTAAAATATCACAAATTAATTAGCCAGGTCTATCTCATACTAGACATGTAATTTGCACAGTAAGTCTTAGATCAATGACGCACAAAGTTAAGTCCTTAACATTACATAGGCGAGACATCCACATATCTCGAAGTGAATCCACACTTCTCCCTTTACTGCATGATTACTCGTCTAAGTAAAAACCAATTTTATATAACTAACACCAATGACACACCAATGTTATAGCGCATAAATTTTATAATTGTAGCTCCAACCACGATTCAATATCTCATCAAGTCAAATTCACTAATTAATCACAAGTGATGATGAACCCAATGAGGCTATAAGCATGGCTAAGCATGTTAATCGTACTACCCATGTGACAACTAGTATTACATCACTAAATAATTTTTCATCCTATGGTGACAATGGTATCATGGCATTCAAATTATCAAGGTGGAATTAATCAAATTGGTCGATATCTACCATATACAAAGATTTATAATAAAATAGCAATACATGATAATTTAAAATAAAATAAATAAATAATAGATTTCAAAATTAGGAAGAGTCTGGATTTGCATATTCAGGTCTCGATAATGAAGAATAGTGGTGAAGGCGACAAGCAGAGCGGCGGAGAATGAAGATGAAGATGGCACCGATGACCAAACATTGGCAACTGTGGAGCTCAGCACAACGACGGCGGCGCATGGGCGGCTAGGCGAGCAACTCGGGGATATGAAGAATGAGGGCGTAGTGGCTATTTCAGCATGAACGTCGAGAGAGCGGCTTAGGCATGACATGGAGTTCGAAGTGGAGATGGCCAGCAAAGTCTCGCTCAAAGACAATGAACAGTAGTCGACGGTGTCGATGAGTGACATGTGGCCATGGCAAGGATCAGACGGTTGTACCAGAAAGCATAGATGAATAGTACAGAGGCCCTTGGATGGTTGACACGTGGCGCTGAGAAGATCAGACGGCGAGCAAGACGACTGATCGGATGGTCCAAATGGCATGGAAGAACGACTGGACAGGTCCGAATGGCCCGAGAGATTTTTGGAGATTTTTTAATTTTAGAAATTGGAAGAAATTAAACTGAGTTCTAGAAAATAGCAGATAAAATTGAAAAATTCACAAAAAATTCTAGAAAATTCCTTGAGAGACAAGGAACCCAAATAAAATATTTTTAGCAAATATTAATGTTTATATTACTTATATTAAATCCTTTTAACTATTAAAAATTCTATTCAACATTGTATTAAATCTAGAAAAATTCAAATAGTGAATTTTATTAGGAAAAAGTCTAAATTACTACCTCCAAGTATAGCCTAAGTCCGAATAACCCCCTAAAGAATGAAAAGGTTTACTTAACCCCTTGTTTTTGCTAAACCAGATTAAAATTCACCTTTTACCCATATCTAAAAGTGGTTTTGCTGAGTTGGCTGGTTTTGGTGACTAGAATTGACACATAAGCACTGCTTTGAATGAGCCAGATGGTGAGTGCACCGCCTAACGTGTTGTGATTTCCGGATGTTGTGTGTTGTTCTTGGTTGATGAGTGAGCTTGTTCTGATGCCCCTGAAATGACTATGGCGCAGGTTTCGGATGATAAGTTCCAAGAACAGGCGACTCGCAACGGTGAAGACATAGAGCTTACATCTTCCTTGTCTACGTTCAGTTTCATTAGTTTCCCTGCTTCTTACTTGTAGTGTATTGTATCGAGCATCTGATAAATGTCGCTGTTGTATTACGTTTTCTTTTGGCGGCGGGATCATTAAGAATGGAAGGAAGTCCTATTCAGTGAGAATGTGTCTACGCATGTATTTTGCTTTATGTTATGGATCAAATTTAGCGACGGGGGTCTTTCGAAATGTTATTGGTCTTAGTGGCAAGAACAAAAACGTGTTCCTTTCAATTGATGGATATCAGGAAATGCAAAAACTTGTTCCTTTAAAATGATGGATATTAAGAAACTCACTAGCCTTCTTTGAAACCACAGCTAATAAGAATGTGCATGCACAAACTATTTTCTGTTCATGTGGAGTTACTATGCTCTTGTGCGAACACAAAAAGAAGCTATTATTGATAGTAGTTGGTCTGTTGATTGAAAGTTGATTCATATTTACCGAGTTTGCATTTGCACATTGTTGTAATCTACGTTTAGCTTTACATGGTTCACTCACCAGAAAGAAATTCAAGATAAGCTGCAAGTATTTCCTGTACAATGATGGCAACAAGTACACATTGAACGAAATCACAACAAGTTACTGATACCTGTTGTCTATCAGGCTTTTAACTGGGAATCCCATAAACACAACTGGTGGAGCAATTTAGGGGACAAAGTTGTTGACCTAGCTAAATCTGGGTTTACATCAGCATGGCTGCCTCCACCAACACAATCGGTATCCCCAGAAGGTAAGCTAGTCACCATTACCCTTTGTTACCCAAAGCACAGTTACAGAAAAAGAGGTCTAATATGTTTTTCTACATGCTATCTGCCACAGAACCTGTACTGCCTTGACTCTTGTTATGGTTCTCTCCAATAGCTAAAAGCATTGCTTCAGAAAAATGAATGAACACAATATAAGGGCTATGGTGGATGTAGTTATCAACCATCGAGTTGGGACTACTCAAGGATCGAATGGGCTGTATAATCGTTATGATGGTAAGTGCTTATGTGTCAGTGCTTATGTGTCAATTCTAGTCATCAAAACCAACCAACTCAGCAAAACCACTTTTAGATATAGGTAAAAGGTGAACTTTAATCTGGTTTAGCAAAAACAGGGGGTTAAGTAAACCTTTTCATTCTTTAGGGGGTTATTCGGACTTAGGCTATACTTGGGGGTAGTAATTTGGACTTTTTCCATTTTATTATAAAAGCTTCAAATAAACTCTAAAAATCAAGATGTTGTAAACCTCACCCTTTAAACGGAATCTCGACCCCGAGATTCTAGCTCACTAAGAGAATAGGATTGGAAACTCTGCTCTAAGATCCTCCCTGTGCTCCTAGGTGGCTTTCTTGTCGGAATGGTTGCTCCACTGAACTTTATAAAAATAGACAATCTTGCTCCTAGTCACATGCTCTGACACTTCCATGATTCTGACTGGGTGCTCCTTGTAAGACAGATTCTCCTGGAGATCAACAGTTTCCATTGGCACTGTCTCCTCTGGCACACACAAATACTTCTTCAACTGGGACACATGAAAAATATCATGTATCCCACTAAAGGACACAGATAGCTTCAACTAATAAGTAACTTCTCCTCTACGCTTTAATATCTTGAATGGTCCCACATACCTTGGTGCAAGCTTTTCTTTCATCTGAAATCTCTTGACACCTTTGAACGATGTAATCCTGAGATACACATAATCATCTGGCTCAAAACTCAACACTCGACAACGAGTATCCGTATAGCTTTTCTATCTAGTCTAAGCAGTCTTTAGTCTCTCGTAGATTAATCGAACCTTTTCCTCAGCCTCTTTGAGATAATCTAATCCAAAGACATGACCTTCCCCTATCTCTTTCTAGTTGAGAGGGGTTCTGTATTTTCTGCCATACAAAGCTTCAAACGATTACATTTGCAAATTAACCTGGTAACTATTGTTGTATGAGAACTCTGTGAAATACAAATAACTGTCTCACTTGGCTACATGATCGAGCACATAAACTCTTAACATGTTCTCAATAATCTGATTCACTCACTCAGTTTGACTATCATTCTGAGGGTGATATGTTGTACTAAAGTTCAAATGAGTACCCATAGTTTCATGGAAACTCCAAAATTATGAAGTAAACTGTGATTCATGATCTAATACTATTTTCTTGGGCACACCATGGAAACTCACAATTCTCGACATGTATAGCTCTACCAACTTATCACCTGCATATGTTGTCTTAACTGGAATGAAGTGAGCAATCTTTGCCAAACGATCCACAATTACCCAAATCAAATCAAAACCATCCTTGGTCTTTGGCAACCCTGTAATAAAGTCTATGCCAACTTCTTCCCACTTCTATTTGGGAATTTTCAACGGTTGTAGCAAACCTGCTGGTCTCTAATGCTCAGCTTTCACTCTTTGACATACATCACAAAGTACAACATACTCTGTTAGCTCATGCTTCTTGCTTGGCCACCAATATTTATCCTTGATGTCCTAGTACATCTTGGTACTGCTGGGTGAATCGAGTACAACGACTCATGAGCTTACTTGAGCAACAACTCTTTTAACTCCCTCTTATGTGGTACACACAAACGCTCAACTACAAGGTACCTTTATCATCCATGGTAAATCTTAATGCTTTACCCTTACTCTTATTGACTTTGATCTGCTAAATATTTTATCCTTTGCATGAGTTTGACAAATATGACCATCCAATGTTGGCTGTAACTCAATTATGGCTAAGAATCATTTCTCAACCAATTCCAACCTAAACTTCTGAAATTTCTTGTGCAAAGTTGACTGACTCTTCTTGATCATCACTGTATTATAATAAAATTTTCTACTCAAAATATCTGCTACCACATTGGCCTTTCCTAGGTGGTAATATATTCCAATATTATAGTCTTTTATCAACTCCAACCACCTTCTTTGCTTGAGATTAAGGTTAGTTTGAGTGAATATATACTTTAAACTCTTGTGATCCACGTAAATCTCACATCGATTACCCATGAGACAATGACGCTAAATCTTTAAAGCATACACTACGGCAACTAACTCCAAATCGTGAGTGGGGTAGTTTTATTCATATGGCATCAACTGATGTGAAGTATAAGCTACCACTATTCTGTCTTGCATAAGCACATATCCCAAATCTTTACGGAAAGCATCGCAATACATCTCAAAATCCTTGTTAATGTCTAGCAATACTAGGACAGGGGTTGTGGTCAAATACTCCTTTAGTTTCTGAAAACTCTTCTCACACACTGGAGTCCAAGCAAACTTCTTTTCCTCCTTTAGCAATTGTGTAAGCAACCTTGCCACACTGAAAAATCCTTCAATGAAACGAAGATAATAACTGGCCATTCTGAGAAAACTCCTAACTTGCGTCACTGATTATGATGATGACTTCTAATCAAGCACATCCTTCACTTTTCTAGAGTCAACTGCAACTCCCCTTGCTAACATGACATGGCTTAGGAAAGTGACTTCCTTCATCCAAAATTCATATTTACTAAACTTGGCATATAGCTTATGCTCTCTTAGATTTTGCAACACCAACCTCAAATGCTCATCATGCTATTTCTCATCATTGGAGTAAATCAAAATATCATCAATGAATATGACGGCAAACTTGTCAAAATATTCTGTGAGCACATTGCTTATCAGGTACATGAAAAATAGGCTGGGGTATTAGTTAAACCATAGGATATCACTGTGAACTCGTACAGACCATAACGAATCAAGAATATTGTCTTAAGTATATCCTCCTGACAAATTTTTATTTGATGATGTCATGACCTCAAGTCAATCTTGGAGAACACTTCAGCTCCTTTAGGCTGATCAAATAAATCATCGATCTTGAGCAAATGATACTTATTCTTGATGGTGACCTCATTGAGTGCTCAATAATCCATACACATACGCTGACAATCATGTTTCTTCTTGACAAACAATACTGGCGCTCCCCACGGGGATGAACTTGGTCTGACATAACCTTTATCCAACATCTCCTGAATTTGCTTCTTCAATTCTTCTAATTCAGTAGCGGCATCCGGTACGGCCTCTTAGAAATCGGCAAAGTGTTAGGTATAGCTCAATTGAAAACTCAACTTCTCAGTCCGGTGGCATTCCAGGAATATCATTCAGAAACATATCAAGATACTCCCTGATAACTAGCACATCCTCTACATGATTCCTTTGCTTGGTATACCATAATCTTCTCTAACTGACTTATGCTAGCTTCAAATTTCACTTTCCTTTCAACTGGACTGGTTAAGGCAACAGCTTTGCTTCCACAATCCAACACTGCTTAGTTTTTCTCAAGCCAATTCATTCCCAAAATTACGTCCAAAGATTGGATATCCAATATAATAAGATTGGTGGAGAACTCCACTTCTTGGATGCCTATCTTAACTCTAGGGCAACCTAGATCTGTACTCAACTCGGAGCCGAGGAATTGGACCAAAAGAACAGATCTAAGGGTAATAGTTTTCAACCGTTGTTTTAAGGCAAAACTTCAAAAAATAAATGAATGTGAAGCTCTAGAATTAAACAAAACTATAGCAAAAACTGAATTAACTAGGAACTTATCAATCACAATATCTGCCCTACTTGAGCCTTCTCCGCAGTGACATGGTTTACTTGTCCTCGCATGATTGACTGGGGCACTCAACTAGCCTAGCCTAACCCTTCAGGCGCTCTATGTCCTAATCCTGAAGCAGAGATCCAATCTGGTGTAGCTCCCGATTGAAGTGAACTAGTGTCGGGGCTTACCTCTAAGGGCATTTGCTGACATAGTGTCCTTTCTCATGGCACTTGAAATAATTGACAGATGCTGCAGGGGTTGGCATTCCTCTATTGCTGATTGCTTGTACCAATAGGGTGTGGTCTTGACTAAAATTGACGGGGTGCTGATGCGGGATTTTTGAATCCTGATTGCGGTGGCACATGAGCAGGTTGGTAAGTGTTGAAACAAGTCTTCTGGATTGTTGCATCATCTTCCTCTTGTGAGACTCCTCTAGCTCATGGCGACTTCCCTTAATGAGCATTACTTTGTCCATCATATTTTGGAAACTAGCATAATCATTGCCCACAACTTGAACTTTCAATCCTGGGATTAATCCTTTCTTGAACCTCTTCTGATGAGTGCAATCAGTGGCAATATCCTCTGGTGCATAGTGAGCTAACTAGATGAACTTGTTGAGGTACTCACTGACTGATATGTTCTTTTGCTGCAATTCACGAAATTACCCATTCATTTCAATCACTCCATCGAAGATATGAGCATGACAAAATGATGATACGAACTCTGCCTAAGTGATATTGTCCTAGTTCTCATGAGAGGTGCAGTAGTTCTCCTACTACTCTGCGGTAGTTCCATCCAAATGATGGGAGGCGTAGAGCACTTTCTCTCAATCGGTGCACTGGGTGAGGTTTAGCTTCTTCTCGACTGAATGAATCCTATCATCTGCCTCCAAAGGCTCGAAAGACCAGGAATAGGTGAGCTATCTTGTCCTTATGAACTCCACAAACTTTAATTGCTAACAAGCTGGCTAAGGTGTTGCTGCTTCCTAATTCTGCTGATTCATCATTGCATTCATGTTCTGCATTATAGTGTTCATCAATTGAGTCTGGGCTGCCATGACCTGACTTAGAATTAGATCCATTCCCATTAGGGTTGCTTGTGGTCCCTGAGTTGATGGATTTGTGGCACTGCTCCTTGGGTCCTGAATTATCTAACCATGACCAGCTGAGTTCCGCGTGTCAACCATCTTTTACTACTCTGAAAGGAAACATAATTGCTAAGAACTGACTTCACCAGCTTAAAAGGTGAGAAGGAAAAAGTATAAGTAAGAGGCAAACTCGTCTAAGGGGATCTCTAATGGCAAACCTATACTAAGCAAACACTTAGCCGAGAGGCTTACAAAAAAGTAATTAAATTACTCAATAAAGGTTTTGACATGACTGCAACACAATGCTTTTCAGGGCAAGACTGCAACTCACATCACAAGCAATTGCAAATAAAAACTAAAATGTTCTACTCGTACTCCATAAACTATACAAGGATCTAGTCTAAGGGTTCCCACTCAAGTCCTGCTAAGTATGGCTCACTTGACTCTTCCTCTAAGTCACTATAGAACACCCAAGAGTTGCAGACTTACGGCGACTGCTCTTCTGCCACAGTTAGAATGAAGTGCTAAAGATACTGTCGGGACCCGGAACAACATCTCCAAGTCCCTCTGTGTAAATCGCACTATCCCACGAAAAGCTAGTGCACATAGAGTCAACAGTAATGTATATCATGCAAAATCACCACAGAATATTATTAACGCAGGTACGACCTTATGGCCAAGTCTTACAATAAAATGGCACAAGGTCAACTGAAATAAAAGCAGCAGAAAACAAAAAAAGTAGCAGATCAGCCCATCCAGCCTCCCACAGGCGAATGACTGTAAGACGCATCCTACTCGCTGAAGTAATCCTCACCGTCGTAGTCGCCGTCGAAGTCTGGCAACAGATTTTAGCAAGGTGAGCACATAAAGTACTACCAAGGTAAGCACATTAAGTACTTACGTAAGTTACACCAGAAATTTCTAACATATTGGATGCAGTACTTGAATTTTAAATACAATAATGTAAGTATGGAAGCTGAAGTTTAGTACAATATACGAAACAGTGCTTGTAACAAGTAATTTCGTTAGTGTAGGCTTCGACCTACACTAACCTAACCACGGGAATCCACCCGGACCATTATTAAAACCACTGTTGTTTTGTTAAAACCAAGTTTTATAAAAAAATCAAGTCTAATCTGTGAAGACTCTACTCAGCATGTTCATGATCGTCAACACGGCTATTCAGGATAGGTTTTAACTCTGCAGAGGTGTACATCTTTACCCACAAGACATTCCCTCTCACTTGAGCCACGCGATAAACACATTGCCTTAGGTGTGCGACGGAGAGTTTATGACAATGCTGTTCCAATTATCCATAGCCAAAATAATTACGCCGCCACTAAGGTTTCACCACAACTCGAATCCACGAGTTGGGGCCCCCTCTGGTGCCATGTGAAACTTCTCGCGGCCTACGCCACGCTCACATTCAACCTATAGCGAAACTATATTTGGAACTTCACAAATTACTTAGCCAGGTCCGTCCCATACCGGACTTGTGGTAGTACGAAGTGACTTCGTAAAATAAATCACAGAAACGGTCCTTAATTGACTTAGGCTCCATCCTCATACCCACATTTATGACAATCCACCAGGTGCTTCTAAACACGAGGCATGCCGACATCCCACCACCTAACCAATAACCTAAGTCCAAATCATAAGTTTTTATTTTTATTTTTAAACAATTTTGATAAACCATTCCTTGACTCACCGAAGTCAAGGTATCAATTTTCAAAGTCTATCATTTCATGTGAAAGATTTGTTCCCACGTAAAATTATACTAAGCTAGGCTAAGTAATTTTATAAAATTTCTAGTCAATACTATGGTACTAACTAGTCTTCATCTAGGGTGACACGGTATATGAATTCGAGATTCAAAATTTGGCTATAATCAAAGGGTCATGGGTGTAACTATATTTAAATCGAACTTAAACTAGATTTGAATAAAGATACGCATGCATATACAGTAAAATAACATAAATAAATTTGAAACACCGGGGTCAACATCGTCAAAGGTGTAACTTGCCTTGCTCGAAGTCATGCTGGAAATCGTTGTCGAAAACGAACTCTCCGGACTCGTCGAAATCTGACACGAAGATTCGAATTCAAAATCAAAATTCAAATAAAATTCAAAAATTCAAAAGGATGCCAGAATTAGAAAGTTCATGATTTTTGAAAAATTTAGAAATTTGAATGGGTCCATTTGGAGTTAAAATGAAGAAGTTATGGCTTTTCAAAGTTTAAATACAAATAAAAGAAAAAGAGACATTTTCTGGAATTAATTTTAAACCGAAAAAGGATTTATGATGTCATCAGGTATTTAAATGAATTATTTTTCTGAAGGAAAATTTGAATTATGATGTCAGCATAGTAATTAATTTTTGATCGAATTATTTTTAAATGGAAAATCAGGGTTTAATACGTCAGCATGACGTCAACTAGCAATTTCGGATTAATTTAATTGAAGAAAGTCTGACGTGGCTGGAATATGCGGACGTGGCCTGTGACGTGGCACCACGTGGCTACCACGTCATGGCCTGGCGCTGACGTGGCTAAGCGCGCGTGAGGTGGCGACGGGGCGCCTACGTGGCGTGCGCGTGGCGCCTGACTGGCGGCCACTGGGCTGCCACGCGGCTGCCAGCTCGGTCCGGCTAGCCGAGGTGGCCTGGCCGGCCGGAGGTGGCGCACGGGGCCCAATGGCCACCAGCATTCCGGCGAGCGGCGGCGCCGGCTGTGGGCACCAAAATGTGGAGCAGAGTGAGGGGAGCCCACCGGTACCTTGCGCAATTCACGGGGACGACCGGAGTGGAAGAACGGCGGAGAGGGGCGGCGGTCGGAGAAGGGGTCGACGGTGGCGAAGGGCTCCGGTGGCGCAATGTCTCGGGGAAGGGGTCGACAGGGATCGCCGGGGCACGAGGAAAGTCAGAGAGGTGTCGGTGCGGCTCGGGGAGGCCTGGGGTGGTGGCGATCGCTCGCCGGAGTTGGCGAAGCCGGTGGAGAGGAATTCGAGCACGGGGAGCCGCCGAGGCTCTGAAGTTTGAATTGAGAGGCTAGGGGGAGGCGGTGTGGGTAGAGGGTCCTCGGGGTGTGCTTTTTATAGACGGGGAGGGTGGTAACAGCCACGCATGATCTCGCCGGAGGAGTAACGGTTGCGGGGGTTCAATGCGACGGCGCACGAGGCTTAAAAGGAGGTTCCAATGGTGGAAACAGACATGGTGTTCTCGGAGGAGTAATTGGGTATCGTCGCGGGCGGGAAAGGTGAATGGAAACCGAAGCTTTCAAAGCTTCGATTTCGGGCGTTAAAGGCGGCGGGGACGGCGCGAGGAGGAAGGAAGGTGGCGGGGACAACGGATCTAACGAGGCGGTCCCACCGGTCAGCGAGAGGGGAAGGAAGGAAAGGGACGGGGCGATGGTTGGATGTGCGCCAATTGGCGAAGGGGGAGGGTGTGGCCTGTTGGATTTAGTGCGAACCGGTAAGTGAAAGAAGACGACCACGATTCCATCCGACAACTGAGATTAAATCCAAGCCGTTGGGGTTTCGGACGAAGGGGTAAGTGGCTGCGGACGAGCGGGATTTGATCCGACAATGGCGAACGGCCCCAATCACACCACGTGTCGGCTAGAGAGGAGAGGAAGGCGGGCGAAGCGGTAAGTGAGATCGGGTGGTTGGGATTGAATCGGGTGGTGTGGCGGGTGGCTCGATGCTTGACACGCATCGGCCAGAGGAGAGGGGAAGGCGGGATGGATCGGTAAGTGCGATCGGACAGTTGGGAATAGATCTGGCGGCGTGGATTGGACGTTCTGCGGTCTCGAGGTTCTTGATCGGCTGCTCCTGATAGGTAAGGTCATCTTGAAGATCCAAGGTTTCCAATGCAGCTTGTTCTGTGGGGATTCGGAGGCACTTCTTCAGCTGAGAGACATGGAAGATGTTGTGCACTCCTGACATGCTCGGCGGCAAGTCCAACTGATAAACAACTTCACCTCTTCGGTTCAGAATTTTGAAGGGTCCCATATATCTTGGTGTCAGTTTTCCTCTGACTTAAAACCTTTTGACTCCTCTAAGTGGGGATACTCTGAGGTAGACGTAATCCCCGACCTCAAAGATCAAGTCTCGACGACGGTTGTCCGCATAACTCTTCTGTTGAGATTGAGCTATCTTCAGCATGTCTTTGATCTTTCTCACTTTATCTTCGGCGTCTTTGAGTAGATTTGGACCAGCTTCTTGAGGTTCTCCTTGTTGTTTCCAAAGCAAGGGTGTTCTGCACTTCCTGCTATACAAAGCTTCAAAAAGTGCTATTTGCAGACTGGCTTGGTAGCTATTATTGTACAAGAACTCTGCATAAGGCAATGAACGGTCCCAACTATTTCCGAAGTCCAAGGTACAAGCCCTTAACATATCCTCGAGTATCTGGTTTACCCTTTCGGTTTGACCATCTGTCTAGGGATGGTAATCTATACTGAAACTGAGCTTACTCCCCAACTTTTCATGCAGTTTTTACCAAAATCGAGAAGTGAATTGACTGCCTCGATCCGACACTATCTTCTTGGGGACGCCATGTAGGCACACAATCCGAGATATGTACAATTCAGCCAACTTACTTCTGGAGTAAGTGGTCTTAACTGGTATGAAGTGAGACACTTTAGTCAATCGGTCGATGATTACCCAGATCGAATCATAACCCGATTGCGTTCTCGGAAGTCCGGTTATGAAGTCCATACCGATTGCTTCCCACTTCCAATCCGGAATCGGTAATGGTTGCAAAAGTCCGGCTGGTCTCTGGTGCTCTGCCTTAACCCTTTGACAGGTGTCACAGGCTTCAATAAACTCTGCTATTTTTCTTTTCATACTAACCCACCAGTATCTTTCCCTCAGGTCCTGGTACATCTTGGTACGACCTGGGTGAATTGAGTATGGAGTGTCATGAGCTTCTTTCAGAATCAGGGTTTTGATCTCCTTATTATTCGGTATACAGATGCGGTTCTCGAACCAAACCGTGCCCTGCTCATCTTCACTTAATCCTGGTGCTTTGCCTCTTCTCATATTCTTTCTTATTTCCTGAATATCCTCATCCATCTTCTGAGCTTCTTTGATCTGATCAGGCAAAGCAGGTTGGATTTCTAGAGTAGCGAGAATGCTAGGATTTACTGGATTTAGACTTAGACGGGCGACTCCCTCCTGAAGTCGGGTCTGGTCTTCTTCCGATAAAACCACATTCGCATAAGACTTCCTGCTCAAGGCATCGGCCACAACATTTACTTTTTCAGGATGATAATGTATACCAATATCATAGTCTTTTATCAACTCTAACCATCTTCACTGCCTCAAGTTGAGTTCTGCCTGGGTGAAGATATACTTCAGGCTCTTATGGTCCGTGTATACTTCACAACGGTTACCGATAAGATAGTGGCGCCAGATTTTCAAAGTATGCATCACGGCTGCTAACTCCAAGTCATGAGTAGGATAATTGCACTCATGAGGCTTTAGTTGGCGTGATGCATAGGCCACTACTTTGCCTTCTTACTTCAAAACACAACCTAAGCCAAGACGAGAGGCATCACAGAAAACCTTGAAGTCTTTATGCACGTCTGGCAAAACCAGCACGGGTGTTGAGACTAGCCTTTTCTTGAGGGTCTGAAAACTCTGCTCACAAGCCTTCGTCCATTCGAACTTCCTTTCCTTTTTTAACAACTGCGTCATTGGCTTGGCTAATTCAGAGAATCCTGCTATAAACCGATGGTAGTAACCCGCAAGCCCAAGGAAGCTCCTGACTTCCGTCACGGACTATGGCTGCTTCCATTCCATCACTGCTTCTATCTTGAAGGATCCACAGCTATTCCTTCAGCTGTCACAATATGTCCGAGGAAGGCAACCTCCTTTAGCCAAAATTTACATTTACTGAATTTGGCGAAAAGCTGATGCCCTCGAAGCTTTTCTAAGGTTGTCCTGAGATGTTGCTCATGTTCTTCTTCATTCTTGGAGTAGATAAGAATGTCATCAATGAAGATGACCACAAACTTGTCTAAGTATTTCATGAATACACTGTTCATCATGCTCATAAAATAGGCAGGTGCATTGGTCAACCCAAATGACATGACAGTGAATTCATAATGTCCATATCGGGTGGAGAATGCAGTCTTGGGAATGTCCTCTTCACGGATCTTCAACTGATGATAACCTGACCGTAGGTCAATCTTGGAGAAGATACCAGCTCCTTTTAACTGATCAAACAGGTCGTCGATCCTGGGCAGAGGGTACTTATTATTGATTGTGACATCATTGAGTGCTCTGTAATCCACACATAGCCTCAAACTTTCATCCTTTTCTTGACGAATAGGACGGGTGCTCCCCAAAACAACAAGCTTGGACAGATATATCCCTTATCTTCCAAATCTTGGAGCTGCTTCTTCAACTCTGCTAACTCATTAGCAGGCATCCGATAAGGTCTCTTGGAAATTGGGACGGTGCCTGAGACTAAGCCAATCACAAACTCAATTTCCCTATCCGGTGGCATTCCGGGTAACTCCTCGGGAAATACATCTGGGTATTCCCGTACTACTGGCACTTCTTCCAAAGCTTGAAGGTGATAAAGGGCACATTCTTCCACTTCCGGAATTTGAGGAAGAGAAGATCACTTCTATGCCTTGGTCATTGGTGAGGGTTATGGACCTGGTAGCACAATTGATCTGACATTTATTCTTGGCTAACCAGTTCATTCCGAGAATGACATCTAACCCTTGCGATTCCAAAACTAAAAGGTCAGCTTGGAATCGGGTTCCATCTATGAGCAATTCTACTTCTGGGCACAAGGTCTCTGCTCTCATTTCGGCTCCAGGGGAGTGAACTATCATAGGGTTGCTAAGAGTAACCATATCCAACCCATGCTTAGCCACAAAAGCTTTGGACACAAAAGAATGCGAAGCTCTGGAATCAAAAAGAACTGATGCTAGAACTGAGTTTACGAGGAACATACCCAGCACGACGCTCGGTGCAGCCTGAGCTTCTTCAGCCGTCACATGGTTCACTCTCCCCTTGATGAAATCTGCGGCTTCTACTGCCCCTGGTTCTGACTTCCGGAGGCTCCTGGAGTTGATGCCGCTTGTATCTTCTTGGGGCATGCCTTGGCATAGTGCCCTGTTTCCTTGCAGTAGAAACAGGTCACTCTGTCCGACAGGGGACTAGTTTTTTGAACTTGGCCATCGGCAGCTGGAGTGCGGGCGGTATGGAACTGCTGGCGGCTGGCCTGGAATAGCGGGCGGCTGGCTGATGGCTTGAACCTGCTTGACGAAGTCTTGAAATTGTTGCCTTGGGGCCTAAACTTGTGCATTTGAGGAGGGGTGCTGCGAGCCTTATGAGAACCTCCAGAGTTACCTTTCTAATCAGACATCCTTCTCTCTCGGTTCTCCATCTCCACGTGTTTGCCCTCCTGGCGGATGGCCTTGCTGACTAGCTGGTGGAAATCAGCGTAGTCGCCTGATATCAGCTGTACCGATAAGTTGTCATTCAGGCCCTCCATGAAACTTTCCTGTTTGGCTTCATCGGATGCCACATCCTCTGGCGCATAACGTGCCAGCTGGTTAAACTTCTGCACGTACTCATTGACCGTACGACTTCCCTGGTGGAGGGCTCTGAATTCCTTCTTCTTCAGCGTCATAGTGCCGGTGGGGATGTGAGCTTTGCAGAAGCTTCGCACAAACTCATCCCATGTCACAGCCTGAGAGTTGGCATGTGAAGCGGTGAAGGTGTCCCACCATTGAGACGCAGGCCCATTCAACTGATGAGAGGCGAACAGGACTCGCTCTCGATCAGTGCACTGCAAAATGTCCAGCTTCTTGCCGATTGCCCGGAGCCAATCATCGGCGTCCATGGGCTCCGAGCTGCCTACAAAGGTCAGAGGCTTAATCCTCAGGAACTCTGACAATCTGTTGGGCGGAGCTTGAGCCGGTTGGTGATGAGCTTGGTGGGCGGGGTTGTTGATGGTCTGAGCTAACAACTGGATCAACTGGTTTTGGTTGGCCATCAACTGAGCCCGATCTGGTCCTGCTGCTAGCGAAGGCGGAGGAATGGGAGCAGACTGGCTTCCCTGAGCTCCGGGGTTGTCATTGTCGTTGAGGTTCCTCCTTGTGTTCACTATCTGCTGAAGCTTCCAGATTAGAGGAGACAGAGAGAACTAAAGGAGAGGTTTTCTTACAACAATCCCACAAACATGAACACACAAAAAGCAAAGAAGAAACTGCAATTAAGAGCCAATAAAAACATCATTTATTTTATTATAATAGTCTCGCGGCTGTTAACAAAGGACTACAGCTCGCGGATAACATTTTAAGACTAAGACTTGGGGCTCCCTAAACACTAGAGCTACGCTTAAGTTTCTTCAAGGGTGGCTCTTAAGTAGCGGAGTCTTCATCGTTGGCACGCTAGTTGGCCAGTTCTTCCTCTGCTGCACGGAGCCTTTGTGAGGTGTAGTGCAGCTCGTCTAGGGTGGCCTGGTACATGGAATCCATGGCCTTGGTGAATTCCACCTGCTGGACGAGGCGGGGGTTGCTCTCGTGCTCCGTGGAGGCGAACTCACTAGCAAAGTTGACTGGGATTCTGATGGGGTAGTAGCGGAAGTTGGTGAGCTGCAGATCCAGGGCGTAGATGTTCCTTAGCTGACGGATGGCTTCACGGGTCACGTCCTGAACACCAGCGAGGAAGGTCTCCCTTGGGTAGGGGATGTCGAAGGTGTGGGTGGATGCATGATCCCTGAAGTTGGCGAAGGTCCGTACTTCGACCCTCCAGCGCAGTTGGTCTCCATAAAGATCCAAATATCCCTGGTAGAGGGGATGGGGTTGGAAGCCCAACTCTCGCATGAGGTTGTAGAGGCAGTCCGCGAGGTCTCCGGTGAGGGCTCCGTTGGTGACACTGTTGGGTTGCTCCATCTACAATTTTGAAGAGGGAAAGGAGTTAACAAACAGTTTTGGCAAGAGACTAAGCAAAGGAGGAAATGGTTTGAAATATTTTCTTTATCAAGATATGTCCTTAAGGTGAGTCTCTATCTAGGGTCGCGTCTTAGGGTCATTATTGCTCTGATACCACTTCTGTCGGGACCCGGAACAACATCTCCAAGTCTCTCTGTGTAAATCGCACTATCCCAGGAAAAGCTAGTGCACACAGGGTCAACAGTAATGTATATCATGCAAAATCACCATAGAATATTATTAGCGAAGGTACGGCCTTATGGTCAAGTCTTACAATAAAATGGCACAAGGCCAACTAAAAATAAAAGCAACGGAAAACAAAAAAAAGTAGCAGATCAGTCCATCTAACCTCCCACAGGCGAATGACTATAAGACGCACCCAACTTGCTGAAGTAGTCCTCACCGTCGAAGTCTGGCAACAGATTTTAACAAGGTGAGCACATAAAGTACTCCCAAGGTAAGCACATTAAGTACTTACGCAAGTTACACCACAAACTTTTAACAGATTGGATGCATGCATAGGGATAACAAAGGAAGGCTTAATAAGTTATTTGCGCGAAAAGCAATACTTGAATTTTAAATACAATAATGTAAGTATGAAATCTAAAGTTTAGTACAATATACGAAACAGTGCTTGTAACAAGTAATTTCGTTAGTGTAGGCTCCGACCTACACTAACCTAACCACGGGAATCCACCCGGACCATTATCAAAACCACTGTTGTTTTGTTAAAACCAAGTTTTATAAAAAAAATCAAGTCTAATCTGTGAAGACTCTACTCAGCATGTTCATGACCGTGAACACGGCTATCCAGGATAGGTTTTAACTCTACAGAGGTGTACAGCTTTACCCACAAGACATTCCCTCTCACTTGAGTCACGTGATAAACACACTGCCTTAGGTGTGCGACGGAGAGTTTATGACAAGGTTGTTCCAATGATCCATAGCCAAAATAATTACACCACCACTAATGTTTCACCACAACTCGAATCCACGAGTTGGGGCCCCCTCTGGTGCCATGTGAGACTTCTCGCGGCCTACGCCACGCTCACATTCAACCTATAGCGAAACTATATTTGGAACTTCATAAATTACTTAGCCAGGTCCGTCCTATACCGGACTTGTGGTAGTACGAAGTGACTTCGTAAAATAAATCACAGAAATGTTCCTTAATTGACTTAGGCTCCATCCTCATACCCACATGCACGACAATCCACCAGGTGCCTCCAAACACGAGGCATGCAGCATCCCACCACCTAACCAATAGCTTAAGTCCAAATCATAAGTTTCCATTTTCATTTTTAAACAATTTTCATAAGCCATTCCTTGACTCACCGAAGTCAAGGTATCAATTTTCAAAGTCTGTCATTTCATGTGAAAGATTTGTTCTCACCTAAAATTATACTAAACCAGGCTAAGCAATTCTATAAAATTTCTAGTCAATACTATGGTACTAACTACTCTTCAGCTAGGGTGACAAGGTATATGAATTCGAGATTCAAAATTTGGCTATAATTGAAAAGGATGCCAGAATTGGAAAGTTCATGATTTTAGAAAACTTTAGAAATTTGAATGGGTCCATTTGGAGTTAAAATGAAGAAGTTATCGCTTTTCAATGTTTAAATACAAATAAAAGAAAAAGAGACATTTTCTGGAATTAATTTTAAACTGAAAAAGGATTTATGACATCATCAGGTATTTAAATGAATTATTTTTCTAAAGGAAAATCTGAATTATGACGTCAGCGTAGTAATTAATTTTCGCCCGAATTATTTTTAAATTGAAAATCAGGGTTTAATGCGTCGGCATGACGTCAGCAAGCAATTTCGGATTAATTTAATTAAAGAAGTGCTGACGTGGCTGGAATATGCGGACGTGGCCTGAGACGTGGCACCACGTGGCTGCCTCGTGGCTGCCACGTCACGGCCTGGCGCTGACGTGGCTAAGCGCGCGCGAGGTGGCGACAGGGCGCCTACGTGGTGTGCGTGTGGCGCCCGACTGGCGACCACTGGGCTGCCACGCGGCTGCCAGCTCGGTTCGGCGAGCCGAGGTGACCTGGTCGGCCGGAGGTGGCGCACGGGGCCCAATGGCCATCGGCGTTCCGGCGAGCGGCGGCGCCGGCCGTGGGCACCAAAATGTAGAGAGTGAGGGGAGCCCACCGATACCTTGTGCGGTTCACGAGGACGACCGGAGTGGAAGAACGGTGGAGAGGGGCGGCGGTCGGAGAAGGGGTCGACGGCGGCGAAGGGCTCTGGTGGCGCAACGTCTCGGGGAAGGGGTCGACGGGGATCGTCGAGGCACGAGGAAAGTCGGAGAGGCGTCGTTGCGGCTCGGGGAGGCCTGGGGTGGTGGCGATCGCTCGCCGGAGAGGAATTCGAGCACGAGGAGCCACCGAGGCTCTGAAGTTCGAATTGAGAGGCTAGGGGAGGCGGTGTGGGTAGAGAGTCCTCGGGGTGTGCTTTTTGTAGGCGGGGAGGGTGGTAACGGCCGCGCATGATCTCGCCGGAGGAGTAACGGTTGCGGGGGTTCAATGCGACGGCGCATGAGGCTTTAAAGGAGGTTCCAGTGGTGGAAACGGACGCGGTGTTCTCGGAGGAGTAATTGGGTATCGTCGCGGGCGGGAGAGGTGAATGGAAACCGAAGCTTTCAAAGCTTCGGTTTCGGGCGTTAATGGCGGCGGGGACGGCGCGAGGAGGAAGGAAGGTGGCGGGGACGACGGATCTGACGAGGCGGTCTTACCGGTCAGCGAGAGGAGAAGGAAGGAAAGGGACGGGGCGATGGTCGGATGCGCGCCAAGTGGCGAAGGGGGAGGGTGTGGCCCGTTGGATTTAGTGCGAACCGGTAAGTGAAAGAGGACGGCCACGATTCCATCCGACAACTGAGATTAAATCTAAGCCGTTGGGGTTTCGGATGAAGGGGTAAGTGGCTGCGGACGAGCAGGATTTGATTCGACAATGGCGAAAGGCCCCGATCACATCACGTGTCGCCTAGAGAGGAAAGGAAGGCGGGCGAAGCGGTAAGTGAGATCGGGCGGTTGGGATTGAATCGGGCGGGGAGGCGGGTGGCTCGATGCTTGACACGCGTTGGCCAGAGGAGAAGGGAAGGCGGGATGGATCGGTAAGTGCGATCGGACGGCTGGGAATAGATCCGGCGGCGCGGATTGGACCGATGGCTGACACTTGGCGGCCAGGGAGGGGTTTTGGATTTTAAAATCCTTTTTGATTTTCATAAATACTTAGGAGACTTTAAAAAGCTCAGAAAAACAACAAATAAGTTTTGAAAATTCTAGAAAATTTCAGAGAACCTTCTGGAACTATTTTAGACTTAATAAAAATATTTTCAACCCACTTTGATACTTATGATTTGCAAAAACACAATTTACTTTTAAAATGAGAGTTTTAAACCTTTATAAATTCCTGAAGATTATTATAATTACAGATTTGACTTTAGAAAAATAAAATGCATTTATTTTGACCTTTGTAAAATGAAATAATTTTATTTTGACTTTTTATAAAATGGAAATTTTAATTTTCTCAACTCAAGGCTTGGAATAAATTCCAAGAAAATCCAATAAATTCTAGAAAAATACTTTAACAAGAAAATAAAATTTTTGGGATGTTACAGATACTCTTGGCAATTGCCTGCTATTTGTCGCCTCTCCTCTGGACTTACTGGCATGGGCGAAGATAGAGGTACTAGTAGTTGCGGTTGGGGTTTCTCTTATTCTACTACACTGGGAGTGGCTACATATTGCTCCTTGAACTTCTAAATGAGCTTAGGTATATTGATCTTATACAGCTTACAGAGATGTCAAACAGCATTGTGCGTAGCTCCTTACATGGACCACTCTCCACAAACACCGGTGCACTTGAAACTATGGTATAGAACTTGGTTTCCAATCCTTGTGGTAAAGTACAGCCTGGTGATGCATCCAATGCGTTGGCCCTTTCCCTTCTCATCCTTGGTGAAGTAAACTGGTGACCTCTTCAATCCAAGACTCTGCAACAAGACTCGGAGAAGTCCTCGCCATCCTCCAGTCTAGCTGTAGGAAGCTTGAGACATCTAAGATATTATAAAGGAAAGAAATCAATTTAAGAATTTTGAAAAAATAAATTTTTGAATAAGGCAGAGAGCAAGAACCTTAAGAAAGGAAAAGAGAGTAGAGAGTTTACTAAATATCCAGTTTGGTTGGTTTGATTTACAAAATAGATTTTGAAGTTTTGCTAAGGTAACCACGCTAACTAGGTCTTTGTCCTACAGTCGATATGGCTCTGATACAACCTCTGTCGAGATCTGAATTTACAAATGTGGACTCTCTGTGTATATCGCACTAGTCTAGGATCATGCTATTGCACACAGTATAAACATAGATGAAATATCGACTATGTGCACAATTAATAAAGGAAAATACTCAAATATTTTTAATTATCAGAGTACGACCATATGGCCAAGCTTACAAATATTAACCTCTATGGCTTAAGAAATTAGCAGCAGAAAACAGAAATAAGCATAGTAGACATTCGACATGTCCATAGGCAATCGACTGAGAAGCGAAGTCTCAATCTATGAAGTCGTCGAAGTATCCTCCTTCAGGTACCTCCTACTGATATGATTCTTCTTCAACTAAGCATCAATAGGCATACAGCCATGAGTACATTGGTACTCAACAAGTCATTTGTAACAAAGATGCAATATAATATGCAAGACTTACCAATAGACGGCTGAAATGTTATTTTGCAGAAAGCAATAATTTAAAGTAAGTACAATAAATAGAATAAAAATAAACTTTTCATAAAGATATTAATAAATAAATAATTAAAAGAATTGAATAAACCACTTGTGAACTGCCCATTCACAAACCTAACCACTAGTGAATTAACCATTCACTTAACAATGTTAATCCCCACCAAGTTTTATGAAATAACTAAGATTCATGCGATACTACTGAGCATTGTCCATAACCTCAGACACGACTATTCTAATAATTTTATACTCTACAGAAGTTGCATAAATGTACCCACATGATGTGATCATCCCTGTGCTAAAGAAAATCATAATAAGACCTTTACAATGCTCAATCATAACTCAATTTCGCCTGCTAAGGTTTTGCCGTCGAATAGGTTAACCATCTAGTCGATAATTGCCCCCTCTTGCACCTCATGAAAATCAGTAACCATGTTCAACTCAATGGCAAAATTGAAATTAAAATATTATAAATTAATCACCCAGGTCTATCTCAAACTAGACATGTGGTTTGCACGATAAGGCTCAGATCAATGGTGTACAAAGTTAAGTCCTTAAGCCCAAGTGAAAACTAATTTCGTATAACCAACACTAATGACACACCAATGTCATGGTATGCAAATTTATAATTGTTGCTCCAACCATGATTCAATATCTCATCAAGTCAAATTTATTAATTGATCACATGTGATGATAAACCCAACGAGGCTATAAGCATGGCTAAGCATGTTAATCGTACCACTAATGTGACAACTAGTGTTGCGTCACTAAATAATTTTCTATCCTATGGTGATAATGGATCATGACATTCAAATTATCAAGGTAAAATTAATTAAATTGGCCAATATTTACCATATACAAAGATTTGTAATAAAATAGCAATACAAGATAACTTAAAATAAAATAAATAAATAATATATTTAAAAATTAGGTTCAATATGATCAAAGAATATGACTTGCCTTGGCTTTACTCAGTTATGAATTCTTGATCCTCTAAGGGTGCTCTCGCTCCTTCGAAGGCGTGATCTAACGAGAAAGAAAGCGAATCAGGTATAAAATAAATTCAAATAAAATTCAAATGAACTCTAAAAATATCAAAACTAGAACTAAAAGATATAGCTCAATTTTAGATGAATTAAAAAAAAGAACAGGGTTAATCAGAGTTAGGACAGACGAGAATAGGCCCTTGGAAAATCAAATATAAAGAAAACTACTAGAAAAATCAGAAATTCTGCTGTGTTGTGGAATCGGTGCATAAAATAGTGGTTCTACGATAAACTCGGTGCATGGAATAGTGCATAGTGCATGGCTCGGATGACGTCGCTACTGACTAAACAACTAGGGTTAACGTTGTACTGACGTGGCTTGCTGACATGGCACTGGGATGGCTCGGTTGGTTGATATGGCACCCACGTGGACTGACACATGGTGGCCACGTAGGATTAGGTCTTGCATGGCTGCTAAGATGGCATCTAACTCAGCTAGGGTTGATGTGGCGATCACACGGTCCGAAAACTATCGGATGGTCCGGATGGGTGAGAACGTTTGGACCAGGCCAAAGGGGTAACACGATCGAACGACTGAGGAGTGAGGATGATCGGACTATCCAAATAATGAGGACAATCAGACAACCGTCGACGATCGAACTGGGCAGAGAGGTGATGACGTGTGGCATACGGTGATTGGTGGATGAGCATGGTGACGCTTAGATAGTCCAAAGGGTGATGACAATCAGATAGTTCAAATACAATCGAACAATCCAGAGGGTTGAGGACATTCGAATGGTCTGAACGGTGATGATGCGTCGTGCTAGGGGATTGGCTACTGAAGGGAAGGGGTGTGGTGGCTTGCGGAGCTGATTCGACCGGCAAAGCTGGGCTGAGCGGGCAGACGGTGAGGCAACAGCTGACCGAAGGTTGGACGGCGGTGAGGCCAGACGCAGCAAAAGTAGTAGCAGAAGATGCTCACCGTCGGCAAAGAATGGTGGCAGAGACGACGAGTAGAGTGGTGTAGAATGAAGATGAAGATGGCGGCGATGACCGAACACGGGCAACGACGGCGAATGGGCGGCTAAGCGAGCGGCTCAGGGATGCGAAGAACGAGGGCACGGCGGCTATTTAAGAACGAACACCGAGAGAGCGGCTTAGGCACGACATGGAGTTTGAAGCGAAGATGGCCAGTGGAGTCCCACTCGAAGATGATGAATAGTAGCCAACGGTGTTGATGGGTGATACGTGACCATGGCAAGGATCGAACGATTATAGTAGAAAACACAGATGAACAGTGCGGAAGCTCTCAGATGGTTGACACATAACGCTGAAAAGATCATACGGATAAGCAAGTTGACCAATCGGATGGTCCGAATGGCACGGGAGAATGCCCGGACTGGTCCGAACGGCACAGGAGATTTTTGAGGATTTTTCAATTTCAGAAATTGAAAGAAATTAATCTGACCTCTAGAAAATAGCATATAAACCCAAAAAAATTCATAGAAAATTCCTTAAACAACGAGGAACATAAATAAAATATTTTTTGTAAATGTTAATTTTTATATTAGTCATATTAAATCTTTTTAATTATTTAAAATTCAATTTAAGCTTGTATTAAATCTAGAAAAATCCGAATGGTAAATTTTATTTTAAAAGTTTCAAATAAACTCTAAAAATTAGGATGTTACAAATTTCATATATCGTTAGTCAGGTGTAATTTGATATTCCAAAGTGATGTCAACAACCCAGTATGGCTAAGCAAGACTAACCTAAAGGAAAACGCGTAGGCTACAGAAGCAGAAAATAAAACTTTTCTACCGCGCACCCAAGAACATCATGCTAAGGAAGGATCATGGATCGTTACCACTTAGACGCCTTGCAAATGCAATGAAGAAGAATTGGAAACCGATCCAATCACGCGCGTCGAGGTAGTAGTGGAAGTAGGCGATCGTCCCGACGGATCGTCTCCTCCACGCACGCCGATCAACACTGCAACGAGCAGCGCCTCCACCGGTATCCACACGTCCGGGGCTGGAACGCCGATCGCGAGTGTACTAGCACTCGTGTGCAGCTAGGGTTTGGCTCGGGAGGTTGCGGCTAGGGTTTTGCTAGATGTTAATAGGGACGAATCCCCTCAGCCCCTCGCCTCCATATATATAGACCTCCTCACGTGGGCCTTGCGGACCAAGGCCCATTAGTAGTCTATTCGGATCTTTATCCGAATTGAGCCCATATCCGAATCATATTCGAATCAGTGTTCCAACCCGTTAAGTGTGCGACCCTGTAGGTTCACGTATACTTGGTCGTGACCCGGAAACGCCTTTCCGGTCACCCTGTTAATAGCGGCCTCTAGTAAGACATATTAACCCCAAAGTATATGTAAAGATCATATCATTGAACTGTAATGTTCTCTCATGTACGAATCCCTTTGCCTCACGATATAGATTGAGCTCAAGGCGAGACCTGTGTCATCCTCTTAATAGCTCAATCACTTTCTCGATTCCGTGATGGATTATAAACTTGTGATTGACTCCTCAATCATCTTGGCATGGCCATGCACTTTCATAATCCATTACATCGAGGGGCCCAGAGATATCTCTCCCATAAGGAGGGGCAAATTCTATCTTGATCATTCACATCCCACTACATGTTTCATGGCAAACTCGAAGACTACTTTTATGACTACCCAGTTACGGAGTAGTGTTTAGTAGTCTCAAAATAAGCTACTACTTATGTTGGGAACCATGATGATCTCAAGTCTAAGGATTCTACATAAACACTACTCGAGACCAACTGATGACACATGGAATCTCTGCAGTGTCTCATGGCAGGTCTATCCAACATATGTTCACAACACATGTCCATATTATTGATTTGGTATCACCATACCATGATCCATGAGACATGATCATCAATCAATACATATGCTGATCTTTATCTTTGAATCATATTTGTTCCTCATATGATATACGATCAGGGATCGTTTAGAAATAGCAATATTTTAGTATTTAAGAGTCTCATGAATAAGTCACATACTCATTGATCAATAATGATGATGTCTATTCCAAGGAACAAAGTAATGTATCATAAACATAGTATGTGATATATACAACATCTCCATGTTGTCTCTAGGGCATATCACTAACAGTCTCCCACTTGCACTAGAGTCAACCATGTAGGTATCTAATACCCATTGCCCTAGTGTGAGCCTCATGCTTTGGATGGGGAAGCGGCTTTGTCAACGGATCTGCAATGTTCAAATCCGTTTGTACTTTGCATATCTTCACATCGCCTCTCTCCACTATCTCGCGGATGAGATGAAATCGCCGTAAAATGTGCTTGGACTTCTGGTACGATCTAGGCTCCTTGGCTTGTGCAATGGCCCCACTATTGTCACAGTAGAGGTCCATTGGGCTGGAGGCACTAGCCATCACACCAAGCTCAGAAATAAATTTCTTGATCCAAACAGCCTCTTTGGCAGCTTCAGAAGCTGCTATGTACTCGGCCATTTGTAGAATCAAGAACCGTCTGCTTGCTTGGAACTCTTCCACTTACCGCACCGCCATTCGAGCGAACACAAATCCAGTTGCGATCTAAAATCATCTTTGTCAGTTTGGAAGCTAGTATCGGTGTAACCATTTACAACGAGCTCTTCCTCACCTCCATAGACAAGGAACACATCTTTAGTTCTTCTCAAGTACTTCAAGATGTTCTTTACGGCAATCCAATGACTTTCATCTGGATCTGACTGGTATCTACTCGTAGCACTTAAAGCATACGAAACATCTGGACGTGTACAAAGCATGGCATACATAATGGACCCAATAGCCGAAGCATATGGAATCACATTCATTTTATCCCGCTCATCAGGTGTACTAGGACACTGATTCTTGCTAAGATTTATACCATGTGACATAGGTAGAAAACCTTTCTTGGAATCATGCATGTTGAACCTTTTCAACACCTTGTCAATGTACGTATCTTGGCTTAATCCAATTAGCCTTTTTGATCTATCTCTATAGATCTTGATGCCCAGAATATATGCTGCCTCTCCTAAGTCTTTCATAGAGAAACTATTTTTTAATGAAGACTTAACAGATTCGAGCAAAGGAATGTCATTTCCGATCAGTAATATGTCATCCACATATAAGACCAGAAATACGAGTGCGCTCCCACTAGCCTTTTTATAAACACAAGGCTCTTCTTCGTTCTTGATGAAACCAAACCCTTTGATTACTTCATCAAAACGAATGTTCCAACTCCGAGATGCCTGCTTTAATCCATAAATGGATCTTTGGAGCTTGCATATCTTTCCAACTGATTGCGGATCGACAAAACCCGTGGGCTGTGTCATGTACACATCCTCACTCAGATTTCCATTAAGGAAAGTTGTTTTGACATCCATTTGCCATATTTCGTAGTCGAAATATGCAGCAATCGCTAGAATGATCCGAATAGACTTTAGCATTGCGACGGGCGAAAAAGTTTCATCATAATCAATACCTTGAATTTGTTTGAAACATTTGGCCACCAATCGCGCTTTATAGATGTGAACATTTCCATCTATGTCTATCTTTTTCTTAAAAACCCATTTGCATTCAATGGTTTTAACACCATCAGTGGATCAACCAAGTTCCAAACTTGATTCTCGTGCATGGATTCAATTTCGATCTCATGGCTTCAAGCCATTTCTCGAGTCCGGTCCCACCATCGCTTCTTCATAGGTCTTAGGCTCATCGTTGTCTAACAACAATATGTCCCGTTGTTGAGTAGTCAAGAACATGTACCTCTCAGGTACACGACGTGACCTTCGACCTACGTGGTGCTGGTGTGTCCACAACAGTTCTTCAACAGTTTGTTCATCTGTTGTGGTTACGTAGGAGCTGAAACGTTATCGATGTTTCTTGAATTTCTTCAAGTTGCACTGTGCTCCCACTATCTCTTCTTGAGAGAAACTTTTTCTCTAAGAAGACACCATGCCGGGCGACAAACACTTTGCCTTCTCCTTGATTATAAAAGTAATATCCTTTTTTTTCCTTAGGATACTCGATAAAGAAGCATTTATCAGATTTAGGAGTGAGCTTATCAGATTGTAAACGTTTTACATAAGCCTCACATCCCCAAATCTTAAGAAAAGACAAGCTAGGACGTTGTCCTGTCCACATCTCATATCGTGTCTTTTCTACTGATTTTGATGGAACCCTGTTTAGTGTGAACGCGGCTGTTTCAAGAGCGTACCCCCAAAAAGACAACGGAAGATCACTTTGGCTCATCATGGAGCGCACCATATCTAATAAGGTGCGATTTCTCCGTTCAGATACCCCATTCCATTGAGGTGTTCCTGGCGGAGTCAATTGTGGAACAATTCCACAATCCTTTAGATGATTGCCAAACTCATAGCTCAAATACTCGCCTCCACGATCAGATCGTAGGAACTTGATTGTCTTGCCTAAATGATTTTGAACTTCATTTTGGAATTCTTTGAACTTTTCAAAGGATTCGGACTTATGCTTCATCAGGTAGATATACCCATATCTACTAAAGTCATCCATAAAAGTTAATGAAGTACTGAAAACCACTCTGGGTTGTTAAGCTCATTGGTCCACATACATCAGTATGTACGAGTGCCAATAAGTCATTTGCCCGTTCACCATGACCGGTGAAAGGTGCCTTTGTCATCTTGCCAAGTAAACAAGATTCGCATGTCTCTAATGATTCAAAATCAAATGAGTGCAGAATACCATCTCTATGGAGCTTCTGCATGCGTTTCTCATTTATGTGACCTAAGCGACAGTGCTAAATAAACGTGGGATTCAAATCATTCGGACGTTGCCTCTTTGCATTAATGTTATAGACCGGTGACCCTTCAAGAGTAAGAACGTATAACCCATTCACCAATGGAGTATGACAATAGAACATATCTTTGAAATAAGGAGAACAACCATTGTCCATAGATTTAAAGTCATAACCTTCTGCTTGCAAACATGAAGCAGAAATAATGTTCTTTGAAAGAGATGGAACACAATAACAATTATTCAATTCCAAAACTAATCCTGAAGGTAAAGACAATGGCATGGTGCCAACAGCTACCGCAGTAACTTTTGCTCCATTGCCAATGCGAAGATCCACTTCGCTCCTCCTCAAACTTCTACTTCTTATTAGCCCCTACAACGATTTGCAAATGTGAGCAACCGATCCGGTATCAAATACCCAAGAATTAGTGGAAGAAGTAGCAAGATTGATTTCTATAACATTTATACCTGGAGTGGAAGTCATACTTCCCTTCTTCTTCTCAAGATCCTCCAAGTACTTTGGGCAGTTCCTTTTCCAATGTCCTGATTGCTTACAGTAGAAACAATCTGCATCAGGATGAGCAGCGCCCTTCTTGTCTTTCTTGGCCTTAGAACTGCTCGCGATCGCATCGGGAGCTAACTTTCTTTTGACCGCGCTTTTCTTGACATAGGGCTTGCCCTTGCCTTTGTGCATCATCATCACATGATTGCTGCTTTTCTTAATGCTTTCCTCGGCAGATTTTAGCATCCCATGCAACTCAGCCAAGGTCTTGTCTAGGTTGTTCATGTGAAAGTTCATTATGAATGGCTCAAAGCTCGGGGGGAGCGACTGGAGAATCACATCAGTAGCCAACTCTTGGCTAAGAGGAAAACCAAGCTTTTCCAGACTCTCAATGTAGCCAATCATCTTAATCACATGAGGGTGGACGGATTCCTACGCAAGCTCGCACGCAAATAAGGACTTTGAAGTATTGAACCTCTCAGCTCTTGCTTGGTTCTCAAACATACCACGTAACCCCACAATGATATTGTAGGTATCTGTGTTCTCATATTGCTTTTGAAGCTCAGAGGACATTGTGCCAAGCATGAGACAGCTCACATCAAGGCAATCATTTGTTTGCTTCTCATAAGCTCTCCGTGCAGCCACAGTAGCATTATCAGGCAAGTCTTCGGGGTAAGGAGACTTAAGGACATACTCCTTGCGCTCTTGCTTGAGAACAATTCTCAAGTTGCGATACCAATCCAAAAAGTTTGTTCCATTGAGTTTTTCTTTCTCAAGAACAGATCGCAAATTAAAAGTACTGGATGCGGCGTTAGCTGACATGATCTACAACACAAGAATATGCAAAGTTTAGCACTATGTTTATGTTCATCTTTTATTAAACTATTTAGCAAAAGACTCCCACTATGAGTTTTGCAACAAAAAACTCCCTCTAAGTTACATAGTGGGTAAAGATCCTCATTTCACTAATTCATAGTGAGCTTTGGCATCACGGCTAGAAAACTAGTGACATAGTTAAGCAACACCTTGCTAATCACATCCCTATGTGACTCTACTTTGGGTGACATCAGTATGCCTCGGTCCCAATCTATGCCCCAAGGTCCAAAACTATTTTGATAACCTTGTTAAGTAAACGAAATGCTTCCGCATGTAGATGTCCGACATCTACCCCAAATGATGATGATAACCGATAGCACTCTACTTTGGTAGACCTACCATGCGGTGATCATTATCTTTTGGTGTAGCATATGGAAGGGCATTAACACCTAATTTTAAGAGGGATTCTATCCTACCAAAGCAACATATCATATATATCATTGCATAAGAATAAGATAGATAACATCATAGATAAACACATTTAACTGTGAAGTAGTATGGCCCAAAAATGGTGATATCCATCTCTAAGTAGGTGTAGATGATCTCCATCCTCCACATCACTCCTTTAGGCCACCATGCTTAAAAACTTGTAACCTCAAAACTAGGCTACTACCTATAATAGCTAGAAATTAAAGATTACAAAGATAGATTCAAGCATTAAGGTCGACACGTAGGTCGTTAAATACAATATATACAGCTAACAATAGCTGAAATAATCATGACATACAGGCCATGAACGAATGTTACATGCATCACATACATCTCATACATTCAAATAAGGTATAGGGCCATACTATTCACATCATTCCCTGCAAAAACAAGTTAAACGTAGAATCGCATTCTACCTAACGATGTGAACCCAAGACACTATACAAGGGGGGATACACACGGCGGTCCCGCTAGCCGGTCAGCGGGCGGGGGGTCGAGGGGCGGCCGGTCAGCTTGTATTAAATCTAGAAAAATCCGACTGGTAAATTTTATTTTAAAAGTTTCAAACAAACTCTAAAAATTAGGATGTTACAAATTCCATATATCGTTAGTCAGGTGTAATTTGATATTCCAAAGTGATGTCAACAACCCAGTATGGCTAAGCAAGACTAACCTAAAGGAAAATGCGTAGGCTACAGAAGCAGAAAACAAAATTTTTCTACCGCGCACCCAAGAACATCATGCTAAGTAAGGATCATGGATCGTTACCACTTAGACGCGCAGCGCAGCGGAAGAAGAATTGGAAACCGATCCAATCACGCGCGTCGAGGTAGTAATGGAAGTAGCCGATCGTCCCGAACAGATCGTCTCCTTCACGCACGCCGATCAACACTGCAACGAGCAGCGCCTCCACCGGTATCCACACGTCCGGAGCTGGAACGCCGATCGCGAGTGTACTAGCACTCGTGAGCAGCTAGGGTTTGGCTCGGGAGGTGGCGGCTAGGGTTTTGCTAGATGTTAATAGGGACGAATCCCCTCAGCCCCTCGCCTCCATATATATAGACCTCCTCGCGTGGGCCTTGCGGACCAAGGCCCATTAGCAGTCTATTCGGATCTTTATCCGAATTGAGCCCATATCCGAATCATATTCGAATCAGTGTTCCAACCCGTTAAGCGTGCGACCCTGTAGGTTCACGTATACTTGGTCGTGACCCGGAAACGCCTTTCCGGTCACCACATTAATAGCGCCTCTAGTAAGACTTATTAACCCCAAAGTATATGTAAAGATCATATCACTGAACTGTAATGTTCTCTCATGTACGAATCCCTTTGCCTCACGATATAGATTGAGCTCAAGGCGAGACCTGTGTCATCCTCTTAATAGCTCAATCACTCTCTCGATTCCGTGATGGATTATAAACTTGTGATTGACTCCTCAATCACCTTGGTATGGCCATGCACTTTCATAATCCATTACATCGAGGGGCTAGAGATATCTCTCCCATAAGGAGAGGCAAATTCTATCTTGATCATTTACATCCCACTACATGTTTCATGGCAAACCCGAAGACTACTTTTATGACTACCCAGTTACGGAGTAGTGTTTAGTAGTCTCAAAATAAGCTACTACTCATGTTGGGAACCATGATGATCTCACGTCTAAGGATTCTACATAAACACTACTCGAGACCAACTGATGACACATGGAATCTCTGCAGTGTCTCATGGCAGGTCTATCCAACATATGTTCACTAACACATGTCCATATTATTGATTTGGTATCACCATACCATGATCCATGAGACATGATCATCAATCAATACATATGCTGATCTTTATCTTTGAATCATATTTGTTCCTCATATGATATACGATCAGGGATTATTTAGAAATAGCAACATTTTAGTATTTAAGAGTCTCATGAATAAGTCACATACTCATTGATCAATAATGATGATGTCTATTCCAAGGAACAAAGTAATGTATCATAAATATAGTATGTGATATATACAACATCTCCATGTTGCCTCTAGGGCATATCACTAACATAACCAACCCACATTGGTGTTACAATAATGTCCAACAAATATAAATCTTCCTAGGGTGGCAATGGATCATGGCGTACAAATAAATAAGGTGGATAAACAACAAATAGGGTTCATTACTAATCCTAAGTAAGTAATTGTGGTATCAACATAGCACTGCACAATAATTTAAAATTAAAAATTATTTTGTAAAATTGGGCACAACATGATCAAGGAGCACAACTTGCCTTCAAAAAGGTCTTTCTTCCCCTTCTTCTCTGAAAGCTATCAATGTGTCGATGCCTACACAGAACAAGAGAGAAAACACAAATGAACACTAAAAAAGAACACATGAAAAATCCAAAAATTATTTAAAAATTACTAGAATGTAGGGCTTGATTTTAGATAAATTTAGAGACAACAATAAGCTCAAATGGAGTTCGTGTGAGGGAGAACGGGCTCTCAAAATTTTGATCAGGAAAGAAACTAGGAAAAGAAAAGGGTGAGAGAGAACATAGACTGACACGTGGGACCAAAAAATAGTTTGGAATCTTTTTTCTAGTATTTTCTAAAAATTACTAGAGACTAAAAAGTGGGGCCATTGGTCTATACACTGAGTCCACAGCTAGGGTTCACACTGAGTTGGGTCTATGAATCAGTGACTGACAAACAGGGTCTACATGACATAGCCTTGGTCCATGTCGAACTCAGATGATCGAATTGATCTTGGGTTAGGGGTTGCATGGATATTGATGTGGATAATGCGCAAGTGGGTCGTGATGATGTGGCTACCGACATAGTGTTGACATGGACGATAGCATCGACGGTGGAGCTAGGGAACCAAGGGTTCTGGCGGACGGTGGTGCTACTATGGCGAACCATGGTGACATCCAACTGAGACAAATCCAGCAACACGAAGTAGCAGGTTTGGGAGAGGGAACGATGGTGAACGTGTGACATCCCAAAATTTTTATTAATTTATTTGGATTTAATTGGCATTTTCTGGAATTTCTTTTCACTTTTATTATTTTAGCCTAGCGTAAGATATATGGAAAATTGTATTTAATCGTGGTCAAATCAAGTTGTTTTTTTAGCTTCTTGTGAATTCTAGAATTTTTGAGAATTTTCTAGGATTGATTTGGAATTTTCTGCTATTTTCTAGGCTTTTCATGAATTTCCTTGGTATTTTGAAATTAAATTGGCATTTAAAATCCCCAAAATTATCCCAGGCCGACATGTGTCCGGATCCTCCCCTTCTGTGCCATGTGGCGCTATCCCTTCCATCCTCACGTGCCTCCCATTTGTCTCCTTTGCTGGGCCCACATGTCGGCACCACTCCCCCTCTCACTACCAGTAGGCCCCCTTCTTCCTCATCCCGCTCCCTCTCTTCTCCCTCCTATGAGCACCGTTGTTGGCCATTGGCTGTCCCTGCCTTCCCACCGCTCCTTTCGGCCATGTGCGTTGCCCCCTCCCTCTCTTCTTGCACTGTTCGCCTCGCGCCACGTTCCCCTTTTCCTGCGCCAGCCCGCCCCTATGCACTCCACACCGGTCGCCACTCACCAAATCTCCAGCGAGCTTTTAGCTCACCATTGTGCCACCCCCTCCTATAAATACCCCTCCCCGAGCTCCCCTTCCCCTCACTCCACCTCTTCCCGCACTCCATTTCCTCTCCCATTGCCTGAGGCACCCCAACGCCATCTTCTCCCTCCTCCGCACCAGTGAGCTACTCCAGCGAGGAATTTCGGCCGCCTCAGTCACCTTTGCACCCCGCTATCTTCACCTCTGATTTCCCTGTGCTAGCATGACTCTAGTCCACCCTTCGGCCGAGCCCCTCCGCCACCAAAGCTCTAACATCATTGACGGCTGAGTCGCGCCGCCGTCATTCCTCGTCGCCGACCGTCCTCCACTCCACTCCAATAAAATCTTCTTCTGCCATTCCATTCCATGTGCTCCTCTTCCTCGATTGCATCTCTCACCGGCCATCGCCACCCCCGACATCCCCGGCGACCCTCGGCCCCTATGCGCCGCCCCGCACTTGTCGTGCCATGTCAGTGCACGGGCCGACGTGGTAGTACTCGCAGGCACCATGCCAGTGCATAGGCACCACGCAGGCTGCTCAGTCAACACGTGCCACCCACGGTCAGTGGACTTGGTCCACCAAGACTAGGGCCCACACATCAGATGCACATCAAGATGAAAAAAGAAGGGCTAACATTAGCATGACATCATAAACTAAATTTTCTTTAGAAATTTAATTCAGAAAAAATTCCAAAATCTCCTTCTAATGTCATAATTCTCTTTTTTTCTTTAGAAAAATAATTCCATAAATTTCAATTATTCTTTTTCTCAAAAGTTAAACTTCTAGGAGCTCATTCTCCTACATCCTAGTTTCAATTGAACCGATTCAAAATTTTAAATTCATCTAAACTCATGAACTATCCAAATCTATAATATTTTCAAAATTTCTAGAATTTATTTGAATTTTATTTAAATTTAGTGTGTTATTTTCATGTGTAGACTATGACAATTCTGAGGAATTCTTCTATGACGATTCACACCCATTTACGGCACCAGAGAGAACCCATCATAGGTTAATCCACCTTGCCCCCAGTACATCTCCTCCCCGTACAGAGTGATGTCCTTGAACATGGGTTGTCTGAGGCTAACGCGCTCGAACGACCATAGCTATAGTAGCAGCAGACACCTTGCGAGGACTGAGTTCGCCTTGGTCCTGTCACATGTGTCGCACAAGCCGTGGTAGGTTGTGGCAAGTGCAGCCGAACCCCAGCTGATGTGGGGGGCCTCCCTGTCGGTGTTGGCCCTAGCGTAAGCGATGAGGCATGCGTCGATGGTGTTACCGTGGCTGCTGGTGAAGAGCACCCAACCAAATAGCCACAGCAAGTAGGCCTCCAGGTGCCACAATACCTGCTGCTCGTCCATGGCCGGGTCCATCCGCTCCATCTGAGTACAAGCAAAAAATTATTAAGACCGTACTGTGGAAATAAGAGCACAGTGGATTGAACGGGAATTGTCAGACTTGTACCCAGAACTGTGAGAGCCACCGCAACACGGGCCATGGCCCCAGTGAAAGGACTCCCTGGAACTTGTCTGTCCAGTGTGGGTCTAGCCTCCAGGCCACTCGGGGTGTGTGCGTGCAGACCATCTCCAAGTCAGTCACCTCCTCCGCGCTCCCAAGAGGTGGGACATGCCACGACGCACGATGCCCCCCATCGACGTGCTCAACTAGGAGGCTGTACGGCCAGTCCAGTCTGTGAAGTTCATGAGACATGCTTGCAAAATGAGTTCAAGTTAGCATTTACGCGAAAAAAACATGGAATGTAAAATAGTAGTAACTATAACATGCGAATAAACAAACAAAACAATAGTAGACTACCAGGACAATACTTACAACAGTACTGAAAAGGGAGAATACCACAACAGTTGTACAAACGGTACATGCAATGTGTGATACAGTTACTACGACACTACGTACATCAAATGTGCAAACTAACCAAGTATAGATTACAGTGTACAATGATTTGTGATCTTGAAGCCACTTTACGTACTCCAACAACTGTTAGGGGAAACCATGTCGGTTTGCCTACTCATCAATAGGTGCCTTGCATCGTCTAGCTGTGTGGCACTCCTAACTACAGTGCCCACAGCGTCTACCCGACGCTCTAGCTTGTGCTTCGACCATATCATTGGTAATACGATGGCTCTGCCGCTAACTCTTTCTACCCTTCAGCATGTCAATATCTGGAATCCAGGAATATCTACGGTGGCAAAGTTTCCCACAACCTAGAACCCCCTAAGCTTGCCACACCATGCCTGCATCACCCTCTCCTTAAAGAAGTACTGAATATGAAGTTCGAAGGATTCATGCCCACAGTCCTGCATGCAGCGAGGACATGAGAGCATAGCTTATGTAACAACTTCGGCTTGTTGCACGAGCAGCTAGGTTCATTTACATGATCTCTAAGACATACCTCATGCGTGACAAGAAAACAAGTCATCCCAAATCTGGCTCGATCCCAGAGGAGCACGTCGAAATGATACTCCCTATTGTCCATCACATACACCATGTGCAATTGGCCCTTCTCTATCTACATGTCCATGTATGCTATAATCTTCAAGCAGTACGATATTTGTGGGTTGACTACATGAAGTGCTGTATTTGCAAGCCTCTCTAAAATAGCCGATTGTACTGTGCAGAATACCTTCCTTGATGGTGACAAGGGGCTGAGAATGAAGGCCTCTGAGAACCTAGTTATACAAGTCAGCAAGGTTAGTCATCATTATACTATACCTCGCGCCATCTGTGTCATGCAGCAGGGACCACTTCTCTAATGGCTCAGCCTCGATCCACTGCAAGAAGCACTTGATGTTCTATGAGCTCCTACTCCTGGACCAGTTGCATCAGAATCAGCCAGTGTTGTGAGGCATTCGGATTGTGCCACCCCAGGCATGGTCGGTTCCTTGTTCCTCTCATTGACGTGGTTCTTGCTATGCTCATCCAACAGTACCCATAACACATCGACTTTTTTGCTTCTGGTTCTGCATAGCCAGCCTATTGAACAACTTCATCAATGGTTGCTTCGGGAACTACATGAAGAAGTTGGCCCCAAGTAGTGAATGCACCATCTGTTCCTCATATCTGGCCAAGAGAAGGCTCCTCGAAGCCTTCCTGTAGTTTTCTTATAGCCTTCACCATCCCAACGTGGCAATTATGGATTACACACACACGAAGATGAACACCAACAACTCCAACCCTAACATGTTGAAGGAACCACAACTAGCTGTCATAATTCTCACTTTCCACAAATGCGATGCCTAGGGGCAAAATTTGATTATTGCCATCAATGCCAACAGGCGTAAGGATCTGACCCTTATATTTGCTAGACAAAAAGGTCCCGTCAACTGACATCACGTGATACATATGCTTGAATGCCTGGATGCATGCACCAAATGCTAAGAAAGCCCTCTGCAACACCGCAAAGCCTGGCAGCCTTGTAGATGACTTATCCTTCACATCAGTGTATGTGCCCAGGTTCCTGCCCTGCAACACTTCAAGCATATGAGGAGGGTTGTCGTACGCTACCTCAAAAGACCCGAACTATTTTTTTCATAGCCTTCTAATCCGCACGACACATCTTCGTGCAGCTAATCTTGTACTTAAATTTCTTCTCGATAGCCACCATGATGTGCGTGGCCTCAATGTTCTTCTTCTCCGCTATCTCTTCACACATCAAATTGGCTGTAAAGGCGGACGTTAGGTTACAATGCCTTAGCAAAAACATTGCTGAGAATACAGAAGTGCGACTCCATCTTTGAGACAATCCAGTGAGTCTCATACTTTGGTCTGCATGCGTGCAACCACAAAGGACAACCAGACTGCTCACACTTCATGGTGTACTACTCCTGGCTAGATTTCATGACCCAAAAAGTCCACTGCATGCTCAGGGCCTACAACTTGATGGAATCCTGTAATGATGCCTTGTCAGCAAATATTGAGTGCAACTGAACTTCTGTGCTATAATACTCCTACGATGATTCGTGCTTTTCATGCACAACAACACTCTCAGCATCAAATCTGTTCCATTCCTACGGGATGAGAGGTTCATCCTCATCAGAACTGTCCCCGTTGTCCTCTGTACAGCTTCCTCTTCAGCCCAGGCCATCCAGTCATCATTCTCCATTTGATGCACTATGTACTTCATATGTTCCCCTTCATCAGTCTGTCATATAGGCTCACCATGCCGTGACCCTTCTTCCTCTCCTCCATGTATTGCATCGGCCTTGTCACGAGCAACTTCCTTCGCAACCTCTGTGACACCAGCTTAATTTGAATTTTTTAGAAATTAAAAAAGATTTAATGTGATTAACATAAATATTAACATAAGCTAAAAATATTTTATTTGGATTCCTTATGTCTCAAGGATTTTTTTTTAGAATTTTTGGTGAATTTTTTGGATTTATTTGCTAATTTCTAGAGCTCCTTTTTAATTGTCTGAATTTCTGAAAAAGAAAATCAAAGAAAATCGGGTGAACAATACCAGCCCGTCCTAGTACTGTTCACCGGCCCAATTCGCCGTCGTCGCCCGATCCCCTCCTTGGCCACGCATCGGGCATCCGTGCACCCGCGCCCCCACTCCACCTGCAACCGCCCGATCCTCCCTCCTGCCATGCATTAGCCATCCCATGGGCCGAGCACTATTCATCTGTGCGTTTCCCTGCAGCCATCCGATCCTTGGCCGTCTTGGATCCGAACCATAGCCTCGCGCCATCTCCGCATCAGTGAACCTCGGTTCACGTGCCTATTTAAAACGCCGCTGCCTCACCGCCTCCCCTCACCTCACGCCGCCGTCCCCGCCACCGTCGCTGTGCTCTGCCGCCATCCCATGTCGCCGTTGCATCCGTCTTCGCCATGCGCCGCTGCCCCTCGCCGCTGTTCCTCGCTGCCCAAGCCACCGTCACACATCACCTACCCCTCGCCGGTAAGCCCGGCCGATGGAACCCTCCGCCGTCCTCGCGCCTCACCAGAGCCAACCCCGCCACTACACCGATCGCGTGGTGCCACGTGTCGGTGCCACGTCAGCGCAACGTCAGCATAGACCAAACCTAGGTGCCATGTCAGCATGCCACATCAGCAGCCACATGTCAGTGCCACATCAGCCCTAGCCTGCCACGTGTTAGTCCCACGTCTGCCCTAGTGCCACGTGTTAGTGCCACGTCAGCCACCCTGTGCCACGTCTGCCACCCCTGTGCCACATGTCGCTGCCACGTTAGCCACGCCCGTCGCATCGGCGCGACCCCAGGTGCACTGTTCCATAGATCGAGTACACCGTGAACCCAACTTTCCGTGCACCGAGTCCACAGCACAGTGCAATTTCTAAATTTCCAGTATTTTCAATAGAATTAATTTTCCGAGAGCCCGTTCTTCTCCGTCCTAGCTCCGATTGACCCCGTTTTTTTCGAAATTCATCTAAAATCGAGCTCTATCTGTTGGTTCTAGTTTCAAGGCTTTTGGAGTTCATTTAAATTTTATTTGATTTGTTTTTGTTGTTTTGGCCGCTTTCTCTCTCGTTAGATTCCGATTTCAGAGGAGCAGGAGCGACGCCAGAAGACCCCGAGTACCTCGCTGAGCCAAACCAAGGAAAGTTGTATCCTTTGATCATATTGAACCCAGTTTGTAATCTATTATTTAATTATTTTATTTTAAATTATCTTGCATCGTTATTTAATTACAAACCTTGTACTTGGTAGTTATCAACCCAAGTTGAATTACCCCTCCTTGATAACTTGAATGACATGATACCATTGTCACCTTAGATTGGAAAAATTACTAGTGATACTATACTAGATGTCACATGGGAGATATAAGTAGTATGCTTAGCCGTGGGATAACATACCAATAAAGGGGGTATTCACTTCGTGGGATGTGGATTCACTTCGTGGATGTGGAAGTCTCGCCCGAGTAACATTAAGGACTTAACTTTATGCACCATTGATCTGAGCTTTTTCATGCAAACCACATGTCTAGTATGAGATAGATCTGGTTGATTAGTTAAGAATATTTCAATTTCAATCTCGCCATTGTGATAACCATGGTTGCTGATTTCCATGAGATGCAAGGGGGTGTGATGCGAAACCCTAACGGGCGGGATTGACTTAAGGTTGAATATTGTAAAGGCCTTATTGTGATTTCCTTAGTACGAAGTTAATCACATCGTGTGGGTACAGTTGTGCAATCTCTGCAGAGTGTAAAACTATTCGAATAGCCGTGTCCTGGGTTATAGACAATGCTCAGTGATTTCACACGAAGGGTAATGATTTCATTGAAACTTGTGGTTGGAAAGTAAACGGGTAGTTCACTGTTGGTTAGCTCGTGGATGGGATGTTCACAAGTTGTTAAATTTCAATTCCGTTGACTATTTATTTATTATTATTTTTTCATTAAAGTTCGCTTTCAATCTATTTACCATATTTATCTTAAAATATCATTTTGTGCAAATTAACCTTTCAACCCTTCATTGGTAAGCCTTACATATTATATTGCATTCATTTGTTACAAACGACTTGCTAAGTACCAATGTACTCACGGCTTTACGCCCAATATTGCTCAGTTGAGGAGAAGGAGTATTACTAGCAGCAGGTACCAGAGGAGAATACTTCAGTGACTTCGCGGATTAGGACTTCGCTCCCCAGTCGATTGCCTGTGGGCATGTCGAATGGCTACTACGCTTGTTTTTGGTTTTTCGCTGCTAGTTTTTAAGCCTTTCTAGCTAGTGAGATTGTAAGCTTGGCCATAAGGTCGTACCTGTGATAATTATTAATATTTGAGTTTTTTCTTTATTTTAGCGTGTGTATAGTTGATATTGCATCTATGTTTGACTGTGTGCACTAGCGTGATCCTGGACTAGTGCGGTATACACAGAGAGTCCGAATTTGCATATTCGGGTCTCGACAATATACCAAAGTGGCTTGCACAAAACTACTTTAAGTTAGCACCATTCGGATCTTCACGAATGATGCTGACATCATAATGCACTTTTAATGTAGTGGGTATTGGCATTATTGATGTCTGTCTGTAAATATTTTTAATGTTACAATTAGTCAAATCGCATCGCACAGTATGGAACTACTGCTATATTGTAATTTATATTTCTACAACTGTTCGCTTATTATGAACTACTACACTACCTTCATAGCATAATCCTTCCTCATTCACACCGACATCACTCCCTTTCCTCCACCCGAATACGCATCAACTCCCTATCTACTCTCACACACACCGACACCGATCTTCTCTCGATGCATGACCTTTCTCTTACTGTAAATTATTCCCAATGGGTTTTCACAATTTACATGACTTATTAATTTAAAAGCCAAAATACGAGTTGTAATGGTACACATGAATTTTCAATGTACTAACGATATTAAATTCATTCATAATTAATCATAGATGTTATCTAATAATGTTTTGCACAAAGCAAACTATTTGCTGCATATATAAATATTTACTAAATTTTTCTGTGTATAATATTGACTAAATTTTCTACAACTATAATTTTTTTATGAATGCTAATTTTCTACAACTATAATTTTCTACGGATCCTAATTTTGTACAATTATATTGACTAAATTTTCTACCACTATAATATTTATTAAATTTTCTACAACTATAATTTTGCATAGATGCTAATTTTCTATAACTATATTGACTAAATTTTCTACAACTATTTACTTCATACCAAAGTTATACTACTCCTTTTTACAAAATAATTTTCTATGGATCCTAATTTTACAATAAACAAACTATTTACTTCTTACAAAAATATTAACTAAAACATAAAAATATACCTTGCAGAAGTAGCAAAATATCTCCTTCTCCCTCTCTCTCTCTCCCTCTCCTCTCCTTTTCTCTCCTCTATTTTCCTTCGCTCTCCTTTCTCTCCTCTTTCCCCTTCTCTTATATTTGCTTTCGGTCGGTGCAATGAACAAATGGGGGGCTCGCCTGGGCAGGCGGTCTTATATCCCATGCAGTTGCCTAACGGTTGGGTGACAGCACCCTGTCGCCCAACGGTTCACTGGTTGTATGTGTGTTGCGTGGCCATTGGGTGATAGGATCCAGTCGCCTAATCGTTAGGCGACTGGAAGTCATTCCTATAAAAAAATTCTACAAGTATATTTCTATAATTTAGAATAAAAATAGATTATTTTTAAAAAAAATTCCTGGGCCGGCTTGTGACTGTTGTGCTTCTTGGTACATATCCGCTCAGATAATACCATATTTACCGAATACCAAAGCAATTCGGTTGAGTAACATCCATCCCAATTTGCTACCGATATCCGGATACCATACCGAATACGGCTGAATGCCTAACTGGCTTACCAAATTCAGTACTGGGTAAGTTCAGAAAAAACTTGCCCTTTTTGCACCCCTAAGTAGGGGTGTCGAACAATTCGGATTATTGTTTTATCTAGTATCCATATTTGGATGATAATAAATGTGGTACGTAAAAATGTATTTATAATGTAAAACGAATCCAAATTCAAATAACATCTAGATTTTTTGCTGAATATGGATGTGTATATGGTATGTAAAATATGTGTTAAATCGAATACGAATATGGATAATATTCAGATTTGATAGATATACTAGCAATAGTTAGCCAATACATATCTTTTGTATTTGATCTCCAAATTAGGCCTATTATATATGCATTTCAATTATCTCAACGAGTCTGTCATTGTGGTGGTCTCTAATTTTGTATTTCTTTTTTTATTTTGGCACATCCCCTAATAATGTTATTTGTATGCTCTTTTTAGCCAAATTCGATATGTTTATAACCGATTTATTTATAATTTATCTAGAATTAGTTAAGATTAGTGGTAAAATGACACCAATGATCAATGATTACGTAATAAACTAGAGGAAAAGATGTATAAATATTACTATAAAACTGGTGTCAATTTGCTAAACTCTATTGTGCCATAGGATATTCGCATCCGACCAAACTAAGTAAATATTCGTTTTATATTTGTATTTATTATAATATTTGATTTGTATTCATATTTGAGTATATTTAAATTCATACTTGTTTAAAAATGCAAATACGAATATGAAAAACCTACGCGTGGGTGTTGGATAAAGCATCGGCACTTCGAAAGAAAAGCAAATCAACTCCCCATTTGATCTGGGACAGCACGTACGTACTTAAAGGTAGAGCCCACGGGTCAGCCGCACATGTTTCCAGCCCTCTGATACGCGGAAAATCTCCTTTTCGGACGTCAATCTTTGCATGCGATCGCCTGCTCTGTTTTTTTTTATCTCCCACGCGTGCAGCATGTAATTGGTAGTCTCCTGGTTTAGGGGCTGTTTGGTATTGGTACAGCTCCTACTTTCAACTTCCTATTTAAATTTTGTGGAGATCTTTTCTTTTCTGATTTTTCGTAGACAGATGAAACGATTTTGTGTCAATGTGTCTCGACGTCCTAATTTGTGTCACCGTAGAGTTGTGATTTTATGATTCTGAATGGATCACAGTTTGTGTTTATGCCTGAATAAATGACCAGTTTGTGTTCAAAAGATTCTAAATCTCTTTTTTTCTTGCTGTTACTTGAATCAAAATGCCACATTTTTTCTCTTCTCTTACAATCGTTATATGTCCCATTTTTCTCAGTTGTGCAGTGAAGAGGATGGGGGCTCCACTTTTGGACAGAAGGATGGCTTATTGTGTCATCATCTCTAATACATTTATTTATTGAACTACCTCAAGCAATCATATGTCTTTGCCCCAAGCAGGCACCATTTGGATCCCCATGACGACTGGCATCTGATCAGCATTTGATAAGCTGGACTGAGCAAGGATTTCATTACCAGTACCGGGACAGAAAGTTTATCTATCATGTAGTAGAAATGCAGCATCTGTAACAGCGTGTATAATAGCAAGATTTGGAAGCTTGTTAATCATGTACTTAAGCCATATTGCTACTAATGTATGTGGATTTGATCATATTGGTTTATTGGGACATATTGTAATTTGCAGTCTCTGAGACCTGCTATGGTGCTATTTCATCAAAATGTTGAGACCATGTACTTAAAAATTTAATGGTATTGTTTTAGAAAACTGTTCGGTTCTGATAGTGGGTGTTCAATAGCTCCGAAGATGATATTTCTATGGTTTTTGTTTGGAACGAATGTTGCTGGTGTGTGCACTTCCGATGCATTTGATCAGAACCAGTTAGGAGCTATGCACAATACCAATGTGCTTTTGTTGTAAAATTAGCAGTTTTAGCAAATATTCACATAAAATTCCAGCTACAACAATCATAATTAAAGCATATTTTCAGGAGCATATAAAAGACAGAATTGACATATAAACATGTAGTTTCTTCATGTCAATTAACCAGGGTAATGTGCTTAAACAATAGGACTCTAAAACATGCAAAATCAGCATAATGCTCATATTTAAATGTTTATTTATTTGCCCTCTGATGTCGAGTTGCACAAGATGAAATCTTGGCCCTCATGACACTTGCGTCAAAATTTTCTTAATCACAAATTGAATATGACAACCAATAGAGGTAACTTAGGCCTTGAGCTAAAACTGAAACTTTGCTTATATTCACTTCATGCAAATCATTAATTTAAAGTCTACTAATAACAAGCAATTGTAACAATTGATAAGAGGATATTACAATGACCAAATATCAATACAATGAATTGAAGATAGTAGCTAAATGAATCACAGTGAATCCCAGTGAACCAGATGAAGCAACCGAATAAAACACAGTGAATCATAGAGGACATCTATTAAGGACTGAATGAATTGTGCGTACAGAACAATCATGAATTGCATGACTCAATAATAAAACAGCAAGTAATCTTTTAGCTCAAGACTAGATTATACTCAATTGTCGTATTGAACCTCAATTTGACATCAACACATCATGGAGCACTAATCCTAGCCCACAACAGAACTAAACCAAGTCTCCTAGTACTAGTCAAACTAACAGAATCGACTAGCACAACACACTTTGGTAAAGTAATATGCAAAATGGAAACTAGTAATACTCATGATGCAGATGGCACTCAAAGCCACCAAAAAGCAAACCGGCAAGGCACGCCGAAAGGCGTTGACTCAAAAAAACCAATCGCCCACTGTGCCACGAAGTATGGATAAGGTTGTCGGAGATACAATCCTAATTTGCAATCTGGGACACACCAAATTACAAAATTGAGACACAGGAACAGCCGCACAACAACCAATCGAAGTGCACTGGCCAAAAGCACCCGAGAACACCAAGCACCAAAGTCAAGTTCTTCTCTTCCAAATTGATCCTGAGCTAGCCAGATCCAATCCTCACAAGCACAACCCCCAAATTTCCTCACCGCTACCTCAATAGAGAGATGGCATAAGGAACCAAATGGGGAGTGTTCAAGGAGGAAGGACCGGATCTCACTGCTGTCAACGCCAAGATGGGCATGGCGGCGTAGCAGCCCAAAGACTCAAAACTGAAGTCTAGTCGAAGAAGAAGAAACACACTCAAGGGGAGCTCACTGATGATTTTTCTATGTACCTCAAAAGAGGAGCTGGAGGTGGCCTTAATTGGAGGAGAGCACAAGGTACCCGACGCGGCTGCAGCCAATGGCCGGCATCGAAGTGCACGAGCTATTGGCGCCTCCTGCGTCGTCGCCACTCGCCTAAGAAATCCCCATACCACACGAGCCAGTGAGGAAGCCGTTGAGCCACTTGTGCAAGGAAGATAGGGATGGAGACTTAGTCTCCAGCCTCATCTCTTCCTCTTCTTTCACCGATAGGTGGGATCCACCTCCCCCCTTTTTCTTTTTTACTTCTTCTTTTCTCAAAATGAAAAATTACCAAATAACCCTCAAAATATCCAACAGCTTTATCACGCATTGGATCTAAGACAAAAATACAAATAAAGTGTTACAACAAGGGCTAGCATGATTTACTTGTCTCCAATCCTTCTTATGGTTTTTGAAGCCAACCTACTAGCCAAACATTTTCTAGAGAAAGCTTCTGATTCTTAGAGAAATGGATTCTCAGAAAATCAAAAATAGAAGCCAAAAAAATGAGACTATGGAGCTCTACAAAGCAGGCTCTTAATTAGCGGCTTTGATAATCTTTAGTTACCTAAAATTTCTTATCTCTCAGCCATCTAAAATTACACAATACTAAGCCTAGAATTGCAATACCAAGTGATGTGAAATCTTAGCACAGGTTACTGCAACTTTGTAGTGACTTAACCAAGTGAAGTGAAGGGTTTATGAGAGCATTAGATCTTCATCCAAAAGTTGAGAAAAGTGACTAGAATTTGTCGCTTGATAAATAGACTGACCCTTTAATTAATCAGATTTGATAATTTTCAGGTGCTTGAAATTTTTTTTATCTCTCAGTCACCTAAAATTAAACAATAAACAATACTAAATCTAAACTTACAGTACTAGGTAATATGCAATTTTACCACAGCTTTACAGCATTTTTAGTTCTATTTGTTTTTGTATTTGTAGAGGATTATGAGAGTGGTTAGATCTCCATCTAAGGATTGAGAAAAGTAACTAAAATTTTGCTAAGTTTTTGTGCAATAAATAGATACACCCTTAATTAAGTCCCCTTTAAATTTAGAATCCTGGTTTAATCTCAAAATTATCCGCAGCAATTGCAGGATGTGTTATAGGCAATCTAGCAAATATATCTGGTGGTGGTGCTACGAAGGCACTAAGTTTTGGGTTTTGGTCTCCCATTTTTTCTTAAGTTTTACTTTCTCCTTTTTCAAAGTTTTAAGCAATAGGTTGATGTCGAGACTATCTTCAAGATTTTCTTGGTTTTCTTTACTATGCATAAAATTGTAAATAAGTAAATTACGAAATATTAAGTGCTGAAGAATAAATTGCAAAAATTAAAGAAATAATAATAAATTGCGAAAATATGAAGTAACAGATAATAAATTGTGAAAATAAAAATACTGAAATTAGATTGTAGAAAATTAAGTAATCTAATGTAAATAGAATAAAGCACTAGCGTCCGTAGCAATAGCACCAAAAAAAATGTTTTGATGACCCGTAAGTATACGGGGTCGTTGGTAGCACTTTCCAAAAGAGTACTAGCAACATTAGCGTGGCGCTACGTCATACTAGCTACCATGTGGACTGAAATAAAAGAGATAAAAATTCGTAGGAGGGGATTTTCTGAAAAAGCGAGGACCTAAACGTATTTTTAGAAAAAGCAAAGGGTTTTTTTGCATAAAATTAAGGACCTATGCATAATGTCACGAAAACCGCGAGACGCTATTGAGAAAGAGGAGAGCCTCCATGAAAATACAAAGGACCTGTACATAATTTCGGAGAAATGGAGGGTTTTTTGGGAAGAAAAAACGTATCAGGGACCTCTTCGTAAAAAACCAAGGATCTATATGTAATTTTAGAAAACTAGGAGAGCCTTTTCACAGAGATGCCGACATGGCATCGCTCTCCGCGCGCGTCCCTCGGATCGTAATATATAGAGATTCCAAGATTTATCATGGGTCGAATCATCCAAGTCTAGCCGGTTCATGGATCGGATCATTAATCCAGAGAGTATGCGAGTTGACCTTAATGTAAGTCGGATCATCCGAATCGAGTCGGATCATGGGTCAGATCATTTGTCCAAAGAGTATATTTTCAGGATTGCTTGGGTCGTACCATCCGGCTTACTCAGATCATGATGAGGCTCAGATCATGATGAGGGCATCCATATCTCCCTATCTTCTTCTTCTCTTCCTCCTACACAAGCCAATGATGACAATATTATAATAAACTTACCTTCGGGACCTATTGCTCGAGCTCGTGCTAAAAAAATGCATGATCAGGTGACCTTGTTTCTTAAAGAGTAGGTTATTAATTCTAGTGAGTGTTTTATACTACCTAACGCTTGTACTTGTTCTCAGGTTTGAGAAAGCAGAAGAAGAGCTATCGCAGTTGGTACAGGAGTCGGCGCCACTGAACCTATTGTCCAGTCAAGCACGAGTACAAGAAGGTGGGAGATGGGCTCAGCGTTGTCCTGGGTCCACGCGTTGAGGTCATGTATCAACTGGGGAGCCACGTTATGATTTTTGGTTCTCACCAAAAGGAAAGCACCCCCACTTTGGCATGATTTCGAGTCTCACCAAAAAGGAAAGCAATGACCGTACGTCACATGGAGATGGCGCCATGCATTAAGCCGAATCATCTTGTTCGGTTGTAACAAATTAGGCATGCTTCTATTTTTAGTATTAGTTGGTAAGGAATAGGAAACATATTTGAACCCTGGCAATCAGCCGCTAGCAATGGCCTTGGTCGTTAAAATAGCTAGCTCATTGTAACATCTCAAACTTTTATATGTTTTTTATTTATTTTTCTGGATTTTATTTCAAGCCTTGTGTAAGAAATTTAAATTATCCATTTTATTAAACCCAAAAATCAGCTTACTTTATTTTCCTAAGCCATTCTATATTTATGGTATTTTTCAGAATTTTTAGAAATTAAAAACTCCATTTTCAAAGAAAATTAGTGTTTTTATAAAAACTAAATGCCATTATAGGTTGAAAATATTTTTATTAAGTCTAGAATCGTTCCAAGGAATTTTCTGATTTTTTCTAAAATTTTTGAACTTTATTTGATATTTTCTAAGCATTTTTGAAACTCCTAAGTATTTCTGAAAAGCTTAAAAAGGAATTTAAACCCTTTTTCCCTCGGGCTGACATGTGTCACGTTGGGATTAAATCCCCACCCACCAGAGTTAATCCCAGCAACCCGTAGCCACTTACCCCTTCGCCCATACTTGAACGGCCCTGATCTTCCTCATGCGCCACATGTCACAAACCCGAGCCGCCACTTTTTCTTTTCCCCTCTTCCTCTCTCGCCGACAAGCAGGACCCACCTGTCAAGCCGTCCCCTTCCCCCACCTCCTTCTTCCCCAAACAGCCGCCGTCGCCATTAAAGGCCCTAACCGAAGCTTTAAAGCTTCGGTTTTCTTCCGCCATTCCTCTCGTGCAAATGCACACTTATTTTCCCCACTTCCGCCGCACCCAAGCCCCCATTTTCCCTCTCCGTTACCTTGTCGATTGGCCAATTCATGTGTGAGAGCGTTTCAAAACCAGCGAGCAATTGCTCGGCCATTACCCTACCTCTCCCCTATAAAAAGCCTTCCTCGTTGTCCATGGACCTGGATCCACATTTCCCCTCAACCAGTTGCCCCTTGTTCCACTCGTACCACTGTCGCACCATGCGACTTCTACTTTTCTTCGCCGGTGGAACTCCGACGAGGAATTGCCAGTGCCTCAAACCTCCTCGTGCCACGCCGCCACCTCCTACAGCTTCGCTGGGACTGCACGCACCTTCTCCACCCTTTTCCCAAGCAAGAGCATTAGCAGAGGACCCCCGCCGCTGACAACCTCCCTCCGACCGCCGCCCTTCACCGCCGCCAGCCCTCTCCGACCACCCCCGAAACCCCCAACAGGTACTACCGTACTCCCCTCACGCCCCTCTCGATTTTGCGCACTTCGGCCGGCGTCGCCGCCCACTGGAACACCAGCAACCCTAGGGGACTGTGCGCCACCACCGGCCGACCGAGCCCACATGGCCACCGATGTGGGCACCATGACCACCTCGGTCGTACCACGCCAGCGCCACCCAATGACCCGTCAGCCCACATGCCACCTCAGCCGCTTTCTGATCTGTGGACTCAGTCCACCAATAGCCGAGCCCACATGTCAGCTCAGGCCCAAATATTAAAATTGTAGGGCTGACATCACCCTGACATCATAAGCCCCTTTTTCCATAGAAAAATAATTCAGCCCGCAAAAGAATTATCTGCTGACGTCATAATACCGGATTTCCTTCAGAAGATTAATTTGCAAAAATTACCTACTGATGTCATAATTTAATTTTAGTTCAAAAACAATTCCCAAAAATCAATCTTTTTTTCTTTAGATTTAAACTTCCGGGAGCCCGTATTTCTTCGTTTTAACGTTTTTTTTGAATTTTATGTGAAATTTATTTGATTTTATTTTGATTCTTCGCGTTTAGATTTCGATGATTCGGGAGAGTTTGACATCGACGAATTTCAACAACAGGACTTCGAGCAAGGCAAGTTACACCCTTGATCATATTATTCCTAATATTTTAAATTATTTATGTTGCTTTTACATGTTTATGTATGTGTAATTTTATTCAAATTTAATTTAAAGATGATTTGAATTCTAGTTATACCCATGTTCGATTATTTATAGCCAAATTTGACCTCGTTATCACATGCCTCGTCACCTAGATGAAAACTAGTTGGTACAATAGTATTAACTAGAAAGTTTCTGTTGAATTGCTTAACCATACTTAGAAAAATGTAGGTGGAATAATGTGTTTCAAATGAAATGTTGATTTCTAACAATTTATTATTGACTTCGGTGAGTCAAGAACGACATATGAAATGTTTTAAAATAAAGACATAAAAACTTGTTTTGGACTTAGGCTACTAGTTAGGTGGTGGGGTGCTGGCATGCATCGTGTTTAGTGACACGTTGTTGATTGTCAAGCACGAGAGTTTGTGTTTGAACCTAAGTCAAGTTAAAAACCGGTCTGTGAACTACTTTTACAAAGTCGCATAGTACTATCATAAGTCTGGTATGGGACAAACCTGGCTAAATAATTTGTGATGTTCCTAACATAGTTCCGCTATAAGTTGAATGTGAGCGTGGCATAAACCGCGAGAAGTCTCACATAGCACAAGAAGGGGCTCCAACTTGTGGATTCAAGTTGTGGTGGAACCTTAGTGGCGGTGTAACTATTTTGGCTGCGAAACATTGTAACGGCCTTGTTACGAACTCCGTGTTAATCGCATGGCTCAAGTGAGAGAACATGTTTTGTGGGTAAAGTTGTACACCTCTGCAGAGTAATAAACTAGTTGGTACAAACACGAGAGTTTGTGTTTGAACCTAAGTCAAGTTAAGAACCGGTCTGTGAACTACTTTTACAAAGTCGCATAGTACTATCATAAGTCTGGTATGGGACAGACCTGACTAAATAATTTGTGATGTTCCTAACATAGTTCCGCTATAAGTTGAATGTGAGTGTGGCATAGACCGTGAGAAGTCTCACATAGCACAAGAAGGGGCTCCAACTTGTGGATTCAAGTTGTAGTGGAACCTTAGTGGCGGTGTAACTATTTTGGCTGCGAAACATTGTAACGGCCTTGTTATGAACTCCGTGTTAATCGCATGGCTCAAGTGAGAGAACATATTTTGTGGGTAAAGTTGTACACCTCTGCAGAGTAATAAACTATCCTGGATAGCCGTGTCCACAGTTATGGACATACTGAGTATGGTTTTTCACAGATTAAACTTTGATTTTTATAAAATTTGGTTGTGGACAAATGAGAACTCTTTTGATGATGGTCCGGGTGGGATACCTGCGATTAGGTTAGTGTTGGTTGGAGTCTACACTAACAATATTATTTTATTAAAATGATGTTTTGTTTATTGTATTAAATTCAATTTTCTTACTTATGTTACAGTATTTACTTCAATACTGCTTTCCGCTCAACCAACCCTATTAAACCTTCCTTTGTCATTCCTTATGCATACATCCATTCTGTTAAATCTCCTGGTGTAACTTGTGGAGTACTTTATGTGCTCATCTTGCTTAATTCTGTCGCCAGAGGATGATGTCATTGACTTCGGTGAGGGTTTTGACGAATAGGCCACATTTTATAGTCATTCGTCTGTGGGCAGGCAGGATGGGCTGGTCTTCTACAATTTAATTTTCGCTATTTTTATTTGGTTGGCCATGAGCCCTCTATCTGTAAAACTTGGCCATAAGGTCTATACTTTTGCTTTATAATAAAATGTGGTTGTTATGCATGATATATATCCCTGTTAACCCTGTGTGCACTAGCATTTCCTGGGATAGTGCAAATTACATAGATTGTCCTGGAGTTGTTGTTCCAGGTCCCGACACTCATGGCAATACTAGGCAGACCACCATCATGCATAAAAATTGAACAAAAAGCTGTTGCTTGTTCTTTTGTTCCAGAGTTCATGTGAAGATTTTTTGAGAGAGAATTAGGTAATCCATTGTTCGTTCTACAAGTTAAGGTCAAGTTTGCAATCTTCGCTCATGGTCTAGCGGCGATCATCCTGGTGCATGTCAGCAAATAACCATAGAGTTGCAAGTCTGTGCATTGGCGCGTGATGTACAACTGAGTGTTGTTCGTCGTCAAACACTATTTATCCACAGTTCTACTCGAGAAGATCGGGTCACCCTGTATCATCGTGGTATCAAATTCCAGGCCACTCCATAGAATCTCTTTTTACATGTACTTTAGTAGATTGTTTTTTTGTCCCATGCACCAAAAAAGCCACAAAAAAATCATCTTTCATTGTAGTTTAATTTAGTATTTTTAGTGTACTTTGTTAAGTCTCAATCCACTTGTTCATTGTGTTTAGTTGCTGGTCGTGTTCCGTTCGCGTCACTTTTTATTTTCCTCTTCCACGAATTTTTGTGCTCGTATCTCATCCCTGTTTTGTGCAACTAAACATCAGTTATGTCTAGTGGATTGCACGTTGTTTTTCTTCATGAGCCCATCTGTCCGTTCACGAACCTTTAGTACCTATTGAGACTAGCTTGTTATTGTGCTCGAGGGACGGCTCCTAGGTTTTTTTACTATTCGCGTGTTGCGTACTGTTCACCTATTGTGTATTGTTTATGTTTCGGTACTGCTTACATTCTGGTAGCATATACTTGGCGGTGAGTTCAAAAAAAACCAATTGCTTGGCCGTGACAAAAAAAAAACAACAGCGAAAAAAAACGGTACGAAGGCAAAAGTTTCGGCCATAGTGTTAATTTTTTTATTGGAGCACTTTTATAATTTTTTGTATATGATATTGTTCGTGTATCATAATTTTGAATAATCTTGTGCCCTCGTATACAACTTTTGAGCACTAGCTAGTGTCTTTCCTTGAACTATTGCAATACGAGCGTTTGCTTCCTTACACGATTTTTCTATTTATCGCTCATTCCTTTTATTGCAATAGTCTCTTTATCATTGTGTGTGTTGCTGTTCATTCCCCCACTTAAATCATACGATCAGCAATTAGGCATTGTGAGTCTCTTTTGGATTGCTATGTAGCGTGACATTCTTCAATTCTGAATTTGTTAAGTTGTTTTCCTCACCTAACTCTACCAAAAACATCCATGTCATGTATTGACTGTCGTTCTTGGTATTCGCTCACACAATCTTGGTTGGTCGTTCGTTGCTACAAGTGTAAGTTTTTGCCACTCTTAATTTACTTTAGAACGGTACAACTTGCTTTGTTTCAAAACAATAGTTGAGATATTCACACTTATTTTTCACATGTATTTTCACTTGGTATTTTTGCTACTATAACCATGTCAGGGAGTGAGCAAGACTAGGATCTTGATGGCAACCTTACTGATCCGGTCAACAACCTGCATTACCTTACTGTTGTAGGGGTGGCCCCCACCTAAACCCAGCTAGCCTGTTGAGAATGTTATAAGCCATGTAAATGACGTAGTTTGTCCCTGGAGGGAGGTTCAGTGTAAGGTTATGATGGTAAAGACTCTCCTTACGAGGGAACCATAAATATCATGTCTAGCTCTTGGGAAAGACCCAAGAGGTCATTTTGCTCACCTAACTCTCCACTACCATACCTCTCTCTCTGTTTGGTCTGTAACCACAACAGTTGGTGCCATCCGTGGGGACGACGGAAGCAAGCTTCAAGATTGCAGAAAGGATGGCACCGAAGAAAGCTTTATCATCGGCAGCGAAGAAGAAGGAGGCGGCCGTGGCGAGGCCCCGCGTCAACACCAGGGTTTCGGCATTGGTGGTCGGGGGTGAAAATGACGACGATCATCGCGCGACCATCGACCCGCCACCACCACCGCCATCGACCCCGCCACCACAGACACCACCGACCTCGACACCACCGACGCCACCGACCCCGCCACCACTGACGCGACGGCCGACCCCACCTCGCGCATCACGCGCCGCCCCACCGCCGGTGCGACCGTCAACCCCAATGATACCGGTCGGGTGCTAGGGAGTGGTAGCCCCGACGCCCGCCGAGGCGCAACCACCGTCCCTACACCCGAAGCGGGAGCACCAAGCAGCCCCGCCGGCGACTTGGGCCCTACCGTCGGTGCCGGAGTCCACCGTGCGGACGTGATGAGCAACCCAAGGACACAAGCGGTGGTTGCGACTACCTCGACCGTGCGACCGGACGCGCCCATTGCCCCACCTGCGCCTGCAGTGGAGAACGCCCTGCTGGTGGCCCTCGGCACGCTCCAGCAGGAACTGGCGGATCTCTGGGGAGCCGTGCGGACAATGCAAGAGGCTCAGGGTCAGCCGACCCCACCGGTGGTCGCATTGAAGCCCACGCCCGAGCGCACGGACAGCCCCCGCTATCAGCGGGCCTACAGCAGGCAGCGTGGCCGGAGGATTCTAAATTCCCCAGCTCCATCACGTCGTACAAGGGCGACACGGATCCCCGAGAGTTCGTACGCGTATACGAGACCGCCATCGAGGCGGCGGGCGGAGACGATACCACCAAGGCGAAGGGGCTCCCGCTCGCGTTGCACGGAGTGGCGCTCTCATGGTTCTTCACCATAGAGCCGAACTCTATTTACGCATGGGAGTTAATTCACGACCGCTTCTACAACAACTTCCAGGGGAACTACGTCGAGCGTGTCGACGCGTATCAGCTTTTCACGATCAAGCAAAAACCATCGAAAAGGCTCCGCGAGTACTTCCATCGCTTCGCGAAGGTCCGCTGCTAGGTCAAAGATGTCAATGAGACAACAATCATCAACGCGGCAGTACAGGGCCTCCGCCCAGGGCCGCTAGCCGAGTACAACGCGCGGAAGCCAATCAAGATAGTGGCAAAGCTCTTTGACAAGATGGAGGAGTACGTCCGGGTGGAAGAAGACGCCAGGCGGCGCTAGGACAACGAGGACGACGCCGACCTAGCGGAAGGTGCCGCGAAGAGCGCCGACCCGTTGAAAGCAAGTTCCTCGCGGAGCAAGCGTAGGCAGGAGATGTCAAGGGACGCCTCCCAGTACAAGGACGCGCCGACTGACAAGCCCCAGCGCGGCCGTCAGACATCCCGGTGAACCCGCTACGTCTTCGACGTCAAGGGCGGCTCGGAAGACAATGACCCACCCAACTGCGAGGCCAGGGCTCGACGAGGTCGGGGGCGAGGCCGAGGCCGGGGCCGCGACGGTTGGGCCCGCGCGGAGTATGGCGACCAACACCGCCCACAGTGGTGCGAGGTGCACGACCAAGGCAATCATGACACCCGCTCCTGCACCACCATCGCGGTGCTTCGGCAAAGTGTCGCCAGAGATAGGGATCTCGAGGCGCGTCCGCCTGTCGTGGCGCACGTTCAGCAGCCACTGGATGGTCCCCTAAGGATTCGGGATCACGAGCCGCAGTCTCAGGAGGGTCTCCAGTGAATACAAGCCCAGGTGCCACCGCCCCAGGAGAGCCCCCTGCAGATCCATGCCCTTGAGGGCACCCCGCGTAGGGTCATCAACGTAATCTCCGGAGGCTCCTCCTGGAGTTCGCCTCGAAGCGACAGTGCAAGGCCTACGTGCGAAGGCTACACCACGTGGCGACATATCCGGCTCATGCGCCGCCAGATTGGGTGCAACATGCGATCACCTTCACGCCCACCGACGCCGATGGCGTGGAGTTCCCCCATCAGGACCCCCTAGTCATCGAGGTCGAGATTGCCGGGTGCGACGTCCGGCGTGTCCTGGTCGATGGGGGTAGCTCCGCAAACGTTTTGTTCGCACAGGCCTTCGAACAGATGGCGATCCCTCGAAGTCGCCTAGGCTCTCAAAACTCCGCCGCAGGCTTCGAGGTCAGCCATCGGCGCTGGGCCAAATATGTTTGCGATCTCCTTCACCAGGATGACAACGTGGCGAGCAGGGACGCCACCTTTGACGTCGTGGATATCCAGTACCCCTACAACGCCATTTTGGGGAGACCGACCCTCAATTCCTTTGGGGCGGTACCACACCATGGCTTCCTATGTGTGCAGCTGCCGGGCCCGCGAGGTATCATCACCGCCCTGGCGACAAAGACATGGCCCGGCACTGGAGCATGGAACCCGAGGCTCGCCCCTAGGGGCCCAGTGAGGCCCTCGTGTCGCGCGCGCAGACACGCCCTACGGCAGCCCAGCACCAGAGGCTCCGCATCTCACCGTCACGACAACGGGTCCCATGGTTAGTCCCTGACCTCTTGTACTCGCTCACCCGCGCAAACGGGAATTTAATAAAGTTCACCGTTTACGAAGTTATTCGTGCTCCCCACCACAAACGTGCGGAGGCTTGCCCCTGCATGCACTCCCTGGAGTATAAATAAGACGCGAATGTTTCCCTGCGCACTCTACTAAGTATAAACAAGACGCGGAATCCCGCGCACGCGTCAGTGTTATTACCACGCGTACTCCCTGGAGTATAAACACATGGTTGATGTTCCCATGCACACCGCACGGAGACTCACCTCCGCACGCGCACCGCACGGAGACTCATCGCCGCACACGCAGCGCACGGAGACTCACCTCCGCACACGCAGTAGACGGAGACTCATCGCCGCACACACAGCGCACGGAGACTCACTTCCGCACACGCAGCGCACGGAGACTCACCTCCGCACACGCACCGCACGGAGGTCCGCCTCCGCACGCACTCTACAGAGTATAAATAGGACGTAGCGACGAGGTCCGCCTCCGCACGCACTCTACAGAGTATAAATAAGACGTAGCGACGAGGTCCACCTCCGCACGCACTCTACGGAGTATAAATAAGACGTAGCGTTGAGGTCCGCCTCCGCACGCACTCTACGGAGTATAAATAAGACGTAGCGACGAGGTCCACCTCCGCATGCACTCTACGGAGTATAAATAAGACGTAGCGTCGAGGTCTGCCTCCGCACGCACTCTACGGAGTATAAATAAGACGTAGCGACGAGGTCCGCCTCCGCACGCACTCTACGCAGTATAAATAAGATGTAGCGTCGAGGTCCGCCTCCGCACGCACCCTACGGAGTATAAATAAGACGCAGCGGGGGGACGCCTCCGCGCGCACTCTGCGGAGTATAAATAAGACGCGGATGTTTTTCCTGCGCACTCTACTGAGTCTAAACAAGACGCAAATATTTCGCACGCGCGTTGGCGTACCCTCCGGAGCTTAAGTAAGTCGTGGTTGATAGTCCCACGCATTCTCCAGAGTACAAACAAAGACGCGAATGTTTTTCCTGCGCACTCTACTGAGTCTAAACAAGACGCGGATGTTCCGCACGCGCATTGGCGTACCCTTCGGAGCTTAAGTAAGTCATGGTTGATAGTCCCACGTATTCTCCGGAGTACAAACAAAGACGCGGATGTTTTCCCTACGCACTCTGCTGAGTCTAAACAAGACGCGGATGTCCCGCGCACGCGCTGATATTATCACCACGCGTACTCTTCAGAGTATAAATAAGACGTGGACGGTATTCCCACGCACTCGCCGGAGTCCACATACAACGGCGCACGGACTCCAGAGGCTTCTCACGCTCCCAGCAAACCGCGTGCGCCGTATGGACGGGCGGCCGCGAGTACAGCGGCGAGGCGCACGAGCTCAATGGCCTGCGCCTCTGCAAAAGAGCCGAGAAACCAAACGCGCCCGGCGAAGGCGCCCACACGGGCGCGGTCTCCCAGCGCGGGGAGGTGCCCCAGCAAACGCCCATTGACGTTCGAGCTCAGGACACATCATCGCCCCAATAAGGCGGCACAAGACAGAGAGCGCCCAAGGATCCCAGGGCGTGCCGCCCTGAGCTGGAGGAGTCGGAGCCCGCCCTTGGAGCAACACGGCTCCCTGTAGCACCGCAAGCGCAAGACCTCTCCTCATCTCAAGCGTCCAAACAAACGCCTGCACGGGACAACACGGCCGAATGCAGCCTCTCTAGCGCGACATAGAAGTCTACTCCCAAAGCTAGGAGTGGCCTTGATAAAGTACAAGTGAATTGCCCACCACCCCACACCAGCCGGCGAGGGGACAACACATCGCAGCGTCGCATCCCCCAACATGGGCGGGATGTCCAACCCCGTGATCGCCCAGGCGGCGGCGTTAGCCGCATTCCGGCGCCCTCCAAGCTACTGCGCGAAGCTGGGGCGCACTGGGAACGGCAATTTCAACAAGAGAAGTTCCGGGGATGCAATGTCTGGGAAGCCGAGTGTCGCTTCACTTGGCCGCTCGCCCCTTTTAAAAGAGCCCCGGAAGCACGACCGCGGACATTACACCTCAAGAGTCCCATCGTCGCCTCTGTGGACACGTGGTGCGATCGTTGCCCCACTCATCCACTGTGGCTCCGCCAACTACACGCCACGCGTCCCCATATCCTGGGGGGCCCGAAGCAACGGAAGGGGCACGGGACACCTCCCTCCCAGCCAACAGCGCCATGTGCAGACCACCATTGATCCCGCCTCACCTGTTCCGTCGCTGTCTGGGAATGCGGCGAAACAGTAGCACCCGTGAGGTCCCCCATTGACCGCCAGGGACAGGACCTATGAGGCTAGGTCTGTCCCTCCCCAAGCTTATCTTATCCTGCTCAGCAGTAGGGGACGGAGCGCTCGCGCGTCTACTTAGACTAGGCGCCACCCACCGCCACCACTCGAGGGTAGGGGACTGAGCGCTTGCGCGTCTTTCGACCAGGCGCCAGCCCGCCGCCACCACTCGAGGGTAGGGGACGAGCGCCACGCGCGTCTGCCGACAGGCACCGCCCACCGCCACCACTTCGAGGGTAGGGGACGGAGCGCCGCGCTGCGCACGACTAAGGCGCCAGCTCCGCTACCACCACTTCGGAGGGTAGGGGATGGAGCGCTCGCGCGTCTACTTCGAATAGGCGCCAGCTCCGCCACCACCACTTCGGAGGGTAGGGGACGGAGCGCTCGCATGTCTACCCTGCCTAGGCACCAGATCCGCTCCTACCCCAAGCATCTACCCCAACTAACCAACAAGCTCTGCAAGAAAGGCATAAAGCGGACACGTCCAAAAAACGACAGCGGGGACGAACATTCCGGCTTATCCACCACGCCGCTACACAGTTCTTACAAAACCTGCCAGACTAACACTACTCGTTTGGCTTTGCCTGGACGACCTTCTGCGCCAAAGCTTCACTCGCCGAGGGTTGATTCGCCTGTTGAGCAAGTTCGCTCGCCACCGACGTAAACGGCGCGGGTTACGATCGTAAATCGATGAGCGTGTCCCCATCGGGCAGCTGCTCGAAATAAAGTGGCACGGGGGATCAAAGCAGGGAAGCAATTTTCACTTCATTTACAGCATGGAGTACATCAGGTTAAAACACACACCGGCGTACAATAATCCGGGGTCACACCTGCTTTGAGCCGTCGGCCCCGTCATCGTCGCACCGGGCAACTCCATCCAGCCACGCGCCAAGGTTCCCCTCGCCATACATGTTCCGCCGCAGCTCCACCTTCGCCGCGGCCTCCCCGATGTACTCCCAAATCCGTTCGTGGAAAAATCGAATGGCGGGACGAACGGCGTGCACGACACCAGACATCACCCCGGCCCCAGCAGGCATCGCCAGCTGCGGATCGCCCAATTCGTCAACATGACGGCAACCCCGGTGTCGGAGAAGGGCACACGCCAGGCGTGCAGTCACATAGGAGTAGTGATTGCCACAGGACGTCGTGGCCGCCTGAGCAAGATCGGCCGCTTCCGCAATCCGTTGAAGTGTCCGTGAAAGCTCTTTGGGTCCGAAGGAGCGGGGCGTCACCTCGGCAACAAGATTTTCAAGGGTACCCTCCAGGGCCAGCATAGCCTCCCACGCTGTCGCCGAGGCGGCATCCAGCGCCTCATCCCGCTCTCTCAGAGATGCAGTGAGGCGGTCGTTCTCTTCCTCCAGTACGGCAACCTGCTGGAGCAGCCCGTCACGCTCTACCACCGCTGCCTGCTGAGTTGGTGCCACACGCTCTGTGGCATATGAGACGGCCCCCACGCGTTCTGCTTCCAGGAGCCGCATGCGGTCATCCTTAGCGGAATGCGCCTCCTCCAACGCGCGAAGAGCTCCTTCGACGGCACGCAGCCGGTCCTCTAAGGCCTCCCGTTCCCGGACATGGGCCGCCTGCAGCGCCCAGCTGAGGGCGAAGGTCTATGCAATAAAGAAATCAGTACACCTCCCAATGGCTACATGCTGCTCGGGGTCAGGTACTTACCCGCAGTTTGGAGACCTCTAGCACCCCCTCAAGCATTTTAGGCCTATAAATCTGCAGCGCATCACGGTCTAAGCTCGCGGCCGCATTATCCGCGGCCCCCCGCCACGTGGCCAACACCTCTGCTCGAGGGATGAAGTCCGCTAGACGACGGGCGGCATCCGCGGCAATAGCCTCGGCGGCGCCAGATGCCCCTCCCAAGCAGCCATCCTCGGCCTCCGAGGGCCGCCTGCGTTCGGGGAACCATGTTGCTGCAAGGGAGCGCGACGATCAGCCCTGCGAATACCTAGCAGGTCACATCCAGAAATGTTTACCATCAGCCCCACCCGAATCCGCAAGGACCTCCGCATACCCACCCACCTCGCCAAGCGGGGGAACTTCGGTGTCGGAGCTTAGCTCCACCAACCCCTCGCCCCCGGCAGCTGTAGACCTGATCGGGGCCGTGGGGGCACCGAGACACTCGGTGTCTGAGTCGGAGTCCCATAGGGCTTCGACCTGGCTCGCTACAATGAACCCCCCACGACCGAAGGGGCGATCGTATGCGGGGTCGCTTCGCCTTTAGGGAATAGGAAGGCGGCCCCGCCTCAGAAACCACCGCAGAAGGAGGTCCCATGGTCGCGGGAGCGAACTCCGCGAGCGATGGCTCCGCCCCAACGCCGGCTGGCGGCAAGGCAGCACTCGCCCCCGCCTCCAAGTCCGTATGCTCCACCGAGTCGGAACCCGCGTCCGCTAGTACCCCCTCCCCCGTGGAGTCGCGACGAGGTGGGCTTGGGGCCGGAACAACACGCTCTGGCACCCTAATACTCAAGGCATCGCACATGTGGTTCAGCCGCCCTAGACCTACCTCCGCGGTCACAAACACGCGCAAGCGTTTGCTCCCTGGCTGTGTACGGTCCAAGGAACGCACCCACCGCATGCTCCACGTCCTCCAGGGAAGCACCTGCGAGGGGCACGGGGGCACATTGTAAAAACAACAGCCCCGCCGAATAGCACACGAAAGCACACTCCAGGACAACTTACGCGGACCGGAGGGTCTCGGCAGCGAAGACACGGAAGGGCGGATGTTGTCGCGCCGAAGTTTCCCAGGGGTAACACGCCACTCCGCAGCAAGCGGCGCCACGCCATACATGACTAACTCCTCAGCGAGATCGCGTATATTGAAGCAGGCGGTGATCCTCACAAGCCTCCATGCTACCCACTCATCATCATCATCTATGGGCGAACAGCGACGCGGTCGGCCAACACGCCTCCGTGCGCACCGCCCAGCTGTACACGACAAGACGGGCTATCATATTCGGTGCTATTTGCGCCAGCTCAAGCCCAAAGGCCCGCAGGACGTCCCCGACAAGTCTGGCGGCCGGAATGCGTAACCCAGCCTCGAAGTGGGCGACAAACACGATCGCCTCCGACGCTTCGGGGCGCGGTTCGGTCTCGTCGCCCACGAGCAGTCGTACCTCCCGACGGTCCGACAGCTTCCCTTCACGCAGAAGGCCACGAATCATCTCTTCCGTCACCAGCGTCGAGCCCAGGACGCAGGAACATAGACCCCCTACTCTCTCCGCCGTCGTCCACCATGTGTCCACAGGCGCGGAGCCGCGCCCAACAACTGTGTACCCCACCTCAAGCGACGACGGCCGCCGGAAGACGACGCTGTCATCGGCCGGCTGGCCGTGCGCTCTATCGTGTGCCATCGCCCTCCTCGAGTTCCGTGACGTAGGAGGAAGCAAGGAAGACAGGAGATCGGGAGCATGTGACCGGGAGCTAGAGGACAAGGCGATGAAAGTGCAAGTGGCGTAAGACAAGGGGTATTAAAAACCCCTGTCTCCCACGCCATCGATGAGCATAACTGCTGGGAGGCGAACTTCCCACCTTCCCACGATCGCCACCGTAGTGGCACACCTACCCGTGCGCGCCACGCCTGGTCAAGCGGCAGTCGCACCAAGGGGCCTGACAGCGCACGGCGCGCAAATAGCGCCCCGCCTTGTGTCCACTTGGGAATCTATGCACAACAACTGCTCGCCTTCGCGCATCTTCGCCGCAAGGCAGTCCCGGTTCGCTTCGACGGCGACACGCACTGCGTGCGGAGAGGCGCGCTGTAGACGCCCGCCGGGAGCGCTGCGAGCGCTTGGTTCGGCAGAGTCTACGCCCATCAACGCAGAGCCAGCCAGCACTGCGCGCCCAAGACGCACCGGTCAGCCGGATCATCGCGCGGCCGGCGCGCTCGTATGCAGCGCAAGGCAGAGCCCAACCGCTCACAGCGCAACGGCCTCCTTTTCCCGCGAGCGCGCGGCGGCCGGCGGTCGTCGGCATCTTGCGCTCGAAAATAGGCCTCCCTCAGTTCATCAACACGGTAATATTCCTCTGCATGTTCATGAACTGAAGAAGGCATATTTTCGAAATCAAATACCATCTCAGCTACGCCCGAAAGACGCTGCGGTCCTCCTAGCATGAATATATACAGCTGTCCCCTGCGTGGAGAAGCGCAATCGGCGGAAGTCGAAGCGTCGCCCACGCGCGGAGAAGCGCAATCGGCGGAAGTCAAAGCGTCGCCCACGCGCGGAGAAGCGCAATCGACGGAGGTCGAAGCGACGCGGTCGCCGACGCGTGGAGACGAGCAACTGGTCGAAGCCAAAGCGGCACGGCCGCTCATACGCATGCGACGACGTCGACGAAGTCTCCACCCCCGCAAGCCAAGTACGACTCCGCCAAGGACCCGGCTCGCCTTCCGCGGCCTTCGCCTCACGTGGCAACCCCGCGGCCCCCTCGGCTTTGGCACTTCAACACGGCCGCGTGAACCGCACGACGCGCCGTAAGCGCCTTCCACCCCGGTGCCGCACTTCCACTCTTAGCATGAACGTTTTCGCACCCTAATGTGTCCCATGCCTTTCCATGGATGCTAGGTTGCAGCGAGCACTGGCGCAGCGGGTCAGTCGAAGCCGGGCGTCCGCATCCGCTGCCGCGAGGCCAGCCGCCAGACAGTCGCTCTCGGGAAACGCGTATGAGTCGCCCCAACCTCCGACGCCTGCCCGCTCCGCAGCGCAATCGACGAGGTCCCCGCCTCCGTAGCACAAATGCGACCCCGCCTGCGATCGTCCAGCGCAAGACTTCGACAACGGCTCCGCTGCGGACCCCCGGCCTCCACTCCGCTTCGCCCACAATCACATAATATCACAGGTCGCAGGGATGGAGGGGGCCAAAGCTCGGCAACATGGTTTCGGCCTGTGAAGCCCTTCACCATAAGAGGCTCCTGTTGTAGGGGTGGCCCCCACCTAAACTCAGCTAGCCTGTTGAGAAGGTTATAAGCCATGTAAATGATGTAGCTTGTCCCCGGAGGGAGGCTCGGTGTAAGGTGACGATGGTAAAGACTCTCCTTACGAGGGAACCATAAATATCATGTCCAGCTCTTGGGAAAGACCCAAGAGGTCATTTTGCTCACCTAACTCTCCACTACCATACCTCTCTCTCTGTTTGGTCTGTAGCCACAACACTTACACTTCATGCCACACTCTGGGACGAGTTCCGAACTAAGGTTGACCAGGTGCGCGGTGACATTGGGTGTGTCCAAAACAACTTGGACGGCCTCGGGACAGATTTCCATAAGTTGTCTGTGACTATCGACGACAACTACAAGGTGCTGCTGGACGCCATTGCCAAGCTCACCACTTCGGTGTAGCTGGGTAGACATGGTGATGCAGGGAGTGTACACCTCCCATATGAGCCGCGCGATGAGACAGATGCGGAGGTCGCCACTAGATAGTAGCGCGAGGATGAACTACGCCAATGACAACTCGATGAACAAGTGCATGTACGTGAGGCGGCGCAACAGCACCATGCTCTTGTCGAGGTCACGGCGCTTCTCTTTGCACAAGGGTGTGGTCATGTGTAGGATCAAGGATAACCGACCAGAGGAGGGTGAATAGGATGTTCTAAAAATTCTAGCCTTTTTAGAACAAAATATAACAATTGATCACTGGGCAATTATACTAGAGGAATACAACCTACTCAATTCTAGTAATTGTAAGGCACCACTCTAAATTGAGATTGCAATTAACTACAAGCACAAGAATATATGACGATTGCAAAACTATAAATATAAGCACTAAAAGAAATAAGAAATAACCACAAGTGAACACTTGATGTTTTTCCCGTGGTATCGAAGACTTGCCGGTCTTCACTAATCTATGTTGAGGAAAGCCCAAGCGCTTTTGGACCGACTCCACGAATAAAGCCTCAACTCCTCGATCACTATTGGTTGCTCTTGCTCCTCTCCGAAGATGGCGAGCACCAAGCCATTCATAATCTTGCTCGGGTCTCTTCACAAGCTTCTTGAAGAGATCACCTCGCGATCAACCACCCGGTCGCCTAGGTGCCGGCAAGCACTAAGAGTAAAAGATCACGCTTCGCTTGACGGTGCTGAAGTGCCAAGGATCAATCTAAGAATGTACGCACTTGAGAATGGCTCACAACACCTCAAATGAATGCTCAAGAGAAAAAGAGGTGTGAAATGAATGCTCAAGGCTCAAAGATATTCAATGCTAGCTCAGCAACATATCCTTGAGTTAGTGGGGGGTATTTATACCCTCACCAACCAAAACTAGCCGTTATAAAAATTTATTCTAAAAAATAGGAAAATCGAAACTACCGGCGTTCAAAATGCGGTACTACCGTAGTTCACTGTAGCATGCAGTAACGGCTATGTCAGAACGTCGGTGCGGTACTACTTCTATTATAAGTGCGGTACTACCGCACTGCGGTAGTTCCGCATGTCGGTGCGGTACTACCGCACTGCGGTTGTTCTGCTGTGCAATTGCTGGTACTTTCGATTTCTGCCAGTCTAAGTTTTCTCAGAGGTGCTCTTTGGAAAAAAACGTACTGCTGGATTTGGCCAGTACTTTCAAACATCGGTAGTTTCACTATCTGGTGCGGTACTACCGCATTGCGTTTGTTCCGCTGTGTTAAATCCGGTACTACCGATTTCGGCAATCCTAAGTCCCAGCGAGGTTGCTCTCTATAAAAAATGTACCGTTGAAAATCCGGTACTACCGTGGTCCGGTAGTTCCGCTGTTTACATGGCGGTATTACTGGACTCCGGTAGTTCCACTGTTAATACGGCGATACTTCTGATTTTCCTGAGAGAGCACGGTTTATTTTCAAGCTTAATTTCATGTGCATGCATGATTCTAAATTGATCCAAATGGCACAAGAGCGACTATCCTGTTATCCGATCTTTCAACCTTTCTCCTAAAACTAGTAAAGAATAAAAAGAGATCCTATATTTTATGTACCTTGTTTTGATCCATCTTGATGTCTATTTCGCATGCAACTTGCTTTTGTCCTTTGCGCACTTATGAGACTTTGCCTATGCGATCCTCAACACACACATCAGTCTCATATTTATAAATCGTCATTAATTTCTAAAACCAAAATTTGGGGCCTAGATGCTTTCATCGTGGCAATGGTGCTGGAGAAGGAGGCGCTCACTCGGGGGGCCACCGATGCCGTCCATGATGGCACCTATGGAGGCGCGCACGACAGCACCTATGGGGGTGCCTACTATGGTGCCTATGGAGGAGGCCGTGGCAACCACCATGATGACGACGATGGTGATGAGTTTTTCACCGACTACTTGCCATGCCATCAACATAATTCGTATGCGCACAATCATCTGCGTGATAAGGACACTAATGATCTGGTTGCAAAACCCAAGTTCATAATGCCATATTTTGAGGGTACTATAGAGGTGGAGGTTTATCTTGCATGGGAGCTAAAAGTTGATAAGTTATTCCGCCTGAACCGCTATTCTGATCAGAGCAAGTTGGATCTTGTCATTGCTACTTTGGACGAATATGTTGCTACATGGTGGGAGCGCTATATGCAACAGCATATGGAGCGACACGAGCCACTTGTTGTACCTACACATTATAAGCGCTTACTGCATGAGAAGCTAATTGGGTTGCGACAGGGTTTGAAATTAGTTGATGAGAGATGGAGCAGATTATCATACATACTGATGTACATGAGAATGAGGAATAAGTGATGGCTCATTTTCTTGCTGGGATGAATTATGCTATTTGGCGGATCATTAATCATCATTAATACAACAACATGGTTAAGTTGATGTATCAGGCACGTGAGGCTATGAAACAGGTCATTGAAGATGCTAAGTATGCTGCGGGGTAACGTTATTCAGCGAGCATAGCACCACGGTATAGTTCGGGACAGCTAGGCAAGTCCACTCCATCCAAGGGTAATTCACCGTTGCATAGTTCAGCACACAGGAAGACTGATAGTACATTGTCACCAGCGCACCGACCACCAGCACCTACTGCTAGAGCGGCATCCTCGATGGGGGTCTACAGGCCGTTCACATGATATGACATGCTACAAGTGCAAGGGAGTTGGTCATTTTTAGAAAGATTGCCCAAATAATAAAGTTATGATACTCACTGATGATGGGTATATTTCAGCTAGTGATGAGGACGATACTACTCCGTTTGTTGATTTTGTGGAGGATCCCACAAAGGATGAAAGATTGGACTATAGGACGGGGTCGCCAGCTGGAGAGCATATGCTAGTGTGCACACCTCGTGTACTTAGCATGTCACAAAGCCAGTCTACCGCATAGTAGTGCAATTTGTTTTAGTCATGGGCGACAGATGGCGGTAAAGTGTGCAAAGTAATAATTGATGGAGGAAATTGTCATAATCTGGCCAGCAAGGAGATGTGCACAACATTGGGCTTAAAATATTTACCACATCCTCATCCTTATCATGTACAGTGGTTGAGTGATGTGGGTGAGGTGAAAATCAGTCATATGGTGAAGGTGCACTTCAAGATTGGCAAGTAGATACCATTGTTTGCGATGTGGTGCCCATGTCAATTTGTCACTTGCTGTTGGGGCGCCCGAGGCAATTTGATCGCCATGTTTACCATGATGGGCATACAAACTGCTACAAGTTTAAGTGGAGCGACAAAGATGTGATTTTATATCCGCTTACACCGATAGAGATAGTCAATGCTGAAAAGAAGAAAGTTGAGGTCAAAATTGAGAGTACACCAAATAGAGAGATTCCACCTTTAGTGAGTGAGAGCCACAAGCCAAAATCGAGCAATAAAGAGAAATGTGAGGGAGAGAAAAGTTTTGTAATGTTAGCCACCAAATCAAAGATGAGAGCTATTTGTGAGAATCCCAATTTGGTGCACTTTGTACTTTTGTACAAAGATGCATTGCTTTCAACTGACGACTTGACATCTCTTTCTAGTGGTGTTTCTCATATTTTGCAGGAATTCAGCAACATCTTTTAGGAGGAGGTGTTGTTGGTTTGCCACCAATCCGCAGAATAGAGCATCAAATTGATTTGATTCTGGGAGCGACGCTACCAAACCGACCACCGTACCGCACCAACCCTAAGGAAACAAAGGAAATTCCGAAACAAGTACAAGAGCTTCTCGACAAAGGGTATGTACAGGAAAGCTTAAGTCCTTATGTTCTTGCTGTTATTTTAGTTCCTGAGAAAGATGGCACTTGGCACATATGCATCGATTGTAGAGTGATTAATAATATCACTATTCGATATCATCATCCTATACCTCACTTAGATGATATGTTAGACGAATTGAGTGGTGCTGTTATTTTCTCTAAAATTGATTTGCGTAGTGGATATCATCAAATTAGGACGAAAGAAGGGGATGAGTGCAAAACTACTTTTAAAACAAAATTTGGTTTGTATGACTGGTTCATGTAATATTTTTGGGTTATGTGGTTTTGGCACAGGGAGTAGAGGTAGATGAGTCTAAAATTGCAATAATTAAAAACAAGCCTACTCTTGTAATTGTTGGTCAAATTAGGAGCTTTCATGGTCTCCCTGGTTTTTATCGGCGTTTTATTAAGGATTTTAGCACCATCGTTGCCCCCACTAAATGAATTAACAAAAAAAAGATGTTGAGTTTACATAGGGGTGGCACAACAAGCTACATTTGATGAATTGAAAAAGCGCTTAACTGAGGTGCCGTTACTGTTTTACCCGATTTTACTAAGAATTTTGAAATTAAATGTGATACTAGAGGAATTGGTACTGACGGTGTTTTAATGCAAGAGGGTAGACTAGTTGCTTTAGCGAGAAACTCAAAGGTGCATAATTGAATTATCTGGTCTATGATAAGGAGTTGTATGCTTTAGTGCGAGTTTTAGAAGTTTGGCAACATTATTTATGGCATAAGGAATTCATTATACGTTCTGATCATAAGGCTTTAAAATATTTGCAAGGCCAACCTAAGCTAAACTGTCGACATGCTAAATAGGTGGAATTTATTGAGTCGTTTCCTTACATTGTGAAATACAAAGAGGAAAAGGAAAATATAGTTGCTGATGCTCTTTCTAGGAAAAGTGTGCTTTTAAATCGCTTAGATGTGCAAGTTCCTAGTTTAGAGAGTTTGCGTGATTTATATGCTAATGACCACGATTTCGCTTCATCTTATGAGCATTGCAAAGATGGGAAAGGTTAGGACAAATTTCACATTCATGATGTGTTTTTATTTTGCGCTAACAAACTATGCATTCTAGAATCGTCCGTGTGTCTGTTATTATTTCAGGAGTCTTATGCAAGTGGATTGATGGAACATTTTGGACGTGAGAAGATGTTGTCTATGCTAAGCGATCACTTTTATTGACCTAAAATGAGGTGTGATGTGAACAGATATGTACAACGGTGTATAACTTGCCATAAGGCAAAATCGAAGTTGCATCCACATGGTTTGTATACTCCTCTTCTAGTTCCTAATGCACCATGGGAAGATATTAGTATGGACTTTATTTTAGGACTGTCTAGGACTAAGCGGTGGAGCATTTCTATTTTTGTCGTCGTGGATCGCTTTTCGAAGATGGCACACTTTATTCTGTGCCACAAAGAGCGACAATGTGTTGCATGTTGCTAACTTATTTTTAGGAAGATTGTGCGAGTTGCATGGCATGCCCAGGACCATTGTCTTGGACCGCAACGTCAAATTCATGAGCTATTTCTGGAATACGCTTTTGGGGGAAGCTAGGGACAAGGTTGTTATTTAGCACAACTTGTCATCTCCAAACTAATGGTTAAACAGAGGTGGTGAACTGCACCCTTTCGATGCTGCTGAGGACCATGATCAAGAAAAATATCGAGTGGGATGACTATTTGCCGCACATGGAGTTCGCCTACAATAGAGTTGTCCACTCTACTACACAGATGTGCCCGTTTGAGGTGGTGTATGGTTTCAAACCTATTACGCCACTTGATTTGTTGCCGCTTCCAAGTCAACATTGAATAAATATGGAGGCGTCAAAGAGAGCTGATTTTGCAAAGAAATTGCACATCAAGGTGAAAGAAGAAATTGAGTGCAAAGCGAAGTACTATGCTGCCAAGGCGAACAAGAAACAAAAAAATGGTATTTCAGCTAGGCGATTTAGTGTGCGTACACTATCGTAAGGATCGCTTTCCGGATAGACACAAGTCCAAGTTGCTGCCCAAAGGAGATGGACCTTTTAAGGTGCTTATGAAGATAAATGACAATGTTTACAAGATCGAGCTACTAAGGGATGACTATGGCATGAGCTCTACATTTAATGCCATTGATTTGTCTCCGTTCTTCAGTGGTTATGATCCCGCATCAAGGATGCCACCTTTTCAAGAGGGGGAGGATGATAAGGTCATCTCTATCTCCCCATCTTCTTCTTCTTCTCCTCCTACACAAGCTAATGATGACGATATTATAATAAACTTGCCTCCAAGACCTATCACTCGAGCTCACGGTAAGAAGATGCATGATCAGGTGACTTTGTTTTTTAAAGAGCAAGTTATTAATTCTAGCGAGCGTTTTATACTACCTGACCCTTGTACTTTACTTATCCTCAGGTTTGAGGAAGGAGAAGAAGAGCTGTCGCAGTTGGTATATGAGTCGGCACCACTGTACCTATTGGCGAGTCCAACACGAGTACAAGAAGGCGGGAGATGGGCTCGGCGTTGTCCTGGGTCTAAGCGTCATGGTCATGTATCAACTGGGGAGCTACGGGATGATTTTTGGTTCTCGCCAAAAGGAAAGCATCCAGCTATGGCATAATTTCGGGTCTTGCCAAAAAGGAAAGCAACGACCATACGTCACGTGGAGATGGCGCCATGCATTAAACCGAATCATCTGTTCGATCTAACAAATTAGGCATGCTTCTATTTTTAGTATTAGTTGGCAAGGAAAAGGAAACATATTTGGGCCCTAGCAATCAGCCGCTAGTAATGGCCTTGGTCGTTAAAATAGCTAGCTCATGGCAATGCTAGGTAGACCACCATTATGCATAAAAAATGAACAAAAAGTTGTTGCTTGTTCTTATACATTTGGCAATTAATTAACGATTATTCGAGCAATTAAACATGACATGAGTGGAATGTATGTAATAAACAGTAAGAAAATAATGTGCCATTTTGGACGCATAAGGAACGCGAGAAGCTGCCAAAGGAGATGATCAGTGTCCAACGATGTTGGACGATAGACTACTTCCACTATATCGACGCGCACAATGTTAGACCAAGCTACTTCAACTCTTCTTCCACTACATTGCGCGTCTTCTACTGTATTGGCATCTAGTGGTATTGATTTATGATCTCTTACTTACATCTTTTCCTAGTTTTACGTGATTAAAAATTTTTGTTTTGCACTAGTGTAGTCTACCCGTATTTCTCCAGTGGACAGATCGCGATGGCGCCTGCACTAGCTAGCAGCCAACTTCTTCCTTGTGTCAGATCAGATATTTGGTGCTTGGTGTTTGGTCTCTTGAGTTTACAGGTGGGTTTTTTTGCTGCAGCTTATGATTTTTTGTAATGCCTTGAACGTCTTTACGGCGTCCTTGTGAATGATTAGCAGAATCACGGAGTTTCCTGATTTTTCGATGAATCGCAGGAGACGGAAATAAAATTACAGAAACATCCAAAATAAAAAATAAAATAAATAATTAAAATTAAGGATTTTGAGCTGTCTAGAGGGGTGGGCCAGCTAGCCCAAAAGGGGCCGCAGCCCCCCAAACCCTAGCGCCCCCTTATAAACCCCACTTCCTTGGCCACCCCCCTTTCCCCTCATTTGGCCACCACCCCCCTGTGCCCTGCTCCTCCACACCCCCCCCCCCCCCACACAATGCCTCCTCCGTACTGCTGGCTGCAAAGGAGAGACCAAAGAAGAGGAGGGAGAAGAGAAGGAAGAGAAGGGAGAAGAAGGAGGGGAGAAAAGAGGAAGAAGAAGAGAGAAGATGGGTGATCTTGAGGGATCCCCTAAGTAATTTTTTTCACCTTAATTCTCCCTATTTTAGATGTAATTAGGGTTCATGGCACAGGATTAGTAGGGTTCTAGCGGGGTAATTAGCTGATTAGCGTTATTTTGTTGTCTACGCGTAGGTTGATTCGTGCAGCGCTACTGTTCGTCTAGATTAGAGTATCAAGAAGATTTTTTTCTGCGGATTTGGCCAAAATGAAAGTTGTAGAGGACATTGAAATCTAGCTTTTGTAAGTTTTTTAGATTTTTTGTCCATGGGGTTTGGGCGCAGCAGAGTCAGAAACTTTGTTGTGTAGCAGATGAGTAGTCTGAAACTGGTTGCTGTTCAGGTGTAGTTTTAGAAGGGTAGATGAGTTTTATGATTTTTCCCACAATAACAAAAGTTGTAGGAAATCATGTAACTAGCTTCTGTAAAAAAAATCATGAATTTTAGAGCATTATATAGAAGGTGGGATTCGTATGTCCTCTGTTTTACACGGTATTTTACACCCCTTTAGCAGCAGATTAAAAATAGGGTATCTACTTGGAAGATGTAGGATTTTCTTTGTAGATTTCAGAAATATCATCATTTGCTATGCTTGGCCTAGTAGATTAAAAGATACGAAAAAAACAAGCAGCGCAGCTGCAATGGGCTAAGCGTAGAATCAACGAGCTGAGAGGGTATTTATCAGGATTTGGGATTAGAGGCATTTTATTTTCTTAAGATGTGGATGTCTTGCTGTAGTCCTGTGCTGAGAGGTGGTTTTTGGACAGGTGGCTGGCTCCTGACCGTGTTTGAGTGCTTCGCTTCGTCGGAAGAGGCAAGTAAACGTAGCAGATGATGCTACCATTTAACTCGTTAATTCTTCCATTTTCACATTAGATAATTCTTTAAATCTGAGATGCTTTGTTGATGCTACATGCTTTCTTAAATATGGTCTATGTGGTAGCATTTTAAGAATCAATTGTTTATGCTCTTGATGCCCTGAAATACCACTAAACCACTCTACAAGCTTACCAATTTACAAGATAACATAAATCAGTAACAATTTCTAAACATGACAAATTAAGAGGAAGCATAATCAACTAAGGAAACAAAGAAAATGATAACAAGTTCAATAATCAAAACCAACCTCTAGCAGTTTTCACCAAAAAAATAGTCCACAAGTTCAACATTATTAAATTAAAGTAAACATCTACGAATAGTCACGCAATTGGCTAGAATCTCTTTGACTTTATTACAGCATAAATTGATGAACCAAGTGCATTATTGTGGTGCCGCTCTACCCAACCTATGTATGCTCAAGAATCACTTGTAGGGGGGAAACAAAGGTGAGATAAAATATCAACAAGCAAACTGTTTAACAGGCTATTCAAACTATAAACATATATACAATATTATAAATGTTACCACATCACCAAAACTGTAACATCCTGATTTTCAGAAGTTTTTAAATCCTGAATTTTAAAAATGAATTTTTGGAATTTTTCTAAATTTTAATCAAGCATAAATTGAATTTTTAGAATTTAAAAGAATTTAATATGATTAAAATAAAATTTAACATAAGATGAAAATATTTTATTTGAGTTTCTCAGGTCTCAAGGAATGTTTTGGTATTTTTGGTGAATTTTTGGGAGTTTTCTGCTATTTTCTAGAGCTGTTGGAAATTTATTTAAATTTCTTGAGAGAAAAAGAAATTGGGAAAATTCCCCGGCCGTCCGATCCTCCTCCTTTCCACGTGTCGGCCGCCCATCTCCCGCGTGCCGCGCTGGCCTACCGCCCTCGGCCCACTACCTCGCCCGCACTCGCCCCCGCCGCCTGATCGATCGCCTCGCTACGTGGCTAGCATCTGCTGCGCCGCTCCCGCGCGCTCGTCCCTCGCCCACGTGGCAGCATCCCCGCCGCCCGATCTTGCGCCGCTCCCGCGCAACCCTAACCCTAGCGCGCTCGCCCGTCTCATCCCAGCCGTCCGTCGTGCCACGCGTCAGCCCCTCCGCCTTCGTCTCCAATCGGGAGCCACCGCCCGTATCCGTCCTGGGTTCACCTCGGTTCACGTGATAAAACCCCTGCGGTCTTCTCGGTTCGTGTGCACGGTTGTCTCCACCCTTCTCGCCGCTGTCGTCGTCACCAGAGCCGTTCCGCCACCGTCGGTGAGCTCCCTCGCCGCCCTCGTCCTCGTTGGACGGAGTTGCCCATCCCCGCCGCCTTCCCCGGAGCCGTCGTCGCTGAGAACCCTTGCCGTCGTCCTCATCGAAGGTCTCCGCCGGTCGTGCTCGTCCTCGCCGGTAAGACCTCCACCGCCGTCCCGGACCTCCCTTCGCCGCTCACCGAAGCCTCTCCGCCGCCCAGACCGCCGACGAACCCCTCCGCACCTCCCGCCGGCACTGAACCCCCACGTCGCCTTCCCCGCCGCGCGCCACGATGCCTCGCCCACCTCCCACCAGCCGCTCGGATCATGCCACGTGGCCCTCCTCCGAGCCGTTCGGTCCACGCCGTCGCCACCGCGCCCGCACACTGCCACGTCAACCCTAGCTGACACGGCAGCCACGTCAGTCCTAGCCGATGCGGCATGCCACATGGCCATGCCACGTCAGCCGAGCCCATTCCCCGGTGCCACGTGTCGGCCACATTTGCATGCCACGTCAGCAACGACACGTGTCGCCACCACAGTCAGCCACGTCAGCACTCCGCGCACTGCTACGTAGACCCGGTCCACCGTAGACTTGGTTTTTCGTGAGCCCGGTCCACAACACAGTAACTTTTTCAATTTTTCCGAATTTCCTTTAGGGTAAATTTTTCGAGAGCCCGTTCTCCTCCGTCCTAGCTCCGATTGACCCCGTTCTTTTTTTCTAAATTCATATAAAATCAAGCTCTAGCTTTTGGTTCTGGTTTCATAATTTATGGAGTTCATTTGCTTATCAATTTATGTATTTTTGTTGTTTTGATCGTTTTCTCTCTCATTAAATTCCGATTCCGGAGGAGCAGGAGCTACGCCCGAGGACCAAGAGTACCTCGCTGAGCATAACTAAGGCAAGTCGTGTTCTTTGATCATGTTGAAATTAGTTTGTAATCTATTATTTAATTATTTTATTTTTAATTATCTTGCATTGCTATTTTTATTTAAACCTTGTAATTGGTAGTTATCGTCCCAATTGATTAATTCATCCTTGATAAATTTGAACACCATGATTCCATTGTCACCATAGATTGGGTAATTTAATAGTGATGCTATGTTAATTGTCATATAGGTTGGTACGATAAGAATGCTTAGCCTTGCTTAATTTACGACTGCGTCTGTCATCATATGTGAATTATTAATTTGACTTATTGAGATATGGAACTGTGGTTGGTGCCACGTTTATTAAAATTTGGGCCACAGCATTGGTGTCTCATTGGCGTGGTTATATAAAATTGGTTTTCACTCGGGCGAGTGATCGTGCAGTAAAGGGGGAAGTGTTGGTGCACTTCAAGGAATGTGGAAGTCTCGCCTGGGGAATGTTAAGGACTTAACTTTGTGTGACATTGACCTGAGCTTTACCGTGCAAACCACATGTCTAGTATGGGATGAACTTGGCTGATTAATTTGGGATGTTTTAATTTCAATCTCGCCATTGTGATGAACATGGTTGCCGATTTCCATGAGGTGCAAGGGGGGTGTGATGCGAAACCCTAGCGGGCGGGATTGGGTTGGAACTGAACTTTGTAAAGGGCTTGTTGTGATTATCTTTAACGTGAGTATTATCACATCATGTGGGTACAGTTATACAACCTCTGCAGAGTGTAAAACTATTCAAATAGCCGCGTCCTCGGTCATGGGCAATGCTCGGTGATTTCACACGAGGGGTAGTGATTTCTTTTAAACTTAGTGGTTTATGTTGGAAGTGAACAGGTAGTTCACTGTTGGTCTAGCTTATGGATGGGAGGTCCATAAGCGTAACTTGTGGACGAGAGGTCTGCAAGTGATTATGTCAATTCCTTTGATTATTTATTTATTATTTTTTACTTAAAGTTCGCTTTCAATCTATTTACTGTATTTACCTTCAAATATCATTTTATGCAAATTAACCCTTCAGCCTTCTATTGATAAGCCTTGTATACTATATTGCATTCATTTGTTACAAACGGCTTGCAGAGTACCAATGTACCCACGGCTTTATGCCCATGTTGCTCAGTTGAGGAAGAGGAGTATCACCAGCAGGAGGTTCCAGAAGGAGAGTACTTCGACGACTACACGTATTAGGCTTCGTTCTCCACTCGATAGCCTGTGGGTTTGTCAATTGGCCGATACGCTTTATTTTGGAGTTCCGCTGCTAGTTTTGTTAAGCCCTTCGGGCTAGTCTATCTTTATTGAGTTTTCCTTTTATTTTAGCGTGTATATGGTTTGTGATTACCTCTATGTTTGACTGTGTGCACTAGCGTGATCCTGGCACTAGTGCAGTATACACAGAGAGTCCGGATTTACATAATCGGGTCTCGACAACAACCACAATATACATCCACATTCGTTAAACCTCCAAGAACTCCCATGAGTCAAGCCACATAAAATTTTAAACAACTGGCATATGAATGCAGTTAATCCATCCTCAATTTAATGCATATGCATGCTATGATCCACTACACCCTTACCCAACAAGATAAGAGTGTGCATCGTACTACGGCAATATACGATGCTGTACCGGTACAGTCGCGGCTATAAGCTGCGACATCCACAATACAAATATCATAATATGTTATGAATGATATGATAATTATAAACCATAAGAATTCCAACCTCAAAAGGGGCATCAATATGATCATCATGAATTTAACCTCAAGGATAATATCAACATATCTACCATGTATTTATTTTCGTATCCTGCAAACGGCTCATTAAGCAAATTATCACATGACTACTGGTAACTCATCGAAAGCTTAACAATTGATCATTATTTTTCTACCATAACCTTGTTTAGAAAACATGCAACCATGACATATCATTTCAAATTATGAGGATCATGTATAGTGCAAGTAGTAAGAATAACGGGTTAAACGGTAGCATATCCGCTACGTTTACTTGCATCTATCGGCGAAGTGAAGTAATCACACGTGTTCAGGCGCAAAATGACCTGTCCAAAAGTACCTCTCAGCACAATACTACAACAATGAAAACAAGTCTTAAAAAGTAAAGATGTCGCTAATCCCCAAAACCCTACAACATCCCTCTCCGCTTAACGGTTCTACACTCTGCCCGCTGCAGCAGCGTTGCTTAATTTTTTTGTATCTTTAAAACTACTAAACCATATATTTCTGGAATCTACACTTAAATACCTTTACCTTTCAAGTAGATCACTTATTTTTATTTTGTTACTAACAAGGTGTAACTTAACACGCAAAACAAAGGATGTTCTCTATTCTAGCAATCTGGGCAGTTAGCTTCTATAACACCCCAACCACAGTACAAAGCTCTAAAAATTTTGATTTTTATAAAACAGTTAGATTACTGAATTCCCTACATTTTTCACAATTGTGACCAAAAATATAAAAATCATCTACTACTCCTAAACCACACCCGAACAGCAATCTATCCTAGTCTACACCCTTGACAGACAGCAAGGTTCCCGACCGTGCTGCGCCCAAATTTCGCAGCCTAAAATTCTAAAAAAAAATATAGAAAATATACCTCGTCGTCCTCTACAATTTTCCTTTTGGCCAGACCCACAGGAAAAATCGTTTTGCAGATCTAATCCGCGCAAACAACCATGCTGCACAAATCGAACTACACACAGATAGCAGGAATTCCCTAATTGGAAAATTAATTTGCTAATCCCCATCAATTCTTATGCTAAGAACCCTAATTACAACAAAACTAGAAGGGTTTAGGATGAGGAAGAGTTACCTAGGGGATCCCTTAGGATTACCCCTATTCTTTTCTCTTCTTCTTCTTCCCTTTCTTCTCTTCCCTCTCTTCTTCTTCCTTCCTTCTTTGCACCAAGGGACAACAGCGGGGAGAGGGGATGGTGGCGCAAAGGAGAGGGGAGGGTGGCGGCTTGGGGGTGGGAAGAGGGGAGGGGGTGGCGGCCACAAGGGTAATAGGGGAGGGGTGGCTAGGGTTGGGAGGTGAGGGTGCGGCCACCCCATTGGGCCTATTGGCCCAAGGTGGCAAGCCCACTTGTAACATCTCAAAAATTTCTATTCCTTTAAACGGTTTTTCTGGATTTAATTTGGATCCTTTTGGATTTTATTTCAAGCCTGGTTGTGAAAAATCAAATTATTTCATTTTATAATAATCAAAATAAGTGCATTTCATTTTCCTATGTCAACTATGTAATTATAGCAATTTTTAGGAATTTATAAAAATTAAAAACTAACCTAAATGAAATTATTTGTGCTTTTACAAGAAATTAAATACTATTATAAGTTGAAAATATTTTTATTAAGTCTAAATTAGTTCCAGATGATTTTCTGGATTTTTCTGGAATTTTCAAATTTTAATTGGTATTTTTTCTTAGTATTCTAAAGCGTCTAAATCATTTCTGGAAAATCAAAAAGAAATTAAAACCCAAAACCCCTCCCTGGCTGACACTTATCACCTTCGGGTTCAATCCCACCCACCGGATTTAACCTCAGCCGTCCGATCCCACTTAACCCCTTTCCCCACCTTCCCCTTCCCTCTGGGCGACGCGTGTCAAGCATCGGACCAGCCTCTGCCTCGCCCGATCTAATCCCCGCCACCCGATTCCACTTACCGCTTCGCCCGCCCTCCTCTCCTCTCTGGCTGGCACACGGCGTGATCCGAGCTGTTCGCCGTTGTCGGATCCAATTCCGCTCGTCCGCAGCCACTTATCCTTTCATCTGAAATCCCAACGGCTCAAATGTAGCCTCTCCATGCCGGATTGAATCCCACCCGTTCCTAGTCACTTACCCCTTCATTCGAGATCTGGTGGCCTCGATCTTCTCCCCTTACCACATGTCGCAGATCCGACCGTCGCCCCTTTCCTTTCCTTCTTTTCCCTCTCACTGACCGGTGGGCCCCCCATGTCAGGTCCATCTTCCCCGATCTCTTTCCTTCTTCTCCGCGCGATCACCGCCGCCGCTACCGCCATTAAAATTGAAAACCGAAGCTTTAAAAGCTTCGGTTTCCTTTCCAATTACCCTTCCGCACTAATGCAAATGCAAATTCCCGCTCCTCCGCAACAGTTCCAGGCATAATTACCCCCATTTACGCCCCTGTGCGTTGTCGCATTGATCTCCCCCGCCGTTTTCACTCCGGCGTTAACACACGCGCAAGTTACTCCCCTTCCCAGTCCATAAAACCCACACCCCAAGGATCCCCTCTCCACACCGCCTCTCCCTCTCTACTCAATTCGAGCAATTGAGCCCCGAAAGCCCCCTGTGCTCGTTTTTCTCTCCGCCGGCCACTTCCAACTCCGGTGAGCAATTCTGGCCACTTCGGAGTTCCTCGCTCCTCGCCGACGCTGCTCCGAGCACCCGTGAGGCGAAGCGCATCTCGGCCACCACTTCCCCGAGCTTTCCCGCCGTGAAACCTTCTCCGACCGCCGCCTCTCTCCGCCGCCAGTACTCTCCGATCGTCCTCGGGATCCACGCCAGGTACCGGTGGACTCCCCTCTACCTTTCCCGCACCTCGGCCAACGCCGCTGCTCGCCGGAGCACCGGCGGCCATCGGGCCCCGAGCGCCACCGCCGGCCACCCGCACGCACGTGGCACTCGAGTGGCAGCCACGTGCATGTCACGTCCGCCCCAAACCACCACGCAAGCTTCACCCAAGCGCGCCTCGGCCGTGCCATGTCACCCCGCGCCGGCCCCACCTGTCAGCCTCACTTCCGAGGGATGGCCCCACATGTCATTCTCTCATCCGAATATTTAATCCCAGGGCTGACGTCAGCTGACGTCATAAACCCAAATTTTCCGTTTAAAAATAATTCGGCTGAAATTTAATTACTGTGTTGACATCATAATCAGTTATTTCATTTAGAAAAATAATTCCTACTGACGTCGTAATTCATTTTCAGTATAAAAATAATTCCAGAAAATAGTCTTTTTCTTTTTACACCTGCAAGATTTCGAGCAAGGTAAATTACACCTTTGACCATGTTGACCATAATATTTCAAATTTAATTATATTGTTTTACTGTATATGCATGCGTACTTTATTCAAGCGTAATATGAATTTGATTTAAATTATAGTTATGCCCATGATCTTTGATTATAGCCAATTTGAATCTCGAATCTATATACCTTGTCGCCCTAGCTGAAAATTAGTTAGTACCATAGTATTGACTAGAAACTTTATAGAATTGCTTAGCCTAGCATAGTATGATCTTAGGTGGGATCAAATATTTCATATGGAATGACAGTCTTTTTAAATGAATTCTTGACTTCAGTGAGTCAGGAAAGTTTATGAAATGATTTAAAAATAAAAATAGAAAACTGGTTTGGACTTAGGCTACTGGTTAGGTGGTGGGGTGCTGGCATGCCTCGTGTTTGGTGACACCTGGTTGATTATCATGCATGTGGGTATGTGGTTGAGCCTAAGTCAATTTAAGGACCATTTTTTGTGAACTATTTTACAAAGCCACTTCGTACTACCACAAGTCCGGTATGGGACGGATCTGGCTAAGTAATTTGTGAAGTTCCAAATATATTTTCGTTATAGGCTTAATGTGAGCGTGGTGTAGGCCGCGAGAAGTCTCACATAGCACCAGAGCGGGCTCTAACTCTTGGATTCGAGTTGTGGTGAACCTTAGTGGCGGCGTGACTGTTTTGGCTATGGATTATTGGAACAGCCTTGTCATGAACTCTCCGCCGCACACCTAAGGTAGTGTGTTTATCACGTGGCTCAAGTGAGAGGGAATGTCTTGTGGGTAAAGTTGTACACCTCTGCAGAGTTAAGAATTTATCCTAGATTACCGTGTCCACGGTCATAGACATGCTGAGTAGAGTTTTCACAGATTAGACTTGGATTTTATAAAACTGGTTTTACGGACAAAAATATTGGTTTAGAAAATGGTCCGAGTGGAACGCCCGTGGTTAGGTTAGTGTGGGTCGGAGTCTACACTAACGATAATACTTGTTAAAAATATTACTTCATATGTTGTATTAAAATTCAGCTTTTGCATTTACATTATTGTATTTAAATTTCAGTATTACTTTTCCGCAAAAGTACCCTATTAAGGCTTCCTTGAAATCTATTATGCATGCATCAACTCTGTTATATCTCCTGGTGTAACTTGTAGAGTACTTTAAAGTGCTTACCTTCCTAAAATCTGTTGCCAGACTTCAACGTCAACTATGACGGTGAGGACTACTTCAGCGAGTAGGACGCGTCTTACAGTCATTCGCTTGTGGGAGGCTGGATGGGCTGAGCTGCTACCTTTATTGTTTTTCCACTGCTTTTATTTCTAGTTGGCCTCGTGCCATTTTATTGTAAGACTTGGCCCTAAGGTCGTACCTTTGATTAATAATATTTGTGGTGATTATGCATGATATACATCACTGTTGACGCTGTGTGCACTAGTTTTTCCTAGGATAGTGCGATTTACACAGATGGACTTGGAGTTGTTGTTCTGCGTCCCGACACCACCCTCCAACCATCCCACTAAAAGGTTTATTATTATTATTATATATTTTATTTATTTTTCATTTTATGCTATTTTATAATTTTTATTTTTTCCCTTCTCGCACTTTACCGAAAATCCAGGCGACTCCGCGATTATTTTAAAAACCCATGCCGAAATGACGTTCAGGATATTACATTTTTTCCTACATTCTTTTGCATTGTCCGTGATGGGCTAACATATTTTTTCTATTTTTAAATTTTTTTAAATTTAATTATGTCAAATAAGTCAACTCAGTTACAGTAAAAAAGCCATAAGCCACCGCCATTCTAAATGCCCCCTGAGAGAGATCCTCCCTAAGTTAATTAGACCATTTGTTGGTCTAAATTATTCCTACTGAATTTGACTCGAGAAATAAGTTTCTGGCTTTTGACTGAAATTTCACTCGAGAAACAAGCGTTCGTTTTAGCGATGGCTTCTGACTTTTAGCTGAAATTTTACTGTAGCTGACTTTTTTTACTGTAACTGATTTGGCTTTTTGGGTATAATTAAATTTAAAAAAATGTAAAAATAGAAAAAATATGTTAACCCATCATAGACAATGCAAAGAAACACAGAAAAAAAATACAAAAAGTCGAAAAAATCTAAAAAAAATTTAGAAAAAGATGAATTACTGAATAGTAGAAAAAAGTTAAAATTAGAAGCTGAAATTGAAACGAGCGGGCCACGAGTACGAGCGTGTGACGTGTTCCAAGCACGGGGCTACTTCCAACTGACTCAAGCTAGACTTATTTGCATCAAGAATAAACTTGTCCCTAAACAACCTCTTATTGATCTTTTTGTTAAGATCTTTGATCTCGCTTTAAAAATTATATATTTAAAAGTTAATTTCGGTAGACAATATAAATATAAACTGACTGGAAATAAAAAAAACTAAGCCATAGAATAGGATCTGGCGACACGTACTGATCTTTTGCGAGTAGGTCATCTCTTTATCTGTATATGTGTGCAGCGGTTATCTAATCAACCAGCTATTGACTGGAGGTAGTAATATCTTTAGCTTACAATTGATTTTCTTTTGTGCATCATGTTTGAACGATTATATCACTTTTTACCGAACCAAAAAAAAGTACAAGGGAAATGATTATTCAAGTACTAAATGACCACATAAGTGACTCAAATCCTTGTATTTTTTTGCTTGCCTAGTGCGAATCTTTTTCTAGAATAACCCCCACTACTCTGGCTCAAAGTGAGAATAGCCGAAAGGAACACGAAGGAACCCGAGCACAGAAGAGCAACGCCACACTCCATCCGTCCACTGAGGCCCGAATCTAGTCCTAGTCCTTACAGACTTGCCGACGTAAAAATAAAATAGAACTAAATAAAAATTCCCGAACAAAGAGGAATCTTAATTCCCATGAAAAATCATTTTTAATTTTAAAAACATGCTTTATTCGCACCCTTAAACATGGCACCGCTCCATTCGACCTCCCCGTCCAATCCATTCCCACCACGTCCCGCCCCTGCCCTGCCATCGCCATGGCGGCCGCTGCATCCTCCTCCCGCTGCGCCCTGGGCCCCGCCGCCTCCCACAGCCACCCTCTCCGCCCCGTACGCTTCATCTCCCCTCCGCCGCAGCCATACGCCTCCCCCGCGGCGCTCCTCTGGCGGCGGCCGCGGCGGGCGGCGCCCACCACCTTCTGCTCCGCGCCGTCGCTCGGCCGCGTCGGGTGGCCTCGCCGCGAGGGAAGCGCCTGGTTGCTCTCCTTCCGCGCCGACCCTGCTGCCTCCCCGTCGTCGCCGGCTGCGGCGGGGGCCGGCGACCCCTCGCAGGCGCTGTCCGCGCTGCTCCCGCTCGTCGTCGCCGCCACCGCCGTCGCGGCTCTCGGCAACCCCGCCACCTTCTCATGGTGAGGCAGCCGAACCTCCTGGACGCTTCTTCAAGAAGGCTCTTGGCTTGGAATCTTGGACAACTAACACGTGGTGATCTTTGATTAATTTATAAATATTTGGTAGGGTCTCGAAAGAGTACTACGCGCCTGCACTCGGGGGCATCATGCTGTCCATTGGCATCAAGCTATCCATCGACGACTTCGCGTTGGCCTTCAAGAGGTTGACCTTTTTTTTTTTCTCTCTTTTGCATCTACTCCTTCACCAAACATGATAAGTAACATACGAGGCATGGTAGAGCAGGAACGGTGTTTGAGTTTAGCTCAAAGCTGAAACCTTTGTTTGTCTGTTCTTGTGTTGCATTGTGCAGGCCGGTGCCTCTGTCTATTGGTTATGTGGCACAGTACTTGCTCAAGCCGCTGCTGGGTGTGATGATCGCGAGGGCGTTCAGGATGCCATCGGCTTTCTTTGCAGGCTTTGTGCTTACATGCTGTGTATCGGGCGCGCAGCTGTCGAGCTATGCTAGCTTCCTGAGCAAAGGGGATGTTGCGTTAAGTATTTTGTTGACAAGCTGCTCGACGATATCTTCAGTGGTTGTGACACCTGTTCTCACTGGATTGTTGATTGGTTCAGTGGTTCCTGTTGATGGGATTGCGATGGCAAAATCTATTTTGCAGGCAATGAAATGATTGGTGATCAAGCAATGCATTTTGTGGTATACATTCATGTCATATCCTGTCTTCGTTTAATTATGTAACTGTGCGATTTCCCATTTGCCAGGTGGTTCTTGTTCCTGTGGCACTAGGTCTTCTTCTAAATACCTATGCAAAGGCAGTGGTCCATGTCATACAACCAGTAATGCCATTTGTTGCTATGGTGTGCACATCACTTTGTATTGGGAGCCCTCTTGCTATCAATAGGAGCAAGATCCTCTCATCAGAAGGATTCATGTTACTTCTCCCCATAGTGACCTTTCACATTGTTGCTTTTGCTGTGGGTTACTGGATTTCCAAGTTGCCTCTACTAAGGTAATTCTTCAATACTGAAATCCCATTTTTACTCGTTTTTAATGTTTTTCTTACACCACTGACTTTAATCCTTGATCTTGCTAACGAACAATGTAATCTTATCTGGAGTTTGTTTGAATGTTGATATATGTGAGTGCCCAAGTCGTACGTACATATCCAATTTGCTCACAATGAGAAATGCAAATCTGCCTCTGGTGCGTCTGCACCTACTTTTCAAAAAAAAAAAAACTTTTACTTCTGTTTTCAAATCCGACATTTGGACCTAATTTAAGTACTCTTCTTTTGGTTAAATCTGTCGCCTATTATCATAACTTCATATTCTCTTTTCATGTCAGTTTCAGTCACCTACTTTTCAAAAAAAAATTAAACTTTTACTTCTGTTTTCAAATCCGACATTTTGACCTAATTTAAGTACTCTTCTTTTGGTTAAATCAGTCGCCTATTATCATAACTTCATATTCTCTTTTCACGTCAGTTTCGAGTCACCTACTTTTCAAAAAAAATTAAACTTTTACTCCTGTTTTCAAATCCGACATTTTGAGCTAATTTAAGTACTCTTCTTTTGGTTAAATCTGTCGCCTATTATCATAACTTCATATTCTCTTTTCATGTCAGTTTCGAGTCTTCTGGTCCAAGATCGTATTGTTTGCCTAAATTGTTCCATCGACTGCTAAAATATTTTGGAAACTGAGCATCTTTTTCCTAAATGTTTAGTTTTGCCATTATTTTCCTAAAACTACGGAATTTGATTCAATCTAGTCACTGTCCTAATAAACGACCAGTTATTTATAGCATTGGGTTACTTCATCTTCTGTGTAGCAAGCTGAACTAATGTCACATCATCACAAGGCTCTTCTGTTACACTGCATTGTATAATTAGTAATCAAAATGCAGCTTTCTTGCAGACAAGTATGCTTCTGAAGTGTCTTGATGGCCTTTTGCTAATTCTTTTGCATTGGTATGCAGGCAAGAAGAGCCTGTTTGTAGGACTATTTCAGTGTGTACTGGAATGCAGAGCTCCACCCTAGCCGGACTTCTTGCTACACAATTTCTTGGAAGCAGTCAGGCAGTTCCGGCAGCATGCTCTGTTGTTATCATGGCCATATTTGGTTTGACTCTTGCATCATACTGGGGAAATGGCTCGCGAATAAGAGATGTTGGTGCGAGATTCTTTCCACAAGCTTCCGCAGGTGTGAGCTCATGAGAAGTTGTAGGATGCAGCATTAGAATTCTTTCATGGACTCCCGGGGCAACAGTTCCAGACAATTCTTTGCTGTTGGAGGCAGGAATTCTATGGAAGGCATCATGCAGCGCAAGCCTACATGAGGTATGCCATAGCCACAAAAAGAGAACTACAAATTGCAGATTTTCCAAGATTAGCAGCGATGAGAATGCATATGATGGATGGATACTGAGATGGAAGTCATATATCATACCATATACTGTAGGTTTCGTTAGTGGTGCCTCCTTAACTCCATGTACATACTAGATACTAGACAGATTGGGGATTCTTATATATTACTAAGAATATGTATGTGCAATATTATTGGCTCCTCATTCTTCTCATATCAACCCCATGAATGGGTGTACCCTTTTGCGTTGCTTGTTTTTTTTGCTTTAGTGCCCCCCTAAGATCAATCCTAGTCATTATACTTCCAAGTCAGTGATGTGGTGTTGCCTATAGGAAAACTCAGCAATGAAAAAGGTGTAAACGTAGAGGAAAACACAATAGCACTGGAGTGGGGTATATTATAATTGGAAAGCATTAGGTTTAATTTACTGTTTTAGTTCTGCAAAATAAACTTTGAAGATTTCATGTATCATGCCCCAATTATACTTTTGGCTGGATAAAAACAGAAGTGCATGCATTTTTCCTTTTTGAAAAAGAAAAAGGAAATAAAAAATAGGTTTTGTATTGTTCCTGAAAATATCTGTGCTCATTAATATTTTGATATTTTTTGTAACGAATAAGAGACATACAAGTGAAACATGAAGACTTTTCTTGTCCCTCTTATAAATTCTGTCCACAAGTCACCCTGTGGTGTTCCTCGCAGAAAGGAAAAAAAGACACACTGGTGGTATCAGTTGGGAGTGTCATAGGTGCAGAGTCCAATTACGATCCCAATTCTAATGTACATCGATGGAGATGTCACAGTTGTTTGATATGGATCTCTTCTCCGGTGCATTTCACAGTCGTTTTTAGTAGGCAGGAGCAGTCCATTTTTCAGTTCGTCGCTGATGTAGCTCGCTTTGGCACCGACAGCAACAGCCACAGCGAAGACAAGGTAGTTTTATTTTTGCCAGTTTTTCACTTTTTAGGGTCTGTTTAGAACATTCACGATAATTTTATAGGAAACAAGGTAGTTCCCACAGGAATTCTGCAGAAATACTAAATTCCATGTTGATTTGGTGCCTTAACTGACCAAGTGACACTCTTCAGGGTGTATTGCGTCCGATATGTTTACCAAGGGTAAAGTAGTAACTAGATATAGCGCTGGTTTTTTTTCATAAAAAAGGAGCGCCAGAGAGAAGCCGTGTATATCTTTGTTCATAAGAAAAAGGGGATTCGAACCCTTAAAACTTATGCCACAACCTTGGACTCCACCACTAGGATGTGACGTTGTTTTACAGCCCAGTTAAGAGAGGTATGCTACAGTCTATCCGGCCTCAGAATATTAGCATGCGCAAAAAATTGAGCAAAACTACCAGTTATGCCAACCACTGTTATTACCATGTAAATGGCTTGTAGCTGTAATATCTGACCACCATTGGTCCATTCTGTCCAGTAATTTTGCCTCAAATTCTCTAATTTGGACGCTTGTACCTTGTGAATAAAATATGCTTGTCCTTTGCATGCTATGGAGATTCCTCTTAAGAGTCTTAATCAAAATAGGCCACCTGTGGAGGAAGATCAATGTTGTATAGTCTGCTTTAAATTGAAACGTACCTACCTTCCAGTTCCAGCTTTCCTTCGCGCTTTCTCTCCTTCCGATATTTTTACTACGCCCCGCTGAGAAGAGCTTCTCACATCGTGACGATGGACGACGAGAGATATTTTTACCATAGTGCATATTGTGCATGCTATAGTAAAAAAAATTTCGTTTTTTTTAATTTAATTATACTTTTCTTTTTCGTTTTTTGTTTTCGGTTTTTTTATATTTTTTTACATTTAATTATACTCAATAAACTAATTCAGCTATAGTGTTTTTCAGCTAACTATAATGTTTTTTCAGTAAAAATTAAAATCCATCGCTATTCCGATCACCCGTTTGTGGTTGTCGGAGTCGAGCACTCTCCATTATTGTCTTCTCGATCTAATTTCTTGGTGTACATTCCGAGAAGCGTCCTCTTAGGCAGGATGCGACACACCTCCGTGTAACAATTTAGAGCTGCTTCACTTTTTCGGCAACCGAATTGAAGGATCGACAAGCTCAATTACATATGAGTTTTGATTTTGCTGTCAGCTTTATCACTGTGTTTCATTATGCAAAAACAGTATGCTCGATATTTCTTTGTAATAGAAAGATCAATGACGTCTTGTTTTCTTTAGAAACTGTATTCAACGTAATAATCAACAAAATTATGCATATCTATCGCTACTATGAGAAGCGAGGCCACATAAGCACTACGACGCTGTGTAAATTTTAAGGGCTACCTTCGGCACAGCTGTGGCTTGTGCAGAAGCTAGCTTTTGGTTGGCTGCCCAGAGAAGCAGCTGTCTAGAGAAGCTATTGTCCGTAGAAGTTGTCGTCTAGCAGTCTGGTTTTTTTAGTTGCTTGCCTATTTTTATTTTGAGTTGTAGATGATGAGTAAAATATCTGAAATACCCTCGGGGGATCTGATATGTTGTCCCTAGGCTGATTATGGGTTACTATCACTGTTTTGGTATTTTTTTAATAAGTTGACATGAGAAATGTAAATATACGCATAATGCATACTAAATATCAGCATTTCCAAATATGAAAAGAAAATACAAGGTTGCTCCATTTGCTTCGCTTTGAATTTAACCAAAAAACTATCGCCTCGATGAAAGCGTTTACAGGAACACAACAACAAAAAAAAAGCTATTTTGAAGTGAGCCTACTATCCTCCTTTGAAGAATCTAGACCCATCATTATATATTAATGATGAGTTTTGGTGATTAATGATAACTAAATTTATAGGACTAATATTTTTCATGAGTTTGTGAAATATGTTAGATCCATAACAATGAAGACTTTAGATTGTATTATGTGGTTATGGCCTACAAGTCAAGGTTCAGATTGAAGGATGATATCTTGTATTGATAATTATTAAGTCAAGATCCTAACATGACGGATGGCATCATATGTTGATACACAACAAGATAAAGACATGAACTTAGAGAGGAGATGATCGTCATCAAGAAAAATCTCCAAGTGGTTGCGTAAGTCAAAGCTATAACTAGCATATGTTAAGAATATGTTTCTAGTTTTTTACTAATCTCGGTGCTTTGTTGGAGACCAAATTACTAGTATATGTTGATGTACTATTAAGAGGGGGTCTTGTCCAATAGCTTAAGTCTCATCATATGTTGATAGCTCAATTCCATTTACTATAGTTCTCTGTGGTATTATGCTATTATTTGCGAATGTGTTTATAAATATTTGAAGCTATGCATCTAATCCTTATAACATGTGACTATAGTTTACAAATAGTTGAAGTCCATGCAGGTACTCATTGTGGCATGATACTAAAGTTTTCAAATGTGTTTTATAAATTGTTGAAGTTCATGCATCCTTCCTCGGCATTGTCTAAAATTTGTTGTTGCTCTTATCCTTGGACTTAGACCATTGTGTCAACTCTTTGGAGTTGTTGTGCTTTCTGTATTGATCTAATATGTTTGAGATCATGAAATTGGTTGGGTTCTGTAGTTATCTGAATAAGCTTTTAATATAGTCCAAGATTACCCAATTTCGACATCGTCAAAAGTTATGACTGTTTCTCTGAGTGTCAGCTATGCTGAGAAGTAGGGCCGGTCTGACTGTTCAAACTGTGGACCGCCCATTAGTTGGTGATCTAACCGCTCGATTTGTCTGGGGTCTCTCTTATGACTAGTCTTTATATAATGGTTGCTTTTTTCTATAGAGCATGTTTTTGAGTTCCCTTCATCTTAGAAGGCCCGTCTAACCAGGGGCTATGAGGGCGTCTGACTGGGCATGTGTCTAACGGCTAATTTATATCCATTGGAACATGTGGCCGATCAACCGGCCTTTAGTTGGCGGTCTGACCATTTTCTCACTAAAATATGTATATTTCGGGTCCAACGGCTGGTTTTTGGAGGTGTTGGTATTTATACCCTCTTGTGGCCAGTTTGAATGAACTCTTGGCACCCCATTTCATTCTTTTTAGCTAATGCAAGCCTCTTCTCTTCATTTGTGCATGTGTTGCACTTTGTAAGCTTAGAGGGAGAGCTTTAGTTATATGTGTGCTTCTAGAGGTAGATTGTATATCCACTTGTGCATGTGTTGTACTTGGTGAGAGTCAAGTAAGGGGCTTGACTTGTTACTCTTGTTGTTTGCCTACACCTAGATGATGTGGAGGTATCGTAGTCCAAAGATCTTCTCAAGAAACTTATGAGAATGTCTGGCGTGTTGTGAAGGTTGGATCTCGCCTTTCTGAAGGGAAAAGAGCTACCACTAGTGGATTGAAGTGCTTGGCTTAATTCGTGGAGCCAGTCATATTCGTGTAGGCTTACCTCAATATAGACCAAGGGAGACCAACAAGTTTTGGAACACCACAATAAAAAGATCATGTTATCTGTGGTTTGCTTACTTGTACTCATTTACATTGTGCAATTTATAATCCTAGAATTAAATTGCTTGCTAGTCACCTTGGGATTGCAAACCTTTAACATAGGCATATTCTTAGTGCACTTAGTTAAGACTATATTTTTAGGCTTTAATTGTGCAAAACTATTTTGATTTACGCTTTCGCATTTAAAAGTGGTTTTAGCCAAAGAGTTTTTTAAGAAGCGGCTACCAACCCCACCCCCCCTCGGCGCGCGCTAGTCAGCCTCCTCGTCCTTACATCCTTGTAGTTGTATCATTCTTGTGCTATGAAAGTTGCTACCATCACGCATTTCACCCATATCACCATCATCCATTGTAGGCACACCATCATCAACACTTACTTGAGTTGACATATCCCTATCAATATAATGTTCATCTATTTTGAGCCCAGCAAAATCTGCATCACGTAAAAGCAGTGTCTCTAATGAAATTACATGTTACTTATAGCTTTTTCTTTTCGATAGGGAGCTTGGCAAATTCAAAAGAATGCACCATTTCATCTTGAGAACACCAAAGCAACGTTCAATAATATTTTGAAGGGATGAGTGAGTATGGTTGAACACCTCCTTTAGTCCAATTGGTTGACGCCTATGGTAGAATTTAGGTACATGGTACCTTTGGCCCTTGTAGGGAGCTAGATCCTGGAAGAATTCTAGAGGATTTGTATTGTTGATTCATTGTAGATTTATCCAATCTGGTTTAAGTGGTGAAGTAATCACTCAAATGCTAGTCTTTTTTGGCGTGAGGGGAATCGACCTCTCATTCTCTGTCTGCTCTCTCCCTAAAAACAAAGAACTCCTCCCGAATCCAAATCTAGATCGGCTCCTCTCCCCTATCTTCTTCGGCTGATCACCAGCGACGCTAAGGAGAGGGACTTGCCCCTATACAACTATAGACCCATATATTTTCTCTTTCTTCTTGTACAAATGTTGGTGCTCCTGTTGCTAGCTGCCATGTCACCATCCACCGTTATCACCATGGCACTGGATTGCTTCTTCCTCGGTGCAAGATTCTCTCGTTAGTCACCCTACTTCAATAACCTTTTCAATGTGGAGTTGGCATGAATCTCCTTTAGCTACTAGTGCACCGCCTCATCCAGGCCCAATGTGCCTTCCCCTTGCTTCAAGACTCTAGTTCCTCGCCTCTTCAAATCTTTTTTTGCTCGTATGGTTTTGTTCACAAATATGACTAATTCAAGGGCTTAGAAGTTTCTACTACCGAGTGATGGATCATAGATCTAACTATCTTTCACCTCCTCATCTAATTCAACCTCCTCTTTTTTGGAGGCCCAAGCATGAGGCAGCGCATTAACGGTCCTCTCATAGCTACATCACCTGCCTCGACTCTAGAATCCACCATCCATACATACTCATCTCAGTGGCCCTACCATTGGATTCTCCTGTGAGCTTTGGTCTCGTCGCCAATGAAGTAGGGACTGAAAAGTGTTAGGTCTCTTCCTATTTGTGCAGAGAGGGAGGGCAAACCTTGAGGGAAACTTCCTCACTTTGGCAAAAGATGGTGAGCATTTTGGTTCAAATCAACAACATACCATCTTTCACATCGAAGGTAAGGTCAAGGACAAAGTATGTACTTTAATCATTGATGTTGGTAAAAGTCAAAACATTGTTAGCCTTGATTTGGTTAAGACCTTTGGATTGTCTACACTTGAATAATCTAAAGCTTATCCAATTGAATGGTTGATGAATATGGAATTCTTAAAGTTACACATGTTGTTATGTAGGTCTATTGGACATTGCAAAGATGAAGTTATTTGTGATGTGTACCAACGAAAGCGTGTGATATGCTATTAGGTCATCCATGGTATTATGATTGTGGTTATATTCATGATGGTAAAACTAATAAATACACATGCACATTCAAAAGAAAAGGTTTTATGTCTTCTAAAGATGTGCTTGTTTCTAATTGCAAGAAAGAGAGCCACAAACCTAAGAAATCCATGGAAAAAATCTTTGCTGAAATTGTGCACTTTGGTTAAATTGAAAGAGTTAGATGATGTTAGAAATGAGGAGACATAAATTGGAAAAAATAACCTTTCACCATATATTCCTAGTGTTGTTTGTGATAATGTGCAGATTTCTAATAATGAGGAGACATGGCAACTTTGTCTATCCAAGTTGTGCGTTGATCAAGTTCAAGAGAAGAATCATGGTGAGCATAACAATGAGCAAAAACTGATGATGACTTTTCTTGAAGGGGAAGGAGACGATGAACACATCCATACGAAGGCACTAACAACTTATCAATCTCCAAGCGTTTCTTGTGATTGTGTTTGTAGGAATCATGGTGTCCAGCAAGATATGAGGGAGAAAGGGCATAAAAAAAACCAAGGCATGCGTGTTTAGTGGGAAGTGAGGGAGCAAAGGCACGCGGGTCTAGGAGCTGACCATGCCGGCGGCATGTAGAACGAGAGCAATGCATGCGGGCATGGATGAGCTAGTTCCATGCGTGTGCGAAAAGAGAGGAGAAAAGAAGAGAGGCCCAATAATGCAAAACCTAGGTTTTGGATAAGAATTCCAAGCCAAATTCGAATCCACTTCAAGCCCATCCGACTTCAAATCCGGATTCAAATCCAAAATCAATTCATAACAAACACCAATTATGGGGACCCTGGGCGAGGAATACTCGTAATCCTCATATGTACCATACTAGTCTCATGATCAGTTGCTAGTAAACACATCCATAACATTAAAATCATATTCATACACATTGCATTATACAACTTGCAACAATAAGCCATACATATGCGATATTTACCCAGTTTAAAAGAAATAGGCCAACAGGCCAAATAAATACAAATACTAACAGAGTGTAGCAAAAGACAAGGTAAATAAATCAAAATGCATCCAATGGTATGCCATCCATACCCCACAGGTAGCCAACAAGGATTAGGCCTTAAAAAGACCCGTCGTTGTACCCTTTAGTACCAAGTGCAAAGGATGCGTCATCGGGCATAGTTTCTATTCTCTGAACAACAATTTAAGCAAGGTTGAGTATATTGTATACTTAGTCAGACTTGTAATGTATCACAACATATATACAAATGTAAAGTTAATAATGAATAAGGCTCTATCCTACAAGTTATTTTCAGCATGAAGCAGTTTTTGTTTGCAATATCGGTAAAAGTAGTAATCTGCAACGGAACTGTAAAGAGCAAATAACATTTATATAGTTTTAAAAATAATAAATCATATCCATTCATAGCCCTCCTTTGCTGGGAATTATCGAATCAATTCCCAACCATGGGATGACACACACAACACGTACATGCTATCCCAATTTCCAACGAAACAGTTTTGTAAAAAACAAAGCTATACCTATTGTGATTGCATCCAAGCATGCTCATGATCACGGGCATGGCTATTTAAATAGTTTTTAACACTCTTGAGAGATTGTATAACTTTTTCCCACATAAGTGTAACGCCCCCGTTCTCGGGAACAGGAGCGTCGTACGTCCCGCAACAGCCCAAGAGTTCTGGTGCGGACAGAAGGAGCATCGAGCCTGCTTATGGACATTTGAAAAGAGTTAGTTTGACAGAAGTAAGACCTAGAGGTCAACTTTATCAATTTTATGGGCGTCTAAGCCCAAATTATAACCTACACTCAGAAGAACCGAAGAAAATGCCCACAGAAACGCCTGGGTGCGGTCGCAACCCTAACACGAACATCTAAATTGCTCTTTCTTCTCCTAGCATCTGGGGTGGGGAAAATTATAGCAAGTTTGAGTACAACCAACCGTACTCAGCAAGTCACAATGGTAAACCTTAATTTACTACATGCATGGAATTCCAAAGGAAGGGAGTATACTGGTTTATTAATTTATGTGGATGCAGTTTTATTTATAAACAGTTTGAAACAATAAACTCCACTATACTAATTAAGGAAATGGGGGTCTCAAAATATTTCTTGTTTACTTTGCACAGATTAAAATACCAGAAAACTACTTATGCCTCGCTACTGGAATCACCCATCAAACACAGCTTCATTAACCGGAAGCACGACGTATTCGAATACAATTTAGTTTCACTCTGCAGAGTTGCTTAGCTTTACCCACAAGATTTCTCAATGACCAATGTCATGCAATAGACATGCTCAGCTAGTGTGCGACTGAATTGAGAAAATCGGATCTTTCACTGCTCAATTTAATGTATAGACCCTACCCGATAGGTTTTGACCTTCACTGAACTGGCATCCATGACCGCCCAAGTTTCGTGAAGACCTACCGTTGTGTGGTACGGCGAGACCACGCCCAAATACCACACTTGTACGGCGAGTTACGTATTACCTCAATAACTCGCCCATACTACACTCCGTACTCCTGTAGGGATTCAATTAAAGTGAGTAGTTACTGGACCAGGATTGACAGTTCAATACTTGTGGTTGAGCGGTTACTGTGCTCTATACTCAGCATAAGGGTCCAGTCCTTACATTTTACCCGGGATTTCCAACCACGAACAGGTCTCGTCCAGTCCTGGAACCGACACCCGCCTGTTGCAAAACTCCACCTTACATTTTCTCCTGAGATTGCCAACCACGATCAGGTCCCGTCCAGTCCTGGAACCGACACCCGTCTGTTGCAATCTCCACTCTAGGGTAGGGTTGTGGCTCGTCCACTACAGGGCACCCCACTGCTTCCGCCCTACCCTAGCACAATTTTAAAATAATTTTACCGGTGAACTACCAAGTCCTTGATAGCTCGTTATTTTATGTAAGATCATGCGATGTTTGATTATACATTAATTAAATATTACTAAGTTTGTCAAGGTGAATATGGACTCAAAGTTAATCAGGGCATTTGTACAGTGGTAGGACGTAACTAAATGTAGCATATTATTCTTAAACATTTAATTTTAATTAGATAGTTTGAGTAAATAACAGTAATGCAAATAGCATACATAGAATAATAATCAGGAATTCGTAGGTTCAATATGTTCAAGAATTTGTAACTTGCCTTGCTAAAATGAAATCTCGATGGCCTTGTAAACCTCGGAAGCTGGCTCGGAGTCCTGAACCGACGCCTCGAAATTCTCGCGAACTAATGAAAAGAAAAACACACAAAATAACGAATAAGATCACTCGCTTTTAAACAAACTAGAAAAAGAAAACTAAAAGAAATAAACTTTGAAAAAGAAAAGAAAGAAATACTCAAAAGGGCTTGGGTTCAGATTTTGGGTGTGGAAATGAGAGTTAACGGACATCGGAAACGGAATCGGAGCGATGAAACGGATCAAACGAGACATTTTGGGACTTTTCGGTTGTTTGAAAAAGAAAAGGAAATAGGTGTTAGAATAAACAAATAATTATTGGAATGGGCTAGGTTGGAATTTTTGGAAGTGGAATTAAGTTTAAAGGACATCGGAAACGAAACCGGGGCCTCCAAATAAATTAATTGTGATATTATACTCAGAAAATGGATCTGAAAAGAGAAGAAAGCTACTGTTCTGATGAACAGTAGCCGGCCCAGCCCAGTTGCTGCGCGGGAAGGCGCGCACGCGCGCGAGCGGTGTTTTAAACGGAGCGGGTGGGCCGGTGTGCTTGGCCCAGAGGTGCGCGGTGCGGCTGAAGTGGTGAGGGGATAACGCACCCACGACCGCCGAGACGAGATGGAGCCACGTCGTCGAGGAGGGGGGAAATTGATCGAACCGGCCAGGCTTTATCTGCTCATGTGCTGGGCCGCCGGATTAAGAATGGAGGGGCGAGATACATCCACGTCGCCTCCGAGGGGGTCTTCTTCCACCTTCGATCGAGCGGGAAGACAGGGAACAGGGGTGCACCTCCCTCTTCGATCTGGCCACGGTAGTGTTTCCCCACGGCCAAGTCTGGTGTCTACGGCTCAGGGGAGTATGGGGGGTCCCATTTCAGGTCTTGGCGGGATGAGAGTATTAAAGGAGACGGTCGCCGCAGAGGGAGAAGATGATGGTGGAGGTGATGGCTCGGTGGGGTTTAGGACATGCTCAGGCGAGAGGAGTTCTTGTTTCACCATCTACGAAGGGAGGGGATCACGGGGAGGTGATGGACTAGCTCGGGGAAGCTCCAAACGAGTTGTCCACGGAGAGGGTGGCGGTCGGTGAGGAAGGCTCACAGTGATAGGCTAGCAGACGAATGCTCTAATCAAATTGAGTTGGGGTTTGAGTTTGAGGTGCTGTGGGGGTGCTCTGGGAGGGAACAATTGGATTTTTATCAAGTGGCTTGGCGGATTGGAGTTGGGGCTCACCGGAGCCAGGGAACGGTGGTGGCGGCGGTAAGGGCGGGGAAAGCTCAATCGGCTGCTCGGGGAGGGAGAGAGGGATGGTGCGGCGCCACAGACGGAAGCAATTGGTGTTTAATAGCCCAGGGAGGTGGGGAGCTGAAAAAGGGGGCTGCGGAAATCCATGGCTCTTGGAGAAAAAGGGGACGGGGCTGTGCCAGCAAGGGATGGGCGACCGTGCCGGTTGGCGGCCAACTCCTGTGCAGACATGGCAAAGAGATGGCGCGAGTTCCCGAGGAGACAAGCGAGTGGTCGAGGATGCTTGTTTGCACGGCGGGAGCTTGCTTGGACCGACGGGCACTCAGGGCAAGGCGGGAGTAGATGGGGGAGGGGACACGGAGGGGAAGGGCCACAGTGTTGGCTGTAGATGACGTGGGAGGAGGTGCCAGGGACTACGGCGGCATGGGCGTGGCATGGGCATCGCGCAGTGCTAGCGCAAGGGGGGAGAAAACGGGAAACGACCAAGCGCCAAGGAGGGAAGGAAACGGGGAGAGCAAAGGGAGGGGCACAGATCCCGAAGCAGAAATCAAGGGCTAGGATTTCAAGCAAAAACAAACAAAGGAAAGCAATGAAATTCAAGTTTGGCTTTGAAATTTTGAGTTGCTCAAAATTTTCTTTAAAATTTTCAAGTTGTTTCAATAAGATAATCAAATACGCTATTGGAAATTATACGCTTCCTTGGGCGTGTGACAAAAATAATTATCATATAACTTTTAGGTCGTCTAGTCCTAACCTTGGACCAACCCAATAAATGAACAAACCCTCACTTGGGCATGTACTTCCCCTAAGTGAGCTGAATAACAGACCCTCACTTAGACGTGTCTTTCCTCTAAGTACGCATTCATTGCTGTGTTAGCAAGTTTTAGTCCCAACCCCTTAGTGAACAGAGCCCCTATGAGCAAACCTTCCAGGAATGCCGTCACTACTTCCTACCACAATGTAAGGCTAGTCCTAGACAACTTAATCAGCTAAAGCCAGAGCCCATATAGCTTATGTTGATGTACAGTGTGACTTAGATGTGTAGCAATAGCATTCAGTCCTTAATTAATCCAGATGAGAATCTCCTCCTATCTACATGTGAGATACCCTATCACATTTTATAGTTTATCATATAACTTGTCCGTGTCTAAAAATTAGGTTTTTTATTTTATTTTACATCAAACTAACAGAAGTTCCTCCTCTAGTCCAACATTTCGAAAACACCCATATCCATGCGCAAATTTTTCAAATGATAAAACGTAGCGAAAACTAGTGCGTGGCTAAGCATCTAGACCATATACTCAATGTAATATATCTGATTTGATATTAACTACTATCTAAACCATGACTAAAAGGCTACAACAGTAAGAATATCAAATTTGTAAGGAGGTTCAATGCATACAAGCGGATATACCTACAGTTACCGACCATATAGCAATTGTTAATGAAACATACACTCATACATAATAGATTTTATAAATAATATATAATAATTAAAAATAGTAGAATCAACATGGTCAAAGAGGATGCTTGCCTTGCTGTGATTGCTCAGAGAGTTGCCCAGGATCAATCTCGCGCATTTCTGATACGTCAATATCTAATCGATAAAAGTCAAATGCGCATAAATAATAGCCAAATAAATTAAAATAGAAATCAAATATAAATATTTTTCATATTATGAAATATCATGATTTTAGAAAAATTTAGAGACAGAAAACACTAAAATTTGAGTTTGCATGCAAAAGTTATTAGCAAAACAATTTGTTTGGTGAGGAGAATCCAAAAAAGAAAAGCAGCATTCTGTGCTAACTGGGTTTTGAATTTCTAAAATTAAGCTTCTATTTTACTTCCTAACTTTTGATCTTTGTTCAATATAGAACCCACGAGAATTCCTCCAACTCGATCCAATTGACATACATATGTTGCTCCACTATTATCAATTAAGGTTACTCATCTCGTACAAACTCATGTATCTAGTCCCCTTATTTTAGTTCATTTAATTGATTCACAGAGGTTTCAATCTAACCACATGCATAACACCCTCCAAACACATTACCATATCATTGATCTAAATCCCACACTAACATCCATTGACACATAATCGAGGTAGTCAATCCAATAAATAATGCCTAGGCTCACGGTATACTATCCAGTCAATTCATACAGTAATAATAAATAATCCACAATTATACACTAAATTTACACTAATTGGGGGCTTACATGGTTAATCAACACCTAATGAGCCTTCCAATTTTTATTGCACACCCAACATTCAATAGCTCGATAGTTGATTATACATATATCTACTCTACCGAATTAGTAACCAAAATTCTAGTCATATGTGTACCACCATGACCATCTCATAATTGTACATTTACAATCCAAATTGAGGGTACGAAATTATTGATTTGGCACATAAGACTCATCTACTAATTATATGGTACTCCAATTAATTGTTCGCCGTAAAATAATCCACTACTAGTTTCTCTCAATTCTAGCATCTATGACTCACATAATTATTGCTTAAGTCATCCAACCAACTTGTGCATGATTAAATATTCCTCTTATTCAACCTCTATATCCCATCAAATATCATCACATTAGTTATCTATAGAGTATCAAAAATAAAATCCTTACGCATCTTAAATCCTAAAATTACTAAACCGATTAATCTAACCTTAGTGGTCCACCTCTATTTTCGTACGACTCCAATATAATATTATTTGATCAAATAATCCTGTAAAAGATTTAAGCTTCATTCAGCAAAACACATTTAGCTACAATAGTCTAATTATTCACATCCACCAATATAACGCCATTAGGTCACGTCTACACACAATTATGACCTATTGAAGGCTTATACGAGCTCTAGGTTAACAAACACATGTTTCACTAAACATACATAAAAAATACAATGATAAATGATGTTAATGCAACATGCACTGCTAAATACCATAGATATGATAATGCAAATAATATTAAGATTTTACTAAGGGCAATAGATGTGCCAACTATCACTGAACGCGAGCTCTAGCCACTTTTGTGCAGTTCCTGATGTTATTGCTAGATCCGCGTCTCTACCTTTTCTTCTTTTTTTTTGTCTCCCCTATCTTTCTTTTCTTTTTTCCTCCTTTTCTTTATTTTTCTTTCCTTCTTTTATCTTTCTTTTCTCCTCTTTTTCTACCCGATAGCCACCATGCCCCTCTCTCTCCTCCCTTCCTTTTCTTTTGTTCCTCCTCTCTCTCTTCTTTTTTTCTATTCATCCTCTCCCTCTTCTTTCCATGCCGACAGCACTTCTTGGCACTCTCTCTTCATTCTTTTCTTTCTTCACTTCTCTTCCTCCATTGTTCTTTCCTTCTTTTCTTCGATCTTCACCCGAATGCTCTCTCCAGCACTCCTCCTTCCTTTTCTTCCACCTCTTCCTCATTTCTTTCTTCTTCTCACCTTGGCTCGCATTCTTTTGGCTTTCTTCTTCCTTCTCCACTTCTTTCTTCCACCACTGCCGGCTGCTTCTTCCTTCCTTCTATTTTTTACCACTAAAACTCCCTCCTCTCTTCCTTCTTTCTTCTCTATAGTAAGCTTCTTCTCTTTTAGCCATCTGCACTCCAGCTCAGGTCTCAGCTTGCCTATGTGCCACCACACAACTTGCCTGCGGCCTCCTCCTGCATGTCTCACTCTTGGCCCAGTTCCGGCCACACCTTCGCAAGCCTCCTCCAGCTGCGTCGCGAACATGCGCGCGCATGCTCAGCTCCTTTCCAAGCCGCCTCAGCCTCCAGCCTGCCTTCAGATGACCTCCTCCGGCTGTGCTGTGGCATGCATGCACATGCTTGGCTCCTTACTGAGCTACCTTGGCCCTCCTCACCTTTGCTGGCACTAGTGCTGTCGAGTCACCAACTCGCTCGAACCTTGATGCATGCGCAAACTAATGGTAGAAATGGAATGTTCAGAAGATAAGGATTGTGATGGTATGGCATGCATCAAGGGATTTGTGATTTTTGGTGGTGATTGAAGGAGAGAAGGGAACTTGGGAGTGTGTGAAAAACTTTACTCGACATGCTCATGACCGTAGGCACGACTATCTAGGATAGTCCACACACTCTGTAGAGGTGCCACAACACGCTTCCTTCGGTGTGCGACTAAGTGATTATCACAAGGCCTTTACAATGCAAAGTCGTCAATCTGGTCACGCCTCCACTAAGATTCACCCAAATAAAGAATTCATTAAATCAGTACCCACTCTTGTGCCATGTGAGATTTCTCGTGGCCTACGATATGCGCACATTCAACCTATAATGGAATTCAGATTGGGACCTCACAAATTAGTTAGATAGGTCTATCTCATACCAGACTTATGGTAGTACGATATGGCTTTGTAGTAGCTCACAAACTAATCATTAATTGACTTAGGTAGACTTTTCACATACCCCTTATACCAACAAGCACCCATGTTGTGCCACCAAGCAACCACATTGTGCTAGTAAGCACCCACCACATAATCATTTGCCTAAGTCTAAATCAAGTTTTATATTTTTATTTGTAAATATTTCATACACCTTCTTGACTCACCAAAATCAAGAATACATTTTTAATAATTATCATTTTATGTAAAAAGTTATCTCAAGTCTAGAATTATCTCTAAGCATTGCTACAAAGTTCTCCAACTAATACTAGTGTACTAACTAGAGTTTTCTTCTAAGATAACAAGGTATTAAATGTTCAATATCAAATATGGTCATAACAAGTAGGTGTTAACTAAGTATTTAAAACTGAAATTGAAATACATCGAATATATATAAGCATGAAAAATAATTTAAATTAACATAATTTTATTTATAAAATAGGATTAACATAGTCAAGGTGTGTAACTTGTCTTGCTTCACGGATTGGTGAGAGTTGTCAAAGTAGTACACCTCAAAAATGTCGTAGTCTACATAAGAAAATAATCAAAACAAACTAAATCTAGATAAAATTAAAATAAACACCAAAATTCAAAATGAAGGCAAAAATGTATAGATTGGGATTTTAGATGAATTTAGAAAAAATGGTTTATCTAGAGTTAGGACAGAGGAGAATAGGCTCTCGAAAGTTTTAAAACAAAGAAAAAGAGAAAGAAACAATAATTGGAATTTCTGGACTTATTTTTATATAGGAAATGGAATTTATGATGTCAGCATAGCAATTTTGAAATTTGGTCGAATTATTTTTCTAAGAAAAAAGGGTAAAGACACTGACATGTGAGATTGGGGTCTATGGACTAGGTCGACAGGTGTTGCTTGTTCCACAGTGGACCAGGTCTATACTTGCATGGCATGATGGCTTGGCTGGCGGGCTGGCACTGATGTGGTGCAATGCGTGGTGCCATTTGGCAACCATGTCGGACTTGTGCACTGATGTGGTATGGCCGATAGTAGTGGCAGTGAGGGGGTGCAAACAGAAGAGGAAATCATGGGGAGTTGATTAGTACAACCAAGTTAACAAAGAGGGATGGAGGGTGGCCGATGACAAGAGGGAGGTGGCAGCGGTGTCGGTGCTCCGGTGAAGGGGTGGTTCCGGTGGCATTCCTTGACGGTGGAGGGTGGACAAGGTTGACGATGAGACGGTGGAGCTTCGGGAAGCTGGGAGCGGTGGCGATGGATCACCGGAGTTGCGCCGATAGCCGAAGTGGGGAAACGCGATGCTATGGGGCTTTGGTATTTGAGAGACGCAATGCGAGGAGGGGTGAGGTGCGGGAGGAACAAGGGGAGCTAGGGTGTATTTATATCCTAATGGGTGCACGGTGCAGGTGTAAGATCAAGGATAATCGACTAGAGAAGAGTGAATAGGAGATTATAAAATTCTTACCTTCTAAATTTAGTGGCCACAATCTTAGCTAGGCAATATTACAATAAAAATAAAAACCTATCCAATTCTAGTCAACCTAAGGCACCACAATGATTAATCTCTACAAATATCTCTAGCACAAGTAAGATTCACTATCACAAATTGGTAGATAAATAAATGCAAGAGAGAGATAAAAAAGATGACTGAATAGACACACAATGTTTTACATAGACACATAATGTTTTACCGTAGTGTTCGAAAACTTGTCAGTTTTTCCTAATCTACGTTGAGGAAAGCCTAAGTGACTTAGACCAGCTCCATGAATTAAGCCACAACTCCTCAATCCACTATTGGTTGCCCTTCCTCCGCTCTGGAGATGGTGGATACCAAACCACTCATAAGATGGCGTCGGGCCTCCTCACAGCCATCTGGATGCTGACAAACACTAAGAGTTATAAATCACAGCTTCGTTCGACAGGGATCAAGTTCCAATGGATTAATCTAGAGATGAAATGCACTTGATGTGGCTCAACTACCTCAAATGAATGCATAATGAGAAATGAGGTGTAGAGAGGTTGCTCAAAGCTCAAAGATGTTCAATGAAGTGTCTCCTATCTGTCTTTGAGCAGGGGGTATTTATATTCCCACCAACCAAATATAGTTGTTGCATAAAATAATTCTGAAAAATTAGGAAAATCGGTAGTAACGTATAACGGCTATGTTAGAACGTCAGAACTAGCCGTAAGAAAGTTGGCGTGGTACTACCTCCATTGAAATCGCGGTAGTTCCGATCATTTGTAGTTCTGATTTGTGGTGCGATACTACCATTTGGCTTAGGGAGCAAAAATTGGTCCTTTTTGGAAAAAAACATACCGCCTAGATTTTCAGAGCTTTCGAGTTCCGGTAGTTCCGATTTAGAGTGCGGTCATATCGCTATGCGGTAGTTTCGTCGTTCAAATTTTAGTACTACCGATATCGACAAGCCTAAGTGTTGAAGAGGGTGCTCTCTAGAAAAACGTACCACTTAAGGTGCCGGTGCAACCGAGTCCCGGTAGTACAACAGTTAACACATCGGTACTTCCAGAAATTGGTAGTTCCTCAACATATACTCCAGTACTTTCGATTTTCCTGACTGAGCATAGTTGGTTTTCAATTTTAATTTTGAGTGCATGTATGATCTTAAATTGATCCAAATGGCACAAGAATATGCTATCAAGTTACTTTCTATGATCCCTCTTAATAGTACGATAATTAACTTATAATCTGGTCTTCCAACCTTTCTCCCAACATCGGCAAAAATTAAAAGGAATCCTATACTACTAGTACCTTTATCTGGAACCATCTTGATCCTTATTTTGACCTTTAGCATACACTTTGGCATGCTCAATTAGGGACTTAACATATGTGATACTTAGCAAACATATTAGTCTTATATTCATATATTGTCATTAATTACTAAAACTATTTTTATGAGCCTATATGCTTTCAGGAGGCAATTGGTCACTAGATTTGTGGTGGTGGGGTTTTAGGAGGGGAGGATATGGCTAGGGGAGGCACCAGAGAGGAATCTAAGCGTGGAATTAATTGAGTCGGATCACGGTGGTGGAACTTTCCATAGGGGCATCGATAAAAGAGGAAATTGGAGGTGCGATTAGAGCCGGACTCAACGGCGACAAATGGAAGAAAGAGGGAAATGGGAGGAAGAAGAAAGGAAAGAAGAAGGGGGACTAACCGGTGGGACACACATCAGGGAAAGGAAGAGAGAGGGGATGGTGCGGGAAGGAGGCGGGCCAACGCGTGTAGGCCATGTGGGCCGAGGCCACGCATCAGGTGTAGAGACATTGGGTTGGTGAAGGTTTTGGCCCAAGAGACTTTTGAGGAATTTAAATGCATTTTCAAATTAAATAAAGGTTGATAAATCAAAGAAGGCTTACAAATTAGCAACTAAAGGCCAAAAAATCCACAAAAAATCTCAAAAATACTACAAAGTAAGAGGAACTCAACAAAAATAAAATAAATCTTACTGAGTTGCAATTAAACATGGGGAGTGTATTTCCTAGCTTTAGGCTTAAATAAAAGAAAAGGAAAAGGAAAAGAAAATCTAGAAAAAACTCAAATAAACTCAAATAAATAAAGATTAAATTTTTTTGGTCATTACAATGTGGCAACCAAAAATTAATGTTTCCTTTAAATCTATATTTCCTTTTTTGTTTGTATTAGAGTCCAATTCTTATTTAGGCGTCTTAGGAAGGTAATATAGCTAAGGGGTGCACCCCATGTAAAGGATGACATTTTATTTTTAGAATTGATCTATGGAGTGCTTTTTCTAGAACTTCAAAGTTCTTATCTTCATTATTCTTACTAATTCATCAATAATTGCTTGGATTGATTGGTCGTGAGCTTGGATTGAGTGGTCGTGATCACTCAATTCGTGTGCCACCTATGTGATCATTGTGTGAATTGGTTCTTCTTGAGGGTTGCAGTGCAATTGCTACTGTGGAGGTCTTGTGCTAGTGCAAGATTGCTACAATTTCAAATATATTGCTATCTTCGAGTTATCTTCATTCTTCATTTGTCGGTTGTCATCACAAGATCGGGCCATCCCGTATCATACTGGCAACTATATAACAACTCTATATGTTACTTGCTAGTGCTTCTACATATTATTTGCTAGCACCTACTATTGGTGGCTTTACATTAGTTCTAGTAACGATTTGTGCATTAAATTACTAGTAGTGGATCTGCATTAGTTGCTATCAACTCTAAATGCTATTTACTACATTAGTTGCTAGCTCTGTATGTTACCTGCTACATTAGTGGCTATCTCTATATGTTACTTGCTACATTAGCAACTTTACATGTTATTTACTACATTAGTTGCTATCAGTTTTATATTAGTTGCTACCTCTATATGTTACTTACTATTTTAGTTACTACCAGCTCTATATGTTACTTGCTATATTAATTGTTACCAACTCTATATGTTATTTACTACCTTAGTTGTTAGCAGCTCTATATGTACTTGCTAGCATTTCTTCATTACTTGATGATAATTATTAACAAATTATGTAAATCAACTACCAATGTGGGCTCTACATTAGTTGTTAGCAACTCTACATGTTGTTTGCTAGCACCTTTTTATTTGATGGCGACCAGCGACCTGATTTGTGTAGGTAAACTATGATTGACAATTATACATCAATTGTTAGCATCTTTATATGTTACCATCTAGCAACTTTACACTTTATGGGTAGTTTTTTTGTTGTAGCTTATGACTTTTGGTTTATGGCTTTTGAATTCTGATTGTTCACAAGAGAGATTACAAAAAAGGAGACAGTCGAATGCGATTTTGGTCAATACAGTTGAAGTTAGTATAGTGTCTACTGTAATTGACTTGTAGATCCCGTTTTAAAATGACGCATTGTTTAAAAGCTAATTACTATAGTAAAGTACAAAAGCCATAAGCAAGGAGCCCTGCCGAACCCAGCTACATGTTATTTGTTGGTAATATGTTGCTAGTTAACAACACCTATAATTTCTAGTTGTCATTCACCTAGGCAATGAAAACGTATTATTGCTAGCAGTAGAGAATTGCGATCTGAAGCCCCTAGAGTTGCTAGTAATGAACACCCTTTAGAGTTGCAAGTAACGAACACCTAGAATTGCTAGATGAGGAACAAGTTATCAATATGTCTTCAAAATATATTCAATATGTGTATTGTTTTGTTAAACTTGTCGTATGGATCACAACAGTGTAGATGAAACTTAAATTAGATACTCGGTTTAAAAGATATGATCATTTAAGAAGAATGGTGAACAAGTATAGATGGGATCACATATATCTCTTTTAGTCATCACAATCCATAGCATCCGGTGCGCACGACCACGACACCTGAATCACACGACTCACGTTACCCTAGTGGCATTTGATGGTGTGCGCGGTTGCGCTAATGTGCACCAAGTAGTTAAGGACCATTGTCATATTTAATATGCTTTTGCCAATACGAGAACTATCATCATTTTGTGATAGCTTAAACAATAGCCTAGAGTTCCCCATGATTTGAGTGTAAACTACTCTAGTGACATTGATTTTATTTTGTAAGTATATCATATAAATAAGCAGGAATAAATACTATATGAATGCATATGATGTGCCCATCTACACGTTTACATGAACATGTTAGGGAATTTTTGGCATATATGGCACTGTTTGCAACCATAATTATGAAAATGGGCGTATGCGTCACGTAGTGGCAAAAAATGACGTTTTTGCAACCCGGTGGCCGGGCGGTGATGCTAGAGAGGTGCACATGCTCCCTACCACCCCGACATCGAGCAACAGCTGCCTGCTGCCCCACCACTGGATGTAGACAGCCTATCGCCCCATGGGCAGATAGCCGGCAGCCTATCGCCCACGAGGCTTAATTACCTACCTTAATTTGTTTTTTTGCATATAGCTTGTTTAAATTTTTAAATATAGCAAATAAGCTCAGAAAATTATGAAATTTTATGTGCATCCTTTTGACACAACGTACTTGATTGTGTAATTTTTTAGCAATTTTATCCATTGTGAACATTGCTCAAAAAGTTATACAATTATAATTTTTAGGAGATGTTACATATAGCAAATGAGCTGCAAAAATTATGAAATTTTATGTGCAGTCTTTCGACATGGTCATAGTTATTGTCTATTTTTTAAGAATTTTGTGTATTACAAATATTTGTAGAAGTACATGTAATAGTACAAAAATGCATTGCACGGGATACAATATGGTATACTCATCTGAGCCACTACTATCTCTTGGCCGCGTCTGCCTCCCCGTAAACAAGGTAGACAAGGTGTTTCATATGTACAATTACTCTAAAGAAAAGAAGATGGCTGCACTTGAATTCACTTATTATGCACTTATATAGTGGAGAATAAGTTCATAATCAAAGAAGAGTGCACGACGAGCCTCCCATCACTACGTAGGAAGAGATGAAATACGACATGAGGGCAATGATTGTTCTAAAATATTATAAATGTAACTTATTTTATAAATTATAACAAATGAAGTAAGAAACTTTCACGATGAAGGAATACTATAAAGAGATGAAAATTATCATGATTCGAGCTAATGTATATGAGCAAGAAGAATAAACAATGGTGTGATTCCTTGTTAGTTTGCACCCTCTTATCAAGGGCATTACTGAGTTTCAGCCTTACAACAACATGGTGAAATTGGTACATCAAGCAACCAAGACTGAAAGACAAGTGCAACACGATATGAGAGTAACAAGAATATCATCTTACATGCCCCGTTTGGCATCTACAGGAGGTAAAATCATATCCCATTTCAATTCTTTTAAAGCTAACACATCTAGTGAAAGTTTTGCTTTTAATACATGTGCTGCACCAAGCGAGAAGAATGCTACAACACAAATTGCCAAAAAGAGTCTAGCACATTCGTCTTTATCTTTAGTGGGTTCTCCAAGAAGAAATAGTGCCATTCAATGCTTTAATTGTCTTGGACGAGGTCATATGCAAAAGGATTTCTAAATAATAAGGTCATGTTACCGTTAAAAAATGGAGAATATGACTACTAGCAAGGAGGAAATTGAGGCCCTTGCTGATTTTGGAAAATTTGGAGATGTACATAAGGAATGACAAGGTGGAGAAGGCACATGAAGTTGTTTTTGGTGACCCTGGGGCTGGTCCTATCCTTGTGTGTACACCGTTGGTGTTGAGTGTATAAGCAAAATCAACTCATGAGCTGCACTACAACTTTTTCCTAATAAGAGCTCAGGTGAGTAAAAATAGTAAGTGTTGTAAGGTTATTATTGATGGTTGTAGTTTTCATAATTTATCTAGTAAAGAGCTTTGTTTAAAACTTAGTTTGAAATATAAAAAACACATACATCTATATCAAATTCAATGGTTAACCAATGATGACTCAATGAATATTGGATATACAGTTGATGTTATAGTTCTTATCGTGATACTGTAGAATGTGATATTGTGTCTATGGAAGTATGTTACTTGTTATTAAGTAGGCCATGGTTATATGATCGTTCTATGATTCATGATAGAGAAACTAATCAATACAAGTTTATGTGAAATAATAAAGAAATAGTGCTACGACCATTAACTTTTTTTCAAATAATACATGATAACAAGCAAAAGATTGAGGTAAAAGTAGAGAGTGAGAGAGGAAAGAAGCAAAAGAGTGTTATTCCAAAAAAGATAAGTGTAACATCCTATTTTTTAGAACCTTTTTGAAGCTTTTAAAATAAAATTTATTAATTGAATTTTTTTCTAGAATTAATCAAAGCTTAAAATAATTTTTGTATCAATTAAAGGGATTTAATCTTATAAAAAATAAATATAAACATGTGATGAAAATATTTTATTTGGGTTCTTTGTATCTTAGAGAATTTTATGGAATTTTCTGAGAATTTTTTTGTTTATTTGCTATTTTCTAGAGCTCCTTTTATTTTAATTGAATTTCTAAAAAAGAAAAATGTCAAAAACCCAAGCACAGTGTCGGGCCGACGTAGCCCTATTGACCCGACCCAATTCTCCCACAGCCACTCGATTCTCCCCCTGCCGCGTGTCGGCCATCCGGCCGTCCCGCTTCGCGCCCGCTGGATTCCGCCCGAGGCCATGTGTCAGCCATCTGGAGGTCCCCACATTGTGCATCTGTGTCGTTTGCCGCAGTCACCCGATCCGTTCATCGTGCCACGCATCGCGCATCTGCAATGCCGTGCACTGTTCATCGTCGTCACCGCGAGGAGTTCGTCCCCGACTCCTCGGTTCGCATGCTCAACCCAGACTCCGCTGTGCGTGCACCGTTTCTGCCACAAATTCTATCCCGTGCCCAAGCTGGACTTCCTCGGTGTTCTCATGCAACCGCCTTCACCAAGAGCTCGGTTCTGGAGTTCGCCGCAAAACCCGTTTGTACCTTCATTCCTTTGACCCACCGCCATCGTCTATCATCGTCGGTAAGCTCGCTCACCGTTTGGTTCCTCTCGTACCCTCGTAGGTGAGCTCCAGCGCCCCAGCTGAACCTCGCCCTCAGTTCGTGCACCGATGCCTGCGACCCTCATGCACCGAACCGACGCCTCGCACCGCGCGTCGAGTCACACGTCGTCCCTTAGACCATCTGATCCGGCCATTCTGACTGTCCGCCCAGATCTGCATCAACGGTCGAGATCTTCCCATGTGTCTTAACTGTCGTCGTCAGATTGTGCCGACGTCATGATGCACCCACGCCCTGCGTTGCTTCGCCTTCTCCATGCGCCAAGCCCACCGTGAGCCGAGCTGCTGCCAGCCAGGACACACCTATCAGCCACCACTGTGTCGTGAGCCTGTAAGCCAGTTTTCGTCTAAGTCAGCTGCCAGCTCAGCGCCACCTCATCCCTAATTGCCACGTAGTGCCATATGTCAGTGACACGTCAACGCCACGTCAGCACCGACCCGTCCCAGCAAGCCACATCAGCAGCCACATTAGCCCTAGTGCCCCGTGTCAGCCTAGTCAGCTGCCACGTCAGCCCTAGCCGTCGCGTCAACACCCCGTCACTCGTGTACTATTCTATAAGCCGAGTCCACCGTAGACCTAATTTTCCATGCACCGAGTTCACAACATAGTAACTTTTTGATTTTTCAGTATTTTTCTAGTAAATTAATTTTCTAAGAGTCCATTCTCCTCCGTACTAATTCTGATTGACTCCGTTCTTTTTTCTAAATTCATATAAAATCAAGTTCTATCTTTTGATTGTGGTTTTGAGGTTTTTAGAGTTTATTTGGATTTTATTTAATTTTATTTTTGTACTTTAGTCTTTTTTTCTCTTGTTAGATCGCGTCTTTGAAAGAGTATAAGTACCGCCAAAAAATTCAGAGTTCCTAGCTGAGCAAGGCCAAGGCAAGTCATATCATTTGATCATATTGAACCTAATTTTTAATCTATTATTTAATTATTTTATTCTAAATTATCTTGCATCGTTATTTTATTATAAACCTTTATACTTGATAGTTATCATCCCAATTGATTAATCCCTACTTGGTATTTTTGAATACCCTGATGGCATTATCACCATAGGTTGGAAATTATTTAGTGATGTCATACTAGATGTCACATGGGTGGTACGATTAATATGCTAAGCCATGCTTATAGATCGAAGGGTTCGTCATCACATATGATCAATTAATTAATTTGACTTAATGATATATTGAATAGTGGTTGGAGCCACTGTGAATCGTGGTTCGAGCCACAGTTATAAAATTTATGTGCCATGACATTGGTGTGCCATTGGTGTGGTTATACAAAATTAGTTTTCACTTAGATGAGTGATCGTGCATAAAGGGGGAAGTGTGGATTCACTATGAGGGATGTGGAAGTCTCGCCTAAGTAATACTAAGGACTTAACTTTGTGCGCCATTGATCTGAGCCTTATCGTGCAAACCACATGTCTAGTATGGGATAGACCTGACTGATTAATTTGGGATATTTCAATTTCAATCTTGTCATTGTGATGAACATAGTTGCTGATTTTCATAAGGCGCAAGTGGGTGTGAGGCGACATCCTAGTGGGCGGGATTGAGTTGAGGTTGAATTTTGTAAAGATCTTGTTGTGATTTTCTTAGCGCGAGGCTAATCACATCGTGTGGGTACAGTTGTGCAAGCTCTGCAGAGTGTAAAACTATTCAAATAGTCGTGTCCCTGATTATGGACAATGCTCGGTGATTTCACACGTGCTAATTTTGTGAAAAAGATCCCTGAAAAACCTAAAAAGGTCATTAAAAAGAAGGTACATGCTATGTTTCTAAAGCTAACAAGTTTAGAAAAGAATTTGTTGTTTGAACCAAGTGATTTAGTATGGGTACACCTTCGCAAATATCGCTTTTTAAAGAAGCGTAAATCAAAATTGATACCCCATGGTGATGGTCCTTTTAAAATACTTACTAAGATCAATGATAATACGTATAAGATAAAGCTTCTAAGAGACGATTATGGGGTAAGTAGTACTTTCAATGTTGCTGATTTATCACCATCTTTAGGTAAGATGATGCAAAGTCGAGGATGACTCTTTTTCAACAAGAGAAAATGATGAGGACATTCTTACTACTACTACTATGTCATCTACTTCTTTAAGTGATCATGAAGCACCAAAAGATCCAATGAATAGAGTACGACCCAAACTTTTAAATAAAAAGATGAATTTGTTTCTTAATAAATTCCCTTATATTGATGTGAATAGTATACTACGTTATGCAAGTTCTTTATGTATTTTTAGGTTTGAATGATGTGAAGACTTTAAAACCACAAAGAAGATGAGGAAGGCCAGGTCGTGGAGGAGCACTAGCCGACGCCATTTCTTTTGGTCAGCAAGAAAGCAGAGCAAACGTGTGGTATGCAAAGCAAGTAAGAAGTCACGTCCAATAGTTCAGCCATGTAAGTTCATGAGAGCATCACTTTTGCTAGCAAGTCCGTAGCATACGTGCAGGGGCGGACCTACCCTTCGGGCGAGCCCGGGCGGCCGCCCGAGCTCCCCTCGCGGCCGGACCCCCCCCCCCCGGCGAAGCTCACGGCGACGTCCACTCCCCCACCGGCGAAGCTCACAGCGGCGTCCGTTTGGCCGCTCCTCACCCCGCCCCCAGCATGTTTATGCACTGGCCTCCAGGCTCCAGTTACTAAGCCCATTGGCTTTAGGCCCAATAAAGCCCACCAAAACACAACAAACTCACAAATCACAGCAAATAGCAATATAGATCTCAGTTTTCAATTACACAAAGACAATAGACAGGGGGAGGGCTGTGGGAGACCTGTCGCACGCCGAACAGTAGAGCGGGCCGGATCTGGTAACGTCGGCGAGGGAGCGGAGCGGAGCGCCGGAGCGGAGGGTGGAGGCCGGAGGCGGGGAGCGGAGCGGAGGGCGGAGCGCCGAAGGCCCGGAGCGGAGGGGGGAGGCAGGAGCGGAGGCCGGGCGGGTGGAGCAGAGGGCGGAGCGCCGGAGGCCCGGAACGGAGGGGGGAGGCGGGAGCAGAGACCGGATGGGTGGAGCGGAGGGGGAAGGCGGGGAGCGGAGGGCAGGAGGGGGCGTGAGCGCCGGAGCCGACGGAGCGGAGGGGGAAGCCGGGAGGAGCGGAGGGAGGGGGAGGCGTCGAGGCGGGGAGAAATAGGAGGAGGCGCTGAGGCGGTGAGAAATATGGGGAGGCGGGGAGGCGGCGGTGTCGACCGGGCGACCAAATAGGGGAAGGGGCGAAGGGCCGAGCCCGAGCGGCCTGCGTGATCGTGAGTAAATTTTTTTAATAGCACAGTAATTAATTTGTTTTTTTTATAATCTTTCTTATCAATTTAGTATGTTATACTTTATAGTTTAGATTTTTAGATTCAATGTATTGGGGAATTGATCGACCGGTGACGCGTTGAAATACCGAGGTAGTATGTGAACAATAGTGATTTATTGATTACTTTCTTATTTTCTCTAACTATTATTTTTTTACTATTATTGGTAACTTGATTTGTTGATTACTTAATGTTCTATAAATGTATTGATTTGTTGATAACTTGATTCTATGCAACCTCCTACAAAAATGAAATGATGTGCCTTAGAAAAAAGCACTCATTTCCAAACAACTTCCTTGCTTTTGAACTTTATACGAGGGACACCTACCTTTTTTTATTCTTCTTAAAACCATTGATTATATCTATTGACTTTAAAAATCTCCAATTCAAAGGTTATTGGGAAACTTAGTGAAGGGAGGGCAACACATATACCCTATCGTGATTCTAAGTTGACTCGTCTACTGCAGTCATCATTGAGCGGCCATCATGAATTAAACTTCATTAGTGAGGTATTTTTCATTGTCCTTCCGTTATCTACATATGTTAACATGCGAATTGTAGTTATTGTTTCTATTTTGTATCACATACTTTTATTAGTATGATTGCAATATAGTTTGATCATGGATTGTTTTGCTTTTGGGTACTACTGTTTATTTCACGCTTCCGACTTCAGCCTTCTTAGTTTTTTTCCCTGAGTCCGCCACTGAACTTCGCCCTACCTAGATTTTTTTTCTGGGTCCACCACTGCATATGTGTGAACATGTATTGAGGGAGTTGGTCCTGGTCGAAAGGCCGACTAAGAATGTCGGGTTCCCTAAACCGAATATTTGGTCCTTCGGCCGATGCATGGACGCCATGTATATCAGTCATATTCATCACAAACGACAGACCGCCTTTTTACTAAAAATAATAGATTGATTACTTTTTTTATGGTCAAAATCACGTTATGAGAAAAATTAGGATTGCTTCTTTAATCAAGATCGTTTAATCTTTTCACTGCAAATTAGAAGCATAATAGGGTTTCGCTTGGTGATCGTGAAGTCTATCGTGTGTGTTCTTACGAATTAAAGAGTGTTTGTTCTTGTATTGGCAACGAAGAATCACTGTGATAAGAGATGGCATATAAATATCTTAATCTTACGTTGAGAAGATCAGACGATCTCATATCATAATCAGATGCCGTTGAAAGAAAAGCATGGTATTTTAACACCATGCCTTTGCGTTTGTAAACAGTGGATTTTAGCCCTCCCACCTTGTTTATACTCCGGAAAAGAAACCTAGGAGTATGTGGAACTTTAAATCGTGAAGACATTCTTTGTTCTTGGCCCCCTTATATTATGTCATACGTCATGTGTGAGGAAGCATCTTGAATTGCAGTTGTCTACTGTACATTGCAACATTTTAATTGTATTCTTTGAGCCAAATTCGTATAATATTAACCCATAAATCACAATTTAGGGTGAGTGTTAGGGGAATACTTGTGTGTACGTGTATTTGGTATTATATATGCCTATACATAGGGTAGGTTTTTTTTGACTGATTTATGCTATTTGGCTTATAGCTTATAGATTTTTTTGCTTACGAGAGAGACTACGGAGAGAGATACCCATATGCTATTTTGGTCACTACAGATGAAGTTAACACAATATGTACTATAATTAACCTATAGACTCCGCCTTAAAAAACACATCGATTTCGAATTAGGTATTATCCATCCATACAAAGTACAGCGGCTGGCATCTGTTTTGAACCCAGCCATATTCAACAGAAAAGAGTAAATTCATAGGTCCTGTTCATATTGATTTCTAAAAACTGTTTTTCTACAGTAAATAGGTTTTGTACAGTACCTAACTTTTAAACAGAGTATCTTTTCAAGACAGAATCTACTAGTTGATTGTAGTATACGTTATAGTGATTTCGTTTATATCAACAAAAATTATATACGAATTTTTCTTTCTATATATATCTTTATAAGTTACTATTATTTATAAGATAAAACTAAAACCACCAGCAAAAAGCTAATGTGAAATAGAACACAAACGAGGCAAGAGCCAGGCATAGTAGCAATAGCCAAACCGTGAGCAAGACTTTCTCGAAAACGGAAACGCGAGCAACGAGGAGGCAAGCACGACATCGGCATGGGCTCTGGTGACAATCTGACGGGGAAGGATCAACAAGCCGTTCAGAATGTCTCACCTGTGAGGCTGTGAGAGTCGTCTTCTCCCTTACCTGCCTGTCAGGCTGTCACCTCCGCTTCTCCGATCTCCCCAATGGCGGATCCCGGCGAGACCGCGACCCCCGCCGCCGTCTCCTCCTCGTGGGACGACCTCCCCGATGACTTCTTCCTCTCCGCTTCCATCTCCTCCCTTCCCCTCCCCCCGCCCCCGCCCCCGCCCCCGCCCCCGCCCCCATCCCCTCCACCTCCCCCCGCGTGGCCTCGGCCGCCTTCCGCTCCGCATCCCCCCCTCCCGTATCCACCCCCTCTGCCTCCGCATCGGCCTCCTTCTCCGACGCCCTACACCGTGCCCCTCCCACGCAGCCCCTCCACCCCAGCTACTCCCTCCCGGCCTTCTCCGCCTCCGCCTCCCGCTCCGCTGCCGCCGAAGTCTGGCCCCCGCCCCCGGGGCCCCACCATTCCAACTCCCTCCCGGAGTTCGCCATCTCCGCCTCCGCGTCCCGCGTCCACCGCCCGCCCCCGCGCTCCGCGGTGCGCGCCGATCGCCCGCCGCCGCTCGAGCTGCGCCCGCGGCCGCCGAGGGAGTCGCAGGCTGGCACCGCCCTCCGCGCGCTTGCCTGCTGCGCTGCTCCCGGGGCCGGGGCCGCCACTCACCTCTGGGCGGCGGGCGAGGCTGGCGTCAAGGTGTGGGACCTCGCGGATGCCTTCCGATCGCCCGCGTCTCGGCAGCGGTGGGGGGACGAGGCGAGCGCCCCGTTCCAGGAGTCGCGCAGGACGCCACCGGCGCTCTGCCTCGTGGCCGACCCCGGCCGCGGCGTGGTGTGGAGCGGCCACGCCAACGGGTCGATCATGGGCTGGAGCAGGGATCCAGGCCCGGAGGCCGGGCATTGCTTCTCGTGGGACGCGCACCGTGGGGCGGTATTCGCGATGACCATCTCTCCCTATGGTAATTCACTCATTCTCCTTGGCTCTATTTTGTGTCAAGCTGGATGGTGTTTTTCCACAATTCGGATAAGAAGTTGCACTATTTGTCATGGCCATTCGAGATTCATGATTCATGAGCAGTGTTGCTTGCAAGTGGGATGAGTTTGTTTCCTTCGACTAAGGAGAACCAGCTTAATCAAGCCGCACTGTAGGCAAATGGAATGAGATGTAGAGGAGGATCGGTTGGTCTATCATTAGTCCAATAAATCAATATATTGAAAACTCTTTCTTAGTGGAGGTGTTGAGCTAGTAACCACGAAGATGTTACTGTAAATTCTCCTCGTTTGTACTATTGTCCACTAAAAGATCTCACTCCAAATCATTCTTGTATTTGTGCTTAGTCGCGTTTACAACCACATTTTGTTTACTTTCTTGTTTGTAAATCCACATTTCGTTGTTTCTTTTTTTCTGACTAATGTGATGAAACATAATATGTTAACGGCATTTTTACTTTACCATCATCTATGTAACAAGTGGCTAGATATATGTACTTCATCTAAATCTGCATTCTACAGAACATACTTGTAAAAGATGGTTGAAACAACCAATGAGTACTGACTACCAGCAGAAATTTGTAATTGATTAACACAGAAATGACCCTGAATAGCTTAGTTTCTAGAATATAATTTTTATGGCCCTGATCATCGAAACAGTTAATTGTAAAATATTGAATTGCTGTTTAACGTAGAACTCAATCAGAGCAATGCAGTGGATCCTCTTAAATCAATTATCTACATCTAACTTTCTGAGCATAAGGACTTTAGACCTCTCCATGTAGTAAAAAACTAAGGTACTAAGGTGTCTACCTTTAATTGTGTGAAATCCATGTGCAAAACTGCAATTGGAGTATATATCCAGACAAGCAGGCAGACATTTATAGTTTTTACCCTATAAAATGTTGGCCATCTTTGGCCTAGATGCTTGTCAATAAGCTAGGGTATAAGACAAGATTTAGAAGTTTTTTTTGGTTGACAATAACAGGTTATTAACTCTTATGGACTTATAAGCCTCTTGAGTTGCCCTCCACTATCTGGAACTTCTCTTTGAGGGAGTCATTTAAGTCTAAGAATACAAGCCATGAAATTTGCTAATAATATGATCTAGCTTAGGCTTATTTTTACTACAACTGTAAGCTTAACCTGGGATTCTGGCCTGAATTGACTTGTGCTCTGCTTGCAGTTTTATTTTAGTAAAAAAGGGATATTGCAGTTTTCATGGTCGGCTTACCAAATTTTATTATTTCTTAAGTTCTGCTGAGGTTTAAGACATTGTTCCATTTTGCTCTCCAAACTGCTATAAGATTAACAAAGAGTGCTGATTTTATTTTATTTACTTACAATGCTGAGAAAACTGCCCCATCCATTTAAAATATTCAAATATGAGTATTGTACTAGCAATAAATCTACAAGATAGATATGGCATGCGATTATTAAATGTGCAGCATGAGCTGCATAAAGGTGCAAAAGTGATTTGCTAGTCAATTATCATCTGATGGGCTAGAGAGACATCTTAGGTTACTTTTTCATTTCCAAAATGTGGACTGGAATTGATTTCTGTCAAATTGCAACTATCAGACATGAACTTTTTGGTTAAGTAGCCTATATCTTTAAGGTGGTAACTTGCTGTTTGCATTTTCACAGTTCTCCTTCATAGTTAGTATTTTCAGCAGTTGAACTTATCTCTTTGAGTGAACTGTTTGCAGTTGGAGTCATGCAACACTGATTTTTTTAATGCATTATAGGTGATTTGTGGTCTGGATCTGAAGGGGGAGTAATCAAAGTATGGTATGGAGAAGCAATTGAGAAGTCACTTGCTTTACAAAAGGAAGAAAACCGTAAGACCTCCTTTTTAGTTGAAAGATCATTCATTGACCTTAGCGCCATGGTCAGTGATGGAGGGGCCTGTCCCTTGCCTGCCGTAGATGTAAAACTTCTACTGTCTGACAATTCTAGATCAAAAGTATGGAGTGCTGGTTACCTCTCATTTGCACTCTGGTACACTTCATGTGTCCATTTATCTGTTATTGTTGCATTCGGCTGACATTGGTTTAGCTGTTTGTATATTTGTATTATATTCTTGTCTATTTTGCCATATAGGGATTCTCGCACTAAGGAGCTTCTGAAGGTGATAAATGTGGATGGCCAAGTTGATACTCGTTTCGACATCTTATCTGCTCAGGATCCATATGGCTATGAAACAAAGCAAAACCTTTTCTCCTCTCCAAGGAAAGAAAAAGCTCGCAGTCCTGTTGGTTTTTTCCAGAGATCACGAAATGCTTTGATGGGAGCAGCTGATGCAGTCCGGAGGGTTGCTGCTAAAGCAGGATTCGGAGATGATTCTCGAAGAATAGAAGCATTAGCAATGTCAATGGATGGGATGATCTGGACAGGATCTGCAAATGGCTCTCTTGCTCAATGGGATGGCAGTGGTAATCGTTTGCAAGAGTTCCAGCATCATTCATCTTCTATTCAAAGCATTTTCAACTTTGGAACAAGATTATGGCTTGGTTACATGGATGGCAGCATCCATCTGTTGGACCTGGAAGGCAACTTGCTAGGAGGATGGATCGCACATAGTACTCCAATTCTGAGTATGGCTGTTGGAGGTTCATATATCTTTACATTGGCTGCTCATGGGGGAGTCCGTGGATGGAATTTGTCATCCCCAGGGCCTATTGACAGCATTATGCGTTCTAAATTAATTGAGAAAGAGGCATCATACAAAAAGTTTGGATATATGAAAGTGTTAGCGGGTTCTTGGAATGTTGGGCAAGAAAAGGCATCTTATGAGTCACTAAGAGCTTGGCTAAAATTCCCAACACCAGAGATTGGGTTAGTAGTAGTTGGATTGCAGGAGGTGGACATGGGTGCTGGTTTTCTTGCAATGTCTGCTGCTAAAGAAACGGTAAGAATGGCAAGTTCAGAATTTTTTGGTTTTTATTAGTTAATACATCATTGTTACTGCACTTAATTATCTGCTATCATTACATAGACCAAATCCTAGCAACTTGCACTGAACCAGAATGCTGTGAAACATCTTGTAATCAACTGAAGTGTCATTGTCATTATGCATAAGTTACATCATTGTACAATCTTCTGAACTTGACTATAAATTTTACCCATAGATTTTATTTGATGGGCTGTTGTTCTATATTAATTTGACTTGCTTTTCAGTAGAGTTATATGAATGCCCTGTGCCACAAGGCCATTGTGAAGAGGTGTTTATTACCTGTTAAGAGTTCATTCCCTTGTTAAAATTTTCAAGAATATTAATTAACATAAGCATCAAAAAATGCCATAACATTTTTTGTTATTTGTAATTCTAATATCATTTCCACTGGCTTTTAGGTAGGGCTGGAGGGAAGCCCAAATGGAGAGTGGTGGTTGGATGCAATTGGGCAGATCTTGCAGGGGCACTCTTTTGAGCGTGTCGGTTCAAGGCAGATGGCTGGATTACTTATTGCTGTATGGTAATCTGTTTAGGACTATTTTTTCCCTGTAGTTTTATCTGCCTTCTTTTTTTGTAGAAATTATTCAGTTTATCCTTTCCACAGGGTGAGAACACATTTTAAGCAATTCATTGCTGATATTGACAATTCTGCAGTAGCATGTGGATTAGGGCGAGCAATCGGCAACAAGGTACCCCCACCCCCCCGGCCCATTGATATTGGAAACCAAGAAATATGTATTTACGAGTTATGTCACTCAAGTGGCAATGCAGATTTTATTTTCAGCCAACCATTTCGACCATCGTATTCATCCGACATTTATTATTCAGTAGTATATGATTTAATGGGGAAAAGATCTGCTGGGTGCTACATGCCCATACTCCTTTTTTTTCGCAAGTGCAATACTTCATTCTAGGGGAAGGTACCAATGAGGATAAAAAACACCATGTAATAAGCAAACAAATCTTATGCTGTATGTTGGGGAGAATGATTTGTAATGTAACGGCGAGTTCTATGTGATTTATTTCTTTAACTGGGTACTGAAATCTGATGTCTAGGAAGTAGGAATTTCCTGTCATGCATTCCCATTTTGAACATTGTTTATTGACTTGTTTCTTGACTGTTGTTTTCTGAATGTAACATCTGAAACTTTTGAAAGTTTGAATTATTCAGGACATCTATCCAAGGAGTTTGGTTTATATTCATTGCATTATTTCGACATGGTAAAGAGCATCATGCTAATATGTTGCATACTTGCATTGGGTTAAGACAATGGAATCCCTGGGATATGATCAAGGCAAAATTGAATCTTAGGGACATGATGACTTCTCTTAAGAAGTACTGTCACTAATGCATCATAGCACCATTACATGTTCAATGTGACAATTTCTACTGTATCGGGCCATCTCCATTGTGAGAGATGCTTAAACAGATGCTTGGAAGTGAGAGAGTATGCCACACAGTAAGCACCTACTTAAGAACTCAACTCTCCAATGCATGCACCTCTTCTTAAAAGTGGTTAAATTCTCCACAAACTCACAAGCACCCATCAAGCATCAATGCTTAACTAAGCTTCGATGCGTAAGTTTTGGCACCTTCTCTCTCCAACATGGTAACTGAGCACCCGGCAACTTGGCAATAAATGGACCTAGTTTGACAAATCATGCAAGGTATCTGCTTCAAATTTCAAAAAAATTTGAGCAATGAAAGGATATGGTTTTTTTTTTGGTGTAGTGGTTAATGTCGTAAGAAGAATCAGATCCTGTCAGGCTTTATGTTCGCGGGTCTTGTTTAAGATAATCATCCAATTTCAAAAACGTGTTTTTGGGTGAAAAAGTATATTGGCACAATTTAGTAGCAACTTCAGGTTTGCTGAAATCCATGTAAAGACTTGCATGACCAGTCAAAAGGAAGGGAAGAAACAAATCTTGTCCCTTTTGTGCAAATGCAGGGTAACTCGCATGTTTGACATTCTGTTTGGTGGCCTATAAAATGGCCTTAGTAAAAATTATGGGGAACATAACTATTGCAAACTTGATTTAATCATGCAAACTTTTCATATCGATCGTTGGATGAACGATGAATGGATCAGACTTGGAGGGACTTGACGATTACATGATGAATAACTCTCTGAGTAACCCCCTACACATTGGAAAATTGTTTACGAGGGCTCCCACCTTCCCAAGTCCTCCCAAATCTGATCCATCCATCCCTCATCCAATGATTCATTTGCGAGTTTGCATGATTGCACCTAGATATGAGTTTGCACTGGATGTTCCTTAATTTTCATGGCTCCTACCTTCCCAGCCTCCCAAATCTGATCCATCCATCCCTCATCCAACAGTCCATGTGCGGGTTTACATGATTGCACACCTGGATATGAGTTTGCATCAGATATGTCGTATGTGCTTTGCCTTGTCTACTGGTTTATACTTTTTCCAAGGAAAGTTTGTTCCCATTAGATAGTAAAAAATGACAATGTAATTTTTATTATCTCATAAAATGCTAAAAACAAAGCTTTGTTTGTTGGATAGACTCAGCATTTCCCTGCATTAGCGTGCATTTATGTGCATACTTTTCATAGCAGTTGCGATGAAAATGCAATAAAATCATTGTTTCCTTAGTCTTGTTAAATGATGCCTGTGGGTTGTTGTGCATATGATTAATGGATGGATTTTATTTCGGCTTATTTTACTGTTTTGTTGATGTATTTCACTATGGCAGGGAGCAGTGGGATTGCGGATGAGAATACATGATAGAAGCATTTGCTTTGTAAATTGTCATTTCGCTGCACATATGGAAGCTGTGAGCCGACGGAATGAAGACTTTGATCATGTCTTTAGAACAATGGGCTTTGCTGCCCCTTCAAGTGGATTATTGACAACATCAGGTATTTGTTCAATCTTCTCCCATTAACCTTTCTGAATTTCTTAATGGGCATTCAAGTATGCAAATGTCCTGCAAACTTGCTAATCACAATCAGCAACCATCTCATGGACATGCAAAACTTTTTAATCTTATACACTATTACTCAACTTGTTTTGATGTTACAGTTTCTGGTTCTGTTGGTCATCTTCATCGTGGAGCAAATGTATGCTGTTGGTTCATCTTCATTTTTTGTAGTGTATAGAGTTATTGCTATATCCATATTCTGAGATTGTAAACATACCAAAATGTTGCTATGACAGGGATCAAGAATGCCTGAGTTGTCAGATACGGACATGATTGTCTTTCTTGGTGATTTTAATTACCGGCTTTATGATATTTCCTATGATGAGGCGATGGGCTTGGTTTCCCAGAGATGCTTTGACTGGCTGAGAGAGAATGACCAGCTGCGAGCAGAAATGAGATCTGTGAGAGTCTTCCAGGGATTTCGTGAAGGAGATTTCAAGTTCCCCCCTACTTACAAATTTTTGAAAAACACAGCTGGCTTATCAGGTATACGAACAAATTTTTCTCTGTTTAGATCATGGTTACTCTGATGCATTAGTTATACTAGCGTAAACTAACCACTGCAATATTTTTTTACAGTGCCCTTTTTGATCTTAGTATTACTGGACTCCTGAAACACTTGTTTGAAGGATCTTCACTCTTATTTGTCATGTAGGGTATGATTGTAGTGAGAAGAGGCGCATTCCTGCCTGGTGTGATAGAATTCTATATCGTGACAGCCGAGCTAGTCCAGGGACAGAGTGTTCTTTGGATTGTCCTGTGGTTTGTTCAATATCACTGTAAGTTATCCGTTGTTTGATTATCTCACAGGATAGGCATGCCATTAATAAAAGAAGCTTATAATACCTTATTATTCTATTCTTCCAGGTATGATTCTTGCATGGAAGCAACAGACAGTGATCACAAACCTGTAAAATGTGTGTTCAATATGGATATTGCACATGTTGACAAACAGACAATGAGGCAGAAATATGGGGAAGTAATGAGTTCAAATAATGAAGTGTTGCACTTGCTTCAGGGGCTTGAAGCATTCCCTGAAGCAAATATTTGTACCAATGACATCATTCTGCAAGATCAAACTCCTTCTGTTTTGAAACTACAAAATAGAAGTACAAAAGACGCAGCCTGTTTTGAGATCATTGGTCAAGCACCACATGCCTCTGGTACACATTTTGCTGGTTTCCCTACTTGGCTAAAGGTGTGTTAATGCTTTGTGCGACTCTCCTTATATTGCTGCACTTCATTTAAATGATCTAATTATAGCATGATACATGAACTTTGCACAGATGACTTCCTCAGATTTAGGTAGACACCTAACTGCTGAGCAATAGAAAGTATAGGAACTGCAATAAATTATTTTCAGTATCAAGAGTTTAGTAATGATCAACCAGGGGGGAAGATGGCCTAAAGTAGACTGAATGTCAGCCTGCAACTGCGGCCTTGTTAGTAATAGCAAATACTTAACGTAACTAAGACACCTAACTTTATTGTATGGATGAAACGGTCCTCAATACTGATGGTTTTGCTCATTTCAATGTTATGAATTTGACACCTTGACTTTTGAGAACTGAAAGAACATGTATTCAACACAGGTTTCTCCAGCAGTTGGTATCATTTCCCCTGGACAAACGATAGAGGTCACTTTGCAGCATGGAGACCTGCGTGGTCAAGATTTTTTTAGTGGAACCTCAGGGAATAGTTTGCCTGGAGCTAACCAAGAAAAGGCAGCAACGCTGTTGGTGAGAATAACAGGAATATATTCGACAGTTGCAAAACATTACAAAATACATGTACAACACCAGAACTGCAGGAGCACATTTTCTTCAAGAGGTCATAACTTTGGTGATCGATTTTTTAATTGAGCATGATTGTGAAGTTAGTTTAGTTTGTGTATCAGAACAATTGGATGCATAGCCTAATATTTTCGTCAAAGTGTGCATAGAAAGTGTATGTTGCAACAAATATTCCTTCTTTGTGAGAGTGAAAACCAAAATCGAGGCTATCAACTATGTCAATGCCCCAGTGTATTTTTGGGAAAGAAAATTAGTAAAATTGTTTAATATATTACAACAGCTCGATTTTTTCCCCAGGAGGTTATTACGTGCTGTGGAAAGCTGCCTGTTTACGTGATTGACGAGATTTGACCCTTGCAAATAAATGTGTATCCCTAATTTTGATTCTAAGATTGGAGATATCTGTGATGTGCTCTGTTTTCATAATGGCTATCTGTGCGACTGATACAACGTCCCAAATAATTAGCAGCAAAGGCAGTTTCACAAGTACCATTTCCTGTAGTTCTGTTTTAGAATCTTAATTTTGTTAATAAATTTGGCCGAAGTGACAAAATTTACATGAGTGTTGTATAGCATTTCTATGTTCGAATATGCCTGCATTCCACTAGATCTTTTTAACGATGTCACCATCAAAGTGGATGCTTTTTCTCTATAATTTCTACAAAGTTGATTTAAACAAAATGGAAAATGAAAAAGTTCTCACAAAGTTTCATTTGTTATAAACAGGGGCCTAACTGTGTAAGGCTCAGTTTGCAGTTTCCTTGCTGTGCTATGCTTTATTTTTAAAGTTACTGTGAAAAAGAAATTGTGAAAAGTCTATTACTCTGTTTTGGTAAATCAAATTAAAATTAGATAAATTCTACTGTCCAATAATTGCCCTCTTTCATCCCATATATTTTGGAATGCAATAATACGTTTGTTTGCAAATTTTTTAAACTTATATTCATTTCCGTCTTGATTAAGAAAAAACAGCAAACCAAGCACCTAAAACGTATCTAAAGTGGCTCAACTGAACGAAATTACGATAATCCACGACAATGCAAACGGAGGCTCAACCAAACGAAATTAACCCACAACAGATTGGTTACCAGCGCAGAATGTCTTATGAGAAGTTCAAGTTTTGGAGTGGCATTTTAGAAAACCATGTGAGCTAGAATAGATCTGGCCAAATGGGCTGTACCGGTCGACCCGGCCCAAGGCACGATGTTCCAACTCAGTCACGGCACGTATAGTGTATCATTTCTGGCACGACACAGGTACGGCCCGTTTAGTGATATTAAGACCCGTTTAACCCGCTTAGGCATGACACATCCTGTTTAGTCCGTTTAGGCACGACAGCAGTCAATTTTATTTCAATTTTTAGTTGTTGGAAAGCTTAAAAATTCCAAAAATTCCATATATTTATGGTATAGAATCATTTTCATAAATTTTAATTCTATTTTTTGAATTCTATACGTTTCTTTTTGGCAATTTTTCAAAATTTTCAAACTGAGATGGGCTAAATGGACCATCTCAGCCTGGCGGGCTAAATGTGGCCTACTGGCCCGGCCTGTAAATTTCTCGGTCCATCTCTTCGTTCAAGGTTTTGCCCGTGATCGGTACGATACGGCCGTTTAGCTAGCTAGGCCAAACGGGCTGTCTCTAAACCGGCCGTGTGCAGCCGGCCCGTTCCGAACCGGCCATTTGGGCAAGGTTTGACTGCTTAGAATAATGTGCGACTCTAAGCTTAGGCCCTGGCCGCAAGGGAGACGAAGCGAGAAGGATGCTGCGCTGCGTGTACACGCAGCGGCGGTGGGCGCACCGGCGGGGCGGCTTCGTCACCGGCGGCACCGGTTGGTCGCAGCCGCTCGGCCGTGCCGCCGTGGCGGGCGCAAAGAAGTCGGAGTGGTGGGCGGTGGACGGCGAGATGCACGAGATCGGGGAGGGCGTGCCGCACCGCGAGCGCTTCGCCATCCCGCGCGACAACCTCCCCAATCGCCGCCGCAAGCAGATGCGCGAGCAGTTCATGCGCCGCACGCGCCTCGTCCTAAAAGACTCGGTAACTGCGACCGCGCGAGCAGTTCATGTAGCTGTTCCTTAAACCCTAGAATTTTCTGCTGTTTGTTGTTTGTTTACTAGTCAGTAGAAATGGGGTGAATTTCTTTGAGCGGAACCAAATTCGATGAATCGTGAGTCAAGGGTATCCAATTGAAACGGGTTCTATTGGGATTCACACTTACACTCGCTCTTGGATAGAAGTGGATTGCTCTGTTCCTTCCTTGAAGGATTTGAAGTGTAATCGACTAGTTTTGTATTCATTTCTGAAGGGTTCGGTCCAGTTCAGATGGAAATGAATTCTGTCGGTTGGTTTGTGTAGCCTGTAACTGATTTACCACAGGATGCATCTGTGTTCATTAGAAATTTAGGATATCTTCTATCAATTTAGTATAAACTGAGTTTGTTCCCTCTTGCGGCAAACATTACGCAGAAATTTGGAATCACAGGATAAGTAATTTTGAGGCGCATGAAACTAAGTTGGATACTTTAATAACACACCTTTAGTTTTATGAAATGAACAACGTGGAGTCAATAACAAGACGCGGTACTCGTTGACCAAAAGTGATGCTAATTCTAATAGTACAGTTTCATTTGTTCCAAAAGACGAGAAGTTTTGCAGTGAATCAACTTGTTGTATTGTACTTTGTATTGATAGTTAAAAATGTTAGTTAAGTTGTCAGAGTCTAATTTAGTTACTTTATGTATTTGAGGGACAATGCATAGTGCCTTAGTGGAAACAGAATAACATGCTGAGGCTAGCAATTTTATGATTAGTGCATGCTTGAGAGAGAGAGAGAGGAGAGAGAGGGGAGTGCTTGAGAGAGAGAGAGAGAGAAGCAAACTAAATCCAAATTGACTACTTTGTCTGAGGGCAAGAACATAACCCCAATGGTTCATTAGCACACTTACCTAACTTGTTTGCGGGCATGCCACAACCCCTTAGACCATTGTTTGGTTCATTACCAAAACTTTGGCTAGCACAGCACTTTTGGGTGGTTTTGAGATGTTTATGATGCAAATTTGTGTGAAGGCTTTGGCTTGGAAACCAGCTGCCCCATGAAATAAGTGACACACCACAAATTTATCGAGGCAACTCTTAGTAAATCAAACAGATCCATTGTACAATGATTACTTCATGTTTTCAGATTCAGTTCACATCCTTATCCCCATTGTAAGTATTTTGGACCAGCTGTTTGTTTGGAATCCAATGTTCCACTATCATTTGCTGTCCGTGTTTTGTAGTTCTCAACAGTGGAGCAATGGAAAGAGCAACAACATTAAGTTTCAGGTGTCCAGAATTCATGTGCAATTCATATTTCATGTCTACCTGTTCTTAAAAATTCTATTAGAAGCATTCAGATCAACTACCAATTGTAGTCCAACATTCATTCTTAGTTTCTTCGAGTTTCTGATAGTGTGCAATTTAGATATAAGCCACTGTAGAGTGTCCAATTCAAAGATATACTACTCTAGAGTTCAAAATTTGAAATATGCCATTGCAGAGTGAGGATGCTTTGAGAAATGCCATTATAGAGACTAAAGACCATTTTGCCCCTACCTTCTGTTAAGGATAGAAGGGATAGAATATGATTGTTATTTGTTTCCTTATATGCTTCGGTTTCCTTATTTGTATATAGCGTATTCTTCTGTATATCCTTCTGTGCTCTTCTATATATATTGCCCTTTGAACCTCATGAATATTTACACAATATTCATAACAGGGTATCAGAGCTAGCACTCTGACCTTGTTCTTCTGCTGCTTTTGATGTCGCCCTGGCCACCGTCATCTCCACTTCATCCGGTGTTGCCCAGGCCACCGCTGCTGTCTCCAGCCACTGTTGCCTACCCGATCCGGCGCCACTCGCTAGATCTGGTGCTATCGGTCGTCTGATCCACCGCCGTCCGCTGGATCCCTTGATCCGGACGCCACTTGCCGACGCTTGCCTGATCTGGCTGCGGTTTGTCGGCGTCCACCCGGCCGTCGCCCGGCCGCCTCCGATCTGGTCTCCCGCTCGCCGTCGCCTCCCGCACGGCGCGGCCACCCATAGGGCTGATGCCGTTGCCGCCGATTGCGTCGTTCGTCGTCCGGTCGTGTCGCGACCATCGACCGCCGCCACCGCTTTGGTCGATCGCGCCGTTCGATGCCACCCACCGCCGCCACTCGCCGCCGACCATCACCCGTCACCGGGGCGGCCGCCGCTCGCTGCGTGTGGTGACATCGATTGGATATGTTTAGATCCAATCGGGTGAGGTAAGGTGTTAAAGCAAAGCAAAGCAAAGCAAAAAAGAAAGAAAGAAAGAAAAGAAGGAAAAAAAGAAAAAAACGCTGATTTAACTGCCGCGTCGTCCAGCGCCACCTATTAGACGTTCCATTGGTCGCCACGCCGTCCAGCGCTGCCTACCAATGGCTTCCGTTCCATCAGCTGCGATTCTATTCTTAGGAATAAAGCTCTATGGGACGAACTACAAGTTGTGGTCTTCTCTCATGGAGATCACGCTCAATGATCTCCGCCTTTGGGGACATGTCACCGGTGCGCGACCTTCTCCGCCACCACCGGTTTAGCCTCCTCCCAAGCAGTCTACTTCTCCTTTTGCGGATGAGGCTGCCAAGAAGGAGGCCGAGGCTGCTGCTGCTGATGAGATTTTTTCAGTAGCTCTCTCATAGCTCAGTGGATTCTGCCAGTCTAGCTCAGACGTCTTCAGGTACCCTTTGGGTTTTGAATTCCAGTGCCTCTTTCCACATGACACTAGACTCCACATCTCTCACTTCAGTTGGATCTCCTGCTTTTTTCATCAATGTTCACAGCTGACGACACTTCTTTACCGGTCAGCTATCAGGGCACTTTTTTGTCTACTGTTTTTTCTATTCCAGTTGTTTCCCATGTTTTCCAGCTTACCATGCAGCTCATTTCAGTAGGACAGCTCACTACTTTTGGTTGTAGGGTTGGTTTTGACTCACACCTGTTTCGTCTAGGATCGACTGACAGGGACGATTCTTGGGACTAGCTACCGTCGTAAGTATCGCCAGGGTCTCTACAGTCTTAACAGCTTTCACCTTTTGTCCTCTCACATTACTCCTACCACGTCTACTTCCACTGCCACTGCTGCCACCACCTCTGGAGCTTTTGCGCAATGGCATTACCATTTAGGTCAGCTGTGTGGGTCCCGTCTTTCTTCACTAGTTCGTCAGGGTGTTCTTGGATATGTTACTATTGACACGTCCATATTTTGTCAGGGATGTAAGTTGGGCAAGCAGCTACAACTTTCTTATCATTCTAGTGAGTCCTTATCAGTTCGTTCTTTTAATTTAGTTCATTCAAATGTATGGGGACCTATGCCTATTATCTCGAAAGGTGGGCATAAATTCTATGTTATTTTCATTGATGATTATTTCCGTTTTACTCGGCTTTTCCCTATGTCTACTCGTGGTCAGTTTCTTATGATCTATCGTAGTCTTGCCACGATGGTTTGTACTCAGTTTGAGTCCTCCATTTGTAACTTTCGTTGTGATTCTGCTGATGAGTACTATTCTGGCGCTTTCAGACAATTTCTTTCTAAGCATAACACTTTTTACCATTCTTGTCCTGGTGCCTATGTCCAGAATGGGGTTGCTAAGCGCAAACATCGCCATCTGATTGAGACTGTCCGCACTCTTCTCCTTGCCTGTCACGTTCTACCACTGTTCTAGGCTGAGGCTGTTTCTGCAGCTGCATATCTCATCAATATGCAGCCTTCCACTGCTCTTAAGGATGTCAGTTCTATAGGGCGTCTGTACCTATGTTATCACGGCGACAAGGCGAGGCGAGGCGCTCCGGAGGTGCCAGGACGCCTAGGCGCCTAGACGAGCGTCTAGGCGATGATTAGACGATGGTAGAGAAAATAAGAAAACGGAACTCTAGAAGTTTAAATCAGAAGATTTCTAAAAAGAAGGGTCTAATTGTAATTTTATAAAACTCTGAGGACTAAAATTTAAAACTCCCAAACCCTTTTATCCAGTCCGGATCGGCCTCTCCTCTCCTCCCCTCCGGATCGGCCTCTTCTCCTCTCCTCCCCTCCGATCCACCGCCTCTCTCCTCTCCTCCCCTCCCCACCGGATCCACCGCCTCCTCTCCGAGCGCCGCCGCCTCTCCTCCCCTCTGGATCCACCGCCTCCTCTCCTCTCCTCTCCTCCCCTACCCTCCGGATCCACCGCCTCCTCTCTGAGCGCCGCCGCCTCCCTCCGACCGGCGCGCCTCCTCCCTGCCCGATCCACTCCACTTTGCCTTGCGCCGCCTCCCTCCACTTGGACGCCGCCGCCGCCTCCACCCAGACGACGCCGGATCCGGCCTCCCCGCGCCGGATCCGGTCCTACGCCGCCTCCCTCCACCTGGACGCCGCCGCCGCCGCCGCTGCACCGGGCGACGCCGGATCGCGCCTCGCGCGGATCCGTCCTCTACGCCGCCTCCACTGGGCAGCGCCGCGCCGCCGCCGCCGCCTTCACCCGGACGACGCCGGATCCGGCCTCCCCGTGCCGGATCGGGGCTCCTCGCCACTTGATCCGGTCCTGCACCGCCTCCCGCCGCCGTCTCCCCGACGCCTGGAAGCTCAGTCGACCGCCTACCTCTGACAAACTAGGCGACAGCCCCTGGCGTGCACCTTGAAGCGCCAGGACGCCTAGGCGTCGCCTAAGCGACGCCTTGATAACATAGGTCTGTACTCTAGAGCCTCCCGGTACAGTCATATTCGTATTTTTGGTTGCACCTGTTTTGTTCTGCTGTAGCCTCATGAGTGTACCAAACTATCCGCCCAATCAGTTGATTGCGTATTTATTGGGTACAGTTCTAAGTATAAAGGTTATCGCTGCTATGATTCTTCTGCTTGACGAATCAGGATCTCACGAGACGTCTCTGACGAATCTCGACCTTTCTTCTATCGAGATTCGGCTCCTCGTCCTGCTTCCACCATTGAGACAATCTCCTGGTTGTCTCTGACGCTTCACCCATTTCTTTTTTTCACAGTCACCCTCTAGTTTGTCTCTGGTGGTTCCTGCTGTACCTCTGGCTCCTGTGTTGGCTCCTACAGCACCATTGTCTCGTTTCTCTGTGGTGCATTACTCCAGACAACCTCGACCTTCACCAGACTCATCTCCTAGTATCTTGTCGACATCGATGCCTGATTCCTCTGATGATGCTCCTCGTTACGCCTTTCGTGACCGGACCTCCTGATCGTTTTGGGTTTATTTCGACAGCTCATGCCCTCTCTGTCCTTGAGCCTAGTTCCTATTGTGAGCTGCTTATCATTCTGAGTGGCTGCTTGCTATGGTAGAAGAGCTTGATGCTCTGTGACGTACGAAGACTTGGGACATTGTACTGACACCTGTGCATGCTCATCCTATCACGTGCAAGTGGGTGTACAAGATCAAGACTAGGTCTGATGGCACTATTGAGCGTTATAAGGTTCGTCTTGTGGCGCACGGTTTTCAGCAGGAGTATGGTCGTGATTACGATGAGACGTTTGCCTCTGTTGCCCATATGACCACTATTCGCACTCTTATTGCGGTTGCTTCTGTTCGCCGGTGGTCTATCTCTCAGCTAGATGTTAAGAATGCCTTTCTTAATGGTGTTTTGCATGAGGAGATTTACATGCAGCCACGACCTGGATGTTCTATTCCAGATGGACATGTCTGTCATCTTCGTCATGCTCTTTGTGGCCTTAAACAGGCCTCTCGTGCTTGGTTTGCGCGTTTTACCTAGGTGATTACCACTGCCGGTTTCACTGTCAGTGCTCATGATCTTGCTCTATTTATCCACATCTTACCTCGAGGTAGGATACTGTTTCTTCTCTATGTGAATGAAATACTCATCACTGGTGATGATTCTTCATTCATCACATACGTGTAGAAGCATCTCAGTGAGCAATTTTTTATGATTGATCTTAGTTTGTTTACGTACTTCCTTAGGATTGAAGTTTCTTCCATGCCTGAGGGTTACTACCTCTCCTAGCAGAAGTATGTTCATGATCTTCTTGATCGGTCTGGTCTGACTGATACTTGTACTGCTGAGACTCCTATGGAGCTCTTCCTTTAGATTCGTGCTACTGATGGTGATCTTCTTGCGGATCTTACTCGTTATCGCTATCTTGTTCGGAGTCTGATATATCTTGTGAGCATTCGCCCTGATATTGCTCATGCTCTCTATATCTTGAGTCAGCTCATGGCTCGTCCTACTCATCTTCACTACAGCCACCTTCTTCGTGTTCTTTGCTATTTGCGTCGAACCGTCTCTTGTTGTTTGTTTTTCTCTAACTCCACCTCACTACAGCTTCAGGCATATTCTGATGCGACCTGGGCTACAGATCCTTCTGATCGTCGTTCTCTTTCTGCTTACTGTGTTTTTCTTGGCTCCTCTTTAAATGTCTAGAAGACAAAGAAGCAGACTGCAGTTTCTCGTTCGAGTGCAGAGGCTGAATTGAAAGCTTTGGCAGCAGTAACATCAGAGATAACTTGGTTGAGGTGGTTACTTGCAGACTTTGGAGTACCTGTGAGGGGACCTACACCCTTTATGTCTGACAGTACATATGCTATCAGTATTACTCGAGATCCAGTGAAGCATGAATTCACCAAGCACATTGGTGTGGATGTTTCATACACTCGCTCACAGGTGCAGGAGGGAGTATTTGCTCTACAGTTTGTGCCTTCAGAATTACATCTTGCTGACTTCCCCTGAAGCCCCAGACAAGAGCACAACATTTATATTTTCTCTCCAAACTCAGTGTATATGATCTATCATGCGTTTGAGGGGGGTGTTAAGGATAGAATAGGATTGTTATTTGTTTCCTTATATGCCTCGGTTTTCGTATCTGTATATGGCATATTCCTCTACTCCTCTGTATATGCTCTTGTATTCTCCTATATATATTGCCCTTTGGGCCTCATGAATATATGCACAATATTCAGAACACCTTCTTCCTACTCACTGCATCCCGTTCAACTCCGGCCTCAAGCACCTAATCCTGCCTTCTTCCTCCATCCCATGGCTCCTGTGCTCGCAACCCTACAGCCTTCCTCTCCCGACCTCACCGCACCCCAACTCCTCGCCTTCACCCTACCCCTTTCGCTCCTCCCCTGCTCCCACCAAGGCAGTAAACGGTGGGCGTGTGCAAGGTGTAGCAAGGGGGGCCATGGCGGATGTGTGGCGCTACCGCACTAGGTGCGTCTGGGGAGGGGATCATGCTGCTGCTCCTAGATCGCGCGGCCAGCAACCCCGAGAAGCAAGCAGCGGGCATGCACGAGGTTTAGCATGCAGCGGATGGAGGCCTCGAGGAGCTCAGCCATGACATGCTCGTCACCCCCGGCAGATCTATATAGAGAGAGGATTTCTTCACATGAAATGGCTTAGCTGCAAATTTAGAGCATTGCATTCTATCTCAAGACTCAAGTCGACTGGTTTTGAATTTTAGTAGTTAGGTTGATTTGCTTTTGCTTAATCGGCATTATGACAAACAAAGAAATGAAAGAAAATGCATCATGTGTATGATTACTAGGGCTGTAAACGAGCTGAGCTCGAGCGAGCCTGGCCTTCCAGGCTTGAGCTCGGTAGAAGCTTGAGCTGAGCTCGAGTTGGGGTGCAAGCCTAGACCTGGACTCGAGCTCAGCTCGTTGGAACTCGATAAGAATTAAAATAATTTATTATGCACTAATTTTCAATAATAAGAAAAGTTTGAGCTCGAGCTTGACTCGAGTAAGCTCGATAACAGTCAAAATAATTCAAACATACACTAATTTTCAACAGTAAGAAAAGTTTAAGTTCGAGTTCGGCTCGGGTAAGTTCGGTAAGAGTTAATATGTATCATTATTTAAACTCAAATCGAGGCTTGCGAACTATTCAAACTTAGCTCGGTGAAGCTCGTAAGTTCGAGATCAAGCTCGAGTTCGGCTCGTTTAAAGTTCGAGCCGAGCTCAAATCGAGCCTAGAACGAGCTGAGCTCGAGTAGCTCGTGAGCTTCGAGCTTTTTTTACAGCCTTAATGGTTACAACATGCATTCAGAACTTCAGATGTAGTAGCATGCATTCTGACGAGAGGATTGCTTACAGGGGATAAGTTAGGAGGAAGAAGAGGGGCAAAATGATCTCTAATTTTCCCATAGTGGCATTTGTCAAAGCAACCTCTTTCGGCAATGGCATATTTCTAATTGCAAACTCTAGAATGGCAACTATCTGAATCGGTCACTCTACTGTGGCATATATCTAAATTTCCCCAAGTTTAATTGTTTTGTTCTGCTGTCTCCTGTCATGGGCAACTGTAGTCAGGCATGTAACTGACTGTTCAAGTAAAAGAACTAATGTGAGAATTGAGGAGTGAACTGAATGGAAAACCATTCCTCGCTGATCCTCTATTGATATGGTGACCTGTCAAATATTTTGAGAGAATATTCTTTTTGGCCTGCCGTGCAAGATGTAGGAGATGTTAAGCAGATCTTTGATGTTTGAGTTGATCTTATATAGTCGCATAGATGACCCATGATATACGAAAGTTTTGAGTCTACCAGTGGATTTGAGATTTCACTTTGCGCTTTCATATTAGGAGACTAACCACCACAAATTGACAGGAGCACGAAACTTGGTGCAAGAAGTACATGGAACTGTACCAAGAACTTAGAGAGAACTGGGAACGGTTGTATTGGGATGAAGGTTATTCAAAAAAGATCGCTGAAGATCATGCTAATTATGACTCTGCTGAAGAAGATGAACTAGACTTTTCACCATACAGGTATCGAATCCTGAATAGATCCCTATTTTGTTTTTCTTGTTTACTGTCTAGTTAAATTAGTTTTTTTTTCAGAATATAAACCTAACTACCTGAGTCCATTTTAACTGTAATCTTTTGATAAATGTCTGGTAGAACTAAAACTTTGTCCTCTCCTTTTTGTTTTTGGATTATTGCAGCTTACAAATGTTTAGCAATCTTTTCAACTAGTTATTACCCTTCTGAGGGTCTCATTAGATGAACAAATTAGACAATTAGTGCCATGATATATCTTCATTCAATGAATGATCTCATGTATCAATTGGTATTGTAGCAGGAGAAGGCACTCCAACGTAGAACCAAACAAGGTATTTTCTCTTCTCTTCGTAATATTGATACCTGTCACGTATCATTTATTTGAGTATGATTGTATGCTAATGCCATGGGCCTTTGTTACATTCTTTACATATTGCGCAATGCACACCATTTGTACTCAAGCTGACAGAACTGTAGGGATATATCATATACGACGCAATCTGTTTCGTGGAATTATTTTAAACCTTCATTAATCATTATGGTGTCAAACTTCAGTTCTTGTTATTGTCTGTAAGGCATGACATCAACTGTAATCAACAGTTTGCCTCCCTTCCATGACTTTCTGGATCAATTACTGGTTATATCCTAATAAGAAATGGGGAATCAGAATAGGCAATTTATGTATTAAGGATTACTGAAGACATATGCTAGAAACTCTTTAAGCTGGCAGTGGGAAGGCCCACCTTAGTTTTGTACTTTTGTTAGAGCTCCTCGATATGGCAGCAGCAGGAGGTATTGACATCAGAACATTATTGGGTTATGTATGCTGGTCTTGAGTCTTGATCATGTACTATCTACTGGAAAGAGCTTTAGACTTGGTGGCCCAAAGTTCCACATTTCCAGATGCTACCTTTGGATGTTGTCACAATTGCACCAAGTCCAGCATGAATAATTTTTTTTAAAAAAATAGAAATCTGCAGTATACCTTCTTATAATCTCTCCCATTTTTTTTTCTATATGTGAGTTCATAAAGTTTGTGAAAAAAGAGTAAAAGATCAGTTGCTTTTCTCAAGTTTTGGTCTCGTTATCTGCCTCCATTGCATTACTTGTAACAGGGCTGGGCCTTAGGAACTGGTATTTGGGCATTCAACTTCCTGAATATGATGACAGTTACTGGGGGAATCTGAAGTTTAGTATTAGCATGTTGGAGCAAGCCTTTGGTACATAGTTGCACTTTAGCTTACAAGGATGAGTACCTAGTTAGAATTTTGGAAATGAGTTGGTTGGAAATTCTGTATGGTCAGGGATGCATGATTATGCTTTAATGGTATAGGCTGTGTAGCAGGCTTGTATAAATATCGGCTTTGCACAAAAGTAATTGGGGGTAAATGGATGTTAAAAATGTCCAGGTCACTTTACTTTCATGCGACATTTGTTGCGATTCCTAAACTGCATCCCTAATGTATCCACAATAGACATATGTGACAATAATACTAAATAACTAGTTAGTCAAGTTGTGCTGAACTTGCATCTATCAATGTATCATAGATATTGTCAATAACGAGTTTGTACTGCAGGACCTTGGTTTTGGGGCAAGCAAACAAAGTGAAACATGGGAAAGGGTAACCCAAATTCGTGACAAGTTTGAATATGACAGAGAAAGGAGAATGAGAGAACGAGGTAAATATATCCTAATACTGGATTGTTTGTTTTTCTTGTCTTTGTTGTTTGTCAAGATAATAGCTAAATATTAGGCGCTTCCACCATTGCCATTAGCTGCATAAAATGGCACAACTAAATCTTGTTAAACATGTTGCTGGTAATAAATGGCAGCTCAATATCCCTTGGACAACCCTGCAATTTGCTTTTACACTGCTAGGTAGTTTTGCGTATGAAGAATCATTGGTGTTGCTTTCTTTCAGCCTTGTATGTCGTGTTTACTTATTCACTTCTCTTATCTATTCTCTCCCTCTGTGATGCAGCCTTTGCTCCCATGAACATGGAGAGCAATTTTGGGCAGCGTGACTCAAAATTCAGAAACCAGCATGATTCAAGTTTCGCCTCTACAAACGTGGAAAACAATTTTGGTTCACATGATACAGATTTTGGAAATCAATCTGATCGAGTTTTCCGACATGACTCAAGTTTCAGAAACCAGCACGATTCGAATATCCGAAATGAACCAAGTTTCAGAAATCACCACTATCCAAATTTCCGGAACCAACATTACTCGAGGAACCAGTCGTTTGATGACTAAAATTCTAGCGAGGATCTTGCTGAGAGCAAGGGGATCAGATGATTTGTTGACAACGTAAGCTTCCCGATTTTGTAGCTCTTGACACGAAATGAAATGAAATGCATCTGTGTTCGCTAGTTCAGTATAATTTATCCTTGCTTAGTCAAAAAGGGTTGAGCGTAATAGAAATTGTCGCTTCTCATTTGCTCTTGCCCATCTTCTGTCATTAACTATAAACTCACAATGCAGATCGGTCTTATCCAAAGCTGTCCACAGTAGTGCTATACTTCTATAGCATCTCCAAGTTAAATGCGATGGGAACTGGCATGTACTTTTGATTTGTCTTTTTTACAAGGGATCAGGAGCATTTTGATAAGATTATTGCTGAACAGTCAAAACAATGTGGGATTAAGTTCCCGTTACCAAACCCTGAAACAAGGCAGGAACTTGCATAATGGCAAGAAGAAAGGTATCCTGTATAGGCTGTTGCTTCCTCTCGCGATTGAATTTCGCATCTAAGAATGATAATTCGATGCCAATTTGCTACTGAAATCCTCTCAACTAATGCACATAGAATTCTTAATTTTTTTAGAGGAACAGAATTCTACTGAGGTAAAAGCGGCCCAACACAGCTACGAAGGCCAGCCCACCAAGTCACTAGTCCTCGAAAGGCCCAGATGACGCGACAGCCCGATCGGACGGCTTAGATTCACTAGATCCCGCTGTAAAACAAGTAGCACGCCCTCCGCGCAACACACTACCTGCTCAATATTGTCCACGCACCGCCGCCGCCGCCTCCTCCGGCTTCTTTCCCTCCTCCAAGCAGAGAGGTCGCCGCCGCCGCAGCTTTCCAAGATGGTACGATCCCGATCATTTCCTTGCGCCTTCCAACCCCATCTCGCTGACTCGATTTGCCCTCTCCTCGCGATGTCTCTGATCTGACCGAATTCTTCCGTCTGGATGCAACGCGACGCAGGTGCTGCAGAACGACATCGACCTGCTCAACCCGCCGGCGGAGCTGGAGAAGCTCAAGCACAAGAAGAAGCGCCTCGTCCAGTCCCCCAACTCCTTCTTCATGGTAGTAACCCTTCTTCACCTGTGTTCGTTTCTCTGCTGTTCTGTGATACTGTGACCAATGCTAGTTTCTTTCTTTCCTTCCTCCACTCGGCCCTAATCTAATTTTGGTTCTGTTTCCTGTGTTGCAGGATGTCAAGTGCCAGGGTTGCTTCAACATGTAATTTTCTTGACCCTTCACCCTCTGTTTTTTGTAGTTAGGATTTTCATTACTTGTCTTTGTATGTTGGTAGTTTATCATGATAACCTGCTCTGGTACTTGCAAATTGCAATTGAGCTGTTCTATAGTCCTTTTTTTCATCCAAAATGCATGATATCTATTGCAAAACTAATCTTAGTTTTGACTTGTCAGTGAGATCACTTGAAAACTTTGATGCCATGAGATACGATGCCTTCGAGCAAGCCAAATTAGCCCATTTGTTGATACCCAGTACATTTGGCCAAATTTATGTTGTGTTCTGGTGTGGCATTCGTAGAAAGTTTCTAATTCTAGTCACCTAGTACTTAGTATACTGTTATTCTGGGTAGTGAATCTTTATTACTGGGTTATCTTGTGCATCCTGCAAAAGACCGTGTACAATGTTAAAAACTTCACAATTGTTCTCAGCTGGCAACCTTTGATAAATAAAACGTCTGCTTGATTAGTCATATATTGCTATTATCTTGTGTTTAGTGTTTGAGAACTAGCTTTAATTGTAACCTAAATGCTTTTTGCGCTTAGCTTAGTATCAAATGTGTAGTGACACTGTCAAAATTTACTGATGGTTATTCATTGTGACTTGCATGTCCAACAAATTAAGGATGTTGGCACCAACCTTAGGGATAATAAACGTGTACTCTTTCATGCAGTGTGATTCGCTAATTACATATTAAACCTATAGTGAGAAAAGATGATTTGAGTCTGTTTCATAGCTTGCCAGTTTCACAGTCGAAAATGCGATGTTTGTATTGCAGAACCACTGTGTTCAGCCACTCCCAGACTGTTGTTGTGTGCTCAGGCTGCCAAACTGTGCTTTGCCAGCCCACAGGAGGAAAAGCCAGGCTCACAGAGGGTTGCTCCTTCCGCCGGAAGGGTGACTAGAGTGGAGTCCTTTGGAAGACAATGATTATGCCGAGCAAGTGTTTCACTTTCCAGGATGTAGTCTTTAAATTTTGCTTCATGTGAAACATTGCTCTCCTGCAAGTTACTTAGTTAAGGCTTTCAATATCTATTTGCCAGTGTTATGTATCGGAAGCTACTACTGAACTTTGCGTTTGCCATCTGGTTTGTCTAATTTGTTGGGTTTATTTTAATCTCTTCGCTGGACTAAATTGGTGGTACTTTAGTTTCCATCCGGGATCCAGTGGGCAGCCTATGGGTTCACTGACAGACAACGCTCTACAACGGCCCAACGGGTGAGTGAGCCTATTGATCGTCGAAATTGGAAGAAGAACTTAATTAAGGAGACCCTTTTAGCCCCAGATGCAGAAGCAATACTTTGGGTGTGTTTTTTTAGCTACGAAATATAAGCACTGATATGAATGAATTAAATACTGATAAGTCGATAAATCACTTCAAAAAGCATGTCTCAATAAATCGCTTTAAAATAGTAGTGAAAAAGCCGTCCAATGAAAAAGAATTCATCTCATTTATTTATTTAGAAGAAAGCTATAGGTTAAAAGAAACTGTGCAAAGAAGCCGTCCATATATTTGTTCAGCAGAAAGCGCTAAAAATTATTGTACCTTTATCCCTCTGCGATCAAATGGAGGAGAATATATCCTTGCTTGGTCGCTTCTAACACAGGTATATATACGGTGCGATCGGCTTACAAACGACTAGTTGAATCTTCGTCGGCCTCTCCTGTTTACATAAATAGCACTGTAGATATATATATATATTTTTTCCAAAATTGACCACTGGACGCTTTTTTTTTTCCAAATGTAACCTCCTCCTCGAGACTACAACCGCGGTAGGTTTTAATTTATATGATTAATGCTAATTAAATATAATTAGTGCTAATTAAATATAATTAGCACTAATTAAGCATACATACTAATTAGGGCCAGCGAGCTAGGTACTAAGTGCAAGGAGGAGAGCTAGATTTATAAAAAGACGGTTGAAGGCTAAATTTTTTTTAAAAAAAAGAAGCTACAGTGCTATCTATGTGAGCAGCTCGACGTTCTTCCAACACGACTCTTCAAACTGAAGAGAAGACATATTGAGCCTGAAAGAGCGTGTAAAATCTGCAAACCGGAAGATGAAGAACTTATGCATGCGCATGCAAAACCTTTTCTGGCCAGATGCATCAGAGATTGTCCACCTTTATCTTCCCCTTCTACATTCAGATACATGGCAAAAGGATATTCTTTATGGGGAGGTAATAAAAAGGAAGATATTCCAAAAATCACAACGATCATGTGGAGCATCTATGCATCAAGAAACAGATGCAAGCATGAGAAAGACAGCTTATTCACCAAGAAAATCTATGCATTACATCAGGGATACTTTAGGTATGTTGGAATTGCCTGACAAAAATCCATGAGTTAATCTGGATAAACATAAGGAATTCTGGATACCGCCGCCGGAGCCGACTGTGAAGATCAATACATATGCTGCAACTTCCTTCTCACACCACTGCAGAAAAGGTTACCACTGCAGAAAAGGTTACCATAGACAATTTAAAAATATTATCACAGACGGTTTCGTGAGCCATCTGAATTTATGGGTTAGTAATAACATGAGGTCATCACAGATGGCTTTCGAACCGTCTGTAATGTAACTATCACAGACGGTTTTCAGTAGAAACTGTCTGTGATATATAAATATCACAGACGGTTTCAACTACAAACCATCAGTGATATTGAATTATCACAAATGGTTTGTAATTGAAATTATCTGTGATATATTAGATATCACAGACGGTTTCAACTAAAAATGGTATGTGATAGTTCAACATCATAAACGGTTTGTAGTTGAAATCATCTGTGATATTTATTTCTATTTCTAAATCTATTTCTGTTTGTTGGCTAAGCTCAAGAAATGCTAGCCATACCCTCTGAAACAAGCAAATAAACACAGTATACATCCAATTCATATTCATTCATTTCAGAAGTAAGAACATGTAACATTCCAAATTCTGAAATTAGGAGCACTATGTAAAATTTTGAGTTTTAGAAATTTTGGGAATTCTTGGCTTTTTAAATTTTTAGGATTTTCAAAAGTTTTTGGTTGAGGTTCCATTAACTCAAAAGAAAATATATATGTAAATGTATAACTATATACATATGATAATAAATCACATAAAATAAAAAGGAATGCTATTGTAAAAGAAAACTCTAAATTGAAATTTGAATATGAAAAGATGATCCAAAACCTTGCTTAAAAGCTCACAAAACTAAATTAGCAACACACTTGTGTATGTATACAAATACACATACCAAAGAAAGAAACAAAACAAAAAGGGGTGTATTGACACTTCATATATTAAATGTATATATGCATATATATACTCAAAATAAAACATGGTAGGGTCCAATCCAAAAAGGGCATCAAATATAATATGTGCAAAACTATGTATATAATTAAATTGACTTACAAAAATCAAATAAAAAATTGAAAAAGAAAAACAAAAATTAAAAAAAATGGATAGAGGGGAGAGAGCCAGCCGGCCAGCCCCCTCCTCCTCTCGCTTAAACCCCCTCTCACTCTCTGTCTCTCTCTCGCTCCCCCTGCCACTCACTTCTCTCTCTCTCTCAGCCGTTTGAGCGCCCCCATATCACGCCAACTACTCCACCGACTCGTCCCTGGATTTCCGCCGCCACCCCCGGTTTCCTTCCCTTCCCCATTCCCCGCTGCCGCCCTCGCCATTTTTCCCGTCGGCCACATCCCTGTGCTGCCTCACCCATCCCCTCCAACGGGACCGTACAACCACCCTGACGCCGACCGCCATCCCCTGCGCTCGCCAACCCAGCCTCGTCGGCTCAGGCATCCTGTGCCCTCACCGCGGCTTCCGTCAGCCGCCATGGCCACCCCATACCCCTCCACGTCGACAGCCCATTCCCACCGCCTATAAAGCCCGCCGAGGGTTCTTATCATCTTCCCACACTCCCCTCTCACTCCCATAGCGCGCAATTGGATTATTGTGCCCCCTAGCTCACCGCCCCCGCATTCTTCTCCTGCTCCGATCGTCGGGCTCGCTGCCGATCCAGGCTGTCCCCATCCAATTCCTTTGGCTAGGAGCCTGACAAAAACCCGGCGACACCAACCCGACCACTCTTTGAAGCTCCCCATGCCCAAGCGCCTCCCACACCGTGAAGCCTCCTCCAAGCTCCGCCGCCGCACGCCGACAGCCTCCTCCAGCCTTCGCCGAACCTCAGCAACCCCGGATTTGACCTCGTGACAATCCAGAGGTACTCCCCGCAAAGTTAATTGAATGGTAACACACTCTAGCGCCGTAGCCACGGCTGCCTTGGCTCGTCGCCGATCATGGCTTCGGCCAAATTGGCCGGCTAGCTTTTGGACAGAGGTGGGCGGCGAGGCAAGGGTCCCATTTTTCTAATGCTACCATGCGGTCGCAGCCTCCCCCGCCGGCGGTGAGCTTCACCGAAATTGGGAGGAAGAAGACGATACGCGCATGGCTTAATTAGCAACCGCATTAATTAGTGTTAATGGCGGGTAGTTAAGTTAGTTAGTCATTGTCGGGTGGGCCCAGTGATTAGTTAAACCGGTAAGTGGTCCCACTTGTCAGTGTCACCTGATGTTTTAAATCCGATCAGCCCCACCTGTCAGCAAAACCGTTGGGGGAAGATTAAACCACGGTGGAGCCCACGTGTCAGCCTTTGATGCAAATAAGGAATTTTAAAACCTAGTGGGCCCCACATGTCAGTTAGAGTAAGGGTTAAAGAATTAATACCGGCCAGTGGACCTCACTTGTCAGCGTCAGCCGAAAAAGAATAAAATAACAAGAGGGTCCCATCGATCAGTTTCACAAACCCTCTCTCCTCAGAATATTAAATGATTTCTGGATTTTTATTTTTGAATTTAATTCGGCTGAAACTTTAAAAATTTATAACTAATTCATTTTAACTCCAAATTTGGTGAGAAAAATTTCCAAATTCATCCTCTTTCCAGAGAAACCAAAATCATGAATTTTTGAGTTTAATTGAATTGATGATGCAAATTTAATTGGTTATGTAATCACTTTTAAAATTTCAAAAATTCACAACTAACTCATTTTAATTCTAAATTTAGTGAGAAAAATTGCAAAATTCATCTAAATTCATTCCCTGTCCAGTGGAACCAAAATCATAAGTTTTTGTGTTCGTTTGAATTTTTGTTGAGATTTCTATGCGATTTTATTGATTGTTTTATTTCTTTTTAAAAATATACGTTCGACGAAAAATTAGCATACGAGGCCAAGGAAGAGGAATCTGAGGCAGATCAAGGCCAAGATCTGCAAGATCAGGACAATTGCGAACCAGACGAGTCAATACATTGATCATGTTTGAATACCCATTTTTGCAAGTTATTTAGATTTAAATTATCAAGTGCATGCTATTATTTTATGTGCTATTCTATGTTTATTTTACAACTTTAGTTAGCTGTCCCATTTAATGGATATCACTATTATAACTTTCCGGCATATTATTCTATGAACCTTCTTAACCCTAGTAATAAATATAGATGTAGTTGTTTCCAAAATGGATAATATGTTTATGTCATATGGCTTAGAAATGCTAAGTTGTCAAGGAAGTTAGGAATACCCCAACATCACATACAAGTGCAAGGAGTAAATTTTGGGAAAAGTTGTAGTTGGCAATGGTTGTATAATTTATTTATGATCATTATTTGTTATGCCCCAAAAATCTCAAAACTTCTTATATGTCTGGGCGGATGGTTTGGGGACATGGTGCACTAGAGTGCACGAGTGTGTGGAATGTGGTAGAACCGCCCAGATAACCCAAGGACCTAATCGGGTCACGATCCCTCATTGTAAAACTGTACAACCACAAGTCTACAAAGTGCAACTTGGCTAAGTAAACCTTATCGAACCTCGGACTCATTTCACAGGCTGGGGGGAAAGAAGTGCCGGAATGCTAGGGCCTGTTGTGGCTAAAGGGACACCAAGTGGAGGGTGAATTGTTTCTCTTATTTTATTAGCGTATGGGAAGTGGAGCCCGAGGTGCTAGTAAAAGAGTGATTAACATTCCGTACAACGTATGAGACTCACCGCAAGTGGGAGCATCCCATAGGGTGAGATGAGACCCTGAGGCCAGGTAGTGTTAAAAGGTTATTGTGATGATCTACTCGACTGCATGACTAAGGAATCATGCGGGGCAATGAGCAGATTGTCTCTTGTGGTGAAAGTGTACAAACTCTGCAGAGTCAAAACTATTCAAATAACCGTGCCCACGGTCAAGAGCGGACATGGGAACTTAACTCCGCTATAGTTCTATTTCAAAAACAAATTTTAAAGGTTGGGACACAGAATGGAAAATGAAGGATGATTGACTGTCCTGATTTGAGTTGCCCTGGGTGTCGTCCCAGTGATAAGTTAAGCGGTTATAACGCTGAAAACCGGTTATGTGGTTCAAGTGTCATGTGGCGAAGGATGAGATCTGTACTTATTCTATAAATCCTTTACTCAAAAGTATTATGATTTTAATTTAAAGGCTAAGTCTAAGAATTTCTTATATTTAATCTTAAGTCTTTTAAAACACAATTTCTGACAAATAAAATAACCCGAGCCTATTCTTTGTCAAGCCATGCATGTTATACAATTACATTCTGTGTATTGGTTCGCTGAGCACGGTGGTTAGCGTGCTCACACTCGCATAATCAAATCCAGAAGCAGGAGTATAGGATCACTATACTTACGAGGATGCGCCAAGTCAAGGAGACGACGATGGCAACTAGGGCGGATTTCAAATGTTTAGTCTTAGGCAGTAGACTTGTCGTAAGGGTGTTTGCCTATATGACCCAGGGTTGGGCAATATAGACACATACATTTACCCCCACTCACCTGCCTGTGGCTTATGGTTTCGCTATTGTCTTTATCTTTCACTGCTTTACCTTTTGATTATAGTATTTGGCCTGGGAGGCCCGTTATGTAAAACAATTATCCGACATGGTATACTTTTAAAACTTTGATGTAAATTATATTTGATTTTGACTGTATGATCATCATGCGATGTATGAATTGATCCAACAATGTACTGTGAGCACTATCTACTGATCCAGGGAACAGTACGGTGGAATCACAGATGATTCTGGATTGAAAGTCCGGGTCCGACAGCACTGGTATCAGAGCTTACGACTGTTGGGTAAAACCTTAGGAAGGCTACTAGGAAAGACCTAGGACTTAATTTCACAAACTTATAAAAAGGTCTTACGAAAATTATAGTGCATTATTTCCTATCTTACCCCTCCTAGCTCTGATCTCGTTTCTCTTTCTTTTGATTCAAAAAGAGATACTAACTAGTGCTTCAATTGAAAGATGGCTGGAGCTATGGACGACACATGGGACTATTTTTCCCATGGACAGACTGAGTGCGACTTCGCTTGCATACTGCACAAGCTGCTTCACTACCTGGGGTACAAGGAGCAGCCCATCTATCATGGCCGTAAGACCACCGAGGGGCCTCACGAGTCATGGCTCATGGAGATATTCCTCTACGCCCGATCCGAGACTGATCCACCCCACGTATTCTGGAGTCTGCACTGGAGAAGCACCGGCACCACTGCTCTCCAGGACGCTGCTCGCCTAGTCGTAGCCCGGCTATGCGACATACATGGACCGACAATGCTGACATCGCCATTCTTCTATTATCCATCATGCTTGGAGGGGGCGACCCACTACGAGACCTTCCTCCCCGAGCATGAGGACAACCCCATGTTGACCCACCAGGTCCACCTCACCCGGGCCATGGGGGCCACCTACACTGCGGCGTTGGAGGAGATCAGCGATCTGTGACAGCTTCTGCTCGCCAGCTATGGTCGTGAGCAGGCACTTCAGGATCAGCTCGCCAAGTTCAAGAAGGCGCTCGTAGAGATGGAGAAGGAGAAGGTTGCTGCCTTTGCCGAGTTACAGAGGATTGCCGTCGTTACGGCAATCCATGTCCTGGGTCCTACAGCATTACCCATCTTCAGTCCGGACCCTGCTCCCTCACAGCCCCGGGCCAATGGGCCTCGCGTTCGGATCACGGCTCAGAAGAGCGTGCGACCTCCAGGTCCATGGGACGTCGTCACTTTGGGAGGACCTATCTACATCAACATTCACTCCCGCTCTTACTCCTCCGAGTTCAGCGGTAGCCGCTCCCGCTCTGACTCCTCCGAGTTTAGCGGTAGCCACTCCCGCTTTGAGTTGATCGACTACACTCCGTCTTGAGAGCCAACTTTGGGGGAGGAGAAGACTTTTTGTGTAGTGCTCAGTGTAGGTGGTGAGCACTGTCCCTGTAGCAGCAAATGTGTACTAAGGTCTAGATCGTGGTTGTAACTAATTGCTCACAGCCTAAGTGCCGAGTTGAGCAGTATGGACCCTAAAAACTTATGAATGAATGTGGCCAAAAGTAGGCTTTGTATTATAATTTGCTTTGTCGCTTACCTTGTTTTTGTTGGTTTTGCATAAGTTGGTTTTGGGGCCAAAAGCCCGCATACTTTTTGCATGTGTTTAAAGTGCAGTTGGTATCTGCAGATGACAACACAACTTGTGGCAAGAGCCCAGGCAAGCGCTGCCCCAAGCCGTAGGTCGAGGCTAACACTAGTCAGGAGACCCCACAAATGGGCCGAGGCAGGGGCCAAGGCCAGGAAGCAAATCCACCACCACCCCGCCAGAACACCCCACACTGGCCCAAGTCATGGCCCAGCAGACACAACTTTTGCAAGCCATCTACACAGGCCAACAGGACAACACTAGTGGCCACCACACCAAATTGGGCGACTTTTTAATGACAAGGCCCCTGACCTTCTCATTTGTTGATGAACCTCTTGAAGCTGAAGATTGGCTTCGAGACACCGAAAGAAAGCTCCACCTAGCCAAGTGCAATGACGAAGACTGGGTGATCTTCGCCACCCACCAACTGAAAGGAGCTGCCGCTGCCTGGTGGGAAAATTATGTATCCACTCGGGGCCAAGAAGATGCACCAACCGGAGATGACTCAGAAGAAGAGTATGGGGACCAAGGAGCAGCTACAGGGTAAGAACCACGAGGACCCCACTGAGCTCCACGAATCGGCCTGCCTGTGCAGCCATTACATGGGCAAAATTCAAGACTGCCTTCAAAGCTAATTTCGTCCCCGTCGGTGTTAAGCAGATGAAGAAGAATGAATTTCACACCTTGAAGCAAGGGAATATATCGGTTAGCTAGTACCTCATGAAGTTTAACCAGCTTGCTCGATATGCCCCAAAGGATGTGATGGATGATGAGGAAAATATCGACCGCTTCTTCGAAGGCATGAACAAGGAGTTGCGAGTGCAACTCATTATCCAGGATATCACCAGCTTCCACCAGCTAGTAAACAAGACCCTCATTCTGGAGAATGAAAGAAAGAACTTGGAGGATAGTCGCAAGCGAAAATAGGTCGTACAGAGGCCACAAGGAAGGTTTATTCAGAAATTCTTCAACAACCCTTCCTACAACCGGCAGCAGACTTCCAACATGGCACCTCGCACCGGTGGCAATACTCCCCAAATCCCTAGACCCAGTGGCCAGCCCACCGGGGGAAATCTGACAACAAATCTCAGCTGTTACAGCTGTGGGGAAAAGGGACATTTTGCCACCCGATGCTCGAACAAGACCACCACACCAGTGAAGTTCAATCTGGGAATCATCCAGTCCGAGGTCAAGCATCCACATTAGGCAAGGGATACTAGACCCCGCAAGCCAACAGGACTGCCTCAACGCCCAACTGCGGCTGGATGAACCATATTACCGTGGAGGAAGCCCAAGAAGCAGCGGGAGTCTTGATGGGTACGTTTTTTGTCAAGACTATCCCCGCGCATGTTCTTTTTGATTCTGGGGCTTCGCATTCATGCATAGCAAGGAGATGTGTGGATAGGGTGGGATTACCTACCTATTCATTAAAGAAGCCAGTGGTTTTCAGTTCACCTGCGGAAACCATCACAGCCACCCTAGTATGCCCAAAAGTTGAGCTCACCATGGAAGAGTGCAACTTCTTGGCAGATCTCATAGTGTTACACTCATAGACCCTAGACATTATCTTAGGGATAGATTGGTTAGCCAAATACCATGGGGTAATAGATTGTGCCACCAGGAAGGTAAGCTTGACCAAATGCCCAGGGGTGACCATAATGGTCAATGTGGATCGACCTTATCGCTGGGGGCGTATGCTTAACCATTACCGAGATGTACCTTTAGAGGGAATGCTGGTAGTTCAGGATTGCCCTGAAGTCTTTCCAGAAGAATTGCCAGGCATGCCGCCAGATAGAGACCTAGAGTTCGTCATCAACCTGAAGCTTGGAGCTGCTCCAATTGCCAAGTGACCATATAGGATGACTGTCGATGAATTGGAGGAACTCAAGAAGAAACTCCAAGAATTACAAGAGAAGGGTTTCATCAGGCTTAGTTCCTCTCCTTGGGGATCCCAGTGTTATTCGTAAAGAAGAAGGATGGTACTGCTCAAATGTGTGTGGACTATCAGTCCTTGAATGAAGTGACCATTAAGAACAAGTATCCCCTTCTTAGAATTGATGACCTGTTCGACCAATTAGGAGGAGCTACTATGTTCACCAAGATTGACCTAAGGTCAGGTTACCACCAATTGAAGATTAAGCCCGAGAACATCCCCAAGACAGCCTTCACCACTAGGTATGGGCTGTATGAATTTACAGTCATGTCTATTGGGTTGACCAATGCCCCGGCATATTTCATGAACCTCATGAATAAAGTATTCATAGAGTACCTGGACAAGTTTGTGGTGGTATTTATAGACGATATTCTCATCTATTTCAAGAGTGTCGAGGAACATGCTGAACATTTGCGTATGGTTTTAGAAAAGCTGAAGGAGCATCAGTTGTATGCTAAGTACACCAAGTGTGAATTTTGGCTAAATGACATTAGCTTTCTGGGCCACATAATATCAGCTGGCGGAGTATCTGTGGACCCTACCAAAATTGAAGCAGTGGTAGAATGGAAGCAGCCCACGACCGTCACTGAAGTAAGAAGCTTCCTTGGGTTAGCAGGATACTATAAAAGGTTCATAGAAGGATTTTTACGGATTGCCAAGCCGCTAACCCAATTACTCAAAAAGGAGTAGAAGTTTGAGTGGATCAAGGCTTGCGAGGAGAGCTTCCAGGAGCTCAAGAACAAGCTAAGCTCCACTCCTGTCTTAGTCTTGCCAGACATTCGGAAGGACTTTGAAGTATACTGTGATGCCTCGCATTAGGGGCCTTGGATGTGTGTTGATGCAAGGAGGAAAAGTGGTGGCGTATGCATCAAGACAACTTCATCCTAACGAAGTGAATTATCCCACTCATGATTTGGAGTTTGCATTAGTAATTCACGCCTTGAAAATATGGCGGCACTATCTGATCGGCAATCACTGTAACATATACACCGATCATAAAAGCCTCAAGTACTTCTTCACCCAACCGAATCTTAATCTGAGGCAAAGAAGATGGCTGGAATTGATCAAGGACTACGACTTAGGCATTCACTACCACCTCGGTAAAGCCAACGTGGTGGCAGATGCCCTAAGTCGCAAGGCTTACTGCAATAACCGTATGGTTAAGGAACAGCAACCTGACCTGCATATGGAGCTAGTGACACAACTTAGATTTAGTGGAGCAAGGCACAATAGCAGCCATGGAGATCCAACCCAGTATGGAGGACCTAATCATAGCTACCCAGAAGGAAAACCCCACAGCCATGAGAATGCAAAGTCAAATGGCAAAAGAGAAGGCCCCAAAGATGATTGAAGATTCACAGGGAATCTTGAGATATGGAACATGCCTTTTTGTTCCCCACCAAGAGGATATAAAGAACCTGATACTAAAAGATGCACACTACTCTGCATGCTCCCTTCATCTAGGGAGCACCAAGATGTATCAAGATCTAAAGCAATGGTATTGGTGGCCTAGGATGAAGAGGGACATCGCTAAATATGTCGCCTGCTACGACGTATGTCAGAGAGTGAAAGCTGAACATCAACAGCTAGCCGGATTACTGCAACCATTGCAAGTGCCACAATGGAAATGGGAAGAGATAGGAATGGATTTCATCACAGGCTTACCCTGGACTAAATCAGGATATGACTCCATATGGGTCATAGTGGACAGGCTGACCAAAGTCGCCCACTTCATTCCTGTTAAGACCACGTACAAGGGAGATAAGCTGGCGGAATTGTATATGTCTCGCATCGTGTGCTTACACGGTGTGCTCAAGAGAATAGTCTCAGATCGAGGTACTCAGTTCACCTCGCATTTCTGGACGAGTCTTCATGAAGCATTAGGTACTCACCTACATTTCAGTACTGCCTACCACCCTGAAACTGATGGACAAAAAGAGAGGGTAAACCAAATCCTAGAAGATATGCTTCGTGCTTGTGCCCTAGACTTCACCAAGGATTGGGACAAGTGTTTGCCCTATGCAGAGTTTGCTTACAATAATAGCTATCAAGCTAGTTTGAAGATGTCCCCATTTGAAGCCCTATACGGAAGAAAATGTCGGATGCCTCTACATTGGTCGGAAGTAGGGGAAGGTTCTATCTTTGGACCAGAGACCCTGTAGCAAGCGGAAGAGAAAGTCCGTTTAATTAGGGATCGTCTGCAAGCCGCTCAATCCAGACAAAAGAGCTATGTGGACAAAAGACGAAGACCCTTGTAGTTTGAGATCAGGGACCAAGTATATTTGAAGGTGTCACCCTTGAGAGGAGTCAAAAGATTTAAGGTCAAAGGCAAGCTCGCTCCCCGATATGTCGAACCATTTCCAATAAAAGCTAAGAAAGGAGAGGTAGCCTACCAATTGGATTTACCTGCAAGCCTCGTAGATATACATGATGTATTTCATGTGTCACAACTTAAGAAGTGTCTTCGAGTGCCAGAAGACAAGACCCCCATACAGGAGATTGAGATCGATAAAGACTTAACATATTAGGAACATCCAATCAAAATCCTCGATATGGTGGAAAAGAAAACAAGAAATCAGACTATCCGGATGTGCAAAGTGCAATGGAACCACCACAATAAAAAGGAAGCTACCTGGGAGCGTGAAGACCAATTGTGGAAGGATTACCCCTACCTATTCTCGGGATTAGGATGAATCTCGGGGTTGAGATTCCTTTAAGGGGGTAGACTTGTAACATTCCAAATTCTGAAAATAGGAGCACTGTGTAAATTTTTGAGTTTTAGAAATTTTGGTAATTCTTGGCATTTAAAATTTTCAGGATTTTCAAAAGTTTTTGGTTGAGGTTCCATTAACTCAAAAGAAAACATATATGTAAATGTATAACTATATACATGTGATGATAAATCACATAAAATAAAAAGGAATGCTATTGTAAAATAAAACTCTAAATTGAAATTTGAATATGAAAAGATGATCCAAAACCTTGCTTAAAAGCTCACAAAACTAAATTACCAACACACTTGTGTATGTATACATATACACATAGCAAAGAAAGAAACAAAACAAAAAGGGGTGTATTGACACTTCATATATTAAATGTATATATGCATATATATACTAAAAATAAAACATGGTAGGGTCCAATCCAAAAAGGGCATCAAATATAATATGTGCAAAACTATGTATATAATTAAATTGAGTTACAAAAATCAAATAGAAAATTGAAAAAGAAAAACAAAAATAAAAAAATGGATAGAAGGGAGAGAGCCAGCTGGCCAGCCCCCTCCTCCTCTCGCTTAACTCCCCTCTCACTCTCTGTCTCTCTCTCGCTCCCCCCTGCCGCTCACTGCTCTCTCCCTCTTTGCCGTTCGCGCGCACCCATGCCGCGCCAACTACTCCACCTACTCGCCCCTTGATTTCTGCCGCCACCCCTGGTTTCCTTCCCTTCCCCATTCCCCGCTGCCACCCCTGCCATTTTTCCTGCCAGCCACATCCCTGTGTTGCCTCACCGTTCCCCTCCGACGGGACCGTACAACCATCCCAACGCCGACCGCCATCCCCTGCGCTCGCCAACCCGGCTTCATCACCCTGCCCTCACCACGTCTTGTGCCCTCACCGCGGCTTCCGTCAGCCGCCATGGCCTCCCCATACCCCTCCACATCGACAGCCCATTCCCGCCGCCTATAAAGCCCACCAAGGGTTCTTATCATCTTCCCATACTCCCCTCTCACTCCCACAACGCGCAATTGGATTATTGTGCCCCCTAGCTCATCGCCCCCGCTTTTTTCTCTAGCTCCGATCGTCGTGCTCGCCGCCGATCCAGGCCGTCCCCATCCAATTCCTTCGGCCAGGAGCCTCACAAAAACCCACGACACCGACCCGACCACTCTTTGAAGCTCCCCGTGCCCGAGCACCTCCCTCATCGTGAAGCCTCCTCTGAGCTCCGCCGCCGCATGCTGACAGCCTCCTCCAGCCTTCCCCGAACCTCAGCAACCCCAGATTCGACCTCGTGACAATCCAGAGGTACTCTCCGCAAAGTTAATTGAATGGTAACACACTCTAGCACCGTAGCCACCGCTGCCTCGGCTCGCCGTCGATCATGGCTTTGGCCAAATTAGCCGGCGAGCTTTTGCACAGAGGTGGGCGGTGAGGCAAGGGTCCCATTTTTCTAATGCTACCATGCGGTCGTAGCCTCCCCCGCCACCGATCATCTTTGAATACCCATTTTTGCAAGTTATTTAGATTTAAATAATCAAGTGCATGCTTTTATTTTATATGCTATTCTATGTTTGTTTTACAACTTTAGTTAGCTGTCCTATTTAATGGATGCCACTGTTATAACTTTCCGGCATATTATTCTGTGAACCTTGTTAACCCTAGTAATAAATATAGATGTAACTATTTCCAAAATGGATAATATGTTTATGTCATATGGCCTAGAAATGCTTATTTGTCAGGGAAGTCGGGAATACCCCAACATCACATACAAGTGCAAGGAGTAAATTTTGGGAAAAGTCGTAGTTGGCAATGGTTGTATAATTTATTTATGATCATTATTTGTTATGCCCCAAAATCTCAAAACTACTTATATGTCTGGGCGGATTGTTCGGGGACATGGTGCACTGGAGTGCACGAGTGTGTGGAATGTGGTAGAACCGCCCAGATAATCCAAGGACCTAATCGGGTCATGACCTCTCATTGTAAAATCGTACAACCACAAGTTTGCAAAGTGCAACTTGACTAAGTAAACCCTATCAAACCTTGGACTCATCTCATAGGCTGAGGGGGAAAGAAGTGCCAGATTGCCAGGGCCAGTTGTGGCTAAGGCCCTGCTCGTTTCAGCTTTTTTGGCTTCTACTTCTAGCTTCTGTTTTTTTTCACTATTCAGTATTTCATCTTTTTCTGAATTTTTTTAGATATTTTAGGCTTTTTTGTATTTTCTTTTTTCCCATGTTCCTTTATATTGTCCTTAATGGGTTAACATATTTTTTCTATTTTTCTACTTTTTAAAAATAATATGCCCAAAAAGCTAAATCAACTACAGTTAAGAAAAAGCCAGCTACAGTGAAATTTTAGCCAAAAGCCAGAAGCCATCGCTAAAACGAGCGCCCCCAAAGGGACACCAAGTAGAGGGTGAATTGTTTCTCTTATTTTACTAGCGTATGAGAAGTGGAGCCCGAGGCGCTAGTAAAAGGGTGATTAACATCCCGTGCAATGTATGGGACTCACCGCAAGTGGGAGTATCTGTAGCATCCCAAAATTTTGTTTTCCTTTTTAAAGTGCTTTATGGAATTTACTGAATTTTTTTCTTCTGAATTTTATTTCAAGCCTTGCAATAAGAAAAGTTAAAATTTTCATAAAAGCCAAAATAAAGTTATTTCTTTTTACAAAGGTCAAAATAAATGTATTTTATTTTCCCAAGTTAAATCTGTAATTATATTAATTTTTAGGAATTTATAAAGATTTAAAACTCCCCTTTTGGAGTCAATTTGTGATTTTGCAAAAATCTAATTATCATTTTGAGTTGAAAATATTTTTATTAAGTCTAAATTAGTTCCAGGAGATTCTCTGGATTTTTTTGGAATTTTTAAATTTTATTTGGTATTTTTTCGAGCTTTCTAAAGCCTTTTTTGCATTTCTATAAAACCAAAAAGAAAAATTTATTTCAAAACCCCTCCCCGGCCGCCAAGTGTCAGCCATCGGAGCCTCCCCTGCCGCCAGACTTAATCTCGGCCGCCCGTCCTCACTCATCCATTTCACCCCACCTTCCCCTTCTCTCTGGCCGACACCTGTCGTCCATCGAGCCGACCTCTCCCTCTGCCGAGCTAATCCCAGCTGCACCCTTCCACTTACCGCTTCGCCGCTCCCCTCTCCTCTCCGATCACCAAGTGCCTAAATCCGGACCATTCTACATTGCCGGAATGAATCCCAGCCAACCGCTGTCACTTACCCTTCATCCGAAATCGCAACAGCGAAGATTTAATTCCCGTTGTTGGATTAAATCATAGCCGACCGCTGTCACTTACTAAAGGATCGGAAACGGCAACAGAGGGGGGGGGGGGGTGAATGGTGCCTCTTTAAAAAACGCTCCGAGTATTCACACACAAATCCTACACATGAAATTTGCTCTCCGATAGCTATAGAAGCTATGAAGTAGATAGCCAAGAACTAAAGCCAAAAGACTAACAAAACTAGAGAAGGGAAGGCTGACTGCTATTCTTACAACGAAAATAAGGCTTGATTAAACAGAATAAAGAAACTGAGAGAGGACCTAACAGCCGAAAGCAGGAAATAAATACAGACTATTAACCAGAGACTAGAAATTAATTAGAGGTCAGCTAGCCGAACAAAACATAAATGAGAATTGACTGTAAGTAGTCACAACAAAGAAAATTGCATAGGAAAAACAAAATAGCAAGCAAGGACTGCAGGTCTGTTTACAAGCTCCCAGAAGGATTAATCTGAAAGAAGGCAAACTGGAACCTTCCACCAATCAAGACTGCACCTCCTGCTGCCGAACAGCACATGCACCAATCGAAACCAGAGAGATGGGACTGCTGTCCAGAGAGAACTTTAGCTGCCTAATCACTACTGAAAAGGTGTACCACTGCTCCCGAAACCTTGAGAGGAAACTGCTCAACCAAAGCTAAAGAACTTAAGGACTGCTAGAGCTTGTGGAGCACTACACACCCAAAAGGCAACCAAGAATACCCTAACAAGAACGAGAGAACATCTTTGTTGCTGCAAGATCAAAACCAAAGTCCGACAGAAGCTTTGAATCTCGCCAAACTTGCTGCCAAAAGGAGCATCTACTCTTGGCCGAATAGAGAGCGAGATCGTAGTTGTGAAACTTGAAGAAAACAAAACTAAAAATAGAAGAGAAGCGGCGAGCAAGATAATTTCTGTGGCTGCTGCTACTACATATAACCTGCTGGACCGAAAACAGCACAAAAAGAAGAGCCTGCAGACCAGCACAGAAATCAGATCCACCGAACACAGGAATTGACTGCTGCAAGCTGGCCGAACACATGAATCAAGGGCAGCAGTAAAAACTGAGATAAAGATTGATTGCCTGCTGCCCAAAAGAGATAAGCAGGAGGACTGCTGTAGGCCAGCAGTAAACACAGCTAAAAGCGAGCAGAACAACTTTGAAACTGCGATCTTGGCGAACCGAGAATTCCAATAGCACCCCAACTCCTTGCAGATTTTTGGCCGAAATTCACAGGAACCAGCACTTCTCTCAGAATTTGGACAAAACAAAGAAAGCACCCAAACTAAAAAACAATTAGTATATCTACTCTTGGGATGAACTGATCAATTGATCTTGAGGCCACCTCCCATCATAGAGTAGCAAGAAAATTAATGAGATGAAGCTAAAAACTTTGCTTTCGGGATGGACTAGCCAAAGAGCTTTGAGATGAATCCCCATTCAAAGCAAATATATATATAGTAGCAATTAGAACAAGAACATTAATCCAAAAAGAAAACAAGGAAATAGCACGAGATATAAAACAAGAACTTTCATATTGAGACGAAGAGAGATGAATGATTAATAGATGAATGTTTACATCAACTCTTCCATGTCTCCCTCAAAGTCACACATAAGGAGAGAAGCAAAATGAAATCCTAACTCTTGCACACTCTCTCTATCTCATAGAGCACAAGCATTAGGAAACCCTAACACTCACACCCATCTCTCTCTCTCAATTGCACTCCTCTCCACATGAGAGCCCCTCTATTTATAGCCTCTACTAATGGGTTTACATGCACTTTACCCTTTAGGTCACAACAACTCTAAACTAATGGGTTTACACCATTTTACCTATTAGGTCACAACAACTCTCTACTAATGGATCATTCCTTAACCAAATCTACTTCCTTTTGTGTAACCCTGCACATTTACCAAAATACCACTCCTGCACCTTCCGGGAAGCTTCCTCGTTTCTTGCCGCGCACGCCTCGCAACCACTTCGAGTCCTCGCCATCTTCGATACGTCCCGACCGCTCTGACCTCTGCACCGCCTGTGCCTAGTCCGGTCACCTGTGTCTCACCACGACTCCGTCTCAAAGTCCTGCATCCAACACCGATAAGAAAACGCATCACATAGCACCGCACAAAATATTATAATTAAATTATTAGCATCCATAAATAGCACAAAATGCCCGAAATAAACTCTAACTTTCCAGAACACGAGTTAATTACTCATCACATAACTGGAGTTACCTCCACATGGTCTCTCAATCTCCCCCTTGATGAGTATATTGATAAACACAGAAAAAGCATATAAAGTTGAGTTTGTTTTGAAAGTCATACATGTTCTAAATGAGAAGCAAATAGATGCAAGACCATGAAGATACAAGGAGCAAAACAGAAAGAGCAAGTTTTCCTCCAAAGCTCCCAGAAATTGGCTTTTTCTCCAATATTCTCCCCTTTTTGGCAATAAAATCATCAAGATGCTCAAGAGAGAATGAAATGACTTCAAGTTATTCATTTTAAGCATTCAGAGCCATGAAGATTATCCTAAATGACTTTTTGAGTATTACACCAAGCCATAACTCGTAAGAATGCTATCATGATCATAACGATTTATGCATAGATAAGCTAGACCAAATAAGCTATAAATTGAAATTTAGCCAATTTTCTTAGCAAGTCAAGTCAACCAAGATTATAGTCTAGCTAAAGGTATCCAAGGATGATGCAAGCCATGTCAAATACTCTAAGTGGAACCAAGAAGCTAGTATTGAAACAGTTTAGAGTGCTACTAGTTCAAGTATGACTCAATTGTTCATGTACTTGGTCTTTTTGTAAATAAGCAAATTTAGCACAATTGACTATTTCCGAAGATCATTTTTGGTTTTATCTTAGCAAAGCAAGTCCTGGACTAGGAGTCATCCACAACTACCTCCTAAGTTTCAACCATTTTCACAAATTTTAATTTTTTTAGCCATGTGCTAGATCTCAAGCCTTATACGACCACTCCAAGCGAGAAGTTTAAGAAGATGATCTTGGTCAACCAAAACTCCCTCTGAGTTCATGCCTAGTGCAATGACAAGCAGTCTCATGAGAAAGAATTGGTGAGATTAGTTTTTTCGCACAAAAGAGATCTTGTTGCTTTTACTAATTTTAGTTGAAGTACAAGAATTAACTCATGTTTCACAGAAGAACTAGCATAGCTCAATCTAAAGCTCAATAAAGATTCAAGACTCAACTCAGACTATTTGACATGGCGTGAATCATAAAGGATAACTAAAGACAGACTAGTCTTAAAAGCTACCATGACATGAATTAATTCAAGTTATGCAGTTTTTAATCAACTTATCATGGCAAAGACTAGACTACGTATATAAAGTCATGATAAATCTAGCAATGAAGCACAGATCATGGCAAAATGTAATGCAGTGTAAACAGATCATAATTGGATAATAATCAAGGCTCCATGTAGTTATATTACAATGCAGAATGAATTGCAAGAAAATCCAGCTCCTCCTCAACATGAGATGCACTTTTAGTTCAAGTTGAGTTATGTCAAAATTAAATAGCATACCCAAATGAACTCCCCCTGAACCAAAGCAATAAAACGAGAAGCTGGCAAGAAAATTAGAAAAGACAGTCCTTAAAATATAGACAAGATATAGAGGATACTATGGCTCAGACTGACTCTCATCTACCCCATATGACTCTAGGACTATCAGCTGGTCTTCTAACATACTAGGGAGTAAACACGTTCCCTGTTTACTCAAGGGTGGCCCAATCCTCGCTAGACCTATAAGAAGTGAGTAAACTCAACTTAGTGAGAAGAAAGACAGCTAATAAGCAGCATCCTAGAGTCACAAGATGAGAGGAAGAAGACTGAGCAACTAGACGAGAGAGGCACTCTAATCTATGCTGAAAGGACTAATCCCGAATACACCCTTATGCAATGCAATGAAGAAGAACAGAAGCAGTAAATATGACAATGCATAAAGCACAAAGCTCCCCCTCACAATAGTCCATAAGGACAAACCACCTCAAGCTCTCCCCGTAAGGCTGAAAACCTAGAGCTATCCAAAGGCTTAGTAAAGATATCAGCCAACTGGTGGTCACTCTCCACAAACTGGATGTCGGGACCTGGAACAACAACTCCAAGTCCCTCTGTGTAATTCGCACTATCCAAGGAAAAGCTAGTGCACACAGGATCAACAGTAATGTATATCATGCAAAATCACCACATATTATTATTAAACGAAAATACGGCCTTATGGCCAAGTCTTACAATATAGGGGCACGAGGCCAAAAGAAACAAATAAAAGCAGCGGAAAATAAAAGGTAGCAGCGCAGCCCATCCAGCCTCCCACAGGCGAATGACTATAAGACGCATCCTATTCGCTGAAGTAGTCCTCACCGTCGTAGTCGCCTTCGAAGTCTGGCAACAGATTTAGTAAGGTGAGCACATAAAGTACTCCCAAGGTAAGCACGTAAAGTACTTACGCAAGTTACACCGGGAATTTAACACAGTTCATGCATGCATAGGGATAACAAAGGAAGGCTTGTGTAACATCCCAAAATTTTGTTCCTTTATTAAAAATCAATTCTGGAATTTATTGGATTTTTTTTACTGGAGTTATTTCAAAGTCCTGATTTAAAGAAAATTTAAGACTTCTGTTATTAAAAGATCAAATTAAGTTCATTGCATTTCTTGTAATTCAAACAAATGTATTTCACTTTCCTAAAGTCAAATCTGTAATTATATTAATTTTCAGAATTTTATAAAGAATTAAAAACTTCCCTTTTAAGTCAAACTTTGCTTTTTCAAAATATACTTATCAAATTGGGTGGAAAATATTTTTATTAAGTCCCAGTTAGTCCCAGAATGTTCTCTGAATTATTCTGGATTTTTCAAAATTTATTTGGTATTTTTCTGAGTTTTCTAAAGCTAAATAGCATTTCTGGAAATCAAAAAGAAAACCAAAATCCTAAAACTCCCTCGGGCTGCCGCGTCTCAGCCATCGGAGCCCCCTCCGCCCGCCGGATTCCCCCTCAGCCGTCCGACCTAACTTAAATCCTCATCCCGCCTTCCCTCTCTCCGCGCGCGACACGTGTTGCGTATCTCACCGTCCGCTCCCCAGCCCAAGTCAATCCCGCGCCGCGTCGCGTCATCGTTCACTCCGCCTTCCCCTCCGCTCCTGCCGACGCGTGGCGTGATCCGCACCGCCCCTCGTTGCCGCTTTCAATCGCAGCCGTTCCCAGTCACTTAAAGCACCTAATCGGTCCAGATCCGAACCCCGTTGCCGGATTGCATCTCGACCGTCCGTGGTCACTTACCGCTTCGCTCGGATCCAACAGCCCGCATCCTTTCCCTCCGCCACTTGTCGCTCATCCGACCATCGCCCCTCGTCCTTTCCGTTTTCTTCTCCGACGGCGTGCGGGCCGACTGTCGTGCCCTTCGCCCCGCCTTTGCTTTCTTCCTCGCGCGATCGCCGCCGCCATTGATTGAAAACCGAAGCTTTGAAAGCTTCGGTTTCTTGCCAATTCATTCCCCCGCATCACCGCAGATTCAAATTAACCCCTCCCCCGATCCGTTGCAGGCATAAAGTCCCCCAATTACGCCCCCTTCACCGGCGCATTCATCCTCCCCTGTCTGTTTCAAAACCGGCGGTCGTGGCGCGGTCGTTACCCCTCCCCGCCTATAAAACCCGCACCCGAGGTCCCTCTACCCACACCACCCCTCGTGCCTCCAATTCGAAATTGAGCTGGAGCCCCTGCGCTTGTTTCTTCCCGCCGCCATCGCAACTCCGGCGAGCAATCGCCCGCCGAGCTTGCCCGCTCCTCGCCGGTGCCTCCCGACCTTGCCGGTGCCCAGGCGAACACCGGCGACCTCTCCCGAGCCGCCGCGTCGCCGAACCTCTCGCCACCGTGAACCCTCCTCCGACCGCCGCCTCTCGCCGATCTTCCGTTCCGGCCATCCCCGTCGCGAAGGTACCCGAGTGCTCCCGCGTCCCCTCTTCATTTGGTACCACCGCCGTCGCCGCCATCGAGCGCCGGCGACCATCGATCCCCGTCGCGCCACCGCCGGCCGCCCGCCCGTCGATCGTCGGGTTGAGGTGGCAGCAGCGTAACCGCCACTGGCGCCACGCCGCCGCCACCGAGCGCCGCGCCACCTCGCGCTGCGTCGCCACGTCGACGCGTTGCCGTGACGTGGCAGCCACGAGGCAGCCACGTGGTGCCAAGTGGCAGCCACGTGGTGCCACGTCAGCGCCACCCTCGCCCCCGATCGCCCGCCTGCCACCTCACCCACCTCTCGGGTCCATGGACTCGGTCCACGACACCCGGGCCCCACATGTCAGCCTCTGCCCGAATATATTAATCCTAGGGCTGACGTCATAATTTGTATTTTCCTTTAGGAAAATAATTCGAGCTGACGTCATAAATCCTTTTCGGTTTAAAAATAAATCCAGAAAATACCCTTTTTCTTTTATTTTGAATTTAAACTTTGGAAGGCTATAACTTTTGCATTTTAACTCCAAATTGAACCATTCAAATTTCTAAATTTTTCTAAAATCATGCTCTATCCATTTGTGGAATAATTTTGAAATTTGGAAATTTATTTAAATTTTATTTGAATATATTTTGTAATCCCAAGATTTAAATTTAAATTAAAATTTCCAATTTCTTTTAAAAGCCTCAATCCCTTTCCAAGAATTGTTAGTCCACATCCAAAATTCAAAATTCTATCTCCCAGTTTATTTTATAATTTTTGGAAGTTATTTGAATTTCATTTGAATTTTGTTTTGAATTTTCTGTGAATTGGCTCTTTACGTTAGATTTCGACGATTCCGGAGACACTGAGTTCGACGATTCCCCGCAGGGCTTCGATCAAGGCAAGTTACACCTTTGACCATGTTGAACCTAATATTTGAAATTTATTTATGTTGTTTTACTGTATATGCATGCGTACTTCTATCCAAAATTAATTTAAATTCAGTTAAATGTTAGGTATACCCATGATCATTTGATTATAGCCCATTTTGAATCTCGAATTCCTATACCTTGTCACCATAGCTGAAAACTAGTTAGTACCATAGTATTAACTAGAAATTTTGCAGAAATGCTTAGCCCGGCTCAATATAACTTTAGGTGGGATCAACTATTTCACATGAAATGTCAGTCTGGAAATGAAACCTTGACTTCGGAGAGTCAAGGGTGGTTTATGAAAATTATTTAAAAATGAAAGATAGAAACATGATTTTGGACTTAGGCTAATGGTTAGGTGGTGGGTGCCGGTATGCCTCGTGTTTGGTGACATTTGGTTGATTATCGTGCACGGGGTAAGTGGTTGAGCCTAAATCCACTTAAGGACCGTTTCTGTGATTCATTTTATGAAGTCACTTCGTACTACCACAAGTCCGGTATGGGACGGACCTAGCTAAGTAATTTGTGAAGTTCCAAACATAGTCTCGCTATAGGCTGAATGTGAGCGCGGCGTAGGCTGTGGGAAGTCTCACATGGCACCAGAGGGGGCTCCAACTCGTGGATTCGAGTTGTGGTGAAACCTTAGTGGCGGCGTGATTATTTTGGCGATGGATCATCGGAACAGCCTTCTCATGAACTCTCCGCCGCACACCTAAGGCAGTGTGTTTATCGCGTGGCTCAAGTGAGAGGGAATGTCTTGTGGGTAAAGTTGTACACCTCTGCAGAGTTGAAAACCTATCTAGATAGCCGTGTCCACGGTCATGGACATGCTGAGTAAAGTTGTCACAGATTAGACTTGGATTTTATAAACCTGGTTTTTGAGCAAACAAAAGATGGTTTGGTTCCGGTCCGGGTGGATTCCCGTGGATAGGTTAGTGTGGGTTGGAGCCTACACTAACGATAACACTTGTTAAAAACAATGTTTCATATACCGTATTAAAAGTTCAGCTTTTCGCACTTACATTATTGTATTTAAATTCAAGTATTGCTTTCCGCACATTTACCCTATTAAGCCTTCCTGTGATATCCATTATGCATGCACCAACTCTGTTATAATTCTTGGTGTAACTTGCGTAAGCATTCTATATGCTTACCTTGGGAGTACTCTTTGTACTCACCTTGCTAAATCTGTTGCCAGACTTCGAGGGCGACTACGACGGTGAGGACTACTTGAGTAGTAGGGCGCGTCTTACGATCATTCGCCTATGGGAGGTGGATGGGCTGTCTTGCCACCTTTACTATCTTTCCATTGTTTTTGTTTATTTTGTTGGCCTTGTGCCCTTATTGTAAGACTTGGCCTTAAGGCTGTATTTTCGTTTAATAATATCTCGTGGTTATTTTTGCATGATATACATTGCTGTTAAACCTGTGTGCACTAGCTTTCCCTGGGATAGTGCGATTTACACAAAGGGGCTTGGAGTTGTTGTTCCGGGTCCCGACAGCTTGTTAAGTTTATTTGTGCGAAAAGCAGTACTGAATTTAAATACAATAGCATAAGTGCGAAAGCTGAATTTTTAATGCGTCATATGAAAACAATATTTTAACAAAGTTTTATCGTTAGTGTAGGCTCCGACCTACACTAACCTAACCACGGGCATCCCACCCGGACCATTGTCAAAATCGCTGGCATTTGTTTGAAAAATCAAGTTTTACGAAAACCAAGTCTAATCTGTGAAGACTCTACTCAGCATGTCCATGACCGAGGACACGGCTATCCAGATAGTTTGTTACTCTGCAGAGGTGTACAACTTTACCCACAAGATATTCCCTCACACTTGAGCCATGCGATAAACACACTGCCTTAGGTGTGCGGCGGAGAGTTCATGACAAGGCTGTTCCGATGATCCATAGCCAAAATAATCACGTCGCCACTAAGGTTTCACCACAGCTCGAATCCACAAGTTGGAGCCCCCTCTGGTGCCATGTGAGACTTCTCGCGGCCTACGCCACGCTCACATTCAGCCTATAGCGAAATTATATTTGGAACTTCACAAGTTACTTAGTCAGGTCTGTCCCATACCGGACTTGTGATAGTACGAAGTGACTTCGTAAAATAATTCATAGAAACGGTCCTTAAGTTGATTTAGGCTCAGTCCTCATACCCACATGCACGACAATCAACCAGGTGTCACCAAACACGAGGAATGCCGGCACCCACCACCTAACCATTAGCCTAAGTCCAAATCATAAGTTTCCATTTTCATTTTTAAACCATCTTCGAAAACCATCCTTAACTCACCGAAGTCAAGATTTAGAAAGGAACTGTCATTTCATGTGAAAGGTTTGATCCCACCTAAGATTATACTAAGTAGGCTAAGTACTTGTATAAAATTTCTAGTCAATACTATGGTACTAACTAGTTTTCAGCTAGGGTGACAAGGTATATAAATTCGAGATTCAAATGGGCCATATTCTAAGGATTATGGGCATATCTAACATCTAAATTGAATTTAAATTAAATTTGAATAGAAGTATGCATGCATATACAGTAAAACAACATAAATAAATTTAAAATATTAGGTTTGAACATGGTCAAAGGTGTAACTTGCCTTGATCGAAGTCCTGCTGAGAATCGTCGAACTCGAACTCTCCGGAATCGTCAAAATCTAACGTAAAGAGCCAATTCAAAAGAAATTCAAAACAAAATTCAAATAAATTCAAAATTTCAAAAGGATGCTAGAAAAGGATAGATCATCATTTTAGAAAAATTTAGAAATTTGAACGGGTCAATTTGGAGTTAAAATGAAAAGGTTATAGCCTTTCAAAGTTTTAATAAAAAGAAAATACCCAATTTCTGGAATTATTTTTATACCGAAAATCATTTATGACGTCAGTAAGAATTATCTTTCTAAAGGAAATAACAGATTATGACGTCAGCAGGGTAATTCTTTTTCAGCTGAATTATTTTTATACTGAAAAATTGGATTTATTGCGTCGGCATGACGTCAGCCCTGATAATAAAATAATCGGAGTGAGGCTGACATATGGGCCTGGTCTATGGTGGACTGAGTCCACGGACCCGAGGTGTAAGTGAGGTGGCACATGGGTGACGGGGCGCGGGGTGGCGCTGGCGTGGCTGCCCGAGGCCGAGGTGGCTTCCAGGTGGCGGCCACGTCGGCTGCCAGCTCGGCCCGTCGACCTGATGTGGCAGGGCGGCCGATGGGCGGCGGCGCCGGCCAAGTGCACTAAAAGGTGGAGGGGAGCGCGGGGAGTGGATTGGTACCTAGCGCAGTTCCCGAGGATGGCCGGAGAGGATGATCGGTGGAGAGGGGCGGCGATCGGAGAGGGCTTCACGGCGGCAGAGGAGTTCCGGTGGCGCACGGGCTCGAGGAGGTGGTCGTTAGGGATCGCCGGGGCACGAGCAACGGCGGGGTGGTGTCGGTGTGGTGCGGGGAGGCCGGAGGTGGCGGCAATTCCTCACCGGAGTTGATGAAGCCGGCGGCAGGAAAATCATGCTCGGGGGAGCTCCGGTACTCAAATGCTTCGATTGAGAGGCTAGGGAGGGGCGGTGTGTTGAGGAGGAGCTCGGGGAGTCCCTTTTATAGGCCAGGGAGGGGAGTAACGGGTGCGCACGATCTCGCCGGAGAGCAACGGTTGCGGGGGTTCAATGCGACGGCGCGCGGGGCGTAATTGGGGGAAGTAAAGCCAGCAACGGACACGGGGAGGTGTCAATTGGAATTCGCAGTGGTGCGGGAGAGTAATTGGCTAAGAAACCGAAGCTTTTAAAGCTTCGGTTTTCTGTTTAATGGTGGCGGCAGCGGTGGCGATCGCGTGAGGAAGAAAGGAAAGCCGCGGGGGAGACGGATCCGACAGGTGGGGCCCACCGGTCAGCGAGAGGGGGAGAAAGGAAAGAGGGAAAGTAGGCGGTTGGATCTTCGACAGGTGGCAGGGGTGAGGATCGGGGCCGCTGACTGCTGGCGAAGGGTAAGTGACAACGGTCGGTTGAGATGAAATCTGGCAACGGGGTTTAAATCCAAGCCGTTGGGGCTTCGGATGAGGGGGTAAGTGGCTGCGGACGGGCGGGATTTAATCCGACAATGGCAATCGACCCCGATCACACCACATGTCGGCTGGAGAGGAAAGGAAGGCGGGTGAAGCGGTAAGTGGTGACGGGCGGCTGAGATTGAATCGGGCGGAAGGATGTGTGGTCAGATGCTTGCCACGCGTCAGCCAGAGGAGAAGGGAAGGCGGGATGAACCGGTAAGTTAGATCGGACGGATGAGGTTAGTTCCGGCGGGCGGGGGTCGGCCCGATGGCTGACAATTGGCCGCCGAGGGAGGGTTTTGGATTTTTAATTTCTTTTTCGTTTTCAGATATGGTTTGAAGGCTTTAAAATACTCAAAAAAAATACCAAATAAGTTTTGAAAATTCCAGAAAAATTCAGAGAACCTTCTGGGACTAATTCAGACTTAATAAAAATATTTTCAACTAAATTTGATACATGATTTTTACACAAACATAAATTGACTTTAAAGGGAAGGTTTTAAATCTTTATAATTTCCTGAAAATTAAGGTAATCACAGATTTGACTTTTAGGAAAAAGAAATACATTTATTTTGACTTTCATGAAATGCAATAAATTCATTTTGGTCTTTATAAAATGAAATTTTTAATTTTCTTAATTCAGGGCTTGGAATAAAATCCAGAAAAGTCCAATAAATTCCGAAAAATACTTTAATAAAGGAACAAAATTTTTGGGATGTTACAAACCTACCCCCCTTAAAAGGAATCTCGCCCTTGAGATTTGCACTGGCTAGCAAAAGAGATGGGGATGGCTGGCCTTCAAATCTTCTTCTCGCTCCCAGGTGGCTTCGTCTTCGGTGTGGTTGCTTCACTGAACCTTGCAGAATCTGATGGTCTTCTTTCTGGTATGGCGTTCAGCGGTCTCGAGGATCTTGATCGGCTGCTCCTGATAGGTGAGTTCATCCTGAAGGTCCATGGTTTCCAATGCGGCTTACTCCACGGGTACTCGGAGGCACTTCTTCAGCTGAGAGACATGGAAGACGTTGTGCACTCCTGACATGCTTGGCGGTAAGTCCAGCTGATAAGCAACTTCTCCTCTTCGGTTCAGAATTTTGAAAGGTCCCACATATCTCAGTGCTAGTTTCCCTCTGACTTGAAACCTTTTGACCCCTCTGAGTGGGGACACTCTGAGATAGACGTAGTCCCCGACCTCAAAGCTCAAATCTCGACGACGGTTGTCCGCATAACTCTTCTGTCGAGATTGGGCTATCTTCAGTCTGTCTCTGATCTTCTTAACTCTATCTTCGATGTCCTGCAGCAGATTTGGTCCAGCTTCTTGAGGTTCTCCTTGCTAATCCCAAAGCAAGGGTGTCCTGTACTTTCGGCCGTACAGGGCTTCGAAGGGTGCCATCTGCAGACTGGCTTGGTAGCTATTATTGTACGAGAACTCTGCATAGGGTAATGAACGGTCCCAACTGTTCCCAAAGTCCAGAGTACAAGCTCTTAGCATATCCTCGAGTACTTGATTGACTCGTTCGATTCGACCATCTGTTTGAGGGTGGTAAGTCGTACTGAAACTGAGCTTACTCCCCAACTCTTCATGCAGTTTTTGGCAGAATCGAGAAGTGAACTGACTACCTCGATTTGACCCTATCTTCTTGGGAATTCCATGCAAGCACACAATCTGGGATATGTACAGCTCAGCTAACTTACTGTGAGATCCCGGAGTAGAAACTCCTGAACCCCCTATGTATTACAGTACTAGTCCCAGATCAACGCTAGTACACACAGTTAATCAGAAAATGATATATTGCCAACAACGCTTTATTACAATAATAACTGAAGTTCACACTTCTTGGCCATTGCCTTACAACCGAGGTTTACAGAACCTCTTACAAAAGAAAGATGACAGCGAAAGCAAAAACAATAACTCGAGCAAACAGCCCATCAATCTGCCACAGGCAATTGACTGGGGAAACGCGGCCTAGTCCTCTGCAAAGCCTTCTTCATCAGCTCCCTCGAAGTAGTGGAAATCATCCCCCTGAGCTTCATAGTCTTCTGATATAGGAGTTGGAGTGCAACAGGTGAGTACAAAAATGTACTCCGCAAGTCTTGGGAAAAATGCAGTAGATGCAGGGCTTACAAAGGAAGGTTCTTATGGTTCTTTTTGCAGAAATCAGCATTTTATTTTAAATTTACATACTTATCTTAAAAGCAACTTGTTAAACAACTTATTTTCAATAATTGAAATTAGATAAGCAATTTAGTGAAGGTTTCATTCACCTACACTAATAACATAGGCTATATCCGCCAGGATTTAAAATGATGGTTACAACCACCTGAATTGGTTCTATCCACCAGACCAAAATTCCGAGAGTTACATCCACTCCCATGTTTTCTAAAACATTTTATTTTTAAAGTCAAAATCAAAGGTCTACCATGTGAATGCATTCCTTGCCCGCCCTTGACCGTGGGCACATCTATTCGAATAGTTTATTACTCTGCAGAGTTTGTACAGCTTTACCCACAAGAGATAAATTATCTTAATCGTCAACATGCTTCCTTTGGCATGAGACCCAGATAAAATATCACAAAGCCTTTACCTCACTCTAGTCTAGTTAGATACCACCCGCTGAGGTTTCACCGCTGAAGGGTTAAATCCACCACAGTCAGAAGCCCCCTCTTGCGCTATGTGAGTACAGTAAATCCCTGTCCCTCACTGTGAGTAAACCAGTAAATCCCTGGTACCCATTTTCCGATGGCGGCATCTATACTAAACTATCGTAAGTTAGTTAGCTAGGTTATACCCATTTTAACTTGTGGTTGTACGAAATTGTTCATTTTGGATAAACACAAGAGTCGGTCCTTAAGTGACTAGGGTGGAACATTCACAATCCAAGTTCTTGTGCTAATTCTGCACCAGCCAAACCTTTCCATCCACCCTGGTCAAATTTTATTTTATATATTTCCTTTTATTTTGAAATAATAGTGACAATCTCTATTGCCACTAATTTAACAAACATATAGAATTTAAAATCATTCATCAATAGATTTTTCCCCATACATACGATTTAAAAGAACAGCTAGACTAAGCATTTACTATTGTTCTAAATTTCACAAAAAGTAATACTAACTCATCTATGAGCCAAAGGGTATCCTATGTTGACAAAGGTACAAGGTAAACAATTCCAAAGGAGGTATAACAAGTTTGGGTATTTATCTAAATTTTCTACAACTACAAATAACAATTTATACAACATAGCCATGCAATTAATTTAAAATAATCATAAAATCATTTACAAAATTTAGGAGCAAAATGTTCAAGGAGACTTGCATTCTTGCACGCCGTCTAGAAATTCTTGCTGCGGATCAGAAAAATCTTCGGCGACGTCAAGTTCTACGCCCGAAACGATAAATGTAAATAAATAAATAAATACAAATAAAATCATAAAAATATAAAATATATATCTGGAGAAAGATTATGATTTTAGATGAATTTAGAAATTTGAATCACTGGATTCGGAGTTCAAATGAGGAAGAACGAGTAGTTAGAAGTTTGTCACATGAAATAATGAAAAACGAATTTTGCACTGGCCGGCTGCTTGCTACTTGCTACAGTAGCCCCGAGCGGAGGTCTGGCGTGCTCGGCCGTGGACACTCGCCGACGAGGAAAAGAAAAAGAAGAATTGCACAACCCACGGGAGGATGGGTCCGCAAGGGCCCGAGGAACACCATGGTGCGCTTGGTTCGGCCGGACAACAATCCAATTGGTCTAGCCACGACGACATTTACAGAGAACAGAGGTGCTCTGACGTGGGACTTCCTCGGCAAGGCGCCAGACAAATGGAGTTATGGAATAGGTAGAGGAGGTGGTAGGGATGGTGCAGCAGCGAGGAATTGGAAAAACACTCACCGAGGTTGACGATTCGACGCCGGACGCCCAACTCGACGGTAATGGCCGACGTCCGGAAAAATGAGAAATTCATCGTTGTCGGAGTTCCTTTGGTTCTGGGATTTTGAGGGGATGGAAAGGGGTAGAAGACGCGTTGGTATACCAATTTATAGCCTCTCTCATGACTCGAATCGTCGGGAATACGAGAAGATCCGGGTGACGGTTCGGTTTTGGAAACGGATGAATAAAAGGCAATAAAGACATTAATGGAATATGAAAACGGAAGTTTGACTGCAGCGATTAATGCGCGGAATTGCAAGGATCGCAGTGCTTCAGACGGAATTGAATTCGGACGCTTGAGTGGAAAGTTATGGAGGAAAGAAGGAAGGAATTTTTTTCTGTTTTCTGTTCAAACCGAACCGTTCGCGTCGTCCAGAGCTTGAAGATGGATGAACAGTGCTCGGAGGTTACTGTAGCATGAACAGTGAATCAAGAGGAGAGAGAAAAAGAAAAGAGAGAAAAGAATAAGAAAAAAAATAGAAGAATAGGCCAAAAAAATTGGAATGGACCCAGAAAAATAAAATGGACATTTTTTTTGTATATTTGGATTTTTAGAGATTTGAATTGGAATTTTTTTTAAAATTTGAATTCAAAATTTTGGAATTATGGGTGGAAAATTAGAATTTGAATTTCAGAATTCGGATAGGAGTCGCGATTTTTATATTTTCTCCAGTAATACATAAATAATCCAAGTAAGACCCAAATATTTTTAAATAGTTAATTTGAAATTAAATTTTTAAAGAGCGAATTTTCGGGATGTTACACTTACTACCGGAATAAGTGGTCTTGACTGGTATAAAGTGAGCTACTTTCGTCAATCGGTCTATGATTACCCATATTAAATTATAACCCGATTGCGTCCTTGGTAGGCCGGTTATGAAATCCATACCTATTTCTTCCCACTTCCATTCTGGAATTGGCAATGGTTGTAAAAGTCCAGCTGGTCTCTAATGTTCTGCTTTAACTTGTTGACAGGTGTCACAGGCTTCAATAAACTCTGCTATTTCTCTTTTCATACTAACCCACTAATATATTTCCCTCAGGTCTTGGTACATCTTGGTACGACCCGGGGTGAATGGAGTATGGGGTGTCATGTGCTTCCTTCAGAATCAGAGTTTTGATCTCCTGATTATTTGGTACACAGATGCGGTTCTCGAACCAAACAGTGCCATACTCGTCTTCACTGAATCCTGGGGCTTTGCCTCTTCTCATATTCTTTTTTGATTTCCTGAATATCCTTGTAAACCTTCTGAGCTTCCTTAATCTGATCAGGCAAGCCAGGTTGTATTTCCAGAGTAGATAGAATGCTTGGATTGACCGGATCCAGGCTTAGACGGGCGACCCCCTCCTGAAGTCGGGTCTGGTCTTCTTCCGATAAAACCATATTGGCATAAGATTTCCTGCTCAAGGTGTTAGCTACAACATTAGCTTTTCCGGGGTGGTAATGTATACCAATGTCATAGTCTTTTATCAATTCTAACCATCTTCGCTGCCTCAGGTTGAGTTCTGCTTGGGTGAAGATATATTTCAAACTCTTATGGTCCGTGTACACTTCACAACGGTTACCAATAAGATAGTGGCGGCAGATCTTCAAAGCATACACTACGGCTGCTAATTCCAAGTCATGAGTAGGATAATTGCACTCATGAGGCTTAAGTTGGCGCGATGCATAGGCTACTACCTTGCCTTCTTGCATCAAGATACAGCCTAAGCCAAGGCGAGAGGCATCACATAAAACCTCGAAGCCTTTATGCACGTCCGGAAAAACAAGCATGGGTGCTGAGACCAGTTTTTTCTTAAGGGTCTGAAAACTCTGCTCACAGACCTTTGTCCATTCGTACTTCTTTTCCTTTTTCAACAACTGAGTCATAGGCTTGGCCAATTCTGAAAACCCTGCTATGAACCGACGGTAGTAACCCGCAAGTCTAAGGAAGCTCCTGACCTCGGTTACGAACTTTGGTTGCTTCCATTCCATTACTGCTTCTATCTTGGAAGGATCCACAGCAATTCCTTCGGCTGTCACGATGTGTCCGAGGAAAGCAACCTTCTTAAGCCAAAATTCACATTTACTGAACTTGGCGAAAAGCTGATGCTCTCAAAGCTTTTCCAAAGTTATCCTGAGATGTTGCTCATGTTTTTCTTCATTCTTGGAGTAGATGAGAATGTCATCGATGAAGATTACCACAAACTTATTCAAGTATTTCATGAATACACTGTTCATTATGCTCATGAAATAGGCTGGTGCATTGGTCAGTCCAAATGACATGACGGTGAACTCATAATGTCTGTATCGGGTAAAGAATGCAGTCTTGGGAATGTCTTCTTCATGGATCTTCAGCTGGTGATATCCTGACCGCAGGTCAATCTTTGAGAAGATACCAGCCCCTTTCAACTAATCGAACAGGTCGTCGATCCTAGGCAGAGTGTACTTGTTCTTGATTGTGACATCATTGAGCGCTCTGTAATCCACACATAGCCTTAAACTTTCATCCTTTTTCTTGACAAACAAGACGGGTGCTCCCCAAGTGTAACATCCTGTTTTTCTGAGATTTTTAAAGCCTGGATTTTAAAAATGAATTTTCTGGAATTTTCTGAATTTAATTGAAGCTTCAAATGAATTTTTAAAGTTTTAAATGATTTAATATGATTAAAATAAACATTAACATAAGTGGGAAATATTTTATTTGTGTTCCTCAGGTCTCAAGGAATTTTCTGGTATTTTTGGAGAATTTTTGGGATTTATTTGCTATTTTTTCTAGAACTTTTAGAAGTTTATTTGAATTTCTAGAAAAAAGAAAAGAAAATAAAATCCCGGGCCTCACCGCCCGATCCTCCTCTCGCGTGTCGGCGATCCCGCCGCCGCGCGCCGGCCGCCGCCGACCCGCGCACCGCCTCCCTCGGCCTCGGCGGCCGCTCCGCGCCTCGCCTCCGTCCGTCGGCGCGCGCCGCGCGTGGCGTCGCGCGCGCCGATCGCACTACACCCCACCCGACTTCACCACGGCCGTCCGATCCGCCCGCCTGCCCACGCGTCGGCCCGCTTTCGTGCCAGCGCTGCGCGATGACCTAACCCTAGCGTCCGCCCGGGCTCCGCTCGATCGCAGCCGTCCGTGGTGCCATGCGTCGGCCTCCCCGTTGTCGTCTCCGATCCGATTCTGCCCCCGCGCCGCGTCCGATCCGGACTGTCTCGGCGTGCGTACCATATAAAGCCCGCCGCCGCCTCGGTTCGTGCGCTCCATCCGCCGCCGCCGCCTCCTCCCTCGCTCCCGTACGCCACCGCTCCCCGCCGCACCTCGCCGTGTGCTGGTCCTCGACACCTCCGTCGGGATCCACCGGACCGCGCCGCCCCGTTCCTCGCCCGAGCCACCGACGACCCGCGCATCTCCGGTAAGTCGTCGCCGCCCCGTTTCTCGCTCCTCCGCCGCCGACGAACCCGCTGCCGGAACCCGCCGCCTCCGCTGGACCCTCCGCCGTGCGAATGGTCGCCGGAGTCCGCCCCCGTTGCCGTCGCCTCGTCGGACCCCGTCGCGCTCGCTCGCCGGACCCGCAGCGCCGCCCCTCGGTCGCGTGCGCGACCCGCACCCGCGTCGGACGCGTCCCGCCTCGGCCGCGCGCCTCCACACCAGCGCCCGCGCGCGTCCGCGCGGCGCCGCTGTCGCGTCGCCACGCACGCGTCAGCCATCGGCGGCTTCCCGCCCCCGCGCCACGCGATCTCAGCCGTCCGCCCAGATCCAAAAACCGACGGATTGGATGTGCCCACGTGGCCTCCCTCCAGCCGTCCGATCCCGCCGCCGTCGCCGCGCCCGCACCGAGCCACATCAGCCCTACCCACGTGGACGCCACGTCAGCCCTAGGGCCACGTGGCATGACACGTGGCATGCCACGTCAGCAAATACCCGAGCCCAGGAGCCACGTGGCAGCCACATCAGCTGCCACGTCAGCATGTGCCACATGGCAGCATATGCGCGCGCCACGTCAGCAGCCCCGCCGCGTCAGCACCCTCTCTCCCCCGTGCACTGTTACATGGACCGAGTCCACGGTGGACTCGGAATTTCGTGGACCGGGTCCACAGCACAGTAACTTTTCTGATTTTCCCGAATTAATTTTAGAATTAATTTTTCGGGCGCCCGTTCTCCTCCGTCCTAGCTCCGATTGACCCCGTTCTTTTTTCTAAATTCATCTAAAATCGAGCTCTAGCTGTTGGTTCTGGTTTTGTGAATTTTGGAGTTCATTTGCTTATCATTTTATGTGTTTCTTTGTTTTCGATCGTTTTCTCTCTCGTTAGATTCGGATTCCGGAGGAGCAGGTTTCGCGCCAGAAGACCAGGAGTACCCCGCTGAGCATAACGAAGGCAAGTCGTGTCCCTTGATCATGTTGAACCCAATTTTGCGAACTATTATTTAATTATTTGGTTTTAAATTACATTGCATTGCTATTTTTATTCAAACCTTTGCACAGGTAGTTATCGTCCCAGTTGAAATTATACCTCCTTGATACTTTGGAATACCATGATGCCATTGTCACCATAGGTTGGGAAATTTATTAGTGATGCTAGTTTATTTATCACATGGGTTGGTACGATTAGATTGCTTAGCCGGTTTATATTTACGATTGATCTCATCACACATGTTAAATTATTAATTTGACTTAATGACATATGGAACTGTGGTTGGTGCCACGTGTATTAAAATTTGTGCCACGTCATTGGTGTGACGTTGGCTTGGTTATACAAATTGGTTTTGCACTCGGGTGAGTGATCGTGCAGTAAAGGGGGAAGTACAGTTGTACTTTGGGGGATGTGGTAGTCTCGTCCGGGTAATGTTAAGGACTTAACTTTGTGCGCCATTGATCTGAGCTTAATCGTGCAAACCACATGTCTATTATGGGATGGACCTGGCTGATTAATTTGTAATATTTCAATTCAATTCTGCCATTGTGATGGACATGGTTGCTGATTTCCATGTGGCGCAAGGGGGGGTGTGATGCGAAACCCTAGCGGGCAGGATTGTGTTGAGATAGAGCATTGTAAAGGCCTTGTTGTGATTTCCTTAGGCCTAGGCTAATCACATCGTGTGGGTACAGTTGTGCAACCTCTGTAGAGTGTAAAACTATTCGAATAGCCGCGTCCTCGGTCATGGACAGTGCTCGGGGATTTCACACGAGGGTTAGTGTTTCATTTATAACTTGGTGGTTTATGTTGGGAGTGGACAGGTAGTTCACTGTTGGTTTAACTTGTGAATTGGTGTTCACAAGTGGTTCATGTTTATTCCTTTGATTATCTATTATTACTGTTTTCAGTTAACTTTCGTTTTCAAGTTATTTAATATATTCCATCGATAAATGCCTTTATGCAAATTAACCTTGCAGCCCTCCTTTGGTAAGCCTTGCATATTATATTGTATTTATTGTTACAAACGACTTGCTGAGTACCAATGTACTCACGGCTTTACGCCTATGTTGCTCAGTTGAGGGAGAGGAGTACTATCAGTAGGAGGTGCCAGAAGGAGAGTACTACGACGACTTCACGGATTAGGCTTCGTTCTCCACTCGATAGCCTGTGGCTTGTCGATTGGACGCCCTGCTTTATTTTGGATTTCCGCTGCTATTTTGTTAAGCCCTTCCGGTTAGAGATATTGTAAGATTGGCCATAAGGTCGTACCTTTGATATTTTATCAATATTCGAGTTCTCCTTTATTATTGTCGTGTGTATGACTGTGATGACATCTATGTTTGACTGTGTGCACTAGCGTGATCCTGGACTAGTGCAGTTTACACAGAGAGACCGAATTTGCATATTCGGGTCTCGACACCAAGGTGACGAACTAGGTTGGATGTATCCCTTGTCTTCCAATTCCTTAAGCTGCTTCTTTAACTCTGCTAACTCGTTAGCAGGCATCCGATACGGTCTCTTGGAGATTGGGGCGGTGCCTAGGACTAGGTTAATCACAAACTCGATTTCCCTATCTAGCGGCATTCCTGGTAATTTCTCGGGAAAAACATCTGGGTATTCCCGCACTATTGGCAGTTCTTCCAAGACTTGAAGATAAAAAAGGGCACATTCTGCTGCTTCCAGAATTTGAGGAGAGAACACCACTTCTATGCCTTGGTCATTGGTGAGGGTGATGGACCTGGTAGCACAATTTATCTGGCCTTGATTTTTAGCTAACCAGTTCATCCCGAGAATGACATCTAATCCTTGCGATTCCAACACCAAAAGGTCGGTTAGGAATCGGGTCCCATCTATGAGCAATTCTACTTTCGGGCACAAGGTCCCTGCTCTCATTTCTGCTCCAGGGGAATGAACTATCATAGAGTTACTAAGAGTCACCATGCCCAACCTATGCTTATCCACAAAAGTTTTTGACACAAAATAATGCGATGCTCCGGAATCGAAAAGAAATATACCCAGTACGATGTCCGATGCAGCCTGAGCTTCTTCAGCCGTCACATGGTTCACTATCCCCTTGATGAAGGTCTGTGGCTTCTGCTGCCCTTGGTTCTTACCTCCGTAGGCTCATAGGGTTGCTGTCGATTGCATCTTCTTGGGGCACGCCTTGGCATAGTGCCCTGGTTCTTTACAGTAGAAACAGGTCACTCCGTCTGACGGTGGACTACTCTTCTGAACCTGACCACTGGTAGTTGGGGTGCGGTTGGTCTTGAATTGCTGGCGGCTGGCTTGGAACGGCGGGCGGCTGGTTGAGGACTTGAACTTGCCCGACTGGGTCTTGAAGTTGCTGCCCTGAGGTCTGAACTTGTTTGTGTGTGGAGGAGTACTACAAACCTTGTGAGAACCTCTAGAGTTATTCCTCTGATCCGCCATTCTTCTCTTCCGGGTTTCCATCTCCATATGCTCGCCCTCCTGGCGGATGGCCTTACTGACTAGCTGGTGGAAGTCGGTGTAGTCACCCGCTATCAGCTGCACTGAGATGTTGTCATTCAGGCCCTCCATGAACCGTTCCTGCTTGGCTTCATCGGAGGCCACATCTTCTGGCACATAGCGGCCCAGCTGGTTAAACTTCTGCATGTACTCATTGATAGTACGGCTTCCTTGTCGCAGGGCTCTGAACTCTTTCTTCTTCAAGGCCATGGTGCCGGTGGGGATGTGAGCTTTGCGAAAACTTTGCTCGAACTAGTTCCATGTCACGGTCTGGGGGTCGGCATGTGAGGCTGTGAAGGTGTCCCACCATTGAGACGCATGTCCATTCAGCTGATGGGAAGCGAACAGGACTCGCTCCCGATCGGTGCACTTCAGAATATCTAGCTTCTTGCCAATCGACCTGAGCCAATCGTTGGCGTCCATGGGTTCGGCACTGCCAGCGAAGGTTGGTGGCTTGATCCTTAGGAACTCCGAAAGCCGATTTGGAGGGGCTTGGGCCGGTTGATGAGGAGCAGGATTGTTGATGGTCTGGGCTAACAACTGGATTAACTGATTCTGATTGGCCATCAACTAAGCCCAATCTGGTCCTGCTGCCGGCGGAGGTGGGGGAATGGGGGCTGATTGGCTTCCCTGAGCTCCGGGGTTGGTATTATCGCTGGAGTTCCTTCTCATGTTCACCATCTGCTGAAGCTTCCAGATTTAGAGGAGAGAGAGAACTAAAAGGAGAGGTTCTTGTAACAATCCCACCAACAAAACACACAAGAGCAAGGAAAACACAAATAAGAGTCAAATAAAACTTCTTTTATTTTATTTTAATAGTCTTGCGGCTGTTAACAAGGGACTACAGCTCAAAGATAGCGCTCTAAAGCCAAGACTCAAGGTTCCCTAAATGCTGGCACTACGCTTGAACCTTTTCAGGGGTGGTTCTGAGGTAGCGGAGTCCTCATCGTTGGCGCGGTAATTGGCCAATTCTTCTTCTACCGCGCAGAGCTTCTGAGTCGCAGTGTGCAGCTCGTCCAGAGTGGTCTGGTACATGTGATCCATAGACTTGATGAATTCCAATTGACGTAAGAGACGGGGGTTGCTCTCGTACTCCGTGGATGAGAAATCGCTGGCAACACCAAGGGGAGTCTTCATGGGGAAGTAGCGAAAGTCTGTGCGCTACAGGTCTCGGGCGTAGTGTTCCTTAACTGGCGAATGGCCTCCCGGGCTACATATTGTACTCCGTCGAAGAAGGTAGCTCGAGGAAGGGGGGCGTCGAAGATGTGAATGGCCGCGTTGGCTGCAAAATCCTTGAAGATCTTCACTTCCACCCTCCAGCACTCCTCGTCTCCGTACATGCCTACGTACCCTTGGTAAAGGGGGTAGGGACAATTAGCACTCCTCCAGCACTCCTCTTCACTTCCGCATGAGGTTGTACAGGTCATCAGCGAAGAGTCTGGCAAGGGTTCCGTGGGAGACGCGGGTAGGTTGCTCCATCTAAAATTTTGAAGAGCAGAGGAAATTAGTAATCAGTTTTGGAAAGAGATTGAGCAAAGGAAGAAATGATTTTAAAAGAGGTATTTCTTATGAAGATATATCTTTAAGGTTGGTCTCTAGCTAAGGTCACGTCTTAGGGTCATTATTGCTCTGATACCATTTCTGTCGGGACCCGGAACAACAACTCCAAGTCCCTCTGTGTAATTCGCACTATCCCAGGAAAAGCTAGTGCACACAGGGTCAACAGTAATGTATATCATGCAAAATCACCACAGATTATTATTAAATGAAAATACGGCCTTATGGCCAAGTCTTACAATATAGGGGCACGAGGCCAAAAGAAAGAAATAAAAGCAGCGAAAAATAAAAGGTAGCAGCGCAGCCCATCCAGCCTCCCACAGGCGAATGACTGTAAGACGCGTCCTATTCGCTGAAGTAGTTCTCACCGTCGTAGTCGCCTTCGAAGTCTAGCAACAGATTTAGCATGGTGAGCACATAAAGTACTCCCAAGGTAAGCACGTAAAGTACTTACGCAAGTTACACCGGGAATTTAACACAGTTCATGTATGCATAGGGATAACAAAGGAAGGCTTGTTAAGTTTATTTGTGCGAAAAGCAGTACTGAATTTAAATACAATAGCATAAGTGCGAAAGCTAAATTTTTAATGCGTCTATGTCACCCTTCCAGAAAATACTTTAATAAAGGAATAAAATTTTTGGGATGTTACACTAGAGTACTATGTCACTCTTCTCCACATGGTCTCTTAGAAAATGATATCTCATATCGATGTGCTTGGTCCGAGAGTGCTGCACTGAATTCTTAGCATTGTTAATAGTAGAAGTGTTATCACAAAAGAGTGGAACACTGTCTATAACTAATCCAAAGTCCCGCAGAGTCGAAGCCATCCAAAGAACATGGCTGCAGCAACTGGCAGCAGCAACATACTCAGCCTCTGCGGTGGACTGTGCAACACCGGACTGCTTCCTAGAAGACCACGAAACAAGAGAAGTGCCAATAAATTAGCAGGTGCCAGAAGTACTCTTCCTGTCTATCCTACAGCCAGCGAAGTCTGCATCGGAGTAGACTCTAAGGGAAAGACAAGAAGATAAAGAGTACCAGATACCATAGTCTATGGTAACTCGAAGGTATCGAAAGATGCGTTTCACCGCCTGACGGTGAAATACGCGAGGAGAAGCCTGAAATCGAGCATATAGACACACGGAGAAGTGTATGTCTGGTCTCGAGGCAGTGAGGTACAAGAGGGAACCGATCATGCTTCTGAACTCCTTCTGATCAACTGGCTCGCCATCCTCATCTAGATCAAGTGAAGTCGTTGACGCCATCAGAGTTGACACCGGCTTGCCATCACTCATGTCAAAGCGCTTCAGGAGGTCTCGAGGGTACTTGCCTTGATGCAAGAAAGTACCCTCCCGAGTCTGCTTGATCTGGAAGCCAAGAAAGAAGATCAACTCGCACATCATGCTCATCTCAATCTCTGAGCTCATGACAGCAGAGAACTGGGAAACAAGAGCATGAGAGGAGCCACCAAAGATGATGTTATCCACATAAATCGGGACGAGTAGAAGGTCATTGCCATGCCTGCGAATGAACAAGGTCTTGTCTACCTTACCCATCTCAAACCTATGACTCAACAGATAGGACTTAAGCCTCTCATACCAAACTCTAGGGGATTGCTTAAGTCCATACAAGGCTTTGGAAAGCTTGAAGACATGGTTTGGGTATTTGGGGTTCTCGAAACCTGGAGGCTGCCTAACATAGACCTCTTCCTCAATATACCCATTGAGGAAGGCACTCTTAACATCCATCTGGTAAAGCTTGAAGCCCTTAAACGCCGCGAAAGCAAGCAAGATTCTAATGGACTCTAGCCTAGCTACAGAGGCAAAAGTCTCCTCAAAATCTAAACCCTCAACCTGGGAGAAACCCTGAGCTACCAATCTAGCCTTATTTCGAATGACTACCCCATCCTCACTCTGCTTGTTTTTGAATACCAACTTAGTACCTATGACATTATGACCTCTAGGGGGCTCAACAAGTGACTAGACCTTATTCCTCTCAAAGTTCTCTAATTCCTCATGCATGGTATTGACCCAAGACTCATTAGAAAGAGCATGACTGACATCTTTGGGCTCGAACGAGGTAACAAAGGTAGAGTGAAGACAGGAGTGAGACATGCCAGACTTTGAGCGTGTGACGCGCTCAAAGAGATATCAAATTATCTGCTCTGAAGGATGATCTTTCTGGATATGAAGGAGAGGACCTGGATGAGAAGAAGTAGTGGCCTCTACCTCATGAGCTGATGAGGTAGGAACAGAGCCACTAGCTCCAGAAGATGCGGAAGGAATGGGCTGATCTCCTTGAGGTGCGGTGGAAGAAGCAGGCACCTCAAGGGGAGGAGGAACTGGATCGGGTAGACAACCCTTATCATCATCCTCCTCATCATCCACAAAAATGGGCTTGGACTGCTCTACTGAACTTGAGATATCGGGCCTAGTCCCCGGACTGGCCTCATCGAAGGTCACCTCGCAGGTCTTTACCATTTTGCTAGACTCATAGTTCCAGACCCTATACGCCCGCGAAGAAGTCGAGTAACCCAGAAAAATCCCATCACAAGAACGAGACTCGAACTTATCTAGGTTCCCAGACTTCAGAATAAAACACTTGCAACCAAACACACGAAAATGGGAGACGCTGGGCTTTCGCCCATATCTCAACTCATAAGAAGTGCGATGCAAGTGTGCCCTCAGAAAAACTCTGTTTGAAATATGGCACGCGGTGGCTATCGCCTCAGCCCAAAACTTTCTAGGTGTAGAGTATTCATTGAGCATCGTCTTGGCCATCTCAACCAAGGTACGGTTCTTTCTCTCCACAACGCCATTTTGCTGGGGGACGTATGGAGAAGAGAACTGGTGCTCTACACCTGTCTCATCGCAAAACCTCTCAAAGTAGGAATTCTTGAACTCTGTGCCATTGTCACTGCGGATCGCTCGTAAGGCACCCGGGAGCTCAACAGAAAGCCTACTAAAAAGACCCCGAAAATGGGTAAATATCTCATCCTTTAAGGCTAAAAAAACACCCAAGAGTACCTCGAGAAGTCATCGACCATGACAAGAACATACCACTTCCCTCCTGCTGACTGCACTCTAGCTAGTCCAACTGTGCCCATGTGGAGCAGATGTCCCGGTGCATCGGTCATAGTCACTGTGACCGGAGGATGAGAAGCGGCAACCATCTTACCGTGCCGGCAAGGAGTGCAGACTAGATCTTTGACCATCTTGAGTTTAGGCAAACCACAAATAAGATCGTGGCCGCTAACTCAGGTCAAATGATCAAAACCAATATGACCAAGTCTCCTATGCCAGAAAGTGAGATCACGGGATTCTGAAGCAACTAAACACCTGAGAGGATCGCTAGAAGACTCAACAAAATCAACACAAAAGATTCTCCCATATCTAGAAATCCCGCAAATGAGACTACCCGAAGAATCAAGAATTTTACAATTGTTTTTCTTAAATCTCACCTCGAAATCGTCATCGGTAAGCTGAAAAACTGACAGCAAATTATACTTCAGCTTACTAACTAAGGCAACATCTTTTAAAATAAAAGAATCATTAATACGCACAGTACCTTTGGCGATGACGCGCCCAGACAAAGCATCTCTGAAGGTGATTGTCTCATCACCTAGAGCTCGGGCTAGGGAAGAAAACCAACGGGACTCTCCGGTCATATGTCAAGAACACCCGGAGTCTACGAGCCAAACCTCTCCCTTCCCTTCCCAGCGAACCTGAGTCAACGAGAGAGAAATGGCTCAGTACTGGGATAAATCAAAAGAGATTTTGGAACCCAATACTGAGTCACACGAGCAGAAGAAGTAGTCACACACGACTGACCTCTAACTACCCTACGCTCTCTCTCACTTAAAGACGGTCTATGTGTAGACTTGAAGCTGTTGTTGGGCATGACTGCTACAGAGGAGCGAGTCAAGACACCAGCAACATGCTGATCATGCCGCGGGTAGCTATCTCGATGGGGGAAATGAGATCTACCCTCAGGACGGCGGAAGTCACGACCAAAGAGAGCATGAGGATGAAAACCAGAAACCTCGCAAAAACCAAGTCCTCGATGCTACCCAAAACCATCTGAAGCATCTGAAGCAAACCTAGACCTCGTGTTGGTCTTAGATGCACTCAAGGTCTGGGGTTGACCCTGAATACGCCTAAGAGCTGCAACACGGTCTCTCTGCGCGATCCTGGCACGCCTGAAACATCGATCGATCGTATGTCCATCCTTCTGATAGAAGGTGCAATGATACTTCGCCTTCTGAGAGGCTGAAGTAGCACGAGATGACTTCGCTTTCTGAGAGGCCGAAGTTGCAGGTGGAATCACCTTGCTGTCAGAAATCCCTTGGACAAAGCCCGCAGACTTAAATTGGATTTTCTCAGTCCTGGGCTCGGTATCGATCACACCTGGTGCTATGGGTCTGAGCACGACAGGTGGATGCTTCCTCATGTCCTCATAGAAATCTTATCCTAGACCCTGATTAAATCTGCAGATCTTAGATTGGTCTAGAATAAGATTGAGCTTCTTCTTGCCTCCTACAAATCTCTCGAGAGTGTTCATAAGATACTAACACTCCCGAAAGAGAGAGGTGCAAGAAGAGCAGGGTGAAGGAGAGACAGCAGAAGGTAAGGGAGTAGAAGACGAACCAACAGCAGAGGAACGAATAGCATGTGCACGCACAGCCGCCTCAAAAGGGACAGTCCTACTGCTAGCCATTTGGTTCACGTCGCTAGGCGTCTCTACCTTATCCTTGGGCTTCTCCCCAACACCAGCACACACATTACAAGCAGATGGTTGCTTCTCTAGAAGGTCCTTAGTTAGCTTCACACATTTATCATCCAAAGCAACGAGTTCAAATTTTAGTTTTTCACAATTATTGCATGGTGAGCTAACAGGGTCCTTAGACGCATATTGAGCCATTTTCTTGTTATGATCAACCATTTCTTGAAACTGTTTTGAGACAGATTCAAGCTCAGCAGTCAATTTGGAACAATTCAAGCAAAAGACAATAGGCTCAAGCAAAGAGACATGCAATTCAGCAATTTTATTATCTGCTCTTTTTAAGTTCATTTTCAAGTTATTACAATCTTCACAAGTTTCAGGCAGATCAATAAGCATAGTGTAAAGACCTCTAAAAGCATTGTTCTTATCCTCACATGAGGTGCAAGAAGTAGTCTGAACAGTAGAGGAAATAGAAGCAGCCCTACTCATCTCTTGTTCAGCAAGCAGACTATCATTCTTCACCTTAAGCAAATCAAACTCAGAAGTCAAACTATCATGAGAGGTCCTTAGCTTCTCTATATCTCCAAGCAAAGAAGAACATACATGACATTCGTCACAGCAGAGAGCAGATATAAGTGAAGTATGCTCCCGTGATAATCTCTCTACTTCCTTCTTAAGATCTACAACCCTAGCTCTAGATCTAGCATAAAACTTTTCTAGCTTCAGAAATGCATCATAGAGCTGGTCGTAGGAGGGACCTATCTCATTGAAGTCACTGTAGAGCTCGCTGTCGCTGATATCGGTCTCGTTGGCCATGAAGCACATGCTGATGAAGTCGTCGCCGTCCTTGGAATCTTGATCATCCTTGCCGTCGTCGTCGCTCCACCCCTCCACGTCACTGAAGTCGATGTTGTCGAAAGCGGTGAGGACGCGGTGGAAGAGCTTCTTGGTTTTGCCAAAGTTGCGGAACTTCTTCTTGCCTTGAGCATGAGCTGGGGGCTTCTTGTTGCGGTTCTTGTTGATGTAGTCGTTCTTGCTCACGCCGCCGTAGTCGTTCTTGCCCTTCTCCAGCTTGGGGCAATTTGCCCGAATGTGGTTGGGGCCATCACACTCGAAACAAATTATCGGCCCACTCCTCTTTCTATCCCTCACTCTCTTATAGGCATGCGAAAATTTTCTGGCTAAAAGGGCTAGCTGGTCCTCTGATAGCTGCTTTAATTGATTATCGGTTACTTCACAGAGAGCAGCTAGGGAAAAACCAGTAGCACTATCCGAGAAAACACCAGAAGCAGGACTGGGATCGGTAACCAAAGCCATCGACTGAGACTTCGACTTACGAGAGACGATGTCAATCTCGTGAGTCTTGAGACGTGAGTACAGCGCATCAAGAGTCAATATCGAAAGGTCAGTGGTGTCCTTGATGGTGGTCACCTTCATTTCCCAAACTCGCAAATGCAAAGCCGAAAGCATCTGACGAGCGTTGTCCGAGTCGGAGTATGTGAGACCGACGGCTTGGAGGTTGCTCAAAATCTTGTGAAATCTCGCAAAACACTCATTCAAGGACTCGCCAGCGAGCATTTCAAACTTGTTATAATCTCGCTTGAATTGGTCCTGTCGTACGGTCTTAATCTGGGAGGTGCCCTCATGGTATGCATTGAGAGTATCCGAGATGTCGTAGGCTGACGTGAGATGAGAAATGCGATCGAACTCGTTCCGACTCAGATCCTGGATTATAATGTTCCTTGCCTTAGCATTCACCTCAACATCACCCATGTTATTAGCATTGATGTTTTCATCGGTAGGAGCAATAAAACGAGTTTTTACTTTTCTCCAGATCCCATAGCCTTGAGCCTGTATGTAAGACTCCATCCTACTCTTCCAAAAGGGATAGTCGACCCCATCGAAGATAAGTGGCTTGGTGGAATACCTGTCTATTGCCATGGCTCGTAGACCGGTTATGATCTATAGATGAGAATTAACCGGCTCTGATACCAATTGAAGGATCGGAAACGGCAACAGAGGGGGGGGTGAATGGTGCCTCTTTAAAAAATGCCCCGAGTATTCGCACACAAATCCAACACACGAAATTCCCTCTCCGATAGCTATAGAAGCTATGAAGTAGATAGCCAAGAACTAAAGCCAAAAGACTAACAAAACTAGAGAAGGGAAGGCTGACTGCTATTCTTACAACAAAAATAAGGCTTGATTAAACAGAACAAAGAAACTGAGAGAGCACCTAACAGCCGAAAGCAGGAAATAAATGCAGACTAGTAACCAGAGACTAGAAATTAAGTAGAGGTCAGCTAGCCGAACAAAACACAAATGAGAATCGATCATGCTGAGCACAACAAAGAAAATTGCACAGAAAAACAAAATAGCAAGCAAGGATCGCAGTGCAGTAAGAAGGCAAGCCGAACCTTCCACCAATCAAAACAGACACAGGGAGATCGCACCTCCTGCTGCCGAACAGCACATGCACCAATCGAAACCAGAGAGATGGGACTGCTGTCCAGAGAGAACTTTAGCTGCCAAATCACTGCTGAAAAAGGTGTACCACTGCTACCAAAACCTTGAGAGGAAATTGCTCAACCAAAGCTAAAGAACTTAAGGACTGCTAGTGCTTGTGGAGCACTACACAGCCCAAAAGGCAACCAAGAATAGCCTAACAAGAACTGAGAATATGCTGTTGCCTGCAAGATCAAAATCGAAAGTCTAACGAGCAGCTGAATCTCGCCAAAACTTGCGCCAAAAGGAGCATCTATCTGGCGAATAGAGAGCAGAGACTACAGTTGACAGAAACTTGAAGAAAACAAAAACTGCAAATAGAAGAGAAGCCGAAACTGAGCAAGATAATTTCCTGTTGGCTGCTGCTGCTGCATATAACCTGCTGGACCGAAAACAACACAAAAAGAAGAGCCTGCAGACCAGCACAGAAATCAGATCCACCGAACACAGGAATTGACTGCTGCAAGCTGGCCGAACACATGAATCAAGGGCAGCAGTAAAAACTGAGATAAAGATTGATTGCTTGCTGCCCAAAAGAGATAAGCAGGAGGACTGCTGCAGGCCAGCAGTAAACACAACTGCAAAAACTGAACAGGAACAACCTGGAAACTGCAGTGCTGGCCGAAATTGAGAATTCCAATAGCACCCCAACTCCTTGCAGATTTTTGGCCGAAATTCACAGGAACCAGCACTTCTCTCAGAATTTGGACAAAACAAAGAAAGCACCCAAACTAAAAAACAATTAGTATATCTACTCTTGGGATGAACTGATCAATTGATCTTGAGGCCACCTCCCATCACAGAGTAGCAAGAAAATTAATGAGATGAAGCTAAAAACTTTGCTTTCGGGATGGACTAGCCAAAGAGCTTTGAGATGAATCCCCGTTCAAAGCAAATATATATATAGTAGCAATTAGAACAAGAACATTAATCCAAAAAGAAAACAAGCAAATAGCACGAGATATAAAACAAGAACTTTCATATTGAGACGAAGAGAGATGAATGATTAATAGATGAATGTTTACATCAACTCTTCCATGTCTCCCTCAAAGTCACACACATGGAGAGAAGCAAAATGAAATCCTAACTCTTGCACACTCTCTATCTCATAGAGCACAAGCATTAGGAAACCTTAACACTCACACCCATCTATCTCTCTCAATTGCACTCCTCTCCACATGAGAGGTCCTCTATTTATAGCCTCCACTAATGGGTTTACAAGCACTTTACCCATTAGGTCACAACAACTCTCCACTAATGGGTTTACACACTATTTTACCCATTAGATCACAACAACTCTCCACTAATGGATCATTCCTTAACCAAATCCACTTCCTTTTGTGCAGCCCTACGCATTTACCAAAATGTCACTCCTACACGTTTTGGGAAGCTTCCTCGTTTCTTGCCGCTTAAAATGTCACTTCTACACCTTCCGGGAAGCTTCCTCGTTTCTTGCCGCGCACGCCTCGCAACCACTTTGAGTCCTCGCCGTCTTCGACACGTCCCGACCACTCTGACCTCTGCACCGCCTGTGCCTAGTCTGGTCACCTGTGTCTCACCACGACTCCGTCTCAAAGTCTTGCATACAACACCGACAAGAAAACGCATCACATAGCACCGCACAAAATATTATAATTAAATCGTTCGCATCCATAAATAGCACAAAATGCCCGAAACAAACTCTAACTTTCCAAAACATGAGTCAATTACTCATCACACAATTGGGGTTACCTCCACATGGTCTCTCACTTACCCCTTCGCTAGCAATCATAGCCGCCGTCCCCGCCCTTTCCTATTGCTTTCTCTTGCTGACCGGTGGGCCCCGCCTGTCAGGTCTATCTTCCCCGATCACCCTCCTTCCCGCACCATCGCCGCCGCCATTAACGCCGTAACGGAAGTTTTCAAACTTCGGTTACCTCCCCGTCATTCCCCCCGTGTGATGGCGCATTTAATTCCTCATTCCCTGCCGCTATCAAACCAGCCATTTCCCCCTCCATTACCCCGCCGATTCATCAATCCGCGCACGGCATTGCGTGAAGTCCAGCGAGCAATTGCTCGGCCGTTACTCCTCCCTTGCCTATTTAACCCCTCCCCGAGGTTCCCCTCATCTCACCGCTCACTTCCCCTCACTCCATTCTCTCCCTCTTCGCTTGAGGAGCCGTCGCACCGTGTGCCTTCTCTCTTTCTACGCCGACAAGACTCTGATGAGGAATCCTCGGCGCCTCAGACCACCTCGTGCCGCGCTGCGAACTCCCACGGCATCGCCGAAGCCTCGCGCACCTCCTCCACCTCTTGTCCGAGCTCGAGAGTCACCGGAGGGCCCCCGCCGCCAATCGCCTCCCTCCGCCGCCGCCATTCATCGCTGCCAGCCTGTTCCGGCCACCCTCGGGACACGCCGTCGGTACCAACCGCCTCCCCCTCACCCTCCTCTCCCTTTTCTGCACCTCGGCCGGCGCCGCCACCCGCCGGAGCGACGGCGACCATCAGGTCCCACGCTCCCCTCCTCCGGCCGGCGAGCCACGTCAGCACCCGGGCTACGTGGCAATCGTGTGGCAGCCCAGTGGCGACCGAGGTGGCGCCACGCCATTGCCACCTGGGCGCCCGATTGCCACGTCACTCGGGTCGGCCCCGTCAGCTGAAAGCCACGATGTGGCAGCCACATGGCGCCACGTGTAGGCCACGTCGGCTTATCCCTGCCACGTCAGCACCTCAGTTTTAAATAATCCGATTTAATGCACTGCTGACGTCATAATCCCAATTTTCTTTTAGAAAATTTATTCATTTAATTATATGATGACGTCATAATTCTTTTTGGTATAAAAGTTATTCGGCCAAAATTTAAATTACTGTGTTGACGTCATAATTTTAGATTTCCTTCAGAAAAATAATTCATGCTGACGTCATAAATGCTTTTCAGTATAAAAATAATTCTAGAAAATGAGTATTTTCCTTTTATTGGTATTTAAACTTTAGAAGGCTATAACTCCTTCATTTTAACTCCAAATTGACCTGTTCAAATTTCTAAATTTTTCTAAAATCATGAACTTTCCATTTCTGGCCTCCTTTTGAATTTTTGAATTTTCTTTTGAATTGGTTATTTACGTTAGATTTTGACGATTCGGGGGATTACGACTTCGACGATTCGCAGCAGAACTTCGAGCAAGGCAAGTTACACCTTTGACCATGTTAACCCTATTATTTCAAATTTATTTATCTTTTTTTACTGTATATGCATACGTACTTTATTCAAACGTAATTCAAAATTGATTTAAATGTTAGTTATGCCCATGATCCTTTGAATATAGCCAATTTGGAATCTCGAATTCACGTACCTTGTCACCCTAGCTGAAAACTAGTTGGTACTATAGTATTGACTAGAAAACTTTATAGAATTGCTTAGCCTGGCTTAGTATAATTTTAGTTGGGATCAACTCTTTCACATGAAATGATAGACTTTGAAAATGAATTCTTGACTTTGGTGAGTCAAGGATAGTTTATGAAATGATTTAAAAACAAAAATAGAAAACTAGTTTGGACTTAGGCTAGTGGTTAGGTGGTGGGTGCCGACATGCCTCGTGTTTGGTGACACCTGGTTGATTGTCGTGCATGTGGGTATGTGGATGAGCTTAAGTCAAATTAAGGACCGTTTCTGTGAATCATTTTACAAAGTCACTTCGTACTACCACAAGTCTAGTATGGGATGGACCTGGCTAAGTAACTTATGAAGTTTCAAGTATAGTTTCGCTATAGGCTGAGTGTGAGTGTGGCGTAGGTCGCGAGAAGTCTCACATGGCACCAGAGGGGGCTCCAACTCGTAGATTCAAGTTGTGGTGAAACCTTAGTGGCGGCGTAACTATTTTGGGTATGGATCATTAGAACAGCTTTGTCATGAACTCTCCGCTGCACACCTAAGGCAGTGTGTTTATCGTGTGGCTCAAGTGAGAGGGAATGTCTTGTGGGTAAAGTTGTACACCTCTGCAGAGTTTAGCATATCCTAGATAGTCGTGTAGAGTCTTCACATATTAGACTTGGATTTTATAAAAAAAAGTCGGTTTTACGGACAAAAATGATGGTTTAGAAAATGGCCGGGTGGGATGCCCGTGGTTAGGTTAGTGTGGGTCGGAGCCTACACTAACGATATTATTTTATTAAATCTTGTTTCTTACGATGTATTACAATTCAGCTTTCGTACTTACGTTATTGTATTTAAAATTCAGTACTGCTTTTACGCACATTTACCCTATTAAGCCTTCCTTTGAAATCCATTATGCATGCATCACTCTGTTATATCTCCCGGTGTAACTTGTGGAGTACTTTAAAGTGTTCACGTTGCTAAAATCTGTTGTCAGACTTCGACGGCGACTATGACGGTGAGGACTACTTCAGCGAATAGGATACGTCTTACAGTCATTCGCCTGTGGGAGGCTGGATGGGCTGAGCTGCTACCATTATTATTCTTCCGCTGCTTTTATTTTCAGTTGGCCTTGTGCCATTTTATTGTAAGACTTGGCCATAAGGCCGTAAATTTGCTTAATATAATTGTGGTGATTTTGCGTGATATACATCATTGTTTACCCTGTGTGCACTAGCTTTTCCTGGGATAGTGCGATTTACACAGAGGGACTTGGAGTGTTGTTTTGGGTCCTGACAGCATCCCATAGGGTGAGATAAGACCCTGAGGACAGGTAGTGTTAAAAGGATATTGTGATGATCTACTCGACCGCGTGACTAAGGAATCATGCGGGGCAATGAGCGGATTGTCTTTTGTGGTGAAAGTGTACAAACTCTACAAAGTCAAAAACTATTTGAATAGCCGTGCCCATGGTCAAGGGCGGACATGGGAACTTAACTCCGATATAGTTCTATTTCAAAAACAAATTTTAAAGGTTGGGACACGGAATGGAAAAGGAAGGACGATGGACTGTCCTAATTTGAGTTACCCTGGGTGTCGTCCCAGTGATAAGTTAAGTGGTTATAATGCTGAAAACCGGCTATGTGGTTCAAGTGTCATGTGGCGAAGAATGAGATCTGTACTTATTCTGTAAATCCTTTACTCAAAAGTATTATGATTTTAATTCAATGGCTAAGTCTAGGAATTTCTTATATTTAATCTTAAGTCTTTTAAAACGCAATTTCTGGATTTCAAATGTGCAGTCTTAGGCAGTAGACTTGTCGTAAGGGTGTTCGCCTATATGACCCAGGGTTGGGCAATATAGATGCATACATTTACCCCCAGTCGCCTGCCTGTGGCTTATGGTTCTGCTATTGTCTTTATCTTCTGCTGCTTTACCTTTTGAATATAGTATTTGGCCTGGGAGGCCTGTTATGTAAAACAATTACCCGACGTGGTATACTTTTAAAACTCTGATGTAAATTATATTTGATTTTGACTGTATGATCATCATGCGACGTATGAATTGATCCAGCAATGTACTGTGAGCATTATCTACTGATCCAGGGAATAGTGCGGTGGAATCACAGGGGATTCCGGATTGAAAATCCTAGTCCGACAGAACATCCATTTCACAAATCAATTACCTGAAATAAAATAAATTATCCGTTAATAAATACACACATGTACAATTAAGGTCAATCTTATCCCAATTAAATTTATTCTACATTGTAGAACTTTCCATCTGATTTTTTGACTTTAGACATCAAGAAGTACGCACACTCTCCTCGAATTTTTGCGAGGTCGATCTGTTCCGACATAGTTGTAGTGATGGATGCAACCTGTCCGTTGGAATATTAATGTCGTGTATACATATATAAATTGGTAAGTATGAAATAATTATTACAAGATTGACAAACCTAAGGATCATTGGTCTTCGAGGAATAGAGGAGTAGTTGCATGTGGTGGCAAACATAGAATTCACAGATGTTGCCCGACGATTGCTGGTGGCACTGCAAAAATAGAATTTGTTAATTCGAGGGGTATGACTATGAAGTGTTATATAGGATTAATATGTACTAGCGAATACTGCAAAATCTAGATTGTGTCACAGGGCGTTGATCCTTCCTTTGGATTTCTGTACCTTTGCAACATACACGGCGAATAACCTATGTGATTATAAAAAGTTAGCCTTAGTCATTAGGAAGGAAGAAAAGTCTACAATAGAGTTATGTATGGAGGATATGTGTTTACCTGTTGATTAATTATTGGACAACTGTGAAGTTGGTTTTAGTCCTCTCTAGGAAATCGATATATATTACCCTGTTCCATTTTGGTATAATTACAATTAGAATCTAGTCAAACCTATACAGGTATGTTGTCATGGTCATTAAATCTAAGTTCGTATTACTTATAAAGTACAAAATTAACAAGTATAGCCACTAATGCAGCACTTATCCCTAGTTGTAGAGCATAAGTATGAATTTCTTATTGCGGTGAGCCACCAATGCTTTCTGTAATATCCTGAACGTCGTTTCAGAGTCGGTTTTAAATTAATCGTGGAGTCACCGGATTTTCAGTACAATCGCGGGAAGGGAAGAAATAAATTTTCATGGAATAGCATAAAATAAAAAAAATGTGTGGAAAAGCTAATTTTTTAAAAAAACTCTTTAGCGGGCTGGCAGGAGGCCGGGCCTGCCACCTTGGACCAATGGGCCCAAGGGGTGGCCGCACCCCCTCCCCTTAACCCTAGCTACCCCTCCCCCTTTAAATCCCTTGTGGGCGCCTCCCCCCTCCTCTTTTCCCCTCCCAGCTGCCACACCCCCCTATCCCTGCGCCTCCCCTCTGCCCAAGTGCTGCTGCAAGGAGAAGAAGGAGAAGAAGGAAGAAGGGAAGAGGAAGGAGAGGAAGAGAGGGAAGGAGAAGAAGGGAAGGAGAAGGGAAGGAGAAGGAGAGGAAGAAGAGGGTGATCCCAATCCCCTAGGTAACTCTCCCTCACCCCAATCCCTCTGTTTTCTAATGAATTTAGGGTTTTTGGTCCAAGTTTTGTGGGGATTAGCATTTTAGAAACCCCCGATTAGAGAATCCCGGTTGACTGTCTGTAGATCCAATCGCACGGTATTACTATTCATGCAGTTTAGACCCCCAAGACGATTTTTCCCGAGGGTCTCCCCAAAAGGAAAAATGTAGAGGACGACGATACGCATCTACTATATTTTTTCAGATTGTTTGGCCGCGTAATTTAGATGTACCGCTGTTCAACAGGGTTGCAGATAGGGACAAACCGCTGTTCAGATGGGAATTAGAGATAGTAGATGAATTCTATATTTTGGGCCACCATTGAGAAAGTTGTAGGGAATTTAGTAAGCTAGCTACTGTATAAAAATCAAAATTTGTAGAGCCCTACTCTGTTGTTGGGAAGCATTTGAACTTGACTGTCTTGACTGACAGAATGGAGGATGTTATCTGTTTTGAGCATTTAGTTACACCATGCTAAGAACAAAATTAAAATATGTGATATACATGCAAAGTGAAGGAAAATGAGTAAAGAAACCAGAAATATATTCCTCTCTGCAAAAGGTTTAGTAATCTTAAAGATACAAAAAAATAAGCGACGTTGCTGCAGGGGACGAAGGTAGGACTGTAAGTGGAGAGGTTTGTGGGGTTTAGGGTTTTGGCGACACTTTTCTTTGAGAGTCGTGATTGTATTGCTGTGTATTGTGCTGAGAGGTACCTTTTTGGATAGGCGGATTCGCTTCTGATCGCGCGTGCTTTCGTCGCTTTGCCGTTAGAGGCAAGTAAACGTAGCGGATGTGTTACCGTTTAACCCGTTATTCTTACTACTTGCAATATTGTAAGACCCCGGAGCAGCAACTCCAGAATCTTCGGTGTATTTCCGCACTAGTCCCAGATCAAAGCTAGTGCACACAGTTAAACAGTAATTATACATAACCAACAACGCTTCATTACAATAATAGAGAGTACAAACCTCGAAGTCTTTTATTACAAATGAGGTTTTAAGACCTCACACCAAACAGAAATTACAGCGGAAGCAAAAGAAACTTCAGCAAGACCCATCAATACGCCACAGGCAATTGACTGGGGAAATGCAACCTAGAAATCTGGAAAGCCTCCGTCGAATCCATCCACGAAGTAGTCGTAATCCGCCTCTTGAGCTTCGACCTCCTCTGAGAGTTGTTTTAAAGTGTAGTATGTGAGTACATAAAATAAAGTACTCCGCAAGTCTTGGGAAAGATGCAGTAGATGCAAGGCTTAACAAAGGAAGGTTTTTATGGTTCTTTTGCATAAAGCAGCATTTTATTTCAAATATCATTATGTAATTTCAAAAGCAATAGTTTAACAAAAATAATTGCAATACTGAAACTAGATACAATTTTCTAGTGAAGGTTCCAACCACCAACACTAGTACAAAGGCTCTATCCGCCAAGGTTTAAAATTACGGGTTCCATCCACCCTCACTGGCTCCATCCGCCAGGACACACACTCCCGAGAGTTCCATCCACTCCTGAATTCCCAAAACTTTTGTTTTAAAATCAAAACCAAAGTCTACCATGTGAATGCATTCCTTGCCCGCCCTTAACCGTGGGCACGGCTATTCGAATAGTTTGTTACTCTGTAGAGTTTGTACAGTTTTACCCACAAGAGATAAATTATCTTAATAGTCAACATGCTTCCTTTCGCATGAGACCCAGATAAAATATCACAAAGCCTTTACCTCACTATAGTCTAGCTAGATACCACCCGCTGAGGCTTCACCGTTGAAGGGTTAAATCCACCACAGTCAGAAGCCCCCTCTTGCGCCATGTGAGTACAGTAAATCCCTGTCCCTCACTATGAGTAAACCAGTAAATCCCTAGCACCCACTTTTCAATGGTAGCACCTAAACTAAACTATCGTAAGTTATTCAGCTAGGTCGTACCCATATAGACTTGTGGTTGTACGGTAGTGCTCAGTTTGGACAATCACAAGCGTCGGTCCTTAATTGACTACGGCGGAGCATACACTTTACAAGATCTCGTGCTTATCGCACCAATCCAAACCAACCATCCGCCCCGATCTACAACAATTTTCACATATTAATTTATTTAAAAAGAACAGTGGCAACACCAATCGCCACTAAATTTCTGAATACAACAGACTAGTTTAAAGAATTATAATTTTCCATTCCAAGGTTACAAAGATTAAATAGCATGACTAAGCATTTTACTACCGTTCTAATATTTGTCAAAGATTTAATAATAATCTCATTATTGAGACAAAGAAAATCCTAAGGTTACAAAGGTACATGGCATTCAACTTCAATTGAGGGCATAACAAGGTTGGATTAACTAATACCTTACAACAAAAGTTATCATTTTATGTAACATAGCAATGCATCTAAATTTAACATAATAAAATGATTTTAGCAAACATAGGCACAAGATGATCAAAGGAGACTTACCTTCTTGCGCGCTAAATGATCCCTGTTGCTGCGTTTTGACAAACCCTTCGGCGATGTCGAGTTCGAGGGCGACGATTCGACGCCGGACGCCCAACTCGACGGTAATGGCTGACGTCCGGAAAAATGAGAAATTCGTCGCCGTCGGAGTCCCTTGGGTTCTGGGATTTTGAGGGGATGGAAAGGGGTAGAAGACACGTTGGTATACCAATTTATAGCCTCTCTCATGACTCGAATCGTCAGGAATACGAGAAGATCCGGGTGACGGTTCGGTTTTCGGAACGGATGAATAAAAGGCAATAAAGACATTAATGGAATGTGAAAATGGAAGTTTGACTGCAGCGATTAATGCGCGGAATTGCAAGGATCGCAGTGCTTCAGACGGAATTGAATTCGGACGCTTGAGTGGAAAGTTATGGAGGAAAGAAGGAAGGAATTTTTTTTCTGTTTTCTGTTCAAACCGAACCATTCCGTCACCCAGAGCTTGAAGACGGATGAACAGTGCTCGGAGGTTACTGTAGCATGAACAGTAAATCGAGAGGAGAGAGAAAATGAAAAGAGAGAAAAGAATAAGAAAAATAGAAGAAAAGGCCAAGAAAAAATTAGATTGGACCCAGAAAAATAAAATTAACATTTTTCTTTAGATTTGGATTTTTATAGATTGGAATTTGAATTTTTAAAATTTGAATTCAAATTTTGGAATTCCAGGTGGGAATTGAAATTTGAATTTGAGAATTCCGATTGGAATCAGGATTTTGATATTTTTCCTCCAGTATTACACAAATAATCCAGATAAGATCCAAATATTTTTAAATAATTATTTTAGAATTAATTTTAAAGAAGGCAAATTTTTGGGATGTTACAAATCTACCCCTCTTAGCAAGAATCTCGTCCCCGAGATTCGGACGGACTGGAAAAAAGAAAGGAGAGGGAAACTCGGATCTTAAATCTTCCTCGCGCTCCTATGTTGCTTCTGACTCTGAACCAAACTGGGATTAGGTTGGTACCAAATAAACAAGAAGCTTACCAAGCTTGCTCACTGCCTCCGAAGCATCGTTCACGGTGATGTGGTTAGCTCATCCTCTGCCTTGCGATTGTGGGGTCCTCGGAGTTTTTCCTGGAGTTTGAGATACTCCTCGACCTTGCCCTGCAACTGGAGCTCGCTCTGGTGTAGTCCCCAAATTGAAAGGTATTGGAGTGATAGCTTGAGGCTTCTGTGGGCACTTGCTAGCATAATGCCCCATCTCGTGACATCGGAAACATTGCACTCCTGCAGCTGATGTGTTACTTTTCTGAGGTTGGACTCCGGTATAGAGGTGGGGTTCTTGCATCACTAAACGGGGTGATGATCTTGGAGTTCTTAGTGCATCTGCTACTGTTGGAGTTTGGTTGAACAAGGATGGATTCATTCGGGGTCTTGAACTGCTTGCATTATATTGCGTTTGAAAAGCCATCTTTCTCTTACGAGATTCCTGTAGTTGACATTGAGCATCTTCCTGAACAAGAGCTTTGTTGACCAAATACTGAAAAGTAGGATAATCATTGGACACTAACTGCACCTTGAGATTGGGATCCAAACCTCCCATAAACCTCCAAATCTTTGCAGCATCAGATGCTACATCCTCTGGTGCATACCTTGATAATTGAATGAACTTACTCAAGTACGCGGAAACGCTAAGGTTCCCCAGCTGCAGTTTGGTGAAATTCCTTCCTTTTCATTTCCATGATGCTCAAAGGTATGTGAGTGGTACGAAAAGCTTCCACAAATTCTGCCCAAACAATATTATGAGCATCTTGGTGTGCATCACAAAAGTTTTCACACCAGTTCGCTGTAACTCCCTTGAGTTGATGGGCAACATACAAGACTTTTTCATTCTCGTTACACTGAGCTAAATTTAACTTCCTTTCCACTTCCTTAATCCAATCATCTGCTTCCAACGGATCAGCAGATCCTACGAAAATCGGAGGTCGAGTCCTCACAAATTCACCAAGCTTGGACTGAGGTGGTTGAGCAGGTGCTTGATGAGCCTGATGAACTTGATTCTGGGCCAAGGCTTGAAGAAGCTGCAATTGCATGGCCATCATCTGCTCCAGATTTGGGGCTTGAGTTGGCGGAGGCGGAATTGGGGCATTGTTGTCATTGGTCCTTGATTGTTGCTGACGTTACTCCTTATATTCACCATCTGAAGCGGCAACCGGGGTTAGCACAAGATAAGAGGGAAGTAGCATAGATAAGAGATCGGGGAACAACTAAATAACATCCCAAACAAACACACAAGAGAGAAGCAAACCCCAACCAGGAGAAGCTTAGCTCAAAAACAAAAATAGTTTTTAAAGATGGCTGTACTACAAGTACACAAAGGCTTGGTACAGTCCATCTAGCATACCAACAAGCAATATACATAAGCGTTCTAAAATCGTAAGGCTTTACTTGGGTACTATGAACTAAAGAGCTACTCCTCACTTCTTCATGACGACACAGTTCTCTGAGGTATCTAAAGAAATTACAAAGGAAAGTGGATCCAATTATTATTCTTAAAAGTGAGTAAACAGATAGTTAAGATAGAATACCCTGACGAAGGTAAGGATAGAAAGAAGAGAAAAGATGAGAATAGCACATTATTAAATTAAATTAAATTTTTTATTTTATAAAATAAATTTTGAAACTTTTCTAATAACGGTCAATCTAACTAGGTTACGCCCTACAGTCAAATTGGCTCTGATACCACTTCTGTAAGACCCCGGAGCAGCAACTCCAGAATCTTCGGTGTATTTCCGCACTAGTCCCAGATCAAAACTAGTGCACACAGTTAAACAATAATGATACATAACCAACAACGCTTCATTACAATAATAGAGAGTACAAATCTCGAAGTCTTTTATTACAAATGAGGTTTTAAGACCTCACACCAAACAGAAATTACAGCGGAAGCAAAAGAAACTTCAGCAAGACCCATCAATACGCCACAGTCAATTGACTGGGGAAACGCAACCTAGAAATCTGGAAAGCTTCCGTCGAATCCATCCACGAAGTAGTCGTAATCCGCCTCTTGAGCTTCGACCTCCTCTGAGAGTTGTTTTAAAGTGTAGTATGTGAGTACATAAAATAAAATACTCCGCAAGTCTTGGGAAAGATGCAGTAGATGCAGGGATTAACAAAGGAAGGTTTTTATGGTTCTTTTGCATAAAGCAGCATTTTATTTCAAATATCATTATGTAATTTCAAAAGCAACAGTTTAACAAAAATAATTGCAATACTGAAACTAGATACAATTTTCTAGTGAAGGTTCCAACCACCAACACTAGTACAAAGGCTCTATCCGCCAAGGTTTAAAATTACGGGTTCCATCCACCCTCACTGGCTCCATCCGCCAGGACACACACTCCCGAATTCCCAAAACTTTTGTTTTAAAATCAAAACCAAAGTCTACCATGTGAATGCATTCCTTGCCCGCCCTTAACCATGGGCACGGCTATTCGAATAGTTTGTTACTCTGTACAGTTTGTACAGTTTTACCCACAAGAGATAAATTATCTTAATAGTCAACATGCTTCCTTTGGCATGAGACCCAGATAAAATATCACAAAGCCTTTACCTCACTATAGTCTAGCTAGATACCACCCGCTGTGGTTTCACCGTTGAAGGGTTAAATCCACCACAGTCAGAAGCCCCCTCTTGCGCCATGTGAGTATAGTAAATCCCTGTTCCTCACTATGAGTAAACCAGTAAATCTCTAGCACCCACTTTTCAATGGTAGCACCTAAACTAAACTATCGTAAGTTATTCAGCTAGGTCGTACCTATATAGACTTATGGTTGTACGGTAGTGCTCAGTTTGGACAATCACAAACGTCGGTCCTTAATTGACTAGGGCGGAACATACACTTTACAAGATCTCGTGCTTATCGCACCAATCCAAACCAACCATCCGCCCCGATCTACAACAATTTTCACATATTAATTTATTTAAAAAGAACAGTGGCAACACCAATCGCCACTAAATTTCTGAATACAACAGGCTAGTTTAAAGAATTATAATTTTCCATTCCAAGGTTACAAAGATTAAATAGCATGACTAAGCATTTTACTACCGTTCTAATATTTGTCAAAGATTTAATAATAATCTCATTATTGAGACAAAGAAAATCCTAAGGTTACAAAGGTACATGGCATTCAACTTCAATTGAGGGCATAACAAGGTTGGATTAACTAATACCTTACAACAAAAGTTATCATTTTATGTAACATAGCAATGCATCTAAATTTAACATAATAAAATGATTTTAGCAAACATAGGCACAAGATGATCAAAGGAGACTTACCTTCTTGCGCGCTAAATGATCCCTGTTGCTGCGTTTTGACAAACCCTTCGGCGATGTCGAGTTCGAGGGCGACGATTCGACGCCGGACGCCCAACTCGACGGTAATGGCTGACGTCCGGAAAAATGAGAAATTCGTCGCCGTCGGAGTCCCTTGGGTTCTGGGATTTTGAGGGGATGGAAAGGGGTAGAAGACACGTTGGTATACCAATTTATAGCCTCTCTCATGACTCGAATCGTCAGGAATACGAGAAGATCCGGGTGACGGTTCGGTTTTCGGAACGGATGAATAAAAGGCAATAAAGACATTAATGGAATGTGAAAATGGAAGTTTGACTGCAGCGATTAATGCGCGGAATTGCAAGGATCGCAGTGCTTCAGACGGAATTGAATTCGGACGCTTGAGTGGAAAGTTATGGAGGAAAGAAGGAAGGAATTTTTTTTCTGTTTTCTGTTCAAACCGAACCATTCCGTCACCCAGAGCTTGAAGACGGATGAACAGTGCTCGGAGGTTACTGTAGCATGAACAGTAAATCGAGAGGAGAGAGAAAATGAAAAGAGAGAAAAGAATAAGAAAAATAGAAGAAAAGGCCAAGAAAAAATTAGATTGGACCCAGAAAAATAAAATTAACATTTTTCTTTAGATTTGGATTTTTATAGATTGGAATTTGAATTTTTAAAATTTGAATTCAAATTTTGGAATTCCAGGTGGGAATTGAAATTTGAATTTGAGAATTCTGATTGGAATCAGGATTTTGATATTTTTCCTCCAGTATTACACAAATAATCCAGATAAGATCCAAATATTTTTAAATAATTATTTTAGAATTAATTTTAAAGAAGGCAAATTTTTGGGATGTTACAAATATGCATAATTTTCGTAATGCTAAATGATATGCCATGGTTATATATTTTCTAAGTAAGAATGTGGTAGCAAGATATTAATCAATTGTCATGTTTGGATGAGTTTTGGTAGTATTGTGGTAATTTGCTTAATAAGCCAATTGTGGTATATGAAAGTAAATACATGGTGGATATGATGATATTTCATTGTTGTTAAATTCATGAGGATCATATTGATTCCTTTGAAGTTGGTATATTGTGGTCTTGGTGGTAGTATTCTTAATGAATACTTGTGGTTGTGGTGGTAGCATTCTTGATGAATATATTGTAGTCTATGTGTAAGATTCACTATAGATCGATTAATTATGATCTTGGTGAACCGAATGTGGGTTATGTAGTTGACCTTTGTGGTTAAATTCTTGTGGCTTATGATTATCATATCATTCATAACATGTCATGATATTTACATTGTTGATGTCACCGCTTATAGCCGCGACCGTACCGGTACAGCATCATGCATTGTCGTAGCACGATGCACACTTTTACCTTATTGGGTAAAGGTGCAGTGGAGCATAGCATGCATATGCATTGCATTGTGGAAAGATCATTTGCATACTTATGCAATATATTGTGATGAAGTTATTTTACAAACAACTACAACTTCATAGTTGTAATGTGGAATTAGCTCATGAGATTCACATGTGGTATAAGGAAAGTGGCTGTGGTCGTGGATTGGGGTTCATCCCTTGTAGTATGGTAGGGGTTGTAATTGTGGCATGAGATTCTTTTCTCTTGTGATAATTGTTGATAGCAGTTGTGGATGCGAGAAATAATAAAGTTAGTAAGGTAAAACATGTTAATACTTTATTATCATTGGTAGCGGTGGTAGTAGTGGATGATATGAAGTAGTTAATCAAGATTTATTTGCTAATGTTTTTCTATTGTTGGTAGTAATTGTGGTTGAGGCTATAATTGTGGTCATTATGGGAAATGAATATTGATGCTTAACATCATTGTAGTTTATTTAGCTTGTTACTGAATGTGGATGCACATTGTGGATGTGGACATGTAGTTACTTTAATGATGTTGTATATTTGTTTGTAAAAGTGGTTTAGTGGCATTCCAGGGTAATGTGGGTCCTGGGGTGTTACACCTTCATAATGTAACTCTCGACGAAGGAAGCATCCTCCTCGATGATATCCATGGCGACCATGCGTGGGTCGAGTAAACCAACCGGTGATTTCGTTAATCTGGCTTCAGTTACCATGTATCTATATACAAAATCAATGAGTTGTATGACATTTATTGGTATTATATGAATGTAGACCATGATTGTACACACTTATAGTGTCCAACATCAAATGAGTGTGGTGTCAAGAGCGTTGAGTGTGAAGAGATCGAATAAGTCCTCGAAGGTCACTGTGAATATAGTCATGAATATCGTGTTGAAAATGTGCGGTCTGAACTTGACGGTGAGACCCGAACGCCGTTGTTCCTCCGGCTTGTTGGCCTGTTCCATGTACCATATATTCAATCTCTAGCAAACCAGTCCTAGAGTTAGGAGGTGCTCTTCTGGGATGACCATCAGCTCGTCTAGCATGATTTTTTTAGGCCAACGGCAAGTAGGGGATATCATCATCGGTCTTCTTTTGATTTGCTCTTACCGCCTCCGTTGTAGGTCGACTTCACGGTAGTCGACCGTAAAGGTAGCTCTGGTGCGGATAGCCCCCATGGTTTTAGCACTGGTGCAAGTAGCTCAGGTGGGAATAGCACCTGTGGTCTTGGCACCAATGCAGGTAGTTCTGGTGCGAATAGCCCCTGTGGATTTGACACCGGTGTAGGTAGTTCTGGTGCAGATAGCCCCAATGGCTTTGGTACCAGTGCAGAAGCCTCCAAGCAGATGTTCCTTTTGGGTTACTAGATGAATGTTCCAATGGCTTGCCCTAGAGTCATAACCTTGTCGTTCGGGGTATCTACAGTAGGATGACCTCGAAATTGATATAAACACCGTCCACATTCACTTTTCTAAAACCTGATGCTAGAGTTACACCGTGCACTAAGGTCCGGCCACTGGACGGATATGCCTGGCCTCAAGCAGCACACAGGGCAACGGAGGCATATCTCACTTGAAGCATGCACTTTATAGCCACCTACATAACGATACAAAATTAACTACTCCAATAGGCCTATCAATGGATCGAGCATTACAGAGATAATAATTATTATCAGGATATCATCGACGGGAAATCTGTGGTCACTTTCTGAGGTAGGGTTGGACATGTAGCTACTCTGACAGTTGGGGGCCTGGCTAGCATAGGAGCGACGGAGCTTCCTGCTGATTTTTTCTGTACCTTTGCATCTCATGTCTGACATAATTAGCGAGCTCCACTCTAGAGGATGCCTTAATCTCCTCTCATAGCTGTGCCTCTCAGCTTTGGCTCTCTTCCTACCTCGGTATGATTCGGAGTCCTCTAAGAAACTATATTTCCAAGGAACATAAAGACTAAGACCTCTCGTGTGACCTAGGTGCTCTATGTTTCCTAGGGCTGTAGAGAGCATATCTCTCCCTGATTGTCTAGAATGATCATTTGGAAGATTCTACACCCAGTGCTTCATATAAGAACCCGATATGTCATTTCACTTCCTATAAAGTTATGGTGTAATTATAAGCTACATAGTTTGATATCTTTATCAGGTGGTGGGACACTTCCTTATTTGTGGGGTTTTGAAAGGAGATGGCCCTCGACGACACGGTAGATGACCTCACTCTAATCCAGTTTCGGGCATGCTTATCAGGGATCATGGCAAATAGCGGGGAGGTGTCCCGTGGGATTGCCTACTTGTCCTCATTCCTCTATTACGGGATTTTACCTGCATACCTAGATGTGCCGAGTCTGTGGGGTTGCGTGTTTTTTTGCCTGGGGGGCCTTGTGCACCACACTTTGAAGGATCGAAAATGGCAACAGCGGGGGGTGAATGGTGCCTTAAAAACTCGCCCCGAGTATTCTCACAAAATTCTTCTTCTCCGATAGCTACAAAAGCTATGAAGCAAGAGAATAAAAGCTTACTAAGACTTCTTCTCCAAAAACTACAAAAGCTAATTATTACCAATTAACGAAGCATTCTTGGCCTAACAGAGGAGATTAAAACTTAATAGAGACTACTTGCTCTACTGAGAGATGAAACAATAAAACTGAAATCTGCACTTGAACAAAAGGAAGAAGGCAGGCTCCTGTCCACACCAATTGAGATCACACAAGGCAGCAAAGCACATAACAAACTGCTGTCCCAGAACAGCCAGGAAAGAGCAAAGATGCTGCTTAAAATGAACACAACTAGATGGACGAAAAGGCAGCAGGAAACAACTAGAAAATGGGAATATGCTGCTGTCCAAAACAACACACAGCAGCCTAAAAACACAAAACAAAAACTGAATTTGCAGCTACAGAAAACAGGCTGGCCGAAAGGATAAAAAGCAGTCCAACAGCCAACAAAAAGAAGGACAACCTGCTATCCAGAACCTGCTAGCTGAAGCTTTAAGGCAGCAACAACATCTGCAAAAGCTAAAAATAAAACTAGCTGCAGCTGAGAAAAGGAACCGATTGGAACCAAGCACTGCCTAGAGGATGCATGAATGAATCAAAGAATAAACACAGTCGTCTCAAGCAAACTTCAGGAAGCACAGCACCCAGCGAAAATCAAGAAAAACTGCACTGGATACATCCGAAAGAAGGGAACAAACTGTTGCTACTGCTACTGAACTGAGAGGGCTGTCTACAGACCGAAATCAACAAGAAAGATCTGCAGATAAAAAAACAGAATAAAAAGCAGCTACTAAAACTTGAAAAACCAAAAATAAAAGAAAAATAGCCGATTACAAAAACTAAACACTGTGAACTCTCTCTGGTTTTGCTCTTGGGAAAGAACCGATCAACTGACCTTGAGACAATCTCCCATCACAGAGCAATAAACAGCGATTTTGATCTTTTGCTTTCGGGATGAGCTAGCCAAAAGGCCTTGAGGAGAATTCCCGTTCAAAGCAAATACATATAGTAGCAACTAGAACAAGAACATCAATCCAAAACAAAAATAACAAAGAGAAAACAAATAGCTAGCACAAAATATAAAACAGGAATTCTCATATTGAGACGAAGACAGGTGAATGATTATAAACGATGAATGTTTACATCAACTCTTCCATGTCTCACTCAAAAGACATACACATGGAGAGAAAAATTTAACACTCATGAAGCACAAGCATTAGAGAAAACCCTAACACTCACACCCTTCTCTCTCTTTCTCTCAATTCTCTCCCACTAGAGAGCACTTCTATTTATAGCCTCCACTAATGGGTTTACAAGCCACTTTACCCATTAGGTCACAACAACTCCTCTCTTTATCCATTATGCCCTAACCACATCCACTTCCTTTTGTGCAGCCCTACGTATTTACCAAAATACCACTTTCGCACCTTCCAGGAAGCTTCCTCGTTTCTTGCCATCCAAGCTTCGCGCAACCACTTCGAGTCCTCGCTGTCTTCGACACATCTCGACTGCTCTGACCTCAGCACCGCCTGTGCCTAGTCCGGTCACTCGTGCCTCGTCACGACTCCGTCTCAAAGCCCTGCAGCCATCACCGATAAGAAAGCGCATCACATAGCACCGCACAAAATATTATAATCAAATCGTTAGTATCCGTAAATAGCACAAAATACCCGAAAATAAACTCAAACTTTCCAGAACACGTGTCAATCACTCATCACATAACTGGGGTTACCTCCACATGGTCTTTCAATCTCCCCCTTCATGAGTATATTGACAAACACAGAAAAAGCATGAAGTTGAGTTTGTGTTGAAAGTCATACATGGTCTAAAAGAGAAGCAAATAGATGCAAGACCATGTAGACAGAAGGAGCAAAACAGAAATAGCAAGTTTTCCTCAAAAGCTCCTAGAAATTGGTTTTTTCTCCAATATTCTCCCCCTTTTGGCAATAAAATCATCAAGACGCACAAGAGAAAATGAAATGACTTCATATTATTTATTTTAAGCATTCGGAGCCATGAAGATTATCCTAAATGACTTTTTTGAGTATTACACCAAGCCATAACTCATAAGAATGCTATTAAGACCATGATGATTCATGTATAGACTAGCGAAACCAAGAAGTCATAATAATAGTCCAATTTCTTAGCATGTCAAGTCAAATATGATAATAGTCTAGCTGAAGGTATCCAAGGATGATGCAAGCCATGTCAAATAATCTAAGTGGAATCAAAGCTAATATTGAGCCGGTTTAGAGTGCTACTAGTTCAAGAATGACTTAATTACTTAAGTACTTGGTCTTTTTGTAAATAAGCAAATTTAGCACAATTGACTTTTTCTGAAAATTATTTTTTTTGGCTTTATCTTAGCAAAGTAAGTCCTGGACTAGGAGCCATCCACAAGTGCCTCCTAAGCTTCAACCATTCACAAATTTTTAAATGCTTAGCCATGTGCTAGATCTCAAGCCTTATGTGACCACTCCAAATGAGAAGCTTAAGAAGGTCATCTTGGTCAACCAAAACTCCCCCTGAGTTTATGCCTAGTACAATGGCAAGCAGTCTCATGAGAAAGAATTGGTGAGATCAGTTTTTTCGCACAAAAGAGATCTTGTTGCTTTTGCCAAATTTAGTTCTAGACCAAGGAGTTAAAGATAGTTCATGCTTCGTAAAGGAACTAGCATAGCTCAATAAAGATCCAAGACTCAACTCAGCCTATTTGATATGGCATGAATCATAAAAGGATAACGAAAGACAGACTATTCTCAAGAGCTAACCATGATAAGATTTAATTCAAGTTAAGCATTTTTAATTAGCTTATCATGGCAAAGACTAGACTACACATATGAAGTCATGATAAATCTAGCAAATAAGCACAGATCATGGCAAGGTGTAAAGCATTGTAAACACGTCATAAAAGGATAATAATCAAGACTCCATGTATTATATTACAATGCAGAATGAAATGCAAGAAAATCCAGCTCCCCCTCAACATGAGATGCACTTGTAGTTCAAGTTGAGTTATGTCAATATTAAGATCTAGAAACCCCCAAATGAACTCCCCCTGAACCAAAGTAATAAAACGAGAAGCTGGCAAAGAAATCAGAAAGGCAGTCCTTAAAGCATAGACAAGGAACTCCCCTCAAGCTTTTTCGAAAATCCTCTTTAATGCGCTTAGATTTTCCAGAGGACGATGCATCACACGCATCCGACAACGATGACGAAGAATGCTCGAATGACATGTTAGCCTTGTCATATTAATTCCAAATTTGAACGGTTTTAGCAATATTTCTATTTTAATTCTAATTATAATTAAGCACAAGATAGCATATATATATCAATATGAAAATGAAATGAAAGTTCATGTATTATCTCTCGAAGCAGATATACAATTCAGAAATTTAACATATTGCAATATATTCAATAGGATAAGCATGTGGGCATATAAATTCTGCATAATGCACAAATTTAACATTTGATATATTGCTCTCAGGTGAGGAGTTGTACAAGTTAATAAAAACTTGGCCTTCTACGAGTAAATAATACATTCAAAACATTAACATATTGTAATATGCTTACTAGAACACATATGTGGGCATATAAAATTTGCATAATGCACAAATTTAATGATAGAAGTATTGCTCTCACTTTGAGGAGTTGCACAAGTTAAAAGAAACTTCGCCTTCTACAACTCTTGTCAAATTTTCAATTATCACAGTGACAATCCTTCAAGATTCTGCTAGTCAAATGTAACATCCTATTTTTCTGAAGAATTTAAAACCCTATTTTTAAAAATGAATTTTTGGAATTAAATCAAGCTTAAAATGAATTTTTAGAATTTAAAATGATTTAATATTACTAAAATAAACATTAACATAAGCTAGAAACATTTTATTTGAGTTCCTCAGGTCTCAAGGTTTTTTTGGTATTTTTGGGATTTATTTGTTATTTTCTGGAGCTCTTGGCATTTTATTTGAATTTTGTTAAAAAGAAAAATCCTAAAAATCCCTAAAACCCTAAACGGGCCAGCCTATTCTTTTCCTCTGGCCCATCCACGCGTGTCTCCCTCACCCGCTATTGGGACCCAGAATAACAACTCCAAGTCCCTCTGTGTAAATCGCATTATCCCAGAAAAAGCTAGTGCACACAGGGTCAACAGTAATATATATCATGTAAAATTACCACAGAATATTATTAATCGAAGGTATGGCCTTATGGCCAAGTCTTACAATGAAATGGCACAAGGCCAACTGAAAATAAAAGCAGTGGAAAACAAAAGAGGTAGCAGATTAGTCCATCCAGCCACCCACAGGCGAATGAATGTAAGACGCATCCTACTCGCTGAAGTAGTCCTCACCGTCGTAGTCGCCGTCGAAGTCCGGCAACAGATTTTAGCAAGGTGAGCACATAAAAGTACTCCCAAGGAAGCACATTAAGTACTTACGCAAGTTACACTAGGAATTTTAACAGAGTGGATGCATGCATAGGGATAACAAAGGAAGGCTTAATAAGTCATTTGCACAAAAAGCAGTACTTGAATTTTAAATACAATAATGTAGGTACGAAAGCTGAAGTTTAATACAATATACGAAACAATGTTTGTAACAAGTAGTTTCGTTAGTGTAGGCTCCGACCTACTCTAACCTAACCACGGGAATCCACCCGGACCATTATCAAAACCACGGTTGTTTTGTCAAAATCAAGTTTTATAAAACCAAGTCTAATCTGTGAAGACTCTACTCAATACGTTCATGACCGTGAACACGGCTATCCAGGATAGATTTTTAACTCTGTAGAGGTGTACAACTTTATCCACAAGACATTCCCTCTCACTTAAGCCACGCGATAAACACACTGCCTTAGGTGTGCGGCTGAGAGTTTATGACAAGGCTGTTCCAATGATCCATAGCCAAAATAATCACGCCGCCACTAAGGTTTCACCACAACTTGAATCCACGAGTTGGAGCCCCCTCTGGTGCCATGTGAGACTTCTCGCGACCTACACCACACTCACATTCAGCCTATAACGAAACTATATTTGGAATTTCACAAATTACTTAGCTAGGTCCATCCCATACCGGACATGTGGTAGTACGAAAAGACTTCGTAAAATGAATCACAGAAATGGTCCTTAATCTGATTTAGGCTCAACCACAAACCCACATGCACGATAATCCACCAGGTATCTCCGAACGCGAGGCATGCCGACACCCACCACCTAACCGTTAGCCTAAGTCTAAAACATAAGTTTCTATTTTCTTTTTAAAACCATTTCATAAACTATCATTGACTCACCGAATTCAAGAATTCATTTAAAGAGACTGTCATTTCATATGAAATAGTTGATCTCACCTAAAGTTATACTAATTCAGGCTAAGCAATTCTATAAAATTTTCTAGTTAATACTAAGGTACTAACTAGTTTTCAGCTAGGGTGACAGGGGTATGAATTCAAGATTCAAAATGGCTATAATCAAAGGATTATGGGTTTAACTAACATTTAAATCCAATTTAAATTACCTTTGAATAAAGTACGCATGCATATATAGTAAAAAAATATAAATACATTTGAAATAATAAGGTTAACATGGTCAAAGGTGTGACTTGCCTTGCTCGAAGTCCTGCTGAAAATCGTCATCGAAATCGAACTCTCCGGACTCATTGAAATCTAACGTGAAGATTCAAATTTAAATTCAAAAATCAAATAAAATTCAAAAATTCAAAAGGATGCCAGAATCGGAAACTTCATGATTTTAGAAAAAATTAGGAATTTGAACGGTTCAATTTGGAGTTAAAATGAAGAAGTTATGGCCTTCCAAAGTTTAAATACAATTAAATAGAAAATACCAACTTTCTGGAATTAATTTTAAACCGAAAAAGGATTTATGACATCATCAGGTATTTAAATGAATTATTTTTCTGAAGAAAAACCTGAATTATGATGTCAGCATAGAAATTAATTTTTGGCCGAATTAATTTTAAATTGAAAATCAGGGTTTAATGCATCAGCATGACGTCAGCAAGCAATTTTGGATTAATTTAAATAAAGAAATGCTGACGTGGCAGGGATATGCGGACGTGGCCTGTGACGTGGCACCATGTGGCTGGCTCGTGGCTGCCACATCACATCCCCGATGGTGATTCCAGCCAGTAGGGGCAAGTCGCACGTACATCAAAGAAAGAGCACGAACTAATCTTATTGGTCATATGATGCTATCAACTCATACCTATTTCAACCCCTTATGACCGATTGATCTCATCAACCCGTGCTACCACCGATTCATCACATGAACCACCTAATCCAGATTACAAACTAAGCAAGATGGCTCTGATACCACTAAAGGAATGCGCGTAGGCTACGCAAAGCGAAAAACAAAATTTTTCTACCGCGCACACAAGGACATCATGCTTAAGGAAGAATCATGGATCGTTACCACTAGACGCGCAGTGCAGCGGAAGAAGAGTTGGAGAAGCCGATCCAACCACGCGCGTCGAGGTAGTAGTGGAATTAGCCGATCGTCCCGAACAGATCGTCTCCTCCACGCAATCAACCACACCACGAGCGGATCCAATCTGTAGGTTGTTGACGCCGATCAACACCGCAACGAGCAGCGCCTCCACCGGTATCCACACGTCCAGGGTTGGAATGCCGATCGCGAGTGTACTAGCACTCGTGAGCGGCTAGGGTTTGGCTCGGGAGGTGGCAGCTAGGGTTACGCTAGGGTTTTTCTGATACGTGACCCTCAGCCCCTCGCCTCCATATATAGACCACCTCACTTGGGCCTTGCGGACCGAGGCCCAATAGGTGTCTATTCGGATCTCTATCCGAATTGAGCCCATATCCGAATCATAGTCGAATTAGTGTTCCAACCCGTTAAGCGTGCGACCCTGTAGGTTCACGTATACTTGGTCGTGACCCGGAAACGCCTTTCCAGTCACCCTGTTAATAGCGACCTCTAGTAAGACATATTAACCCCAAAGTATACGTAAAGATCATATCGGCTGAACCTGTAATGTTCTCTCTTGTACGAATCCCTTTGCCTCACGATATAGATTGAGCTCAAGGCGAGACCTGTGTCATCCTCTTAATAGCTCAATCACTCTCTCGATTCTGTGATGGATTATAAACTTGTGATTGACTCCTCAATCACCTTAGCTTGGCCATGCACTTTCATAATCCATTACATCGAGGGGCCCAGAGATATCTCTCCCATAAGGAGGGGCAAATTCTATCTTGATCATTCACATCCCACTACATGTTTCATGGCAAACCTGAAGACTACTTTTATGACTACCCAGTTACGGAGTAGTGTTTAGTAGTCTCAAAATAAGCTACTACTCATGTTGGGAACCATGATGATCTCAAGTCTAAGGATTCTACATAAACACTACTTGAGACCAACTGATGACACATGGAATCTCTGCAGTGTCTCATGGCAGGTCTATCCAACATATGTTCACTAACATATGTCCATATTATTGATTTGGTATCACCATACCATGATCCATGAGACATGATCATCAATCAATACATATGCTGATCTTTGTCTTTGAATCATATTTGTTCCTCATATGATATATGATCAGGGATCATTTAGAAATAGCAACATTTTAGTATTTTAAGAGTCTCATGAATAAGTCACATACTCATTGATCAATAATGATGATGTCTATTCCAAGGAACAAAGTAATGTATCATAAACATAGTATGTGATATATAAAACATCTCCCTGTTGCCTCTAGGGCATATCACTAACAGTCTCCCACTTGCACTAGAGTCAACTATGTAGGTATCTAATACCCATTGCCCTAGTGTGAGCCTCATGCTTTGGCTGGGGAAGCGGCTTTGTCAACGGATCTGCAATGTTCAAATCCGTTTGTACTTTGCATATCTTCACATCGCCTCTCTCCACTATCTCGCGGATGAGATGAAATCGCCGTAAAATGTGCTTGGACTTCTGGTGAGATCTAAGCTCCTTGGCTTGTGCAATGGCCCCACTATTGTCACAGTAGAGGTCCATTGGGCTGGAGGCACTAGCCATCACACCAAGCTCAGAAATATATTTCTTGATCCAAACAGCCTCTTTGGCAGCTTCAGAAGCTGCTATGTACTGGGCTTCTGTTGTAGAATCAGCAACCGTCTGCTGCTTGGAACTCTTCCAGCTCACCGCACCGCCATTTAGGCAGAACACAAATCCAGATTGCGATCTAAAATCATCTTTGTCAGTTTGGAAGCTAGCATCGGTGTAACCATTTACAACGAGCTCTTCCTCACCCCCATAGACGAGGAACACATCTTTAGTTCTCCTTAAGTACTTCAAGATGTTCTTTACGGCAATCTAGTGACTTTCACCTGGATCTGACTGGTATCTACTCGTAGCACTTAAAGCATACGAGACATCTGAACGTGTACAAAGCATGTCATACATAATGGACCCAATAGCCGAAGCATATGGAATCCCATTCATTTTATCCCGCTCATCAGGTGTACTAGGACACTGATTTTTGCTAAGATTGATACCATGTGACATAGGTAGAAAGCCTTTCTTCGAATCCTGCATGTTGAACCTTTTCAACACCTTGTCAATGTACGTATCTTGGCTTAATCTAATTAGCCTTTTTGATCTATCTCTATAGATCTTGATGCCCAGAATATATGCCGCCTCTCCTAAGTCTTTCATTGAGAAACTATTTTTTAATGAAGACTTAACAGATTCGAGCATAGGAATGTCATTTCCGATCAGTAATATATCATCAACATATAAGACCAGAAATACGAGTGCGCTCCCACTAGCCTTTTTGTAAACACAAGACTCTTCTTCGTTCTTGATGAAACCAAAACTTTTGATTACTTCATCAAAACGAATGTTCCAACTCCGAGATGCCTGCTTTAATCCATAAATGGATCTTTGGAGCTTGCATATCTTTCCAACTGATTGCGGATCGACAAAACCCGTGGGCTGTGTCATGTACACATCCTCACTCAGATTTCCATTAAGGAAAGCTGTTTTGACATCCATTTGCCATATTTCATAGTCGAAATATGCAGCAATCGCTAGAATGATCCGAATAGACTTTAGCATTGCGACGGGCGAAAAAGTTTCATCATAATCAACACCTTGAATTTGTTTGAAACCTTTGGCCACTAATCGCGCTTTATAGATGTGAATATTTCCATCTATATCTATCTTTTTCTTGAAAACCCATTTACACTCAATGGTTTTAACACCATCAGGTGGATCAACCAAGTTCCAAACTTGATTACTGTGCATGGATTCAATTTCGGATCTCATGGCTTCAAGCTATTTCTCAGAGTCTGGTCCCACCATTGCTTCTTCATAGGTCTTAGGCTCATCGTTGTCTAACAACAATATGTCCCGTTGTTGAGTAGTCAAGAACATGTACCTCTTAGGTGCACGACGTGACCTCTCTGACCTACGTGGTGCCGGTGTGTCCACAACAGGTTCTTCAACAGTTTGTTCATCCTGTTGTGGTTCTGTAGGAGCTGAAACATTTTCAAGTGTTTCTCGAATTTCTTCAAGTTGCACTGTGCTCCCACTATCCCTTCTTGAAAGAAACTCTTTCTCTAAGAAGACACCATGCCGGGCGACAAACACTTTGCCTTCTTCTTGATTATAGAAGTAATATCCTTTTGTTTCCTTAGGATACCCGATAAAGAAGCATTTATCAGATTTAGGAGTGAGCTTATCAGATTGTAAACGTTTTACATAAGCCTCACATCCCCAAATCTTAAGAAAAGATAAGCTAGGACGTTGTCCTGTCCACATCTTATATGGTGTCTTTTCTCACGATTTTGATGGAACCTGTTTAGTGTGAACGCTTTGTTTCAAGAGCGTACCCCAAAAAGACAACGGAAGATCACTTTGGCTCATCATGGGCGCACCATATCTAATAAGGTGCGATTTCTCGTTCGATACCCCATTCCATTGAGGTGTTCCTGACGGAGTCAATTGTGGAACAATTCCACAATCCTTTAGATGATTGCCAAACTCATGGCTCAAATACTCGCCTCTACGATCAGATCGTAGAAACTTGATTGTCTTGCCTAAATGATTTTGTACTTCATTTTGGAATTCTTTGAACTTTTCAAAGGATTCAGACTTATGCTTCATCAGGTAGATATACCCATATCTACTAAAGTCATCAGTAAAAGTTATGAAGTACTGAAAACCATCTCTAGCTGTTAAGCTCATTGGTCCACATACATCCGTATGTACGAGTGCCAATAAGTCACTTGCCCGTTCACCTTGACCGGTGAAAGGTGCCTTTGTCATCTTGCTAAGTAAACAAGATTCGCGTGTCTCTAATAATTCAAAATCAAATGAGTGCAGAATACCATCTCTATGAGGCTTCTGCATGCGTTTCTCATTTATGTGACCTAAGCGACAGTGCCAAATAAATGTGGGATTCAAATCATTCGGACGTTGCCTCTTTGTATTAATGTTATAGACCAGTGACCCTTCAAAAGTAAGAACGTATAACCCATTCACCAATGGAGTATGACAATAGAACATATCTTTGAAATAAAGAGAACAACCATTGTCCACAGATTTAAAGTCATAACCTTCTGCTTGCAAACTTGAAGCAGAAATAATGTTCTTTGAAAGAGATGGAACACAATAACAATTATTCAATTCCAAAACTAATCCTGAAGGTAAAGACAATGGCATGGTGCCAACAGCTACCTAGCAACTTTTGCTCCATTGCCAACGCGAAGATCCACTTCGCTCCTCCTCAAACTTCTACTTCTTATTAGCCCCTGCAACGATTTGCAAATGTGAGCAACCGATCCGGTATCAAATACCCAAGAATTAGTGGATGAAGTAGCAAGATTGATCTCTATAACATTTATACAGGAGTGGAAGTCGTATTTCCTTCTTCTTCTCAAGATCCTCCAAGTACTTTGGGCGGTTCCTTTTCCAATGTCCCGATTGCTTACAGAGAAACAATCTGCATCAGGATGAGCAGCGCCCTTCTTGTCTCGCTTGGCCTTAGATCTGCTCGCGATCGCATCGGGAGCTAACTTTCTTTTGACCGCGCTTTTCTTGACATAGGGCTTGCCCTTGCCTTTGTGCATCATCATCACATGATTGCTGCTTTTCTTAATGCTTTCCTCGGCAGATTTTAGCATCCCATGCAACTCAGCCAGGGTCTTGTCCAGGTTGTTCATGTGATAGTTCATTATGAATGGCTCAAAGCTCGAGGGAAGTGACTGGAGAATCATATCAGTAGCCAACTCTTGGATAAGGGGAAAACCAAGTTTTTCCAGACTCTCAATGTAGCCAATCATCTTAATCACATGAGGGTCGACGGATTCCTTCGAAGCTCGCACGCAAATAAGGACTTTGAAGTATTGAACCTCTCAGCCCTTGCTTGGTTCTCAAACATACCACGTAACCCTACAATGATATTGTAGGCATCTGTGTTCTCATATTGCTTCTGAAGCTCAGAGGACATTGTGGCAAGAATGAGACAGCTCACATCAAGGCAATCATTCGTTTGCTTCTCATAAGCTCTCCGTGCAGCCACAGTAGCATTATCAGGTAAGTCTTCGGGGTAAGGAGACTCAAGGACATATTCCTTGCGCTCTTGCTTGAGAACAATTCTCAAGTTGCGATACCAATCCAAAAAGTTTGTTCCATTAAGTTTTTCTTTCTCAAAAACAGATCGCAAATTAAAAGTACTGGATGCGGCGTTAGCTGACATGATCTACAACACAAGAATATGCAAAGTTTAGCACTATGTTTATGTTCATCTTTTATTAAACTATTTAACAAAAGACTCCCACTATGAGTTTTGCAACAAAAACTCCCTCTAAGTTACATAGTGGGTCAAGATCCTCATTTCACTAATTCCTAGTGAGCTTTGGCATCACAGCTACAAAACTAGTGACATGGGTAAGCAACACCTTGCTAATCACATCCCTATGTGACTCTATTTTGGGTGACATCAGTATGCCCCGGCCCCAAACTATGCACCAAGGTCCAAAACTATTTTGATAACCTTGTTAAGTAAACCAAATGCTTCCGCATGTAGATGTCCGACATCTACCCCAAATAATGATGATAACCGACGGCACTCTACTTTGGTAGACCTACTATACGGTGATCATTATCTTTTGGTGCAACACATGGAAGGGCATAAACATCTAATTTTAAGAGGGATTCTATCCTACCAAAGCAACATATCACATATATCATTGCATAAGAATAAGATAGATAACATCATAGATAAACACATTTAACTGTAAAGTAGTATGGCCCAAAAATGGTGATATCCATCTCCATGTAGGTGTAGACGATCTCCATCCTCCACATCACTCCTTTAGGCCACCATGCTTGAAAGCTTGTAACCTCAAAACTAGGCTACTACCAATAATTGAAGATTACAAAGATAGATTCAAGCATTAAGGTCGACACGCAGGTCATTAAATACAATATATACAGCTAACAATAGCTGAAATAGTCATGACACGTAGGCCATGAACGAATGTTACATGCATCACATACATCTCATACATTCCAATAAGCTATAGGGCCATACTATTCACACCATTCTCTGTAAAAACAAGTTAGACGTAGAATCGCATTCTACCTAACGATGTGAACCCAAGACGCTATAAAAGGGGGTACACACGGGGTCGAGGGGGGAGCCGCCCCCTGCGGGTTCGAGCGGCGCCACAAAACCTCACACTTACATAGATCACATCTATGAAATCGCTATGAAAATCTTATCGAGCTGATCAAATGAACCCAAATCCGAGCCATTCAAAATGTCTCAATTTTCATTACATCAATCATATTGATCATCGCGATCGGTATACTTGAGGAGACCACAACACAAGACCTCGATCTGTTGGCTCGATCTACTGATTGTGCGCGCAGTTAGCCCCGATGGTGATTCCAGCCGGTAGGGGCAAGTCGCACGTACATCAAAGAAGGAGCACGAACTAATCTTATTGGTCATATGATGCTATCAACTCATACCTATTTCAACCCCTTATGACCGATTGATCTCATCAACCCGTGCTACCACCGATTCATCACATGAACCACCTAATCCAGATTACAAACTAAGCAAGATGGCTCTGATACCACTAAAGGAATGCGCGTAGGCTACGAAAGCAGAAAACAAAATTTTTCTACCGCGCACACAAGGACATCATGCTTAAGGAAGAATCATGGATCGTTACCACTAGACGCGCAGTGCAGCGGAAGAAGAGTTGGAGAAGCTGATCCAACCACGCGCGTCGAGGTAGTAGTGGAATTAGCCGATCGTCCCGAACAGATCGTCTCCTCCACGCAATCAACCACACCACGAGCGGATCCAATCTGTAGGTTGTTGACGCCGATCAACACCGCAACGAGCAGCGCCTCCACCGGTATCCACACGTCCAGGGTTGGAATGCCGATCGCGAGTGTACTAGCACTCGTGAGCAGCTAGGGTTTGGCTCGGGAGGTGGCAGCTAGGGTTACGCTAGGGTTTTTCTGATACGTGACCCTCAGCCCCTCGCCTCCATATATAGACCACCTCACTTGGGCCTTGCGGACCGAGGCCCAATAGGTGTCTATTCGGATCTCTATCCGAATTGAGCCCATATCCGAATCATAGTCGAATTAGTGTTCCAACCCGTTAAGCGTGCGACCCTGTAGGTTCACGTATACTTGGTCGTGACCCGGAAACGCCTTTCCGGTCACCCTGTTAATAGCGACCTCTAGTAAGACATATTAACCCCAAAGTATACGTAAAGATCATATCGGCTGAACCTGTAATGTTCTCTCTTGTACGAATCCCTTTGCCTCACGATATAGATTGAGCTCAAGGCGAGACCTGTGTCATCCTCTTAATAGCTCAATCACTCTCTCGATTCTGTGATGGATTATAAACTTGTGATTGACTCCTCAATCACCTTGGCATGGCCATGCACTTTCATAATCCATTACATCGAGGGGCCCAGAGATATCTCTCCCATAAGGAGGGGCAAATTCTATCTTGATCATTCACATCCCACTACATGTTTCATGGCAAACCTGAAGACTACTTTTATGACTACCCGATTCACGGAGTAGTGTTTAGTAGTCCCAAAATAAGCTACTACTCATGTTGGGAACCATGATGATCTCAAGTCTAAGGATTCTACATAAACACTACTTGAGACCAACTGATGACACACGGAATCTCTGCAGTGTCTCATGGCAGGTCTATCCAACATATGTTCACTAACACATGTCCATATTATTGATTTGGTATCACCATACCATGATCCATGAGACATGATCATCAATCAATACATATGCTGATTTTTGTCTTTGAATCATATTTGTTCCTCATATGATATATGATCAGGGATCATTTAGAAATAGCAACATTTTAGTATTTAAGAGTCTCATGAATAAGTCACATACTCATTGATCAATAATGATGATGTCTATTCCAAGGAACAAAGTAATGTATCATAAACATAGTATGTGATATATACAACATCTCCATGTTGCCTCTAGGGCATATCACTAACAGAAGCCCGAGGTGGCCGGAATTGCTTGTCGGAGCTAAAGGAGGCCGCCGGAGGGAAATGCGCATCGGAAGGCTCTAAGGGCTCGATTGTTCGAATTGAGGAGTGCGGGAGAGGCGGTGTGATGAGAGAAGGCTCGGGGCATGCTTTATATAGGCGGGGAGGTAATTGCGACGGTCTAAACGGGCGTAGTTGAGGGTAATTATGCCCGAAACGGACGCGGTGTAATCGGGGGTTCAATTTGCCGTTGGCGCAGGGAAGCAATCAGGAAGGAAACGAAAGCTTTAAAAGCTTCGGTTTCGGCATCAATGGCGGCAGCGGGCGGAGATCGCGCTGAGAAGAAAGGAAAGTGATCGGGAGAGATGGACCTGACAGGCGGGGCCCACCGGTCAGCGAGACAGAGAAAAATGAAAGGGCGAGAGTAGCGGCGTGATTTGCGATGGGTGGCAGAGAGGGAAGAGGGTGGCCATCGGATCTTTAAGATTCAATCTGGCAACATGTTTTTAATCGGAGCCGCTCGAGTGCAATAAGTGGCAAGGGACGTTTGAGATTTAAACCGGCAACAGGGAGGGGTTCGGATTGAGCCACGTGTCGATCGGAGGGAAGGGAGGAGTGGGCGATGCGGTAAGTGGCCGTTGGCGGCTGAGATCGAATCGGGCGGGGAGGTTTGAGGTCGGATGCACGACAGGTGTCGGTTGAAGAGAGAGGGAAAGCGGGATGAAGGGGTAAGTGAGATCGGATGGCTCGGATTAAACCCGGCGGCGTAGGTTGGCCCGATGAATGACACTTGTCTGCCCAGAGTGGGATTTGCGATTTAAACTCCTTTTTGATTTTCAGAAATGATTAATAGGCTTTAAAAAGCTCAGAAAAAACCAAATAAATTTTGAAAATTCCAGAAAAATTCAGAGAACCTTCTGGAACTATTTTAGACTTAATAAAGCAAGAGTTTTAAATCTTTATAAATTCCTAAAAATTATTATAATTACCTATTTGACTTAGCAAAGTAAAATGCATTTAATTTGACCTTTATAATCATGAAATAACTTTATTTTCATTTTTATGAAATGAACATTTTAACTTCTCTCATTCAAGGCTTGGAAATAAAATCCAGGAAAAACCAATAAATTTCAGGAAACACTTTAACAAGAAAATAAAATTTTTGGGATGTTACAAACCTACCCCCCCTTAAAAAAATCTCGCCCTCAAGATTTGCACGTGGCTTCCATCCACCGTCGCTAGTACTATGCATCTGTAAAATTTGCCCGCGCCGTCCGATTTCCCCACGCTCATCTCAGCCGTCCACATGTTTTGACCGAGTTCTCCCTCGTGCCGCGTCGTCTCCGGATCAGACACCTCGGTTAGTGTGTTAAAAAGCCCACCGTCGCCTCGGTTCGAGCGCCTCACCCGCCACCGCCGACACCCAGTCGCCGTTGCCGTCTCCAAGCACCATCGTCGACACCCAGTCGCTGCCACCGACAACTCGCTGCCCTTGCCATGATCCGTCGGCCCCATCGACGCCGACGTCGACATTCGTGTGTCCCCGCCAGCCACCAGAGCGCCACCGCCATCCTGTCCCCATCGCTGAGCACGCCCGTGTAATATCCCAAAACTTTCATTTCCTTTTTAAAGTATTTTTCTGGAACTTAATTGGATTTTTCTGGATTTTATTCCAAGCCTGGTTATGAAAAATTAAAGTATTTTATTTTACAAAGTCAAAAATAAATGCATTTGATTTTCCTAAGTCAAATATGTATTTATAATAATTTTTAGGAATTTATAAAAATTAAGAACTCACCTAAATCGATTTATTTATGCTTTTACAAGAAATTAAATGCTATTATAAGCTGCAAATATTTTTATTAAGCCTAAAATAGTTCCAGATAATTCTCTGAATTTTTCTGAAATTTTCAAAAGTTATTTGGTATTTTTCCGAGTATGTTAAAACCTTTTGAGTATTTATGAAAAATCAAAAAAGAAATTTAAATCCCAAAACACCCCGGGCTGACAAGTGTCATTCGTCGGGCTGATCCCTACCGTCGGATTTAATCCGAGCCGTCCACTATCACTTAAAACCCTCTCCCCGCCTCCCTTCCCTCCCTAGCCGACAAGTGTCGTGCATCGGACCGGCCACCTCCCTCCCCAATCTAATCCCAACCGCTCCCCGTGACTTACCTCTTCGCCCGCCTCCTCTCCTCTCTGGTTGACACGCGGCGTGATCTGAGCTGTTCGCCGTTGTCGGATCCAATCCCGCTTGTCCACAGCCACTTACCCCTTCGTCCAAAATCCCAACAGCTCAGATGCAGCCTCACCATGCCAGATCGAATCCCACTCGTTCCTAGTCACTTATCGCTTCATTCGAAATCTAGCGGCCCCGATCATCTTTCTTTGCCACCTGTCGCAAATCCCACCACTACCCTCGACCCTTCCCCTTTTCTTCTTTCGCTGACCAGTGGGCCCCCCTTGTCGGACCCGTCGTCCCCGCCGCTTCTTCCTCCTCGTGCCCGCCGCGGCCGCCATTAGTGCCCTGAAACCGAATCTTTAAAAGCTTCGGTTTCCTTCCCGATTTTCCTCTCAAGTGATTGCACATTCAAATTCCCGCTCCTCCGCACCCGTTTCAGGCTTAATTACCCCAATTATGCCCCTGTGCGTCGTCGCATTGATCTGCCCCGCCGTTGTCACTCCGACGTTAATGCATGTGCCCGTTACCCCCCTCTAGACCTATATAAACCCTCCCTGAGGTTCCCCTCGACACACCACCGCTCTCCTCGCTCTCCAATTCCGAAACCCGAGCCTGAAGCCTCCCCGTGCTCAATTTTCCCTCCGCCGGCCTCACCAGCTTCGATGAGCAATTGCCACCACCCCAGGCCTCCCCGTGCCTCGCCGACGCTGCTCTGACCTCCCTCGCCCCTCGGCGATCATCAGCCAACCGTCCGCTAAGTATTTGCACCATCGGAGAGCCTCCGCCGCTGTGAGACTCCTCCGACAGCCGCCTCTCTCCGCCGTCAGCCCCCACCGGTCATCCTCGGGCTCCATGGAAGGTACATGTGCGTTCTCCTCGTGCCCCTCTTCCTCCCCGCACCCTTGGCCAGCACCACCGCCCGCCGAAACGTCGGCAGCCGAGCGAATGTGGCGACCGTGTGGAAGCCAGGTGGCGGCCAGGCAGGTGCCACGCCTCGGCCACGCGGGAGCCCGACCGCCACGCCGCATGGGCCTGCCACGTCGGCATAGTGTCGTGACGTGGCAGCCACGAGGCAGCCACGTGGTGCCAAATGGCAGCCACGTCATGTGACACGTCGGCCCCCCTAGCCACGTCAGCAATTGATTTTATTTAATTAAATTCGTAATGATTGCTGACATCATAATTCATATTTTTATTTACAAAAATAAATACATTAAATATTTGCTGACGTCATAAATGTTTTTCAGTACAAAAATAATTTCAGAAAATGGGTATTTTCTTTTTAATTGTATTTAAAATTTCGAAGGCCATAACTCCTTCATTTTAACTCCAAATTGACCCGTTCAAATTTCTAAATTTTTCTAAAATCATGAACATTCCATTTCTGCACTACTTTTGAATTTTTGAATTTATTTGAATTTTGTTTTTGAATTCGTTCTTGACGTTAGATTTTGACGATTCGGGAGATTACAACTTCGACGATTCGCAGCAGGACTTCGAGCAAGGCAAGTTACACCTTTGACCATGTTGACCCTAATATTTTAAATTAATTATGTTGTTTTACTGTATATGCATGCGTACTTTTATTCAAATGTAATTTAAATTCAATTTTAAATGTTAGTTATACCCATGATCCTTTGAATATAGCCAAACTTGAATTTGTCATCGCATGCCTTGTCACCTTAGTTGAAAATTAGTATTAATTAGCAAAATGGCTTAGCCTAGCTTAGAAGAATTTCGGTGGGATCGACTATTTCATATGAAATGACAGTCTTTATCGATGAATTCTTGACTTCGGTGAGTCAAGAAAGTTTATAAAATAATTTAAAAATAAAAATAGAAAACTGGTTTGGACCTAGGCTATTGGTTAGGTGGTGGGGTGCCAGCATGCTTCGTGTTTGGTGACAGATAGCTGACTGTTGTGCATGTGGACATGTGGATGAGCCTAAGTCAATTTAAGGACTGTTTCTGTGAATCATTTTACGAAGTCACTTCGTACTACCACAAGTCCGGTATGGGACGGACTTGGCTAAGTAATTTGTGAAGTTCTAAGTATAGTTTCGCTATAGGCTGAATGTGAGTGTGGCGTAGGCCGCAAGAAGTCTCACATGGCACCAGAGGGGGCTCCAACTCGTGGATTCGTGTTGTGGTGAAACCTTAGTGGCAGCGTTACTGTTTTGGCTATGGATCATTGGAACAGCCTTGTCGTCAATTTCCCGCCGCACACCTAAAGCAGTGTGTTAATCGCGTGGCTCAAGCGGGAGGACACGTCTTGTGGGTAAAGCGGTACACCTCTACAGAGTTAAAATCTATCCTGGATAGCCGTGTCCACGGTCATGGACATGCTGAGTAGAGTTTCCACAGATTAGACCTCGTTTTTATAAAAACTTGATTTTTGGACAAACAATAGTGATTTTTGGCAATGTCCAGGTGAGATGCCCGTGGTTAGGCTAGTGTAGGTTCGAGCCTACACTAGCAATATTACTTTGTTAACATAATGTTTCTTGTGATATACTCAAATTCAGCTTTTCCATACTTACATTATTGTATTTAAATTTTCGTAACGCTTTTTCGCACTTTTACCCTATTAAGTCTTCCTTTGAAATCCATTATGCATGCATCAATTCTGCTATACTTCCTGGTGTAACTTGGAGAGTACTTTAAAGTGTTCACCTTGCTTAAATCTGTTGCCAGAGTACGACTCCGACGACTACGGTGAGGACTTCGATGAATAGGATGCGTCTTACAGTCATTCACCTGTGGGAGGCTGGATGGGCTGTGCTGCTACCTTTATGTTTTCCGCTGTTTTTATTTCTGTCGGCCTTGAGCCTTTTATTGTAAGACTGGGCCATAAAGCCATACCTTTGATTAATAATATTCGTGGTGATTTTGCACGATATACATCACTGTTTACCCTTGTGCACTAGCTTTTCCTGGGATAGTACGATTTACACAGAGGGACGTGGAGTTGTTATTCTGGGTTCCGACATAGATGGTATCAGAGCAATAATAACCCTAAGACGTGACCCAAGATAGAGACCAACATTAAGGATATATCTTTATAAGAAAAAATTTTCAAAACCATTTCCTCCTTTGCTCAGTCTCTTGTCAAAACTGTTTACTAACTTCTTCCCCTATTCAAAATTGTAGATGGAACAACCCAACCACATCACCCGTGGAACCCTCGCCGAAGATCTCGCGGACTGCCTCTACAGCCTCATGCGAGAGTTGAGCTTCCAACCCCGACCCCTTTACCACGGATACTTGGGTCTGTATGGGGATCAAACACGCTGGAGGGTCGAAATAAGGATCTTCGCCAGCTTTGGAGACCACGCCGCCACCCACATCTTCGACGCCCCTACCCCCAGGAGACCTTCCTCGCTGGTGTTCAGGATGCAGCCCGTGAAGCTATTCGTCAGCTGAGGAACCTCTACGCACTGGAGCTACAGCGCACCAACTTTCGCTACTACCCCATGAGAGTTTTAGTCAATTTTGCCAGTGAATTCATCTCCACAGAGTACGAGAGCAACCCCCGCCTCATCCAGCAGGTGCAGTTTACCAAGGCCATGGACTCTGTGTATTAGGCCGCCCTGGACGAACTGCACTCCACGGCACAGAGACTCCGTGCCGCAGAGGAAGAGCTGGCCAATTATCGTGCCAGCGACGAGGACTCCGCTACCTCAGAGCCACCTCCAAAGAGACTTAAGCGTAGCACCAGTATTTAGGAGCCTTAAGTTTAAGTCTTAAAAACGTTATCTACGAGCTGTAGTCCTTTGTTAACAGCCGCAAGACTATTATAATAAAATAAAGAAGAATTTGTTGGCTCTTATTCATTGTTTTTCGTTGCTTTTGTGTGTTCTTGTTTGTGGGATTATTAAAAAGAAACCCTCCCTTCTAGTTCTCTCCCTTTTCTCTAAATCTAGAAGTTCGGTAGATGGTGAACACAAGGAGGAACCTCAACGACGATGCCAACCCCAGAACTCAAGGAAGCCAGTCCGCTCCTATCCCTCCGCCCCCGCCAGCAGCAGGACCAGATTGGGCTCAGTTAATGGCCAATCAGAATCAGTTGATTCAGCTACTCGCCCAAACTATCAACAATCCAGCTCACCAAGTTCATCAGCCGTGTCGGGACCTGGAACAACAACTTCGAGCCCCTCTGTGTAAATCTCACTATCCCAGGAAAAGCTAGTGCACACAGGTTTAACAGCAATGTATATCATGCAAAAATAACCACGAGATATTATTAAACGAAAATATAGCCTTAAGGCCAAGTCTTACAATAAGGGCACAAGGCCAACAAAATAAACAAAAACAGCGGAAAGATAGTAAAGGTGGCAGCACAGCCCATCCAGCCTCCCACAGGCGAATGACTGTAAGACGCGTCCTACTCGCTGAAGTAGTCCTCACCGTCGTAGTCGCCCTCGAAGTCTGGCAACAAATTTAGCAAGGTGAGTACAAAGAGTACTCCCAAGGTAAGCATATAGAATGCTTACGCAAGTTACACCAGGAATTATAACAGAGTTGATGCATGCATAACGGATATAACAGGAAGGCTTAATAGGGTAAATGTGCGGAAATCAATACTTGAATTTAAATACAATAATGTAAGTGCGAAAAGCTGAACTTTTAATACGGTATATGAAACATTGTTTTTAACAAGTATTATCGTTAGTGTAGGCTCCAACCCACACTAACCTATCCACGGGAATCCACCCGGACCGGAACCAAACCATCTTTTGTTTGCTCAAAAACCAGGTTTATAAAATCCAAGTCTAATCTGTGACAACTTTACTCAGCATGTCCATGACCGTGGACACGGCTATCTAGATAGGTTTTCAACTCTGCAGAGGTGTACAACTTTACCCACAAGACATTCCCTCTCACTTGAGCCACGCGATAAACACACTGCCTTAGGTGTGCGGCGGAGAGTTCATGACAAGGTTGTTCCGATGATCCATCACCAAAATAATCACGCCGCCACTAAGGTTTCACCACAACTCAAATCCACGAGTTGGAGCCCCCTCTGGTGCCATGTGAGACTTCCCACAGCCTACGCCGCGCTCACATTCAGCCTATAGCGAGACTATGTTTGGAACTTCACAAATTACTTAGCCAGGTCCGTCCCATACCGGACTTGTGGTAGTACGAAGTGACTTCGTAAAATGAATCACAGAAACGGTCCTTAAGTGGATTTAGGCTCAACCACTTACCCCCGTGCACGATAATCAACCAGATGTCACCAAACACGAGGCATACCGGCACCCACCACCTAACCATTAGCCTAAGTCCAAAATCATGTTTCTATCTTTCATTTTTAAATAATTTTTATAAACCACCCTTGACTCTCCGAAGTCAAGGTTTCATTTCCAGACTGACATTTCATGTGAAATAGTTGATCCCATCTAAAGTTATATTGAGCCGGGCTAAGCATTTCTATAAAATTTCTAGTTAATACTATGGTACTAACTAGTTTTCAGCTATGGTGACAAGGTATAGGAATTCGAGATTCAAAATGGGCTATAATCAAAGGATCATGGGTATACCTAACATTTAACTGAATTTAAATTAATTTTGGATAGAAGTACGCATGCATATACAGTAAAACAACATAAATAAAATTGAAATATTAGGTTCAACATGGTCAAAGGTGTAACTTGCCTTGATCGAAGCCCTGCGGGGAATCGTCGAACTCAGTGTCTCCGGAATCGTCGAAATCTAATGTAAAGAGCCAATTCACAGAAAATTCAAATGAAATTCAAATAACTTCCAAAAATTATAAAATAAACTGGGAGACAGAATTTTGAATTTTGGATGTGGACTAACAATTCTTGGAAAGGGATTGAGGCTTTTAAAAGAAATTGGAAATTTTAATTTTAATTTAAATCTTGGGATTACAAAATATATTCAAACAAAATTTAAATAAATTTCAAATTTTCAAAATTATTCCAGAAATGGATAGAGCATGATTTTATAAAAATTTAGAAATTTGAATGGGTCAATTTGGAGTTAAATTGCAAAAGTTATAGCCTTCCAAAGTTTAAATTCAAAATAAAAGAAAAAGGGTATTTTCTGGATTTATTTTTAAACCGAAAAGGATTTATGACGTCAGCTCGAATTATTTTCCTAAAGGAAAATACAAATTATGACGTCAGCCCTAGGATTAATATATTCGGGCAGAGGCTGACATGTGGGGCCCGGGTGTCGTGGACTGAGTCCATGGACCCGAGAGGTGGGTGAGGTGGCAGGCGGGCGCTCGGGGGCGAGGGTGGCGCTGACGTGGCACCACGTGGCTGCCACTTGGCACCACGTGGCTGCCACGTCACGGCAACGTGCCGACGTGGCGGCACGCGCGCGAGGTGGCGCGGGGGCGCTCGGGTGGCGCTGGCGTGGCGCCCAGCTGGCGGCCACGCCTGCTGCCACCTCAGCCCGGCGGCTGACGGGGCGGGCGGCCGGCGGTGGCGCACGGGGACCGATGGTCGCCGGTGCTCCGGTGAGCGGCGGCGCTGGCCGGTGGTACCAAAATGAAGAGGGGGACGCGGGGAGCACTCGGGTACCTTTTGCGACGCTCGGGGATGACCGGAACGGAAGATCGGCGGAGAGGTCCCGGCGACGCAGCAGCTCGGGGGAGAGGTCGCCGGTGTTCGCCTGGGCACCAGCAAGGTCGGGGAGGCACCAGCGAGGAGCGGGGAAGCTCGAGGCGGCAGCGATTGCTTGCTGGAGTTGCTGATGGCCGGCGGGGAGAAACAAGCGCAGGGGGGCTTCGAAGCTCAATTTCGCGAATTGGAGGCACGAGGGGTGGCGGTGTGGGTAGAGGAACCTCGGGGTGCAGGTTTTATAGGCCGGGGAGGGGGTAACGGCAGCGCACGACCCGCCGGTTTTGAAACGGACGGGGAGGATGAATGCGCCGGTGAAGGGGGGCGTAATTGGGGGACTTTATGCCTGCAACGGATCGGGGGAGGGGTTCATTTGAATCTGCGGTGATGCGGGGGAATGAATTGGCAAGAAACCGAAGCTTTCAAAGCTTCGGTTTTCAATCAATGGCGGCGGCGGCGGCGGCGATCGCGCGAGGAAGAATGGAAAGGGGCGGGGACGAAGGGCCTGACAGGTGGGGCCCGCACGTCAGCGAGAGAAGAAAAACGGAAAGGACGGGGGGCGATGGTCGGATGAGCGACAAGTGGCGGAGGGAAAGGATGCGGGCTGTTGGATCCGAGCGAAGCGGTCAGTGACCACGGACGGTCGAGATGCAATCCGGCAACGGGGTTCGGATCTGGACCGATTAGGTGCTTTAAGTGACTGGGAACGGCTGCGATTGAAAGCAGCAACAAGGGGCGGTGCAGATCACGCCACGCGTCGGCAGGAGCGGAGGGGAAGGCGGGGTGAAACGGTACGCGGCCGCGAGCGGCTGGGATTGACTTGGGCTGGGGAGCGGACGGTGAGATACGCAACACGTGTCGCGCGCGGAGAGAGGGAAGGCGGGATGAGGGTTTAAGTTAGATCGGACGGCTGAGGGGGAATCCGGCGGGCGGAGGGGGCTCCGATGGCTGATATGCGGTAGCCCGAGGGAGTTTTAGGATTTTGGTTTTCTTTTTGATTTCCAGAAATGCTATTTAGCTTTAGAAAACTCAGAAAAATACCAAATAAATTTTGAAAAATCCAGAATAATTCAGAGAACATTCTGGGACTAACTGGGACTTAATAAAAATATTTTCCACCCAATTTGATAAGTATATTTTGAAAAAGCACATTTTGACTTAAAAGGGAAGTTTTTAATTCTTTATAAAAATTCTAAAAATTAATATAATTACAGATTTGACTTTAGGAAAGTGAAATACATTTGTTTGAATTACAAGAAATGCAATGAACTTAATTTGATCTTTTAATAACAGAAGTCTTAAATTTTCTTTAAATCAGGACTTTGAAATAACTCCAGTAAAAAAAATCCAATAAATTCCAGAATTGATTTTTAATAAAGGAACAAAATTTTGGGATGTTACAAACCTACCCCCCCTTAAAGGATATCTCGCCCTCGAGATTTGCACTGGCTAGCAAAAGAGATGGGGATGGCTGGTCTTTATATCTTCTTCTCGCTCCCAGGTGGCTTCGTCTTCGGTGTGGTTGCTTCACTGAACCTTGCAGAACCTGATAGTCTTCCTCCTGGTCTGACGTTCTGCAATTTCAAGGATCTTGATTGGCTGCTCCTGATAAGTGAGATCATCCTGGAGATCCAATGTTTCCCATGCGGCTTGCTCTGTGGGTACTCGGAGGTACTTCTTTAACTGCGAGATGACTGGCTAAGGTCGATCGGCAAGAAGCTAGACATCCTTCAGTGCACTGATCGGGAGTGAGTCTTATTCGCTTCTCATCAGTTGAACGGACCCGCGTCCGAATGGTGGGACACCATCACAGCCGCTCATGCCAACCCTAAGGCTGTAACCTGGAACGAGTTCGTGCAGAGCTTTCGCAAAGCACACATCCCCACTGGCACCATGCGCCTAAAGAAGAAAGAGTTTCGAGCCCTTCGGCAAGGAGGCCGCTCAATGAACGAGTATCTGTAGAAATTCAACCAGCTATCACGATATGCGCCAGAGGATGTGGCTTCGGATGAAGCCAAACAGGAAAGGTTCCTGGAAGGTGTGAACAACAACATCTCAGTGCAACTAATATCAGGTGACTACGCTGATTTCCACCAGCTAGTCAGTAAAGCTACCTACCAAGAAGGCAAGCACCTAGAGATGGAAAACCAGAAGAGAAGAATGGCTTATCAGAGGGGTAACCCTGGAGGTTCTCTTAAGAGTCGCAGTACCCCTCCGTAGGTGAACAAGTTCAGGCCGCAAGGCAGTAGTTTCAAGACTCAATCAAGCAAGTTCAGGCCATCAGTTAGCCGTCCACCGTTCCAAGCCAACCGCCCATAGTTCCAGGCCAACCGCACTCCAACTGCCGGTGGCCAAGTCCAGAAGAGCAGTCCCCCTTTAGACGGAGTGACCTGTTTCTACTGCAAGGAAACATGACACTATGCTAAGGCGTGCCCCAAGAATATTCAAGCCGCTGCCAGTTTAGGGGCATCGGGAAGCCAGAACCAGGCGCAGCAGAAGCTGTAGACCTTCGTCAAGGGAGAGTGAACCATGTGATGGCTGAAGAAGCTCACGCCACACCGGACGTCGTACTGGGTATGTTCCTTGTAAACTTAGTACCAGCATCAATTCTTTTCGATTCCGGAGCATCACATTCTTTTGTGTCAAAAGTTTTTGTGAATAAGCATGAGTTGGGCACGGTGACCCTTAGCAATACTATGATAGTTCACTCCCTTGGAGCAGAAATGAGGCAGGGACTTTGTGCCCAAAAGTGTAGTTGCTCATAGATGGGACTCTGTTCCTAGCAGACCTTTTGGTCTTGGAATCACAAGAGTTGGATGTGATTCTTGGAATGAATTGGTTAGCCAAAAATCAGGGTCAGATCAATTGTGCCACCCGATCAATCACCCTCACCAATGACCAAGGCATAGAAGTGACCTTCTCTCCTCAAATTCCGGAAGGAGGATGTGCCCTTAATCATCTACAAGTACTAGAGGAAGTACCTATGGTACAGGAATACCCAGAAGTGTTTCCCGAAGAGTTACCTGGAATGCCGCCAGATAGGGAAATCGAGTTTATGATTGACCTAGCCCCAGGCACCGCTCCGATTTCCAAGAGGTCTTATCGGATGTCTGCTAACGAGTTAGCAGAGTTAAAGAAGTAGCTTCAGGAGTTGGAAGATAAGGGATACATCTGACCAAGTTCATCGCCTTGGGGAGCACTTGTGCTGTTCGTCAAGAAAAAGGATGAAAGTTTGAGGCTATGTATGGATTACGGAGCCCTCAATGATGTCACAATCAAGAATAAGTACCCTCTGCCCAGGATCGATGACCTGTTTGATCAATTGAAAGGAGCTGGCATCTTCTCCAAAATTGATCTGCGGTCAGGGTATCACCAGTTGAAGATCCGTGAAGAGGACATCCCCAAGACTGCATTCTCCACCCCATATGGATATTATGAGTTCACTGTCATGTTGTTTGGACTGACCAATGCACCTGCCTATTTCATGAGCACGATGAACAGTGTATTCATGAAATACTTGGACTAGTTTGTGGTGATTTTCATCGATGATATTCTCATCTACTCCAAGAATGAAGAAGAGCAAGAGGCTCATCTCAGGATAACTTTGGAAAAGCTTTGAGAACATCAGCTTTTTGCCAAATTCAGTAAATGTGAATTTTGGCTTAAGGAGGTTGCTTTCCTCGGACACATCGTGACAGCTGAAGGAATTGCTGTGGACCCTTCCAAGATAGGAGCAGTAATGGAATGGAGGCAACCAAAGTCAGTGACAGAAGTCAGGAGCTTCCTTGGACTTGTGGGTTATTACCGTCGGTTCATAGCAGAATTCTCCAAGTTAGCCAAGCCAATGACACAGTTGTTAAAGAAGGAAAAGAAGTTCGAATGGACGAAAACTTGTGAGCAGAGTTTTCAGACCCTTAAGAAAAGGTTAGTCTCAGCACCCGTGCTTGTTTTGCCAGATGTGCATGAGGTTTTCTATGATGCCTCTCGCCATGCTTAGGCTGTGTCTTGATGCAAGGAGGCAAAGTAGTAGCCTATGCATCGCGCCAACTAAGGCTTCATGAGTGCAAATATCCTACTCATGACTTGGAATTAGCAGCCGTAGTACATGCTTTAAAGATCTGGCACCACTATCTTATCGGTAACCGTTGGAATTAGTAAGCCCGTTCTTCCTCGGCGCCGGCACCTCACCGCGTCACCGCCTCGGCCCCCTCGCGCACTCGCACCGCACCCACGCCTGCCTCGGTTGACGCGCCCGTGCCCGCGCCCGCTCCCGCCCACGCGCTCGCGTCCGTGACGCTTCGTGCGGTGTGCCCAAGCCACGCGTTGCCAATCTGGCAGCCCGACCGCCCAATCTCAGCCGCTCATCCAGATCCGAACCGACGCTTCAAATTGCGCCACGTGGCACAACCCTGACCGTCGGATCTAGTCGCGCCGCCGCCGCAGCCGAGCCGCCATGTCAGCCCTAGGCCACGTCAGCCCTAGGCCACTTGGCATGCCATGTCAATCGAAACTTGTCCTTAGGTGCCACGTCAGCGCCACGTTAGCATGCCACGTTAGTAGGTGCCACGTGTCATCCCCTCGGCTTGCCACATCAGCGCTAGACCGCCGCGTCAGCACCGTCCCCTGTGCACACTATTCCGTGGACCAGGTCCACCGTGGACCAGGTCCACCGTGGACCAGGTCCACCGTGGACTTGCTTTTCTGTGCGCCGGGTCCACAACCCAGTGCAATTTCTGAATTTTCAGGATTTTCTTTAGAATTTATTTTCTGAGAGCCCGTTCTCCTCCGTCCTAGCTCCGATTGACACCATTCTTTTTTCTACATTCATCTAAAATCAAGTTCTAGCTTTTGGTTCCAGTTTCAAGGTTTTTTGAGTTCTTTTCCTTATTATTTTATGTGATTTTGTTGTTTCTATCGTTTTCTCTCTCGTTGGATTCCGATTCTGGAGGAGTAGGAGCGACGTTGAGTATAACCAAGGTAAGTCATAATCTTTGATCATGTTGAACCCAGTTTGTAATCTATTATTGAATTATTTTGTTTGATATTATATTGCATCGCTATTTAATTACGAACTTTGTATATGGTAGTTAATGTCCCATATTGAATTACCCCGCCTTGATAATTTGAATGCCATGATGCCATTGTCATCATATGTTTGAAAATTTACTAGTGATGCTATGGTAGATGTCACATGGGTTGTATGATTAGAATGCTTAGCTTTGCTTATTTTACGAAAGGGTTTATCATCACATGTGGATATTAAAACTGACTTAATAAAATATGGAACCGTGGTTGGTGCCACAATTATTAAAATTTGTGCCATGACATTGGTGTGTCATTGGCGTGGTTATAGAAACTTGGTTTTCACTCGGGCGAGTGATTGTGCAGTAAAGGGGAAATTGCAGGTTCACTTCGTGGGATGTGGTAGCTCGCTCGGGTAGACTTAAGGACTTAACTTTGTGCGCCATTGATCTGAGCTTTATCGTGCAAACCACATGTCTAGTATGGGATAGACCTAGCTGATTAATTTGGGATGTTTCAATTTCAATCTCGCCATTGTGATGAACATGGTTGCTGATTTCCATATGGCGCGAGGGGGTGTGATGCGAAATCCTAGCGGGTGGGATTGAGTTGGAATTGAACTTTGTAAAGGCCTTGTTGTGATTTACTTAGGCCGAGGCCAATCACATCGTGTGGGTACAGTTGTGCAACCTCTACAGAGTGTAAAACTATTTGAATAGCCGCGTCCATAGTTATGGCCAATGCTCGGTGATTTCACACAAGGGGTAGTGATTTTATTCAAACTTGTGGTTTATAGTTGGTTAGTGAACAAGTAGTTCACTATTGGCTTAGCTTGTGGATGTGAGGTTCACAAGTGGTTTACTTTAATTTTGTTGAATATTTATTTATTATTGTTTTCATTAAAGTCTGCTTTTCAATCTATTATTATGTTTACTTCAAAATATCATCTTTATGCAAATTAACCTTTCAGCCCTCCATTCGTAAGCCTTGCATACTATATTTGTTACAAACGACTTGCTGAGCACCAATGTACTCACAGCTTTATGCCATTGTTGCTCAGTTGAGGAGGAGGATTACTTCAACAGGAAGTGAATCCACACTTTTCCCCTTACTGCACGATCACTCACAGATTTTTTTGGATTTATTTGCTATTTTCCAGAGCCTTTGGAGCTTTATTCAAATTTCTGGAAATGAGAAATGTGGAAAATCCTTTTTTAAAATCCCGGGCCGCTTCCCCGCCGCCAGATCTTCCTTCCCTCCACACGGCAGCGATCCCGCGCCTCCCTCCCTCGGCCTGGCCCGCTCCCGCCGCCGCACTCCCCTTCGGCCGCCCGATTTCCACATGGCGCGCATCCGCTCCTTGCCGCGCGCCCGAGCCACCCCTCCTTACCGACCACAGTGGCCAGGTGTCGCCGATCCCCGCTTGCCACCCGCCTTCCGCTTGCATTGTAGCCGCCCACACCTCACCCGGTCGCTCCACACCACCCGATGCCCATCCCGCGCCCCTCGCCGCACGTGTCAGCATCTTCACCACCCGATCTCACGTCGCTCGCACCGTGCAACCCTAACCCTAGTGCCGCTCACTCCGCTCAATCTCAGCCGCCTGTGGTGCCACGCGTCGGTCCCCTGAGCCTTCGTCCCCGATGCGGAAACCGCGTCGAGTTCATCTCGGACCCACCTCAGTTCGCATGATTTAAGCCCTCCGTTCACGTGCTCCAATGACGCCGCCGCCCCGTCGCCTCTCTCACCCGTGCTCCGCCATCGCCTTCGCTGCACCGCCGCCCTCCGCCATCCTGAGCGTCGACGCCGGAGTTCCTGCGCCGTCTGTCCCCTCCGGTGAACGCCGCCCTGAACCTGCCGCTCTCGCCGGAGACCCCCGCACCGCGTCGCCTTCCCCACCTACGTCATCCTTGCTGGTGAGCCCCGCGCCCGTCACCGTCGTCCTCCACCGTCCCTCACTGCTCGTCGGACCCTCCCGCCACTCGCACCACCTGCCGGAGCCGTCCTCCCCACCGCACGCCTCGTCGCGCCGCGCACGCATTGGTGTCCACTCCGCGCCCGTGTCTCGCACCCACGCGCGCGTCGCTTCGTGCTGCGCGCCGTGCCACGGGTCAGCAATCCACGCCCCCGCCGCCCAACCACAGCTGCACATCCAGATCCAGATCTACGGCCTGCATCTTGCCACATGGCCGACCCTGTGCCGTCCGATCCCGCACCGCCACCGCCTCACCACACGTGCCACGCCAGCCCTAGGCCACGTCAGCCCTAGCCCATGTGGCATGCCACGTGGCCATGCCACGTGGCCATGCCACATCAGCATATCCGAGCCCCCGGGTGCCACGTGTCGCCACGTCAACTGCCACATCATCACTGCCATGTGTCAGCTCCTCATCCTGCCACGTTAGCCCTTGCACTGTTCCATGGACCCGGTCCACCTTGAACTCTCCCCCTCCCGTGCACCCGGTCCACAGCACAGTGCGATTTCTTAATTTTTCTGAATTTTCTTTAGGGTTGATTTTCCGAGAGCCCGTTCTCCTTCGTCCTAGCTCCGATTGACCCGTTCTTTTTCTAAATTTATCTAAAATAGAGCTCTAGCTTTTGGTTCTGGTTTTATGATTTTTGGAGTTTATTTGCTTATCATTGTATGTGTTTTTCTTGTTTCGGTCGTTTTCTCTCTCGTCAGATTCCCATTCCGGAGGAGCAGGAGCTACGCCCGAAGACCAAGAGTACCTCGCTGAGCATAACCAAGGCAAGTCGTATCCTTTGATCATGTTGAATCCAGTTTGCAATATAATATTTAATTATTTTATTTTAAATTACATTGCATTGCTACTTTATTACAAAACATTGTCATTGGTAGTTATTGCCCCAATTGAATTCATCCCTCCTTGATAATTTTGAATGCCATGATACCATTGTCACCATAGGTTGGAAAACATACTAGTGATGCTAGGTTATTTGTCACATGGGTTGTACGATTAGATGCTTAGCCTCGATTAATTTCTGATCGGGTTTATCGTCACATGTGAATTATTAATTTGACTTAATGAGATATGGAACTGTGGTTGATGCCACATTTATTAAAATTTGGGCCATGGCATTGGTGTGTCATTGGCGTGGTTATACAAAATTGGCTTTCACTCAGACGAGTGATCGTGCAGTAAAGGGGGAAGTGTTGGTACACTTCGAGGGATGTGGAAGTCTCGCCCGGGTAATGTTAAGGACTTAACTTTGTGCGCCATTGATCTGAGCCTTATCGTGCAAACCATATGTCTAGTATGGGATGGATTTGGCTGATTAATTTGGGAAGTTTCAATTTTAATCTCGCCATTGTGATGAATATGGTTGCTGATTTCCATAAGGCGCAAGGGGGGTGGGATGCGAAACCCTAACGGGCGGGATTGAGCTGAGACTGAACTTTGTAAAGGCCTTGTTGTGATTTTTATAGCGCGAGGCTAATCAGATCGTGTGGGTACAGTTGTGCAACCTCTGCAAAGTATAAAACTATTTGAATAGCCGTGTCCTCGGTCATAGACAATGCTCGGTGATTTCACGCGATGTATAGTTATTTCTAAAAACTTGTGGATTGTGGTTGGACAGTGGATGGTTAATTCACTGTTAGTTTAGCTTATGGATGGGAGGTCCATAAGCGGTTGGTTTAGCTTGTGGATGGGAGGTCCGCAAGTGGTTATGTCAATTCCTTTGATTATTAATTTATTATTATTTTACTTAAAGTTCGCTTTTACTCTATGTAAATTAACCTTTCAGCCTTCCTTTGGTAAGCCTTGCATACTATATTGCATTCATTTGTTACAAACGACTTTCTGAGTACCAATGTTCTCACGGCTTTATGCCCAATGTTGCTCAGTTGAGGAAGAGGAGTATCACCAGCAAGAGGTTCCCGAAGCAGGCTACTTCGACGACTATGCGGATTAGGCTTCGTTCTCCACTCGATAGCCTGTGGACTTGTCGATTGACCACTACGCTTTATTTTGGATTTCCACTGCTAGTTTTTGTTAAGCCCTTTGGGCTAGTTCATTGTAAGCTTGGTCATAAGGTCGTACTTTTGAAATTTATCGATATTTGAGTTTTCCCTTTATTTTAGCGTGCATATGGTTGTGATTACATCTATGTTTGACTGTGTGCACTAGCGTGATCCTGGGACTAGTGCAGTAAACACAGGGAGTCCGGATTTGCATATTCGGGTCTCGACATTATTCGCGTGTGATGACGAATCCATCGAACTATAAGCATGGCTAAGTATATAATTCGTACCACCCATGGGAAATGTAGTATAGTATCACTAAATAATTTTTCCACCTATGGTGATAATGGCATCATGGTATTCAAATCATCAAGGGGGAGTTACTCAATTGGGATGATAACTACCGAGTACGAGGGTTTGTAATAAAATAGTGATGCATGATAATTTAAATTGAAATAAATAAATAATAGATTAAAATTTGGTTCAACATGATCAAAGGATATGAATTACCTTGGTCTTCCTCAGCGAGGGACTCTGGATCTTCTGGCGGCGCTCCGGCTGCTTCGAAGATGGGATCTAACGAGGGAGAAAATGGTTGAGTCACAAAAACAAAATCAAATAAAATTAAAATGAAATCCAAAAATTTCAAAACTAGAACCAAAAGGTAGATCTCGATTTTACATGAATTTAGAAAAAAGAACGGGGTCAATCGGAGTTAGGACGGAGAAGAACATGCTCTCAGAAAATTAATTAACTGGAAAATACTAAAAAATCAGAAAAGTTATTGTGCTGTGGACTCGGTGCACGAAAAGGCTGGTTCATGGTGGACGCGACTCATAGAACAGTGCAAGGTGTGGGCGCTGACACGACAACTACGGCTGACGTGGCAGCTGATTGGTCTGACACGTGGCACTAGGGCTGATGTGGCATGCTAAGTACCTTCTCTTCTAAACAAGAGTACTCTAGTCGAGGTCATCAATGACTTTTGGTAGTCATCAGCTACTCGGAGGTCATAAGTCATATTTGACTTCGAGTGCTACTTGGAGGTCAGAACTCAGAGGTCGAAAGTTGTAACCGACTTCGAGTGATTTCGTCTTTGTACTCGGAGGAAGGCACTCGGAAGTCGAAAGTTGTAACTGACTTCGAGTAGCGTTCTCTTCAACAAGGGATATTCGGGCTACAAATCTGGGGACGATCGATGCTGGGGCGGCAGGGTTCCAACGAGCGGCGACGGGGACTCACCGGCGACGGCGGAGTCGTCGGCAGGTCGTGAAGACGGCGCGGAGGTGTATGGTTTTGAGAGCGTGTGTGGGCAGTTTTCTCCGGCGACGGCGGGGAGCTCGGGACCGGGCTGCGTAAGGCGAGGAACGGCGGCGGTGCTCGAAGGTGTTGAGGGCGCGGTGCGCGGAGGCCAGGGAGTTTGGCTCGGAGACAGCACGTGCGAGATGACTTCGTGTGGGAGATGACGGTGAACAGTGCCTCGTCCGTCGGATGCCATGGGAGAACGTGCAAGTGCATAGTGCATGGCATCTCGAATGGCCGACATGTGGACGAAGCGCGATCCGACGGGAGTGAGCGGATGCGTGACGTGTGGCGAGTGCAGGATCGAACGGCTATGGGGGCGGGGCTGGTGAACAGTGACGGGCTGGCCCATTACTGTTCATGGGGTTTTCAAAGCTTTTTCTTTTTCAGAAAAATCAGATAAAACAAAATGAACTCTAGAAAATAGCAAATAAATCTGAAAAATTCTCAAACAATTCCAGACAAATCCCTTGAGACACAAGGAACCTAAATAAAATATTTTCAGCTTATGCTAATATTTATTTTAATTAGATTAAATCCTTTTTAATTCATAAAAATTCATTTCAAGATTTAATAAATTCCAGGAAATTCAACTAATGCATTTTTATTTTAAAAACTTCAGAAAGGCTCTGAAAATAGGATGTTACAATACTTCTTAGGTAAACATATATATCACACTGTTGTAGGGGTGGCCCCCACCTAAACCCAACCGGCCTGTTAGAAAGGCGTAAGTATCGAGTGAGGCATGTATGTGTGATGACATAAATGCCCCAAAGGGCATTCTTGTAAAGATGTTCCTCGATAGGAGATATATACTGATGTTAGCACAGGGAGAGGGGACATACCACCTAACTCCCCACTACTATACTCTCTCTCTCTCTGTTTGGTCTGTAACCACAATAGTTGGTGCCGTCCGTGGGGACGACAGGAGCAAGCCTAAAGATTTCAAGAAAGATGGCACCGACATCATCGGCGGCGAAGAAGAGGAAAGGGGTCACGGCGAGGTCCCGCGTTAGCACCAGGGCTTTGACATCGGCGGTCACAGAGGTAAATAACGACGCTCACCACGCAACGACCGACCCAGCCACCGCCGACACAACGACCGACCCCGTCCACGCCGACGCAGCGGCTGACTCCGACCCTGCCACCGCTGACGCAACGACCGACCCCACCCACGCCGACGCAGCGGTCGACTCCGACCCCGCCACTACCGACGCAACGACTGACCCCGCCCACGCCGACGCGGCGGTCGACTCCGACCCCGCCACCGCCGACGCAACGACCGACCCCACCCACGCCGACGTAGCGGTCGACTCCAACCCCGCCACCGCCGACACAACGACCGACCCCGCCCACGCCGACGCAGCGGTCGACTCCAACCCCGTCACCGCCGCGCTGGCGGCCGGCCTCGCATCGCCAATTATGCCGACACCGCGGCGGCGAAGCGATGTCGTCGGCGCTTCGTCGGCGATAATGCCGACCGGCGATGGTGCTGTAGTCCGCACCGGCGTAACGGGAAGCTCTGAAGCGTGAGCCGCGGCTGCCGTCGCCCCGACAGCGCGACGGGGTGCGCCCCTCACTTCGACTACGCCAGCAGGGGAGAATACCCTGCTGACGGCCATTGCCACGCTCCAGCGGGATCTAGCGGATCTCCGCGGGGCCATGCAGGCTATGCAAGAGGCTCGGAGCCCGCAGACCCGGCTAGTGGTTGCTCCGGAGCCCCCTGTGCAGCAACTGCAGCGGCCCCGCCCGCAAGCTCAGACTATCAGCGTCATCTCCGGAGGTTCCTTGTTGGGAACGTCGGCGCAACCAAGGCTGGGGGTAGCCCATGGTGAAGTTAACTTCACGCCGGCCGACACCCGGGGTGTGGAGTTTCCACACCAAGACCCTCTTCTCATCCAAACTGATATTGCTGGCTGTGATGTCAGGCGTGTCCTTCTCGATGGGGGTAGTTTAGCGAACGTTCTTTTTTGCGGAGACCTTCGACCGCATGGGGATCCGTCGAAGTCGCTTGAAGCCATCGAGGGCCCCGCTACACGGTCTTGCGGGTCAACCGCTGAGCACGTGGGGACAGGTCTGCCTCCCAGTCTCCTTCTATCTGGGCGACAATGTCAGAAGCGAGGACGTCATCTTCGATGTTGTGGACACCCCAAGCCCGTACAACACCGTACTAGGCTGCCCCGTCCTTAACTTTTTTCGGGGCAGTCCCGCACCATGGCTTCTTGTGTATGAAGCTCCCAGGTCCGCGAGGCGTTATCACTATCTTTGGTGACCAAGATCTCGCCCGACGCGTGGAGATTCATACCACGCGCCCCCACCGCAGGGTGCATGCCCTCACAGACGAGCTCAAGGTGGACGTACCATCCACCCCGGGGTGGACTCCCAAGCCCCGACCAGAGGGCGGAGTCAAGAGGGTGCCCCTCCAGGCCAACGGTCAAGTCGTCTCCATCGGAGAAGACTTCCCCCGAAGGAGGAGCAAGGTCTGCTCCGGGTTCTCCAAAACAACACGGATGTCTTCGCATGATCCTCGGACGACATCAGGGGCGTGGACCACTCCCTAATCGAGCACAACCTAGCGGTCCGCCCGGACGCTAAGCCGGTCAGGCAACGGCTTCGACGCATGTCCGTCAACCGACAGCAAGGGCGTGGACCGCTCCCTAATCGAGCACAACCTAGCGGTCCGCCCGGACGCTAAGCCGGTCAGGCAACGGCTTCGACGCATGTCCGTCAACCGACAGCAAGTAGCCAAGGTGGAAGTAGCGAAGCTTCTTCAGGCTGGAGTCATCCGCGAGGTCCAACATCCAGATTGGTTGGCCAATCCGGTGTTGGTGAAAAAAGCTGACGGTACCTAGCGTATGTGCATCGACTTCACTGCCCTCAACAAGGCATGCCCGAAGGATGACTACCCTTTACCACAGGTAGATCAATTGGTTGACGCCACCGTCGGCTGCGAACTCATGAACTTCTTGGACGCCTACTCCTACCACCAGATCTATATGGCTAAGGATGACGAAGACAAGACCAGCTTCATCACTCCGATAGGGACATATTGCTTTGTCCGGATGCGCTTCGGTTTGAAGAATGGGGACGCAACCTTCACCCGCCTCATCGCGCTAGCACTAACCTCCCAACTAGGGCGGAATGTGGAGGCCTACGTCAACGACGTAGTCGTCAAAACCAGGCAGCTGGCCTCCCACGATCAAGATCTCCAAAAGACCTTCAACAACCTCAGGAAGGCGGGCATCAAGCTCAACCCGGATAAGTGTGTATTCGGTATGCGGGCGGGCAAGCTCTTGGGCTTCGTGGTGTCCGGGCGCGGCATCCAGGCCAACCCCGACAAGGTCGACGCGATCCTTGCTATGGAGCCGCCCAAGACGACAAGGGAGGTCCAGAGGCTCGCTGGCCGCATGGCCGCGTTGAGCCGCTTTTTGTCCAGGGCAGCGGAGCGGGGCCTACCATTTTTTAAGACCCTTCGCGGCTGTGACGGGTTCCGTTGAGACGGTGATTGCGCCAACGTCTTTGACGACCTCAAGAAGCACCTCGCAAACCTCCCTACCCTGGTTTCCCCAGCGCCAGAGGCTCCCCTCCTGCTCTACCTCGCTGCCTCAGCAACAGCGGTTAGCGCCGTCCTCATCCTCGAGGAGGGCACTCTTCAGCGCCCTGTGTACTTTGTCTCCAAAGCCCTGCAAGGCGCCAAGATGCGGTACACGGAGCTTGAGAAGCTGGCTTACGCGCTGGTCTTGGCCTCAAGAAAGCTCCGACACTACTTCCTGGCTCATCCAATCACCGTGCTGCCCTCGTTCCCCCTAGCGGAGATGTTGCACAATAAAGAGGCCACGGGACGCATTGGTAAGTGGGCAGCGGAGCTTGCACCGTTTTCTCTTACGTTTGCCTCGCGAACAGCGATCAAGTCCCAGGTTTTGGTGGACTTCCTCGCGGAATGGACTCCCTCGACTCAGCACGCCCAGCAGCCGGCGGATCCAGTATGGATGCTTGACACTGATGGAGCCCATGGCGTCTCCTGCGCGGGCGTGGGCACCGTCGTCACTACGCCGGGACAGCACCGTCTGTCGTACTCGGCGCGTCTCGCATTTCCCACCACCAACAACACCGCCGAATACGAGGCGCTACTCTTCGGCCTCGCAAAGGTTAAAGCCCTGGGCGCGCGACGAGTGCTCGTCCGCATGGACTCACGGCTGTTGGCAGGTCAAGTGGACAAGTCGTACCAGGCCAAGGATCCTGAACTGGCCAAGTACGTAGCAGCCATGTGAGCCAAGGAGCGATATTTTCTGGGCGTCACGGTCAAGGCCATCCCCCGGGCAGAAAATGAACAGGCTGATATTCTCGCAAAGGCCGCGACCAGCAGCTCTGTCCCGAAGGCGTTCTCACGAGTCTGCCGCGGCGGGCCATCATGCAGGACAATCGTGACGCGGCCCTCTTCCACCAGATCACCCAGTAGGGTGACTGGCGAGAGCCCATTTATGGTTTCTTGCAGGGCATTGCCGAGCCTGATGACCCCGAAGACCTCCGCCGCCTGCAATGTCGTGCCAGGGCCTTCCAGGTGCTCGACGGGGTGCTATATAAAAAAGGAGTCTGCGCACCGCTCCTACGGTGCCTCTCGCGCGAGGAGGGCAAACACCTCCTCGCGGAAATCCACGCGAGACTCTTCGGCTCGCACCTAGCGCTGAGATCGCTCGTAGGCAAGGCATTCAGGCAAGGCTTCTACTGGCCAACCGTCGTTGCTGATGCTCACGACCTCGTGCACCGATGTCAAGGCTGCCAATGGATGAGCCGGGTCATTCACAGACCCCTGACCGACCTCAACCTCATCCCCCTCGTATGGCCGCTGGCGCGGTGGGGCATCGACGTTGTGGGACCTCTACCTCGGGCGCCAGGAGACTTGCGGTTCATTGTGGTCGCTTTGGAGTATTTCTCCAGGTGGCCAGAGGCCGCGACATTAGCCAAGGTAACTTCAGCGGCCGTGCAGCGCTTCCTCTGGCAGAACATCATATGCCGCTTTGGGGTGCCCAAGGAGATCATCGCCGACAATGGCCTTTAATTCGATTCTACTCCATTCAAGGAGTTCTGTGACAACATGAGCATCATGCTCTGGTTCGCTTCGGTCGGACACCCACAGTCCAACGGAGCGGTCGAGCGGGCGAACGACGCCATCTCCGCCGGAGTCAAGAAGCGCCTTGTCGGGCTACCAAAGGGCAAGTGGCCAAGCGAGCTCCACAGCTTCCTCTGGTCTCTCTGCACAACGGCGACATGCCCGACAGGATTCACGTCGTTCAAGCTCCTCTTCGGCGATGAGGCGATGACGCCCGAGGAGATCCAAGCCGGCTCGCGTAGGGTCCTCGCCCAGGCGCCAGAAGAAGAGCGCTAGTTGTCCCTGGACCTCCTCGACGGGGAGCGAGTCAATGCCACCCAACACGTCGCCAAGTACGCACGGTATATGGTGCACATGCGTGGCCGCTTCGTGTACCCGCGAGCATTCCAGCCGGGGGACCTCGTCCTCAAGATAGCACTCCACGCAGACACGATCGGCAAGCTGGAGTCCAAGTGGGAAGGCCCATACATCGTTGTGACAGCCTTACAACGCGGAGCCTACCGCCTCGCCATACTTGAAGGGCAGATGCTCCGCCACACATGGAATGCAGACAGGTTGCGGAGGTACTATGTTTAGGCCAGTGAAAGCCAGCATGAGGCAGCACCCATATCCTGTTTATTACAAGACGCTTGCCTGTGCAAGCGGAAGAATAATAAAGCCGACCGGCCAACAACCTCTCGCCTCCGCACACGCACTCCACGGAGGTCCGCCTCCGCACACACTCTACGGAGTATAAATAAGACGTAGCATCGAGGTTCGCCTCCACACGCACTCTACCTAGTATAAACAAGACGCGGAGTTCTGCGCACGCGTCGGTGCTACCACCGCTCATACTCTCCGGAGTATAAAGATGTGGTCGATGTTCCCAAGCACTCCCCAGAGGCTCGCTTCTGCACACGCACTCCCCGGAGGCTCATCTCCGCACACGCATTCCACGGAGGCCCACCTCCGCACACGCACTCCACGGAGGTCCGCCTCCGCACACACTCTATGGAGTATAAATAAGACGTAGTGTTGAGGTACGCCTCCGTACGCACTCTACGGAGTATAAATAAGACGTAGCGTCGAGGTCCGCCTCCGCACGCACTCTACAGAGTATAAATAAGATGCAGCGGTGGGACGCCTCCGCGCGCACTCTACGAAGTATAAATAAGACGTAGCGTTAAGGTCCGCCTCTGCACGCTCTCTACGGAGTATAAATAAGACACAGATGTTTTCCCTGCGCACTCTACTGAGTCTAAACAAGCCGCGGATGTCCCGTGCGCGCTTTGGCATACCCTTCGGAGCCTAGCTAAGTCGTGGTTGATAGTCTCACGCATGCTCCGGAGTACAAACTAGACGTGGATGTTTTCCCTGCGCACTCTACTGAGTATAAAAAAATGTGGCCAGGGCTCGCCTCCGCATGCGCTCAACAGAATACAGCGCACCAGAGGCTTGTCCCCGCGCATTCCCATGGGGTGCAGACTAGGCGCCAGCTCCGCTGCCACCACTTCGAAGGGTAGGGGACGGAGCACGCTCGCACGTCTACTCCAACTAGGCACCAGCTCCGTTGCCACCACTCCAAAGGGTAGGGGACGGAGCGCGCTCGCGCGTCTACTCCAACTAGGCGCCAGCTCCGCTACCACCACTCCAAAGGGTAGGGGACAGAGCGCGCTCGCGCGTCTACTCCGACTAGGCACCAGCACCGCTGCCACCACTTCGAAGGGTAGGGGACGGAGCGCGCTCGTGCGTCTACTCTGATTAGGCGCTAGCTCTGCTGCCACCACTCCGAAGGGTAGGGGACGGTACGCGCTCGCTCGACTACTCCGACTTGGCACCAGCTCCGCTGCCACCACTTCGAAGGGTAAGGGACGGAGCGCACTCGCGCGTCTACTCCGACTAAGCGCCAGCTCCGCTGCCACCACTTCGAAGGGTCATCAGGGACGGAGCGCTCCGTTCGGGTAGCTACTTCGCTTCCAAGGTGCAGAGAACGCTAAGAGAAGCGGAGAGGGCTGGAAGACGCTAAACTTCATCGTGCCAACAACCAACTATGCTACCATGCAGCGACAGACTACTTGGAGAGCGGTTGTTTGTTTCAGAAAAAAATACATATATATATATGTGTGTGTGTGCATATATATATATACACGAGGAAGAAGACCCAGGACAAAGAACCAGAAAAACAATTGCAAAAGTTACGCCACACAACCGCCGGATCCTGACAAACACACCTACGGGGCCGCGTCGTCTTCGTGGCGCCGACGGACCTCCTCCAGCCAGTGGAGGAAGTTACCTTCACGGCGTAGCGTTCGCCGCAGCAGGACTTTGGCCGCGTCCTCCCCGAGGTGACCCCAGATCCGGTCGTAGAAACTCTTGATGGCGGGGCAGCGCGCTGCGGGCGGCGCCGGACAATATCCCGGCTCCGGTGAGCACACCCAGATGAGGATCAACCAGCTCGTCCAAATGCTCACACCCCCGGGCATGGAGCAAGGAGAAGGCAAGATAGGCACTGGTGAAGCTGCAATGATCGCTGAAGGCTTTGGCACCGCGGAGTGCCAGGCTCGAGCTCTCCTTGATCCGTGCCAAAGACTGTGTCACATCCATAGGGTTGTGCGCAACGTCCGGTATGTCGACGGAAAGGTCCCGGAGGGCCCCCTCCAGCGACTCCATGGCCCTCCACGCCACTGCGGACACGTCGCCCAGAGTCTGGTTCCTCTCTTCCAGGGCCGTGACGAGCTGGGCCTTCTCCTCCTCCAGCGCGCTGATCTGCCCAAGCAAACCGACGCGCTCCTCTGCGGCCAATCGCAACCATCTAACAGCACAAGGGCATGAGTGTCTAGTCTGCCTAGCAGGCGATATAAACCACGGGCTCAGGTACTTACCCTCATTCCCAAGGCGCCCAGCGCGAGTGCAAGTAAATCCCCCCGCACGACGATAGCGCCCGTCGATCCACCCTGCTGTTGCCATGCTCCGCGGCCCCGTCAAATGCGCGAAGCGCCTCCGGATGCGGAATGAAGTCAGACACGGCAAGCCTAGGGGGCCCGGCGATAGCGCCGGGCTCCCACATCGTGTCTTGCGCAATGAGACCGACGGCTTCGCGAACACCTCCGCTGCTCAATCCTTGGCCGCGCTTGAGAGACCTCGTCTCTCCTGATGTTGACGACGGTATGAGCGAGCAAATTGGAGAGAGCTTCGCGAAATCGCGGGGAGAAAAGGAACTACGCCTACGTCCGTCACCCTCCGCCAGGGCATGGGGAAATGTCAGCTCCGCCCCCGCCCGGGAAGTGATGACTCCCTCCTCGGTTGGAGTGGCTTCCCGGTCGGACCCTAGGCCCCCGACGACCGCGCCCGCCACATGGAATCGCCCTGTGCGCAAGGGCGATCGCACCCAGCGGCGCTTCGCCTTCGAGGATTTAGGTGACGCGCCCTCGGCTGCTCCAGTAGTTGCACAGGCTGCAGCATGCGGCAGATCCGTGACGGCTGCAGCAGGCGACGACGATGAGCCCTTCGCCGCCCCAATCGTTGTAGGAGCTGGAACAAGCGGAAGGTCCGTGGCAGCCGCTAGGGGCGACAAGGGCGCAGGAGGTAGGTCCTCATCGGCCGGTACAGGCAACACAGCCTCGTCCTCGACAACGTCGCTACCGAGGCCCGCCCCACCACCGCCTAAGTCCTCGCTAGGGGCAGTGCGACCCACCGAACTGCCATGCTCGGACCCGCCACCAGATACTCCTCCGAACCAACGGTGCCTACCGCCAATCTGGCGGGCGGGTTAGAGACGGCGGCTCTGAATCGAGCCCTCCGCCGCCTGGGAGACGCCACCACTTCGCCGGCGTCATCGCGGCGGCGAGTCGGACTCCGCACTGGCGCAACGCGTTCCGGTACGGCGAGGCCTAGGACCTCGCACACCCGATTTATCCGCCCTAGCTTCGCACGCTCGGTCGCGGCTTCGCGCAACGCGTGCTCCTTCGCCGTGTACGGCCCCAGGAAGGCCTCTACTGCACGCTCCGCTTCTTCCAGTGAAAGCACTGCATGCCAAGCGCTACTCCAAAACAGCTACATATATAGAGGTACCACGATCAAAGTACTTACCACGACCGGGGGGCCGCTACAGATAAGACACTGTGGGGTGGATGCCATCCCGCCGGCAGTGATCTCGCTCATTCTTCCACCAGCCGGATAGAGGCGACACCCCGTACATTGTGAACTCCTCGGCGAGATCGCGCATGTTGAACCGGAGGGCGACGCTGGTGAGTCTACGCGCCTACCGTTGATCACTGCCCTCCGGCTCCACCCTCGGACAGCAGTTGAACGCTATTGGCTGACCCCGACACCAAAGGTTGCTAGTAGGCGTCACGCGGTAGTAGAACCACTGCCGCATCCAGCCGGACTCCCACCTCTCCTGCGTCGCCAGAGCGGGGAACAGCTTCGCGCAACCCGACCTCACCACGAAGTGGACACTGCCATAATTAGACAGTGCCCCTCCTTCGACCTTCTTCGGCTGGCAGCGCGCATAATAAAGTAGAGCGAATAAGCTCGCATGGGGATGAGAACCTTCCACCCGGACCGCCCAGGCGAACACAGCCAAGCGAACTATCGCGTTCGGGGTCAGCTGCGCCAGCTCCAATCCGTAAGCTTCCAAGACCTGGCCGACGAAGAGCGTCGAGAGCATCCGGAACCCAGCCTCAAAAAATGCGGCGAAGACAATTGCCTCCGACTCCTCGGGGTGAGGCTCCACTTCGTCCCGGGTAGGCAGGCGAGCTCCTGCACCCTCTTCTATCTTCTTCTCCCACAGGAGGGCCTCGATCGTCTCCCTCGTAGCACGACTCCGCCCTAGCACCCCGGAGCAGTGCTCTTGCAGGCTCCGCATGGCGTCGTACCGCTTGTTGGCCTGCGACGGCTTGCGAGCCACCAGGGGGAACTCCGCTGGTGGTAGCGTCACACCGCGCTGACTCAGCGAGGCGCTGCGGCTAAGCCGGCGACCGGAATCCCCGTGGCTTGCCATCCTTCTTCCCAAGCGGAGGGTGGAAGGAGCAGGAGGCGTGCGGATATTGCACAAACAGGAAAGAGCAACCAGACAAAGGTGCACGGGCGAGGGACACGTCCGCGTGCTGGCAAATAATCCTTTATGAAGACCCTCCACATCCCCACGATCGGGAATGCAACCGGCGGGAGCCCTGTAGATTCGCCTCCCCACGATCGGGGAGGGCAACCGTTGATAGGCCCACTTGCCACGCGTCTCGCCTCTCTCGGGAATTCCTCAATAGGAGATATATACTGATGCCAGCACAGGGAGAGGGGACATACCACCTAACTCCCCACTACTATACTCTCTCTCTGTTTGGTCTGTAACCATAACACACACATTCTCATATACATAAATGTAAATTCACATATATATGACTCATCCTCATATACATAAATGCAAATTCACATATATATCACACATTCTTATATATATATATATAATGCAAATTCATACATATATATATATATATATCACATTCTCATATACATATATAAATGTAAATACATAGCATATTATACATAAATCTTTCATTCATCATCCCACTTGCTTATCTCCTTTAAAAATTAGCCCTTCATGATATATCCTCCTCGGCAGCTCTTGTAAAAGCAGATATGCCATTAATATACTCTTCACTCACATAATTCCTAGCATACATATAGCTTCGATTCTACGTTACACATATATATAACAATTTAGTATTAAATATTAAATTATTTAATTAGTATACTAGATATATACCACATGCATTGAGGCTTTGCTTAACACAACAACTATTTTCCCTAGAACCAATTATAGCCAACTATTTTGACCAATTTGACCCACGTTACGGGCACTGACATGCATGGCCAAGTAGAAATAGATTATAACTTGACTAAATCATAAACCCTAAACCATGCTAGATGTAAATAATCTTCTCTTCACATCAAGCGCACTAGATCTAAACCATCTTTAATTCTTCTATCACCAAAAGTTAGCTCTAAATTATAATCCAACTAGGAACAAATTACTAACCATAGTTAGTCAAGAATTTGATAGACCTTTAATCACTCTTACAAAAATAGTCTTCTTTCACCAAATAGCCTATTAGCCCCGCCTCTTAGTCGACGGGTCTACGAATAATTAGTATAGTGAAATTATCACAGATAATTTTAATATAAACCATCTGTGACACTTCACAAACAGTTGTTCAAAGAAAAAACTGTTTGTGATATTTAGTAATATTACAGACGGTTCATAATAAAAACTGTCTGTGGCACTTCACAAACAGTTTTTGCCAGAACCATCTGTGATATTACATCTTCACAAATAGTTTTTAGTGCTAGCAGCAACACAAATGGTCTCTAAACTAAAACCATCTGTGATAGTATTTATTACTGACAGTTTTGGGAAACTTTCTCTGATGTGGCGTTTAGTATTAAACTTTTGTAGTAGTGGTTGGATCTGAGATCCAACAGCCCCTTTTTTAAAGGGGAAGAATTCATGGCCATTGGATCTCAGATCTAACAGTCACAAATCTAGATCATAGTTTGGAAGAAAATATCCAGGTGATGTTTATCATCTCCCTAAGATTAATTGTTCCAATTCGGTATTACTCAACGTACGTACATGAATGCACCATGCAATAGCTTGTTAGGCTTAGGCATCAGGAATGAAATACTTATTCAAGTCATGAACTTAGGTTATGCTTATGCTTGCAGTAATGAACAAGAAAGGAACTTTTTGTGACTTGCGATGTGGGACTAATTGACCGTTCAATAATGCAATGCATGCAAACACGCAGAAGCCCAAGCCCAAGCAAGAAAGCATGACATTTTCAGCACCTGGCCATGAGCCCATGATTCACTAGGGCGAAAAAATGGTATTTTCTTTTTTGTGTGAAATCAGTTTGGTTTTTTACTGGTGGACTAGATCCACCGCTCTCCTACTTGTGAACCTCCCATCCAAAAGCTGAACCAACAGTGAACTACCCGTTCACTTTCCAACCATAAACCACAAGTTTCCATGAAATCACTATCCCTCGTGTGAAATCACCGAGTATCGTTCATAACCGAGGACACGGCTATTTGAATAGTTTTACACTCTGCAGAGGTTGCACAACTGTACCCACACGATGTGATTAGCCTCGATCTAAGAAAATCATAACAAGGCTTTTACAATGTTCAATCTCAACTCAATCGCCCCCACTAGGATTCCACATCACACCCCCCTTGTGCCTCATGGAAATCAGCAACCATGTTCATCACAATGTCAAGATTGAAATTGGAGTATCACAAATTAATCAGCCAAGTCTAACCCATACTAGACATGTGGTTTGCACGGTAAAGCTCAGATCAATAGCACACAAAGTTAAGGCCTTAATGTTACTCGGGTGAGACTTCCACATCCCTCAAAGTGAATCCACACTTCTTCCTTTACTGCATGATCACTCGCCCAAGTGAAAATAAGTTTTGTATAACCACCGCCAATGACAAACCAATGTCATGGCACAAATTTTATAATTGTGGCACCAACCATGATTACATATTTCATTAAGTCAAATTAATTATTCACATGTGATGATAAACCCATTCGTAACATAAGTAAGGCTAATCATACTAATCGTACCACCCATGTGACATCTATGGTATCACTAAATAATTTTTCAACCTATGGTGATAATGGCATTATGGCATTTCAAATTATCAAGAAGCGATTACTTCAATTAGGATGATAGCTAACAAGTACAAGGGATTGTAATAAAATAGCAATGCAGAATAGTTTAAATCAAAATAAATGAATAATAGATTAAAAATTAGGTTTAACATGATCAAAGGACATGACTTGCATTGGTTTGTCTTAGCGAGGTACTCGGGATCTTTTGGCGGCGCTCTTGCTCCTCCGAAATCGAGATCTAACGAGAGAGAAAATGACTGAAATAATAAAATAAAATCAAATAAATTTCAAATGAACTCCAAAAACCTTAAAACTAGAATCAAAAGGTAGAGCTCGATTTTAGATTAATTTAGAAAAAAGAACGGGGTCAATCGGAGCTAAGACGGAGAAGAACGAGCTTTCAAAAAATTAAATGGACTGGAAAATACTAAAAATCAGAAAAGTTGCTGTGCTGTGGACTCGACACATAGAAAAACAGGTTCACGGTGGATTCGGTCCATGAAACAGTGCACCTGAGGTTGTGTCGACACAGCGGGCGCGGCTGACGTGGCAATGACACGTGGCACGGGGTGGCTGACGTGGCACTGACACGTGGCACTAGGGCTGACATGGCACTAACATGTGGCATACTAACGTGGCAGCTGATGTGGCACTGGGGTCGGGTGGCGCTGACATGGCTCTGACACGTGGCGCTAACGTGGCATTTAGGGCTGACATGTGGCGGGCACGCTGCGTGAAGTGTCACGGCGCGCGGTGCGAGGTGGCGCAGGCGCGGCGTGAGCGCGGGTTGCAGCCACGGGGGCCGAGGGCGGGGCGACGCGGACGGTGGTGGAGGGGAACCGCGGGGACAGCTGTAACAGCCCAAAATTCTACTCCTTTAATAAAGCATTTATTGGATTTTCCCTGGATTTTTATTTAAGCCTGTTCTGAGAAAAAAATTAAAAACTTTGATTTGTGAAAGCCAAAGTAAACCCATAGCATTTCATGAAAGTCAAACAACTGTATTTCACCCTCCTAAAGTCAAATCTACAAGTTATATTAATTTTCAAGATTTTATAAAGATTTAAAACTATCCTTTTAAAACCAGTTTGTGCTTTTGCAAAATATAATTATCAAATTGGGTGGAAAATATTTTTAAGTCCCAATTAGTCCTGAAGGTTCTCTGAATTTTTCTGGATTTTTCAAAATTTATTTGGCATTTTTCCGAGTTTTCTGACCTATTATCTTTTAAAATCAAAAAGAAATCAAAATCCAAAACCCCTCCTCGGGCGACGCGTGTCAGCCATCTGAGCCACCTCCACCCCGCCGATCTAATCTCGGCGCCGTAAATCACTTACGGTTCAATCCCGCCTTTCCCCATCCTCGGATCGACGCGTGGCAAGCATCGGGCCGTCCACCTCTCCGCCCGATTCAATCCCCACCGCACACCCTCACTTAACCGCTTCGCCCATGTCCCTCTTCCCTCCGCTCGGCACGTGGCGTGATCCACACCGCCCCTCGTTGCCGATTTCAATCGCAGCCGTTTCTTGTCACTTAAAGCACCCGATCGGGTCAGATCTAAACCCCGTTGTCGGATTGCATCTCGATCGTCCACGGTCACTTACCGGTTCGACCCCAATCCAGCGGTCGCCCTCTCGCTCCGCTGCCACCTGTCAAACATCCAGCCGTTCTCCTCGCCCTTTCCGTTTTCCTTCTCTCGCTGACGTGCGGGCCCCACCTATCAGGCCCTTCGTCCCCGCCCCTTTCCTTTCTTCCTCGCGCAATCGCCGCCGCTGCCGCCGCCATTAATCGGGAAACCGAAGCTTTAATAACCGGTTTCTTATAAATTAATCCCCGCGCCAAAGACTTTCAAATCGACGCCTCCCCGCACCCATCTGAGGCATAATCAGCCCTAATTGCGGCCGTTTCCGTCGCCACCTTAAACCTCCGAGCCGATGCAACTCTGGCAAGATTTGCTCGACCGTTACCTCCCTCCTCGGCCTATATAAAGGACTCCCCGTGCTTCCCCTCAACACACCGCCACCCCCCGAGCCTCCAGAGCGCATAATCAAGCCCCGAGGGTCTCCCTGCGCCCGAATCCCCGCTGCGGCTTCAAGCAACTCCGGCGAGCAATCGCCGTCGGCTCGAGCTTCATTGCCTCTCGCTGGTGCCTCCCCGACCTTGCTGGTGCCCAGGCGAACACCGGCGACCTCTCCCCCGAGCTGCTGCGTCGCCGGAACGTCTCCGCCGCCGTGAACCCTTCTCCGACCGCCGCCCCTCTCCGCCGATTTTCCTCTCCGGTCATCCTCGGTCCCCGCGCAAGGTACCGATGCACTCCCCGCGTCCTCCTCGTCATTTTGATACCCTCGGCCGGCGCCGCCGCTCACCGGAGCTCCGGCGACCATCGGGCCCCGAGCGCCGCCACCGCCGGTCGGGCCACGTCAGCCCGTCGGGCCGACCTGGCAGCTGCGTGGCAGCCAGGTGGCGGCCAGGTCGGCGCCACGCCAGCGCCACCCGCCGCCCCCGCCACCTCGCGCGCGCCACGCGTCGGCATAAAGCCGTGACGTGGCAGCCACGCGGCGACCACGCGGCAGCCCCGTGGCGCCACGTCAGCGCCACCCCGCTCCCCGCGCGCTCGCCTGCCACCTCACCCTTCCCTCGGGTTCATGGACTCGGTCCATGACATGCGGGCCCCACCTGTCAGCCTCTGCCCGAATATTCTAACCCTATGGCTGACGTCATAATCTACAATTTCCTTTAGAAAAATAATTCGTGCTGACGTCATAAATCCTTTTCGGTTTAAAAATAAATCCAGAAAATACCATTTTTCTTTTATTTTGAATTTAAACTTTGGAAGGCTATAACTTTTGCATTTTAACTCCAAATTGACCCATTCAAATTTCTAAATTTTTTTAAAATCATGATCTATCCATTTATGGAATAATTTTGAAATTTTGAAATTTATTTAAATTATGTTTGAATATATTTTGTGATTCCAAGGTTTAAATTTAAATTAAAACTTCCAATTTCTTTTAAAAGCCTCAATTCCTTTTTAAAAATTGTTGACCCACATCCAAAATTCAAAATTCTGTCTCCCAGTTTATTTTATAATTTTTGGAAGTTATTTGGATTTCATTTGAATTTTGTTTTGAATTTGCTTTGAATTGACTCTTTCGTTAGATATTGACGATTCAGGAGAGTTTGAATTCGACGAATCGCAGCAAGACTTCGATCAAGGCAAGTTACACCTTTGACCATGTTGAACCTAATATTTCAAATGTATTTATATTGTTTTACTGTATATGCATGCATATCTTTACTCAAATGTAATTCAAATTGTTTTAAATTTAGTTATACCCATAATCCTTTGATTATAGCCCAATTTGAAGCTCAAATTCATACACCTTGTCACCCTAACTGAAAACTAGTTAGTACCATAGTATTGACTAGAAAATTTTGTAGAAATGCTTAGCCTGGCTTAGTATAATTTTAGGAGGGATCAATGTCTTTCACAGGAAATGACGATTTAAAATGGAGTTCTTGACTTCGGTGAGTCAGGGATGGATTATGAAAATTGTTTAAAAAATGAAAATAGAAACTTATGTTTTGGACTTAGGCTAATGGTTAGGTGGTGGGTACCGGCATGCCTCGTGTTTGGTGACACCTGGTTGATTGTCGTGTACGGGGGAAAGTGGTTGGGCCTAAACCAACATAAGGATCGTTTCTGTGATTCATTTTACGAAGTCACTTCGTACTACCACAAGTCCGGTATGGGACGGACCTAGCTAAGTAATTTGTGAAGTTCCAAACATAGTCTCGCTATAGGCTGAATGTGAGCGCGGCGTAGGCTGTGGGAAGTCTCACATGGCACTAGAGGGGGCTCCAACTCGTGGATTCGAGTTGTGGTGAAACCTTAGTGGCGGCGTGATTATTTTGGCTATGGATCATCGGAACAGCTTTGTCATGAACTCTCTGCCGCACACCTAAGGCAGTGTGTTGATCGCGTGGCTCAAGTGAGAGGGAATGTCTTGTGGGTAAAGTTGTACACCTCTGCAGAGTTAAAAACCTATCTAGATAGCCGTGTCCACGGTCATGGACATGCTGAGTAAAGTTGTCTCAGATTAGACTTGGATTTTATAAACTTGGTTTTTGAGCAAACAAACAGCAGTCTTGGTTCTGGTCCGGGTGGATTCCCGTGGATAGGTTAGTGTGGGTTGGAGCCTACACTAACGATAATATTTGTTAAAAACAATGTTTCATATACTGTATTAAAATTCAGCTTTTCGTATTTACGTTATTTAAATTCAAGTATTGCTTTCCGCACATTGCCCTATTAAGCTTTCCCTTGAAATCTCTTATGCATGCATCAACTCTGTTATAATCCCTGGTGTAACTTGCGTAAGCATTTACTTGCTTACCTTGGGAGTACGTCTGTACTCACCTTGCTAAATCTGTTGCCAGACTTCGACGGCGACTACGACGGTGAGGACTACTTCAGCGAGTAGGACGCGTCTTACAGTCATTCGCCTGTGGGAGGCTGGACGGGTTGTGCTGCCACCTTTACTATCTTTCCGCTGTTTTTATTTTGTTGGCCTTGTGCCCTTATTGTAAGACTTGGCCTTACGGCCGTATTTTCAGTTAATAATATGGCTTGGTGATTTTTGCATGATATACATTGCTGTTAAACCTGTGTGCACTAGCTTTTCCTGGGATGGTACGATTTACACAGAGAGACTCGGAGTTGTTGTTCCGAGTCCCGACAGAAATGGTATCAGAGCAACAATGACCCTAAGACGTGACCTTAGCTAGAGACCAACCTTAAGAATATATCTTCATAAGAAATGCCTTTTAAAAACATCTCTTCCTTTTCTTAATCTCTTTACCAAAACTGATTACTAACTCCTCTCCCCTTCCAAATTTTAGATGGAGCAACCCACCCGCGTCTCCCATGGAACCCTTGCCGGACTCTTCGCCGATGACCTATACAACCTCATGCAAGAACTCAACTTCCGCCCGTACCCCCTCTACCAGGGGTATGTTGGCATGTATGGAGACGAGGAACGCTGGAGGGTAGAAGTAAAGATCTTCAGAGATTTCGGAGCAAACGGAGCCATCTACGTGTTCGACGCACCCCTACCTTGAGCCACCTTCTTCGACGGAGTACAGGATGCAGCCCGAGAGGCCATTCGCCAGCTGCGGAACATCTACGCTCGAGACTTGCTGCGCACCGATTTTCGCTACTTCCCCATGAAGACTCCTCTGGGCTGCCAATGACTTCGTCACGAGTATGAGAGCAACCCCTGCCTCATACGACTGGTGGAGTTCACCAAGTCCATGGATCACATGTACCAGACCACCCTGGACGAGCTGCACACCGCACAGCAGAAGCTCCGCGCACGCGAAGAAGAACTTGCCGAGCTTCGTGCTGAAGATGCAGGTTCCACTGATTCCGAGCCTTTTCCGAGGAGACTTGAGCGCAGCGCTAGTGTGTAGACGACCCCGAGTTTTAGAACGCTATCCGTGAGCTGTAATCCTTTGTAAACAGCCACGAGACTATTATAATAAAATAAAAAGGTTTTGTTTGGCTCTTATTCGTGTTTTCCTTGCTCTTGTGTGTTGTTTTGGTGGGATTGTTACTAGAACCTTTCCTTTAGTTCTCTCTCTAAATCTGAAAGCCTCAATAGATGGTGAACACAAGAAGGAACTCCAGCATGGACAACGCCAACCCCGGAGCACAAGGAAGCCAGTCCGCTCCGATTCCACCACCCCCGCCAGCAGCAGGACCGGATTGGGCACAATTGATGGCCAATCAAAACCAGTTAATCCAGCTACTAGCCCAGACGATCAACAACCCTCAGGCTCATCATCAACCTGCCCAAGTACCTCCCAATCGTCTTTCTGAGTTCCTGAGGATCAAGCCACCCACCTTCGCCGGCAGTGCTGAGCCAATAGACGCCGACGACTGGCTCAGGTCGATTGGCAAGAAGCTGGACATACTGCAGTGCACTGATCGGGAGCGAGTCCTGTTCGCCTCCCATCAGCTGAACGGGCCCGCATCTCAATGGTGGGACACCTTCACCGCTTCGCACGCCAACCCGCAAACGGTGACTTGGAATGAGTTCGAGCAAAGCTTTCGCAAAGCTCATATCCCCACCGGCACCATGGCCTTGAAGAAGAAGGAGTTTAGGTCTCTGCGCCAAGGAAGTCGTACTGTCAATGAGTACGTACAGAAGTTTAACCAACTGGCCTGCTATGCGCCAGAGGATGTGGCTTCCGATGAAGCCAAGCAAGAAAGGTTCATGGAGGGCCTGAATGACAACATATCAGTACAGCTGATATCAAGTGACTATACTGACTTCCACCAGCTAGTCAGTAAGGCCATCCGCCAGCAGGGCAAACATATGGAAATGGAGACTCGGAAGAAAAGGATGGCGGACCAGAGGAACAACTCTGGAGGGTCTTTCAAGAATCGCGAGACTCCTCGCACTCAAACAAGTTCGGACCCAGAGCAAAGAACTTCAAGAACGATCGAGCAGTTCAAAACTTCCACCAGTCGCCCGCCGTTTCAGGCCAACCGCCAGCAGTTCCAAAGCAACCGCACCCCAACGACCGGTGGCCAGGTGCAGAAGAGCAGTCCGCCAACGAACGGACTAACCTGCTACTACTGCAAGGAACCAGGGCACTTTGCCAAGGCGTGCCCCAAGAAGATTCAAGCGGCGGCAACGTCAAGAACCTCCGGAAGTCAGAACCAGGGCCAGTAGAAGCCGCAGACCTTCATCAAGGGGCGAGTGAACCACGTGACAGCACAAGAAGCCCAGGCTGCACCGGATGTCGTGCTGGGTATGTTCCTTGTCAATTCAGTACCTGCATCAGTTCTTTTCGATTCTGGAGCATCGCATTCCTTTGTATCAAAAACTTTTGTGGATAAGCATGGGTTGGGCAGGGTAACCCTTAGCAACCCTATGATAGTTCACTCCCCTGGAGCAGAAATGAGAGCAGGGACCTTGTGCCCGAAAGTAGAACTGCTCATAGATGGAACCCGATTCCTAGCCGACCTTTTGGTCTTGGAATCGCAAGGATTAGATGTCATTCTCGGAATGAATTGGTTAGCCAAGAACCAAGGTCAGATCGACTGTGCTACCAGATCCATCACCTCACCAATGACCAGGGCATAGAAGTGATCTTCTCTCCTCAAATCCCGAGGGCAGAAGAATGTGCCCTTTTCCATCTCCAAGTCTTGGAAGAGGTGCCGATAGTGCGGGAATATCCAGATGTTTTTCCCGAGGAACTGCCAGGAATGCCACCGGATAGGGAAATCGAGTTTGTGATTGACCTAGTCCCAGGCACCGCCCCAATTTCCAAGAGACCATATCGGATGCCTGCTAACGAGTTAGCAGAATTGAAGAATCAACTCAAGGAATTAGAAGACAAAGGGTACATCCGACCCAGTTCGTCACCTTGGGGAACAACCGTCCTGTTCGTCAAGAAAAAGGACGAGAGTTTGAGGCTATGTGTGGACTACAGAGCACTCAATGACGTCACCATCAAGAATAAATACCCCCTCCCGGGATCGATGCGACTGCTCGATCGCTTGAAAGGAGCCGTGTCTTCTCCAAGATTGATCTGCGATCAGGATACCATCAGCTGAAGATCCGTGAAGAAGACATTTCCAAAACCGCCTTCTCCACCAGATATGGACATTATGAGTTCACGGTCATGTCATTTGGACTGACCAATGCACCAGCCTACTTCATGAGTATGATGAACAGTGTATTCATGAAATACTTGGACAAGTTTGTAGTAATCTTCATCGACGACATCCTTATCTACTCCAAGAATGAAGAGGAGCATGAGCAGCATCTCCGAATAACGTTGGAAAAGCTTCGAGAGCATCAACTCTTTGCCAAATTCAACAAATGTGAATTCTGGCTAAAAGAGGTTGCCTTCCTCGGACATATCGTGACAGCCGAAGGAATCGCTGTAGATCCTTCCAAGGTAGAAGCAGTAATGGAGTGGAAGCCACCAAAGTCCGTAATGTAAGTCGAGCTTTCTTGGACTTGCGGTTATTACCGCTCGGTTCATAGCAGGGTTCTCCGAGACAGCCAAGCCAATGACCCAGTTGCTGAAAAAGGAAAAGAAGTTCGAATGGACGAAGGCTTGTGAGCAGAGTTTTCAAACCCTTAAGAAGAGGCTAGTCTCAGCACCCGTGCTTGTTTTGCCGGACGTGCATAAAGGCTTCGAGGTTTTCTGTGACGCCTCTTGCCTAGGCTTAGGCTGTGTTCTGATGCAAGAAGGCAAAGTGGTAGCCTATGCGTCGCGCCAACTCAAGCCTCATGAGTGCAATTATCCTACTCATGATTTAGAGTTAGCCGCAGTAGTGCACGCCTTAAAAATCTGGCGCCACTATCTTATCGGTAACCGTTGTGAAGTATACACGGACCATAAGAGTTTGAAGTATATCTTCACCCAGGCAGAACTCAACCTGAGGCAGCGAAGATGGTTGGAGTTGATAAAGGACTACGACATCGGTATACATTACCACCCCGGAAAGGCGAATGTGGTAGCCGATGCCTTAAGCAGGAAGTCTTATGCAAACATGGTGATATCGGAAGAAGACCAGACCCGACTTCAGGAGGGAGTCGCCCGTCTAAGTCTAAACCCGATGGGACCAAGCACTCTCGCCACACTGGAGATACAACCTGGTTTGCCTGAACAAATTAAGGAAGCTCAGAACATGGACGAGGATATTCAAGAAATCAAAACGAATATGAGAAGAGGCAAAGCACCAGGATTCAGCGAAGATGAGCATGGCACGGTTTGGTTCGAGAACAGCATCTGTGTACCGAACAATCAGGAAATCAAAACCCTGATTCTGAAGGAGGCTCATGACACCCCATACTCAATCCACCCAGGTCGCACCAAGATGTACCAGGATCTGAGGGAAAGATATTGGTGGGTTAGTATGAAAAGGGAAATCGCAGAGTTCATTGAAACCTGCGACACCTGTCAACGAGTCAAAGCTGAACATCAGAGGCCAGCAGGACTCTTGCAACCATTGCCGATTCCAGAATGGAAGTGGGAAGAAATCGGTATGGATTTCATAACCGGACTTCCAAGGACGCAATCAGGTTATGATTCAATCTGGGTAATCATAGACCGATTGACTAAAGTGGCTCACTTTATACCAGTCAAAACCACTTATTCAGGGAGCAAGTTGGCTGAGCTGTACATGTCCCGAATTGTGTGCCTATATGGCGTACCCAAGAAGATAGTGTCAGATCGAGGTAGTCAGTTCACTTCTCGATTTTGGCAAAGGCTGCATGAAGAATTGGGTAGTAAGCTCAGTTTCAGCACCGCTTACCATCCCCAGATAGACGGTCAAACAGAAAGAGTTAATCAGGTACTCGAGGATATGCTAAGGGCTTGTACGCTGGATTTCGGGAACAGCTGGGACCGTTCACTGCCCTATGCGGAATTCTCGTACAATAACAGCTACCAAACTAGTCTGCAGATGGCACCCTTCGAAGCCTTGTATGGTCGAAAGTGCAGGACCCCCTTGCTTTGGGATCAGCAAGGTGAACCCCAAGAAGCTGGACCAAACCTGCTGCAAGACGCAGAAGATCAAGTAAAGAAGATCGAGAGCAGACTAAAGATAGCCCGGTCTCGGCGAGAAAGAGCTATGCGGACAACCGTCGTCGAGACCTGACCTTCGAGGTCGGCGACTACGTCTATCTTAGAGTATCCCCACTCAGAGGTGTGAAAAGGTTTCAAGTTAGAGGGAAGCTAGCACCACGATATGTGGGCCCTTTCAAGATTCTGGACCGACGAGGTGCAGTCGCATATCAGTTAGACTTGCCGCCAAGCATGTCAGGGGTACACAATGTCTTTCATGTCTCACAGTTAAAGAAGTGCCTCCGAGTACCCACAGAGCAAGCCGCACTGGAAACCTTGGACCTCCAGGATGACCTCACCTACCAGGAACAACCAATCAAGATTCTCGAGACAGCAGAACGTCAGACCAGAAGGAAGACCATCAGATTCTGCAAAGTTCAGTGAGCAACCACACCGAAGACGAGGCCACCTGGGAGCGAGAAGAAGATTTAAAGACCAGCCAACTGTTAGTGATATGCCCTAGAGGCAACATGGAGATGTTGTATATATCACATACTATGTTTATGATACATTACTTTGTTCCTTGGAATAGACATCATCATTATTGATCAATGAGTATGTGACTTATTCATGAGACTCTTAAATACTAAGATGTTGCTATTTCTAAATGATCCTCGATCGATATCATATGAGGAACAAATATGATTCAAAGACAAAGATCAGCATATGTATTGATTGATGATCATGTCTCATGGATCATGGTATGGTGATACCAAATCAATAATATGGACATGTGTTAGTGAACATATGTTGGATAGACTGCCATGAGACAACTGCAGATTCCATGTGTCATCGCTGGTCTCAAGTAGTGTTTATGTAGAGTCCTTAGACTTGAGATCATCATGGTTCCCAACATGAGTAGTAGCTTATTTTGGGACTACTAAACACTACTCCGTGAATCGGGTAGTCATAAAAGTAGTCTTCGGGTTTGCCATGAAACATGTAGTGGGATGTGAATGATCAAGATAGAATTTGCCCTCCTTATGGGAGAGATATCTCGGGCCTCGATGTAATGGATTATGAAAGTGCATGGCCATGCCAAGGTGATTGAGGAGTCAATCACGAATTTATAATCCATCACGGAATCGAGAGAGTGATTGAGCTATTAAGAGGATGACACAGGTCTCGCCTTGAGCTCAATCTATATCGTGAGGCAAAGGGATTCGTACATGAGAGAACATTACAGGTTCAGCCGATATGATCTTTACATATACTTTGGGGTTAATATGTCTTACTAGAGGCCGCTATTAACATGGTAACTGGAAAGGCGTTTCCGGGTCACGACCAAGTATACGTGAACCTGCTGTGGTCGCACGCTTAACGGGTTGGAACACTAATTCGAATATGATTCGGATATGGGCTCAATTCGGATAGAGATCCGAATAGACTCCTATTGGGCCTCGGTCCACGAGGCCCACGTGAGGAGGTCTATATATATGGAGGCGAGGAGCGGAGGGGATTCGTCCCAGTTAACATCTAGCAAAACCCTAGCCGCCACCTCCCGAGCCAAACCCTAGCGCTCACGAGTGCTAGTACACTCGCGATCGGCGCCCACCCCGACGTGTGGATACCGTGGAGGCGCCGCTCGTTGCGATCTTGATCGGCGTGCGTGGAGGAGACGATCTGTTCGGACGATCGGCTACTTCCACTACTACCTCGACGCGAGATTGGATCGGTTTCAATTCTTCTTCATTGCAAGGCGCGTCTAAGTGGTAACGATCCATGATCCTTCCTTAGCATGATGTTCTTGCGTGCGCGGTAGAAAAATTTTGTTTTCGCTTCCGTAGCCTACGCGTATTCCAATAGTGGTATCGAGCCATCTTGCTTAGTTTGCAATCGGATCGCGCATATATGTTGATATGCGATAGTAGTAGATTGGATCTATTACGCCTAAATAAGGTAGCACGGGTTGATGAGATCAATCGGTCATAAGGGGTTGAAATTGGTATGAGTTGATAGCATCACAAGGCCAAAAAGATTAGTTCGTGCTCCTTCTTTGATGTACGCGCGACTTGCCCCTACCGGCTGGAATCACCATCGGGGCTAATCACGCACAATCGATGATCGAGCCAACAGATCGAGGTCTTGTGTTGTGGTCTCCTCAAGTATACCGATCGCGATGATCAATATGATTGATCTAATGAAAATTGAGACATTTTGAATGGCTCGGATTTGGGTTGATTTGATCGGCTCGATAAGATTTTCATAGCGATTTCATAGATGCGATCTATGTAATTCTGTGAGGTTTGGGGGACCACCGTGTGTATCCCCCCTTGTATAGCATCGTGGGTTTACATCGTTAGGTAGAATGCGATTCTACATCTAACTTGTTTTTGCAGGGAATGGTGTGAATAGTATGGCCCTATAGCTTATTTGAATATATGAGATGTATGTGATGCATGTAACATTCGTTCATGGCCTGCGTGTCATGATTATTTCAGCTATTGTTAGCTGTATATATTGTATTTAACGACCTGCGTGTCGACCTTAATGCTTGAATCTATCTTTGTAATCTTCGATTTCTAGCTATTATAGGTAGTAGCCTAGTTTTGAGGTTACAAGCTTTTAAGCATGGTGGCCTAAAGGAGTGATGTGGAGGATGGAGATCGTCTACACCTACTTGGAGATGGATATCACCATTTTTGGGCCATACTACTTCACAGTTAAATGTGTTTATCTATGATGTTATCTATCTTATTCTTATGCAATGATATATGTGATATGTTGCTTTGGTAGGATAGAATCTCTCTTAAAATTAGGTGTTAATGCCCTTCCATATGTTGCACCAAAAGATAATGATCATCGCATGGTAGGTCTACCAAAGTAGAGTGCCATCGGTTATCATCATCATTTGGGGTAGATGTCGGACATCTACATGCGGAAGCATTTGGTTTACTTAACAAGGTTATCAAAATAGTTTTGGACCTTGGGGCATAGATTGGGGCCGAGGCATACTAATGTCACCCAAAGTAGAGTCACATAGGGATGTGATTAGCAAAGTGTTGCTTACCCATGTCACTAGTTTTCTAGCCGTGATGCCAAAGCTCACTAGGAATTAGTGAAATGAGGATCTTTACCCACTATGTAACTTAGAGGGAGTTTTTGTTGCAAAACTCATAGTGGGAGTCTTTTGCTAAATAGTTTAATAAAAGATGAACATAAACATAGTGCTAAACTTTGCATATTCTTGTGTTGTAGATCATGTCACTAACGCCGCATCCAAGATTTTTAATTTGCGATCTGTTCTTGAGAAAGAAAACTCAATGGAACAAACTTTTTGGATTGGTATCGCAACTTGAGAATTGTTCTCAAGCAAGAGCGCAAGGAGTATGTCCTTGAGTCTCCTTACCCAAGACTTGCTCGATAATGCTACTGTGGCTGCACGGAGAGCTTATGAGAAGCAAACGAATGATTGCCTTGATGTGAGTGTCTCATGCTTGCCACAATGTCCTCTCGAGCTTGAAGCAATATGAGAACACAGATGCCTACAATATCATTGTGGGGTTACGTGGTATGTTTGAGAACCAAGCAAGGGCCGAGAGGTTCAATACTTCAAAGTCCTTATTTGCGTGCGAGCTTGCGATGGGAATCCGTCACCCTCATGTGATTAAGATGATTGGCTACATTGAGAGTCCGGAAAAGCTTGGTTTTCCCTTAGCCAAGAGTTGGCTATCGATGTGATTCTTCGATCGCTTCCCCGAGCTTTGAGCCATTCATAATGAACTTTCACATGAACAACTGGACAAGACCTGGCCGAGTTGCATGGGATGCTAAAATCTGCCGAGGAAAGCATTAAGAAAAGCAGCAATCATGTGATGATGATGCAGAAGGCAAGGGCAAGCCCTATGTCAAGAGAATCGCGGTCAAAAGAAAGAAAGCTCCCGATGCGATCGCGAGCGGTTCTAAGGCCAAGAAAGACAAGAAGGGCGATGCTCATCTCCGATGCATTGTTACTCTGTAAGCAATCGGGACATTGGAAAAGGAACTGCCCAAAGTACTTGGAGGATCTTGAGAAGAAGAAGGAAAGTACGACTTCCACTCCAGGTATAAATGTTATAGAGATCAATCTTGCTACTTCATCAACCAATTCTTGGGTATTTGATACCGGATCGGTTGCTCACATTTGCAAATCGTTGCGAGGGCTAATAAGAAGTAGAAGTTTGAGGAGGAGCGAAGTGGATCTTCGCGTTGGCAATGGAGCAAAAGTTGCTGCGGTAGTCGTTGGCACCATGCCATTGTCTTTACCTTCGGATTAGTTTTGGAATTGAATAATTGTTATTGTGTTCCATCTCTTTCAAAGAACATTATTTCTGCTTCATGTTTGCAAGCAGAAGGTTATGACTTTAAATCTATGGACAATGGTTGTTCTCTTTATTTCAAAGATATGTTCTATTGTCATACTCCATTGGTGAATGGGTTATACGTTCTTACTCTTGAAGGGTCACCGGTCTATAACATTAATGCAAAGAGGCAACGTCCAATGATTTGAATCCCACGCTTATTTGGCATCGCCGCTAGGTCACATAAATGAGAAACGCATGCGAAGCTCCATAGAGATGGTATTCGCACTCATTTGATTTTGAATCATTAGAGACATGCGAATCTTGTTTACTTGGCAAGATGACAAAGGCACCTTTCACCGGTCAAGGTGAACGGGCAAATGACTTATTGGCACTTGTACATACTGATGTATGTGGACCAATGAGCTTAACAGCCAGAGGTGGTTTTCAGTACTTCATAACTTTTACTGATGACTTTAGTAGATATGGGTATATCTACCTGATGAAGCATAAGTCCGAATCCTTTGAAAAGTTCAAAGAATTCCAAAATGAAGTGCAAAATCATTTAGGCAAGACAATCAAGTTTCTACGATCTGATCGTGGAGGCGAGTATTTGAGCCATGAGTTTGGCAATCATCTAAAGGATTGTGGAATTGTTCCACAATTGACTCCACCAGGAACACCTCAATGGAATGGGGTATCTGAACGGAGAAATCGCACCTTATTAGATATGGTGCGCTCCATGATGAGCCAAAGTGATCTTCCGTTGTCTTTTTGGGGGTACGCTCTTGAAACAGCCGCGTTCACACTAAACAGGGTTCCATCAAAATCAGTAGAAAAGACACCATATGAGATGTGGACAAGACAACGTCCTAGCTTGTCTTTTCTTAAGATTTGGGGATGTGAGGCTTATGTAAAACGTTTACAACTGATAAGCTCACTCCTAAATCGATAAATGCTTCTTTATCGGGTATCCTAAGGAAACAAAAGGATATTACTTTTATAATCGAGGAGAAGGCAAAGTGTTTGTCGCCCGGCATGGTGTCTTCTTAGAGAAAGAGTTTCTCTCAAGAAGGGATAGTGGGAGCACAGTGCAACTTGAAGAAATTCAAGAAACACCTGATAACGTTTCAGCTCCTACTGTAACCACAACAGATGAACAAACCGTTGAAGAACTCGTGTGTGGACACACCAAAGACCACGTAGGTCGAAGGTCACGCGTGCACAGAGAGGTACATGTTCTTGACTACTCAACAACGGGACATATTGTTGTTAGACAACGATGAGCCTAAGACCTATGAAGAAGCAATGGTGGGACCAGACTACGAGAAATGGCTTGAAGCCATGAGATCCAAATTGAATCCATGCACAGAAATCAAGTTTGGAACTTGGTTGATCCACTGATGGTGTTAAAACCATTGAATGCAAATGGGTTTTCAAGAAAAGATAGACATAGATGGAAATGTTCACATCTATAAAGCGCGACAGGCCAAAGGTTTCAAACAAATTCAAGGTATTGATTATGATGAAACTTTTTCGCCGTCGCAATGCTAAAGTCTATTCGGATCATTCTAGCGATTGCTGCATATTTTGACTATGAAATATGGTAAATGGATGTCAAAACAGCTTTCCTTAATGGAAATCGAGTGAGGATGTGTACATGACACAGCCCACGTGTTTTGTCGATCCGCAATCGCTGGAAAGATATGCAAGCTCCAAAGATCCATTTATGGATTAAAGCGAGCATCTCGGAGTTGGAACATTCGTTTTGATGAAGTAATCAAAGGGTTTGGTTTCATCAAGAACGAAGAAGAGCCTTGTGTTTACAAAAGGCTAGTGGGAGCGCACTCGTATTTCGGTCTTATATGTGGATGACATATTACCGATCGGAAATGACATTCCTTTGCTCGAATCATTAAGTCTTCATTAAAAATAGTTTCTCTATGAAAGACTTAGGAGAGGCAGATATATTCTGGCATCAAGATCTATAGAGATAGATCAAAAGGCTAATTGGATTAAGCCAAGATACGTACATTGACAAGGTGTTGAAAAGGTTCAATATGCATGATTCCAAGAAAGGTTTTCTACCTATGTCACATGGTATAAATCTTAGCAAGAATCGGTGTCCTAGTACACCGATGAGCGGGATAAAATGAATGCGATTCCATATGCTTCGCTATTGGGTCCATTATGTATGCCATGCTTTGTACACGCCCGGATGTTTCAGATGCTTTAAGTGCTACGAGTAGATACGATCACTGATCCAGTGAAAGTCACCGGATTGCCGTAAAGAACATCTTGAAGTACTTGAGAAGAACTAAAGATGTGTTCCTTGTCTATGGAGGTGAGGAAGAGCTCGTTGTAAATGGTTACACCGATGCTAGCTTCCAAACCGACAAAGATGATTTTAGATCGCAACTGGATTTGTGTTACTGCTGAATGGTGGTGCGGTAAGTCGGAAGAGTTCCAAGCGTGACGGTTGTTGATTCTACAACGAAGCCGAGTACATAGCAGCTTCAAGCGGCCAAAGAGGCCGTTTGGATCAAGAAATTTATTTCGAGCTTGGTGTGATGGCTAGTGCCTCCACCCAATGGACCTCATCAGTGACAATAGTGGGGCCATTGCGCAAGCCAAAGAGCCTAGATCGCACTGTAAGTCCAAGCACATTTTACGGCGATTTCATCTCATCCGCGAGATAGTGGAGAGAGGCGATGTGAAGATATGCAAAGTACAAACGGATTTAAACATTGCAGATCCGTTGACAAAGCCGCTTCCCACCAAAGCATGAGGCTCACACTAGGGCAATGGGTATTAGATACCTACATGGTTGACTCTAGTGCAAGTGGGAGATCATAGTGATATGCCCTAGAGGCAACATGGAGATGTTGTATATATCACATACTATGTTTATGATACATTACTTTGTTCCTTGGAATAGACATCATCATTATTGATCAATGAGTATGTGACTTATTCATGAGACTCTTAAATACTAAGATGTTGCTATTTCTAAATGATCCCGATCGTATATCATATGAGGAACAAATATGATTCAAAGACAAAGATCAAGATATGTATTGATTGATGATCATGTCTCATGGATCATGGTATGGTGATACCAAATCAATAATATGGACATGTGTTAGTGAACATATGTTGGATAGACTGCCATGAGACACCGCAGAGATTCCATGTGTCATCGCTTGGTCTCAAGTAGTGTTTATGTAGAGTCCTTAGACTTGAGATCATCATGGTTCCCAACATGAGTAGTAGCTTATTTTGGGACTACTAAACACTACTCCGTGAATCGGGTAGTCATAAAAGTAGTCTTGGGTTTGCCATGAAACATGTAGTGGGATGTGAATGATCAAGATAGAATTTGCCCTCCTTATGGGAGAGATATCTCTGGCCCTCGATGTAATGGATTATGAAAGTGCATGGCCATGCCAAGGTGATTGAGGAGTCAATCACGAATTTATAATCCATCACGGAATCGAGAGAGTGATTGAGCTATTAAGAGGATGACACAGGTCTCGTCTTGAGCTCAATCTATATCGTGAGGCAAAGGGATTCGTACATGAGAGAACATTACAGGTTCAGCCGATATGATCTTTACATATACTTTGGGGTTAATATGTCTTACTAGAGGCGCTATTAACATGGTAATCGGAAAGGCGTTTCCAGGGTCACGACCAAGTATACGTGAACCTACAAGGTCGCACGCTTAACGGGTTGGAACACTAATTCGAATATGATTCGGATATGGGCTCAATTCGGATAGAGATCCGAATAGACTCCTATTGGGCCTCGGTCCACGAGGCCCACGTGAGGAGGTCTATATATGGAGGCGAGGGCGGAGGATTCGTCCCAGTTAACATCTAGCAAAACCCTAGCCGCCACCTCCCGAGCCAAACCCTAGCTGCTCACGAGTGCTAGTACACTCGCGATCGGCGTTCCAACCCCGGACATGTGGATACCGGTGGAGGCGCTGCTCGTTGCGATCTTGATCGGCGTGCGTGGAGGAGACGATCTGTTCGGGTCGATCGGCTACTTCCACTACTAACTCGACGCGCGAGATTGGATCGGTTTCCAATTCTTCTTCCGCTGCGCTGCGCGTCTAAGTGGTAACGATCCATGATCCTTCCTTAGCATGATGTTCTTGGGTGCGCGGTAGAAAAATTTTGTTTTCTGCTTCTGTAGCCTACGCGTATTCCAATACCATCCCCATCTCTTTTGCTAGCCAGTGCAAATCTCGAGGGCGAGATTTCCTTTAAGGGGGGTAGGTTTGTAACATCCCAAAATTCTACTCCTTTAATAAAGCATTTATTGGATTTTCCCTGGATTTTTATTTAAGCCTGTTTTGAGAAAAAAATTAAAAACTTTGATTTGTGAAAGCCAAAGTAAACCCATAGCATTTCATGAAAGTCAAACAACTGTATTTCACCCTCCTAAAGTCAAATCTACAAGTTATATTAATTTTCAAGATTTTATAAAGATTTAAAACTATCCTTTTAAAACCAGTTTGTGCTTTTGCAAAATATAATTATCAAATTGGGTGGAAAATATTTTTAAGTCCCAATTAGTCCCAGAAGGTTCTCTGAATTTTTTTAGATTTTTCAAAATTTATTTGGCATTTTTCTGAGTTTTCTACAGCCTATTATCTTTTCTGGAAATCAAAAAGAAATCAAAATCCAAAAACCCCTCCTCGGGCCGACACGTGTCAGCCATCGGAGCCACCTCCACCCCGCCGGATCTAATCTCGGCCGCCCGTCGTCACTTACCGGTTCAATCCCGCCTTTCCCCATCCTCGGATCGACGCGTGGCAAGCATCGAGCCGTCCACCTCTCCGCCCGATTCAATCCCCACCGCACGCCCTCACTTAACCGCTTCGCCCACGTCCCTCTTCCCTCCGCTCGGCACGTGGCGTGATCCACACCGCCCCTCGTTGCCGATTTCAATCGCAGCCGTTCCTTGTCACTTAAAGCACCCGATCGGGTCAGATCTAAACCCCGTTGCCGGATTGCATCTCGATCGACCACGGTCACTTACCGGTTCGACCCGATCCAAATGAGCCGCCTCTCGCTCCGCTGCCACCTGTCAAACATCCAGCCGTTCTCCTCGCCCTTTCCGTTTTCCTTCTCTTGCTGACGTGCGGGCCCCACCTGTTAGGCCCTTCATCCCCGCCCCTTTCCTTTCTTCCTCGCGCAATCGCCGCCGCTGCCGCCGCCATTAATCGGGAAACCGAAGCTTTAATAGCTTCGGTTTCTTGCCAAATTAATCCCCCGCGCCCCGGCACTTTCAAATCGACGCCTCCCCGCACCCATCTTAGGCATAATCAGCCCTAATTGCGGCCGTTTCCGTCGCCACCTTAAACCTCCGAGCCGTTGCAACTCCGGCGAGATTTGCTCGACCGTTACCTCCCTCCTCGGCCTATATAAAGGACTCCCTGTGCTTCCCCTCAACACACCGCCACCCCCCGAGCCTCCAGAGCGCATAATCAAGCCCCGAGGGTCTCCCTGCGCCCGAATCCCCGCTGCGGCTTCAAGCAACTCCGGCGAGCAATCGCCGCCGGCTCGAGCTTCCCCGCCTCTCGCTGGTGCCTCCCCGACCTTGCTGGTGCCCAGGCGAACACCGGCGACCTCTCCCCGGAGCTCTGCGTGTCGCGGAACCTCTCGCCGCCGTGAACCCTTCTCCGACCCGCCCCTCTCCGCCGATTTTCCTCTCGGCCATCTCGGCCCCGCGCAAGGTACCGATGCACTCCCGCGTCCTCCTCGTCATTTTGATACCCTCGGCGGCGCGCCGCCACCGAGCTCGGCGACCATCGAGCCCCGCGCGCCGCCGGCGGCCACGCCGCGTCGGCCGTCGGGCCGACTCGCAACTGCGTGGCAGCCAGTGTGGCGGCGGTCGGCGCCACGCCAGCGCCACCCGCGACGCCCCTCGCCACCTCGCGCCGCCACGCGTCGGCATAAAGCCGTGACGTGGCAGCCACGCGGCGACCACGCGGCAGCCCCGTGGCGACACGTCAGCGCCACCCCGCTCCCCGCGCGCCCGCCTGCCACCTCACCCTTCCCTCGGGTCCATGGACTCGGTCCATGACATGCGGGCCCCACCTGTCAGCCTCTGCCCGAATATTCTAACCCTATGGCTGACGTCATAATCTACAATTTCCTTTAGAAAAATAATTCGTGCTGACGTCATAAATCCTTTTCGGTTTAAAAATAAATCCAGAAAATACCCTTTTTCTTTTATTTTGAATTTAAACTTTGGAAGGTTATAACTTTTGCATTTTAACTCCAAATTGACCCATTCAAATTTCTAAATTTTTCTAAAATCATGATCTATCCATTTATGGAATAATGTTGAAATTTTGAAATTTATTTAAATTATGTTTGAATATATTTTGTGATTCCAAGGTTTAAATTTAAATTAAAACTTCCAATTTCTTTTAAAAGCCTCAATTCCTTTTTAAAAATTGTTGACCCACATCCAAAATTCAAAATTCTGTCTCCCAGTTTATTTTATAATTTTTGAAAGTTATTTGGATTTCATTTGAATTTTGTTTTGAATTTGCTTTGAATTGACTCTTTCGTTAGATATTGACGATTCCGGAGAGTTTGAATTCGACGAATCGCAGCAAGACTTCGATCAAGGCAAGTTACACCTTTGACCATGTTGAACCTAATATTTCAAATGTATTTATATTGTTTTACTGTATATGCATGCGTATCTTTACTCAAATGTAATTCAAATTGTTTTAAATTTAGTTATACCCATAATCCTTTGATTATAGCCCAATTTGACGCTCAAATTCATACACCTTGTCACCCTAGCTGAAAACTAGTTAGTACCATAGTATTGACTAGAAAATTTTGTAGAAATGCTTAGCCTGGCTTAGTATAATTTTAGGAGGGATCAATGTCTTTCACAGGAAATGACGATTTAAAATGGAGTTCTTGACTTCGGTGAGTCAGGGATGGATTATGAAAATTGTTTAAAAAATGAAAATAGAAACTTATGTTTTGGACTTAGGCTAATGGTTAGGTGGTGGGTACCGACATGCCTCGTGTTTGGTGACACCTGGTTGATTGTCGTGTACGGGGGAATGTGGTTGGGCCTAAACCAACATAAGGACCGTTTCTGTGATTCATTTTACGAAGTCACTTCGTACTACCACAAGTCCGGTATGGGACGGACCTAGCTAAGTAATTTGTGAAGTTCCAAGCATAGTCTCGCTATAGGCTGAATGTGAGCGCGGCGTAGGCTGTGGGAAGTCTCACATGGCACTAGAGGGGGCTCCAACTCGTGGATTCGAGTTGTGGTGAAACCTTAGTGGCGGCGTGATTATTTTGGCTATGGATCATCGGAACAGCCTTGTCATGAACTCTCCGCCGCACACCTAAGGCAGTGTGTTGATCGCGTGGCTCAAGTGAGAGGGAATGTCTTGTGGGAAAAGTTGTACACCTCTGCAGAGTTAAAAACCTATCTAGATAGCCGTGTCCACGGTCATGGACATGCTGAGTAAAGTTGTCTTAGATTAGACTTGGATTTTATAAACTTGGTTTTTGAGCAAACAAATAGCAGTCTTGGTTCTGGTCTGGGTGGATTCCTATGGATAGGTTAGTGTGGGTTGGAGCCTACACTAACGATAATACTTGTTAAAAACAATGTTTCATATACTGTATTAAAATTCAGCTTTTCGTATTTACGTTATTTAAATTCAAGTATTGCTTTCCGCACATTGCCCTATTAAGCTTTCCCTTGAAATCCCTTATTCATGCATCAACTCTGTTATAATCCCTGGTGTAACTTGCGTAAGCTTTTACTTGCTTACCTTGGGAGTACGTCTGTACTCACCTTGCTAAATCTGTTGCCAGACTTCAACGGCGACTACGACGGTGAGGACTACTTCAGCGAGTAGGACGCGTCTTACAGTCATTCGCCTGTGGGAGGCTGGATGGGCTGTGCTGCCACCTTTACTATCTTTCCACTGTTTTTATTTTGTTGGCCTTGTGCCCTTATTGTAAGACTTGGCCTTAAGGCCGTATTTTCAGTTAATAATATGGCTTGGTGATTTTTGCATGATATACATTGCTGTTAAACCTGTGTGCACTAGCTTTTCCTGGGATAGTGCGATTTACACAGAGAGACTCGGAGTTGTTGTTCCGAGTCCCGACAACGGTGGCGGCTCACCAGTGGTCAGTGACGGTGGGGAGGCACGGTCGGCTTCGAGGACGGGGTGGCGCTCCGGTGTCGGCGACGGCGGACGCGAGTGCCGACAAAGGGAACGGCGGCGGCGAGGGTCTTCGGGAGGCGGTGGAGCGCGATGAAGACTGCAGGGATAGCGAGGACGATGTCGCTCAGGTGGAAGAAGGCGGCGGCGAGTCCGCATTGAAGACGATGGATGCGGGTGCAACGCGTGGCATGAGGGGGACGATCAGACGGTTGCGGACGAGTGCGGGGCGCGGACGGGTGTGGATGCGAGCGTGGATACAGGATGTGCAACGCATTGCGGAGGGGGTAATCTAGCGGCAGGGTGCAGCTGGGCCGTGAACAGTGATGGGCCGGGCTCATTACTGTTCACAGGGGATTTTCCTGAGTTTTCTTTTTTAGAAATTTGAATAAAACTAAAAGAGCTCTAGAAAATAGTAAATAAATCTGAAAAATTCTCCAAAAATTCCAAAAAAATCCTTGAGACTCAAGGAACCTAAATAAAATATTTTTAACTTATGTTAATATTTATTTTAATCATATTAAATCATTTTTAATTTCTAAAAATTCATGTTAAGCTTGATTAAATCCTAGAAAATTCTATAAATGCATTTTTATTTGAAAAGCTTTAAAAACCTTTGAAAAATGAGATGTTACAAATCTCTCCCCGTTAAACGGGATCTCGACCCCGAGATCTGGGCTTACTAAGAGAATAGGTTTGAAAACTCGACCTTGAGGTCCTCCTCGCGCTACTAGGTGGCTTCCTCCTCTGAATGGTTTCTCCACTGGACTTTGCAAAAATGGACAACCTTATTTCTAGTCACACGCTCTAACTCTTCCAAAATCCTGATCAAGTGCTCTTTGTATGAGAAATCCTCCTGAAGATCGACAGCCTCAACTGGCACAACCTCCTTTAGCACTCGCAGGCACTTCTTCAACTGGGACACATGGAAGACGTTGTGTATCCCACTGAAGGACGCAGGTAGCTCCAACTGATACACAACTTCTCCCCTGCGTTTAAGGATCTTGAACGGTCCAACATATCTCGGCACAAGTTTTCGTTTTAGATGAAACCTCTTGACACCTTTGAATGGTGTGATCCTGAGATACACATAATTATTTGGCTCAAAGCTCAACTCTCAATGTCTGGTATCTGCATAACTCTTCTGCCTGGCCTGGGCAGTCATCAATCTTTCCTGAATTAAATGGACCTTTTCCTCAGCTTCCTTTAAACAATCTGGCCCAAACACCTGACCTTCCCCTATCTCTTTCTAGTTGAGATGGGTTCTGCACTTTCTTCCATATAGTGCTTCAAACGGTAACATCTGCAGACTGGCTTGATAACTGTTGTTGTACGAAAACTCGGCAAAAGGCAAACAACTGTCCCACTTGGCTCCATGATCCAATACACATTCTCAGAGAATATCCTCAAGAATCTGATTAACTCATTCGGTCTGTCCATCTGTCTGGGGGTGATATGTTGTACTAAAATTCAGGTGAGTTCCCATAGCCTCATGGAAACTTCCCCAAAATCATGAAGTAAACTGCAATCCACGATCTAACACTATTTCTTTGGTACTCCATGAAGACTTACAATCCTCGACATATACAACTCTTTCAATTTAACACCTGTGTAAGTTGTCCTAACTAGAATAAAATGAGCAACCTTGGTCAAACGATCCACAATTATCCAAATTGAATCATATCCCTCTTTGGTCTTTGGCAATTCTGTGATAAAGTCCGTACTAATCTCTTTCCACTTCCACTCGGGAATTTTCAGTGGTTGTAATACACCTGCCGGTCTCTAACGCTCGGATTTTACCCTCTGACATATGTCACAAAGGGCCACATACTCAGCGATCTCACGCTTCATGCTTGGCCACTAATACTTGACCTTAATATCCTGGTATATCTTGGTACTACCCGGGTGAATCGAATACAAGGACTCGTGAGCTTCCTTAAGTAACAGTTCCTTTAGCTCTTATTGGGCACGTACAATCGCTGCTTGAACCACAGGGTTCCTTGTTCATCCTCTGTAAATCCTGACTCTTTCCCTTTACTCATGCTTTCCCTGATCCGCTGAAATGTCTCATCCTCTGAGCCTAACGAATTTGACCATCCAAAGTTGGCTGCAACTCCATTGTGTCTAGAAATCCTTTCTCAACCAATTCCAAACTAAGCTTCTGGAATTCCTCATACAAGGTTGGCTGACTTTCCTTAACCATCCCTGTATTGCAATAGACTTTCTTGCTCAATGCATCTGCGACTACATTGGCCTTCCCTGGGTGATAATGTATTCCGACGTTGTAATGCTTGATTAGCTCTAACCATCTTCTCTGCCTGAGGTTGAGCTCGGCCTAGGTAAAGATGTACTTCAGACTCTTGTGATCCGTGTAGATCTCACATCGATTACCCATGAGATAATAATGCCAAATCTTTAAAGCATGTACTACTGCTGCTAGCCCCAAATCATGTGTAAGGTAGTTCTCCTCATGTGATCTCAATTGGCGCAAAGCATACGCTACCACTCTCTTTTCTTGCATCAACAGGTATCCCAATCCTTTGCGAGAAGTATCACAATAAATCTCAAAATCCTTGTTTATATCGGGCAATACTAGCACTGGGGCTGTGGTCAAACTCTTCTTCAGTTTCCGAAAACTCTTCTCGCATTCTGGCGTCCAAGTAATTTTTTTCTTTTTGAGCAACTGTGTGAGGGGTCTGGCTACACTGAAAAATCCTTCAATGAAGCGACGGTAATATCCTACCATACCTAGAAAACTCCTGACCTAAGTCACTGATGAAGGTGACTTCAAATCCAAAACATCCTTTACTTTTTCGGGGTCAACTGCGACTCTCTCTGCTGACATGACATGGCCTAGGAAGGTGACTTCCTTCATCCAAAACTCGCACTTGCTAAACTTGGCATACAACTAGTGCTCTCTCAATTTCTGCAATACCATCCTTAAGTGCACCTCATGTTCTCTCTCGTCCTTGGAATAAATCAAAATATCATCAATAAACACAACGACAAACTTATCTAAATATTCCATGAATACCTTATTCATCAAATACATAAAGTAGGCTGGAACATTGGTCAAACCAAAAAACATCACTGTGAACTCATATAGACCATAGTGAGTCAAAAATGTTGTCTTAGGTATATCCTCATGTCGAATCCTCACTAAGGGTATCCTAACCTTAAGTCAATCTTGGAGAAAACTCCTGCTCACTTAAGCTGATCGAATAAATCATCAATTTTAGGCAAAGTCATCAATCCTAGGCAAATGGTACTTGTTCTTGATGGTGACCTCATGAAGAGCTCAGTAATCCACACACATGCGCTGACTACCATTCTTCTTTTTGATAAACAACACTGGCACTCTCTAAGGGAATGAACTTAGTCTAACATAACCTTTGTCCAAAAGCTCCTGAATTTGCTTCTTAACTTCTGGTAAGTCATTGGCAGGCATCTAGTAGGGTCTCTTGGAGATCAGAGAGGTACTTGGTACTAGCTCAATCAGAAACTCAACCTCTCGCTCCGGTGGCATACCCGGAAGATCATCCGGAAATACATCCTCTAACTTGATTCTTTTGCTCTGGTAAACTATAACCTTTTCTGGCTGACTCATGCTGACTGCAAACTCTACTTTCCTCCCATCAGGACTGGTCAAGGTCACTGCTCTACTTCCATAATCTAACACTACCTAATGCTTTTTAAGCCAATCCATACCCAAGATCACATCTAAAGACTGGATATCCAACAAGATCAGGTCGGCACTGAACTCCACTCCCTAAATGGTTATCTTAACTCCTGGACATCCTAGGTTCGTGCTCAACTCAGAACTCGGGGATTGGATTAAAAGAACAGATCCAAGAATAACAGTTTTCAATCGTTGCTTTAAAGCAAAACTCCGAGAAACAAATGAATGCGAAGCTCCAGAATCAAACAAAACTGTGGCAAGGGTTGAATGAACTAGAAACTTACCGATCACAACTTCTGGCGCTGACTGGGCCTCCTCGGCAGTGACATGGTTCACCAGGCCTCTCACCACTGGGGTTGCTCTGCTAGCCTGGCCGGGGGTCTGGGGTGCTCCTCGACCTGCTCCTAGGGCAGGAGTTTAATCTGGTGTGGCTCCCAGATTGAAGCGAACTAGCGTAAACGCTTGCCTCTGGGGCACTTGCTAACATAGTGTCCTGGCTCATGACACTTAAAGTAAGTGATGGACGCCGCTGGGTTGGTGCTTCTCTGCTGATGGCTACTTGATCCACTGCGATGCTGTCCTGACTGAAACTGACGTAGCGCTAGGGCCAGTATCCTGATGACTAGCTTCTGAGGTACTCGTGCAGGCTGATACATGCCAAAGCGGGCTTTCTGGGTCTGATGCATCTGAGATCCCTGCTGCATCATCCTCCTCTTGCGAGACTCCTCGAGCTCGCGGCGACTCTCCTCGATAAGCATAGCCTTATCTACCATATGTTGAAAATTAGCATAGTCATTGCCCACCACCTGCACTTTCAATCCTAGATTCAATCCTTTCTTGAACCTCTTCTTGCGAGCATCATCTGTAGCTATGTCCTTTGGCACGTAGCAAGCTAGTTGAGTGAATTTATTAAGGTATTAACTCACCGATATGTTCTTCTGCTGAAGCTCCCAGAATTCCTCTTTCTTCATCTCAATCACCCCATCCAAGATGTGGACGTGACGAAAAGCGGCGGTGAACTCTGCCCACGTGATGTTGTTCTGGTCCTCATGAGCAGCGCAGTAGTTCTCCCACCACTCTGCGGTGGCTCCCTCTAGCTGGTGCGCGGTATACAACACCTTCTCTCTGTCGGTGCACTGGGCTAGGTTCAGTTTCTTCTCAACTGAACAGATCCAATAGTGTGCCTCTAGGGGCTCTGAAGATTAGGAGTAGGTGGGCGGTCTCGTCCTCATAAACTCTACATAACCGGACTGTTGACAAGTGGCCTGCGGTGCAACTGCCTCTTGGGTCTGTCTTTGCATCAAAGCATTTATATTTTACATCATAGTCTGCATCGTCTACATCTAAGCCACCAAAAACTAACTAAGGGCTGGGTCCAAGCTCATTGGGGTTGCCTAGGGTGGCTGGGTGGAACTGCTCCCTGGATCCTGGTGTGCCTGGTTACGACCTGCTGAGTTCCTAGTATCAACCATCCTGCTGCTGCTCTGAAAAGGGAAACAACTACTGACTTTCCAAAGGCACAAAGGTGAGAGGGAAAATCACAGGTAAGGGGGTAAATTCGTATAAGGGGGTTTCTAATGGCAACCTAAACTAAACAAACACTTTGCTAAAAAGGCTAACAGCAAAATCGAGAAAATAACTCCAATAAATTTTGATATGATTGCAATATAATGCTTTTAAGGGCAAGATTTGCAGCTCACATCACACACAACTGTAAATAAAATCAACGCTCTACTCGTACTCTCTAATCTAAAGGCTCCCACTCGGGTCTTGACAGGTAGGGTTCGCTACTCTCATCCTCCGAATCACTGTACACCACCCACGAGTTGTGGACTTGCGGCGACTGCTCTTCGACTGGGCTGGAATGAAGTGCTGAAGATACTCCTGTCGATTGCCGGTGATGCGTCGTCTCTCCTCTGGGCTCGGCGGTGTAGGCGAGGGTAGGGGTACTGGTGTCTGCAGTCGAGGCTCCTCCCTGGATGGCTCTGGTAAGCTGGGGGTGGCTCCATACTACTTCTTGAACCTCCGAATAAGTCTGGACAAGTTGATCTTGTATAGCTTACAAAGTCGTCGAATGGCCTTGTGCACGGCTCCTTGTGCTGACCACTCTCCGCAAGCACCGGTGTTCGTGAAGCTATGGTGTAGAACTTACTTGCCAACTTTGGTGGTGAAGTATAACCTGGTGATGCTTCCAATGCGTTAGCCTTTCGCCTTCTCGTCCTTGGTGAGGTAGACGGACGATTTCTTTAATCCAAGACTCCGCAACAGAACGTGAAGAAGTCCTCTCCAACCTCCCGTCTGGCTGTAAGAAGCTTGAGACATCTAATGCATTTATAAGGTAAAAATCAGTTTAAGGATTTGTGAAAACAAAATTTTGAGAGTAGGGCAAAGAACAAGGATCCTAAGAAAGAGGTAAGGAGATAGAGATATTACTAAGTATCCAATTTAGTTGGTTTGATTTAGAAAATAATTTTTGGGGCTAAACGACCATTCTAATTAGGGCTCTAATACCATCTCTGTCGAGACCCGAATATGCAAATCCAGACTTTCTGTGTATACCGCACTAGTCTAGGATCACGCTAGTCCACACAATTAAACATAGATGAAATATCGACCATACACACGCTAAAATAAAGGAAGAACTCAAATATTGTTAATTATCCAAAGTACGACCTTATGGCCAAGCTAACAATTTCACTAGCCTGAAGGGCTAAAAAACTAGTAGCGGAAAACCAAAAATAAGCGTAGTAACCATTCGACATGCCCACAGGCAATCAACAGAGGAGCGAAGTCACTGAAGTATCCTCCCTCTGGTACCTCCTGCTGGAATAACTCCTCAACTGAGCACCATGGGCATAGAGCCGTAAGTACACTAGTACTCAGCAAGTCGTTTGTAACAAATGAATGCAACATAATATGCAAGGCTTACCAATGAAGGACTGAAAGGTTAATTTACATAAAATGATATTTTAAGATAAATCCGTGAGTACATTGGTACTTAGCAAGTCATTTATAACAAATGAATACAATATAATATGCAAGGCTTATCAATGGAAGGCTGAAAGGTTAATTTGCATAAAATGGTATTTTAAGATAAATACAGTAAATAGATGGAAAGCAAGCTTTAATGAAAAACAGTAATAAATAAATAATCAACGGAATTGAAATTAAACCACTTGTGAACCTCCCATCCACAATCTGAACCAATAGTGAACTACTCGTTCACTTTCCAACCATAAACCACAAGTTTCTATGAAATCACTACCCCTCGTGTGAAATCACCGAGCATCGTCCGTAACCGGGGACACGGCTATTCGAATAGTTTTACACTCTGCAGAGGTTGCACAACTGTACCCACACGATGTGATTAGTCTCGATCTAAGGAAATCACAACAAGGCTTTTACAATGTTCAATCTCAACTCAATCCCGCCCGCTAGGGTTTCGCATCACACCCCCCTTGCGCCTCATGAAAATCAGCAACCATGTTCATCACAATGATGAGATTGAAATTGGAGTATCACAAATTAATCAGCCAAGTTTAACCCATACTAGATATGTGGTTTGCACGGTAAAGCTCAGATTAATAGCACACAAAGTTAATTCCTTAATGTTACTCGGGCGTGACTTCCACATCCCTCGAAGTGAATCCACACTTCCCCATTTACTGCACGATCACTCGCCCAAGTGAAAACCAGTTTTGTATAACCACCGCTAATGACACACTAATGTCATGGCATAAATTTTATAATTGTGGCACCAACCACGATTCCATATTTCATTAAGTCAAATTAATTATTTACATGTGATGATAAACCCATTCGTAACATAAGTAAGGCTAAGCATACTAATCGTATCACCCATATGACATCTATGGTATGACTAAATAATTTTTCAACTTATGGTGACAATGGTATTGTGATATTTTAAATTATCAAGGAGGGATTACTTCAATTGGGATGATAAATACCAAGTACAAGGGATTGTAATAAAATAGCAATACAGGATAGTTTAAATCAAAATAAATAAATAATAGATTGAAAATTAGGTTTAACATGATCAAAGGACACAACTTGCCGTAGTTTGGCTCAGCGAGGTACTCGGGATCTTCTGACGGCGCACCTACTCCTCCGAAATCAGGATTTAACGAGAGAGAAAAAGACCAAAACAATAAAATCAAATCAAATAAAATTCAAATGAACTCCAAAAAACTTGAAACTAGAACCAAAAGGTAGAGCTTGATTTTAGATGAATTTAGAAAAAAGAACGAGGTCAATCGGAGCTAGGACGGAGAAGAACAGGCTCTCAGAAATAAGTATAATAGTTAAATATGCCAAAATAACACAAATTTTAACATATATCAAAAAGGTCCAGTCGACTTGTTTTCTTTTAAAGAAATTAGTTTTCTAGATTATTTAAGCTTCATTGTAATCTAGTTAGCTTTTGGTATTATTATTATATGTTTCTGGATTTATTTTCTTCAACATATTATTTCTACTTATTAATTAGTAGAACATCATTAAAAATTGCTAGAAAATTCCAAAAAATCCTAAATAATGTCTACTGAATAGATAAAATCCATACCTTATTGATTTAGCAATATTCATGCTTTTACCTATCGTAAATTTAGAAATACGCAAGAATAATATAGAAAATATTTGGCATTGCTAAGAAAGAGTTTATCAAGCTCGCCTTGGACAGTAGCAACTACCTTACATGGGCAATGGATGCTAAGATCAACTTGATGGCCAGATCACTTAGCACTGTCATAACCCAATTAGCACCTGGGGCTCCTGCCATTCTCAATGTGGCCAAATGTGTGGCAATGCACTTCTTAAGGCACCACATCCATCCAAACATGAAGTCTAAATACCTACTGGAAGAGGACCCATTGGCATTATGGAATTCTCTGAAGGAAAGGTATGACCAACAAAGCTCTGTCATGCTACCTGAAGCATAGTGTGAGTGGACTAACATTAGGTTCCAGGACTTTAAGAAGTTTTCTGCATATAATTCTGCCATTTATAAGCTTGTTGCCAAGCTCATTTTATGTAACCAGAAGATCATAGATGCTGAGATGATAGACAAGACTTTGAACACTTTCTACCCTACCCATAGGACACTCCAGCAGTAGTACCATCAGGCCATGTACAAGAAGTACTCAAAACTGATTACCACTCTTCTCGAGGCAGAGAAGAGTGATGAGCTACTGATGAAGATCTATCAGACTTATCCCACTAGGTCACAACCACTGCCAAAAGCTCATGCCAATTTTCAGAAGACCGAAAGGGACACGTCCAAAGGGGTGGACAGCGGAGGAAGCTGAATATGCAGAAGAAAAATGGCAAGTCCCACTGGATGGAGCAATACATAAGCAAGCAACAGAAGCTAGACTCGGGCAACAAGAATGTAACATCCTGATTTTTTGCTCTATTTTATTTTCTTGTTTTGTTCAAATTTAAAAATTTAAAGTGTGAAAACTTTGTGTAATTCTTAGAATTTCATTTTGAGTTATTGGATTTTTGTGCTTTAGCAAAAATTTCTTTTCTCCTCTTTGCAAAAGTTCAAAAAGGAAATAGAAAAGAGGGAAAAAAATAAAAAGAGAAACCCCCTGAGCGGCCCAGCCAGGCCCAGCGACCCAGCCAACTCGCTCGTTTCCCCTCTTTCCCCCTTCTCCCCGTCAGCGTTGCCGCCCGCGCCCCTGGTTTTTCTTCGCGCGTGCACACCACTGACACCGCCTCCGTCATCCTGTTAGCCTCCTCCTCCCTACCCTGGCGCGAGCCTTCCCCATGCCGCCGCCGCACCTTCCCCATACTCGTCCCGCTAAGCTAGATGCTCTCTCCCCCTCCTAGCCTCGCCACTCGGATGCTCCGCCGTACACCCCGTCGTCATCACCACTCAGCCCTAGTGCTCGTGGTTGCATCCATGCCATTGTGCCCGAGGCCACGCCTCGAGCCTCGCCCACATTTGCTTCGTCTGCACCGGCCTCGCCTCCTCTCCCCGCTTGTAGCTCTGCGTCGTGGCATCGTCGCCGCTCCGCCGTACGCCCTCCTATTATCTTAGCATCACACCCCCTTCATTGTTGAGCATTCAAGCCCCATGCCAATTGTGCACGCCTCGCCTTCGCCCCTTCCGCCTAGCTACCGTAGAGGCAATCGAGCGCGCTACCCTAGGCCTCCTCTGTCATAAATTGCACCAACACTCCCCACTCAATATTTTGGTATAAATTCACAGAAACCTCCTGTTCCAGCTCATCCCGCGCTCACTCAACTCCTCCAATTCGTGTACTCGCCGTCGCCCTACGTTTTCTCGGTTGCCCCGACACTCTCCGACGCCAGCCACCTAGGACCCCCTCAAGCCACCTCGACTACTCCTTTATGTTTCTTGGATCCCTCTGAAGCTTCCATGAAGTCTAATCGAATTCTCTTCTCCCACAGCTCGCTAGCCCATCCTTCTTCCCCAACTCCAGCCAACTCGCATCACCGACGTAATCGATCACCTTAGGCCAATTGCCTTTGCCGAAATCTTCACCAGGGCTAGGCGAAGCCATCCTCGACGTCAATTTGGAAGCTCACTGACATATCTTTTCTGGCACAGAATGCCCCATTTCGCCGCTAACCGTCACCACCGCCAGCTCAATCCAAGCCACCTCGGGCTCAACTGCTCCCTCTGGTGAGCTCCTGTCACCCTTGGATGCTCCCCTAACATTTAATTGCACTCTTATCGCTACTCTCACCGTTGCCCTTCCTGCCCTAGTTCCACCACCACCGAGGTCGTTGTCGGCGATAGTCCGGGCCACTTGAGACCACGCCGCTTCTCCGAGAGATGCGCCAGAATCGGAGGAGGCCATTTTTGGAACTCTCCTGTGGAACCGAGCCACCCTCGCCACCGGCCAGCCGCGCCACCGAAGCCGCCCCTGTTCCAAAACCATTAATAACCAAATCTCGCATTAATAACTAATAATTAGGATTAGTTAAAACTAATGACTCGCTGACAGGTGGGCTCGTAACGGTTTAACCGTTATGTGCGGCTTAAATTGTCTAAACAGGATTTAAAACTTTATCTCACTGACAAAGTGGACCCCACACACGGGTAACCGTACCATGGTCCACATGACAGTCTATAGCAATTAATGGTTTTTTCATAATTTAATTAATCAGTGGACCCCACACGTCATACTCTTAGTAATTAAAAATCCAATATTTAATTTAAAATTTTAAATAATCCGGTGGGACCCACATGTCAGAGAGAGAACTCTGTCTCCACTTTTTATTTTTGGGATTTTTTCTAAAAATAAACTTTGGAGAGCTCGTTCTTCTTCACCATAACTTCGATTTGAGTGAAACTTGTTTCTAAAATTTTGGAAATTCAAGACCTTTCTATTAGTTCAAGTTGTGTTCAATTTGGAGTTCATTTCAAATTTTTTATTGGGGATTTATTGCTTCCTTGCTTATTGTTTTCTTTTCGGTATTTTCGCACGCATAGATTACGAGGACAACCCCGAGCAGCATTTCGACGCTTCACCAGATCCTCAGGACATCCCTGCTTCAGACTCAGGCGAGTCAACATTTTGACCATATTGAATCCCCAATTTACTCACTTATGTTGTTTAAAAATATTCAACATGCATGCGTTATTTTATGTACACTAGTTTACTACTTTTTCATTAGTTACATATCCAAGTTACTATACTAGCGGTATCTAGCTAACCCTCACCTTGACAATTGATATCTTTTACCATTGTCGCCCTAGTTCTTACTAATAATACTTTTATCAGCTAAGTTATACAAAATGCTATGCAAGTCTAGCTAGGTCTCAGGACACCAGGTGGTCCTGTTCATCCTTTATTGAAAACACAAATCTCTTTGGGCAGTCATGGGATGTACATGACTGATAATTTGGTATAATTTTATCTTATGCTTCTCAAAACCCTTAAAATATGCTGCACTATCTGGGCGGATGGTAAGAAAGGATGGTGTGGATGTAACACGAGAATTTGTGGTTGCGGTAGACACCGCCTGGATAAATTAAGGACTTAATTCTATGTTGACCTCTCCATGTACAACAGTACAAACCACAAGCTGATAAAGTGTAGGTATGACTAAATAATTTGCATCGCCAGTAAAGGTAAACACTTTCAAGTGACCCACGAGTCGTGGTGCTGGTTTAAGCCATCGTGGACATGGGTTGTGTCGCTAGGTTTAAGCTGCTGTGTGGCACAAGAGGGGGTCTAGACGAAGCAAAATAGCTATCCCGCAGACGAAACCTTAGCGAGTGTACCCTAGGTGCATTGTAAAGGTCATGTAATAGTCCTCTTGAGCTACATGTCTAAGGAAACATGTGGAACATAGCAATTGGATTATCTCTTGTGGGTAAAGATGTACAATCTCTGCAGAGTATAAACTGTTTAAACAGCCGTGCCCCCAGTCACGGGCATATATGGGAACTTCCTCAAGTTAGTTCTATTTATAAAAATCTTTAAAGGATGGGAGAAAAATAAGTGGAGGGATGTACTTCACTTTTTAATTTTACCTGGAGGGATGTACTCTAGCGATGGTTAATTTGGGTGGAGGTAGTCCAGTAAACAAAAATTAGCATTGGTGGACGGCACCATGTAATTGGTAGATGGAATCGTCTACAATATACTTATTGCACATTCAAATACTACTCTTGTTTGCCAAAATCTGCTAATTCATAGGATTTTTACTATATGAGAAATATTTGAGAAAGCCATTTTCTGCAACTAAAAGAAACCCAAACCATCCATTGAAGAGCCATGCATTCTATACTATTGCATCTTGTGTGTGTTGGCTTGCGGAGCACAATTGTAAGTGCTCACCCTCGCTCTCAACATCCTCCCAGAAATGGAGCATCAAGGACACTATGATTACTACGAGGAGCAAGACCAAGACGAAGGAGGAAACAACAATAACTAAAGCTAGTAGTAGTCCCTCCTCTTGCAGTGTAGTCGACCATTCTGGCTGACAAATGAATTCCATATTAGTTAAAGTTGACCAATATCGAATTCATTTGGGCTATCCCCAGTCGCTGCCTGTGAGGGAAGTGCGCCCTCTTGCTTTTCATTTTTTTCGCTGCATTTTTGTATTGAAACTATTTGGCCTTGACGGCTTTATGTGAAGGTCTACTTAAACTTCATTAATATAATAATATCTCATGTATGAAATAATCCAGTGATGTATCTGTGAGCACTATCTACTGATCCAAAGAATAGTGCGATGAAATCACAGAGGATCCAGATTGACAAAATTCGGGTTCGACAAAGAAGGCCTACCCCCTGCTACTTGCTATAGGTGCAATTGTATGGATCATTGCTCCCGTTCTTGCCGTACCCCGAAGCATCTGATAGACCTCTACCAGGAGTCCATTGGCAAGGGTAAGAAGGCGCCAAGGAAGAAGGCAGCAGACTCACACTTTGTCAATCAACCTGATGCTGATAAGGGTGATCCACTGAATGTAGAAATGGAGCTTGACATTACAACAGGGGGTATCACATGGAGGTTGACCTATATGGTGATTTGCAGTAGGCCATAAGTAGTTTTCCTATGCAACTCCAGATGTCATAGTTTTCTTAAATTTGCTTTATCAGTTTAGGTCATTCTATAATAATAATGGATTTCTCACACTCTTGTGGAGCATTAATTGTTTAGGATTTAAACATTAATTTTTGATGAATAAATTGAGTTGTCTGTTCTTTTGATCTTTATTTCTTGTTGAATTATTGTTTGATTATATTATGCTCTATATAAAACAACTTCTTAAATCTGATGGGGGAGGAGGAGATTTGTCTAATAGACAGTGGAACCACCAACTCGATTCTAAGGGATACCAATTGTTTTCATAGATTAACAAAAAAATGGAAAATATCATGACCATCACTGGAAGTGATGCTCTAATTATTGGCACTGGAAGAACCACACTCATTCTCCCTATAGATGCCCGAATAGTGATTAAGAATGCTCTCTTATATCCTAAACTAAAGCATACCCTATTAAATTTCAAGGATATTCCCTTGAATGATATCCATGTCTAGGGCGACAATGAAGGGTACATAATATCACCTCCTAACTAAATCTAATGGTGTCGAGACCCGAATATGCAAATCCGGTCTCTCTGTGTATTCCGCACTAGTCCTAGGATCATGCTAGTGCACACAGTCAAACATAGATGAAATCACAACCATATACACGATATAATAAAGGAAAAACTCAAATATCGATAAATCTCAAAAGGTACGACCTTATTCTCAAGCTTACAATAAACTGGCCCGAAGGCTTAACAAAAGTAGCAGCGGAAATCCAAAATAAAGCGTAGTGGCCAATCGACAAGCCCACAGGCTATCGAGTGGAGAACGAAGTCTAATCTGTGAAGTCATCAAAGTACTCTCCTTCTGGAACCTCCTGCTGGTGATACTCCTCTTCCTCAACTGAGCAACATTGGGCATAAAGCCGTGAGTACATTGGTACTCAGCAAGTCGTTTGTAACAAATGAATGCAATATAGTATGCAAGGTTTACCAAAGGATGGCTGAAAGGTTAATTTGCATAAAAGACAGTTGAAATACAAATAATAGATTGAAGGCGATTTTAAGTAAAACAATAATTAAGTAAATAATCAAAAGAATTGACATACCACTTGCGGACCTCCCATCCACAAGCTAACCACTTATGGACCTCCCATCCATAAGCTAAACCAACAGTGAACACCTGTCCATTTCCATTCACAAGCTTTCAGAAATAACTACCCCTCGTGTGAAATCACCGAGCATTGTCCATGACCGAGAACGCGGCTATTCGAATAGTTTTACACTCTGCAGAGGTTGCACAACTGTACCCACACGATGTGATTAGCCTCGCGCTAAGGAAAATCACAACAAGACCTTTACAAAGTTAAGTTACAACTTAATCCGCCCGTTAGGGTTTCGCATCACACCCCCCTTGCGCCACATGGAAATCAGCAACCATATTCATCTCAATGGCAAGATTAAAGTTGAAACCTCCCAAATTAGTCAGCCAGGTCCATCCCATACCAGACATGTGGTTTGCACGGTAAAGTTCAGATCAATGGCGCACAAAGTTAAGTCCTTAACGTTACCCGGGCGAGACTACCACATCCCTCGAAGTGCTCTAACACTTCCCCCTTTTACTGCACGATCACTCGCCCGAGTGTAAAACCAGTTTGTATAACCACCACCGATGACGCACCAATGTCCTGGCCCAAATTTTAATATACGTGGCACCAACCACAGTTCCATATCTCATTAAGTCAAATTTATAATTCACATGCGATCATAAACCCGATCGTAACTATAAGCACACTAAGCAATTCTATCGTACCAGCCCATGTGACAAATAATCTAGCATCACTAGTAAATTTCCCAATCTATGGTGACAATGGCATCATGGCATTCCAAAATATCAAGGAGTGATAAACTCAAATGGGACGATAACTACCAGTACAAGTGTTTGAATAAAAATAGCGATGCAATGTAATTTAAAACAAATTAATTAAATAATAGATTACAAACTGGGTTCAACATGATCAAAGGACACGACTTGCCTTGGTTATGCTCAGTGAGGTACTCCTGGTCTTCGGGCGCGAAACCTGCTCCTCCGGAATCCGAATCTAACGAGAGAGAAATCGACCAAAATAAAAGAAACACATAAAATGATAAGCAAATGAACTCCAAAATTCACAAAACCAGAACCAACAGCTAGAGCTTGATTTTAGATAAATTTAGAAAAAAGAATGGGGTCAATCGGAGCTAGGACGGAGGAGAACGGGCTCTCGAAAAATCTAATCTAAAGAAAATCCTAGAAATTCAAAAATAGCACTGTGCTGTGAACCCGGTCCATGGAATACCGAGTTCACCGTGAACCCGGCGCATCAAACAGTACACTCGGGCGCAGCGGCCGACGCGGGGGGCTAGGGGCGACGTGGCGGCGGATATGCCGCCACGCGTGGCACGGGGGTGACGTGGCAGCTGACGTGGCTGCCACGTGGCTCGGGGCGGCGGGTTTTGCTGACGTGGCATGCCACGTGTCATGCCACGTGAGCCTAGGGCTGACGTGGCGTGCCACGTGCGATGGCTGACGCGGCACGGCTCGGGTGCGGGCGGCGGCGGCTTGATTCGACGACGGGGAGTGCGACACGTGGCAAGATCTGAGCCTTCGGCTCAAATTTGAGCGAGCGGCGGAGATGTGGCGGCGTGGAAGCGGGGCGGCGGGGATTGCCGACGCGTGGGAGCGGGGGTGCGGTTGACGCGTGGCTGGCGCGGGGAGCGGATTGGCGACGCGTGTCCGGGCGCGCCGCGCGAAGCGTTGCGCGCGCGCGCGCGCGGGGCACGCGGGTGCGCGCGCGGAACCGAGGGTCGGGGCGACGCGCGCGGGCGACGGCGAGGGCGACGGGGAGGCGACGCGGGTGAAGGAAGGCATCGAGGCTCACCGGCGGGAAGGCGTGGTCTCCGGCGACGACTGATGCTCCGGCGACCTCGGGCGACGGCGGAGACGCGGCACGGGCGGCGGCGGAGCGACTCTGGCGGCGGCGCGCGGCGCGGGAACGGGCGAGGAGCGGCGGCGGCGGAGTTCGGGTGGCGGCACGCGAACTGAGGGATGAACGCGGGTTTTATCACGCGAACCGAGGCATCCGGATCGGGGACGGTGCGGGCGCGGAACGGGCGAGGTTCAGACGGCTATGATAGGGACGCGTGGCCGCATCTGACGGCGAGGACGCAAGGGACGCGGGCGCGATTAGGGTTAGGGTTTGCGATCGCGGCGCGGGGACGGACGGCGGGGATTACGCGGCGCGGGATCGGGCGGCTGAGGAAGGCGAGGCGTGGGCGCGGGTCGCGGGCACCAGCAGCGTGACGCGTGGCACGGGGTCGCGATCCAACGGCGGGCGCGGGGCGAGGGCAGACGCGTGCGCCGGAGCGACGCGGCGCGGATTGGGCCGACGGGGAGGCGACGCGTGGCAACGCAGCCGATCGAGCGGCGCGGGTGAAGGCGGGCTGCGGGAACGGGCGGGGGCGCGACGGATGCTGCCACGTGGGGGTGGCGGCGATCAGGCGGCCGAGGAAGGGCGGGGGTTTTTAGTTTTAATTTCTTTTTCCCAGAAAATGCAACTAAAATACTAGGAGCTCTAGAAAATAGCAAATAAATCCCAAAAATTCACCAAAAATACCAGAAAATTCCTTGAGACCTGAAGAACCCAAATAAAATATTTTCCACTTATGTTGATGCTTATTTTACTCAGATTAAATCATTTTAAAATTCTAAAAATCATTTGAAGCTTAATTTAATTTCAGAAAATTCTTGAAAATTTCTGGTGACACCAGGAACTCAATTAAAATATTTTCAGCTACTGTTGAAGTATAATTTAATCATATTAAATTCTTTTAATTTTCTAAAAATTCTTTTAAGCTTGCTTTAAATTCAGAAAAATTCCAACAATTGATTTTTAAATTCAAGGTTTTAAAAATCCTCAAAAATCAGGATGTTACTGACGGCAATCAGAAAAGAGTGGTCGAAACTTCCCTCCTTCTTATCTGGGTTATACTATACCTACATCAAACTTGAAGAATATGTTGCAATGAAGATAGAGTATAAAACTTTGGAGCCTTTTAAGATCTGGCACGATCAATTAGGGCATCCTGGGGTAGGAATAATGAGAAAAATTATAAGCAATTCTATTAGCTATAATTTAAAAACTCTATCATTTCCTAAACCTAAAGATCTCTTGTGTCCATCCTGTGCCAAAGAAAAACTCATCACTAGACTCTCTTATATGAAAATTGAGGTGGAATCATCAATTTCCTGGAGAGAATACATGGTGATTTCTATGGATCTATTCAACCCCTATCGAGCCCCTTTAGATATTTTATAGTGATATTAGATGCTTCTACTAGGTGGTCCCATGTATGCCTCCTGTCTACTAGGAACCACACCTATGCAAAATTAATAGCTTAAATTATCATATGAATGGCCAACTTTCTAGATGAAAGGATTAAGTCCATTAGAATAGACATTGCCAACGAGTTTACCTTTAAGGCATTTAATGACATTGTTTAGCTTTAGATATTAAGGTAGAGCACTCTGTATCACATGTCCACACTCAGAATGACCTTGTAGAGTCATTCATTAAAAGAATTAAGCTGATTGCTAGACCACTATTATAGAATTATAGGATTTCCACTAGCTGTTGGGGCCATATAGTGTTGCACGTTGTAGCACTAATAAACTTAAGATCAATTGTGTACTACCAGGTTTCCCCGTTACAACTAGTGCATGAAAAAGAGCCAAGTATTTTTCATCTATTAAAATTTGGCTGTGCTGTATACATGCCAATTTCACCACCACAACGTATGGCCATGGACCCCAATTAGAGGTTGGAAGTCTATGTTGGTTTTGAGTCCCCGTCGATTATCAAATATCTTAAGCCTACCACAAGAAGTATGTTTATGGCCCATGATGCTAACTGCATTTTTGATGAAGATAATTTCCTGGCATTAGGAGAGGATAGTATCTTACTGAAAAATACCGAGAAATAGATTGGGATATCTCAAGCATCCAAGCCCTAGATCCATGTACTAGAGAAACTAAACCATAAGTTTAGTGAATAATACACCTGCAGTAAATAGCAAATAATCTGTCAAATGCATTCACTGATCAAAAGGGAGTAACAAAATCTTATATACCAACAGTAAATGCTCTGGAGAGAGTGGAAGTACCCCAAGTTGATACTCAAACCACTCCAACCCCTCATATGAAGAAGAAGGGGAGAGCACCAGATAATGATGCCTCAATTTCGCGTAGACGTCTGTAGAAAAAGAAACTTAAAGAAAATAAGTTACCTCCTAAGTCAGTAGAAGAGACTCAACCTGACATTGAGGAAATCCCTAAAGTGAACAATCCTTAAGATAGTAACCCTAGTACAATTACGTGCGCACAGTCTAATACTGGAACTTCGGAACAACCAGACTCTATTGTTGTGGAAAATCACGAGGAGCTGGTTGAACCAAATGAAGAAATATCAACTAATTTTGTTGAGTCAGGAGAACTATATAAGAGAAATACTACAGTTATCGACATCCATTTTGCCTCAAAAATTGCTAAAAAAACTTGAACTAGATCCAGAACCAAAATCCTTAGCTGAATGCTAGAAGCGCTCAGACTGAGGTAAGTGAAAGAAAGCAATTGTGGCAGAATTACACTCAGCAGGTATGAATTTAAGTATGCAATTAATGGATGTAATAACTACATATTGTATGGGTCACTAGACTCAGATATTTATACGAAAGTGCTAGAAGGGGTAAAGATTCTAGATCTAAATAAATTAAATCGCAATATGTACAACGTCAAGTTAGAAAGGCCGTTGTACAGATTAAAATAGTCCGAAAGAATGTGGAACAACTAGCTTAGTAAATTTCTCCTGAAGAAATGATACACTAATAATAAAGACTATCCTTGTGTGTTCATAAAGAAATCCCAAAATAGATTCTATATTATTTCAGTGTACGTCGATGATCTAAATATCATCGGAATGACAGAGGACATAAAGGAAGCAAATTCCTATCTTGTTAAAGAGTTTGAAATGAATGATTTGGAACGAACCAAATTTTGCTTTGGCTTACAGCTAGAGCACCTCCCTGGAGAAATTTTAATGCACAATCCTCTTATACCAAGAAGGTTTTAGAGAAATTTAATATGGATAAGTCACATCCATTAAGAACCCCGATGGTGATCCGATCCCTAAAAGTGAATAAATAAACTTTTAGACCAAGGACAGAAAATAAGAAAATTGTTAGACCAGAGGTTCCTTATTTGAGTGCTATTGGGGCATTAATGTATTTTGCTAACTACACAAGATTGGACATTGCTTTTGTAGTTAATTTGCTAACTAGATACATTGGGCTGGCGTTAAAACTCTCCTTAGATATCTTGAATTATTTCACCCGAAGAACCAAGACCGGACTATTGTTGAATATACAGATGCAGGATATCTGTCTTATCTATATAATGTGAAATCCTAGGCAGGATTTATATTTCTTTGTGGTCGTACGGCCATTTTTTGCTGGTTATTTAAGCAGATATTGGTAGCTACGTCTACTAAATCGCATTATATGAAACCTCACGAGAATATGTTTAGCTTAGGTGAATGATTAGCCACATCAAGATGTCATGTGGCATAAACACCGTTGATGACCCCACTATTATCTATAAAGATAATGTAGCTGTGTGGCACAGATGTAAATGGGCTACGTTAAAAGTAATATTATGAAGCATATTTCTCCTAAATTCTTCTGTCCTTATGAACTTTAAAAGAACGGAGAGATAAATGTATTAAAGGTTAGGTTTTGTGATAATCTGGCAGATTTATTCACAAAATATCTCCCAGCCTCTAGCTTCCAGAAGTGTGTTCGAGGCATAGAGATGAGGCAACTTAAAGAATTACAAGGATCGGGGGAAGTAAATCTCTGAACCATAGCCCGTATGTAATACCAGAAGACTTATATGATCCTGAAGATCTAATATTACACTCTTTTTTTCTTTGTGAGTTTTTCCTTAAAATTTCTCACGTGAAGATTTTTAATAAGGCAATAAGTGCGACACAAGGAACAGATACGATATACTCTTTTCTCCATCCATTTTTTTTCACTGGGTTTTTGGGAGAAGTTTTTAATAAGGCATGTGCATATCATGATATTCGCCCATGGGGGGAGTGTTATAAAACATAGAAGGTTACGATGCGGGCAAATATCAAAGCTACCCTTAGGAGGTGCAGATTATAAATAGAGAAACACATATACTATGAGAATAGATCTGAATTAATAAAGACTACGTTTTAGTGTTCTCTCTTAATTATCTCTTGGTGATTGATCTCTTTGGTATTTTTGTGATTGATTGTATGGTTTTGCATTACCGCTCATTTATTTCTCAACAACCGCTACCTCCTCCTGTGTGCTACCTCACCAATGCTAGGGAGACTCGCCAGCTGTCCGCTGACTCTTCCTGTTCGGACATGCCTCTTCCCATTTTGATGTGCCTCCTCCCGTTTTGCTGCCGCCATTGCCTCCGAAACAACTGACATCACCATCTCCGTTGGTGGAGAAAACTCAAAAAACCTGAGAGGGGAGCATTCGACACAGGATGGCAGTGCAAGTGTTTCTCCCTCTCACACCCGTCAGAGGTAGAGGAGGAAGAGTCGAACCACATGAATGTTCCTGCACATCCAACGGTGAGAATTTAATTGAAATTAAAAAAGCTTAGTGTTATATGCGCACATCCAACCATCATTTTTTGAGAGGCCTTCCAACCATCCTGTAAAACCCATGTAAAACATCTTTGGATTAGTTGTGAACTTGTGATAGACTTAAAGCATTGGGCTGAGCCTAGGTGCATGCATTCTTCCAGATTGTGGCATTGAATCGACTTCTATAATGGACCTAAAAAATGGAAAATTGCAAAAAGATTTAAATCGTTCACTTAGCAATTAATTTAGGAAAATGACAACATCTAATGTACATGGAAAATACTCCAAAGGGCTATTCCCATTTAGCTAATTTTCTTTCTGTGCATGTGATTGCCTTCTATAAGAACATGTGGAGGTCTTTCCATGCTTGTGATGAATATATGAGGCCACTGAGGATGATTGTAGTGAGTTTGAGTTGTTGAAAATGAAATTGGACAAATCTAGGAGAGTTAATAGGGGAATGAATGTTGTCTGACCATTTGGAGGGGTGGTCCGACCGTTGGGCATGGACGGTCAGACCGGTCACAAAACAACAGTCAAACCACCGGCATGACTTTAGCCGAAATGGCTTAGGGTAGTCTGACTGCCATGGGACAAGTGGCCAGACCGGCCATGAGGATGGACACCAAACATTTATGTGAACATGCCTTGGGATGAGTTTGCACTATGTGGCATTGTTAATTGAAAGTAGAATTAATACTTGGTAGAAAAATTAGATTCCAAAGAGGTTGTTTCTGTTTTTACGATGAGCTAACCGGTCTAACCGGCCTCCTCATGGTGGTCAAATTACCATCAGTCTGATCGGCATACAGAGAGCGGTTAGACTAACCAAGTGGTTTTAAGAGGAAAAATGATTCGATCTAAAAATCAAGAATTGAGCATGGGAATGGTTCCTAGGTTATGGCATGATGCTCTATGTGTTGTATTATACAGTTATGAATTGACTTGCGTCAAGTGGATCAGAACGAACTTATAGTCATAAATGGTTTGTTTGATCTATTGTTGTTTAGGTAGTTCGGGAGTCAACAATTATCATCGGTGAGGCGATTAGGACTTGGTTGGGAGAACCAAGGTCCAATGCGATCATGGACACTAGGTGAAATGTTTGGACTTAACTAAGGTGCAAGAAGGACAAGGGTCATAGAAGGCACCAGTGGTTAAGGTGATTGACACATATGGTGTGCTAGGTGACTTGGGCCCGTTTGCAAATGAGGATGATTTAGTAGCATCTAGACATGTGAGAGGATTGGTGACGAGTTATTGAGGCCATATGGAAGATAGTGAAGCATGGACAATGATTCGAGGCTATGGATGAGCGACACGTTAGTTGAGGGGCAAATCTATCTTTTGCCCAAAACGGGCAAAGTGGGTAGTTTGCAGAACCACGGTGGTGACCTAAGTGGATTAGGTCAAAGCATCTCTAAGGTGGACAAGGCATGATGGATTTGGGTTATTGGAGCCAAGGACGAAGATAGCGCATTGAAATACGTGCGTATATTAAAAACTTATGTACATGCGTGTATAAAAAACTTGTGTGGGTGATGAATTATCTGTTCCCATGAATGTGTAGTGGATAATATCCACATGGTATCCTGAGTCAGGGTTAGGGTTTGTGCGTTCACTATATAAAGGGCAAGTGAGAAGAGAGAGTAAGGATTATGAGAGATGAGAGCACTCACATATTGAGAGAAACCTAGGGTTTGAGGAGAGTGCTTGTGTTTTGCCCTTAGGGCTTTGTCCTTTAGTTGGAGTAGCTATAATCATTTCTCTCTAAGTGGTGATAGAAGATCAAACTTTGGTCATCTTGTCTCTCTTGTTCTTTGGTTTGGTTTTCTTTCCTTCTTAAGGTGATTTGGTGATTCTTGATCCCGAAGGTTTTCACTTGGTTTCTTAGTGTTGTTTTGATTGTTGAGATGTCTTAGAACCTATTTAAGACCATCTTGACCATCTAGAATCCACTAGCTGGCTTAGATCATAGTTTTCCTTTTTTGCTTGTTCTTGGTGCAATTTTCTCTAATTTGGATAAAGCTTGGAACTTTGACAGTAAGGCTATAAATGAGCCGAGCTCAAGCGAGTCTAGCCTCCCAAGATCGAGCTCGGTAGAAACTTGAGTGAGCCTGAGTTAGAGTCTGAGCTTGGAGCTTGGCTTGAATAAGCTCGATAACAGTTAAAATAATTTAATATGCACTAATTTTTAACAATAAGAAAAACTCAAGTTCGAGCTTGGCTCAAGTAAACTCGATAATAGTAAAAATAATTTAATATATAATAATTTTTAACAATAAAAAAGCTCAAGCTCGGCTTGAGTAAAATTGGTAAGAGTTAGTATGTATGATATGCTGTAAAAAAAGCTCGATGCCTGTGAGCTATTTGAGTTAGGTTCGTTGAAACTCGTGAGTTCGGGATCAAGCTTGATCTCGGTTCGTTTGGAACTCGAGCTGAGTTCAAATCGAGCCTAGAGCGAGCTAAGCTCGAGTAGCTCATGAGTCTCTACCTTTTTTTACAGCCTTATTTGACAATGATTTTTGAAGTCGTAGGTTGAAATAGGTTTATAATATTCTAGAAAAAGTGTGTATGAAGTTTGAGGGGATTTAGAGATCTAGATCAAAAGTTGGACCAATTTATGTTCTGGGCGTGTTGTTTTTGGCCTTTGGAGGCAAGGGTGGTTAGACTGGCCCTTGTGAAGCTTTGCTATTTCAGTTGTTTTCTGCTGAATGGAGTTGTGCTGTTACTTGTGCAATATAGATTTGATTTTAGTAGCTTCTCATAGCTATTTAGGTGAAAAATCTTAAATACCAGTGAAAAAATTTGTTACGGTCATTGACCCACTCGCTACCATACCCAGAACTTCATCTTGCTCTCAATCATTTTAGGACAAGAAAAATGCATGCAAAAGCTAGGGATGAAAATAGCTCAAATATGATCAAATAGTCTCAAATACGAATATGAATCTATATTTTTTTTAATATGAATTTAAATATTCTTGAATACAAATACGAATCGAATGTCGTAATGAATACAAATTCAAAATGAATATGTACTTAATTCGGTCGAATACGAATAACCTCCGATAACTTCTGTAACAAATCTCGGTAGAATAAATTTATGTAATATGATTACATAACTACACCGTCTACACTGCATATATATATATATATATATATAGGAAACAGATCGAATACGAATCGAATAGTCTTGAATATAAATACAAATATAAATGTTCTCAAATACGAATATTCTCAAATACAGATACGAATATTGTTGAATACGAATACACATTTTTTAATACAAATTTTACTTATCATATTCATATTTTTTTAGATATAAATATAAAATAAAATAGATTATCTGTTTCTATTTTTCACTCTAGCAAATGCCCACGAGACAGCGCATGACATAAAAGCCTCACGATAACAGCAAACGGCACGGCATTGGTGTGACCGGTGTCAAATCCTCACTCCAAGAGCCACCAACTTGAACAACAGTACAGATCGAAATTGAGATCCCAGTTGATAATGATCAGGTCCACCTTGAGCAGAGCAGATAAGTAGATAAGGCCCCCGTGCACCTTTTGTCTCCCAAATGCCATCACATCACCTCACTGGCCATGCCATTCCATGTATCCGCCCAAAGACACATATGCCCGGCATGTCCCCATGCCTAGTAGCTTCTTGCTTGACAGGTGGATGCATGGCTTTGACGGTTCAGCTCAAAAAGGCCGGACTCTGTAATTAGCGGTCTTAAAACACCGAACTACCACAATGTCTTTCAAGTGATGGTTTGAACGTGCCGGAGTCTGTAAGTAATGGTCTTAAACGCCGATCTATCACATTGTCTTTCAAGTGATCTTACTATCTTTCCATGTTGGAAATGACATGCCCATAGTTGCGCGTAGAGATGGAGCTAAGTACAGCGAGTCGCATAGACGGAACTGTCGGCATAAATAGCACTATAGTTATTTTCTTTCAAATTTAGTCTCAGTCACTTGTTTTTCAAATCTAACTTCATTCTTAAGCTCGGTAGGTACCTGCCGAACTCCTATAATTTAGTAAAAAGCCGGCCAGCCGTCCTTTTTAATTAGTGCTAATCGTATTTAACTAGTACTAACCCTACTTAGTCATAATTAGCTGCCGCTTTTTGGGGCCTCGACAACAGCACTGTCGAGCTTTTGTAACGCGGTAGGTGACACATATTGTCTGCCGATGCTGTCAAGCTCAAAGAGGGGGTTATATTTGCAAAAAAGAGCATCCGGGATTAAATATGAAAAAAGTGGCTACAATATTATTTGTGTGAACCACTTCGTAGGCTAGTGTGGCCAAAAGTGCTCGCACTCTTTTGGCGCTGCTGAGGCTTGGCTATAGCTCAATAGTACCTGTTGAGCTCTTACGGTGCGGTAGACGACACATATCATCTGTCGTAGCTACTGAGTTTGAGGAGAGTTTAAATTTATAAAAATAAATGTCTGAAAGCTAAATTAGGGAAAAATAACTATAATACTATTTATATGAACAGTTGTAGGCTAGTGTGGCAAAAAAATGCGAGCACTTTTGGCCTTCGCATTTGCACACTTTTGGCCTTCCCATTTGCACATAGTGGGCTCAGTTGGTAACACCCAAACAGGGAACATGACATAACGCAAGATCCATTCAGGATACGAGCTTTCATAATGCAGGCCATTCGCACGGCAGAGTCATTCGTACTGAAACCCAAGTTATAGTACTACTGTACTACTACAAAAAGCCAGATTTAGTATTACTTGTAAATGAAATTACAAAAATAGCTGTATAAAAATGGTATTGGTAAAAATAGTGTTTTCGCCACCTGGTGGCCGGGCGGTAACGACGCAGGAGTGACGTGTGGCCCCTGCCATCCTGTGGGCGGACGACAGGCTGCTTGCCGCCCCACCACCAGAAGGTAGGCACTTGCTATTTGGCTAGCGGACGGCAGGCTGCTTGGCTAGCGGACAGCAGGCTGCTTGCCACCCTACCACCGGAAGGCAGACGCCTGCTGCCTGGCTAGCGGACGGCAGGTGGGCCTGCCGCCTCACCCCAAACAGCAGGCTAATTAGCCATTAGCCGGCCTAATCATCTGTCTTTTTTTATTTTGCTTAAAAGTTATGTGATTTTTTTATATAGCAAATGAGTTCAAAAATTACAAAAATTTATGTGAAGTCTTTTGACACAACGTAGTTGACTGTGTAATTTTTCTGTAATTTTATCCATTGTGAATGTTGCTCAAAAATTCGTACGATTTTAATATTTTTAGGAGCTGTTATATATAGCAAATGAGCTCCAAATATTACAAAATTTTATACGAAGCTTCCCAACATGACCTTAGTAATTGTGTAATTTTTTGAAAATTTTATATACTCTAAATTTTTCATGTTATTTTACATTAATTTAATCATGAAATTAGCGATATATAATTGCATCTATCTTTTGTTTCCTATCGCGTCCTTCGTAAATTTGTCACTCTATCCTTGTTGTTCCCCCTCGCATGCTCTCTCATCCGTATTAATGTCATTACATTTGTGCCGTCCCCCCTCGTCGGATACCTCATCTGGACATCTGTCAGGTTTACCATACTATCCCCCCTCGCCGGCTCCCTCATCTGCACATTTATCAGAGTTACCATGTCATCCCCCCTTACTCGCTCCCTAGTCTGTACATTTGTCAGTGTTACCACGCTGTCCTCGTCGCCCGAAGTGATGTACATCGACAAGAAGTCCTTAATTTGCAGGGTAAGCACACTGGATTCCCTTTTCGCTCGGCTATAAATACGAACCTCTCGCAGTTCATCATCACTCATCTCAATTGCTATTAGCAGAAGCTCATTCTCGCTTGTAATTGTTTTGGATAGGTAATCAAATTATCGGTAATTAATGAATTATTCGTATATAGTTACATTCATGTAATCACTAACTTGTATGCCGCTTGTCATGATTTTGTGTTGTAATATTTACTGTAGATCTGGTTGTTGTGGCTTTAGGTAGTTAGAGACATGGAACACTTGACAATGTTCTATGGTGATGGTCTTGTACGGGCTAGACCTGATAGGTTGGACCTATCGACATGCCAATACAAGGTGCTCCAGGCAAAGGGGCTCGACGTCATGAATATTTATAAGCTATGAAGCTGCATCTGGAGGGAGTTTGCCAAAGAGGAAATGGAGATGAAACTTGCGATAGAGGGAATCACTTGCACAAATGACGTGTGGGAGCTCATGAAGGTGAATGGCACCGAAACATGGAGGCAGTACATGCAAATTGCCTCCCAGCCAGAGGCGGTCATTTATGGAAGGCCGATAGTGTACCCTAGTTTCGTGCACTGGGTGTCGGAAAGTAGTGATAAGTCCGGCCCCTCGACACCCAGGGAACCATTGGTGGAGTTTCAAGACGATAACACTGAATATGCTGTATCGGAGGGAAGACTCGCCTCTGATTTCATACAGAATGATGAGGCGAGTATGTGGTTGTCCGCTCGCATTGACTACCATGAGTGTTTATCGGACCAAGCGCTCGGGGTTGGAGTCTGATGAGGACACCGACCCAGACTCTGATGATACCGACGACGACGAACAGCAGGCGACTGATCCACCTGGGGGGGTTATGTCATCGGAGATGCCCTATGTGTCCTCCAGACTCGATGATGCTGTGATGCGTTCTCTTGTACTACTGCAAGAAGAAGGGTCCCAATGGAGGTTTTAAGCTGACACCCTTCTAGTTGGGCAGCGGTTCTCTAGCAAGGCGGCTGTGCAGCAAGCTATTGCACAGTACGCCTTGTCTATCAGCTATGTGTACAAGTGCACGGTCTAACCCAACCAATTATGCAGTGAAGTGCTTAGTGGAAGGCTACCCTGCAAAGGTCAGCGCTCAACGAGCAAAGATTTTTGGTTCAGTCTTCTCGATCAAGGCGATGATCGACCACACTTGCGTCCTCAGCGAGCCACTTTGCCATCATTGGAACGTGACTTCCGTATATGTGGCAAGCACCATCATCCACCTAGTTGCGGCGGATGTATCCATCTCCCCAATGATGCTCATGTCGGAAATCGCCAATGTGGTTGGCTATCCAGTCAGCTACAATAAGATCCGACGAGGTAAGCAGAAGGTTATCGAGTCCATATACGGGACGTACGAAGAGACGTACAACCTTGTGCCAAGATTGCTTCACCAGATACCTGAGGGAAACCCCAGCACATACATAAACAAGCTTGAGTGTCCAGATGCTGACGGAGGGCCCCAACTACTTCATATTGGATCGGTTATTCTGGGCTTTTGCCCAGACCATTGAGGGCTTCAAGTTTTGTCGTCCCGTATTCACGATGGATGGTACTTTCCTAACAATGAGGTACAAGGGAATCATTCTCACCACGGTGACGGCTGATGCGAACGACTAGCTTCTTTTAGTGGCATTTGCCATTATGGAGAGCGAGAACACATCCAGTTGGCTCTGGTTCCTGATAAAGTGGTTGGTGACCGACCCAACGTTTGCGTCATCACGGATCGTAATGCTGGGTTAATGGCTGCGCTGAACACTATGCAGCATTGGACTGAACCCCCTCAGTAGTGGAATGACGTGAGAACCCGGTGATGCATGGGGCATCTTGCATCTAACTTGTTCATACGAATCTGCAGCCAGAAAGTTGTAAAGATGTTCAAAGCATTGTGTTTGCAAAACCAGAGGCGAAAATTCGAGTTCATCTGGACAGAGCTAGAAAGGTGAACTACGGAGGGAGAGCAACCCCACGGCACCATAAGTTTCTCGAAATGGATTTGTTGCCACACTCTTGAATTAGAGAAATGGTCCCTTCTCTATGATATGAACGGTGCGAGGTATAAGATTATGACGACCAACATGTCTGAGGCGTACAACAGTGTCCTAAACGACGTGCGGCGTCTCCTCATCACCGTGATCATGGAGGAGACATGGACTCGCATTGTCGATTATTTCGTCAATAGAGCCATCGCAACCAAGCGATAGATAGATGAAGGCAAGAAGTGGTCTGAGAACATGTATAGGCACATGAACCAGAAGATGGAGAAGGCCCAAATACACAACATCTGGGTAATCGATGGTCTTTAGAGGAAGTATGAGATCAAGCTTCGGCAAAAATATGTGAACAGTCAAGCCAGTGGTGAAATGAAACAGGCATGCACCCTGGGTGATGTGGCAACATGCACCTGCAACAAACCGAAGCTTCTGCATAAGCCATGCTCGCATGTGTATAAGGCATGTGCGTAAATGAGGTAGATGTCCAACTCATACATCTCTAGTACTATGACATGCAACACCTTTTTAGTACAAGGAGTGCGGAGTTCCACTCCTGCGGCCTGGACATGCACTATAGGGATATTTGGCTAGACATGCTGCAATGGGCTCCTAACAAGGAGTTGAAGATAACTGCGAAGGGATGTCGGTAAACGCGACGCTTTCAGAACGACATGGATGTGAACCAACGTACCATCATTAGTCACGCAGTAAAGTGCAATATATGCAAGATCTTCGGGCACTCAATGAAAAATTGCCCCAACAGACGAGATCTAGGAGGAGGAGCACCGCAACGACGAGCAAACTGAGCGTATACGTTGGGAGACAAAGGCTCATCTCGAGGTGTGCACGCGCAGAGAGCACGAGGCTCGCGAGAGGGAGCATGAGAGAAAGAAGGAAATGGCGGCCAAGGCCAAAGAGGCTACTGAGGAGTTCAACGCCAAGCTCACAGGGAATGAAAAATGGCACTGGTCCACGCAATAGGTCGCACTGTTCCGAACTAGTCCCTTGAAGCTCGAATTTATTTTTATTCGAAAAAGGCGCATATGTATCGTAGGAGTACTTCGGCTTGTTCTATCATGCATGATGCTGTTTCTTATACATGTAACCAAACGCTATGCATCATGTTATTTTTATTTTTATTACAAAATCTATTTTAATTTGCAACATCAAATGTCATTACCTTTTCGTGTTTAATTCTTCACAAGAATTCACTATGTTACCATCTTACCACCACATACTACAGTTCTAAATTTATAAATTAAGTCTGAACTAAATTAAATCATTACCTCAATTTATAATTTGTAAATCAACTACAATCACACAAGCTAATTAAATGAGCATCGCATATCGCTAATTTCATGATTAAATTAATATGAATTAACGTGGCAAATTCAGAGCACATAAAATTCTAAAACAATTTACACAAATACTATGGTTGTGTTGGGAAGCTTTGTATAAAATTTTGTAATTTTTAGAGCTCGTTTGCTATATGTAACAACTTCTATGAATATTAAAATTGTACAAATTATTTAGCAACATTCACAATGGATACAATTATCAAAAAAATTATACAATTAATTACGTTGTGTCAAAAGATTGTACATAAATTATACAACTTCTTAGAATTCTCTTTACGGCCAATAAGTGGCACTATTTTGGAGACGCTTGAAACCTTGCACACATGCACACACTAAACATAATATCGGGCCTAGATGCGGTAAGATAAAGCAAACTACCAATCATGGATCTATAAAGCTTTAAATCTACCGACTTACCTCCTTCATTTAAGTCCAAATGCCCATTGGTTGCCATAGGAGTCTTGATGGGCTTTGAATCCTCCATGCCAAACTTTTTGAGTAAGTCTCTTGCATACTTGGTTTGGCTAATGAATGTCCCATTCTTGAGTTGTTTGATTTGAAGTCCAAGGAAGTAACTCAATTCTCCTATCATTGACATTTCAAACTCCATAGACACCATATCACCGAATTCTTTGCAAAAGTCTTGGTTAGTAGAGCCAAATATGATATCATCAACATAAATTTGACATACAAAGAATTTATCATCAATAACTTTAGTAAATAATGTAGTATCAACCTTCCCGATTTTAAATCCTTTTGAGATTAGAAAATCTCGAAGACGCTCATACCAAGCTCTAGGGGCTTGTTTGAGTCCGTATAGCGCCTTTGAGAGTTTATAAACATGATTTGGATTATTAGGATCCTCAAATCCGGGAGGTTGCTCAACAAACACAAGTTCGGTTATTTTTCCATTTAGAAATGCACTTTTGACATCCATTTGATAAAGTTTAATATCAAAGCATGATGCAAAAGCAAGCAAGATTCTAATTGACTCAAGTCTAGCTACGGGAGCAAAAGTTTCATCATAATCTAATCCCTCGACTTGAGTGTAACCTTGAGCAACTAACCTTGCTTTGTTTCTTACCACAATTCTGTTTTCATCTTGTTTGTTGCGGAAGACCCATTTAGTACCAATTACGTTTTGTTTCTCGGGTCTTTCCACCAAACTTCATACTTCATTTCTTGCGAAGTTGTTTAGCTCCTCATGCATGGCATTAACCCAATCGAGATCTTCTAATGCATCATCTACCACCTTAGGTTCAATAGAGGAGATAAACGAGTAATGTTCGCAAAATGAAACTAATCTAGAACGGGTTTGAACACCCTTACCCACATCACCCAATATTTGATCTATTGGATGATCTCTAGATAATGCGTTGTGAACTCTCAATGGTTGAGGTTGCTCATCATTTTCTTCATCTAGAACTTGAATAGTACTTGGAGTAGTAGATGTAGGAGGTTGAACTTGAGTTGATGAAGAAGGATCATTTGAATCCTCTTTTGGCTTGATGCTCCCAACTTGCATGTTCTCCATAGCCTTTCTCAATCCCTCATCACCTATATCATCCAAATTTTCTTGCTCTTCTTGAGAGCCATTAGTTTCATCAAATTGAACATCACAAGATTCTACAATTATACCGGTATTTTTGTTGAATACTCTATATGCTTTGCTATTTGATGAGTATCCTAAAAGAAAACCTTCATCACATCGACTTTGAAATTTTGAGAGCCGAATACCTTTTCTTAAAATAAAGCATTTGCATCCAAATACTCTAAAATAAGATATGTTTGGCCTCCTTCACATGAGAAGTTCATAGGAAGTCTTTTTCAAAAGACGATGTAAATAAAGACGATTTATGGCATGACAAGTGGTATTGATTGCTTCCGCCCAAAAGATGTCGGAAGTGTTATATTCATCAAGCATTGTCCTAGCCATTTCAATTAATGTACGATTTTTCTTTTCTACAACTCCATTTTGCTCCGGAGTGTATGTTGAAGAAAATTCGTGCTTTATTCCAAGTTCATCACAAAAATCCTCAATTTTTACATTCTTGAACTCGGAACCATTGTCACTTCTAACTTTCTTTATTTTAAAATCAAATTCATTTTGAGCCCTTTTTGCAAAGCTTTTGAAAATTTCGGGGACATCACTCTTGTCATTTAGGAAGAAGACCCATGTATATCGGGAATAATCATCCACAATGACCAAACAATAATTGTTGCCCCCTAAGCTCTTGTAGGTTGTTGGCCCAAACAAATCCATATGTAAGAGCTCTAATGGTCTAGATGTTGATATGATACTTTTGGAAGGATGAGAATTAGCCACTTGTTTACCGATTTGACAAGCACTACAAAGCTTGTTTTTCTCAAACTTCACATCCTTCAAGCCAACAACTAAATCATTTTTGAAAAGTTTTTTGAGTTGAACCATGCCCACATGACCTAACCTTCTATGCCATAACCAACCCAAAGAGGTTTTGGCTAACAAATAAGTTTTCAATCCGGAATCATTTGAGCTAAAATCTACTAAATAAAGATTTCCAAAACGAAAGCCTTTGAAAACAATTTCACTATCCTTTTCTTTTGAAATAGATACACCATCTTTTGAGAATGAGCAAATTAAGCCTAGATCACATAATTGAGCAATAGATAGCAAGTTGAAATTTAATGTTTCTACTAAAGAGACATTAGAAATGGAAAGGTCATTGGACATAGCAATTTTACCCAAACCTAATACCTTTCCTTTGCTATTATCGCCAAAAGTGATCTTCTCATTGCTCCCATTTTCAAATGTGGTGAACATCTTCCAGTCTCCGGTCATGTGTTGAGTACACCCGCTATCTAGTACCCAATATCGACTACCGGTCTTGTAGTTCACCTACAAAATAAAATCAATTTCTTTTAGGTACCCAAATTTGTTTGGGTCCTTGGAGGTTAGTAACCAAGGCTTTGTGCACCCAAATAGCATTCTTTTTAGCGCCTAAAATTGAAGTGCCAATAAATTTAGCAATAATCTTTCCACTAGTAGATTTCTTTAGCAAATAGCAAGAATCAAATAAATGAATAGGAGCAGTTTTTATTTCTTGATTTTGCTTACCAATTGGCCTTACAAACCTTGTGACCGGTTTTGAGGGATTCTTACCTTTCTTGGGCACATACCCAAGTCCCTCCTTATTGAATGAGCATCTTTGCTCACTCAATAATTTGTCAAGGGTGGCCTTACCCTTGAAGCATCTTTCCAAACTTTTATTCAATTGATTTACTTGATCCTTTAGTTTGCAATTTTCAACAACAAGTTCTTCATCACATAGATTTACAAAATTATTAATACTTGAACTACAAGACATGGTATTTAAATCATCACATGAAGTAGAAGTATTAATTTTAGCATTTTCTAGCCTAGTCATATCATCCATAATGTCACAAGAAATTCCAATGCCAGAATTGGATTTGCTTGATGTTTCTTGGATAAGCAAGCCGTGAGATTCAATTAACTCCTTATGTAACTCTTTAAGAGTTTCATGCTCTTTCTTGAGCTCTTTGAATTTAGCCTTTTCTTTTTCAAGAAATTCATTCAAATAAATAAGCATATCCATTAACTCATCATATGAAGGCTCATCATCATCATCACAAAGTTTTACCTTTTCTCCCTTGGCCATGAGCCATGTGGGAGTGGAGAATAGTAATGGTGCTTCCTTGATGGCTATGCCGACAAGTCCCTTCTTTTTGGAGGACTCTTCTTCATCGGAGTCAGAATCCGAATAATCTTCATCGGAGTTCCATTCTCCAATGTGAGTTTCATTTTTGCCATCCTTGTGAAGTTTCTTGAAAAGCCTTTTCTTCGGGTTGAACTCCTTCTTCTTGAATGACTTGCCCTTGTCGTCCTTCTTTGTAGGGCATTGTGAAGCGATGTGTCCCTTTTCATTGCACTCATAGCAACGAATGTTGCTATATCGCTTCTTGTTGTCGAAGGATCGTTCCCTTTTGCTTGATCCTTGTCCTCCACTTCGGTGTGGATATCTTCTCATGAACCTCTTCATTCTCCTTACAAGGAGAGCCATTTCCTCCTTGGAGTCATCTTCGGATTCTTCACTTGAAACGGCCTTGGCCTTGAAAGCGATGACTTTCTTGCCCTTGGAGGAGGATTGCTCCAAAAGTTCCTCCTTGTCTTTTTTGTACAACTCATTGGTAATCAAATTATCCAATAGTTGCGTTGGCGTCATCTTTGGCAAATCGGGTGAGTTGAGGAAGAGGGTCACCAACTCTCATATTTTTCCGGCTATGCTCTAAGCATTTTTCTCACAACATCAAGATCGGTTAGTGACGTGCCGAGGCCCTTGAGCTCATTTACAATATTGTTCAAGCGAGAGTACATCTCATTGATACCCTCGTGTGGCAACATTGTAAATGTTTCATACTTGATCCTAAGCCGATGCAATTTGGCTTCTTTGACCGTGGATGTTCCCTCATGGATTTCCGAGAGGGTTGTCCAAATAGCATGAGCAGTTTCTAGGTTGCTCACCCTATTGAACTCATCCGCGTTCAATGCTCCAAATAATACATTCATTGCTTGGGCATCTAAATGAGAGTTACGAGTATCTTGATCCGTGAGGTGTGATGGATCAAGTGGCATAACATAACCCCCATTTACTATTTTCCATATGCTCGGGCTCATGGCTTTGAGATAAATTGACATTCTAATTTTTCAATATGAATAATTTGTGCCATCAAATTGTGGTGCCTTGCCTATTGCGATCCCCTCGTTAGCCATCCTTTTCTCTCTAGACGGTTAAGTCTAATGAATGAGAGACCAAGCTCTGATACCACTTGTAGGATCAAGGATAACCGACTAGAGGGGGTGAATAGGAGATTTTAAAATTTATTTACTAAATTTAACAATTAAGGGCTAGATGACACTAAGCAATCAATTAATCTATGAGCAATTCTACACAATGATAAAAGATCTAGGCAATTGATGATAAGCAATAATGAGCAAGATAAATTAATATAAAAGCAAGAGACAATATTGGAGACACTTGATGTTTCTACCGTGGTATCGGAAACTTGCCGGTTTCCACTAGTCCACGTTGAGGTTAGCCCGAACTAATCGGACCGGCTCCATGAATTAAGCCGAAGCACCTCGATCACTCTTGGTAGCTCTTCCTCGGCTCCGGAGATGGCGAGCTCCACACCACTAACAAACTTGCCCGGGTTTCTTCACAAGCTTCTTTGAAGAAATCACCGGCAATCGACCTTCCCGCCGTCTAGGTGCCGGCAAGCACCAAGAGAATAGATCTTGATTCCACTTGACGGCTCTCAAGTGCACAATGGATCAACTAGAATTGAATGCACTCAAAAATCTCTCCACTAGCTCAAAATGAATGCTCAAGTATGCAAAGAGAGTGGAGTGAATGCTCTAGGGCTCAAATGAGTTCAATGAACTTCAGCAACCTGCCCAAGTGCAGGTGGAGGTGTATTTATAGCCTCACCAACCAAAACTAGCCGTTGGATAAAATTAATCCTGAAAAATCAGGGAAATCGGTACTACCGCAAGGAGGTGCGGTACTACCGCACTACGGATGTACCATCATGCATAAAATCGGTACTACCGATTTATTTTCAGCTAAGTTCTTTTTAGGGAGCTTTCTGGAAAAAAACATTCCGACAATCGGTACTACCGCTGTGCCATGCGGTACTACCGCCATTCATATTCCGGTACTACTGATTTATTTTAGGTGAAGTCCCCATGGAGATGCTTTCTGGAAAAAGGTACCGCGGATAAATTGGTACTACCGTGGTGCGGTAGTACCGCTGTTTATACACCAGTACTACCGCACTGCGGTAGTACAGCTGGACGGTGCGGTGCTACCGATTTTCCTGAGAGAGCACAGTGAGTTTTCAAACACATTTTCAAATGCATGTATGATCCTAGATTGATCCAATGTACACCCAAACATGCTATCAAACTACTTTCAATGATCCCTCTTAATAGTACGGCATCTAACCTATAATCCGGTCTTCCAATTTTTCTCCTAAGACCGGTAAACCGAAAAAGAGACCCTAAAAGTTTATGTACCTCAATCTTGATGCCTCTTGTGCTTCAAATTTCATTTGTAGCTTGTTCTTCACTTTTGCACATCTGTGACCTTAGCTATACATTCTTAACACACATGTTAGTCCCATATTCGTAATTTGTTATTAATTACCAAAACACTAAATTAGGGGCCTAGATGCTTTCACCATGACTAGCCAACAACGATCTTGTCAGAGTTGAGTAAAAAGAAGAAAATAGAAGGGATCTTGCTGCAGTGCAGTTCAAATTCCTTGAATCAGATTTAAAGGAAATAAGAAGGATCACCAAAGCAACCATGCATGAATAGCTCATTAAAGTATGAACATCATTTATGTTCATATTTCATACTGTCCTGCAGCAAATTAATAGAAGGGATTTGCTAGCGTCCGGACGTTCGATTCGGACGCTAGCTTTGTATATTCGGTTGTAATATTTTTTGACTATATATGTAACATTTCTAGACCATATATGCAACAAAAAAATTGATACGAATATCAATGTTGCACACATAAAATCAAAATGTTTCATACATGAAATCGAAATGTTGCATATATGAAATCAAAATATTGCACACATGAAATACAAATATTGCATACATGAAATCAAAATGTTGCATACTAAAGAACGCCACTCCTCCCCTCCTACTCTTACTCGATGGACACACTTGTCGCCACTTGTCTCTGCCACCGTCGCAGGCTACAGCCTCTACCGCCACCGTTGCCACCGCTTTGCTGTGGTCCTCTCTCTCGTCGATGCCCTCTCCCAAGTCGGCTCTAACCTCGCCAATTTCCTTCGCTTCGAGAATGACGAGGTCACCCAGAGCTTCCTCCAGCTCGCCGCTTCCGACCCAACTCCTTCGCCGCCTCTATGGCCGAAGAGGAAGTCAACAGCGGCAGCCGAATCCAGCTGCACCAACACCAGGGTTAAGGTGGCTAGGCTCGTGGTCGTTGTCGTGCATGGGGTTCAGGGGCGCGTGTGGAGAGAGGAATAGTGAGAGAACCGAGAGAATGAGGAGAGTAGAAGGTGGACCGGAGTCGAAGGTGGACCGAAGTCTGATAAAAAGAGGGGCTTTGTATGTATGAACAGTAGTAATTCCGTTAATAGAATCTTCCAAATGAACAACTCCAATCCATACAATAAAAAGTCTACAAAAATAACAAGGGTGTAAGTGTGGCCATATAGCAAAATCATCCCGAGTCCTTGTTCACAAATTATAATACCAACATCATGCCATGCCACCCCAAAGCGATCCCAGGACCTGCTAGAGTTAGAGAAGCTGACAACATTCAAAAATCAAAAGCGCCCCACACTTGCCCAGGGGTACCCCACACATGCCCAAAAGAATGCATTCAACTTCACTGAACAGACCAGAACCCTGATCAATACAAACAGATAGGCTCTGCGCACAAATATTTTCTGCAAAATCCTTACGAACACTCGCCGACAAAACAAGCTTCCTGAAAACTCAATAGTGTCAGGTCCACTTGTCAGCAATTGTTCATAAAGATTTCGCGATAATCCTTGTTCATTTGTACTCATAGAAGGACTAGAGTACAAATGCCGTTCACCAACACATGCTGCTCCAAGCAGCCCCAAGCTGTTCAACAAATCAGCAATTACAAGTGTAGGCAAGTGAGAGTACCACGGATAGAAATATCGGAATTGGTGCAAAACCCGGCCGACAGGCGGTAACGGTAACCAACCGGTTACCAGAAAAATCAGAAAAAATGGATGAAATTTACGTTTCTAATTTTGAATTTGGATGGTTTGAAAACCGGTAACCAAAACGGTTACCGAAAAAAAAGGAAAAACTGCTAAAACCAGGAAAAGTTAGAGAAAAACTAGCACAAATGTTGGGACTAGCATATTTATACATATTTAGTTTATACAATAGGTAATTTAGCACAAAAAAACCTTAACCAATCTAAAAAGTGTATTTGTAATCACTGGAATGTCGGCCGATATTTCTCTTTCGGTACCCACTAGAATTTCCGGTAACTAGCAGTTACCGGCTAGTAACCGCCGATTTTTTATCCCTGAGTGAGACCACACTTTTGACTCAGCCTGGAAGAGAACAGTGTCACAGTACAGTAAGTAAATGCTCACCAGTGTTGCACATTATGCAGCTGGACACAGGATCAAGTTAAGCAGAAGCTAAATACCATTTCATTAGCTATGTAGCCTACAGAGGTTGCAGTCAGCACTAGTTTCTTTAGGCATCAAATATAATAGATAGGACTCAAATCCAAACAGACAAACTAGTTTCTTTACCACCAAAAGAGAGGCTCCCTGTATCATTAGCACATAACGTAGATCACAAAACGCAAAGCAAGAACCAGCCAAAAGCTACCCATCCAAGGAGCTCCAAGTCCTAGGCTCTGTTCCCGTTGTTTTGCTCCTTGTTACCGGTGAGACTGGTGGCGTTGTCGTTCGCACTAGCATTGTTATTGGAGCTGTAGTGGGTGTGCTTCTTGGATGAGCCCTTGCACTGGCCGGCCGGGTACTTGTGTGCGTTGATCTCGAGCTTGCGCAGGGCAGCCTTGCCAAGGTCCATGCCGCACATGTCCGAGAGCCGGATGAGGTAGAGGAGCACGTCGGCGAGCTCCTCCCCCAAGTGCTCCTTCTCCGCCTCTTCCCAGCCCGGCAGCCCCTTGGGCACCTCCCCTTTCCACTGAAATATCTCGGATAGCTCCCCCACCTCCCCTACCTGCACCGCATGAACCACACACAAGTTATACAGCGCACGAAATTCCCATGAGAAAAGATTGTGCTAGGTGCCAAGCTTCCTACATTTGTCCGTTATGGGCATCTCCTAGGTGGGCAACACTTGGGAAGAAAAGGATTCTGTAGGCCTTTTTTGTTAGCCCCCAGTCCCCACCACAACAACAGAGTACATTAGGAAGAGAAAGGATTGGCATCAGGTGACTGGTGAGGTGAGTGGGATCCTGCTTAAGTCCAACTCACTCAAACTATCGACATGGGTAATCTAATAGTGAAGAACAAAAAAGAATACATTGCAACAGGATGTGTATTGGCAGCTATTTCCAGGGAACTCAGGATTCAGGATTTTGATTTTTCTCTGTTGTACTACCTGTACAGTTTTGTCCGTGAGACCTTTGTCAGGAATGGTTGGTGGATGTTTTATGTCGTTTTTAAATTGGAGTAAGCAGAAGCTGTACTATATATTGTTGTATCCCGTATTTTGCAAATAAAAGAAAAACATGAGGCTTGACTAGCACATAGACATATGTTTATCTCTAAAAAAATCTACACACCACAAATAGATAGGTTAACCTCAAATCTTGCTTATGGTCCTTAACTAACATAATTCTATCTTCCATTTTCCTAGAAAACGAGGTAATGCCAGTGTTTACAGTTTCCACTAGTCCCTGGTCCTACCTCACTATTTTTTAGGGAGATTGCTTAAATAGCCATGGACATGTCTTACAGACAAGGGAAAATTAAAGTTCTCTTATTTTAGTGAATCACAACACAATTGGTCCAACTTCGCCCCCTAAAAATGATTTTAAAAAGGCATAAGACACACAAGATTTATAAACTAAATTTTGATGAAATATGAGGCGTACAGCACACTGGATTCCACTTGGGCTTACACTGACCCATTTTGTAGTATAAGTGTTACATCTAGACCCACTCTAAGTCCCACGTATCTAGATCCACCCTAGGTCTCACCGGGTTCACTCTCTGGTCCCTAGGTCTTCAATGGGCTGTGCTCCCTGCGCATTAAGGCCACGGGCTGCCCGCAAGCAAGCCCCTAAAGCAACAACCTTATAAGTGGTATTGGGCCTCCCTCCTAAAAGACTAGCCTGATGGGTGGAGACTCCTTTACACTTATAAGTTGTACTTTTTCCTCTCCCATAATCCATACATATCCTTGTTCAACATCAAGGATGAACTAAATATCTATATGAAGTCCATGGTTTTGGCAGATGGACATACATTTGGAAAAGTGGTTTGCTATTGACGACGACATAAAATAAATTATTCTGTAATACATTAGTGCGATATTAGTTCAATAATAATATTCTAGTATAAATGTAATTATGCAAACTTAATGGTATATATGAATAGAACACACTAAATTAAGAAATATAAATATGTTGGCACACGACAGCATTTAAAATGAAGTAATGTAACACTTCACTCTACATATCAAAAGTTACATAGTGCATCCTTCTTGTAGTTGTAACCACGGCAAAATTTTATTTGACCACCCATTTTATTAGATAACTCAAATGACATCTCACATGTCAATACTCAACACTTTCTTCAGTGCCTTCCCTTTTATGTCATTTTCTCCTTCCTCCTTTGTGTGCCCCATGAGCAAAATCACATACCATCATAGACTTCACCCGAAAGAGAAGTCTCATTAACCTTGCAAGGTGGTATAAAAGAGAGAGAAAAACCAACCTAACAACGCGAGGACGACAAGGCTTTTCTACGTGCAATCATCCTCTGGGCAAGAAAGGTGAACACCCACACCCATCCTTACCCTCAAGTTTTTCTATCTTTTTTTTCACATCAAGAACCCAAGAAACCCCCAAATTAACCCGCTAAATAGACGGGACAAGAAATTGACTCCAAACAAAGAAACGAAATTGCCCAAGAGATATCAAGAAAGGAACTGGGAAGCAGACCAGGGCGAGGAGGAGGTTCCTGGGGGAGTGGAACTGCTCCCAGTCCCTCTCCCTTGCGAACTCCGCCATCCTCTTCCGCAGCTCCTCCAGGCTCACCGCCGCCGTCCCCACCTTACCGTCACAACCAACGCCGCCGCCGCACTTCTCCTCCTCCCCCGTGCCCGCCTCCACACCGTTCATCTCCTCTCTTCTTGTTCTTTTTTCTTTTAATTTCCCCTCTCTTCTTCTTCTTTTAGATGATTTCTCCTCTCGTTGCAAGGCAGTAGGGCGGAGGAACAGAGTAGGAGGAGGGCTATAAATAAGGGAGGAGCGGAGTGGGGTTAGCATAGAATAGTAGGAGGGGTTTCTTTATTTGGCAAAGTGTGGGGCGCAGATTTGGGCCGGCCCGGGTACGCCGGGAGGGGGCGATCCGCTCGCAAAGCCCTCGAGCTGTTTATTCGGCTGCTCCGTGCATCTCCATGCTTTTTCTTCAGTAATCTTCATTTTTTTAATATCCCGACATGGGCACCATCGTGCCCACGTACAATTATTTCAAATAAACAAATTCATTCTGAATTTTTGGGTATATTTTTTCAAAAAATCTAGTTTTAGGTATAAACCTATTTACAATGTTTCAAATGAAATACATACCTTTAAAAAAATATAATCAAATTCAAAATTTTCAACAATTGTTTATCATGTGCTATCAAACTATGCGGAAAAGACAAATCTAGTTTGTATTTTAGGTTGAACTAGTTAGTAAACAAGTTAAACTCAACATCCGGAAAATTCCAAAATTCTATGATGCTAGGGCACCATGATTTAAAATAGGTATTTTTCCTATGTATCGTGTGCCAAAAAAATTTAGAATTTTTTGGATGTCGAGTTTAACTAGTTTAAAAACTAATTAAAATAAGTTTGAACTAAAATTCAAACTGCGATTGCCGTTTTTGTGATAGTGTGATTGTAGGTATGTGTTGATTTTATATAAAAATCAGTAAAGCATATTATTTAAATTCTTTCAAAATATTTGAATTCAAATATATGTTATTCAATGGTATGTGTTTCATATAAATTGTTATAGATGAGTATATATTCTAAAACTGATTTTTTATTAAAAAAATACCTGAATTTGAGTTGAATTTGTGCATTTAAAATCATGGTGCCCTGACACTATGGTGTCCCATTTCGACATCTACATATGTATATATATGAATATATATATGTATATATACACATATGTATATGTGGTACAATTAACTAGGACACCATGATCTAAAATAGGTTTCCCCCTATGTGTCATGTGCAAAAAAATTTGGATTTTTTTGGATGTCCAGTTTAACTAGTTTTTTCACCTATGTATCGCGTGCGAAATTTTTTGAATTTTTTTGGATGTCGAGCTTAACTAGTTTACTAACTAGTTGAAACAAGTTTGAATTGAAATTCAAATTGCAGTTACCTTTTTTATAATAGTTTGATTATAGGTATGTCCTAATTATATATAAAAATCAGCAAAGTATGTGATCTAGATTCATTTAGAATCTTTGAATTTGAGTACATTTTTTTCAAAAGTATGTGTTTCATTTGAATTGTTATAGAGGGGTATATACCCTAAAACAGAAATTTTTAAAAATATACACGGATTTGGGTTGCATTCACGCATTTAAATCATATTGCCATGACATCATAGTGTCCCATTTTAGTGTCTTATATATACGTATGTATATATAGAGCTATTCTATTCTCGAGCATAAAATAGTTTATTCTACGCGCCAACCAGACAAGTACGCCCAACCCACCCCACGTGCACCCACTTTATATGAAGACCACGCCAACTAATACACGTAGCAAACAAAACCAACAAATATGGGTTCCTTATTAGTAGTAGAATGTTTCTTTTCTTGGTTTAGCCATAATTTTTTATTGGCAGCCCCGATTCAAGAATGGTTTTCACTTGTAGCTTACTGATGATGAAAGGAACATAATGATATAAGTCTTGCTAATAAATGATAAATACATCTGTGCTATAATAAAATCTAAAGGAGGATACAGTCACTTGCCAAAAAGGTGTAATAAAAGCAATAGGCATATCCCAACATAGTAAAATTTCTCTACGTGTTATTGTAACAAAATTACTGCCACTTCTTTGTGTGCTTATTGCACCTCTATTGCACGTTTACTACAACCTCCTAATGTTTACTGCATCACTAAAATAGATTTACTGCGACTTCCATATGTGTTTACTGCACCATTATAAAAGATTTTTGTGAACTTATTGTGCATTTATCGAACCTGTAAAATAGATTTACTACAACTTCCTTCTGCGTTTGCAACACCATTACAATATATTTATTGTGACCTCTTCGTTATTTTAATAAACCTGTACAATAGATTTGTTGCGACCTCATTGTGCTTTTACTGCAGCACTACAAGAGATTTACTTCGATCTTCTTCTTTTTTTGATGAAAATACTGCGATCTTCTCATTCGTGTACTATACTTTTATAAGATAGACACTATCATGCTTAGTATTATTGTCACTCCTTATGGTTTTAATGCGCCTTTATTGAAGATTTACTACCACGCTGAGTGTAGAGGGGTGGCTGGAGAGAGAAACATCGGTTAATTGCAAAGTTCGAACAACGATATGTCATAAACCTTTTATTCTATTTACAATCCATTTGAAGCGTTTGTTGGAAAAATGTGCTTAACAAAAAGAGATCCATGATGAATATGTTTTAACTTTGTAAAAAAAATTATTGCACAAAAAGTTAGGATTTACTATACCTGAACCAGTCAATTGCTACATCGTCTGAGCATGAAAAAGGTAGGTGCAGAGTAACTGTCGAGACTCGAATATGCAAATCTGAACTCTTTATGTATTCTGCACTAGTCTAGAATCACACTAGTGCACACAGTGAAACATAGATAAAATATCGACTATGATCATGAAAAACTTCAATCTTATTAATTATCAGAGTTACGACCTTAAAGTCAAGCTTACAAATTATAGTATTAAGAATTTAAGAAACTAGCAGCAGAAAACAAAAGATAAGCGTAGAAACCATTCGATATGCCCACATTCAATCGACTGGAAAACAAAGTCTTAATCTGAGAAGTCGTCAAAGATCCTCCTTCAACTACCTCTAGCCGATATGACTCTTCTGTAGCAACTGAGCAAATATGGATATAGCCGTGAGTACATAGAGTACTCGGCAAGTTGTTTGTAAAAATATGTAATATAATCATGTAAGACTTAACAAATGATAGCTGAATGGTTACTTTGTAGGAAACATCAATTTAAAATAAATACAAGAAATAGATTGCAAACGCATTGAAGAAACTGACATAAATAAATAAATAAAAAATCAAGGATTTCATAAACTACAAGTGAACTGACCATTCACTTTCCATTCAACTTACTTTCTGGCGAAACCAATATATTAGGAAAAATCTAACCCTCATGTGAAATCACCGAGCATTATCCATGACTGAAAACATAGCTATTCGAATAGTTTTATACTCTACAGAGATGGCACAATTTTAACCATATGATATGGCATCTTATAATGTTACGGGTTGTGACATTCTAAAATTTGGAAATAATAAATGTCGTGTAAATTGTGGTATTTTGAAGTTTGGCATTTTCTGGCATTTTAAAATTTTTGGATTTTCGTTGGTTCTTGATTGAGGTTCCAAAAATATAAGGAATTATAGCATAAAATAAAGAGAAGAGATATAATGAATAAAAAACAAATATATATATATATATGTATATATATACATACATATATACATATATATATATATATCATGTTCAAGCACAAAATAAAAAGGGAACCCCAACAAGGAGAGAATATATTTGTTATGGGGGTGGCCCCCACCTAAGCCCAACTAGCCTGTTAGCGAGTTATGAACCCGTGTACGACGACAAGATGGTCTCGGGAAGAATACTCGAGTGTAAGGGCACTATTGTAAAGACACTCCCTTGGGATATATGTATGTACATGACGAAGCCTCTGGGGGACGAGAGGTCATTTGTTCACCTAACTCTCCACTACCATACTCTCTCTGTTTGGTCTGTAGCCACAACAGTTGGCGCCGTCCGTGGGGACGACGGAAGCAAGAAGACCTCAAGAAGGATGGCACCAACATCATCGGCGGCAAGGAGGAAAGGGGTCGTGGAGGCGGCACCTCGCGTCAGCGTCGGCACCGCGGTGTCGGCATTGGCGACTGTAGGTGTGAACGATAACGCTCATGACATAGCCGTCGACTCCAACCCCGCCTCCGCCGACACAGCCGTCGACTCCAACCCCGCCTCCGCCGACGCAGCCGTCGACTCCAACCCCGCCTCCGCCGACGCAGCCGTCGACTCCAACCCCGCCTCCGCTGACGCAGCCGCCGACTCCAACCCCGCCTCCACTGACGTAGCCGTCGACTCCAACCCCACCAGCTACCACAGCACCGGTGAGGCGGTACACAACACTGACGTCGGCACCCAAGGAGACACAGAAATGTCCAACAGCCCCGGTAATACTACAACTCGGGCCGGAAACGCAGGAATCCACCACACAGACGGGGCAGACAATTCGGCGGCGTGGGCGCTAGTCGCGGCTGCCAAGCCAGTGCGACCAGGTGCGCCGCCCATTTTGACTACGCCCGTAGCACAAAGATCCCTGCCGGCCGCCCTCCATGCGCTCCAGTGGGAGCTGGCAGATCTCCACGACACTGTGAGCGCCATGCAAGAGGCTTCGAGCCTGCAGATCCCAATGGCCGTCGCGTCGGGGGCCCATCCACAGCACCCGCAACAAGCGCCCCCGCAGATTCAGGCCGTCAACGTCATCTCCGGGGGTTCGTCGTCGGGAGTCTCGCAGCAGCAACAGCTGGGAATAGCTCAGGGCGAAGTCACCTTCGCGCCCGCCGATGCCCGGGGCGTCGAGTTTCCTCACCACGACCCCCTGCTCATCCGAGACGACATTGCAGGATGCGACGTCTGGCGTGTCCTCATCGATGGAGGCAATTCGGCGAATGTGCTTTTCGCAGAGGCCCTCGGCCACATGGGAATCCCTCACCGTCGATTGCAACCATCGAGGACCCCATTATGTGGCCTCGGCGGCCAACCCCTAAGTACATTAGGCCAAGTACACCTCCAAGTCTCCTTCTATCAAGACGATAATGTCAAGAGGGTCCCCCTCCAGGCCGACGGCCGAGTCATCTCCATAGGCGACGGTTTCCCCTCAGAGATGGAGTGAGAGCTCCTCCAAGTTCTCCGGAACAATGCAGACGTCTTCGCTGGTCCCCGGAGGACCTCACGGGTGTGGACCGCTCCCTCATCGAGCACAACCTCGCGGTCTGTCAGGACGCCAAGCTGGTCAAGCAAAGGCTTCGACGCATGTCCGTGGACCGGCAGCAGGAGGCCAAGGTGGAAGTGATGAAGCTCCTGTACGCTGGCGTCATTCGCGAAGTTCATTACCCGGATTGGCTCGCCAATCCGGTGCTAGTGAAGAAAGCCAGCAGTGCCTGGCGCATGTGCATCGATTTCACCGCCCTCAACAAGGCGTGCCCGAAGGATGACTACCCCCTCCCGCGCGTCGACCAACTAGTCGACGCTACGGCCGGCTGCGAACTCATGAGCTTCTTGGACGCCTACTCCGGTTATCATCAAATCTACATGGCCAAGGATGATGAAGACAAAACCAGCTTTATCACTCTGATAGAAACATATTGCTTTGTCAGAATGCCCTTCGGCCTGAAGAATGTCGGCGCAACTTTCACCCGCCTAATTGCGCTGGCGCTGGCCTCCCAGTTAGGGAGGAATGTCGAGGTGTACGTTGACGACGTGGTCGTCAAAACCAAGCAATTGGCGACTCACGGCCACGATCTCCAAGAGACCTTCGACAATCTCCGGAAGGCAGGCATCAAGCTCAACCCGGACAAGTGCATTTTCGGTGTCCGGGCGGGCAAGCTTTTGGGCTTCTTGGTGTCCGGGCACGGTATCCAAGCCAACCCCGACAAAGTCGACGCAATCCTTACCATGGAACCGCCTAAAACGACACGGGAGGTCCAAAGGCTCGCCGGCCGCATGACCGCACTGAGCCGCTTTTTGTCCAGGGCAGCGGAGCGCGGCCTGTCCTTCTTCAAAACCCTGCGCGGTTGCGACGGGTTTCGGTGGGACGCCGACTGCGCCAGCGCCTTCGACGACCTCAAGAAGCACCTTTCAAGCCTACCCACACTGGTCGCCCCGGCACCAGAGGCTCCCCTTTTACTTTACCTTGCCGCCTCCGCGATAGCCGTCAACGCCATCCTCATTCTCGAGGAGGGCGTTCGCCAACGCCCAGTCTACTTTGTCTCTGAAGCCCTCCAAGGTGCCAAGACGCGATACACGGTGCTTGAGAAGTTGGCTTATGCCTTAGTCATGGCCTCGAGAAAGCTCCGACATTACTTCCTCACCCACCCAATCACTATGCTGTCCTCGTTCCCTCTGGCGGAGATATTGCACAATAAAGAGGCCACGGGACGCATCGGCAAGTGGGCAGCCGAACTCGCCCCTTTTTCCCTGACATATGCTTCGCGCACAGCAATCAAGTCCCAAATCCTTGTGGACTTCTTCGCAGAGTAGACCCCAGCGGTCCAACACGCCGAGCAACTAGAGGACCCGGTATGGACGCTCGACACCGACGACGCGTACTGCGTCTCCGGCGCAGACGTGGGGGCGGTGGTCACTACGCCGGAGCGACGCCGCCTGTTATACTCGGCGCGCCTCGCATTTCCTGCCACCAACAACACCGCGGAGTACGAGGCACTACTCTTCGGCCTAGCAAAGCTCAAAGCTCTGGGGGCGCGGCGAGTCCTCGTTCGCACAGACTCTAGGCTGGTGGCGGGGCAAGTCGACAAGTCTTACCAGGCCAAAGACCCCGACCTGGCCAAGTACTTGGCAACTGTGCGAGCCAAGGAGCAGCATTTCTTGGGTGTCACGGTCAAGGCCATCCCCCATGCAGAAAATGAGCAAGCGAACATTCTTGCAAAGGCCGCCAGCCAACAGCTCCCCGCCCCCGAAGGTGCATTCTACGAGGTCCTGCACGCGGCGGCCATCGCGCAGGACAATCGCGACGTTGCCCTAGTCCACCAGATAACCCATCAGGGCGACTGGCGAGATCCAATTCATGCCTTCTTACAGGGCATCGCCGAGCCTGACGACCCCGCTGACCTTCGTCGCCTACAGTGCCGCGCCAGATCCTTCCAGCTCCTCGACGGAGTGCTCTACAAAAGAGGAGTCTGCGCGCCGCTCCTACGGTGCCTCTCACGCGAAGAAGGACAGCACCTCCTGGCGGAAATCCACGCGGGCCTTTGCGGCTCGCATCTCGCACCAAGGTCGCTTGTCGGCAAGGCATTTAGGCAGGGCTTCTACTGGCCAACCGCCGTCGCTGACGCCCAAGAACTGGTGTGCCGGTGTCAAGGCTGCCAGTGGATGGGGCGGGTAATTCATAGACCCCCCACCGGCCTCAACCCCATCCCCCCTGTATGGCCGTTGGCGCGGTGGGGCATCGACGTGGTCGGACCTCTGCCCTGAGCCCCAGGAGATTTGCGCTTCATCATGGTCGCTTTGGAATATTTTTCCGGTGGCGGGTCGTGGCGCTAGCGAGATCACCTCGGCGACCATGCAGCGCTTCCTTTGGCAGAACATCATATGCCGCTTCGGAGTGTCCAAGGAGATCACTGCCGATAATGGCCTGCAGTTCGACTCTGCTCCGTTCAGGGAGTTCTGCGACGACATGGGCATTATGCTTCGGTTCGCCTCGATCGGACACCCACAGTCCAACGGAGCGGTTGAGCGGGCGAACGGCGCCATCTCCGCCAGAATCAAAAAACGCCTTGTCAGGCTACCAAAAGGCAAGTGGCCCAGCGAGCTCCACAACGTCCTCTAGTCGCTTCGCACAACAGCGACACGTCCGACGGGATTCACGCCATTGAAACTCCTATTCGGTGATGAGGCAATGACGCCTTAAGAGATCAAGACCGGCTCATGAAGGGTCCTCGCCCAGGCACCAGATGAAGAGCGCCAGTTGTCCCTAGACCTCCTCGACGGAGAGCGCGTCAAGGCCACCCAACACGTTGCCAAGTACGCCCGCCAAATGGCCCGCAGCCTAACTTCCTGTATCCGCGAGCATTCCACCGGGACCTTGTCTCGGGAGGCGCCGCGCGACACGGTCGGCAAGCTGGAATCCAAGTGGGAAGGCCCATACATTGTCACAGCAGCACTGCAGCGTGGAGCTTATCACCTCGCCACGCTGGAAGGGCAGACGAACCGCCACACATGGAATGCGGACAGGTTGCGGAAGTATTATGTCTAAGCCAATAAGGGCCGTCTCGCGCAACCACCCAAATGGTTAGTCCCTGATTTCTTGTACTCGCTCACCCAAGCAAACGAGAATTTAATAAAGTTCGCCGTTTGCGAGGCTATTCATACCCCCCACCGAAAGTGTGCGGAGGCTCGCCCCCGCACGCACTCCACGGAGTATAAATAAGACCCGGATGTTTTCCCTGCGCACTCTACTGAGTATAAACAAGACGCGGGATTCCGCGCACGCGCTGGTATTGTCACCACGCGTACTCCCCGGAGTATGAAGACGTGGTTGATGTTCCCACGCACAACACGGAGACTCACCTCCGCACGCGCACCACATGGAGACTCACTTCCGCACACGCACTCCACAGAGGTCCGCCTCCGCATGCACTCTACGGAGTATAAATAAGACGTAGCGTGAGGTCCGCCTCCGCACGCACTCTACGGAGTATAAATAAGACGTAGAGATGAGGTCCGCCTCTGCACGCACTCTACGGAGTATAAATAAGACGTAGCGATGAGGTCCGCCTCCGCACGCACTCTACGGAGTATAAATAAGACGTGGATGTCCCGCGCACGCGTTGGCGTACCATCCGGAGCCTAACTAAGCTGTGGTTGATAGTCCCACGCACGCTCCGGAGTATAAACTAGACGTGGATGTTTTCTCTGCACACTCTACTGAGTCTAAACAAGATGCGGATGTCCCGCGCACGTGTTGGCGTACCCTCCGGAGCCTAACTAAGCCGTGGTTGATAGTGCGTGGCCGTGGTTGATAGTCCCACGCACACTCCACAGTATAAACTAGACGTAGATATTTTCCCTGCGCACTCTACTAAGTCTAAACAAGACGCGGATGTCCCGCGCACGCGTTCGCGTACCCTCCAGAGCCCAACTAAGCCGTGGTTGATAGTCCCACGCTTGCTCCGGAGTATAAACTAGACGCGGACGTCCCGCGAAGGGTAGGGGACGGAGCGCGATCACATCTACTCCAACTAGGCGCCAGCTCCGCTGCCACCACTTCGAAGGGTAGGGGACGAAGCGTGATCGCGTCTACTCCAACTAGGCGTCAGCTCCGCTACCACCACTTCGAAGGGTAGGGGACGGAGCGCGATCGCGTCTACTCCAACTGGCGCCAGGCTCGCTGCCACCACTTCGAAGGTAGGGGCGGAGCGCGATCGCGTCTACTCAACTGGCGCCAGCTCGCTGCCATCACTGAAGGTATGGGGCGAGCGCGATCGCGTCTACTCAACTGAGACGCCACTCGCGCCACCACTCAAGGCTAGGGGCGGAGCGCGATCGCGTCTACCAACTGGCGTCGGCTCGCCGCCACCACTTCGAAGGTAGGGACGGAGCGCGATCACGCCTACTCAACTGGCGCCACTCGCTGCCATCACTGAAGGTATGGGACGAGCGCGATCGCGTCTACTCAACTAGGCGCCAGCTCGCCGCCACCACTCGGCGGTAGGGGCGGGCGCGATCGCGTCTACTCAACTGGCGCCAGGCTCGCTGCCACCACTTCGAAGGGTAGGAGACGGAGCACGATTGTGTCTACTCCAACTAGGCGCCAGCTCCGCTGCCACCACTTCGAAGAGTAGGGGACGGAGCGCGATCGCGTCTACTCCAACTAGGCACCAGCTCCGCTGCCACCACTTCGAAGGGTAGGGGACGGAGCGCGATCGCTTCTACTCCAACTAGGCGCATCACATATGCGCCGGCCCTGTCGCCACCACTCTTCGCCCACAGGGCACCGTTGCCTCTACAAGTGAACGCGGTGGGGAGGTGCCAACTTTCGCCGTGTTAACAATCAACCGTACAAGCAGCATGCAGTTGTGCAGTACTCGACATAATGGTCCTCTTTTCCGTTAGCAAGCAAAAGAAAACAATAGCAAAAGCAAAATTCACATCACACCACCAGCTCCCGGATGACACTAGGAGTCGGCGCCGTCTTCGGCGCGCTGACGAGCCTCCTCCAACCACTCGAGGAAGTTGCCTTCCCGGTGTAGCGTCCGCCGCAACAACGCCTTGGCCGCTTCCTCTCCGAAGTGGCGCCAGATCCCCTCGTAGAAGCTCTGCACGGCGGGCAGGGTGGTGCGGACTGCGCCGGACCATACCCCGGCCCCGGTCGGAGCGCTCAAGCCGGGAGCCACCAGCCCCTCCACGTGCTCGCACCCCCGGGCGTGGAGCGTGGCAAAGGCAAGGCACACGCTGGCGTAGCCGCAGTGATCGCCGAAGGCTTTCGCACCGTCAAGCGCCAAGCTCGAGCCCTCCTCAATCCGCACTAACGACTGCCTCATGTTCACGGCGTCGTGGGTGAGTTCCGGCACGACGACGGAAAGGCCCCGCAGGGCCCCCTCCAAAGACCCCATGGCCCTCCATGCGGCCGCGGACACGTCGCTCAGAGCCTGGCTCTTCTCCTCCAGGGCCATGGTAAGCTGGGCCATCTTCTCCTCCAACGCGCTGATTCGCCCGAGCAAGCCGGCACGATCCTCTACCGTGACACGTTGGGCCTCTTCGGCAGCGCGTTGTGACGCCCCCGCCGCGCGAACTTCTGCCTCTAACACACAGATGCGGTCGTCCTTCGTGGCATGAGCCTCGTCGGCAGCATGAAGCTGCTCCTCCAGCGCCCTCCGTTCGCGGAGGCACGCCTCATCCAGAGCCCGGCTGATGGCGATCGCCTAACGACAGAAGGACATGGCTGCTTAGCATGCACGCGGTAGGTGATGTCAATGGCGGGCTCAGGAGCTTACCTTCATCCCCGCGACACCTAGTGCAAGCGCAAGCAGGTCTACCCCGCATGACGACAGTGCTCGCCGATCCAGCCTGCCGTCACCACATTCCACGGCTCCGTTGAAGGCACGGAGCGCCTCCAGTTGTGGCACGAAGTTAGACATGGTGAGCCGTGCGGGCCTCGCGGCAGCATCAGGAGTCCACGATGCGTTTTGCGCAGCGTCACCACTGACCTCGCAGACACCACCGCTGCTCGAGCCTTGCCCGCGCCCGGGCGACTTCCCCTCTCCTGACATCGACGACGGCATAAGCGAACAAATCGGAGAGAGCTTCGTGAAATCACGGGGAGAAAAGGAGTTACGCCTACCTCCGCCACCCCCCACTATGGCGTGGGGAGGTGTCGGCTCAGTCCCTGCTTGGGAAGTAATAACCCCCTCCTCAGTCGGGGTGGCCTCGCGGTCGGATCCTAGGCAACCGCCGACCGTGCCTGCCACATGGAACTGCCCCGCCCGCGAAAACGATTGCACCCGGCGGCGTTTCGCCGCTGGAGAGCCAGAGGATGCACCCCGACCGCTCCAGTACCTGCACCTTCTGGCACGGGCGGCATGCTCGCGGCGGCTGCAGCAGGTGACGACGACGAGTGCTCCGCTGCTCCAGTCGTCGCCAGGCCTGGCGCCGGCGGAAGGCTTGTGGCAGCCATCACGGGCGACGGCGGCGCGGGAGGCAGGTCCTCGCCGGCTGGCATCAGCGACAAGGTGTCGTCTCCAACGACGTCACCGCCAAGGCCCGCCTCGCCACCTAGGTCCTCGCTGGCCGCAGTGTGACCCTCCGTGCTGCCATGCTCGGACCCACCACCTGACACGTCGTCCGGATCAGCGGCCTCTGCCGCTAAGCTGGCGGACGGGTCAGAAATAGCAGCTTGGGACCGGGACCTTTGTAACATCCTATTTTTTTCTGCTATTTTTAAAGCCAGGATTTTAAAAATGAATTTTCTAGAATTTTCTGAATTTAATTCAAGCTTCAAATGAACTTTCAGTATTTAAAATGATTTAATATGATTAAAATAAACATTAACATAAGTTAAAAATATTTTATTTGGATTCTTCAGGTCTCAAGGAATTTTTTGGTATTTTTGGGATTTATTTGCTATTTTCTAGAGCTCCTGAAAGTTTATTTGAATTTTTGGAAAAAGAAAAGAAATTGGTATTTTCCCCGCCGCCCGATCTTCTCACTCCGCCACGCGTCGGCCATCCGACCGCGTCCCCGCCGCCGCCGCGCCCTTCCCGCCCTGGCCCGCTCCCCGCCGCCCGATCCCGCTGCCTCCACGCGTCAGCCATCCAGCCCCGCCGCGCCGCCTACGTACCCTTTCCCGCCCACGCTTCCCCGCCGCCCGATCCGTTTTCTCACCACGCGGCGCCATCGCCCGCGTCCGCACCCCGCCCCGCTTGGCCGCGCCCGCCCTCGTGTTCCCACCGTTGGATCGCGCCCGCTGCCACGCGTCGCCCCGCTAATGCCCGCCACGCGAGCAACCCTAACTCCGCGCCAGACACGCGCACCCCGCGCGACGCGCGCGCGTTCGCGACACCTCGCGCGACACGCCCGCCACGCGTCGCCGATCCGCTCCCCGTGCTGGCCACGCGTCGACATCACCAGCGCTCCCGCCCGCGCCCGCGCGACACGCGACGCACCGCGCCACGCATCGGCGATCCGCCCGCCGCCCGCGCTCGGCCGCCTCATCCTCGCCGCACGTTCAGATCTGGATCAAGGATCCAGATCGCGCCACGCGCCGCGATCCCCGCCGTCGGATCCACGCCGCCGCGGCCCGTGCCGCGTCAGCGATAGGCCACGTCAGCCCTAGCTGACGTGGCATGCCACGTGGACATGCCACGTCAGCGCCATGTCAGTCGGAACCCGCCCCCGGGTGCCACGTCAGGCCCCTGCCACGTGGCAGCATATGCGCGTGCCACATCAGCCGAGCCGCCGCGTCAGCGCCGCCCCCCGTGCACTGTTTGGTGGACCGCGTCCACCGTGGACCGCGTCTCCCGTGGACCGAGTTCACAGCACAGTAACATTTTCTAATTTTCCCGATTTAATTCCTGATTAATTTTCCGAGAGCCCGTTCTCCTCCGTCCTAACTCCGATTGACCCCATTTTTTTTCTAAATTCATCTAAAATCGAGCTCTAGCTGTTGGTTCTAGTTTTGTGATTTTTGGAGTTCATTTGCTTATCATTTTATGTGTTTCTTCAATTTCGGTCGCTTTCTCTCTCGCTAGATTCGGATTCCGGAGGAGCAGGTTCTGCGCCCGAAGACCAGGAGTACCTCGCTGAGCATAACCAAGGCAAGTCATGTCCTTTGATCATGTTGAACCCAGTTTGCAATCTATTATTTAATTATTTTTGTTTTAAATTACATTGCATCGCTACTTTTTATTCAAATACTTGTACTGGTAGTTATCGCCCCAATAGAGTTTGTCCCTCCTTGATATTTTGGAATGCCATGATGCCCTTGTCACCATAGGTTGGGAAACTTACTAGTGATGTATGATTATTGTCACATGGGTTGTACGAGTAGATGCTTAGTTTTGCTTATAATTACGAATGATCTTATCATCACATGTAAACCTTTAATTTGATTTAATGATATATGGAACTGTGGTTGGTGCCACGTTTAATAAAATTTGTGCCACGTCATTGGTGTGTCGTTGGCTTGGTTATACAAATTTAGTTTTTGCAATCGGGCGAGTGATCGTGCAATAAAGGGGGAAGTGCAGATGTACTTTGGGGGATGTGGTAGTCTCGTCCGGGTAATGTTAAGGACTTAACTTTGTGTGCCATTGATCTAAGCTTAATCGTGGAAACCACATGTCTATTATGGGATGGACCTGGCTGATTAATTTGTAATATCTCAATCCAATTCTGCCATTGTGATGGACATGGTTGCTGATTTCCATGTGGCGCAAGGGGGGGTGTGATGCGAAACCCTAGAGGCAGGATTGGGTTGAGGTAGAGCATTGTAAAGGTCTTGTTGTGATTTCCTGAGATCGAGGCTAATCACATCGTGTGGGTACAGTTGTGCAAACTCTGTAGAGTGTAAAACTATTCGAATAGCCGCGTCCTCGGTCATGGACATTGCTCGGTGATTTCACACGAGGGGTAGTGTTTTCAGTTATAACTTGGTGGTTTATGTTGGAGGTGGACAGGTAGTTCACTGTTGTTTTAGCTTGTGAATTGGTGTTCACAAATGGTTCTTATTTATTTCCTTTGATTATTTATTATCATGGTTTATTCTTTAAACTTCGCTTTCAATCTATTTATTATGTTTATTTTGAAATACCTTTTATGCAAATTAACCTTTCAGCCTTCCATTGGTAAGTATTGCATATTATATTGCATTCATTTGTTACAAACGACTTGCTGAGTACCAATGTACTCACGGCTTTATGCCTATGTTGCTCAGTTGAGGGAGAGGAGTACTATCAGCAGGAGGTTCCAGAAGGAGAGTACTACGACGACTTCACGGATTAGGCTTCGTTCTCCACTCGATAGCCTGTGGGCTTGTCGATTGGCCGCTACGCTTTATTTTGGATTCCCGCTGCTATTTTGTTAAGCCCTTCCGACTAAAGATATTGTAAGCTTGGCCATAAGGTCGTACTTTTGATATTTTATCGATATTCGAGTTTTTCTTTATTATTATCGTGTGTATGACTGTGATGACATCTATGTTTGACTGTGTGCACTAGCGTGATCCTGGACTAGTGCAGTTTACACAGAGAGACCGAATTTGCATATTCGGGTCTCGACAGAGATGGTATCAGAGCCATATCGACTGTAGGACGAAGCCCTAGTTAGATTGGTCGTTAGCCCAAAAATTTATTTTCTAAATCAAACCAACTAAATTTGATACTTAGTAATATCCATATCTTCTTACCTCATTCATAGGGATTCTTGTCTCTCGCCTCATTCTTGCAAAAATTTGTTTTCATAAAGTTATAAACTGATCTTTCCTTTATAAATGCATTAGATGTCCCAAGCTTATTATAGCCCGACGGGAGGATGGAGATCACTTCTACGCGTTCTGTTGCGGAGCCTCGGATTGAAGAGATTACTCGTCTACCTCACCAAGGATGAAAAGCATAAGGGACAATGCATCGGGAGCATCTCCAGGCTATACTTCACCACCCGAGTCGGCAAGCAAGTGCTACATCACAGCTTTAAAATGCTGGTGCCAGTGGAGAGATGTCAGCACAAGGAGTTGCGCACAAAGCCATCCATCGCCTTTGCAAACTATACAAGATCAACATGGCCAGACTCATTCGGAAGTTCAAGGAGAAGTACGGAGTCACCCCTAGACTACCGGAGCCAGTCTGGGAGGAGCCCCGACCGCCGTCGCCAGTACCTCTACCGTCGCCTACACCGCCGAGACCGGAGCAGAGACGTCGTATCACCGAAGATCGTCAAGCATATCTTCGGCAATTCCGCCCGCTCGGTTCGATGCAGACGGAGAAGAGAGCGCGCCGATCCGCAACTCGTGGGTTGTCTACAGCAATTCAGAGGACGATAGTAGTGTACCCTATTTGTCAGGACCCGAGTGGGAGCCTTCAGAGTAGATAGTGCGAGTAGACACGTTGGATTTTATTTGCAGTTGTGTGTGATGTGAGCTGCAAATATTGCCTTAAAAGCATTATATTGCGATCATGTCAATCTTTTAATGGAGTTAATTTTTGTTCAGCTTCTTTGTTAGCCTTTTTGGCTAAGTGTTTGTTTAGTTTAGGTTTCCATTAAGCAAAACCCTCTTAGACGCATTTACCTCTTATCTATGCTTTTCCCTCTCGTCTTTTACCTTTGGTCAGTCAGCAGTTGTTTTCTTTTAAGAGCAAGATGGTTGATACCAGAACTCCTCCACCGCAATCAGCGAACCAGACCGGAGAGCGATCTTTGCGTGAGCTGCCACCTACCTTGGATCCCGACCTCGATCGCTTTTGGTGGCCTGCACTGGATGATGCGAGACTATGATGCGAGTATGCGAACTATGATGCAAATGACAAAGACCAGAGCCGATACCACCACCAAACCTGCCGCAGATCCAAATATGCAGAGTTCATGAGGACGAGACCGCCTGTTTTCTCCAGTTCGTTAAAGCCTTTGGAGGCCGATTATTGGATCCGTTCAGTTGAGAAGAAACTGAACTTGGCTCAGTGCGCCGACAGAGAGAAGGTATTATATGCAGCACATCAGCTTGAGGGACCAGCAGCAGAGTGGTGGGAGAACCATCGTGCGCCCATGAGAACCGTAACAACATCACTTGGAAGGAGTTCGCCAAGGCCTTCCGTACCGCCCACGTCATGGATGGAGTGGTCGAGATGAAGAAGGATGAGTTCCGGAATTTCAGCCAGAGGAACTCATCGTGAGTGAATATCTCAATAAATTCACTCAACTAGCTTCGCTACGCGCCGGAGGATGTAGCGTCGGATGTAGCTCGCAGAAGAGGTTCAAGAAGGGCTTGAACCCAGCTTTGAAGGTGCAAGTCGTGGCACGCGACTATGCCGCCAGCAGCGGTTGGTGGACAAGGCCATTCTCATTGAGGAGAGTCGTCGCAAGCTCGAGGAGTCTTGCAAGAGGAGGATGATCCAGCAGGGGTCACAGTCGCACCAGTCCCAGAGGCCTCGTTTTGGTTCCTACCAGCCTACATGAGTGCCACAGCAGCGGCCGATCGTCGCCTTTGGGACCCGGCCCGTATGCCACGTCGGTTTGGTCGGGACGGCGTCCTGGTTCCATGGTCGTCGCAGCAGAAGAGCAAGAACTCAAGAAATGTCATCACTTGCTTCAAGTGTTATGAGGTGGGACACTATGCTAGCAAGTGCCCTCAGAGGCAGGCCACGACGCCAGTTCGCTTCGACTTGGGAGCCACACCCGGTCGTACTCCTACCCCCAGGAGAAGGACGAGGAGCACCCCCGGCATCAGGATAGGCCAGCCAGGTCGCGGTGGTGAGAGGTCGTGAACCACGCCACCAGAGGATGCCGAGCAGCACGGGACGCCAGGATCGATGCGCTCCTAGTATATTCGATTCCTACCACGCTTTATTTGACTGAGCTTCGCATTCGCTTGTTTCTGGAGTTTTGCTTTAAAGCAACAATTGAAAATCTGCTGTTGGATCTGTTCTTTTAATCCAATCCCGGATCCGAGTTGAGATCCAACCTAGGTTGTCCAGAGTCGATAACCATTCGTGAAGTTGAGTTCGTGGCCGACTGATATTATTGGATATGCAATCCTAGATGTAATCTTGGGAATGGATTGGCTTCGTAAAGCGAGTGTTAGACGTGGGAGCGAGCGTTGACCTTAACCAATTCAGATGGGGTTAAGGTGCGATTCGCACCCACGAGTGTCGGCGAGAGCTACCATGGTTTGCGAGCAAGGTGATCCAGATTGGAGGACATACGATCGTCGTGAGTACCCGACGTATTCCCAGATGATCTTCCAGGTATGCCACCGGAGCGAGAAGTGGAGTTTTTGATTGAGCTTGTACCAGGTACCGCTCCGATTTCCAAGAGACCCTACAGGATGCTAGCTAATGATCTAGCGGAGTTAAAGAAGCAAATTCAGGAGCTTTTGGATAGGGGTTATATCAGACCGAGTTCGTCCCCGTGGGGAGCGCCAGTGTTGTTCGTCAAGAAGAAGGATGGTAGTCAGCGCATGTGTGTGGACTACAGAGCACTTAAGGAGGTCACCATAAAGAATAAGTACCCCTTGCCCAGGATTGATGACCTGTTTGATCAGCTTAAGGGAGCAGGAGTTTTCTCCAAGATTGATTTGAGGTCAGGATATCATCAGATGAGGATTCGAAAGGAGGACATACCCAAGATAGCCTTCTCGACTCGTTATGGTTTATACGAGTTCACCGTGATGTCATTCAGTTTGACCAATGTCCCAGCATATTTCATGTATTTGATGAATAAGGTGTTCATGGAGTATTTGGATAAGTTTGTCGTTGTGTTCATTGACGACATTTTGATTTACTCCAAGGATGAGAGAGAGCATGAGGAGGACCTGAGATTGGCATTGCAGAAATTGAAGGATAATCAGTTGTATGCTAAGTTCAGCAAATGTGAGTTTTGGATGAAGAAAGTTGCCTTCCTAGGGCATGTGTTGACAGCAGAGGGAGTCGCAGTTGACCCAGGAAAAGTGAGTGATGTTTTGGATTGACAGTCGCCCACTTCAGTTACCCAGGTCAGGAGTTTTCTAGGTATGGCAGGATACTATCGTCACTTCATTGAATGATTCTCCAGTGTAGCCAAACCGCTCACGCAGTTGCTCAAGAAGGAAAAGAAATTCACTTGGACGCCAGAGTGCGAGAAAAGTTTTCAGAGACTTAAGGAGAGTTTGACCACAGCCCAGTGCTTGTGTTGCCTGATATTAATAAGGATTTTGAGATATATTGCGATGCCTCTCGCAAAGGTTTGGGTTGTGTCTTGATGCAAGACAAGAGAGTAGTAGCTTATGCCTCACGCCAGTTGAGACCGCATGAGGAGAACTACCCTACTCATGACTTGGAGCTAGCAGCCGTAGTGCATGCTTTAAAGATTTGGCGTCATTATCTGATGGGTAATAGATGTGAGGTTTACACGGATCATAAGAGTCTGAAATACATCTTTACCCAGTCCGAGCTTAACCTCAGGCAGAGGAGGTGGTTAGAGCTGATAAAGGATTATAATGTTGGCATACATTATCATCCTGGGAAAGCCAATGTTGTTGCAGATGCCTTGAGTAGAAAGGTATACTGCAATTCAGTGATGATTCGAGAGAGTCAGCCAGCATTGCATGAGGAATTTCAGAAGCTTAGCCTAGAGTTGGTTGAGCAAGGATTTTTGGCAGCTATGGAGATGCAGCCTACTTTGGATGGTCAGATTCGTCAGGCTCAGTCAGATGATGAGGCATTTCAGCGGATCAGAAAGAACTTAAGTGAAGGTAAAGAGTCAGGATTTTCAGTGGATGACCAGGGAACCTTATGGTTCAGGCAGCGGTTGTGTGTGCCCAACAAGCAAGAACTAAAGGATGTGTTGTTAAAAGAGGCTCATGAGTCGTTGTATTCGATTCATCCCGGCAGTACCAAGATGTACTAGGACATTAAGGATAAGTATTGGTGGCCAAGCATGAAGCGTGAGATCGCTGAGTATGTAACCCTTTGTGATGTTTGTCAGAGAGTAAAGGCAGAGCATCAGAGACCAGCAGGTTTGCTACAGCCATTGAAAGTCCCCGAGTGGAAGTGGGAGGAAATTGGTATTGACTTCATAGTCGGTCTGTCTAAGACCAAAGAGGGCTATGATTCGATTTGGGTCATCGTGGACCGATTGACCAAGGTTGCTCATTTTATCCCTGTTAAGACAACCTATAGTGGTGACAGATTGGCAGAGCTATATATGTCCAGGATTGTCAGTTTGCATGGTGTGCCCAAAAAGATTGTGTCAGATCGTGGATCGCAGTTCACCTCCCGTTTTTGGGGTAGTTTCCATAAGGCTATGGGAACTCACCTGAATTTCAGTACAGCTTATCACCCCCAGACAGATGGTCAGACAGAGCGAGTAAATCAGATTTTGGAGAACATGTTGAGAGCCTGTGTGCTTGATCATGGTTCCAAGTGGGACAGTTGTTTGCCTTTTGCAGAGTTCTCGTACAACAACAGTTATCAGGCCAGTTTGCAGATGTCACCGTTTGAGGCATTGTATGGCAGGAAATGCAGGACCCCTCTCAATTGGAAAGAGGCAGGAAGGACGAGTTTTGGTCCGCATCGCTTGAAAGAAGTCGAGGATAAGGTCCGCTTGATACAGAAAGGTTGAAAACCGCCTGTGCCGCATGAAAAGTTATGCAGATACCAGACGTCGAGAGCTAAGTTTTGAGCCAGATGATTTCGTATATCTCAGGATCACACCATTCAAAGGTGTGAAGAGGTTTCAGTTAAAAGGGAAGCTTGCACCGAGATATATTGGTCCGTTCAGGATTCTGAAACGTAGGGGAGAGGTTGCTTATCAGTTGCAGCTACCTACGTCCTTCAGTGGGGTACATGACGTCTTTCATGTGTCCCAGCTGAAGAAGTGTTTACGTGTACCAGAGGAGGTCGTGCCAGTTAAGGCCGTTGACCTGCAGGAGGACCTGTCGTACAAGGAGCATCCCGTCAAAGTCTTGGAAGTGTCAGAGCGAGTCACCCGGAATAAAGTGGTCCGTTTTTGCAAGGTGCAGTGGAGCAACTATTCCGAGGAGGAAGCCACCTGGGAGCGCGAGGAGAACCTCAGAGCAGAGTTTTCGAACCTATTCTCTTAGTTGGCCCAGATCTCGGGGTCGAGATCTCGTTTAAGGGGGTAAGGTTTGTAACATCATGTTTTTTCTGCTATTTTTAAAGCCAGGATTTTAAAAATGAATTTTTTGAATTTAATTCAAGCTTCAAATGAATTTTTAAAATTTAAAATGATTTAATATGATTAAAATAAACATTAACATAAGTTGAAAATATTTTATTTGGATTCTTCATGTCTCAAGAAATTTTCTGGTATATTTGGTGAATTTTTGGGATTTATTTGCTATTTTCAAGAGCTCCTGAAAGTTTATTTCAATTTCTGGAAAAAGAAAAGAAATTGAAATTTTCCCCGCCGCCCGATCTTCTCTCTCCGCCACGTGTCGGCCATCCGACCTCGTCCCCACCGCCGCCGTGCCCTTCCCGCCCTGGCCCGCTCCACGCCGCCCGATCCCGCTGCCTCCACGCGTCAGCCATCCGGCCCCGCCGCGCCGCCTCCGTACCCTTTCCCGCCCACGCTTCCCCGCCGCCCGATCCGTTTCCTCACCACGCGGCGCCATCGCCCGCGTCCGCACCCCACCCCGCTCGACCGCGCCCGCCCTCGCGTTCCTGCCGTTGGATCGCGCCCGCTGCCACGCGTCGCCCCGCTAATGCCCGCCCGCGCGATAACCCTAACCCTAACCCTCAGTTGATCTTAGCCGTCCGATCTTTTCTCCGCGGATCCAAACCGTCCAAACCGAATCGGTTTCGCGCTCGTCGCCGTACCCGATCGGGTTGCCTCGGTTCGTGTGCATATAACCCGTCGGCCGCCTCGGTTCGCGTGCCTGTTCTTCGCCGCCGCTGAACCCTAGCTCCGCTCCACGCGCTCGCACCACCGTTCCCAGGCCGCGCCGCCGTCGCCCGTGCCTCCCCTGCCTTCCCCGCGGCCGCCGGAGTCGTCGCCGTCGCCGGAGTCCCACCGGTGAGCCCCCTCCGCCGTTTCTCTTATCCGCGTCGCCCGTCGCCTCCTCCATCGCCGGACGCCGCGCGACGCTTCCCGCCCTCGTTCGACATCGCGGACACTCGCCCCGCGCGGCGCTCGTGGCGCCGCCGCGACGCGCGCCGCCACGCGCGCCGATCCGCCTCGCCCCGCCGGCCGCCTCATCTCGCCAAGACGCTCGATCTGGATCAGCGATCCAGACGCGCCACGCGCCGCGATCCCCGCCGCCGGATCCCGCGCGCCGCCGCGCCGCCTGCGCCGTGCCGCGTCGGCGACAGGCCACGCCAGCCCTAGGCCGACGTGGCATGCCACGTGGACATGCCACGCCGGCGCCATGTCGGCCGGAACCGCCGGTGCCACGTCGGCGCCACGCCGCCCGCCACGTGGCGGCATATGCGCGTGCCACGCCGCCCGAGCCGCGTCGGCGCCGCCCCGTGCATCACAGGACCGCGTCCACCGTGGACCGCGTCTCCCGTGGACCGGGTTCACAGCACAATAATATTTTCTAATTTTCTCGATTTAATTCCTAATTAATTTTCTGAGAGCCCGTTCTCCTCCGTCCTAGCTCCGATTGACCCCGTTCTTTTTTCTAAATTTATCTAAAATCGAGCTCTAGCTGTTGGTTCTAGTTTTGTGATTTTTGGAGTTCATTTGCTTATCATTTTATGTGTTTCTTTGGTTTCGGTCGCTTTCTCTCTCGCTAGATTCGGATTTCAGAGGAGCAGGTTCCGCGCCCGAAGACCAGGAGTACCTCGCTAAGCATAACCAAGGCAAGTCGTGTCCTTTGATCATGTTGAACCCAGTTTGCAATCTATTATTTAATTATTTTTGTTTTAAATTACATTGCATCGCTACTTTTTATTCAAATACTTGTACTGGTAGTTATCGCCCCAATAGAGTTTGTCCCTCCTTGAAATTTTGGAATGCCATGATGCCCTTGTCACCATAGGTTGGGAAACTTACTAGTGATGTATGATTATTGTCACATGGGTTGTACGAGTAGATGCTTAGTTTTGCTTATAATTACGAATGGTCTTATCATCACATGTAAACCTTTAATTTGATTTAATGATATATGGAACTGTGGTTGGTGCCACGTTTAATAAAATTTGTACCACGTCATTGGTGTGTCGTTGGCTTGGTTATACAAATTTAGTTTTTGCACTCGGGCGAGTGATCGTGCGATAAAGGGAAGTGCGGATGTACTTTGGGGATGTGGTAGTCTCGCCGGTAATGTTAAGGACTTAACTTTGTGCGCCATTGATCTGAGCTTAATCGTGCAAACTACATGTCTATTATGGGATGGACCTGGCTGATTAATTTGTAATATCTCAATCCAATTCTGCCATTGTGATGGACATGGTTGCTGATTTCCATGTGACGCAAGGGGGGTGTGATGCGAAACCCTAGCGGGCAGGATTGGGTTGAGGTAGAGCATTGTAAAGGTCTTGTTGTGATTTCCTGAGATCGAGGCTAATCACATCGTGTGGGTATAGTTGTGCAACCTCTGCAGAGTGTAAAACTATTCGGATAGCCGCGTCCTCGGTCATGGATATTGCTCGGTGATTTCACACGAGGGGTAGTATTTTCAGTTATAACTTGGTGGTTTATGTTGGAGGTGGATAGTTAGTTCACTGTTATTTTAGCTTGTGAATTGGTGTTGACAAATGGTTCTTATTTATTCCTTTTGTTATTTATTATCATGGTTTATTCTTTAAACTTCGCTTTCAATCTATTTATTATGTTTATTTTGAAATGCCTTTTATGCAAATTAACCTTTCAGCCTTCCATTGGTAAGCCTTGCATATTATATTGCATTCGTTTGTTACAAATGACCTGCTGAGTGCCAATGTACTAACGGCTTTACGCCTATGTTGCTCAGTTGAGGGAGAGGAGTACTATCAGCTGGAGGTTCCAGAAGGAGAGTACTACGACGACTTCACAGATTAGGCTTCGTTCTCCACTCGATAGCCTGTGGGCTTGTCGATTGGCCGCTACGCTTTATTTTGGATTTCCGCTGCTATTTTGTTAAGCCCTTCCGACTAGAGATATTGTAAGCTTGGCCATAAGGTCGTTCCTTTGATATTTTATTGATATTTGAGTTTTCCTTTATTATTATCGTGTGTATGACTGTGATGACATCTATGTTTGACTGTGTGCACTAGCGTGATCCTAGACTAGTGCAGTTTACACAGAGAGACCGAATTTGCATATTCGGGTCTCGACAACCTTTGCTGCCGGGAAGACGCCCCTGCCCCGCCGGCACCATCACGGCGACGAGGTGAACTCCGCACCGGCACTGGGCGCTCGGGCACAGCGAGGCCTAGGACCTCGCACACCCAGTTTATTCGCCCTAACCTCGCAGGCCTGGTTGCGGCTTTGCGCAGGGTGTGCTCTTTCCACGTGTACGACCCCAGGAAGGCATCAACGGCGCGCTCAGCGTCCCGCAGCGAAAGCACTGCACACCCGGTGGGCTGCTGCAGCGACGACACCGAGGGGCGGACGCCATCCCTCCACGTATCACGCCGTTCATATTTCCACAGGCCGGAGAGCGGAGACACCCCGTACATGGTAAATTCTTTGGCAAGATCGTGCATGTTGAACCGAAGGGTCACGCCGCCAAGTCTCTGCGCCTGCCACTGATCCTCGCTCACCAGCTTTAGCCCCGGGCAACAGTCGAAGGCTATCGGTTGACCCCGACACCGCAGATTACTGGTCGGCGTCACGCGGTAGTAGAACCACTGCCGCATCCACCCCTCCCACTTCTCCTTCGCCGCCGCAGCGGGACCGATGCGCGCGAGTCCGACCGCACTACGGCGAACGCTGCCAAAATTGGATAGTGCCCCTTCTCTGACTCTCTTTGGCTGGCAGCGCACATCATGAAGAAGGGCGAATAAGCTCACGCGGGGATGACCGCCTTCCACTCGGATTGCCCAGGCAAACACCGCCAAGTGAACTATTGCATTCGGGGTCAGCTACGCCAACTCCAATCCATAAGCCTTCAAGACCTCACTAACAAAGAGCGTCGATGGCATCCGGAGTCCCGCCTCGAAGAATGCGGCGAAGACAATCGCCTCTGACTCCTCGGGATGGGGCTCCACTTCGTCGCGAGCGGGCAGGCGGGCTCCGTAACGGTCGTCTATCTTCTTCTCCCACAGGAGTGCTTCGATCGTCTACTTGATGGCATGGCTTCGCCCTAGCACCGCAGAGCACCGCCCCTGCGAGCTCTGCCGGGGGTTGTACGCCGGCGCTGTGCGCCCGCAAATGCCCCCACTTCAGTGCCTTTAGGCAGCCTTGCCGCCCACTGCATCCAACATTCCCTTACCTTTGGCACAAGGGCCAGCCATTCGGTCGAAACATGCGCTGGTCACAGCTCGGCCAACCGGCGGCCGATGATGCGTCACGGACAAAATGAGCACACGGCGCACTCACCAGGATGCGGGACAACACAGGACACGTCGAAGTAGACTCCCTGGGCTACGCAACCGACGGAAGTCGAACTGACGCGGCCGCTTGCGCGTGCGTGCGCCGTTTCAGCTTGCCGCCCCTACGTATCTGACCCACATCGGCGAGATCTTCACCTTCGCGGAGCAGCTCAGCTCCGCCTTCGGCGAAGTCTTCGCGCCCGTGGAGCAGCTCAGCTCTGCCTTCAGCAAGGTCTTCGCCCCCGCGCAGTAGCTCAGCTCCAATGTCACCCTCACCCAATATCACAGGCCGCAGGGACGGAGGGGGCCAAAGGGCTCGGCGGCATGGCGTCGGCCTGTGAAGCCCTTCACCATGAGAGGCTCCTGTTGTGGGGGTGGCCCCCACCTAAGCCCAGCTAGCCTGTTAGCGAGTTATGAACCCGTGTACGACGACAAGATGGTCTCGGGAAGAATACTCGAGTGTAAGGGCACTATTGTAAAGACACTCCCTCGGGATATATGTATGTACATGACGAAGCCTCTGGGGGACGAGAGGTCATTTGTTCACCTAACTCTCCACTACCATACTCTCTCTCTGTTTGGTCTGTAGCCACAACAATATTTATAAAAGAAAGGAAAGTATTGACAAAAGAAAATTGTAAAAGAAAATACGGATCTGAAAAGATGATCCAAACAATTGCCCAAAAATCCACAAAAATTTAAATTGGCAACAGAAATTAAAATGGGAATGTGCACAATATACAAAATATAGAAAGAAAAGTAAAAATACTGAAATAATGTCTTTAAGTTTATGCCCAAAATTTAAGCAAAAATGTGTTTACTCATATGCCAAAATAGGTATTGGAAATCAAAACAAAAAGGAAAAATAAAAAAATAAATCAAAAATCAAAAAGAAAAAGGAGGGAGATCAGCCAGCCCACCGGCCCTGCCTCATTTCCCCTCCTCCCTTCATTGCCCCCCTCTCTGTCCCTCTTACTCACTCTCTGCCTCTCTCGCTCCCTCGCACGCGTGCGCTAGTGCCCGGATTCACGCTACAGCCGGCCCCACACCCGAACTTCCTTCGGACCGGCAGATGTTCTCGCGCCTCCTCCGCCCCATGAAGCTCCATGCCCGCTCGTGGTACGCCGCCTACTCCCCGTTCCCTCCGAGCGCGACCTGGCGGGAGAGCCCACGCCGCCGCGTCAGCTCGACCCTCCCCACGTCACTGTGACGCCTTGCCAGTGCAATTACCATCCCCTGCGCACTCCTGCCCCTGTCCATTCGCCAATGCGAGGTCTGGCTCCAGCACACTGTAACCGCACTGTCGCCTGCGTCACCCGCCATGTTCGTCGCGATCGCCTCCGTGCGGACAGCCCATCGTCGCCTCCTATAAAGATCGCCGAGGCCTACGATCGCTTCCCCGCACTCTCCTCTCTCTCCCACCGAAAGTAATTGAATCTCGTGACCTATAGCTCATCGGAGCTCCCTTCTTCTCCAACTCCGGCCAAGAAGCTCGCTATCGATTGAGTCCACCTCAAGCCAATTCCTTCCACTAGAAGCATCACCGAAGCCTAGCGACACCATCCCAAGCACCAGCCGAAGCTCCCCGTGCCCGAGAAGCTCCCTTGTCATGCACCCTCCTCGGAGCACCACCGCCGCATGTTGACAGAACACTATAGCCACCCCGAGCTCTGCCAACCCCCAAGGTAGCCTCATGATGACTCCCTGATGCTCCAGTAACATTTAATTGAGCTCTAGCATCATCTGCCGTCATCGCCATTACCGCCCTGTTCCGCCACCTGGGCTCATCGCCGATCATGGCCCCGCCAAATCGACCGATAAGAACTCGCTTAGGGGTGGGCGCGAGGGCAAGGAACCCATTTTTTGAATGTTAACGTCTGGCCACCGCCTCCTCCGCCGGTGGCAAGCTTCGCCGTCGTCGGGAGGAGGAAGAAGCACTGTTTATCGGTGGAATTTAATTAGCCGCGATTAATTAATGCTAATGGCACCTGTTAAGTTAATCAGTCACTGGTAGGTGGGCCCGATTTAAGTTAAACCGTTTTCTAGCCCCACATGTCAGCGTCAGAAAAGTTATTAATCCCTGTGGGCCCCCTCTGTCAGTGACAGCGAAGAAAAGAGTTAATAACCGTAGTGGGCCCACGCGTCAGCGTCAGGAGAAATAAAGAAAATAAAAAACCTAGTGGGTCCCACCTGTTAGTGTAAGAAAAAGAAAAATAAAATAACCAGTGGAAAGAAAAATAAAATAACCAGTGGACCCCACCTGTCAGTCTCACACTCTCTCTCTCCTCGGGTTATTTAATGATTTCTAAATTTTTCATTTTGAATTAATTGAACTAAGAACTTTAGAAATTCGTAACTAATTCATTTTAACTCCAAATTTAGTGAGAAAAATTGCTAAATTCATCTAAATTCACCTTCTTTCTAATGGAACCAAAATCATGAATTTTTGAGCTTGTTTGAATTTTTGATGAGAATTTATTTTGTTATATTGATTCTTTTTATTTCTTTTAAATTTCTGTTTATCGTAAAATTAGCGTACGAGGCTTAGGAGGAAGAATTCGAGGCAGACGCAAGTCAAGACCAGCAAGACCAAGGAACTTGTGACCCAGGCGAGTCAATACTTTGATCATTTTTGAATACCTGTTTTGCAAATTATTTAGATTCAAATTAATAAACTACATGCTGTTATTTTATGTACAATATTATGTCTGCTTTTAATACTTTAGCCAAGTGCCTTTACTTAAGTACTAATATTATCCCCCTTAGTACATCGGACAATGAGCCTTGTTATCCCTAGAAAAAAATTATAAATGTAATGGTTTCTAAGAAAATTAGTATATATTATACGACCTAGCACCGCTTAGTTTCCGGGGGTGTTAAAATACCCTGACATCACATGCAAATACAAAGAGCAGTTTTGGGAAAAATTGTAGAAGGAAATGGTCATGTATTTTTAAATGATCATTATTTTATGCCCCAAAAATCCCCAAATTGCTTATATGTTTGGGCGGATGGTTCAGGGGCAGGGTGCATTGGAGTGCACGAGTGTGTGGATTGTGGTAGAACTGCCCAGATAACCTAAGGACCTAATTGGGTCATGACCTCCCATTGTAAAATAGTACAACCGTAGGTCTGCAAAGTGAAACTTGGCTGAGTAAACCTATCGAACCTCAGACTCATCTCACAGGTTGGGGAAAGAAGTGCCGGAATGCCAGGGCCTATTGAGGCTAAAGGGACACCAACATGAAGGGTGATTTATTTCTCTATCTTACTAGCACTGTGGGGGAGTGGAGCCTAGAGGTGCTAGTAATAGTGATTAACATTCGCGCAACATATGGGAACCACTGCAAGTGGGAACGACACATAGGGTGAGTTGAGACCCTGAGGCCAGGTGTTTTGAAAGGTTACTGTGATGATCTACTCAACTACATGGCTAATGAATCATGCGGGGCAACGAACAAATTGTCTCTTGTGGTGAAAGTGTACAAACTCTACAAAGTCAAAACTATTCGAATAGTCGTACCCACGGTCAAGGGAGGACATGGGAACTTAACTCAGATATAGTTCTATTTCAAAAAAAATTTATGGGTGGGACTTGGAAGAAGAATGAAGGACGATGGACTATTCTGGATTTATGTTGCCCTGGGTGTCGTCCCAGTGATAAGGTAAGCGGCTATAACGCTGAAAAGTTATTATACAGTGCAGGTAACATATAAAGGTGGATGTAATTTGTACCAATACTATCATCACAACTCCTTTTCAAATATTATGATTTTTAGTCCAAATGGCTAAGTCTTAGAAGGTTTTTATATAAGTATGTTACGTCTTTTAAAAGCAAATTTCCAGCAAATAAAATAACCTGAGCCTATCCTTTGGTAAGCCATGCATGTTAAGTAATTGCATTCTGTGTATTGACTCGTGGAGCATGGTGGTTAGTGTGCTCACCCTCACATCACCATATCCATAAGCATGAGGTCAAGACCGTTACGCCTACGAGGATATACCAAGCCAAGGAGCCGACGACTGCAACTAGGGCAGATTTTATCATGTTTTGTCCTTTGTCTTTAGTATGCTGGAAGGGTGTGCACCCATATTGCCTAAGGGTTAGGTAATATAGTTGCACACCATTACTCGCTTGCCTGTGGCTTATGGTTCCGCTGATGTTTTCGTTTTCGCTGCTACACTTTTGATCTATAAGTCTTTGGCCTGGGAGGCCCGTTATGTAAAACAGTCGCCCGACGTGGCGTATTTAAACTTTGATGTATGTAAATATGTTATGGCTATATGAATATCATGCGATGTATTAGATGATAACAGCAATGTACTGTGAGCACTATCTACTGATCCAGAGAATAGTGCGGTGAAATCACAGAGGATTCTAGATTTCAAATCTGGGTCCGACACTGGTATAACATTCTTCCTTAGGCATATCGACAAAGAAGATCATAACAAGGCTTTAACAATACTTAATCTTCAATCTCAAGCTGACTTGCTCGCTAAGGTTTCGCTATCGAGTAGGTTAATCACCTAGTCAGTAAAAGCCCCCTCTTACATCAACAAAACATCCCAATGGCAATATTGAGGTTAAAACATTATAAATTAATCAGCCAGGTCCACCCCAAACTTGACATATGGTTGTACAATAAGGCTCAGTAAGTCCTTAGACAATACCCAGGCAACATGTCAACATCCCAAAAGTGCTGACCACACTTCCCCCTTTACTGCGCGATCACTCTCCCAAGCAAAAACCATTCCATATAACCAACACCAATAACACTACTCATGTCATGGCACTCAAATTTTATGACTATGGCTGACCAACATGATTCAATATCTCATTAAGTCAAAAATTAATTATTTAATCATCATGCGATGATGAGCCCAATGTACTAAATGTATAGCTAAGCATATTAAATGTACAACCCATGTCGAATTAATCAATTTGAACCATAACTACCAAGTACAAAGGTTTATATTAAATTAATGATGCAAGATAATTTAGAACAAAATAATAAGTAATATATTTAAAAACTAGGTTCAACGTGATCAAAGGTCACGATTGGCCTTGGTCTTGCTCAGTTACCAACTCTTGATCTTCTAGTCCTGCTTTTGCTCATTCGAAGACGTTATCTAACGAAAGACAAAAGCAAATAAAATACAAATAAATTTAAATAAAATCCAAAAACTACAAAACTAGAACTAGAAGATAAAGCCCAATTTTAGATGAATTTGGGAAGAAGAATCGGGTCAACCAACTCACAAGCTCTTAGCATATCCTTCAGAATTTGATTCACATGCTCAGTCTGCCCATCCATTTGGGGATGATACACTGTACTGAAATTCAAGTGAGCACCCATGACTTCATGAGAACTTTTCCAAAATTAGGATGTAAACTGTGATCCACGATCCGACACTACCTTTTTTAGGTACCCCATAGAGACTTACAACCAACTCAAAACTAAGATCATGAAATTCCTCCTGTAAAGACTTTTTTAATAATCATGATATTGCAGTAATTCTTTCTACTCAAGGCATCTGCTACCACATTAGCCTTTCCTGGGTAATAATGAATTCCAATATTGTAATATATTCTCAACTCCAACCATCTTCTTTGCCTTAAATTAATATTGTCTTAGGTAGAGATATATTTTAAACTCTTGTGATCCATATAGATCTCACAACGATTACCCATGAGATAATAGCACCAAATTTTCAAAGTGTGCACAACAGCTGCTAACTCTAAATTATGCGTAGGATAAATCTCTTCATGCGGTCTTAACTGACACGAAGCATAGGCTACCACCTTTTTGTCTTGCATCAACACACATTCCAAACGTTTATGGGAAACATCATAATAAATCTCAAAAATCCTTGTTATTGTTTGGTAACACTAACACTGGTGTAGTGGTCAGACACTCCTTCAATTTCTGAAAACTCTTCTCTCACTCTGGTCTCCAAATAAATTTCTTTTCCTTCTTTAACAACTGTATAAGCGGCCTTGCTATGCTGGAAAATCTTTCGATGAAGGAGTTTTATATCACAAACGATTTGTGGTTGACATAATAGACAGTTTGTATAAATAATCATCTGTGATAGTTCATAGAAGGTTATTAATACAAACCATTCGTGATAGTTTTATATCACAGACGATTTGTGGTTGAAACCATTTGAGACACGCTGCATTATTAAATAACCAGTGTGGCCTCAACAGATTTGTTTTCATTGCGCTGCATTGAATGGGTGGTCTGCTTTAGAGAGTTTGGTGGAAACATACCGCTTGTAGATCTAGATTATAGATCGATTTATTCTTGGTGATTAGATGTTAGATTTGCTTCTAATAACTTATATGCCTTGTAATAGAGAGAGATGATAGCTAGTTTTTAAATCTAGCTAGCTATGTTTAGAGAGAGATGGTAGCTAGCTAGTTTACTTCAATACATTCTTGCTTCATATATATTGCTTCATGAATACATGTGTCGGGACCTGGAACAACAACTCCAAGTCTCTCTGTGTAAATCGCACTATCCTAGGAAAAGCTAGTGCACATAGGGTTACAGTAATGCATATCATGCAAAAATCACCATAGAAATTTTATTAAACGAAGGTACGACCTTATGGCCAAGTCTTACAAAAACATGGCACAAGGCCAACTGAAAATAAAAGCAGCGGAAATCAATAAAGGTAGCAGATCAGCCCATCCAGCCTCCCACAGGCGAATGACTGTAAGACGCATCCTACTCGCTGAAGTAGTCCTCACCGTCGTAGTCGCTGTCGAAGTCTGGCAACAGATTTTAGCAAGGTGAGCACATAAAGTACTCCCAAGGTAAGCACATTAAGTGCTTATGCAAGTTAGACCAGGGATTTAACAGAGTTTATGCATGCATAAGGATTGACAAAGGAAGGCTCAACAAGTTATTTGTGCGAAAAGCAGTACTTGAATTTTAAATGTAACCATGTGAGTATGAAAGCTGAATTTTGATACAAATATATGAAACAATATTTGAAACAAGTAATACCGTTGGTGTAGGCTCCGACCTACACTAACCTAACCACGGGAATCCACCCGGACCATTATCAAAGCCACTGTTGATTTGTCAAAACCAAGTTTTATAAAATCAAGTCTAATCTGTGAAGACTCTACTCAGTATGTTCATGACTGTGAACACGGCTATCCAGGATAGGTTTTAACTCTGCAGAGATGTACAGTTTTACCCACAAGACATTCCCTCTCACTTGAGCCACGCGATAAACACACTGTCTTAGGTGTGCGGCGGAGAGTTCATGACAAGGCTGTTCCGATGATCCATGGCCAAAATAATCACGCCGCCACTAAGGTTTCACCACAACTGGAATCCACGAGTTGGAGCCCCCTCTGGTGCCATGTGAGACTTCTCGCGGCCAACGCCACACTCACATTCAGTCTATAGCGAAATTATATTTGGAACTTCACAAACTACTTAGCCAGGTCCGTCCCATACCGGACTTGTGGTAGTACGAAGTGACTTCGTAAAATGATTCACATAAACTGTCCTTAAGTTGATTTAGGCCCAACCACATACCCACATGCACGACAATCAACCAGGTGTCACCAAACACGAGGCATACCGGCACCCACCACCTAACCATTAGCCTAAGTCCAAATCATAAGTTTCTATTTTCATTTTTAAACCATTTCATAAACTATCCTTGACTCACCAAAGTCAAGAGCTCATTTCCAAAGTCTGTCATTTCATGTGAAGGAAATGATCCCACCTAAATTATACTAAGCCAGGCTAAGCATTTCTATAAAAATTTCTAGTCAATACTATGGTACTAACTAGTTTTTAGCTAGGGTGACAAGGTGTATGAGTTCGAGATTCAAATTGGCTATAATCAAGGATCATGGGCATAACTAAAGTTTAACTGAATTTAAATTATATTTGAATAAAAGTACACATGCATATACAGTAAAATAACAAACTAAATTTTAAATATTAGGTTCAACATGGTCAAAGGTGTAACTTGCCTTGCTCGAAGTCCTGCTGAGAATCGTCGAAGTCAAACTCTCTGGAATCGTCAAAATCTAACGTAAAGAGCCAATTCAAAAGAAAATTCAAAAACAAAATACAAATAAATTCCAAATTTCAAAAGGATGACAGAAATGGATAGATCACGATTTTTAAAAAAAATTAGAAATTTGAACGGGTCAATTTGGAGTTAAAATGAAGAAGTTATAGCCTTCCAAAGTATTAATACTATTAAAAAGAAAATACCCAATTTCTGGAATTATTTTTTTAATCCGAAAAGTATTTATGACATCAGCAAGAATTATTTTTCTAAAGGAAATAACAGATTATGACGTCAGCTCTGAATTACATTTTCGGTCGAATTATTTTTATACGGGAAAATTGGTTTTATTGCGTCAGCATGACGTCAGCCCTGATAATTAACGAGACTGACAGGTGGGGCCGGTCTGTGGTGGATTTGGTCCATGGACCGGGCGATGCCGAGGTGGCACTCGGGCGCGCAGGGGAGTGAGGTGGCGCTGGCGTGGCAGGCCTGGCGCGGACGTGGCGTCTGCGTGGCAGCCACGTCGGCTACCACGTCAGCGCGACCAGCGACGTGGCAGGCCGGCCGACGGTGGCGCACGGGGACCAATGGTCGCCGGTGTTCCGACGAGTGGCGGCACCGGTCGAGGTGCAAAAAATGATGAGGGGAGTGAGGGGAGTCCACTGATACCTTGCGCAGTGCACGGGGACAGCCGGAGAGGGTGATCAGCGGAGAGGGGCGGCGGTCGGAGAGGGTCTCACTGCGGCGAAGGGGTTCCGGTGGCGCACGTGCTCGGGGAGGTGGTCGTCAGGGATCGCCGGGGCACGAGGAATGTCGGAGAGGCATCGGTGAGGCTTGGGGAGGCCGAAGGAGGCGGCCAATTGCTCGCTGGAGTTGCTGGAGCCGCGGAGGGGAAAACGAGCACAGGGAGGCACTACGGGCTCCGGAGCTCGAATGGAGAGGCGAGAGAGAGGCAGTGTGGGTTGAGGGTCCTCGGGGTGCCCCTTTTATAGGCGGGGAGGGAAGGTAACATCCGCGCACGATCTCGCCGGAGAGCAACGGGTGCGGGGGTTCAATGCGATGGCGATTAGGGGCTTAAATGAGGAGATAATGCCAGAAACGGGTGCGACGGAGGGGGAATTCCAATTTGCAATTGGTGCGGGGAATCAATTGGGAAGGAAACTGAAGCTTTAAAAGCTTCGATTTCGGTTTTAATGGTGGCAGCGTGTCGAGACCCGAATATGCAAATTCGGTCTCTCTGTGTAAACTGCACTAGTCCAGGATCACGCTAGTGCACACAGTCAAACATAGATGTCATCACAGTCATAAACACGATAATAATGAAGGAAAACTCGGATATCGATAAAATATTAAAGGTACGACCTTATGGTCAAGCTTACAATATCTCTAGCCGGAAGGGCTTAACAAAATAGCAGCGGAAATCCAAAATAAAACGTAGCGGCCAATCGACAAGCCCACAGGCTATCGAGTGGAGAACGAAGCCTAATCCGTGAAGTCGTCGTAGTACTCTCCTTCCGAACCTCCCGCGATAGTACTCCTCTCCCTCAACTGAGCAACATAGGCGTAAAGCCGTGAGTACATTGGTACTCAGCAAGTCGTTTGTAACAAATGAATACAATATAATATGCAAGGCTTTCCAAAGGAAGGCTGAAAGGTTAATTTGCATAAAAGCATTTCACAATGACATATAATAAATAACTTTAAAGCGAAAGTTAACTGAAAACAGTAATAATGAATAATCAAAGGATTAAACATGAACCACTTGTGAACACCAATTCACAAGCTAGTCAACAGTGAACTACCTGTCCACCTTCAACATAAACCACCAAGTTATAAGTGAAAACACTACCCCTCGTGTGAAATCCCCGAGCAATGTCCATGACCGAGGACGCGGCTATTCGAATAGTTTTACACTCTGCAGAGGTTGCACAACTGTACCCACACGATGTGATTAGCCTCAATCTCAGGAAATCACAACAAGGCCTTACAATGCTCTACCTCAACACAATCCTGCCCGCTAGGGTTTCGCATCACACCCCCCCTTGCGCCACATGGAAATCAGCAACCATGTCCATCACAATGGCAGAATTGAATTGAAATATTACAAATTAATCAGCCAGGTCTATCCCATACTAGACATGTGGTTTGCACGATTAAGCTCAGATCAATGGCGCACAAAGTTAAGTCCTTAACATTACTCGGGCGAGACTACCACATCCCCGAAGTGCAACTGCACCTCCCCCTTTACTGCACGATCACTCGCCCGAGTGAAAAACCAATTTGTATAACCAAGCCAACGTCACACCAATGATGTGGCAGAAATTTTAATACACGTGGCACCAACCACGGTTCCATATGTCATTAAGTCAAATTAATAATTAACATATGCTAATGAGATCAATCGTAAATATAAGCCAGCTAAGCAGTCTAAACGTACCAACCCAAGTGACAAATAATCTAGCATCACTAGTAAATTTCCCAACCTATGGTGACAATGGCATCATGGCATTCCAAAATATCAAGTAGGGATAAACTCAAATGGGACGATATCTACCAGTTACAACTGTTGAATAAAAATAGCGATGCAATGTAATTTAAAACAAAATAGATAAATAGTAGATTGCAAACTGGGTTCAACATGATCAAAGGACACGACTTGCCTTGGTTATGCTCAGCGGGGTACTCCTGGTCTTCAAGCGCGAAACCTGCTCCTCCGGAATCCGAATCTAACGAGAGAGAAAACGACTGAAAACAAAGAAATACATAAAATGATAAGCAAATGAACTCCAAAATTCACAAAACTAGAACGAACAGCTAGAGCTCGATTTTAGATGAATTTAGAAAAAAGAACGGGGTCAATCGGAGCTAGGACGGAGGAGAACGCGCTCTCGGAAGATTAACCAGGAAATAAATCGGGAAAAATGAAAAAGACTACTGTGCTGTGGACCGGGCGCACGGGAAACCGGGTCCACCGTGGACTCGGCGCACGGAACAGTGCGCGCACGGGAGCGGGCGGCGGTGGGGGGATCCGACGGCGCGGAGGGGCGACGCGCGGCACGATTTGGGCCATTGGCCCAGATCCGGATCAGCGGCGCGGATGGCGCGATCGGGGGATGGCGGCGGGCGGATGCACGACGCGTGGCCGGCGCGCGGCGCGGGCGCAGGCGGGGGTGCGCGGTCCGACGCGAGGACCGAGGGAAGGAGCGGGCTCGCAGGCGCGCGCGAGGAGCGTCGATACGGCGGGCGACGCGGGCGACGGCGACGGTAGGGGTGACGGCGACCACCGGCGAGGGCCTCCGGCGACGGGCGACGCGCGGCGACGGCGAGGGCGGCAGCGCGGACGGCGGCGCGAGCGCGAGGAGCGCGGCGCGCAACGGCAGGGGCGAAGGAAGACACGCGAACCGAGGCGCCGCGCGTCTAAAACACACGCACCGAGGCGAATTGATCCGAGACGGCCGGGTTCGGACGCACTAGTTTGGACGGCTCGATACAGCCACGCGGCGCATCCGACGGCGCGATCGACGCGTTAGGTTAGGTTCGCGGCGCGCGCGAGGCGCATTTGCCGATCAAGCCACGACGCGGATCGGCGGCCGAGGGTTGCGCGGCGCGGCGCCGGCGGGCACGAGCAGCCCGACGCGTGCGCGCGGGATGCGATCCAACGGCGGGCGCGGCGACGCCGGGCGGTGCGGGAACGGACGGCGGCGGGGGCGACGCGCGAGGAGGCAAGCGGATCGGGCGCGGGAGCGTGAGGGCGGAAGGTGTACTGGCGCGGGGATGCGGGATGCGCGACGCGTGGCGGGGAGGATCGGGCGGGGAGATTTTATTTTTCTTTTCTTTTTCCAGAAATTCAAATAAACTTCTAAAAGCTCTAGAAAATAGCAAATAAATCCCAAAAATTCACCAAAAATACCAAAAAATTCCTTGAGACCTGAAGAATCCAAATAAAATATTTCCAGCTTATGTTAATATTTATTTTAATCATATTAAATCTTTGAAAATTCTAAAAATTCATTTGAAGCTTGAATTAAATTCAGAAAATTCCAGAAAATTCATTTTTAAAATCCTGGCTTCAAAAATTGCAGAAAAACAGGATGTTACACAGTGGGCGGCGATCGTGCGAGGAAGAAAGGAAAGCCGCGGGGGAGACGGATCTGATAGGTGGGGCCCACTGGTCAGCAAGAGAGAACAAAAGGAAAGGAGAGAGGCAACGGTTGGATTTGCGACGGGTGTCAAGGGGAGAAGATCGGGGCCGTAGGGTGCTGGCGAAGGGGTAAGTGAACGGGGACGGCCGAGATCCCATCCGACAATAGGCATCAGATCGGGGTCGATCGGTGCATTAAGTGGAAGGGGGCGGCTGAGATTAGGTACGGCAAGGGGGGATGGTGCGGATTAGGCCACACGTCGATCGGAGGGAAGAAAGGAGGGGCGAAGCGGTAAGTTGGCGCGGGCGGTTGAGATCTGATCGGCGGGGGAGGACGGCGGTTGGATGCACGACACACGTCGGCCAGAGAGGAAGGGAAGGCGGGGAGAGGGGTTAAGTTAGATCAGACGACTGAGGTGCGTTCCGGCGGTGAGGAAGGCTCTGATGCTTGACTCTTGGCAGCCCGAGGGAGGGTTTTGCATTTTTATTTTCTTTTTCATTTTCAGAAATGGTTTGAAGGCTTGAAAATACTCAGAAAAATACCAAATAAACTCTGAAAATTCCAGAAAAATTCAGAGAACCTTCTGAAACTATTTTAGACTTAATAAAAATATTTTCAATCCATTTTGATAATTGATTTTTACAAAAAGACAATTTGACTTTAAAGGGAGGGTTTTAAGTCTTTATAATTTCCTAAAAATTAAAGTAATTACAGTTTTGACTTTAGGAAAATGAAATGCATTTATTTTGACTTTCATGAAATGCAATAAATTCATTTGGCCTTTATAAAATAAAAAAAATTTAATTTTCTTAATTCAGGGCTTGGAATAAAATCCAAGAAACTTCCATAAATTCCAGAAAACACTTTAATAAAGGAATAAAAGTTTTGGGATGTTACAACATGGCTAGCTACTTAATTTAGATATAAACAATTTATTATAAGCTGAATGACAATTATGTATGTAAGTAGCTAGGCTGGTTAGTTATAGTAGCATTAGTAATCCAATTTGACACCAATTTGTTACATGTATAGTGTAGATAGACCGAAGCTAGATGTACATCAAGAATCGTGTGAGCGAATAGTATATTAATGACGTGTTTACTTTTAGAAGAGCGACCGAGCTAAATATGTTGTAGAATACGATGGAATATATGTACTGTCCATGCATTGATTGCGATAATTTGAAGATGCTTACCAACTCAGTGCAAATCGAAACTCACTTGATTTGAAGGGGTTTCAAAAAAGGGTATACATGTTGGACCAGTCTCGGTGAAAAGAAGATTATACAGGAAGGGAGACAATGATATGCCAGTTGTGGACTGTGCTTTCAATGATAATAGCTCGTAGGATGACAATCTCAATTAGATGCTACGTGATGCAGAAGGGAACTATAATAAGAGAGAGTTTAGTAAATTTGAGGGCTTGATGGAGGACTCGGAGAAATCTATTTCCCAGGTTGCAAGCCGTAATACACAAGTTTGTCATCCATTCTTAAACTGATGAAATTTAAAGCAAGAAATGGTTGGCCCAACAAGAATTTCACCGCATTGATATGTCTCCTAGCGAACATCCTTCCAGAGAAAAATATGTTGCTGAGAACCACCTACCAAACCAAGAAGGTTCTTTGTCCATGGTAATAGAAGTAGAAAGAGTACACGCGTATCGAATGATTGTTTCCTCAACTGTAAAGAGTATGCAAGCTTACATATTTGTCCGGTGAAGCAAGGACCTCCTGCTAAGATGTTGTGGTATCTACCTGTAATTCCCCATTTGAAGGGTTTATTTACAAACCGAAACGATGTAAGATTGCTGTGTTGGCACTCGAAGCAGTGTAAGAAATATGGAATGATAAGACACGTTACTGATTCTACCCAATAGAGGAACATCGATAAGATATTTGTAGACTTTAGTGTAGAACCGAGGAATATAAGGTTTGGGTTGAGTACGGGTGAAATGAATCTTTTCGGTAATATAAGCAGCCGACATAGCACCTGGACCATGACTATATGCATGTACAACCTTCTTCCTTGGTTGTGTATAAAGCAGAAGTACATTTTGATGTCACTACTTATCCAAGGACTGAAGCAACCTAGGAACGATATTGATGTATACCTAGCACTATTGGTGAAAGATTTGTGATACTGTGGAATAAAATGGTACATGTATAGGATGCAGACAAACGAGAGAACTTCACTCTATGTGCCGTGTTGTTCTCCACCATCAATGATTTTTCTGCCCTTGGTGTCGGGACCTGGAACAACAACTCCAAGTCCCTCTGTATAAATCGCACTATCCCAGGAAAAGCTAGTGCACACAGGGTCAACAGTAATGTATATCATACAAAATTACCACAGAATATTATTAATCAAAGGTACGACCTTATGGCTAAGTCTTACAATAAAATGGCACAAGGCCAACTGAAAATAAAATAGCGGAAAATAAAAGAGGTAGTAGATCAGCCCATCTAGCTTCCCACAGGCGAATGACTGTAAGAAGCATGCTACTCGCTAAAATAGTCCTCACCGTCGTAGTCGCCGTCGAAGTCTGGCAATAGATTTTAGCAAGGTGAGCACATAAAGTACTCCCAACGTAAGCACATTAAGTACTTATGCAAGTTACACCAGGAATTTTAACAGAGTGGATGCATGCAGAGGGATAACAAAGGAAGGCTTAATAAGTTATTTGCGCGAAAAGCAGTACTTGAATTTTAAATACAATAATGTAAGTACGAAAGCTGAAGTTTAATACAATATACGAAACAATGTTTGTAACAAGTAATTTCGTTAGTGTAGGCTCCAACCTACACTAACCTAACTATGGGAATCCACCCGGACCATTATCAAAACCACTATTATTTTACCAAAACCAAGTTTTATAAAACCAAATCTAATCTGTGAAGACTCTACTCAGCATGTTCATGACCGTGAACACGGCTATCCAGGATAGATGTTTAACTCTGCAGAGGTGTACAGCTTTACCCACAAGACATTCCCTCTCTCTTGAGCCACGCGATAAACACACTGCCTTAGGTGTGCGGTGGAGAGTTTATGACAAGGCTGTTCCAATGATCCATAGCCAAAATAATCACACCGCCACTAAGGTTTCACCACAACTCGAATCCACGAGTTGGAGTCCCATCTGGTGCCATGTGAGACTTCTCGCGACCTACGCCACACTCACATTCAGCCTATAGCGAAACTATATTTGGAACATCATAAATTACTTAGCCAGGTCTGTCCCATACCGGACTTGTGGTAGTACGAAAAGACTTCGTAAAATGAATCACAGAAACTGTCCTTAATCCGACTTAGGCTCAACCACAGACCCACATGCACGACAATCCACCAGGTGTCTCCAAACACGAGATATGCCGGCACCCACTACCTAACCATTAGCCTAAGTCCAAAATATAAGTTTCTATTTTCACTTTTTTAAACCATTTTATGAACTATCCTTGACTCACCGACGTCAATAATTCATTTAAAGAGACTGTCATTTTATGTGAAATAGTTGATCCCACCTAAAGTTATACTAAGCCAGGCTAAGCAATTCTATAAAATTTTCTGGTTAATACTAAGGTACTAACTACTTTTTAGCTAGGGTGACAAGGTGAATGAATTCGAGGTTCAAATTGGCTATAATCAAGGATCATGGGCATAACTAAAGTTTAAATCAAATTTAAATTACACTTGAATAAAGTATGCATGCATATACAGTAAAACAATATAAATATATTTAAAATAATAGGGTCAATATGGTCAAAAGTGTAACTTGCCATGCTCGAAGTCTTGCTGAAAATCGTCGTCGAAATCGAACTATCCGGACTCGTTGAAATCTAACGTGAAGATTCAAATTCAAATTCAAAATTGAAATAAAAATCAAAAATTCACAAGGATGCCAGAATTGAAAAGTTCATGATTTTAGAAAAATTTAGAAATTTGAATGGGTCAATTTGGAGCTAAAATGAAGAAGTTATGACCTTCCAAAGTTTTATTACAAATTAAAAGAAAAATTCCCATTTTGTGGAATTATTTTTAAACCGAAAGTATTTATGACGTCAGCATGAATTATTTTTCTAAAGGAAATAACAGATTATGACGTTAGCCTCCTAAATCATTTTCGGCCGAATTATTTTTAAACGGGAAACTCGGGTTTATGACGTCAGCCCTGGGATTATTAAATCCGGCTGAGACACTGACAGGTGGGGCCGGGTTCCTGGTGGACTAAGTCCACGAACCCGAGGAAGGGTGAGGTGGTACGCGGGTGACGGGGCATGAGGTGGCGCTGGCGTGGGCGGCCTGGGGGCGCGCGTGGCGCTTGCTTGGCAACCACGTCGGTACCACGTCAGCCCAACCTGCTGACGTGGCTTGGTCGGCGGCGGCGGCGCTCGGGGACCGAGGGTCGCCGGCGATCCGGTGGGCGACGGCGCCGGCCGAGGGGTGCAAAATGTAGAGGAGAGCACGGGGAGTGCACCAGTACCTAGCGCGGATCCCGAGGATGGCCAGAGAGGATGATCGATGGGAAGGGGCGGCGGTTGGAGGAGGGGTTCACGGCGGCGGAGGAGCTCCGGTGGCGCAAATGCTTGGGGCAGAGGGGGCTTCTGGTCGCCTGGCACTCTGGTCACCTGGCACGAGCAAGGTGTCGGCGTCGTCGGCGAGGAGCGGGGAGGCCCTGGGTAGCGGCAATCGCTCGCCGGAGTAGACGAAGCCGGCAGAGGGAAATTCAGGCTCGAGGAGGCTCCGGGGCTTGTTAGCTCGAATTGAGTAGAGAGGGAGAGGCGGTGTGAGTAGGGGGTGCTCGGGGTGTCCCTTTTATAGGTGGGGAGGGGAGGTAACGGCCGCGCACCGTACGTCGGAGTTGAAACGGGCGGGGAGGTAATTGCGACGGTGTAAATGGGTGTAATTGAGGGTAATTATGCCCGAAACAGACGCGTGTAATTTGAGGGTTCAATTTGGCGCGGGGAAGCAATCGGGAAGGCTTCGGTTTCGGCATCAATGGCGGCAGCGGGGCGGGGATCACGTGGAGAAGAAAGGAAAGGGACGGGGACGACGGGTCTGACAAGGGGGCTCCACCAGTCAACGAGAGAGGAAAAAAGGAAAGGGGTGCGGCCGATAGTCAGATGGGTGACAAGTGGCAAGGGGAAGGATTGGGGCCGTTAGATGTTAAGCGAAGGGGTAAGTGAAAGGATACGGCTGAGATTCCATCCGGTAAAGGAGACTCAATCTGAACCGTCGGGACTTCGGACGAAGGGTTAAGTGGCTGCGGGCGGCGAGGATTTAATCCGGCAATGGCGGATGGTCTCGATCACGCCGCGTGTCAGCCAGAGAGAAGGGTAAGGCGGGGCGAAGGGGTAAGTGGGATCGGACGGCTGAGGTTAAGACCGGCAGCGGCGGCTGCTCCGATGGGTGACAAGTGTCAGCGCCGGAGAGGGTTTTGGATTTTACTTTCTTTTTTATTTTCAGAAATGATTTGGAGGCTTTAAAATACTTAGAAAAATATCAAATAAACTGTAAAAATTCCAGAAAAATTCAGAGAACATTCTGGAACTAATCTAGACTTAATAAAAATACTTTCAATCCATTATGACATTTAGATTTTGCAAAAACACAAATTGACTTTAAAAGGAGAGTTTTAAATCTTTATAAATTCCTGAAAATTATTACAATCACACATTTGACTTTGAAAAAAAAATATAATGCACTTATTTTGGCCCTGCCAAAATGAAATAGATTTATTTGGGCTTTTATAAAAATGGGAATTTTAACTTTTCTCACTTCAAGACTTGAAAATAAAAACCAAAAAAAGCAATTAAATTCCAGAAAATGACTTAAATCAGAAAATAAATCTCGGGATGTTACACTTGGTAACTTGTCGGGGTTAAGTATAAAAAGCGCCAAAGCCTATTTGCACTGCTTAGATTATTCCGAGAGTGTGTCGTTGAACAACTCGCACAAAACTATGTACATGCATCACCGTAGGTTCTTTCCGAGGTATCACCCATGCCGCAAGATGAAGAAATAATTTGATAGAAAAAAAGAATGACTCAGCACAAGGCCTTTTAACAAGAAAGAGCACTACGATGTGGTCAAGGATATCGATGTTATGCTCAGAAAGGGACGTAAGTTGAGGACCCATCAGAAAAACATGTAGAAGAAGAGGCCAATATTTTGAGACTTGCCATATTGGGAGCACTTAGAAGTTCGCAATTGCATCGATCTCATGCATGTAGAGAAGAATATATGTGGTAGCTTGCTTGGTCTCCTACTCAACATTCGTGATAAAAACAAAGGTTGACGTCAACGCACGTCGTGACTTGGTTGCTATAAACATCAGGACTGAGTTAGCACCGATAGACACCGATAAAGGCTAGACATACCTCCCCCCAGCTTGCTATACTCTGTCTAAGTTTAAGAGAACTAAACTATACTAGTGCTTGTATGGTGTGAAAGTTCTATCCGGTCACTTCGCTACCATGAAGAAACTTCTTTTCTATAGAAGATTTGAAATTAATTGGCATAAAGTCTCATGACAGTCATGTACTATTGACACAAATGCTTCCTATTGCAATTAGAAGTATTTTGTTGAACAAGATTCGAGTGACAATCATGAGACTATGTTATGTTATTTTTTAACGCAATTGTTTAGAAGATTATCGATCTCGATGGACTAGATGCTCTACAGACCGAGGTGGTGATGACTCTATGTTATCTTGAGATATATTTTCGTCTGTCATTTTTCGATATCATGTTCCATCTCATTGTTCACTTTGTAAAAGAGATAAAGATACGTGGCCCCATGTTTCTACGTCATATGTACCTATTCGAGAGGTACATGAGAATTTTCAAGTCCTATGTACACAACCAATCTCAGTCGAAGGGTTGCATCATCAAAGGTTATGCAACTGAAGAGGTTATTGAGTTCTACATCGATTATATGGCTCAGATCGAACCGATAGGTATACCTCTATCTTATCATGAGGGAAGGCTAGAGGGTGTCAGGACCATCAGAAGGAAAATAATAACTCCGAATCTGGATACGTATGCTCAAGTCCATTTTATGGTCTTGCAACACTTGACTGAAGTGTTCGTGTATATTAAAGAGCATAAGGACGTGCTACACCAAGAGAATCTAGGTGTAACACCCTATTTTTTAGAGTTTTAAAGTTTTTAATTTAAAAAAATGATTTTTTTTCAAAATTTTCTAGAATTAATAAAGCCTAAATTGAAATTTTAGAAATTAAAAAGGATTTAATAAATTAAAATAAACATTAAGATAAGGTAAAAATATTTTATTTGGATTCCTTGTGTCTCAAGGATTTTTTTGGAATTTTTGGTGAATTTTTCGGATTTATTTGTTATTTTCAAAGCTCCTTTTTGTTTAATTGAATTTCTAAAAAAAGAAAATCGGGAAAATTCTTGTGAACAGTGTTGGGCCGAGCCCAACACTATTCACCAGCCCATTCCACCTTAACCGTCCGATCCTGCCACCTGCCATCCGGGCGCCCACGCCCCCGCCTCAGCTACTGCCACCCGATCGGACTCCCTAGCCACGTGTCAACCATCCGAGGTGGGGCGCACTGTGCATTTGTGCCGACCCCGTTGCCATCCGATGCTCCATGACCCTATCCCCGCCATCCACGTGTTGCGCCCGTGCTTTTCATCTTCGAGCCGAACTCCCCATCACGCCGTGCCCTAGTCGGCCATCCTCGGGGTACGTGCCTTTATAAGCACCGCCACCTCACCGCCTCCCCTCACCTCGCCACCGCCGCCATCGCACCGTGCCCAAGCAGCACCGGAGCCCTCGCCGCCACCGTCGCACTGTGCCCGAGCGCCGCCGGAGCCCTCGCCGCACCCGTCCTCATCGCCATGCACCGTCGACGTCTCCAATCCACCGTCCCCATGTCCCTTCCGCCTCGCTGGTGAACTCGCCACCGTCTCGAACCCTCGCCGCTGTCCCGACCCCGCGCCCGTGTTGCCATGCCGCTGGACCCCGCGCTCGCCCCCACTCCCGTGTTGCCCACCCTCACGCAACGTGCATGCCACGCGTCGGTGATCTGACGGACACCACCTCGATCACTACCGTTGATCTAGATCTGGATCAACGGCCCAGATTGAGCCACGTGTCCACCTCTCAACTGTCAAATCATGCTGACGTTAGCCTGCACCCGTGCCCCACTGACAGTTCATCTCCTCCGTGGACATGGTCCACTGTGGACCATGAGACTGACAACCCAGCCCCACGTGTCAGCGCACTATGTCATAGACCTGTCTCCTGTCCGAGTCAGCACGCCACGTCAGCGCCATGTGTCAATTCCATGACAGCGCCGCGTTAACACCACCCGACCCTAGTGCCACGTCAGTTACCACGTCAGCATGCCATGTGTCAGTGCCATGTCAACCCTAGTGCCACGTGTCAGTGCCACATTAGCCATCCTATGCCACGTGTCATTGCCATGTCACCTACACCCGCCGCGTCGGCGTGACCCCAGGTGCACTGTTCCGTGGACGAAGTCCACCGTGAACCCACTTTTCCGTGCACCAGATTCACAGCACAGTAACTTTTTTGAATTTCTAGTATTTTCTTACAACATCCTGAATTTGTGGATTTTTTTAAAGCCTCTTATTTTAAAATGAATTATTGAAAATTTTCTGGAATTTAATTAAGCTTAAAATGAATTTTTTGAAATTAAAATGATTTAATATAATTTTAATAAACTTTAACATAAGTTGAAAATATTTTATTTGAGTTCCTCAGGGCACAAGAAATTTTCTAGTATTTTTGGTGAATTTTTTAGATTTATTTGCTATTTTCTAGAGCTTTCTTTTGATTTTATTTCATTTCTGGACAAAGAAAAGAAAAAGAAAACCCTTGGATCACCTCAGCCGTCTGATCTCCCCACCGCGCCACGCTGCCGCATCCGCGCACCCCAGCCAGTCACCCCCGCCTTGCCCTGCTCTCCGCCACCTGATCCCCTCCCATGCCCACGCGGCACTCATCCGCTGCCCCTCGCCCCACGTTGCCCTAGCCCCGCGCCTGCTCCCCCGCGACCGTCTGATCCCATCTCGGTGCCATGTGTCGGCCTCTCCGCCTTCGTCTCCGATCGGAAACCGTAGCTCATGTCCATCCCGATCTTTCTCGAATTGCACGCTTTAAAACCCCGTCGCCTCGATTCGTGATCCCCACCGCCTTCGAACCCTCGCCACCGCCCTCCTCGCCTCGCGCTGCCGTCACTGGAGCCCACACCGCCGCTGCTCCGTGCGCCTCTGTCCATCGCACCCTTGCCGCCCCGCCTTCGTCCTTGCCGCCGGTGAGCTCCACCCCCGAGCCCCTCTCGTCCCCCCCGTGACCGCCCGTCGTCGCCGTCCGCTGGATACTCCATCGTGCTTGCTGGTTGCCAAATCCGCAGCCGCTGCGCCCGAGTCCACTCCGCCCCTCAGCCGCGCCCATGCCGCACGCTCCGCCCCTCAGTCCCCGAGCCGCACACCCGTGTTGCACCCGTGCCTGCCTCGGTCCGCGCGCTACCCACCGGACGCGTCTGCCTGCCCCGCGCCACATGTCCGCGCGATGCTTCGCGCGATGAGCTAGGACACGCGTCACTGATCCGTCCCCCGAACCTCGCATCTCAGCCACACGTCCTGATCTGAGCCTACGGCCCAGATACCACCACGTGGCCGCTCTGCCACCGTCCGATCCGCACCGCCACCGCCGCCCCCGAGCCGTCCACACCATCCCTACCCACGTGGCAAGCCACGTCAGCCCTAGGCCACGTGTCACGTCATGTTAGCTGCCACGTCAGCAAAAACCCGTCGCCCACGCCACGTCAGTATGCCACATCACGCCATGTGTCAGCACCAGCGTGCGCCACGACATCACCCCGTGCACTGTTCCGTAGACCCGGTCCACTGTTGTCGGGACCCGGAACAACAACTCCGAGCCCCTCTGTGTAAGTCGCACTATCCCAGGAAAAGCTAGTGCACACAGGTTTAACAGCAATGTATATCATGCAAAAATAACCACGAGATATTATTAAACGAAAATACGGCCTTAAGGCCAAGTCTTACAATAAGGCACCAGGCCAACAAAGTAAACAAAACAATGGAAAGAAAATAAAGGTGGCAAGACACGCCCATCCACCTCCCACAAGGCGAATGATCAGAAGACGATCCTACTCACCAAGTAGTCCTCACCGTCGTAGTCGCCTCAAGTCCGCAACAGATTTAGCAAGGTGAGTACGTATACTCCCAAGGTAAGCAAGTAAATGCTTACGCAAGTTACACCAGAAATATAACAGAGTTGATGCATGCTTAAGGGATTTCAAAGGAAGCTTAATAGGTAGTGTGCGGAAAGCAATACTTGAATTTAAATACAATAACGTAAGTATGAAAAGCTGAAATTAAATATAGTATATGAAACATTGTTCTTAACAAGTAATACCGTTAGTGTAGGCTCCAACCCACACTAACCTATCCACGGAATCCACCCGACCATTTCCAAATCCAACGCTTGTTTGCCAAAACCAAGTTTTATGAAAATTCAAGTCTAATCTGTGAAGACTCTACTCAAGATGTCCATGACCGTGGACACGGCTATCCGTATAGTTTGTTACTCGCAGAGGTGTACAACTTTACCCACAAGACATTCCTCTCACTTGAGCCACGCGATCAACACACCGCCTTAGGTGTGCGGCGGAGAGTTCATGACAAGGCTGTTCGATGATTCATAGCCAATATAATCACGCCACCACTAAGGTTTCACCACAACTCGAATCCACGAGTTGGAGCCCCTCTGTGCCATGTGAGACTTCCCACACCTACGCCGCTCACATTCACCTATAGCGAGACTATAGTTGGAACTTCACAAATTACTTAGCCAGTCCGTCCCATACCGGACTTGTGGTAGTACGAAGTGACTTCGTAAAATAATTCACAGAAACGGTCCTTAAGTTGATTTAGGCTCAACCACATACCCCCGTGCACGATAATCAACCAGGTGTCACCAAACACGAGGCATACCGGCACCCACCACCTAACCATTAGCCTAAGTCCAAAACATGTTTTCTATTTTCATTTTTAAATAATTTCAGAAACCACCCTTGACTCACAAGTCAAGATATCGATTTTCAAAGTCCGTCATTTCATGTGAAAGATCGATCCCACCTAAAATTATACTAAGCCAGGCTAAGCATTGCTACAAAAATTTCTAGCTAATACTATAGTACTAACTAGTTTTCAGCTAGGGTGACAAGGTATATGAATTCAAGATTCAAATTGGCCATATACAAAGGATCGTGGGTATATCTAAAATTCAAATCAAATTTGAATTACATTTGAATAAAGATACGCATGCATATACTGATAAAACAATATAAATAATTTAAAATATTAGGTTCAACATGGTCAAAGGTGTAACTTGCCTTGATCGAAGTCTGCTGCGATTCGTCGAATTCAAACTCTCCTAATCGTCAATATCTAACGAGAAATCAATTCAAAGCAAATTCAAAACAAAAATTCAAATGGAATCCAAATAACTTCCAAAAATTATCAAATAAATTGGGAGACAGAATTTGAATTTTTGGATGTGGGTCAACAATTTTAAAAGGAATTGAGGCTTTTAAAAGAAGTTGGAAGTTTTAATTTAAATTTGAACCTTGGAATTACAAAATATATTCAAATCAAATTTAAATAAGTTTCAAAATTTCAAAATTATTCCAGAAATGGATAGATCATGATTTTAGAAAAATTTAGAAATTTGAATGGGTCAATTTGGAGTTAAAATGCAAAAGTTATAGCCTTCCAAAGTTTGAATTCAAAATAAAAGAAAAAGGTTATTTCTGGATTTATTTTTAAACCGAAAAGGATTTATGACGTCAGCACGAATTATTTTTCTAAAGGAAATTATAGATTATGACGTCAGCCCTAGGATTAATATATTCGGCGCAGGTCGACAGTGGGGCCCGGTGTCATGGACCGGTCCATGGACCGAGGAAGGGTGAGGTGGCAGCGGCGCGCGGGAGCGGGTGGCGCGACGTGGCGCCACGTGGCGCCGCGTGGTCGCCGCGTGGCGCCACGCCACGCTTTATGCCGACGCATGCGGCGCGCGAGGTGGCGAGGGGCGTGCGGGTGGCGCCGCGTGGCGCCGACCGCCGCCACTGCTGCCACGCCGCTGCCAACTCGGCCCGACGGGCTGACGTGGCCTGGCCGGCGGCGGCGCTCGGGGCCCGATGGTCGCCGGAGCTCCGGTGAGTGGCGGCGCCGGCCGAGGGTACCAAAACGACGAGGAGAACGCGGGGAGTGCGTCGGTACCTTGCGCGGAGGCCGAGGATGACTGGAGAGGGAAACCGGCGGAGAGGGGCGGCGGTCGGAGAAGCCTTCACGGCGGCGGAGTAGCTCCGGTGGTGCACGTGCCCGGGGAGGTGGTCGCCGAGGGTCGCCTGGGCACCAGCAAGGCCGGGGAGGTGTCGGCGAGGGGCGAGGGGGCTCGAGCCGGCGGCGATTGCTCGCCGGAGTCGCTTGAAGCCGCGGAGGGAAATCGGGCGCAGGGGGACCTTCGGGGCTGGATTAAGCGCTCTGGAGGCTCGGGGTGGCGGTGTGGGTAGAGGGACCTCGGGGCACCTCTTTTATAGGCTGGGGAGGAGGGTAACGGCCGCGCGAAGTTCGCCGGAGTGCAACGGGCGGGGAGGTTTATTGCGACGGTGATAACGGCTGCGATTATGCGTGATTATGCCCGCAATGGACGCGGTGGAGGTGCAATTGCGATCGGCCGTTGGCGCGGGGCATCAATTCGGAAGGAAACCGAAGCTTTAAAAGCTTCGGTTTGCGGCGGCAATGGCGGCAGCGGGCGGAGATCGCGCGAGGAAGAAAGGAAAGGGGCGGGGGAGACGGAACTGACGAGTGGGGCCCGCACGTCAGCGAGAGAGAAAAGAAAGGAAGGAGCGAGGGGGACGGTCAGATGCTTGACGGGTGGCACGGGAGAGATCGGGACGCGGCGCATGCGAAGGGTAAGTGAAGGGGGACGGCTGAGATTTGATCCGACAACGAAGATTAGATCGGGGCCGGTCGGTGCTTAAGTGGGAGGGGGCGGCCGAGATGAGGTACGGCAATAGGGGACGGCTCGGATAATACCACGTGGCGGCAGGAGCGGAGCGGGGAGCGGTGAAGCGGTAAGTTGGTGCGGGCGGCGAGGATTAAATCCGGCGCGGGAGTGGACGGTCCGATGCGCGACACGCGTCGCACGCGGAGAGAGGGAAGGCGGGGAGAGGGTTTAAGTTAGATCGGACGGCTGAGGGGGATTCCGGCGGGCGGAGGGGACGCCGATGGTTGACACTGCGGCGGGAGGGATTTTGGGATTTTCTTTCTTTTGATTTTCCGAAATGCTATTAAGCTTTAGAAAACTCGAGAAAAATACCAAATAAATTTTGAAAAATCCAGAAAAATTCGGGAACTATCTGGAGCTATTATAGACTTAATAAAAATATGCCCCACTCATTTTAACAAGTATAATTTGCAAAGGCACAATTTGATTTTGTAGGGAGGGTTTTAATTCCTTCTAAAATCCAGAAAAATTAATATAATCTCATATTTGACTTAAGGAAGTGAAATACATTGGTTTAAGCTTTTAGGAATGCAATAAATTTAATTTTGACTTTTACACAATAAAGTTTAAAATTTTTCTCAAATCAGATTTTAACATAACTCCGTAAAATCCAAGTAAACTCAGATTAAATTTTCAATAAAGGGACAAAATTTTGGGATGTTACAAACCTACCCCCCTTAAAGGAAATCTCGCCCTCGAGATTTGCACTGGCTAGCAAAAGAGATGGGGATGGCTGGTCTTTAAGTCTTCTTCTCGCTCCCAGGTGGCTTCGTCCTCGGTGTGATTGCTCCACTGAACTTTGCAGAATCTGATGGTCTTCCTTCCGGCCGACGCTCGCCTCGAGAATCTTGATTGGTTGCTCCCGATAGGTGAGGTCATCCCGGAGGTCCAAGGTTTCAAAGGCGGCTTGCTCTGTGGGTACTCGGAGGCACTTCTTTAACTGTGAGACATGAAAGACATTGTGCACCCCTGACATGCTTGGCGGCAAGTCTAACTGATATGCGACTGCACCTCTTCGGTCCAGAATCTTGAAAGGGCCCACATATCGCGGTGCAAGCTTTCCTCTAACTTGAAACCTTTTCACACCTCTGAGTGGGGATACCCTAAGATAGACGTAGTCCCCGACCTCAAAGGTCGTCTCGACGGCGGTTATCCGCGTAGCTCTTCTCGCCGAGACCGGCTATCTTTAGTCCTGCCCCGATCTTCTTCACTTGATCTTCTGCGTCTTGCAGCAGGTTTGGTCCCGTTTCTTGGGGTTCACCTTGCTGATCCCAAAGCAAGGGGGTTCTGCACTTTCGACCATACAAGGCTTCGAAGGGTGCCATCTGCAGGCTGGCTTGGTAGCTGTTATTGTACGAGAATTCCGCATAGGGCAGTGAACGGTCCCAACTGTTCCCGAAATCCAGCGTACAAGCCCTTAGCATATCCTCGAGTATCTGATTAACTCTTTCTGTTTGACCGTCTGTCTGGGGATGGTAAGCGGTACTGAAACTGAGCTTACTACCCAACTCTTCGTGCAACCTTTGCCAAAATCGAGAAGTAAACTGACTACCTCGATCTGACACTATCTTCTTGGGTACGCCATACAGGCACACAATTCGAGACATGTACAGCTCAGCCAACTTGCTTCCGGAATAAGTGGTCTTGACTGGTATGAAGTGAGCCACTTTAGTCAATCTGTCTATGATTACCCAAATTGAATCATAACCCGATTGTGTCCTTGGGAGTCCGGTTATGAAATCCATACCAATTTCTTCCCACTTCCATTCCGGAATCGGCAATGGTTGCAAGAGTCCCGCTGGCCTTTGATGTTCAGCTTTGACTCGTTGACAGGTGTCGCAGGCTTCAATGAACTCTGCAATTTCCCTTTTCATACTAACCCACCAATATCTTTCCCTCAGATCCTGGTACATCTTGGTACGACCTGGGTGGATTGAGTATGGGGTATCATGAGCCTCTTTCAGAATCAGGTTTTTGATTTCCTGATTATTCGGCACACAGATGCGGTTCTCGAACCAAACCGTGCCATGTTCATCTTCGCTGAATCCTGGCGCTTTGCCTCTCCTCATATTCTTCTTGATTTCTTGAATATCCTCGTCCACAATCTGAGCTTCCTTAATTTGATCGTAGTAAGCGGGTCGCACTTCCAGTGTGGTGAGGGTGCTTGGTCCCGTTGGGTTTAGACTTAGACAGGCGACTCCCTCCTGAAGTCGGGTCTGATCTTCTTCCGATATCACCATGTTTGCATAAGACTTCCTGCTAAGGCATCGGCTACTACATTCGCTTTTCGGGTGGTAATGTATACCGATGTCGTAGTCCTTTATCAACTCCAACCATCTTCGCCTCGGGTTGAGTTCTCACTGGTGAAGATATACTTCAAACTCTTATGGTCGTGTATACTTCACAACGGTTACCAATAAGATAGTGGCGCCAGATTTTTAAGGCGTGCACTACTGCGGCTAACTCCAAGTCATGAGTAGGATAATTACACTCATGAGGCTTGAGTTGACGCGATGCATAGGCTACCACTTTGCCTTCTTGCATCGTAACACGCCTAAGCCTAGGCGAGAGGCGCCACGAAAACCTCGAAGCCTTTATGCACGCCCGCAAGACGAGCACGAATCCGAGACTAGCCTCTTCTTAAGGGTTTGGAAACTCGCTCACAAGCCTTCGCCCATTCGAACTTTTTTTCCTTTTTCAGCAATTGGGTCATTGGCTTGGCTGTCTCGGAGAATCCTGCTATGAACCGACGGTAATAACCCGCAAGTCCAAGAAAGCTCGACTTCATTACGGACTTTGGTGGCTTCCACTCCATTATCGCTTCCACCTTGGAAGGATCTACGATGATTCCTTCACTGTTACAATATGTCCGAGGAAGGCAACCTCTTTTAGCCAGAATTCACACTTACTGAATTTGGCGAAAAGCTGATGTTCTCTAAGCTTTTCCAGAGTGATCCTGAGGTGCTGCTCGTGCTCTTCTTCATTCTTGGAGTAGATGAGGATGTCGTCGATGAAGATTACTACGAACTTGTCCAAGTATTTCATGAACACACTGTTCATCATGCTCATGAAGTAAGCCGTGCATTGGTCACCCAAATGACATGACCGTGAACTCATAATGCCCATATCTGGTGGAGAAGGCAGTCTTAGGAATGTCTTCTTCACGAATCTTCAGCTGATGGTATCCTGATCGCAGATCAATCTTGGAGAAGATACCGGCTCCTTTCAACTGATCGAACAGGTCATCGATCCTGGGGAGGGGGTATTTGTTCTTGATGGTGACGTCATTGAGTGCTCTGTAGTCCACACATAGCCTCAGACTCTCATCCTTCTTCTTGACGAACAGGACGGGTGCTCCCCAAGGCGACGAACTGGGTCGGATATACCCTTTGTCTTCTAGCTCCTTGAGTTGATTCTTCAATTCCGCTAACTCATTAGCAGGCATCCGATATGGTCTTTTGGAAATCGGGGCGGTGCCTGGGACTAGGTCAATCACAAATTCGATCTCCTATCCGTGGCATCCTGGCGCCTCGGAAAACATCCGGTATTCCCGTACGATTGGCACTTCCTCCAAGACTTGGAGGTGGAAGAGGGCACATTCTTCTGCCTTCGGAATCTGGGGAGAGAAGATTACTTCCATGCCTAGGTCATTGGTGAGGGTGACGGATCTGGTAGCACAATCGATCCGACCTCGATTCTTGGCTAACCAGTTCATCCCGAGAATGACATCTAATCCTTGCGATTCCAAAACCAAAAGATCGGCGAGGAATCGGGTCCCATCTATGAGCAATTCCACTTTGGGGCACAAGGTCCCCGCTCTCATTTCTCGCTCCGGGAGTGAACTATCATAGGGTTGCTAAGGGTTACCCCGCCCAACCCATGCTTATCCACAAAAGTTTTTGACACAAAGGAATGCGATGCTCGGAATCGAAAAGAACTGATCTTTGGTATCGAATTGACAAGGAACATACCCAAGACGACATCCGTGCGGCTGGGCCTCTTCGCTGCACGTGGTTCACTCGCCTTTGATGAAGGTCTGCGCTTCGCTGCCCCGGTTACGACTTCCGCAGGCTTCCGAAGTTGCCGCTTGAATCTTCTTAGGCATGCCTTGGCAAAGTGCCCCGTTCCTGCGATAGTAGCAGTCAATCCGCCGACGGCGGATCGCTCTTACGTGTCCGCCACCGCTGTCTTTGAGTGCGGTTGCTTGGGAACCGCCGGTTGGTCCGAAATGGCGGTGGTGGTTGAGGACTTGAACTCGCTGGATCGTTCTTGAAGTTCTTGCCACGGGTCCGAACTTGTTTGAGTGAGGAGGAGTACTGCGATTCTTGAAAGAACTTCCAGAGTTGTTCCTCTGGTCCGCCATCCTTTTCTTCCGGGTCTCCATTTCCATGTGCTTGCCCTCCTGACGGATGGCCTTATTGACTAGCTGGTGGAAGTCAGTATAGTCACCCGATATCGCTTGTACTTGATATGTTGTCATTCGTGCCCTCCATGAACCTTTCTTGCTTGGCTTCATCGGAAGCCACATCCTCTGGCGCATAGCGGGCCAGTTGGTTAAACTTCTGTACGTACTCATTGATAGTACGACTTCCTTGGCGCAGAGATCTGAACTCCTTCTTCTTCAATGCCATGGTGCCGGTGGGGATATGAGCTTTGCGAAAGCTTTGCTCGAACTCGATCCAGGTCACCGTCTCACGGGTTGGCGTGCGGCGGTGAAAGTGTCCCACCATTGAGATGCGGGCCCATTCACCGATGGGAGGCGAACAGACTCGCTCCCGATCGCTGCAATGCGCACGTCCAGCTTTCTTGCCAATCGACCGAGCGATCGTCGGCGTCCATCGGCTCAAACCTCGCCGCGAAGGTGGGTGGCTTGATCCTTAGGAACTCATAGAGAGACGATTGGGAGGCATTTGGGCAGGTTGATGATGAGCCTGAGGGTTGTTGATCGTCTGAGCCAAGAGCTGGATCAACTGGGTTTGATTGGCCATCAACTGTGCCCAATCTGGTCCTGCCGCTGGCGGGGGTGGTGGAATCGGAGCTGACTGGCTTCCTTGTGCTCCGGGGTTGGCGTTGTCCATGTTGGAGTTTCTTCTTGTGTTCACCATCTATTGAGACTTTCAGATTTAGAGAGAGAACTAAAGGAAAGGTTCTAGTAACAATCCCACCAAAACAACACACAAGAGCAAGGAAAACACAGATAAGAGCCAAATAAACTTTTTATTTTATTATAATAGTCTCGTGGCTGTTTACAAAGTTCTACAGCTCACGGATAGCGTTCTAAGACTCGGAGTTGTCTACACACTAGCGCTGCGCCGAGTCTCCTCGGAAAGGTCCTAATCGTGGAACTGCATCTTCTCGCACGAGCTCGGCAAGTTCCTCTTCGCGTGCGCGAGCTTCGCTGCGCGTGTGCGGCTCGTCGAGTGGTGCGGTACATGTGATCCATGGACTTGGTGTACTCCACCGATCGTATGAGGCGGGGTTGCTCTCATACTCTGTAGACGAAGTCGTCGCAGCCCACAAGGGAGTCTTCATGGGAAGTAGCGGAGTCGGTCGCGAGAAGTCTCGAGCGAGATGTTCCGCACCGGCGAATGGCCTCTCGGGCTGCATCCCGAACTCCATCGAAGAAGGTGGCTCGAGGTAGGTGCGTCGAACACGTAAATGGCTCCGTGTGCTCCGCAATCCTTGAAGATCTTCACTTCCACCCTCCAGCGTTCCTCGTCTCCATACATGCCAACGTATCCCTGGTAGAGGGGGTATGGGCGGAAGTTGAGCTCTTGCATGAGGTTGTACAGATCGTCGGCGAAGAGTCCTAAGGGTTCCGTGGGAGACGCGGTGGGTTGCTCCATCTAAAATTTGGAAGGGGAGAGGAGTTAGTAATCGGTTTTGGTAAAGAGACTTGAGAAAAGGGAGAGATAATTTAAAAGCGCATTTCTTATTAAAATATATCCTTAAAGCTGGTCTCGTGCTAAGGTCACGTCTTAGAGTCATTGTTGCTCTGATACCATTTCGCGTCGGGACCGGAACAACAACTCCGAGCCCTCTGTGTAAATCGCACTATCCCGGAAAAGCTAGTGCACACAGTTTTAACAAAGAATGTATATCATGCAAAAATAACCACGAGATATTATTAAACGAAAATACGGCCTTAAGGCCAAGTCTTACAATAAGGCACCAGGCCAGCAAAGTAAACAAAACAGCGGAAAGAAAATAAAGGTGGCAGCACAGCCCATCCAGCCTCCCACAGGCGAATGACTGTAAGACGCATCCTACTCGCTAAAGTAGTCCTCACCGTCGTGAGTCGCCCTCAAGTCCGCAACAGATTTAGCAAGGTGAGTACTGTATACTCCCAAGGTAAGCAAGTAAATGCTTACGCAAGTTACACCAGAAATATAACGAGTTGATGCATGCTTAAGGGATTTCAAAGGAAGCTTAATAGGGTAGTGTGCGGAAAGCAATACTTGAATTTAAATACAATAACGTAAGTATGAAAAGCTGAAATTAAATATAGTATATGAAACATTGTTCTTAACAAGTAATACCGTTAGTGTAGGCTCCAACCCACACTAACCTATCCACGGAATCCACCCGACCATTTCCAAATCCAACGCTTGTTTGCCAAAACCAAGTTTTATGAAAATTCAAGTCTAATCTGTGAAGACTCTACTCAAGATGTCCATGACCGTGGACACGGCTATCCGAGATAGTTTGTTACTCTGCAGAGGTGTACAACTTTACCCACAAGACATTCCCTCTCACTTGAGCCACGCGATCAACACACTGCCTTAGGTGTGCGGCGGAGAGTTCATGACAAGGCTGTTCCGATGATTCATAGCCAATATAATCACGCCGCCACTAAGGTTTCACCACAACTCGAATCCACGAGTTGGAGCCCCTCGTGCCATGTGAGACTTCCCACACCTCACGCGCTCACATTCAAATATAGCGAGACTATAGTTGGAACTTCACAAATTACTTAGCCAGTCCGTCCCATACCGGACTTGTGGTAGTACTGAAGTGACTTCGTAAAATAATTCACGAAACGGTCCTTAAGTTGATTTAGGCTCAACCACATACCCCGTGCACGATAATCAACCAGTGTCACCAAACACGAGGCATACCGCACCCACCACCTAACCATTAGCCTAAGTCCAAAACATGTTTTCTATTTTCATTTTTAAATAATTTCAGAAACCACCCTTGACTCACCAAGTCAAGATATCGATTTTCAAAGTCCGTCATTTCATGTGAAAGATCGATCCCACCTAAAATTATACTAAGCCGTGCTAAGCATTGCTACAAAAATTTCTAGCTAATACTATAGTACTAACTAGTTTTCAGCTAGGTGACAAGGTATATGAATTCAAGATTCAAATTGGCCATATACAAAGGATCATGGTATATCTAAAATTCAAATCAAATTTGAATTACATTTGAATAAAGATACGCATGCATATACAGTAAAACAATATAAATAATTTAAAATATTAGGTTCAACATGGTCAAAGGTGTAACTTGCCTTGATCGAAGTCTGCTGCGATTCGTCAATTCAAACTCTCCGGAATCGTCAATATCTAACGAGAAATCAATTCAAAGCAAATTCAAAACAAAAATTCAAATGGAATCCAAATAACTTCCAAAAATTATCAAATAAATTGGGAGACAGAATTCTGAATTTTTGGATGTGGGTCAACAATTTTTAAAAGGAATTGAGGCTTTTAAAAGAAGTTGGAAGTTTTAATTTAAATTTGAACCTTGGAATTACAAAATATATTCAAATCAAATTTAAATAAGTTTCAAAATTTCAAAATTATTCCAGAAATGGATAGATCATGATTTTAGAAAAATTTAGAAATTTGAATGGGTCAATTTGGAGTTAAAATGCAAAAGTTATAGCCTTCCAAAGTTTGAATTCAAAATAAAAGAAAAAGGTTATTTCCTGGATTTATTTTTTTAACCGAAAAGGATTTATGACGTCAGCACGAATTATTTTTCTAAAGGAAATTATAGATTATGACGTCAGCCCTAGGATTAATATATTCGGGCAGAGGCTGACAGGTGGGGCCCGGGTGTCATGGACCGGGTCCATGGACCTGAGGGAAGGGTGAGGTGGCAAGCGGGCGCGCGGGGAGCGGGGTGGCGCTGACGTGGCGCCACGTGGCTGCCGCGTGGTCGCCGCGTGGCTGCCACATCACGGCTTTATGCCAGCGCATGCGGCGCGCGCGAGGTGGCGAGGGGCGCGGGTGGCGCCGCGTGGCGCCGACCGCCGCCACTGGCTGCCACGCCGCCGCCAACTCGCCCGACGGCCGACGTGGCTCGCCGGCGGCGGCGCGCGCTCGGGGCGATGGTCGCGGAGCTCGGTGAGTGGCGGCGCCGCCGAGGGTACCAAAACGACGAGGAGAACGCGGGAGTGCGTCGGCACCTTGCGCGAGGCCGAGGATGACCGGAGAGGGAAACCGCGGAGAGGGGCGGCGGTCGGAGAAGCCTTCACGGCGGCGGAGTAGCTCGGTGGTGCGTGCCGGGAGGTGGTCGCCGAGGGTCGCTGGGCACCAGCAAGGCCGGGAGGTGTCGGCGAGGCGAGGGGCTCGGCCGCGGCGATTGCTCGCCGGAGTCGCTTGAAGCCGCGGAGGGAAATCGGGCGCAGGGGACCTTCGGGCTGGATTAAGCGCCCGAGGCTCGGGGGTGGCGGTGTGGGTAGAGGGACCTCGGGCACCTCTTTATAGGCCGGGGAGGAGGGTAACGCCGCGGGTTCGCCGGAGTGCAACGGGCGGGAGGTTTATTGCGGCGGTGATAACGGCCGCGATTATGCGTGATTATGCCCGCAATGGACGCGTGGAGGTGCAATGCGATCGGCGTTGGCGCGGGCATCAGTCGGAAGAAACCGCTTTAAAAGCTTCGGTTTGCGGCGGCAATGGCGGTAGTGGGCGGAGATCGCGCGAGGAAGAAAGGAAAGGGGCGGGGGAGACGGAACTGACGAGTGGGGCCCGCACGTCAGCGAGAGAGAAAAGAAAGGAAGGAGCGAGGGGGACGGTCAGATGCTTGACGGGTGGCACGGGGGAGAGATCGGGACCGCTGGCGCATTGCGAAGGGGTAAGTGAAGGGGGACGGCTGAGATTTGATCCGACAACGAAGGTTAGATCGGGGCCGGTCGGTGCTTAAGTGGGAGGGGGCGGCCGAGATGAGGTACGGCAATAGAGGACGGCTCGGATAATACCACGTGGCGGCAGGAGCGGAGAGGGGAGTGGTGAAGCGGTAAGTTGGTGCGGGCGGCGAGGATTAAATCCGCGCGGAGTGGACGGTCCGATCGCGACACACGCGTGCCGCACGCGAGAGAGGGAAGGCGGGGAGAGGGTTTAAGTTAGATCGGACGGCTGAGGGGGATTCCGGCGGGCGGAGGGGACGCCGATGGTTGACACCTGGCGGCCGGGAGGGATTTTGGGATTTTCTTTCTTTTTGATTTTCCAGAAATGCTATTAAGCTTTAGAAAACTCAGAAAAATACCAAATAAATTTTGAAAAATCCAGAAAAATTCTGGGAACTATCTGGAGCTATTATAGACTTAATAAAAATATGCCCCACTCATTTTAACAAGTATAATTTGCAAAGGCACAATTTGATTTTGTAGGGAGGGTTTTAATTCCTTCAAAAATCCAGAAAAATTAATATAATCTCATATTTGACTTAAGGAAGCTGAAATACATTGGTTTAAGCTTTTAGGAATGCAATAAATTTAATTTTGACTTTTACACAATAAAGTTTAAAATTTTTCTCAAATCAGGATTTTAACATAACTCCAGAAAATCCAAGTAAACTCCAGATTAAATTTTCAATAAAGGGACAAAATTTTGGGATGTTACAACTGTGAACCTCTCTTCCCCGTGAATCCGGTTCACAGCACATTAATTTTTCTGATTTTCCTGTATTTTCTTTAGGGTTAATTTTTCGAGAGCCCGTTGTCCTTCGCCCTAGCTCTGATTGACCCTATTCTTTTTTCTAAATTCATCTAAAATCAAGCTCTATCTTTTGGTTCTAGTTTCAAGATTTTTGGAGTTCATTTGCTTATTACTTTATGTGTTTTGTTATTTTGGTCGTTTTCCCTCTCATTAGATTCCTATTTCGGAGGAGCAGGAGCGACACCAGAAGACCCTGAATACCTCGCTGAGCATAACCAAGGCAAGTCGTGTTCTTTGATCATATTGAACCCAGTTTGCAATCTATTATTTATTTATTTTGATTTAAATTACATTGCATCGCTGTTTAATTACAAACCTTTGAATATGATAGTTATTGTCCCAATTGATTCCTCCCTCCTTGATAATTTGAATGTCATGATGCCATTGTCACCATAGGTTGAAAAATTTAGTAGTGATGCTATGCTAGATATCACATGGGTTGTACTATTAGAATGCTTAGCGTTACTTATTTTATGACTGAGTATATCATCACATGTGAATTATTAAATTGACTTAAGGAGATATGGAACCGTGGTTGGTGCCACCTTTATTAAAATTTGTACCATGATATTGGTGTGTCATTAGCATGATTATACAAACTTGGTTTTGCACTCGGGCGAGTGATCGTGCAGTAAAGGGGGAAGTGCAGGTTCACTTCGTGGGATGTGATAGCCTCACCTGGGTAGACCTAATGACTTAACTTTGTGCACTATTATTCTGAGCTTTATCGTGTAAACCACATGTTTAGTATGGGATAGACCTAGCTGATTAGTCTGGGATGTTTCAACTTTAATCTCGCCATTGTGATGAACATGGTTGCTGATTTCGATGTGACGCAAGGGGGGGTGTGATGCGAAACCCTAGCGGGCGGGATAGGGTTGCTCTGTTGAGTAGGAGGAGTATTATCAGCAGGAGGTTCCAGAAGGAGAGTACTTCGACGTCTTCACAGATTAGGACTTTGTTCTCCACTCGATAGCCTATCGGCTTGTCAATTTGCCGCTACGCTTTACTTTGGATTTTTCACTGTTAGATTTAAAGCCCTTCCAGCTAGAGATATTGCAAGCTTGGCCATAAGGTCGTACCTTTGAGATTTATCGATATTTGAGTTTCCCCTTTTATCTTAGAGTGTGTATGGTTGTGATTACATCTATGTTTGACTATGTGTACTAGCGTGATCCTAGACTAGTGCAGTTTACACAGAGAGTCCAAATTTGCATATTCAGGTCTCGACATTTCTTTAGATTTAATTTTTTCAGAGCCCGTTCTCCTCCGTCCTAGCTCCGATTGACCCTGTCTTTTTCTAAATTCATCTTAAATCGAGCTCTATCTGTTTGTTCTGGTTTCAAGGTTTTTGAACTTCATTTGAATTTTATTTGATTTTATTTTTGTTGTCCGATCGCTTTCTCTCTCGTTAGATCCTGATTTCGGAGGAGCACGAGCACCGGCAGAAGATCCCGAATATCTCGCTGAGCATAACCAAGGCAAGTCGTGTCCTTTGATCATGTTGAACCCAGTTTACAATCTATTATTTAATTATTTAATTTTAAATTATCTTACATCGTTATTTAATTACAAATCTTTGTACTTGGTAGTTATCAACCTAAATTGAATTACCCCTCCTTGATAATTTGAATGCCATGATGCCATTTTCACCTTAGGTTGGAAAAATTACTAGTAATACCATACTAGATGTCACATGGGAGATACGAGTAGTATGCTTAGCCGTGCTTATGTTAAGTTGGGTTTATCATCGTATATGAATAATTAATTTGACTTAATGAGATATGGAATCGTGGTTTGTGCCACTATTGTAAAATTTGGGCCATGGCATTGGTGTGTTATCAGTGTGGGTTATACAAACTTGATTTTGCACTTGGGCAAGTGATCGTGCAGTAAAGGGGGAAGTGTGGATTCACTTCGTGGGATGTGGAAAACTCGCCTGAGTAATATTAAGGACTTAACTTTGTGCGCTATTGATCTGAGCTTTACCGTGCAAACCACATGTCTAGGGTGGGATAGACCTGACTGATTAATTTTTGATATTTCAATTTTAATCTCGCCATTGTGATGAACATGGATACTAATTTCGATAAGGTGCAAGGGGGTGTGTGATGCGAAACCCTAGCGGGCAGGATTGAGTTGAGATTGAACATTGTAAAGGCCTTATTGTGATTTCCTTAGTACGAGGCTAATCACATCGTATGGGTACAGTTGTGCAACCTCTGCAGAGTGTAAAGCTATTCGAATTGCCGTGTCCCCAGTTATGGACAATACTCGGTGATTTCACACAAGGGGTAGTGTTTTCATAGAAACTTGTGGGAAAGTGAACGGGTAGTTCACTGTTGATTTAGCTTGTGGATGGGATGTTCACAAGTGGTTTTATTTCAATTCCGTTGACTACTTATTTATTATTGTTTCTCCATTAAAGTTCGCTTTCAATCTATTTATCATATTTATCTTGAAATGTCATTTTATGCAAAGTAACCTTTCAGTTCTTCATTGGTAAGTCTTGCATATTATATTGTATTCATTTGTTACAAACTACTTGCTGAGTATCAATGTACTCACGGCTTTATACCATTGTTGCTCAGTTGAGGAGGAGTAGTTTTACCAGCAGGAGGTACCAGAGGGAGAGTACTTCAGCGATTTCGTGGATTAGGACTTTGCTCCCTAGTCGATTGCCTATGGGCATGTCGAATGGCTACTATGCTTATTTTTGGTGTTCCGTTGCTAGACTTTAAGCCCTTCGGGCTAGTGATATTATAAGCTTGGTCATAAGATCGTACTTTGGATATTTAACGATATTTGAGTTTCCCTTTATTTAGCGTGTATATGGTTGCTATGTCATCTATGTTTAACTGTGTGCACTAGCGTGATTCTGGACTAGTGCAGTATACACAGAGAGTCCAAAATTGCATATTCGGGTCTCGACAGAGATGGTATCAGAGCCAGGTCGACTGTAGGACGAAGCCCTAGTTAGAATGATCGTTTAGCCCAAAAACTTATTTTCTAAATCAAATCAACTAAATTGGATACTTAGTACTATCTCTATCTCCTTACCTCTTTCTTAGGATTCTTGTTCTTCGCCCCACTCTCAAAATTTTGTTTTCACAAATCCATAAATTGATCTTTACTTTATAAATGTATTAGATGTCCCAAGCTTCTTTCAGCCAGACGGGAGGATGGAGAGAAGTTTTTCGTGTTCTGTTGCGGAGCCTTGGATTAAAGAGATCATCTGTCTACCTTACTAAAGATGAGAAAGAGAAAGACCAACGTATCGGGAGAATCATCAGGTTGTACTTCACCATCAGAGTCGGCAAACAAGTTCTACACCACAGTTTCAAGAATATCGGAGCTTGTGGAGAATGGTCATTACAAGGAGCCGCACACAAGGCCATCCGACGACTTTGTAAGTTATACAAGATCAACATGTCTAGACTCATTCGGAGGTTCAAGAAGCAATATGGAGCCACCCCCAGTCTACCAGAGCCAGTCAGGGAGGAGCCTCGACTGTAGTCATCAGTACCTCTACCTTCGCCTACACCGCCGATGTAACAGCCCAATTTTTTTAAAAAGAAAATAAAAATAAAAATAAATAAAATAAAATAATAATTAACTGAGTTTAAAATAAAAATCAAAGTTATTTGGTTGCTTGAAATTTTAAAATTTTCGCTAACCTAATTTTCTGCTTTAAAGAAAAGAGCCTTTTTGTTAAACAAAAAAATATTTTATAAAGGAAAATATCTAAATTTTAGTTAAAAATATTTTTATAAGTTCAAAATAGCTTTAAAAACTTCTATGAATTTTTGTAAGATTTTTACGCTTTATTTGTAATTTATTGTATTATTTTAAAGCTAGAAAAGAAAACATTTTTAAAAATTAAAATAAACTTCAATTAATTCCGAAATTATTTTATTTTATTTTTTCAGGTTCCAAGGATTTTTATAAAAAAATTTTCTGAAATTTTTTTGAATTTTCTTTTTTCTCTTTCTCTTTCTTTTCTCTCTTTTTCTGTCTCCCTATACCTTTCTTCAAGCTCCAGACCGTTCCAGCCCATGCGTGCGCCACCATTGCCGATTCTTGAGCTTCCCAAAACTCATGATTTCCTTCACCGTTTTTTGTGAAATAAATTGCATTCAACTCATCTCGTCTAACTCTTCCATTTCCCCACCGTTTCCCCCTCATTCATGAGTCGTTTCACGAGAAATTAACCAATGCCATTCAAAGACATGGTTGCTTGATCTCCTTCCTCAGACCTCCTTAGTTCCTATAAAAGGGAGCACCGTGAGCCCCTCCTCTTCCTCACTCAACCCCGAAAATCTTAAGTCCCCCTTACTCTCTCTTGGCCGCAATTGGAGTTTTTCTTTTACCATTCAAACGTGTTTTTCGGCTTATTGCATCGCCTACAGTGGAGTCCCGCTACTTTTGACCACACCATTGGCTTCGTCTCGTCGCGTTCTACGCGGTGCTCACATCGCCTTCACTGGAACTTCACCGGTGCATTGTCGCTACCGTGGGCCAAATCAGGTCGCTGTTCCTTGCGTCGCCACTGGCCGACCATGCATGACCGACCAAAACCAAGGTAAGCATCATGTTCCCCACGTTCAACTCTTCGTTTTGCCGCACCTCCCACGTGCTATCTCTTCTCCGTATGCCTGGAACGCCAATGTCAGCCTATCGACTGCCTAAAGGCTTCTCCACTGCGTTCCGCTTGTCCGTTGGCTGAGCCGTCTACGCCGTTGAGTTTGTCTCAACACGTTCTATGTCGTGCGCCCCTTCATTTGTTCAAAAACCTTCCATAAATTTTTGCGTCTAATGCTTAGCCATGGCCGTAAATGGCACTTCGTGTCCCTCTCTGTCTGGGGATGCTTTCAACAATCCGTTCGCGTCAAACTGTGCCAAACCATCTCAGGTGGTTACCTGTCAGACCGGTTTTGGATTTGCCTCACCGAGCAAAAAATATTGAGTTTTTCGTATTTCGATATCGACATCGCTCAAACGACAATTGCATCGCCTCCGGTGAGTTTTCGGCTTAGCCGATATTTTTTCTAGCCTTGCCTCGCCACATTCTAGGCTGTGCTTACCTTACTTCTCCATGTCCCATGCCCAAAAATTATTTTTCTCTCCAACCCTATGTCATTGGCGTCATCCACGTCGTCACCGTGCTCTGTTTGACGTGCCGTCACTTCCTACATGTGCCTCGGGTCCTTAGCAACCCATTTTGATAGTTGGCGTCATCTCCTATGCTTTTTCTCATAGGCGCCACGACCAAAAACTACTCTATGGTAGTTTTGCGCAGGAATATTCTGAAGGAATATTTCTGATTTTTCTTTTTCCAGAAATTTTTGATCTGCCAATTTTTCAATCGCTCGTTCTCCCCCGTCCGAACTCTGAATAAAGTGATTCAAGTTTCTAAATTCATCTAAATTCATAATCTATCTACCAGTATATATGTTATAATTTTTGGATTTTCTTGATCGGTCATTAACTGAGTCTCCTCACCGCTGGAACACCGTTGCCACCGCCGCCCGAGTTGCGCCACCACTTCACCTCGCCGCCAGCCACCTTCCAGCCACTTGCGGTAATGCACAAGAGCACCAACGCACTCCTCATAATCCCCTCTCTCTTTTGCGCCCCTCACCAACCATCGTTGTGCCCTGCACCGCCAGCAAGCCCACAGGCTTCGTGTGCAATACTGTCATCCCTGTCTGTCGCCGTTTGGATGGTCCGAACGTCCTCTAGGACCAATCAGACTATCCAAACTCCTCTAAACTTTCAGTTGGTCCAGACTTCTCCATACATCATCACCGTACGATTCCCACTTAACGACCTCTACTAAGCCATTCTCTTCTCTTACGCCACTACTTTCGACCGCCTGGAGATCCACTCAATATAATTACTCCGACCACAGTATAAACTCTAATCCTTTCACCAAAATTGTTTTTCCGACTACGATCGCTCATGACCACAGTCACTCCCCAACCACTATTGTCTCCATCTACCTGCAATAAGCAATTACGACCGCTGCAAACCGCTGACCACTCTAAACATATGACCGTAGTTGCTTCTGACCACTGTCACTCTTCGCTCTAAGCCTCTGAGTATCTTCGCTTTTTCAGTGAGGAGTAGTCGTAAGACTACTCGGTAGTCAAAGTCATAACCGACTCCGAGTACCTTCGCTTTCCATCGTAGTCGCTTTCGACCACTATAGTTCATTGCTGTCCTGACCACACAGAACTCCTTCTATGATCACTCGACTCCGACTACCCTATGTTCTCGATCGCTCGGTGTTCTTCGACCATCGCACAATTTTGATGAAGTTTTAAATGCGAATCTTCAACCGCCTTCACCGTGCTTGAGTCTCCGTCTTTGACTTTGACGTCCGCAACTTCAACCGTTAATTCGACCACGGCTTCGACTATGCCTTTGATTATGGCTTCAACCATATACAAATATTATAGCTTCCGACCGCTTTTCCTTCACAAAGAAAAATTTTCAATAATTCTTTTTATTCATTTCTTTGAAATTCAAACTACTAAAAGTCGTTCTCCTTCGCCCTAACTCCATTTGGACTCATTCAAATTTCTAAATTCATCTAAAGCCATATTCTATCTCCCAGTATATATTTTATAATTTTTGGATTTTATTTGGGTTTAGTTGTTTTGATTTTTTGCGTGTAGACTACGACTAATCTGGAGAGTATAACCTCGACGAACATCAGCAAACTTCGAAACAAGGCAAGTTACACCTTTGACCATGTTGCTCCTAGTAACTTAAATTATTTATGTTGTTTTTAAAAGTATTATGCATGCATACTTTTATTCAAACCTAATTTAAATTCGATTTAAATTCTAGTTATACTGGCCAAATTTGATATTGAACTTCCTTATACCTCGTCACCTTAGATCAAAACCTAGTTAGTACAATAGTGTTGACTAGAAATTTTATAGAATTGCTTAGCCATGCTTAAAATGATTTAAGTGGCAATATTTGTTTTACTTCAGAACGATGATTTTCTAAAATATATTTTTGACATCGGTGAGTCAAAAAAGTATATGGAAAGTTTTTAAAATAAAATATAAAACTTGGTTTTAACCTAGGGTAATAGTTAGATGGTGGGTGCTGGCATGACTAAGTTAAGGACTGGTCTATGAGCTACTGTTATAAAGCCATATCGTACTAACACAAGACTGGTATGACACAGTCCTGGCTGACTAATTTGTGAGGTCCCAACTTTGATCTCGCTATAAATTGAATATGAGTGTGGCGTAAGCCATGAGAAGTCTCACATGGCATAAGAGGGGGCTCCAACTTGTGGATTCAAGTTGTGGTAAAACCTTAGTGGCGACATGACTAGGTTGAAAGCTTAACATTGTAAAGGCCTTGTCATGATCTCCTCGCCGCACACCAAAGGAAGTGTGTTTATCTGGTGGCAATATGGGATGATCATATCTTGTGAGTAAAGCTGTACAACCTCTACAGAGTGTATAATCTATCCTGGATAGCCATGCCCACGGTCATGGGCAAGCCGAGTAAAGTTTTTCATGGATTAGACTTTGGTTGTCAAATTGGTTTCTAAAAAGGTTTATAGATGGATGGAATCCATAGAAAATTTTAAAAAGCATATTGATGGATAGAATTCATATGAAATCTTTCGAAAAGATGGACTAGGTGGGATACCTGTGAATAGGTTAGTGTTTGGTCGAAGCCTGCACTAACAATATTATCTTGGTAAATTGTTATTTCTATCTATCGTATCAAATTCAACTTTTGAATCTATTTACAATATTTACTTAAATTCTGCTTTACGCTCAATTAACCTTACTATGCCTTCTATTGTAAACCCTTGTGCATGCATTAACTCTGTTAAACCTTCTAGTGTAACTTGTGGAGTACTTTATGTACTCATGTTGCTTCATTCACTATTTTCAGAGAAAGACTTCATCAACTTCGATGAGAATAATGACGAGTAGGCCACGTCTTACAGTTATTCGCCTGTGGGCAGGCAGGATGGGCTGCTGCTTTATCGTTCTTTTTTCGCTGTTTATATTTAATTTTGGTTTATGAACCATTGATATAAACTTTAGCCATCAGGCCCATATTTAGTTAATGAATAAATGTCATTGTGCATGATATGAATCTTTGTTATCCACTGTGTGCACTAGCTTGATCCTGGATTAGTGCGATTTACACAGAGGATTCTGGAGTCATTGCTCCGGGGTCCAACAGTCGAGCCCGGAGGAGAGACAACGCATCACCGGTAATCGACAGGAATACCTTCAGCACTTCATTCTAACCCCAATCGAAGAGCAGTCGCCGCAAGTCTGCAACTCGTGGATGGTGTACAGTGATTCGGAGGACGAGAGTAGCGAGCCCTACTTGTCGGGACCCAAGTGGGAGCCTTTATATTAGAGATCACGAGTAGAACGTTGGATTTTATTTGCAGTCGTGTGTGATGTGAGCTGTAAATCTTGCCCTTAAAAGCATTATATTGCAATCATATAAAAATTTTATTGGAGTTATCTTCCCAGTTTTTATTGTTAGCCTTTTCGGCTAAGTGTTTGTTTAGTCTAGGTTGCCATTAGAGCACCCCCTTTGACGAGTTTACCCCTCTTACCTGTGCTTTTCCCTCTCACCTTTGTGCCCTTGAGAAGTCAATAGTTGTTTCCCTTTTCAGAGCAGCAACAAGATGGTTGACACTAGGAACTCCGCCGGTCGTAACCAGACAAACCAGGATCCAGGGAGCATTGCCACCCAGCTACCTCAAGCCACGCCAGTGAGCTTGGACTCAGTCCTCAGTCAGTTTTTGGTGGCTCAAACGTAGATGATGCAGAATATGAACGCTTTGATGCAACGTCAGCACCAGGAGATAGTAGCATCGCAGTCCGCTCGTCAGTAGTCCAGCTACACAGAATTTATGAGAACGAGGTCGCCCACCTACTCCAGATCTTCAGAGCCTTTGGAGGCAGACGACTGGATCCATTTAGTTGAGAAGAAACTGAACCTGGCTCAATGCATCGACAGAGAGGTGTTGTATGCCACGCACCAACTAGAGAGAGCCGCAGCAGAGTGGTGGGAGGACTACTGCACCGCTCATGAGGACCAAAACAGCATCACGTGGGTAGAGTTCGTCACCGCCTTCCGTCACGCCCATATCTTGCATGGGGTGATCGAGATGAAGAAGGAAGAGTTCCGTGAGTTGCAGCAAAAGAATATGTCTGTGAGTGAATATCTCAATAAATTCACTCAGTTAGCTCGCTACGTGCTAGAGAATGTAACCATGGACCGTCAGAAGAGGTTCAAGAAAGGATCGAACCTAGGATTGAAAGTGCAAGTGGTAGGCAATGACTATGCTAGCTTTCAGCATATGGTGGATAAGACCATGCTTATCGAGGAGAGTCACCGCGAGCTAGAGGAGCCTTGGAAGAGGAGGATGATGTAGCAGGGATCTCAGATGCATCAGTCCCAGAGAGCTCACTTTGGCATGTATCAGTCTACACGAGTACCTCAGCAGCCAATCTTCCGGACACCGGCCCCAGTGCCACGTTAGTTTCAGTCAAGACAGCGTCCCAGTGGATCATGTGGCCAGCAGCAGAGGAGCACCAACCCAGCAGCATCCGTCACTTGCTTCAAGTGTCATGAGCCAGACACTATGCTAGCAAGTGTCCCTAGAGGCAAGCCCCTACGCTAGTTCGCTTCAATCTAGGAGCCACACTAGATCGGACTCCTACCCTAGGAGCAGGATGAGGAGCACCCCAGGCATCAGGCCAGGCCAGCAGGACACCACTAGTTGTGAGAGGTCAAGTGAACCATGTCACCGTCGAGGAGGCCCAGGCAGCGCCAGAAGTTGTGATTGGTAAGTTTCTAGTCTATTCAAGCCATGCTACAGTTTTGTTTGATTCTGGAGCTTTGTATTCATTTGTTTCTCGGAGTTTTGCCTTAAAGCAATAGTTAAAAACTGTTGTTCTTGGATCTGTTCTTTTAATCCAATCCCCGGGTTCCGAGTTGAGTATGAACCTAGGCTGTCTAGGAGTTAATATAACCATTCAAGGAGTGGAGTTCAGTGCCAATTTGATCTTATTGGACATCCAGTCTTTGGATGTGATCTTGGGTATGGATTGGCTTAAAAAGCACCAGGCAATGTTAAATTATGGAAGCAGAGCAGTGACCTTGACTAGTCCAGATGGAAGGAAAGTAGAGTTTACAGCCAGCATGAGTTAGACAGAAAAAGTTATGGTTTGCCAGAGCAAAGGAATCAAGTTAGAGGATGTACCAATTATTAGAGAGTACCCCGACGTGTTTCCAGATGATCTTCCAGACATGCCACCAGAGCGAGAGGTTGAGTTTCTGATTGAGTTAGTACCTGGTACCTCTCCAATTTCCAAGAGACCCTACCGGATGCCTGCCAATGACTTAGCAGAATTGAAGAAGCAAATTCAGGAGTTTTTGGACAAAGGTTATGTCAGACTGAGTTCATCCCCGTGGGGAGCACCAGTGTTGTTTGTCAAGAAAAAGGATGGTAGTCAGCGCATGTGTGTGGATTACCGAGCTCTTAATGAGGTCACTATCAAGAACAAGTACCCTTTGCCCAGGATTGATGACTTGTTTGATCAGCTTAACGGAGCAGTAGTTTTTTCCAAGATTGATTTGAGGTCAGGATACCATCAGATGAGGATTTGACAGGAGGATATACCTAAGACAACGTTCTCGACTCGCTATGGTCTGTATGAGTTCACAATGATGTTTTTTGGTTTTACCAATGCCCCAGCTTATTTCATGTATTTGGTGAATACGGTGTTCATGGAATATTTTTATAAGTTTATCGTTGCGTTTATTGATGATATTTTGATCTACTCCAAAGATGAGAGAGAACATGAGGAACACCTGAGGATGACATTGCAGAAATTGAGAGAGCATTAGTTATATGCCAAGTTCAGTAAGTGTGAGTTTTGGATGAAGGAAGTCACCTTCTTAGGCCATGTGATGTTAGCCGAAGGAGTCGCAGTCGACCCTGAAAAAGTAAAGGATGTTTTGGATTGGAAGTCACCTTCGTCAGTGACACAAGTCAGGAGTTTTTTGGGTATGGCAGGATATTACCGTTGCTTCATTGAAGGATTTTCCAGTATAGCTAGACTCCTTACACAGTTGCTCAAAAAGGAAAAGAAATTTACATGGACGGAAGAGTACGAGAAGAGTTTTCAAAAACTGAAGGAGAGTTTGACCACAGCCCTAGTGCTAGTGTTGATCGTTATAAACAAGAATTTTGAGATTTATTGCGATGCTTCTCGCAAAGAATTGGGATGTGTGCTAATGCAAGACAAGAGAGTTGTAGCATACGCATTGCGCCAGTTGAGACTGCATGAGGAGAATTATCCTACACATGATTTGGAGCTAGCAGCCATAGTACATGCTCTAAAGATTTGACGTCATTATCTAATGGGTAATCAATGTGAGATTTACATGGATCACAAGAGTCTGAAATACATCTTTACCTAGGCCGAGCTTAACCTCAGGCAGAGGAGATGGTTGGAGCTAATCAAGGATTGCAATGTTGGTATACATTATCACCCAGGGAAGGCCAATGTAGTCGTAGATGCCTTAAGCAGAAAAGTTTATTGCAATACTGTGATGGTTAAGAAAAGTCAGCCAGCTTTACATGAGGAGTTTCAGAAGCTTAGTTTGGAGTTGGTTGAGGAAGGATTTCTAGCCACAATGGAGTTGCAACCAACATTGGATGGTTAGATTCGTCAGGCTCAGTCAGAGGATGAGGCATTTCAGCAGATCAGAGTCAACTCAAGCAACGGGAAAGAGTCAGGATTTACAGAAGATGACCAAGTTACCCTGTGGTTCAAGCAGCGGTTGTGTGTGCCTAGTAAGAAAGAGCTAATGGAATTGCTACTAAAAGAAGCTCACGAGTCGTTGTATTCGATTCACCCAGACAGTAACAAGATATACCAGGACCTTAAGGACAAGTATTGGTGGCTAAGTATAAAGCGTGAGATCGTTGAGTATGTGGCACTTTGTGATGTATGTCAGAGGGTAAAAGCCAAGCATCAGAGACCGGCAGGTTTGCTACAGTCATTGAAAATCCATAAGTGGAAGTGGGAAGAGATTGGTATGAACTTTATCACAGGATTGCCAAAGACCAAAGAGGGATATGATTCGATTTGGGTCATTGTGAATCGTTTAACCAAGGTTGCTCATTTCATCCCAGTCAAAATAACTTACACTGGTGATAGATTGACAGAGCTGTATATGTCGAGGATTGTCAGTCTACATGGAGTGTCAAAGAAAATAGTGTTAGATCGTGGATTACAGTTCACCTCTCGATTTTGGGGAAGTTTCCATGAGGTGGTCACCTGAATTTCAGTACAGCATATCACCGACAGACAGATGGTCAGACCGAGAGGGTAAATCAGATTCTCGAGGACATGTTGAGAGCATGTGTGTTGGATCATGGAGCCAAGTGGGACAGTTGTTTGCCTTTTGTAGTGTTTTCTTACAACAACAGTTATCAGGCCAGTTTGCAGATGTCACCGTTTGAGACACTGTATGGCAGAAAGTGCATAACCCCTCTCAATTGGAAAGAGACTGGGGAAGGTCAGGTGTTTGGGCCAGATTGTTTAAAAGAACCTGAGGAAAAGGTTCGTTTGATTCAAGAAAGGTTGAGGACTGCCCAGGCTAGGCAAAAGAGTTATGTGGACACTAGACGTCGAGAGTTGAGCTTTGAGCCAAATGATTTTGTGTATCTCAGGATCACACCATTCAAAGGTGTCAAGAGGTTTCAGCTAAAAGGAAAGTTACCACCAAGGTATGTTGGACTGTTCAAAATTTTGAAACACCGAGGAGAGGTTGCGTATCAATTGGAGCTATCTGCGTCCTTCAATAGGATACATGACGTCTTCCATGAGTGCCAGTTGAGGCTGTTGATCTTCAGGAGGATTTGTCCTACAAAGAGCACCCAACCATGATTTTTGGAAGTGTCAGAGCGTGTGACCAGGAATAAAGTTGTCCAATTTTGCAAGGTTCAGTGGAGCAACCATTCAGAGGAGGAAGCCATCTGGGAGCACAAGGCCGAATTTCCAAACCTATTCTCTTAGTGAGCCCGTATCTCGGGGTCGAGATCTCGTTTAAGGGGGAGAGGTTTGTAACACCCTGTTTTTCAGAGTTTTAAAGTTTTTAATTTAAAAAAATGAATTTTTGGGAATTTGCTAGAATTAATAAAGCATAAATTAAATTTTTAGAAATTAAAAAGGATTTAATATAATTAAAATAAATATTAACATAAGCTAAAAATATTTTATTTGGATTCCTTGTATCTCAAGGATTTTTCTGAAATTTTTGGTGAATTTTTTGGATTTATTTGCTATTTTCTAGAGCTCCTTTTTGTTTAATTGAATTTCTAAAAAAAGAAAACCAGGGAAATTCTTGTGAACAGTGTTGGGCCGAGCCCATTCCACCTCAACCGTCTGATCCCGCCACCCGGCATCCATCCGGGCGCCCACGCCGCCGCCTCAACCGCCGCCACCCGATCGGACTCCCCGACCACATGTCAACCATCCGAGGTGGGGCACATTGTGCATCTGTGCCGACCCCGTTGCCGTCCGATCCTCCGTTATCCTATCCCCGCTATCCACGTGTCACACCCATGCTTTTCGTCTCCGAGCCGAACTCCCCATCGCGCCGTGCCCTAGTTGGCCATCCTCGGGGTTCGTGCCTTTATAAGCACCACCACCTCGCCACCTCCCCTCACCTCGCCACCGTCGACATCGCACCGTGCTCGAGTGCTGTGCACTGTCGATGTCTCCGTTCCACAGTGAACGCCACCGCCCCCGTGTCCCTTCCGCCTCACCGGTGAACTTGCTGCCATCCCGAACCCTCGCCGCTGTCCCGACCCCGCGCCCACATCGCCTCACCGTCAGCCCCTGTGCCCGCGTTGCCCGTCCTCGGTCGCGTGCCACGCCCGCACCCACGTCGCCTGGCGCCGCGCGTCGCGACGCTTTGCACAACGTGCGTGCCACGTGTCGGCGATTCGACGGACGCTGCCCCCGATCACTACTGTTGATCCAGATCTGAATCAACAGCCCAGATTGAACCACGTGTCCACCTCTCGACCGTCAGATCATGCTGACGTTAACCCGCACCTGCGCCCCGCCGACGGTTCATCTCCTCCATTGACATGGTCCACCATGGACCGTGAGACTGACAACCCAGACCCACGAGTCAACGCACTGTGCCGTAGATCCATGGACCCGTCTCTCGTCCGAGTCAGCACGCCACATCAGCCCTAGATGCCACATTAGCACCACCCGACCCAGTGCCACGTCAGCGTGCCACATGTTAGTACCACGTGTTAGTGCCACGCCAGCCATCCCATGCCACGTGTCATTACCACGCCCGCCGCATCGGCGTGACCCCAAGTGCACTGTTCCGTGGACCAAGTCCACCGTGAACCCACTTTTCCGTGCACCGGGTCCATCGCATAGTAACTTTTTTGAATTTCCAATATTATCTTTAGATTTAATTTTTCGAGAGCCCGTTCTCCTCCATCCTAGCTCTGATTGGCCCCTTTTTTTCTAAATTTATCTAAAATTGAGCTCTATCTGTTGGTTCTATTTTCAAGGTTTTTGGAGTTTATTTGAATTTTATTTGATTTTATTTTTATTGTTCGATCGCTTTCTCTATCGTTAGATCCCGATTTCGGAGGAGCAAGAGCGCCGTCAGAAGATCCCGAGTACCTCGCAGAGCATAACCAAGGTAAGTCGTATCCTTTGATCATGTTGAACTCAGTTTACAATCTATTATTTAATTATTTTATTTTAAATTATCTTGCATCGCTGTTTAATTACAAATCTTTGTACTTGGTAATTATCAACCCAAATTGAATTACCCCTCCTTGATAATTTGAATGCCACGATGCCATTGTCACCTTAGGTTGGAAAAATTACCAGTGATACCATACTAGATGTCACATGGGATATACGAGTAGTATGCTTAGCCATGCTTATGTTACGTTGGGTGTATCATCGCATGTGAATAATTAATTTGATTTAATGAGATATTGTCGGACCCCGGAGCAACGACTCTTGGATTCTCTGTGTAAATCGCACTAGTCTAGGATCAAGCTAGCGCACACAGTGGATAACAAAGATTTATATCAAGCACAATGACATTTGTTCATTAACTAAATATGGGCCTTGTTGTAGGGGTGGCCCCCACCTAAGCCCAGCTAGCCTGTTAGCGAGTTATGAACCCGTGTACGACGACAAGACGGCTTCGGGAAGAATACTCGAGTGTAAGGGCACTATTGTAAAGACACTCCCTCGGGATATATGTATGTACATGACGAAGCCTCGGAAAAAAGGAGGTCATTCGTTCACCTAACTCTCCACTACCATACTCTCTCTCTGTTTGGTCTGTAGCCACAACAGTTGGCGACGTCCGTGGGGACGACGAAAGCAAGAAGACCTCAAGAAGGATGGCACCAACATCGTCGGCGGCAAGGAGGAAAGGGGTCGCGGAGGCGGCACCTCGCGTCAGCATCGGCACCGCGGTGTCGGCATTGGCGGCTGTAGGAGTGAACGATAACGCTCACGACACGGTGCCGACTCAACCCGCCTCCGCTGACGCAGCCTGCCGACTCAACCCGCCTCGCCGACGTAGCCATCGACTCCAACCCCGCCTCCGCCGACGTAGCCGTCGACTCCAACCCCGCCTCCGCCGACGCAGCCGTCGACTCCAACCCCACCTCCGTCGACGCAGCCGTCGACTCCAACCCCGCCAACTACCACAGCACCGGCGAGGCGGTACACAGCACTAACGTCGGCACCCAAGGAGACACAGAAATGTCCAACGGCCCGTATCTGCGACTCGGGCGATGCGCAGAATCCACCACACAGACGGGGCGGACAATCCGATGGCGCGGGCGCTAGTTGCGGCTGCCAAGCGATGCGACGAGTCGCGCCGCCGCTTTGACTACGCCAAGAAGACAAAGATCCCCGCCACCCTCCATGCGCTCAATGGGCGGCGAGATCTCCACGACACTGTGAGCGCCATGCAAGAGGCTTCGAGCCTGCAGATCCCGATGGCCGTCGCGCCGGGGGCCCGTCCACAGCACCCGCAACAAGCGCCCCCGCAGATTCAGGCCATCAACGTCATCTCCGGGGGTTTGTCGTCGGGAGTCTTGCAGTAGCCACAGCCGGGAGTAGCTCAGGGCGAAGTCACCTTCGCGCCCGCCGATGCCCGGGGCGTCGAGTTTCCTCACCACGACCCCCTGCTCGTCCAGGTCGACATTGCAGGATGCGACGTCTGGCGCGTCCTCATCGATGGAGGCAATTCGGCGAATGTGCTTTTCGCAGAGGCCCTCGGCCGCATGGGAATCCCTCACCATCGATTGCAACCATCGAGGACCCCATTATGTGGCCTCGGCGGCCAACCCCTAAGTACATTAGGCCAAGTACACCTCCAAGTCTCCTTCTATCAAGGCGATAATATCAGGACCGAGGGCGTCGTCTTTGACGTCGCGGACACCCCAAGCCCGTACAATGCCATTCTGGGCCGCCCTGCCCTCATATCCTTCGGGGCGGTCCCACATCATGGCTTCCTGTGCCTAAAGCTCCCGGGCCCACGAGGCGTCATCACTATCTTCGGCGACCAGGACCTCGCCCGACGCATGGAGTTCACAAGTCCCCGCCATAGGGTGCACGCCCTCGCAGGCAAGCCTAAGGCGGACACACCATCCGTCCCGGGGTGGCCCCCTAAGCCTCGACCAGAGGGCGAAGTCAAGAGGGTTCCCCTCCAGGCTGACGGTCGAGTCGTCTCCATAGGCGACGGTTTCCCCCTGGAGATGGAGCGAGAGCTCCTCCAACTTCTCCGGAACAACACAGACGTCTACGCCTGGTCCCCGGAGGACCTCACGGGTGTGGACCGCTCCCTCATCGAGCACAACCTCGTGGTCCGTCAAGACGCCAAGCCGGTCAAGCAAAGGCTTCGACGCATGTCCGCGGACCGGCAGCAGGCGGCCAAGGTGGAAGTGCTGAAGCTCCTGCACGCTGGCGTCATTTGCGAAGTTCAACACCCGGATTGGCTCACCAATCCGGTGCTAGTGAAGAAGGCCAGCGGTGCCTGGCGCATGTGCATCGATTTCACCACCCTCAACAAGGCGTGCCCGAAGGATGACTACCCCCTCCCGCGCGTCGACCAACTAGTCGACGCTACGGCCGGCTGCGAACTCATGAGCTTCTTGGACGCTTACTCCGGTTATCATCAAATCTACATGGCCAAGGATGATGAAGATAAAACCAGCTTTATCACTCCGATAGGAACATACTGCTTTGTCAAAATGCCCTTCGGCCTGAAGAATGCCGGCGTAACTTTCGCTCGCCTCATTGCGCTGGCGTTGGCCTCCCAGATAGGGAGGAATGTCTAGGCGTACGTTGACGACGTGGTTGTCAAAACCAAGCAATTGGCGACTCACGGCCACGATCTCCAAGAGACCTTCGACAATCTCCGGAAGGCGGGCATCAAGCTCAACCCGGACAAGTGCATTTTCAGAGTACGGGCGGGCAAGCTTTTGGGCTTCTTGGTGTCAGGGCGCGGTATCCAAGCCAACCCCGACAAAGTCGACGCAATCCTTGCCATGGAACCGCCCAAAATGACACAGGAGGTCCAAAGGCTCGCCGGCCGCATGGCCGCGCACCGAGCCGCTTGTGTCGAGGCAGCGGGCGCGCCTGCCTTCTTCAAAACCCTGCGCGGCTGCGACGGGTTTCGTTGGGACGCCGACTGCGCCAGCGCCTTCGACGACCTCAAGAAGCACCTTGCAAGCCTACCCACACTGGTCGCCCCGGCACCAAAGGCTCCCCTTTTACTTTACCTTGCCACCTCTGCGACAGCCGTCAGCGCCGTCCTCGTCCTCGAGGAGGGCATTCGCCAACGCCCAGTCTACTTTGTCTCTGAAGCCCTCCAAGGCGCCAAGACGCGGTACACAGAGCTTGAGAAGTTGGCTTATGCCTTAGTCATGGCCTCGAGAAAGCTCCGACATCACTTCCTCGCCCACCCAATCACTGTGCCGTCCTCGTTCCCTCTGGCGGAGATGTTGCACAATAAAGAGGCCACGGGACGCATCGGCAAGTGGGCAGCCGAACTCGCCCCTTTTTCCTTGACATATGCTTCGCGCACAGCAATCAAGTCCCAAATCCTTGTGGACTTCCTCGCGGAGTGGACCCCAGCGGTCCAGCACGCCGACCAACCAGAGGACCCGGTATGGACGCTCGACACCGACGGCGCGTACTGCATCTCCGGCACGGGCGTGGGGGCGATGGTCACTACGCCGGAGCGACACCGCCTGTTATACTCGACGCGCCTCGCATTTCCTGCCACCAACAACACTGCGGAGTACGAGGCGCTACTCTTCGGCCTAGCAAAGCTCAAAGCTCTGGGGGCGCGGCGAGTCCTCACCCGCACGGACTCCAGGCTGGTGGCGGGGCAAGTCGACAAGTCTTACCAGGCCAAGGACCCCGACCAGGCCAAGTACCTGGCAGCTGTGCGAGCCAAGGAGCGGCATTTCCTAGGTGTCACGGTCAAGGCCATCCCCCGTGCCGAAAATGAGCAAGCGGACATTCTTGCAAAGGCCGCCAGCCAACAACTCCCCACCCCCGAAGGCGCATTCTACGAGGTCCTGCACGCGGCGGCCATCGCGCAGGACAATCGCGACGCTGCCTTAGTCCACCAGATCACCCATCAGGGCGACTAGCGAGAGCCAATTCACGCCTTCTTACAGGGCACCGCCGAGCCTGACGACCCCGCTGACCTTCGCCGCCTACAGTGCCGCGCCAGATCCTTCCAGCTCCTCGACGGAGTGCTCTACAAAAGAGGAGTCTGCGCACCACTCCTACGGTGCCTCTCACGCGAAGAAGGACAGCACCTTCTGGCGGAAATCCACGCGGGCCTTTGCGGCTCACATCTGCCGCCAAGGTCGCTCATCGGCAAGGCATTTAGGCAGGGATTCTACTGGCCAACCGCCGTCGCTGACGCCCAAGAACTGGTGCGTCGGTGTCAAGGCTGCCAATGGATGGGGCGAATAATTCAAAGACCCCCCAGTGGCCTCAACCCCATCCCCCCTATATGGCCGTTGGCGCAGTGGGGCATCGACGTGGTCGGACCTCTGCCCTGAGCCCCAGGAGATTTGCGCTTCATCGTGGTCGCTTTGGAATATTTTTCTAGGTGGCCAGAGGCTGCGGCGCTAGCGAAGATCACCTCGACAGCCATGCAGCGCTTCCTTTGGCAGAACATCATATGCCGCTTCGGAGTGCCCAAAGAGATCACTGCCGACAATGGTCTGCAGTTCGACTCTACTCCGTTCAGGGAGTTCTGCGACGACATGGGCATTATACTTCAGTTCACCTTGGTCGGACACCCACAGTCCAATGGAGCGGTTGAGCGGGCGAACGGCGCCATCTCCGTCGGAATCAAAAAGCGCCTTGTCGGGCTACCAAAAGGCAAGTGGCCCGGCGAGCTCCACAACGTCCTCTGGTCACTTCGCACAACAGCGACACGTCCGACGGGATTCACGCCGTTCAAACTCCTCTTCGGTGATGAGGCAATGACGCCTGAAGAGATCAAGACCGGCTCATGAAGGGTCCTCGCCCAGGCACCAGATGAAGAGCGCCAGTTGTCCTTGGACCTCCTCGACGGAGAGCGCGTCAAGGCCACCCAACATGTCGCCAAGTACGCCCGCCAACTGGCCCGCAGCCAGAACCGTTTCGTGTATCCGCGAGCATTCTAGCCGGGGGACCTTGGCCTCAGGAGGGCGCTTCGCGCGGACACGATCGGCAAGCTGGAGTCCAAGTGGGAGGGCCCATACATTGTCGCAGCAGCATCGCAGCGAGGAGCTTATCACCTCGCCACGCTGGAAGGGCAGACGCTCCGCCACACATGGAATGCGGACAGGTTGCGAAAGTATTATGTCTAAGCCAATAAGGGCCGTCTCGCGGCAACCAGTCCAGCGGTTAGTCCCTAATTTCTTGTACTCGCTCACCCAAGCAAACGAGAATTTAATAAAGTTCACCGTTTGCGAGGCTATTCAAACCCCCCCCCCAACCGAAAGTGTGCGGAGGCTCGCCCCCGTACGCACTCCACGGAGTATAAATAAGACGCGGATGTTTTCCCTGCGCACTCTACCGAGTATAAACAAGATGCGGGATTCCGCGCACATGCTGGTGTTGTCACCGCGCGTACTCCCCGGAGTATAAAGACGTGGTTGATGTTCCCGCGCACAACACGGAGACTCACCTCCGCACGCGCACCACATGGAGACTCACCTCCGCACACGTAGGCACAGAGACTCACCTCCGCACGCGCACCACAGGGAGACTCACCTCCACACACGCACTCCACGAAGGTCCGCCTCCGCACGCACTCTACGGAGTATAAATAAGATGTAGAGTCGAGGTCCGCCTCTGCATGCACTCTACGGAGTATAAATAAGAAGTAGCGTTGAGGTCCGCCTCCACACGCACTCTACGGAGTATAAATAAGACGTGGCGTCGAGGTCCGCCTCCGCACGCACTCTACGGAGTATAAATAAGACGTAGCGTCGAGGTCCGCCTCTGCACGCACTCTACGAAGTATAAATAAGACGCAGCGGGGGGACGCCCTCGCGCGCACTCCACAGAGTATAAATAAGACGTGGATGTTTTCCCTGTGCACTCTACTGAGTCTAAACAAGACGCGGATGTCCCGCGCACGCGTTGGCGTACCCTCCGGAGCCTAACTAAGCCGTGGTTGATAGTCCCACGCACGCTCCGGAGTATAAACTAGACGTGAATGTTTTCCCCGCGCACTCTACTGAGTCTAAACAAGACGCGGATGTCTCGCGCATGCGTTGGCGTACCCTCCGGAGCCTAACTAAGCCGTGGTTGATAGTCCCACGCACGCTCCGGAGTATAAACTAGAAGTGGATGTTTTCCCTGCGCACTCTACTGAGTCTAAACAAGATGCGGATGTCCCGCGCACGCGTTGGCGTACCCTCTGGAGCCTAACTAAGTCGTGGTTGATAGTCCCATGCACGCTCCGGAGTATAAACTAGACGTGGATGTTTTCCCTGCGCACTCTACTGAGTCTAAACAAGATGCGGATGTCCCGCGCACGCGTTCGCGTACCCTCCGGAGCCCAACTAAGCCGTGGTTGATAGTCCCACGCCTGCTCCGGAATATAAACTAGACGCGGACGTCCCGCACACGCGTCGGCATACCCTTCGGAGCCTAACTAAGCCGTGGTTGGCAGTTCCACGCGTGCTGCGGACCACCGCTGCGGAGGGTACAGGACGGAGCGCGATCGCGTCTACTCCAACTAGGCGCCAGCTCCGCTGCCACCACTTCGAAGGGTAGGGGACGAAGCGCGATCGCGTCTACTCCAATTGGGTGTCAGCTCCGCTACCACCACTTCGAAGGGTAGGGGACGGAGCGCGATCGCGTCTACTCCAACTAGGCGCCAGCTCCGCTGCCACCACTTCGAAGGGTAAGGGACGGAGCGCGATCGCGTCTACTCCAACTTGGCGTCAGCTCCGCTGCCACCACTTCGAAGGGTAGGGGATGGAGCGCGATCGCGTCTACTTCAACTAGGCGCCAGCTCCGCTGCCACCACTTCGAAGGGTAGGGGACGGAGCGCCATCGCGTCTACTCCAACTAGGCGCATCACATATGCGCCGGCCCCGTCGCCACCACTCTTCGCCCACAGGGCACCGTTGCCTCTACAACAAGTGAACGCGGTGGGGAGGTGCCAACCTCCGCCGTGTTAACAATCAACCGTACAAGCAGCATGCAGTTGTGCAGTACTCGACATAATGGTCCTCTTTTCCGTTAGCAAGCAAAAGAAAACAACAGCAAAAGCAAAAGTTACATCACACCACCAGCTCCCGGACGACACTAGGAGTCGGCGCCGTCTTCGGTGCGCTGACGAGCCTGCTCCAACCACTCGAGGAAGTTGCCTTCCCGGTGTAGCGTCTGCCGCAACAACACCTTGGCCGCTTCCTCTCCAAAGTGGCGCCAGATCCCCTCGTAGAAGCTCTGCACGGCGGGCAGGGTGGTGCGGACTGCGCTGGACCATACCCCGGCCCCGGTCGGAGCGCTCAAGCTGGGAGCCACCAACCCCTCCACGTGCTCGCACCCCCGGGCGTGGAGCGTGGCAAAGGCGAGGCATGCGCTGGCGTAGCCGCAGTGATCGCCGAAGGCTTTCGCACCGTGAAGCGCCAAGCTCGAGCCCTCCTCAATCCGCGCCAACGACTGCCTCACGTTCGCGGCGTCGTGGGTGAGGTCCGGCATGACGACGGAAAGGCCCCGCAGGGCCCCCTCCAAAGACCTCATGGCCCTCCAAGCTGCCGCGGACATGTCGCTCAGAGCCTGACTCTTCTCCTCCAGGGCCATGGTAAGTTGGGCCCTCTCCTCCTCCAACACGCTGATTCGCCCGAGTAAGCCGGCACGATCCTCTACCGCGACACGTTGGGCCTCTTCGGCAGTGCGTTGTGACGCCCCCCTGCGCGAACTTCCGCCTCTAACACACAGATGCGGTCGTCCTTCGTGGCATGAGCCTCGTCGGCAGCACGAAGCTGCTCCTCCAGCGCCCTCCGTTCACGGAGGCACGCCTCATCCAGAGACCGGCCGATGGCGACCGCCTAACAACAGAAGGACATGGCTGCTTAGCATGCACGCGGTTGGTGATGTCAATGGCGGGCTCAGGAGCTTACCTTCATCCCCGCGGCACCTAGTGCGAGCGCAAGTAGGTCCGCCCCGCATGACGACAGCGCTCACCGATCCAGCCTGCCGTCACCACATTCTGCGGCTCCGTTGAGGGCACGGAGCGCCTCCGGTTGTGGCACGAAGTCAGACACGGTGAGCCGTGCGGGCCTCGCGGCAGCATCAGGTGTCCGCGCTGCGTTTCGTGCAGCGTCACCACTAACCTCGCAGACACCACCGCTGCTCAATCCTTGCCCGCGCCCGGGCGACTTCCCCTCTCCTGACGTCGACGACGGCATAAGCGAACAAATCGGAGAGAGCTTCGCGAAGTCACGGGGATAAAAGGAGTTACGCCTACCTCCGCCACCCCCCACTATAGCGTGGAGAGGTGTCAGCTCAGTCCCTGCCTGGGAAGTAATAACCCCCTCCTCAGTCAGGGTGGCCTCGCGGTCGGATCCTAGGCCACCGCCGACCGCGCCCGCCACATGGAATTGCCCCGCCCGCGAAGGCGATTGCACCCGACGGCATTTCGCCGCTAGAGAGCCAGAGGATGCACCCCCGACCGCTCCAGTACCTGCACCTTCCGGCGTAGGCGACATGCCCGCGGCGGCTGCAGCAGGCGACGACGACGAGTGCTCCGCTGCTCCAGTTGTTGCCAGGCCTAGCGTCAACGGAAGGCTTATGGCAGCCACCACGGGCGACGACGGCGCGGGAGGCAGGTCCTCGCCGACTGGCATCGGCGACAAGGTGTCGTCTCCAACGATGTCACCACCAAGGCCCACTTCGCCACCTAGGTCTTCGCTGGCCGCAGCGTGACCCTCCGCGCTGCCATGCTCAGACCCACCCCCTGACACGTCATCCGGATCAGCGACCTCTGCAACTAAGCCGACGGATAGGTCAGAAATAGCAGCTTGGGACCGGGACCTTTGCCGCCGGGAAGACGCCCCTGCCCCGCCGGCACCATCACGGCGACGGGGTGAACTCCGTACCGGCACTGGGCGCTCGGGCACAGGAGGCCTAGGACCTCGCACACCCAGTTTATCCGCCCTAACCTCGCATGCCTGGTTGCGGCTTCGCGCAGGGTGTGCTCTTTCCACATGTACGACCCCAGGAAGGCATCGACGGCGCGCTCAGCGTCCCGCAACGAAAGCACTGCACACCCGGTGGGCTGCTGCAGCGACGACACCGAGGGGCGGACGCCATCCCTCCGCGTATCACGCCGTTCATATTTCCACAGGCCGGAGAGCGGAGACACCCCGTACATGGTAAATTCTTCGGCAAGATCGCGCATGTTGAACCGAAGGGTCACGCCGCCAAGTCTCCGCGCCTGCCACTGATCCTTGCTCACCGGCTTTAGCCCCGGGCAGCAGTCGAAGGCTATCGGCTGACCCCGGCACCGCAGATTGCTGGTCGGCGTCACGCGGTAGTAGAACCACTGCCGCATCCACCCCTCCCACTTCTCCTTCGTCGCCAGAGCGGGGACCAGATGCGCGTAGCCCGACCGCACCACGAAGTGAACGCTGCCAAAATTGGACAGTGCCCCTCCTCTGACTCTCTTTGGCTGGCAGCGCGCATCATGAAGAAGGGTGAATAAGCTCGCGCGGGGATAACCGCCTTCCACTCGGATTGCCCAGGCAAACACCGCCAAGCGGACTATTGCATTTGGGGTCATCTGCGCCAACTCCAATCCATAAGCCTTCAAGACCTCACCGACAAAGAGCGTCGACGGCATCCGGAGTCCCGCCTCGAAGAATGCGGCAAAGACAATCGCCTCCGACTCCTCGGGATGAGGCTCCACTTCGTCGCGAGTGGGCAGGCGGGCTCTGTAACAGTCGTCTATCTTCTTCTCCCGCAGGAGAGCTTCGATCGTCTCCTTGGTGGCATGGCTTCGCCCTAGCACCGCCCCTGCGAGCTCTACCGGGTGTTGTATACCTTCCGGGTCTGCACCGACTAACGAGCCACCACCGAATATTCCGCCTCAGGCGGCGTCAAGCCGCGCTGGCCCAACGAAGTGCTACCACTAAGCCGGCGGTTGGAATCTTTGTGGCTTGCCATCTTTGTTTCCGCACGATGGATTGCTGGAGCAGAGGCGAGTGGATTTTGCACAGCAACGCGAAACAACCAACTGGGCGCACACGAACGGGATGCACGCCCGTGTGCCAATAAAGCACCTTTTATGCAGCCCCTTCGCGTCCCACCATCGGGAGGGCAACCGGCGGGAGCCGTCGGTTCGTCCCGCCCACGGTCGGGAACTGTAACTGACTGCGGGATGGCTCGCCGCGTGTCTCGCCTCCCTTGGGAACAGACGCGGGCGCGCGGTCGCAAGGTGTTAGTGATATGCCCTAGAGGCAACATGGAGATGTTGTATATATCACATACTATGTTTATGATACATTACTTTGTTCCTTGGAATAGACATCATCATTATTGATCAATGAGTATGTGACTTATTCATGAGACTCTTAAATACTAAGATGTTGCTATTTCTAAATGATCCCTGATCGTATATCATATGAGGAACAAATATGATTCAAAGACAAAGATCAGCATATGTATTGATTGATGATCATGTCTCATGGATCATGGTATGGTGATACCAAATCAATAATATGGACATGTGTTAGTGAACATATGTTGGATAGACTCGCCATGAGACAACGCGGAGATTCCATGTGTCATCGCTTGGTCTCAAGTAGTGTTTATGTAGAGTCCTTAGACTTGAGATCATCATGGTTCCCAACATGAGTAGTAGCTTATTTTGGGACTACTAAACACTACTCCGTGGCTGGGTAGTCATAAAAGTAGTCTTCGGGTTTGCCATGAAACATGTAGTGGGATGTGAATGATCAAGATAGAATTTGCCCCTTCTTATGGGAGAGATATCTCGGGCCTCGATGTAATGGATTATGAAAGTGCATGGCCATGCCAAGGTGATTGAGGAGTCAATCACGAGTTTATAATCCATCACGGAATCGAGAGAGTGATTGAGCTATTAAGAGGATGACACAGTCTCGCCTTGAGCTCAATCTATATCGTGAGGCAAAGGGATTCGTACATGAGAGAACATTACAGTTCAGGTGATATGATCTTTACATATACTTTGGGGTTAATATGTCTTACTAGAGGCCGCTATTAACATGGTAACCGAAAGGCGTTTCGGGTCACGACCAAGTATCGTGAACCTCGGGTCGCACGCTTAACGGGTTGGAACACTAATTCGAATATGATTCGGATATGGGCTCAATTCGGATAGAGATCCGAATAGACTCCTATTGGGCCTCGGTCCACGAGGCCCACGTGAGGAGGTCTATATATATGGAGGCGAGGGGCGGAGGATTTGTCCCGCTAACATCTAGCAAAACCCTAGCCGCCACCTCCCGAGCCAAACCCTAGCTGCTCACGAGTGCTAGTACACTCGCGATCGGCGTTCCACCCGGGCGTGTGGATACGGTGGAGGCGCTGCTCGTTGCGATCTTGATCGGCGTGCGTGGAGGAGACGATCTGTTCGGGACGATCGGCTACTTCCACTACTACCTCGGCGCGCGAGATTGGATCGGTTTCCAATTCTTCTTCATTGCTGCGCGTCTAAGTGGTAACGATCCATGATCCTTCCTTAGCATGATGTTCTTGGGTGCGCGGTAGAAAAGTTTTGTTTTCGCTTCCGTAGCCTCGGCGTATTCCAATAGTGGTATCGAGCCATCTTGCTTAGTTTGCAATCGGATCAGCGCATATATGTTGATATGCGATAGTAGTAGATTGGATCTATTACGCCTAAATAAGGTAGCACGGGTTGATGAGATCAATCGGTCATAAGGGGTTGAAATTGGTATGAGTTGATAGCATCACAAGGCCAAAAGATTAGTTCGTGCTCCTTCTTTGATGTACGCGCGACTTGCCCCTACCGGCCGGAATCACCATCGGGCTAATCACTGCGCGACAATCGATGAGATCGAGCCAACGGATCGAGGTCTTGTGTTGTGGTCTCCTCAAGTATACCGATCGCGATGATCAATATGATTGATCTAATGAAAATTGAGACATTTTGAATGGCTCGGATTTGGGTTGATTTGATCGGCTCGATAAGATTTTCATAGCGATTTCATAGATGCGATCTATGTAATTCTGTGAGGTTTTGTGGCGCCGCCACGAAACCGCGAGCGCTCCTCCTCGACCCCGCCCGCGACCGGTCAGCGGGACCGCCGTGTATCCCCCTTGTATAGCGTCTTGGGTTCACATCGTTAGGTAGAATGCGATTCTCGTCTAACTTGTTTTTGCAGAGAATGATGTGAATAGTATGGCCCTATAGCTTATTTGAATGTATGAGATGTATGTGATGCATGTAACATTCGTTCATGGCCTGCGTGTCATGATTATTTCAGCTATTGTTAGCTGTATATATTGTATTTAACGACTGCGTGTCGACCTTAATGCTTGAATCTATCTTTGTAATCTTCGATTTCTAGCTATTATAGGTAGTAGCCTAGTTTTGAGGTTACAAGCTTTTAAGCATGGTGGCCTAAAGGAGTGATGTGGAGGATGGAGATCGTCTACACCTACTTGGAGATGGATATCACCATTTTTGGGCCATACTACTTCACGCTTAAATGTGTTTATCTATGATGTTATCTATCTTATTCTTATGCAATGATATATGTGATATGTTGCTTTGGTAGGATAGAATCCTCTTAAAATTAGGTGTTAATGCCCTTCCATATGTTGCACCAAAGATAATGATCACCGCATGGTAGGTCTACCAAAGTAGAGTGCCATCGGTTATCATCATCATTTGGGGTAGATGTCGGACATCTACATGCGGAAGCATTTGGTTTACTTAACAAGGTTATCAAAATAGTTTTGGACCTTGGGGCATAGATTGGGGCCGAGGCATACTAATGTCACCCAAAGTAGAGTCACATAGGGATGTGATTAGCAAAGTGTTGCTTACCCATGTCACTAGTTTTCTAGCCGTGATGCCAAAGCTCACTAGGAATTAGTGAAATGAGGATCTTTACCCACTATGTAACTTAGAGGAGTTTTGTTGCAAAACTCATAGTGGGAGTCTTTTGCTAAATAGTTTAATAAAAGATGAACATAAACATAGTGCTAAACTTTGCATATTCTTGTGTTGTAGATCATGTCATTAACGCCGCATCCAAGACTTTTAATTTGCGATCTGTTCTTGAGAAAGAAAAACTCAATGGAACAAACTTTTGGATTGGTATCGCAACTTGAGAATTGTTCTCAAGCAAGAGCGCAAGGAGTATGTCCTTGAGTCTCCTTACCCGAAGACTTGCTCGATAATGCTACTGTGGCTGCACGGAGAGCTTATGAGAAGCAAGCGAATGATTGCCTTGATGTGAGCTGTCTCATGCTTGCCACAATGTCCTCTGAGCTTGAAGCAATATGAGAACACAGATGCCTACAATATCATTGTGGGGTTACGTGGTATGTTTGAGAACCAAGCAAGGAGAGGTTCAATACTTCAAAGTCCTTATTTGCGTGCGAGCTTGCGAGAGGAATCCGTCGACCCTCATGTGATTAAGATGATTGGCTACATTGAGAGTCCGGAAAAGCTTGGTTTTCCTTAGCCAAGAGTTGGCTATGATGTGATTCTTCGATCGCTTCCCGAGCTTTGAGCCATTCATAATGAACTTTCACATGAACAACTGGACAAGACCACGCCGAGTTGCATGGGATGCTAAAATCTGCGAGGAAAGCATTAAGAAAAGCAGCAATCATGTGATGATGATGCAGAAGGCAAGGGCAAGCCCTATGTCAAGAGAATCGCGGTCAAAAGAAAGAAAGCTCCGATGCGATCGCGAGCGGTTCTAAGGCCAAGAAAGACAAGAAGGCGATGCTCATCTCGATGCAGATTGTTACTCATCAGTAAGCAATCGGGACATTGGAAAAGGAACGCCCAAAGTACTTGGAGGATCTTGAGAAGAAGAAGGGAAGTACGACTTCCACTCCGGTATAAATGTTATAGAGATCAATCTTGCTACTTCATCAACTGATTCTTGGGTATTTGATACCGGATCGGTTGCTCACATTTGCAAATCGTTGCGGGGCTAATAAGAAGTAGAAGTTTGAGGAGGAGCGAAGTGGATCTTCGCGTTGGCAATGGAGCAAAAGTTGCTGCGGTAGTGTTGGCACCATGCCATTGTCTTTACCTTCGAGATTAGTTTTGGAATTGAATAATTGTTATTGTGTTCCATCTCTTTCAAAGAACATTATTTACGCTTCATGTTTGCAAGCGAAGGTTATGACTTTAAATCTATGGACAATGGTTGTTCTCTTTATTTCAAAGATATGTTCTATTGTCATACTCCATTGGTGAATGGGTTATACGTTCTTACTCTTGAAGGGTCACGGTCTATAACATTAATGCAAAGAGGCAACGTCCAATGATTTGAATCCCACGTTTATTTGGCACTCGCCGCTTAGGTCACATAAATGAGAAACGCATGCGTAAGCTCCATAGAGATGGTATTCGCACTCATTTGATTTTGAATCATTAGAGACATGCGAATCTTGTTTACTTGGCAAGATGACAAAGGCACCTTTCACGGTCAAGGTGAGCGGGCAAATGACTTATTGGCACTTGTACATACCGATGTATGTGGACCAATGAGCTTAACGACGGAGGTGGTTTTCAGTATTTCATAACTTTTATCGATGACTTTAGTAGATATGGGTATATCTACGATGAAGCATAAGTCCGAATCCTTTGAAAAGTTCAAAGAATTCCAAAATGAAGTGCAAAATCATTTAGGCAAGACAATCAAGTTTCTACGATCGATCGTGGAGGCGAGTATTTGAGCCATGAGTTTGGCAATCATCTAAAGGATTGTGGAATTGTTCCACAATTGACTCCGCCAGAACACCTCAATGGAATGGGGTATCTGAGCGAGAAATCGCAACTTATTAGATATGGTGCGCTCCATGATGAGCCAAAGTGATCTTCCGTTGTCTTTTTGAAGTACGCTCTTGAAACAGCCGCGTTCACACTAAACAGGGTTCCATCAAAATCAGTAGAAAAGACACCATATGAGATGTGGACAGGACAACGTCCTAGCTTGTCTTTTCTTAAGATTTGGGGATGTGAGGCTTATGTAAAACGTTTACAATCTGATAAGCTCACTCCTAAATCGATAAATGCTTCTTTATCGGGTATCCTAAGGAAACAAAAGGATATTACTTTTATAATCGAGGAGAAGGCAAAGTGTTTGTCGCTTGGCATGGTGTCTTCTTAGAGAAAGAGTTTCTCTCAAGAAGGGATAGTGGGAGCACAAAGTGCAACTTGAAGAAATTCAAGAAACACTGATAACGTTTCAGCTCCTACAGAACCACAACAGATGAACAAACTGTTGAAGAACTGCTTGTGGACACACGAGCACCACGTAGGTCGAAGGTCACGTCGTGCACTGAGAGGTACATGTTCTTGACTACTCAACAACGGGACATATTGTTGTTAGACAACGATGAGCCTAAGACCTATGAAGAAGCAATGGTGGGACCAGACTACGAGAAATGGCTTGAAGCCATGAGATCCAAATTGAATCCATGCACGATAATCAAGTTTGGAACTTGGTTGATCCACTGATGGTGTTAAAACCATTGAATGCAAATGGGTTTTCAAGAAAAGATAGATATAGATGGAAATGTTCACATCTATAAAGCGCGATTAGTGGCCAAAGGTTTCAAACAAATTCAAGGTATTGATTATGATGAAACTTTTTCGCCCGTCGCAATGCTAAAGTCTATTCGGATCATTCTAGCGATTGCTGCATATTTCGACTATGAAATATGGCAAATGGATGTCAAAACAGCTTTCCTTAATGGAAATCTGAGTGAGGATGTGTACATGACACAGCCCACGTGCTTTGTCGATCCGCAATCGCTTGGAAAGATATGCAAGCTCCAAAGATCCATTTATGGATTAAGCGAGCATCTCGGAGTTGGAACATTCGTTTTGATGAAGTAATCAAAGGGTTTGGTTTCATCAAGAACGAAGAAGAGCCTTGTGTTTACAAAAGGCTAGTGGGAGCGCACTCGTATTTACGGTCTTATATGTGGATGACATATTCTTGATCGGAAATGACATTCCTTTGCTCGAATCATTAAGTCTTCATTAAAAATAGTTTCTCTATGAAAGACTTAGGAGAGGCAGATATATTCTGGCATCAAGATCTATAGAGATAGATCAAAAGGCTAATTGGATTAAGCCAAGATACGTACATTGACAAGGTGTTGAAAAGGTTCAATATGCATGATTCCAAGAAAGGTTTTCTACCTATGTCACATGGTATAAATCTTAGCAAGAATCAGTGTCCTAGTACACCTGATGAGCGGGATAAAATGAATGCGATTCCATATGCTTCGGCTATTGGGTCCATTATGTATGCCATGCTTTGTACACGTCCGGATGTTTCAGATGCTTTAAGTGCTACGAGTAGATACGATCGAGATCGGTGAAAGTCACCTGGATTGCGTAAAGAACATCTTGAAGTACTTGAGAAGAACTAAAGATGTGTTCCTTGTCTATGGAGGTGAGGAAGAGCTCGTTGTAAATGGTTACACCGATGCTAGCTTCCAAACTGACAAAGATGATTTTAGATCGCAATCTGGATTTGTGTTCTGCCTGAATGGCGGTGCGGTAGTGGAAGAGTTCCAAGCAGCAGACGGTTGCTGATTCTACAACGAAGCCGAGTACATAGCAGCTTCAAGGCGCCAAAGAGGCTGTTTGGATCAAGAAATTTATTTCGAGCTTGGTGTGATGGCTAGTGCCTCCACCCAATGGACCTCATCAGACAATAGTGGGGCCATTGCGCAAGCCAAAGAGCCTAGATCGCACTGAAGTCCAAGCACATTTTACGGCGATTTCATCTCATCCGCGAGATAGTGGAGAGAGGCGATGTGAAGATATGCAAAGTACAAACGGATTTGAACATTGCAGATCCGTTGACAAAGCCGCTTCCCACCAAAGCATGAGGCTCACACTAGGGCAATGGGTATTAGATACCTACATGGTTGACTCTAGTGCAAGTGGGAGATCATAGTGATATGCCCTAGAGGCAACATGGAGATGTTGTATATATCACATACTATGTTTATGATACATTACTTTGTTCCTTGGAATAGACATCATCATTATTGATCAATGAGTATGTGACTTATTCATGAGACTCTTAAATACTAAGATGTTGCTATTTCTAAATGATCCCGATCGTATATCATATGAGGAACAAATATGATTCAAAGACAAAGATCAGCATATGTATTGATTGATGATCATGTCTCATGGATCATGGTATGGTGATACCAAATCAATAATATGGACATGTGTTAGTGAACATATGTTGGATAGACTGCCATGAGACAACTGCAGAGATTCCATGTGTCATCGCTTGGTCTCAAGTAGTGTTTATGTAGAGTCCTTAGACTTGAGATCATCATGGTTCCCAACATGAGTAGTATATTATTTTGGGACTACTAAACACTACTCCGTGAATCGGGTAGTCATAAAAGTAGTCTTGGGTTTGCCATGAAACATGTAGTGGGATGTGAATGATCAAGATAGAATTTGCCCCTTCTTATGGGAGAGATATCTCTGGGCCTCGATGTAATGGATTATGAAAGTGCATGGCCATGCCAAGGTGATTGAGGAGTCAATCACGAGTTTATAATCCATCACGGAATCGAGAGAGTGATTGAGCTATTAAGAGGATGACACAGTCTCGCCTTGAGCTCAATCTATATCGTGAGGCAAAGGGATTCGTACATGAGAGAACATTACAGTTCAGTGATATGATCTTTACATATACTTTGGGGTTAATATGTCTTACTAGAGGCCGCTATTAACATGGTAGCGGAAAGGCGTTTCGGGTCACGACCAAGTATCGTGAACCTCTGTGGTCGCACGCTTAACGGGTTGGAACACTAATTCGAATATGATTCGGATATGGGCTCAATTCGGATAGAGATCCGAATAGACTCCTATTGGGCCTCGGTCCACGAGGCCCACGTGAGGAGGTCTATATATATGGAGGCGAGGGGCGGAGGATTCGTCCCGATTAACATCTAGCAAAACCCTAGCCGCCACCTCCCGAGCCAAACCCTAGCTGCTCACGAGTGCTAGTACACTCGCGATCGGCGTTCACCCGGGCGTGTGGATACGGTGGAGGCGCTGCTCGTTGCGATCTTGATCGGCGTGCGTGGAGGAGACGATCTGTTCGGGACGATCGGCTACTTCCACTACTACCTCGACGTGCGAGATTGGATCGGTTTCCAATTCTTCTTCCGCTGTGCTGCGCGTCTAAGTGGTAACGATCCATGATCCTTCCTTAGCATGATGTTCTTGGGTGCGCGGTAGAAAAGTTTTGTTTTCTGCTTCCGTAGCCTACGCGTATTCCAATACAAGGCTCCTGACATCCCACGGCGCGCCAACCAAGCAGCGCCGCGTGTACCCTCACCTCGGGACCATGCGTACGACGGTCGCAGACCGCCCCAGCCTTTCCAACGCGCGGCACAGTGACTCCGGATTGACCGCAGGACCGCCCCGCGCCAAACAAAGTTTTTTGGCTCTGCAGCACGGCCCCAGCAACAGCTGTAGCCCCGTGGAGGGAAGACCCCACGACTTCCCCGAAGCCTTCACCTCTGCGGGACCAGCCCGTGTCCGCCCTCGGCCCGCGGCACTACAAAGAGCGACCATGCGTCGCGAGCCACACCCGGCGTCCCTTCCACTCCAGCGGCTCGACAACAACGTCTCGCTGCACATTATACCCCTTCGCTCTTACCACAAACGTTTTTGTACTCTGACGTGTCCAGTGCCTTTCTATGGATGCTAGGTCACAGAAAGCACTAGTGTAACGCGTCAGCTGGCAGGGCAACTACAGCTTCACCCTTGACGCAGTTCCTACCTCCGCGCCTTCGACGAGGTCCCCACCTCCGCAGGCCGGCTTCGAGCCCGACCTCGGCTTCATCCCCTACAAAAAGACACCTCGCCACGCACTCGCGCGCCGGCGCCGTGCGCCCGCAGATGCCCCCACTTCAGTGCCTTTGGGCAGCCTAGCCGCCCACTGCATCCCACATTCCCTTACCTTTGGCACAAGGTACTATTTCCGCACCTTGACCCTCATACTTCCACCGTTTTTCTTTGGCTGCCAGGTCCTAGATACTGTCAACAGGGCCAGTCACTCGGTCGAAACATGCGCCGGTTACGGCACGGCCAACCGGCGGCCGATGATGCGTCACGGGCAAAATGCGTACGCGGCGCACTCACCAGGATGCGGGACAACACAGGACACGTCGGAGTAGACTCCCTGGGCTGCGCAACCGATGGAAGTCGAACCGGCGCGGTCGCTTGCGCGTGCGCGCACCGTTTCAACTTGCCGCCCCTACGTATCTGACCCACATCAGCGAGATCTTCGCCTTCGCGGAGCAGCTTAGCTCCGCCTTCCGCAAGGTCTTCGCCCCCGCGCAGCAGCTCGGCTCCAACGTCACCCTCGCCCAATATCACACAACTCACAGGCCGCCGGGACGGAGGGGGCCAAAGGGCTCGGTGGCATGGCGTCGGCCTGTGTAAGCCCTTCACCATGAGAGGCTCCTGTTGTAGGGGTGGCCCCCACCTAAGCCCAGCTAGCCTGTTAGCGAGTTATGAACCCGTGTATGATGACAAGACGGCTTCGGGAAGAATACTAGAGTGTAAGAGCACTATTGTAAAGACACTCCCTCAGGATATATGTATATACATGACGAAGCCTCGGAAAAAAAGGAGGTCATTCGTTCACTATTGTAAGGACACTATTGTAAGGATATACTCTCTCTTTGTTTGGTCTGTAGCCACAACAGGCCTGATGACCAAAGTTTACATCAATGGTTCATAAACCAAAAATAAATATAAGCAACAAAAAAAGAACCATAAAGCAGCAGCCCATCCTGCCTGCCCACAGGTGAATGACTGTAAGACATGGCCTACTCGTCGTTATTCTCACCGAAGTTGATGAAATCCTTCTCTAAAAATAGTGAATGAAGTAACATGAGTACATAAAGTACTCCACAAGTTACACCAGGAGGTTTAACAGAGTTAATGCATGTATAAGGATTGACAATGGAAGGCATAGTATGGTTAGTTGAGTGTGAAGCAGAGTTTAAGTAAATACTGTAAATAGATTCAAAAGCTGAATTTGATACAATAGATACAAATAGCAGTTTACCAAGATAATATCATTAGTGCAGGCTCCGACCAAACACTAACCTATTCACAGGTATCCCACCTGGTCCATCTTTTCAAAAGATTTCACATGGATTCCATCCATCCATATACTGTTTAAAATCTCCTATGGATTCCATCCATAAATCTTTTTAGAAACCATTTTGAAAATCAAAAACTAATCCATGAAAAACTTTACTTGTCTTGCCCATGACCGTGGGCACAGCTATCCAGGATAGATTATACACTCTGCAGAGGTTGTACAGCATTACCCACAAGATATGATTATCTCATTTTTCCGGCCATTACACGCTTCCGTAGGCGTGTGACTGAGAAAATCATAACAAGGCCTTTACAATGCTAAGCCTTCCACCTGGTCACACCGCCACTAAGGTTTTACTATGACTTGAATCCACAAGTTGGAGCCCCCTCTTGTGTTGTGTGAGACTTCTCATGGCCAACGCCACGCTCACATTCAACCTATAGCGAGACCAAAGTTGGGACCTCACAAATTAGTCAGCCAGGACTGTCCCATACCAGTCTTGTGGTAGTACGATATGGCTTTGCAACAGTATCTCACAGACCGGTCCTTAACTTGACTTAGGCTCAAACCACATACTCCGTGTGCCTGACAATCAACATTGTGTCACCGAACAACAATGCATACCAGCACCCACCACCTAACCATTAGCCTAGGTCACAACCAAGTTTTATATTTTCCTTTAAAACATTCATATACCTTCTTCACTCACCGAAGTCAAAAATATTTTTTAGAAAATCATCGTTCTGAAGTGAAACAAATATTCCCGCTTAAATCATTCTAAGCATGGCTAAGTAATTCTATAAATTTTCTAGTCAATACTGTTGTACTAACTAGGTTTTCATCTAAGGTGACAAGGCATAAGGGAATTCAATATCAAATTTGGCCATACACAAAGGATTAGGGTATAACTAGAATTTAAATCGAATTTAAACTAGATTTGAATAAAAGTACACATGCATAATAATTTTAAAAATAACATAATTAATTTGAATTACTGGGAGCAACATGATCAAAGGTGTAACTTGCCTTGCTTCGAAGTTTGCTGAGGTTCGTCGAAGTTATACTCTCCGGATTAGTCGTAGTCTACACGCAATAAGCCAGAACAAACTAAACTCAAATAAAATCCAAATAAAAACAAAAAATTATAAAAATATATATTGGGAGATAGAATATGAATTTAGGAATTTGAATGGGTCCAAATGGAGTTAGGACGAAGAAGGACTTTTGGTAGTTTTAATTCCAAAGAAATGAATAAAAGGAATTCTTGGAATTCTTTTCTTTGTGAAGGAAAAGTGGTTGGAAGCTACAATATTTTTGTATGGCTGAAACCATGATCGAAGGCGTAGTCGAAGATATGGCCAAAACCATAGTCGAATCAATGGTTGAAGATGCGGAGGTCTAAGTCGAAGACAAAGACTCTAGGTACGAGTGCAGTCGAACTCGAAGTCGAAGATTCGGTCGAAGACCTGGTTGGAATTGTATAGTGGTCAAAAGAATTGGATTTATGCAGAGTAGTCGAAAGAATCAGACGGGTTGGAGAGGTTGGACGACTACGAGTGGGCGGAGAGATCGAAGGGTTCAGAGAGGTCGGAGGGTACAGAGGTTAAAACGGTCAAACAACCATGGTTGGTTCGAAGATGGAGGTCGAAGTCGAAGGCTTCGAGATTGAAGACCGAAGTCGAAGTCTTCGAGGTTGAAGGTCAAAGCTAGAATCAAAGTCTCTAAAGGTCAAGGTCAAAGTCGGAGTCTCCGAAGGTTGAAGTTGAAGGCTCCGAGCAGTCAGAGTCTAAGAAGCCTCCGAACAGGGGAGTCTAAAGAGCCTCCGGATGGCGGAGTCTAAAGAGCCTCCGGATAGCAGAGTCTTCGAATCGGATGGTTGGAAGAAATCGGATGACTTCACGTGTCAAGATCCGAGCGATCTAACGGTGGCAAAGACCGGGGAGATGTACAAAAGAGGGAGAAGACTGCGAGTTCAGTTTTACCCTGGGTGCAAGGTTCGGGCTGCACAGAGTTGGTTGGCGGCGAGGGTGTAGCGGAGGCGGGTACAATTATCGGTGCCATCAGCGAGGTGTAAGGAGGACCGAGGCACCGGCAATTCCTCGTCGGAGCTCCTCAGACAAAGAAGGTAGAAGTCGCTCAGTGCGACAGGTTTACGAGCGAAACCAGGGCAATTGAGTGAGAGGAACAGTGGAGCTGAGCCCATGGACGGTGATGTGGCGCACGAAGCCCGTGGGCTCGCTGGCGGTGCGGAGCACGGCGGGGGTTGGCGAGGGGTGCAAAAGAGAGAGAGGACAGCAAGAAGTGCATTGGTGCTCTTGTACATTACCACAAGTGGCTGGAAGGTGGTTGGCGGTGAGGTGAAGTGGTGACGCAACTCGGGCGGCGGTGGCGACGGCGTTCCAGCGGTGAGGAAGCTCAGCCAAGGGGCGGTCGAGAAAATCCAAAAATTATGAAATATATATTGAAAAATAGATTATGAATTTAGAAACTTGAATCACTTGATTCGGAGTTCGGACGGAGGAGAACGATCGATTGAAAAATTAGCGGATCAGAAAATTCTGAAAAAAGATAAATCAGGAATATTCCAAGGAATATTCCTGCGTATGAACAGTAACCCGTGAGAGTGTTTTGGCCGCGGAGGTGGTGAGAAAAGTCATGGAAGGTGGAGCCAACTAGCAAAATAGGTTGCTAAGGACCCAAGGCACAAGTAGGAAGTGACGGCACATCAAACGGAGCAAGGTAACAACGCGGACAACGACAACGGCACAGGGTGTGGAGAGAAGAATAATTTTCAGACATAGAAAATGGAGAAGTAAGGTGAGTATGGCTTAGAACACGGCGAGGCGAAGCTAGAAAAATTATCGGCTAATCCAAAAACTATCCGGAGGCGACGCAATCGTCGTTTGAACGATGACGGTACCGAAACACGAAAAACTCAATATCTTTGTGCTCGGTAGAGCAAATCCAAAACCGTCTGAAACGTAGCCACCTGGGATGGTTTAGCACGTTTTGACGTGAACGGATTATTGAAAGCATTCCCGGACAGGCGAGGACGCGAAGTGCAATTTGTGGCCATGGCTAGGTTTTTGGACAAACGAAGGAGAGCATGGCGTAGAACGCATCAAGATGAATTCAACGGCGCAGACAGCTCAGCTAACGGACTAGCGAAACGCGATGGACAAGACTTTATATAGCCGATAGGTTGACATCGGCGTTCCGGGCAAATGGAGTGGAGTTAACATGCGAGACTTGCGGCGAAACGAAGAGTAGAGCGTGGGGAATGTGATGCTCACCTTGATTTTGGTCGGGCATGCACGGTCAGTTGGTGACAACGTGAGAAACGGCGACCCGATTTGGGCCACAGTGGCGACGACACTCCGGCCAAGTTCCAGCAAAGACGAGGTGAGCACCGCGTAGAACGTGGCGAAACGAAGCCAGGGATGTACTCAAAAGTGGCGGGGCTCCACTATAGGTGACGCAATAAGCTGAAGAACGACGCTTGTAACACAAAAGTAAAACTTCTATTGCGGCTAAAAGAAGAGGAGTAGGGACTTGAGATTTTCGGGGTTGAGTGAGGATGAGGAGGGGCTCACGGGGCTCCCTTTTATAGGGGTTGAGGAGGTCCGAGTAGGGAGATCAAAGGACTATGTCTTTGATTGGCATGGGTTAAATTCTCGTGAAACAGCTCATGAATGAGAGAGGAAACGGTGGGGAATGAAGGAGCTTGATGAGAGGAAGTGAATGCAATTTATTTCACGCAAAATGGTTGAGTAAATCACGAGTTGTGAAGGATTGAAGAGAAGCTCAAAAACATTCATAGCAGCTGCTCGGTCTGGTTCGTGCGTCCACGGGAAGAAGGAAATAGAGAGGAGAGAGAAAAAGAAAAGAAAAAGAAAACAAAAAAGAAAAATCAGAAATATTTTAAGAAATTTTTTTTAGAATCCTTGGAACCTAAAAAGATTTAAAAAAATATTTTTGGAATTATTTAACGTGTATTTTAATTTTTAAAGATGTTTTTCTTTTTCTAGCTTAAAATAATACAATAAATAACAAATAAAGCTTAAAATCTTAGAAAAATTCATAGAAGTTTTTAAAGCTATTTTGAACTTATAAAAATATTTTGAACTAAAATTTAAATATTTTCCTTTAGAATTTCATTTGTTTAACATAAGGCTCTTTTCTTTAAAGTAGAAAATTAGGTTAGCGAAAATTTTTAAATCTCAAGAAACTAAATAACTTTGATTTTTATTTTAAACTAACTTATTTATTATTTTATTATTTTATTTTATTGTTTTTTACTTAAATTAATTTTCATAAAAATAACCTTTTTTAAACAGAAAATCAGGCAATTAATTTTTTAAAAAAACTCAAGAAACCAAATGTAAATATTTTATTTTAAATTAAATCAAATATTTGGAAATAAACAGTTGGGCTGTTACAGATATAGAATCGTGGTTGGTGCCACTATTGTAAAATTTTGGCCAAGGCATTGGTGTGTCATCAGCGTGGGTTATACAAACTTGATTTTGCACTTGGACGAGTGATCGTGCAGTAAAAGGGGAAGTATATATTCACTTCATGGGATGTGGAAGACTCGCCTGAGTAACATTAAGGACTTAACTTTGTGCGCTATTATCTGAGCTTTGCCGTGCAAACCATATGTCTAGTATGGGATAGACCTAGCTGATTAATTTATAATATTTCAATTTCAATCTCGCCATTGTGATGAACATGGATGCTGATTTCCATAAGGCGAAAGGGGGGTATAATGCGAAACCCTAGTGGGCAAGATTGAATTAAGATTTAATATTGTAAAGGCCTTGTTGTGATTTCCTTAGTATGAGACTAATCACATCGTGTGGGTATAGTTGTGCAACCTCTACAGAGTGTAAAACTATTCGAATAGCCATGTCCCCGGTTAGGGACAATGCTCAGTGATTTCACATGAGGGGTAGTGTTTTCATAGAAACTTGTGGTTGGAAAGTGAACGAGTAGTTCACTGTTGGGTGGAATGTTTACAGGTGGTTTTATTTCAATTCCGTTGACTACTTATTCATTATTGTTTCTCCATTAAAGTTCGCTTTCAATCTTGAAATGTCATTTTAAGCAAATTAACCTTTCAGCCCTTCATTGGTAAGCCTTGCATATTATATTGCATTTATTTTTTATAAACGACTTACTGAGTACCAATGTACTCACGGCTTTATGCCATTGTTTCTCAGTTGAGGAGGAGTTTTACCAGCAAGAGGTACTAGAGGGAGAGTACTTTAACGACTTTGCGGATTAGGACTTTGCTCCCCAGTCAATTGCCTGTGGACATGTCGAATAGCTACTACGCTTATTTTTTGTGTTCCGCTACTAGACTTTAAGCCCTTCGGGCTAGTGATATTGTAAGCTTGGCCATAAGGTTGTACTTTGGATATTTATCGATATTTGAGTTTCCCTTTATTTAGCGTGTATATGGTTGCTATGTCATCTATGTTTAACTGTGTGCACTAGCGTGATTCTGGACTAGTGTAGTATACACAGAGAGTCTGAATTTGCATATTCGGGTCTCGACACTAGGCCAATCAGAGGTTTGGATTACGGGACAACACAACCATTAGTTCAATGAATGGTTGAAGGTGTGATTTGCTAGGAAGTCATCTAGTGAAATGCTATAATGGTTGGCAAAAGAGCTAAAATTTACAATTATGTTATGGTAAGGATACGACATTAATGGGTACATATTTTATACAATAGATCAAGATAGAAAGAGCACAGTACAGAACTCAAGTGTCCGCATAGATGCATTTTATGTGCACTTCAGTACCACTGGCCCAAGCTCATATTACGGGCTTGTTGAGGAGATTTGGGAGCTTAAATATGTAATTTTCAAGATCCCTCTATTGCGGTGCCATTTGGTCCAACTCCCATGGGGTGTAAAGGTCAACAAGTACGATATTACTACTATGGACCTCGAACATGTAGGATACAAAGATAAACCATTCGTACTCGCGAGGCAAGTTATTCAAGTTTTTTATGTAACTAACCTGGCAAATAAGAAGCGCCACATAGTTCTTCATGAAAAAAGAAGGATTGTCGGAGTTGAGAATGTCATGGATGAGGAAGAGTGCAATCAATTTGACGAGTTGCATCTATTCAGAGACGGCATCAGGCTTGAGGAAGAACAAGGTGATGAAGTAAGCTATATGCGTGTCGATCATCGTGAAGAGATTTATTTAAAAGGAAATAGCCAAGTGTAATCAATGATCCCACACGGCATACACCTATAATGATCCCACAAGGTGATGAAGTAAGCTATATGCGTGTCGATCATCGTGAAGAGATTTATTTAAAAAGAAATAGCCAAGTGTAATCAATGAACCATCGTGAAGAAATTATTGTAGTGTAATCATAATTAAGAAACTCACCGTGTAATTATTTAAATACTCCATTATAATTGATTAAGTAATTAATAAATAATTATATTTATGATTATGCTTGCTTTTTTCATAGGGCATGACTAGCATTTCCTAAAGCTAGTTGAAAAACAGGACTATCATAGACAGTTTAGTGGAATAAACCGTCTATGATAACACTATCACAGATGGTTCTATAATAGAAATATTTGTGATATGTGGAATATCATCGACTGTTCTATAATGAAACCATCTGTGATATGTGATATGTCACAGATGGCTCCATTATAAAACCGTCTGTGACAGTGCCTCTATAAATAGACCCTACTAGGTTTTGCCCCTCACTCCTCACTCATGCACTCCTCCATCTCCGTAGCCCCTGCTAAGTTTTGCTGCTTCTCCCTCCCGACATCGCCTCTCCTCCCTAAGGTATCAATCCCAAATTCCACTTCTTTTGGAAGTAGATCATGATGAGTTTGGTAGATAAGAGATGTGGTGGCTCTGCACATGAAGAGGGATATCTGTTGTTTGTCACTGATTGGAAATTGCAAAGAGATATATATGGGTTCAGATATTAGCTCGATGATGATACTGGTCTAATATTGAAATTGGATATTCAAGCTTAAGCTCTAAATTGTTACTATTACTATCATTTATCAATCTTGTGGTCTGTCACTTTCGGAATAGTTAGCTAATTTGTTTTGTGATCTTTAGTACTTCATAATATATGCTTCACTTGTTAGTTAATTTGGTTTGCTATCAAACTTGTTAAATCTGTGATTGTATTATTAGGAGTACATTAAGTTGAAGTACTGTCCTGCAATCACTAGCTTTGCCTTCCTGCTGGCCGAAAGTTTAATCGATGAATTTAAGCTTGGTAGATAAGTAATTTGTACTTAAGAGTTTAATGTTTGAATCTCATTTGTTATATCCAATTAGTGAAAAGTATATACCATAGTAGCAGGATGGCCAAAATTAATTCTTGTGTAACCCTACATCTGAGGACACTAAACTAAAATTTGAGCTTCATGCTAATTTTAGTTGATTCCCTGTTCTTGAAAATGCTTTATGCTCATTTCAGCAGTCATCATGCTTCCTACTAGAACTATAGTTTATATGCATTTTTGTCATTCATACACTACTGGAAATGTGCTTTGATCATATTTAATTATGCTAGAATTAAATATAAATATATACTTATACCACAATATTTGCAACAATCCAAATATATGCTTATTCACTAATTACAATTAAATCTAAATATATGCTTTTTCCTATATTGGCTGAGTACAAGGTCGATTACCGTATATTCGCTACAAGAGGAACATTACAACACTGAACACTTGAGCTTCAAAGGGATTGAAGCTAATTAGCTTCTATTTTTTTGAAGCTCAAGTGTATAGTGTTTTAATGTTCATCTTGTAGTTGTTGAGAAAGATATGTTGTGGTGAGAATATTAAAATAATAGCAAGGGAATGAATTTTTATCTAAATAATAGCTAGGGAATGAATTTATTTGGAATGGTAGATTTCGTGTTATTACTACAAGATCTATTTGGAATGGCATGTTACTGTTTCAAAGGGATCTTTTAGCAATAATATATACCACATAGACCTTCAAAGGGCATGAAGCAAATTACACACTTCAGTGTGTCAGGTTCTATGAAGTAAGTTATCACCGCTATCTCAGCACGCAGCATGATGAGGAGGAAGAGGCTGCAGCCATAACCAACTTCATAGAACTTTTGAAACTGGTTAAGAGCGAAGTCATCAACCATGTCTTTCAGTGGCTCCTATTTTAAAAATCCTATAGACGAGAAAGTGTCCGAACACCTGGTAAGCTATGTTTAACTACCTAATTATTAATAGCTCTTGAACTTCAGGGGGTTTAAAATAACATAATTGCATCTTGTAGTAAGCATTGATTACTGAATCTTTCCAAGGCTCCTTTGAAGAAGACAAGGAGAGGGATGTACTATCATAGGCTCTGGGAAACAAGAAGCACCTAGATTGCATGTGAGGCCTGGGGGTTACGTACCTTAGAAGTATGGATTCCCAAACAACTCCAAGGCGTATAGGAGTCGGAAGAGATCTAAGGCCTATCACGAGGAACAAACGAAATTGAATCTTCATGGACAACATGAGGAATAGTTATCTACCTCACTTCGAGAGAAGGTAACTGCCTCACTTCGCAGAGAGATAGATTCATTGAGAGAAGAACTGAAACAAGTCTGCAACCAATTGCAATCCACCCCCGTTAGTGTGGTACCCAATCCCCCTCAACGTCGAAGTAGTTATGTGTCCACGCCAATTTCTGAATATAGTGACGTCCACTTACCTATCAACAACATCTAGGTAATATATCTCTCTAGAATGCTACATAGATAGACTTGGTGGACGCCTTAGCACATCGTGTATCGTTATATAGGAGTTCATGTCGTACATCCTTAGAATCAGGCTTGTTTGCTCTATTCCCATTAACATTGGGCTAGGAATGGCGTATCCATGGCTATCAGGGATGCTGGTGCACAGTGCCCAACTAGAGACCAGTTTCATAAAGATCAAGGTGGATATGATTAATGATGTTTTTAGGATCGTCCCTCTTGAGAAGCCTCCAAATGAAGAGATTATGACATTAGAGGATGTTATCCACACATTCATCCAGTGGCCCAAGAAGGACATTGCCTTAGACCTATCTGTGAAATGATCTCCAAATCCAGTGGTCCAAGAGAGACATCACCCTAGACCCATCACATCGGCTCCTGTGGCTCTACCTTAAGCTCCACATCAGTGTCGAACCCCAGAGCAACCACTCCAGGACATAGTTATTAAAGCCGGATCGGTCATTGAACTGGTCGACCTTTCGGTTCACCGGTTCATCGGTTTAACCGGTGGTTTACCGGTCCAACCGGTGGTTCAATATAACTTAACAATATATTAAGTTTTTTATATATCATAACATCTAACTTGCTTACTTGGTCATCAGAGCTAGCCTATGAGGTGGGTGTCACAAGAGGTTGTGGGTTCAAGCCTTGTCTCATGCATATTTTCCACAAATTTTTCCACTGAGCACACCTCTTGTCCAACTGGCCGGTTTTTTCACCGGTTTTATGCAGAACCGGTCGGTTCAATCGGTTTTTTTCCGGTTCAATTCGGCTCAACTGCACAGGCGGTCCAACAATAAAACCAAGCCGGTCTATACTCCGGTTCCAGTTTTTTCTGGTCGAACCGTCGGTCCGGTTCGGTTTTAATAACTAGGCTCCAGGATCCTCAGTGTAAAGCGCACTAGTCCAGGATTAAGCTAGTGCACACAGTGGATAACGAAGATTCATATCATACACAATAACATTTTTTCATTAACTAAATATGGGCCTGATAGCCAAAATTTACATCAATGTTCATAAACCAAAATTAAATATAAGCAGCAGAAAAGAACCATAAAGCAGCAGCCCATCCTGCCTACCCATAGGCGAATGACTGTAAGACGTGGCCTACTCATCGTTATTCTCACCGAAGTTGATGAAGTCCTTCTCTGAAAATGGTGAATGAAGCAACATGAGTACATAAAGTACTCCACAAGCTACACCAAGAGGTTTAACAGAGTTCATACATCCATAAGGGTTGACAATAGAAGGCATAGTAGGTTATTTGTGCGTAAAAACAGAATTGAAGTAAATACAGTAAATAAATTCAAAGGCTGAATTTGATACAATAGATAGAAAGAGTAATTTAACAAAATAATATCGTTAGTGCAGACTCTGACCAAACACTAACCTATTCACAGGTATCCCACCTGGTCCATCTTTTTCCAAAGATCTCCTACAGATTACATCCATCAATATGCTTTTTAAAATTTTCTATGGATTCCATCCATCCATAAACCTTTTTAGAAACCAATTTGACAACCAAAGTCTAATCCATGAAAAACTTTACTCGGCTTGCCCATGACCGTGGGCATGGCTATCCAGGATAGATTATACACTCTGTAGAGGTTGTACAGCTTTACCCATAAGATATGATTATCTCATATTATCGGTTATTACACGCTTCTGTAGGCGTGCGACTGAGAAATCATAATAAGGCCTTTACAATGCTAAGTTTTCAACCTAGTCACGCCGCCACTAAGGTTTCACCACAACTTGAATCCACAAGTTGGAGCCCCCTCTTGTGCCGTGTGAGACTTCTCATGGCTTACGCCACGCTTATATTCAACTTATAGTGAGACCAAAATTGGGACCTCACAAATTAGTCAGCCAGGACTGTCCCATACCAGTCTTGTGGTAGTACGATATGGCTTTGCAACAGTAGCTTACAGACTGGTCCTTAACTTGACTTAGGCTCACACTACATACCCCTTGTGCCTGACAATTAACATTGTGTCACCGAACAACAATGCATGCCAGCACCCACCACCTAACCATTAGCCTAGGTCAAAACCAAGTTTTATATTTTCCTTTAAAACATTCATATACCTTCTTGACTCACCGAAATCAAGAATAAACTTTCGAAGATAATCATTTTCAAGTGAAATAAATATTCCCACTTAAATCATTCTAAGCATGGCGAAGCAATTCTTTAAAAGTTCTAGTCAATATATACTATTGTACTAAATAAGTTTTTCTCTATGGTGACAAGGTATAAGGTAGTGCAATATCAAATTTGGCCATACAAAGGATTTGGGTATAACTAGAATTTAAATCGAATTCAAACTAAGTTTGAATAAAAGTACGTATGCATAATAATTTTGAAAATAATATAAATAATTTAAATTACTGGGAGCAATATGATCAAAGGTGTAACTTGCCTTACTTCGAAGTTTGTTGAGGTTCGTCGAATTTATACTCTCCGGAATTGTCGTAGTCTACACGCGAAAAGCCAAAACAAACTAAACTCAAATAAAATCCAAATAGAACCCAAAAATTATAAAATATATGTTGGATGATAGAATATGAATTTAGATGAATTTAGGAATTTGAATCACCAGATTCGGAGTTCGGACGATGAAGAACGAGTCGTCGGAAAATCGGTTGGAAAGGAAATTGTTGGAACAAGCCAACCGAAGGAATAGTCTTCCAAATCTTCTTCTTGGATGGGTTTCTGGTTTTCTACAATGCAAAACAAGTGGGAAATGAGGTGAGGAGGTTGGGGTTCAATTTATAGGTGGAGAGGAGCAAGGGAATGGACGGAATTGAATGCCGAAGTAATGGCTGAATTGAATGAAATGTCGGTTTCAACTTTGCATGCAAGAAACTGAAATTTTAATGGATAAAAACTGAAAGGAATTGATGTTTGGCAATGACTAAAGGTGTTATTGCTGCATGCAAATTAATTTAGTGAAAGGGAATTGATTTTTCTTGCATGCATGCATTGCTCACGGTGGCTTTAGCTGAAAAAAATAGACTGTTTGCTGGTCGGATGCATGAAGATGAACAACGAACGAGGGAAGAATAAATATTAGGATAAAAGGGAATAGCTAAACACCCGAAAAGGAAAAGATCTATGGCATTGGATGAGGTGAGAACTAATTGCTGAGCGTGCTTAAATAAAAGAAGATTTTGGCCTAGAGAAAGTCTTCTTATTTTATTTTGAAAGAGAGAAATACTAGAATAATATTTGGACTTAGAGAAAAATAGAACAAATATTTTTATGAAGGTTTTAAAGTTTTGCAAGATTTGAATTTGAAATTTTGGGTGTGAACTAAAAATTTGGAAAGGAATTGAGGTTAAAAATGAACTAGGAATTATAATTTCAAATTTAAATCTTGGGATTACCAAATAATATTGAAAATAAAAATCAAATAAAATTCAAAAATTCCCAAGGAGACCATAAATGGATAGTTCATGATTTTAGAAAAATTTAGAAATTTGAACGGGTCAAATCGGAGTTAAAATGAAGAAGTTATGACCTTCTAAAGTTCTAATGAAATAAAAAGAAAAAGAGACATTTTCTGGAATTAATTTTATACTGAAAAACATTTATGACGTCAGCAGGCAATTTTCCCGAATTAATTTTCTAAAGGAAAACTGAGATTATGACGTCAGCACCATAATTAAATTTCGATCGAATTTTTTTTAAACGAAAAATCGGTTTAATTGCGTCAGCATGACGTCAGCCCTGATATTTAAATATTCAAAACTGAGACTGATAGGTGGGCTCGGTTCACGGTGGACCGAGTCCATGGACCAGGGTGAAGGTGAGGTGGCGCGTGCAGCTAACTGGGTGTGAGGTGGTGCTGGTGTGGCTTGATTTGGGGTGACGTGGCCACCACGTATGCGCCACGTGGCTGCCCCTCATGTTCGAAATGTCGATGTGGCTCGGCCAAATGACGTGGCGACCTGGCGCCCACTTGGCTGGGTCGTGGCGCCCGACTGGCTACCAGCCAGCTGCCACACGTGCGCGACCGCCGACGTGGCACGGGCACCGGAGTGAGGAGGCGTGGGACCTGAGGGTCACCGATGCCCCGACGGGTGGCGACGCCGGCCAGGGGTGCTACGAGGTAGAGGGTAGTGCGATGAGCATGAAGGTACCTTCCTCAGGGGCCAAGGAGGATCAGAGTGCGTCGGCGACGGTGAAGAGCGGCGGCAGAGAGAGGTGGTCGGCGGCGAAGCAGCTTCGGCGACGGAAGGGCTCAGAATGAGGACGGCCGACGCTTGCTGAGTTGCGTGGAAGGCTCCGGTGAGGTCGGCGAGGCACGGGGTGGCCTGGGGCGCACGCAATTGCTCGCCGGAGTCCGATGCGGCCAGCGGAGAAGAAAGGGGCGCGGGAGGCTTCGAAGCTCAAACACTCGAATTGGGGGGCGTGGGATAGACGGTGTGTCTAGAGGGAGCTCGGGGGCGGGGTTTTATAGGCGAGGCGGTGCCAGAGGAGGGGTAACGGCGGCGGGGTTTAAGGCAGCCGATAATGGTGCAAAATCAGCGGGAGTGGGTGATTAAATCGGAGAGAAACGACGGAAATGAATGGAGCGTGAATGGGGAAGCATTCATGGGCATTAATGGCGAGAAATAACGGCCGGGAGGCAGAAGTAGCGGAGCTTGGCGGGGGCGGTAATGGTGGCGGTGTCGGCGGCCCGAGGAAGAAGAAGGGGGCGGGGGAGATGACCTGACAAGCGGACCCCGCTTGCCGGTGAGAGGGAAAAGAGAGAGGGAGGAGGCTAGCTATTCGGATCGATGACAAGTGGCAAGGGGAGGAAAGCGGGACCGCTAGATCTAGCGCGAACCAGTAAGTGACTGCGAATGGGAGAGATTCAATTCGGCAAAAAGGAGTTAGATCGGGCCGTTTATGAGAGGGCGAAGAGTTAAGTGACTGTGGAAGGCGAGGATTTGGTACGGCAATAGGGGACGGAGCGGATCAAGCCACGCGTCGGTCGGAGGGAAGAAGGGAGCGGCGAAGCGGTAAGTGAGAGGGGACGGTCGGGATTGCTTGCGCAATGGAGATTACATCCGAGCCGTTGAATGGGGACGAAGATGTAAGTGGTCACCGGCGGCCGAGATCGATTGGCGAGGACGGGATGAACCCAACGCACGACACTTGGCGGCTGGAGGGAAGGGGAGGGCGGCCGAACGGGTAAGTTGGCGCGGGCGGCAAGGATTAAATAGGGTGGGGAGAGGGTTAGCCCGATGTGTGACACGTGTCGAGCCGAGAGGGAGGGAAGGCCGCGATGGGGATGGACAGCGGAGATTTGATCCGATGGTGAGATTGAACCCGAGAACGACAAGTGTCGGCCTGGGAGGAGTTTGGGATTTAAATTTCTTTTTTTGAATTTACAGAAAAAAGCTAGAATCTCAAAAGAACTCAGAAAAATACCAAATAAATTTTACAAATTCCAAAAAAAAATCAGAGAACCTTCTGGAACCATTTTAGACTTAATAAAAATATTTTCAATCTATTTTAGAATTCGGATTTTGCAAAAATACAAGTTAACTTTAAAAAAAAGAGGGTTTTTAATTTCTGGAAAATTCTAAAAAATTTTATAAATTACAGAAAGACTTAGGAAAATGAAATGCACTTATTTTTGACTTTGCAAAATGAAATAATTAAAATTTGGCTTTTATAAAATGCAATTTTTAACATTTCTCACTTCAAAGCTTGAAAATAAAATCCAGAAAAAAATCCAATTAAACTCCAGAAGATATCAATAATTAATTTGAATTAGTTTTATATAGAATTTTAAATACCCTTTATTTGATAATGCATAAAATGTTTCTTTTAAATTATTTTTCACATCAAAAGCCTCTTTTAAAGCAAAAGTTTATGCAATTAAATTTTTACAGACTTACGCAACGAAAAGCAAATATTTAATTTTTAAATTAAATCAAATATTTTTTTAAATAAACAGCTAGGCTGTTACATTTAGAAGCCCGTCACATCAACTCTCATAGAGATGTCACTAAAAATGTATCAAAAGTAAGGCGCTAAGGCCCAACTAAAGAAGATTAAGGTGCCTTCTGGACAATGAAAGTTTATTCTCGGAGTGTCGTTGGTCCCTAAGTCACAATTACCCAGCCTTGGACTGGTTTACAGGACTTTGCATACCTGGTACATGCAGAGATCCAACTTGAAGCCAAACCAGCAAAGTGGATTCACCGTGAGATACACGAAAGCGCATTTCCTCTACGACTCAGGCTACTTCCTTGTGACCTTCAAAGATTTACTCTTACTATTCAACCTCGACAAACTTGATGCCTCACTTCTACGATGCTGGACACTGTAAGTGTACTATACAATCATGTTCTACATTCACATAATGCCGATAAATATTATAAATCACTGCTTATGTATAGATCCATAATCCAACAAGTTCGACGACGGTGAGAATCAGTAGGTTTCTTCGACCCACACTTGGTCTTTGAGCAATCCATCAATGATAATGCGTCCTTCGTTCAAGATTACATAACGAGGGGATTGCTTGCTCACATTGACATGGAGTACGTCACGGTACCCTTCAACCAAGGGTAAGTGCTTCACTAGTTGCCATACAAGTTTCACTTGTACATTTATATACAACATGAACTTAGGATTAATCACTATGGTGACATATATGACTAGATCTTACTGAATTCTGATTGTGATTGTACCAAAGTGGAGCAAGGTAATATACCTTCATTCCCTACGTAGGAGCAACCACGACTTCACTCGTGTGCAACAAGCAATTAATAGGTAAACTCATTTCCTCCATACATAACTCTATTGTAGTCTTCCATTCATTTGCAATGGCCGAGGCTAACTTTTTGGAGTTATGTAGGTCGTTCTGCGCTTACGTTGCCTAGGGAGGGAGACACAAAGAATCTAGCGCCACACTGCGACACAGAACATGATTTTTGATACTCGCTACAACACAATAATCCTATATCACACTTTGTTATAATGCCTCTAGAACTGATAATACCAATGTATTTAATTCTGTTTTTGTAGTGGTACTAGCAGCTACAGGGCAATGTATGTGGATTCTACATTTGCCGCTATATGGAGGAAATCATGGACTCTAAGTCGAATGATCCAGAGGTTTGTCAACCTGCCAATAATTATTTCATGATTGTCACTCTATATATATATATATATATATATATATATATATATATATATATATATATATATATATATATATATATATATATATATGCTAATGACTTAACACTACTAGAGATAGCGTGTGAAATTCGATGAAAGTGAAATTGATCTTGACAAACTCGCCAAAATTCGAGGAAACCTCTCCCAATTCTTGATAGCGGAGGTCATAAATAACACTGGAGAGTTCCACCCTAACGATCAAAATTAAATGTTGAAACATTGGATACAATTGTAATCACTCAATTGTGCTTAATCAAACAATTCATTCAATTATACTTCATTCAGTTGTTTAATTCATTTGTGAGATCTGTGTAACGATAGTAATGCATTATATATGTGATCTACTTGCGTTGCTTAATTCATATGTGAGATCTATATGATGATTGTTTTATGCTATATATATGTGATCTTCTTGCTTGTTTTCAAAGGGCATGGCTAGCATTTCCTGAGGCTAACCAAAAAATAGAAAATAACTATTTGAAACAACAAACTGTTTGTGATATATACATATCACAGATGATTTTAAAAAATTGTATGTGTTTTTAACTTATGACAGACAGTTTGAGAGATGTTTATGATAACCATCTATTATTACTAACACATAAATTCAGATGGTTAAGAAACCGTCTGTGATGATGGTTTTGAACTATCTACGATGGCCTTTTCTGTAGTAGATAACCTACCATACTAAGAAAACTTCTTACCTGAGGCATGAAGTAGGTGATTTCCAATTAAGCACATCCTTAACTTTTTTGGGATCAACTGCCACACCTTCTGCTGACATGCATGGCTTAGAAAAGTAACTTCCTTCATCCAAAACTCATATTTGCTAAACGTAGCATAAAGCTTATGCTCTTTAAGCTTTTGCAACACTAACCTCAAATGCTACTCATGTTCCTTCTCATCATTAGAATAAATCAAAATATCATCGATGAACACAATGTCAAACTTGTCTAAATACTCTATGAACACCTTATTCATCAAATATATGAAATAGATTGGGCATTGGTTAATCCAAAAAAACATCACTGTGAACTCATACAATCTATAGCAAGCAGAGAACGCTGGTAAGAGAATATTTTCTTGGTTTAAGTTGATGATATTCTAACCTCAGATAAATCTTAGAAAACACCTCAGCTCCCTTAAGTTGATCAAACAAATTATCAATTATAGGCAAAGGATACTTATTCTTCATAGTAACCTCATTGAGTGCTCGGTAATCCACACATATACACTGACTATCATCCTTTTTCTTGACAAACAACATCGAGACTCTCTATGGCGATGAACTAGGTCTAACATAACCTTTGTCTTTCAACTCTTGCATCTACTTCTTCAACTATGCTAACTAGTAGCAGGCATATAATAAGGTTTCTTGGATATTGGTGAGGTACCAGGTAGTAACTCAATTAAAAACTCAACATCTTTGTTAGGTGGTATTCCCGAAAGATCATCTGGAAACACATTAAGAAATTCTCTTATAACAGGCACAACCTCTAACATGACACCTTTACACTAACAAACCCTAGCTTTTGTAAGCTACTCCAATCTAGCTTTAAATTTTACTTTAATTCCATCTGGACTGACTAAAGTGATAGCATTATTTCCACCATCCTATATAGCTTGATGCTTCTTAAGCCAGTCCATTCTTAGGATCACATCCAAAGACTGGATATCCAAGACAATGAGATTAGCAGGAAAAACTGCCTTTTGGATAGTTATATTAACTCCGACACATCCTTGATTTGTACTCAACTCCGAACCAGGAGATTGAACCAAAAGAATGGATCTCAGAACAATAGTTTTCAACTGTTGCTTAATAGTAAAACTTTGAGGAACAAAAGAATGTGAAGCTCCATAATCGAATAAACCATAGCAGGTACACCTGAACTGCTTGGGCCTTCTCCATGGTGACATGGAGACTCTCCTGTAAGATCCAAAAATGAGAACTAGTGTAATTGCGAAAATTATAAAACTTTTTCATTGCTTTTTCAGTATGACTTCAATATTTTTTGGCATTTATTTGAGATTCTTGATTTGGTTCCTTGCTAAAATTTCCAATAATGAAAATCAAATCAAAAAGAAATTCCGAATCTCTTTTACTAAGACCGAAAATTCAATTTTAAAACTGGAATATGGAAATTCAAAACCGAGAATAGAACTTGAAACCAAAAGTTAATATTAAAACTGGAATATGGAAACCAGCTCGAAGACCGCGAGGAGTCCTGGTCGGACACGCACGCCACGGCCCACATGAAGCGGACAGCAGCGACGGAGTCCCGTGCGAAGACAACGGGTGAACAGTACCTGGGTTCTTGGATGTGCAACGCGTGGCTGGCAGGCGGATCGAACGGGCGAGTGAGAATGCATGGTTGCACGGTGCGAAGCACTCTCGATGACAGGCGCGTGGCTTGGGCGGGATCCAGTAGGTGCGACGTGGGATGGCCGGATGGCCGACGCACGGTAGGGGAAAGATCGGGCAGGTGTGGGGAATTGGGTCGGATTGAACAGGAATGGGTCGGCTCGATACTGCTCATGGGCTTTTGGGATGTTTCTTTTTTTAGAAATCCAAATAAAATAAAACGAGCTCTCAAAAATAGCAAATAAGCCCAAAAATTCTCAGAAAGTTCCCTAAGACACAAGGAAACCAAATAAAATATTTTCAGCATATGTTAATGTTTATTTTAATCAGATTCAATACTTTTAATTCATAAAAATTCATTTTAAGCTTTAATTAATTCCAGGAAAATCCAATTATTGAATTTTATTTTAAAAGCTTCCAAAAGGCTCTGAAAAATAGGATGTTACAACGAGAATAGGTAGACAGTCTAGTTCTCATAAATTCGCTAAACCTTGATTGTTGTCGAACTGGATGAGGTGCAATGGCTTCCTAATTTTGCTAGTTCATCACATTATTCATATTTTGCATCATTTTGTTTATCAACTGAGTCTAGGCTATCATAAACTGAGTTAGAGTTGGATCCAATCCCGCCGGTACAGACTATGGCCCATGCGTTGAAGGCTCTACAGCACTGCTACCCAGATCTGAATGCGACCAGCTAAATTCTGAGTGTCAACCCTCTTTTCAAAGTTGAGGGTGAAGTCCACTTGGCAAATAGTTAGTTCGACAAACATAGATAAGTGGTAAACTCATCTAAGGGGGAATATTCCAATGGAAAGCAAACACTTAGTTGAAAGGCTAATAGGAAAAAGCACTGAAATACTCAAGTAAAAAAATCTTTGACATGATCGCAACATAATGCTAGAAAGCAAAACTGCAGCTCACATCATACACAACTGCAAATGAAAAGCAAAATGGTCTACTCGAGACTAAAACTATACAAGGGTCTACTCTCATGGCTCCCACTCTAGCCCTACCAAATAAGGCTCACTTGGCTCCGACTTCGAGTCATGTAGAACACTCATGAGTTGCGAATTGGTGATGACTGCTCTCTTGCGTCGATTGGAATGAAGTGACACAAATACTCCTGATGATTCCTAGTTATACACCATGTCTCTTTTAGACTAGGTGGCATAGGCGAAGGTAGAACGACAGGCGACTGCGGTGGTGTATCCTCCATAATCTCCTCTTGCTCCACAATACTGGGCAAAGTTGTCTATTCCTCTTCAAACTTTCAGATAAGCTTCATCAAACTGATTCTATACTGCTTGCAAAGGCATCGAACAACTTTGCACACAGCTCCATGCACAGACAGGTCTTCACGAGTGCTGGTATACTTCAAGCTATGCTGAAGAATTTGGCTCCCGATCCTTGTAGTGAAGTACAATCTTGTTATGAATCCAACGCATTGACCCATTACCTTCTCATCCTTTGTGAAATAAAATGGTTGCCTCTTTGATCCAGAACTTCGCAACAAAACTTAGAGAAGTCTAGGCCAACCTCCACTCGAGACATCTATAGCATCACAAGGGAAAGAATCCAAATTAAGAATTAGAAACCAAGTTTCAGGAAAAACAGGCAAAGAAAGAACTTTAAGAATAGAGAAATAACTAAATATCTAATTTAGTTGGTTTGATTTAGAAAATAGATTTTAAAATTTTAGCTAAATTGACCTTTCTAAGTAGAGCTTCGTCCTACAGTGGATATGGCTCGATACCACCGTTGTTAAGACCTGAATATGCAAATCTGGACTCTCGGTGTATTCTGCACTAGTCCAAGATCATGCTAGTGCACACAGTAGATATAGGGATAAAATACCGACCATGATCACGATTAACTAGGAAAAACTTAAATCTTATCAATTATGAGAGTTGCAAACTTAAGGTCAAGCTTACAAATTATAGCATGAAGGGCTTAGAAAACTAGCAGCGGAAAATAAAAGATAAGCATGGCAGCCATTCAACATACCCACAGCCAATTGACTGGGAAACAAAGTCCTAATCCAAGAAGTTGTCAAAGAATCCTCCTTCAAGTACATCTAGCTGATATGGCTCTTCTTTAGCAAATGAACAAATATGGATATAGCCGTGAGTATATAGAATACTCAGCAAGTTATTTGTAACATGATGCAATATAATCATACAAGGCATAACAAATGATAGATGAGTGGTTACTTTACAGGAAACATCAACTTGAAATAAATATAATAAATAGATTAAAAACACATTGAAGAAACTAACGTAATAAATAAATAAAAATTAAGAATTTAATAAACCACAAGTGAACTGACCATTCACTTCCCATTCAACTTACTTTATAGCGAAACCAATAATTTTGGAAAACCTAATCTTCATACGAAATCATCAAGGATTGTCCATGACCGGGGACATAGCTATTCGAATAGTTTTGCATTCTCCAGAGGTTACACAACTTTACCCACATGATATAACCATATTGGTATAACACGCCTCCTTAGGCATATCGACCAAGAAGATCACAACAAAGTTTTTACAATACTCAATCTCAAGCTGATCTTGTTGGTTAAGGTTTTGCTGTCGATTAGGCTAACCACCTAGTCGGTAAAAGCCCCTTCTTGCTTCAACAAAACATCCCAATGGCAATATCAAGGTTGAAACATTACAAATTAATCAGCTAGCTTCATCCCATACTAAACATGTGAATCAATGGTGCACAAAGTTAAATCTTTAGACAATATTAAGGTGGGACGTCCACATCCCAAAAGTGTTGATCACACTTCACCCTTTACTGCACGATTACACGCTCAAGTGAAAACTATTTTGCATAACCAATACCAATGACACTACCCATATTGTGGTACTCAAATTTTATGACTGTGGCTAACCACTACAATTCAATATCTTGTTAAGTCAAAATTTAATTAATTAATCAACATGTGATGATGAGCCCAACGTACTAAAAGCATGGCTAAGCATCTTAACCGTACAACTCATGTGAATACTAGTATTGCATCACTAGAAAATTACCCATCCTATGATGACAATGGAATCTTGCTAGTCAAAATAGCAAGGTGGAATTAATCAATTTGGATCATAACTACCAGGTACAAAGGTTTGTCTTAAATTAGCAATGCAAGATAATTAAAATAAAATAATAAATAATAAATTTAAAAACTATGTTTAATATGATCAAAGGTCATGACTTGCCTTGGTCTTGCTTAGCTACCAACTCTTGATCTTCTTATCCTTCTTCTGCCCCCTTCAAAGATGTTATCTAACGAAAGAGAAAGCGAATGAAATATAAATAATTTAAAATAAAATTCAAAAATTATAAAACTATAACCAAAAGATAGAGCTTAATTTTAGATGAATTTAGGAAGAAGAATCGGGTCAATTGGAGTTTGGATGGAGAAGAACAAGCTCTTGAAAAATTAATTGGCCGAGAAAATACTAAAAATTAAAAAAAGTTACTATACTATGGACCGGGCCTATGGAATAGTAAGGGACTACCGTGGACTTGGTGTACGAAACAGTGAACATGTGGCGGTTCGACTGATGTGGCACTAGGGCTGACGTGACGTGACATTTAGGCAAAAGTGGTGAGGTGGCAGTGACACATAGACCTAGGGCTAAATTAGCTGATGACATGGCTTGGTGATATGGCACAGTCCATAGTCTATGGAACAGTGCTCACTGACATGGGCCTTACATGTTAATGACTCGGCTCACAATGGGCTAAGTCTATGGACAACTCTGGACGGCGACGAGTGTGCGATGACGTTAGTGCTTACGCACAGGTTGGAGTCAACGATACATGCAAATCGAGGTGTCACATCGATGAACAAACGGACGTGTGGGCGAGGTGAGTGAACCGGTCGATGGTGCACACAAGGCGGCGACCGGCCGGCGGCGAAGGCAGATGGAGGAGCGAGGTGAGGTTCAGCAAAACACTCACTGGCAACGAGGTTGATAGTGAAGATGATGGTGACTTGGGTTTTAGTGGAAGTCGATGGCACGAGGGTGAATGGCAGCTCAGGAGGCAGAAAAGCAAGGCATGGCTCAGCCTTTTTGAAGCGTGAACATCGAGGAGGCCAGGACAGACACGGGCAAGAGTCCATGATGGAGTTAGCACGGACGCTGAGATGAACCCTCAGATGAACACGGCATGGCTTTGACGAAAACAAAGAATAGTGCAGGGTGGTCCTGATGGGTGACATGTGGCACAACGTGCGGCTGTAGATAATAGGAGTAGGTGGCTGACACGTGGTGGACGGGCACTCACGATGACCGACACGTGGCTGCGGGAATCAGCTGGCCTAGCTTGTGCGAGCAGGCCGAGGCGCCAGTGAGGAGATAGGCTAGACTTGGGTTTTCAGCCCAAAAAGGCTTTAAAGGATTCTAGCAATCTTTTTTAGAAATTTATTTAATACAAGTTGAGCTCTAGAAAATAGCAAATAAATCCAGAAAATTCCAAGAAAATACAAAAAAAATTTCTTACAACACAAAAAACCCAAATAAGGTAATTTTGGAATTAATTAAAGTTTAACCTATTCACATTAAATCTTTTTAAATTTCTAAAAAACTAAATAGTTCTATACTCCTGGAAGTATGTACTCCCACTTCTAATATACTCCTTATTGGTGTTATTATACCTCTTTATCTATTTGAGTATACTCTAATAATGATTATCTTAGAATTAGTATTTAAGTACACCAAAAGTGATAAAGAGGTATAAAATAGTCATTTAAGTGGTATATTAGAAGTGGAAGTATGTACTCCTAGATACAGAAAAGTCCTATATATATAGACACACACACACAAGATAGACACTATCACACTTAGTATTACTGCACTCCTTATGCCTGTATTGCATCTTTATCGAAGGTTTACTGCCATGCTGAGCGTAGAGCGGCAGGTGGAGAGAGAAACATGACTTGATTGCAAACTTTGAACTATGATACCTCCTAAACCATTTATCCTATTTACAATATGTTTGAAGTGTTTTGCTAGAAAAAAATGTGCTTAACAAAAAGAGATCCATGTTTTAACTTTGGGAAAAAAAAAGATTACTACACCCAAGCTAGTCAATTACTGCATCATCTGAGTACAGAGAAAGTGGGTGGAGAGGGACATAGGGATTAACAGAGGTGAGAGGTGACATGTGGGTTTTCACCCAAGCTAGTTTTCTTTGACTAGCCTTTGACCAAGGTGACATGTGGGTTTTCACCCACAATATATATAGGAACATGTGCACACATATTTTATTTTATGGAATGAATATAGGATACTTTAAAAGGGCATAGTCCTGGCATTCATTAATATACCATAATGAGTATAACGAACCATGTTAGATGATTTTTGTTATCAATTTGAACTATGTTGTGAAGCAAAGTAGTCAAAGAATTCAAAAAGTTACCTATAGGATTTCTTTGCTCATCTACCCGGACTAAGGGAATTCCATTTTCATCCATTTTAACCACATAAATAATTGTATGCTTTTGATCAACGTCCAAATTGTGATCCCACTAGCCTCTTCTAGATAATCTTCCTATAATGGAAGAAGAATCTTGAAAAATATTATATTTAGATATCAGATCACCAGATAATAATTTTGCTCTCAATTGCATCCCCAACTTGCATAAATATAAGAGACTTACTCATGGCATTTCCACACATTAGAACTATTGCATCTTCATATCCAAATTGCATCATTACAAGCATAACATTGTATGTAGCCAAAAAAAATAAAGAGTCCAAAGCATGATAGACCAGGGTCTAGTCCGTGCCATTTTTGGCACACTAGATCAAATTCTTCAATCTGACATTGGGACATCAATTAAAGAAGCATGCAGAAGATTGGCATTTCCTCAAAGATACAAGATTTGTCTTCTATTCTACTCCTCTAAGGTTCACACCACCAGTAAGACTAGCAGTACATGATGTTTACATTCTAAAAGGATGTTCCAACCCTCCTATTATAAGAATTGGCATTCTAACTAAAGAACAGAAAGAACTATTCTATTTGAATACAAACCATGATAATTGGTGATGGTTTAAAGAAGCTATGAAAATTGAACGCTGCATATTTCTAGACTCTATATATCAACTGGTTTTTTAAAATTCAATAATGAAGATTTTTATGGTGGGAATTATGGTATCTTACACAAAGGTACTGGATGACTAATAAAACTAGATTATGGTGAAGACACACTGATTAGAAAAGAGTATCAAAAATTGTCAAATTGGAATGGATCATTTCAACCAGATGATGTTGAGGGTACAAACTTGTAACATCTTGATTTTCAGAGGTTATTCAAAGCTTTTAAAATAAAATTCACCATTTAGATTTTTTAAAATTAATTAAAGCTTAAAATGAATTTTTATTAATTAAAAGTATTTAATATTTTATTTAGGTTCCTTGTGTCTCAATAAATTTTTTGAAATTTTCTGAGAATTGTTTTTGGTTTATTTGCTATTTTCTAGAGCTTCTTTTATTTTATTTGAATTCCTGAAACAAGAAAATTTCCCAAAACCATGAACAGTACTAGGCCGGCCCATTACTGTTCATCCTAGCCTGTTCCTTTGACACGTGTCAGCCATCTAACCGTGCTCATCCTCAACTGCAGCATTTCTGAGCGAAGGTCGTGTACCAGTCATCCGGAGCCGCTAGCATTGTTTATCGGTGCCATCTGCTACAGTCGTTCGATCCATCTGCTCTGCCACATGTCATGAATCCCGAAGCCCCAGCACTGTTCTTCTTTTTTGATCCGAACTCTGTTGCACACCCGAGACTCTTGCCGCCATCTCCACCACGGACTCCCTCGACCTCCATGCTTAAAAGGCTGAGCAACCGCCTCGTTCCACGCATCCCAAAGCCGTCCACTAGCTTCACCGTGCGCCGCCGTTGCTCCTGCCGAAGTTCAAGTTTGCCTCCACCGTCGCCATTGCAGTCGTCGTGGAGCTCTGGCCGCCGTCCATATTGTTGCTATCGCAAGCCACCGCCTGTCGCCGGTGAGTCCATTAGCCATCCAGTCATCTTACTGCCCTCGCCGGCCGAACCCAGCAGCATCTGTCGCCAACCAGCCAAACCCCGCCACTTCGCTTTGCCATCCACGCTGCCCCTCGATTCCCATGCCCGTCACTATCTCCCGCGCGACCCTTCACTTGTCGAATGATCACCTCAATTTGCGCAGCAGCCAACGCCTACCGCACCTGTGCCCCCGCGACCTTTCAGCTTTTTCATGAATCAAGTCCACTGCACCATGCCACTGACAGCCAGGTCCTATCTGCCAGCCACCATTGTTCCATGAACCCATGAGCCAAATCCAACTGCGTCAGCAGCCACGTCAGCCCTAGAACTGACATGTCGCCACGTGGCAGTACCACGTCAGTACCACATCAGCACCCGAGCCATCCTAGATGCTATGTTGGATGTCACGTCAGCATGCCACATGTTAGCCATGTCACCTTGCCACGTGCCATCCATGTCAGCCCTACCCACCACCTGTCGCCACGTGTCAGTCCAGCCAGCTTCCACATCAGCCCTAGCAGCCATGTTAGCACCCCGAGTCATTGTGCACTGCTCCATGAGCTGAGTCCACCGTGAACCTGCTATTCCGTGCACCGAGTGTACAACACAGTAGCTTTTTCAATTTTTCAGTATTTTTCTTTAGGGTTAATTTTTCAAGAGTCCATTCTTCTCCGTCCTAGCTCTGATTAACCCCGTTCTTTTTTTAAATTCATCTAAAATCGAGCTCTACCTTTTGGTTCTAGTTTTGAAATTTTTAGAGTTCTTTTGAATTTTATTTGATTTTATTTTGTGCCTCGTTCGCTTTCTCTCGTTAGATCGCGTCTTCGAAGGAGCGAGAGTACCACTAGAAGATCAAGAGTTCATAACTGAGCAAGGTCAAGGCAAGTCGTGTCCTTTGATCATGTTGAATCTAGTTTTTAATCTATTAATTATTTATTTTGTTTTATTACAAACCTTCGTATGTGGTAGTTATTGTCCTACTTGATTAATCTCTCACTTGATAAGTTGAATACCATAATTCTATTATCACCATAGGATGAAAAATTACTTAGTGATGCAATATTAGATATCACATGGGTGGTACGATCAATTTGCTTAGTAATGCTTATAGTTCAATGGGTTCTTCATCACATGAGATCAATCAATTAATTTTGACTTAATAAGATACTGAATCGTGGTTGGAGCCACAGTTATAAAATTTGCGTGCCATGACATTAGTGTTGGTTATACAAAATTGGTTTCACTTGGGCGAGTGATCGTGCAGTAAAGGAGGAAGTGTGGATTAGTTTTCACTTAGACGAGTGATTGTGTAGTAAAGGAAGAAGTGTGGATTCACTTCGAGGGATGTGGAAGTCTCACCTGAGTAATGTTAAGGACTTAACTTTTGTGCGCTATTGATCTGAGCCTTACCGTGCAAACCACATATCTAGTATGGGATAGACTTAACTGATTAATTTGGTATATTTTAATTTCAAATTCGCTATTATGATGAACATAGTTGCTGATTTTCATATGGCGCAATGGGGTGTGATGCAAAACCCTAGTGGACGGTATTGAGTTGAGGTTGAACTTTGTAAAGGCCTTATTGTGATTTCCTTAGCGCGGGGCTAATCACATCGTGTGGGTACAATTATGCAATCTCTATAGAGTGTAAAATTATTCGAATAGCCATGTCCCCGGTTGTGGACATGCTCGGTGATTTCACACAAGGGGTACTGTTGTAGGGGTGGCCCCCACCTAAACCCAACTGGCCTGTTAGAAAGGCGTAAGTATCGAGTAAGGTATGTATAATGACATAAATGCCCTCGAAGGGTATTCTTGTAAAGATGCTCCTCGCAAGGAGATATATATGTGATACCAGCCACAGGGAGAGGGGACATCTCACCTAAGTCCCCACTACCATACTCTCTCTGTTTGGTTTGTAATCACAACAGTTGGCGCCGTCCGTAGGGAGCGACAGGAGCAATCGTCAAGATCTATGATCTCAAGAAGGATGGCACCGAAGAAAGCTTCATCATCGGTGGCGAAGAAGAAGGAAGGGGTCGCGGCGAGGTCCCGCGTCAGCACCAGGGCTTCGACATCGGCGGTCGCGGAGGTGAACAACGATGCTCACCGCGCAATGATCGACTCCAACACCGCCAACGCAACGGCCGACTCTGCCAATGCTGACGCAACGGTCGACTCCAACACCGCCGACGCAACGGCCGACTCCAACACCGCCGACGCAACGGTCGACTCCAACATACAGATGCGCGCGCCCTTGGCAGCGTGAGCCTCGTCGACAGCGCAAAGCTGGTCCTCCAGCACCCTCCGCTCGCGGGTGTGAACCTCCTCCAGGGTCCGGCTGATGGCAATCGTCTAACAACGGAAGGACATGAGTGTTTAGTATGTGCTCAGCAAGCGGTGTCAATCGCGGGTTCAGGTACTTACCCTCATTTCTGAGGCACCCAACGCGAGTGCCAGAAGATCCCCCCGCACGACGACAGCGCCCGCCGATCCAGCCTGCTGTCGCTGCACTCTACGGCCCCGTCAAGGGCGCGAAGCGTCTTCGGACGCAGGATGAAGTCAGACACAGCGAGCCTCAGGGGCCCTGCGACCGCACAAGGTGTCCACGTCGCGTCTTGCGCAATGAGGCCGGCGGCTTCGCAAACACCTCTGCTGCTCGATCCTTGGCCGTGTCCGGGAGACCTCATCTCTCCTGATGTTGACGACGGCATGAGCGAGCAAATGGGAGAGAGCTTCGCGAAGTCGCGGGGAGCAAAGGAATTGCGCCTACCTTTGGCACCCTCCGCCAGGGCATAGGGAGGTGTCTGCTCAGCCTCTGCCTACGTCGCCGACGCCTCACCAGCCCAGGAAGCGATGACTCCCTCCTCGGCCGGAGTGGCTTCCCGATCAGACCCTAGGCCCCCGACGATCGCGCCCGCCACATGGAATCGCCTCGCGGGCGAGGGCGATCGTACCCGGTGGCGCTTCGCCCTCGAGGATTCAGGCGACGCATCCTTGGCCGCTCCAGTAGCTGTAAGGGCTGGAGCGGGCGGTAGATCCGTGATGGCCGCCACAGGTGACGACGACGAGCCCTCCGCCGCTCTAGTCGTTGCAGGAGCTGGAGCAGGTGAAAGGTCTGTGGTGGCCGCCACGAGCGACGAGTGCGTAGGAGATAGGTCCTCGTCGGCCGGTACAGGCGACATGGCCTTGTCCTCGACGATGTCGCTACCGAGGCCCGCTCCACTACCACCTAAGTCCTCCTCGCTAGGGACAGTGTGCCCCCCGGAGCTATCGTGTTCAGACCCACCGCCCGACATGCCCTCAAATCCATCGGCGTCTGCTACAAATATGGCGGTCAGGTTAGAGACGGCGGCTTTGGACCGAGGCCCCGCCGCCTGGGAGACGCCCCCACCTCGCCGGTGCCATCGCGGCGACGAGTTGGACTCCGCACCGGCAACATGTGTTCCGGTACGGGGAGGTCTAGGACCTCGCACACCCGATTTATCCACCCTAGCTTCGCAGGCTTGGTCGCGGCTTCGCGCAGCATGTGCTCCTTCGCCGTGTACGGCCCTAGGAAGACCTCTACTGCACGCTTCGCGTCTTCCAATGAGAGCACTGCATGCGAAGTGCTGCTCCGTTCACAAAGCAGCTACATATGTATAGGCAGCACACGGTCCAAGTACTTACCACGACTGGAGGGTTGCTGTAGAGAAGACAATGTGGGGTGGACGCCATCCTGCCGGCAGTGATCTCGTTCATACTTCCACCGGGCGGAGAGAGGAAACACCCCGTACATTGTAAACTCCTCGGCGAGATCACGCATATTGAACTGGAGGGCAACACCGGCGAGTCTCCGCGCCTGCCGTCGATCGTCGCTCTCCGTCTCCACCCCCGGACAGCCGTTGAAAGCTATTGGCTGACCCGACACCGAAGGTTACTATTAGGCGTCACGTGGTAGTAGAACCGCCGCCGCATCCAGCTGAACTCCCACTTCTCACGTGTCGCCAGAGCGACGAAAAGCTTTGCGCAGCCCAACCTCACCGCGAAGTGGACACTGCCAAAATTGGACAGTGCCCCTCCCTTGACCTTCTTCGGCTGACAGCGCGCATCATGAAGAAGAGCGAACAAGTTCGCACGGGGATGAACACCTTCCACTCCGACCGCCCAGGCAAACACAGTCAAGCGAACTATCGCGTTCGGGGTCAGCTACGCCAACTCCAATCCGTAGGCTCGCAAGACCTGATCGACGAAGAGCGTCGAGGACATGTGGAGCCGAGCCTCAAAAAATGCGGCGAAGACAATCGCCTCTGACTCCTCCGGGTGAGGCTCTACTTCGTCGCAGGCGGGCAGGCAAGCTCCTGCACGCTCCTCTATCTTCTTCTCCCGCAAGAGGGCCTCGATCGTCTCCTCTGTAGCACGACTCCGCCCTAGCACCCGGGAGCAGCGCCCTTGCAAGCTCCGCATGGTGTCGTACCGCTTGTTGGCCCGCGACGGCTTGCGAGCCACCAGGGGGAATTCCGCTGGTGATGGAGTCAGACCGCGTTGGCTCGATGAGGCGCTGCCCGCTAAGCCGGCAGCCGAAATCTCCACGGCATGCCATCCTACTTCCCAAGCGGAGGGCCAAACGAACAGAAGCACACGCAGGTTTCGTGCAGCAGGCAAAGGCGCACAGGCAAGAGATGCATCCGCATGACGGCAGTGACGCTTTATAAAGACCCTTCACATCCCCACGATCGGCGCGCGTCGGAGCCCGCCGGGCAGCGCACAACACGCTAATAACATCCCGCCACGTGTCCCGCTTCTCTCGGGAAGGGCCGCGGGCTCGCGGTCGTGTGACCGCTGACATCCCACGATGCACCAACCGCGTCGCACCATGTGTAACTCCCCCTCGAGACCGTGCGTACGGCCGTAGCAGACTTCCCCTGTCTTCTCATCACTCCGTGTGGCTCGCGCCAACTATTAAGGCGTCATCTCCATGTGGACCGCTTCGCTGTCGGGGCGTGACCACCCCGGACCACGCGAAGGCTCACCTCATAAGCCCAGCGTTGCGCAAGAAGGCCTGGTCCGCCCCGCGCCAGGTGGAGTCTCGGCGCCACACCTCGCATGTTCAACACCTTCGGCTCCGCAACGTAACTCCGCCGATAACTGTGGCACCGCGAGGGAGGTCTCCAAGACCGCGAACGACTTCGACGCCTCGCCGAAGCACGCCTATACTGCGCACTTGCATCTTTATCTACAGTAGGTCACAGGCCGCAGGGACGGAGGAGACCAAAGGACTCGGCAACATGGCTTCGGCCTGTGAAGCCCTTCACCATGAGAGGCTCCTGTTGTAGGGGTGGCCCCCACCTAAACCCAACCGGCCTGTTAGAAAGGCATAAGTATCGAGTAAGGCATGTATAATGACGTAAATGCCCTCGAAGGGTATTCTTGTAAAGATGCTCCTTGCAAGGAGATATATATGTAATACCAGCCACAAGGAGAGGGGACATCTCACCTAACTCTCCACTACCATACTCTCTCTCTGTTTGGTCTGTAACCACAACAGGTACAATTTTCATAAAAACTTGATCGGTTATCTTTGGAAAGTGAATGGTAAGTTCACTGATGGTTCAGCTTGTGAATGGGTAGTTCACGAGTGATTTATTCAATTCTGTTGATTATATACTTATTATCATTCATCTTTAAAGTTTGGCTTTAATCTATTTATTATATTTACTTTAAATTGTTGCTTTCTGCAAATTAACCTTTCAGCCATCCATTGGTAAGCATTGCATATTATATTGCATCTTTGTTATAAATGACTTGCTGAGTACCAATGTACTCATAGCTTTATGCCCACTGTTACTCAGTTGAAGAAGAGGAGCTATATCAGCAGGAGATACTAGAAGGAGGATACTTCAAGGACTTCGTGGATTATAACTTCACTTCCCAGTTGATTGCATGTGGGCATGTCGGATGGCTACTACACTTATTTTTGTTTTCCGCTGCTAGTTTCTTAAGCCATTCAACCTATTAATTGTAACCTTGGCCATAAGATCATACTTTAATAATTATTAATATTTGAGTCTTTCCATTTATTTTATCATGCATATGGTCGATATTTTATCTATGTTACACTATGTGCACTAGCGTGATTCTGAACTAATGTGGTATACACAGAAAGTCGGAATTTGCATATTCAGGTCTCGACAAAACTCAAGACCAATGATAATAGAAGATGACAGTGAATAGTAAGAGCTATTTGCTACAGATCCTCAAGGATAAGAAGAATAATTTTATCGTAAGATTCTATAGGATTATTATGAAGGGCTATCTACTATTGCAGATAGAATATGAACTGTTGTAGATGGAATAAATTTTGGTCAAAGGACATATCATAGCAATATTCTTCCAGAAGTCTAAAGGGATATCATGGATATCCTAAAAAATAATTCTTAACAACGGTCAAAGCGTCATCATGATAACCTCTATCAATCCTTATCCCTAAGGGTGGCAGCCTCTATATAAGGGACATGAAGCTGCTCATCGCCTCACACACCGCCTTCAACACAACCACCTCGCCTCCTACGCCTCACCTTCCACAATACCATTCCATCGCCACTCCACTACTCGATTATGTATCCTAAATAAATACTCGATTATAATAGTCAGAGTGTGAGAGTCAGTCAGTGTATGAGTGTCATGTATAATTAAGTGCTTGTATCAAATCTCTAGTATACTACTCAGAAGGATCCACCTTCTGCTCGTTAAGGTATATTATTCAATGTCATAATTGTTTCTGTTTAAATCATCCTATGTTCATTCCATAAAATAAAATATGTGCATATTGCATATGTTCTATATATGAACATATCATTCATGTTTATATAATAATAATAAATGATTCCTTACTCCTAGGAGTATGTATTTCACTTATTGTATACCGCTTAACTGAAATCTTCGGTCGCCGCTGCCGCCGCATCCGGCCTTCCCTGTTGCTACGCCGCCAGATTGAGCCTCCCCCACCGTGATGCTGTGCCACCACCCGCTACCGACCACCATTAGTGGAGAAGAGCGAGAGGAAGATCTACCTCCCTCCGGTCGATGTCACCACCCACCGCCAACCATGACACGATGTGCATTCCCCTCTAAATAATTCTCAAATTTTCTACTAAATTTTACTTTTCTGTATTATCACTGAAATCTTCATTTTGAATGTTCTTCTCCAATATGGAGTAAAAAATATTTTCATTTACATCATTCAAAGGTACATGTTATTATTGATATTCTACCAAATGTCCAGAATGAAATTGAGGTATGAGAATGCTTCATTCCATGCCAAGGCTATGAAAAATCATGCCACCTTTTTCATTTAGGATTGCTCATTGTTTAATCTTTATATGGCCAGCATATGGTTGAATGTATCCTATTTGATTCTTTTTATATGTGTTGTTAATGAGCTTCTGGGTGGAGGCCCACTGCAATTCCACTTATCTTGAAGGAGGTTAATAAGTGGTTATTGAAATTGAAGTTGTGTTTTATTTTATATTTTCTTTTTGAAAGAGAAATTATTAGTAATTTGAAACAACTACACCTTTGAAACTTCATCTGAATCTTTTGTTCTCTTGAGCATGCATTTTACACTGCATATGTGTAATACTGTAATATGTACAATGCGTTGTTTCTAGCTTATGTTCTGTGCAGCCTAAAGTATTAACCAGGCATGCTCAACATACATATTTCAATAACCACTCTATTTTGTATAATTTGTTCCCTAGTTCTGAGCTTCAGTTTGTAAACTATGACATCTGCAGAAATAGTTTTTGGCTTACAGCCCAACTCCAATGGGCGTGCTGAATTTCAGGGAAGTATCACTCATTAGATGATTGTAGGCCACAAGATGCAAGGACGAATCTTTTCAAGGGTTTACTTTGAGGGTGAATCCAAAGAACAGACACTCCTTGAATTGCCCTTAAGGTATACAGTAAAGGTACTTTTCTGAAACGTCTGCTATGATGGTGATGCTCATGTGTAGCAGTGGGTCTAATTTTATTCAATTTACGCTTCACTGTATGCAGTATTTGGACCACATGTAACTATTGACCAGTTCTTGGTAATTGCCCTCAATTTAAGGAGAGGTACAAAGTTCCCCTTCAAATTAAGGTATGTTTCAAGTGATATGCCTGGCCAGTGACTACGAGAAACGAAGATTTCATATAGTTTGGCCCATGCAATTGCATTGATAAAGCTTGATTCTGCATATAAACATAAACCTTCACAAGGCCATGGCAGTGCTAGCAATGAAAGATTATTAAGCTTTTCTTTTCCCTCCCCAGCCAACCAAACATTCAATGGCTGTCACACACACCCCAGCCACACGCTGCGCCACGGCTGTCACCTTCCGCTTTGGCTTCAGTATGTGCTTTGTCATTTCCATTGACATGTGGTACGGTTTGCAAAATATTAACCAGTCATCTGATACCATTCATCATGTTTGATAAGTTAATTGACTTGGTACAAATAATTGATTTAGCACGTTAGATAAGTTGATTCACTGATATGTTTCAAGAGAAGTAGTTGCCCTGTGTATATATATGTTTAGGATAGTGTCATATAGGAATAAAATTCTCTATCCCTATGGAAACAATAGTGTTATTCAGTCAAGAAACAACATTAAGTACTAAATACTTATTTGTACATATATATTTCATTTGATATATGTGAGAGAAATTTGGTGTTTATTTTACTGTTTTGGTATCATGTTTGATTATACGTATTATTCTTTTTTGGGACCTGTTGCAACGCACAGACAATAACTAACTCAAACTTGGCTCAACAATGGATAATCCTCTCTTACGAACAGACCCGTAGGCTTGTTTGATTATATTTATACTCACACACCCACACACACATACATATATAGAAAGCTTTTTTCGTACTCCTGAGAGTACATATTTCTATTTTCAATATACTACTTAAACAAACATATTTTACCTCTTTATCACTTTCAATATACTTAAATACTAATCCTAAGATACTCTAATATGACTTGTTTAAAAAAATTTCATTAAAGACTTTTATTTTTGCTATATACCTTTTTCTTATATAAAAAGAGTGTATACACAAATTATGCTATGAAAAGTGGACTTTGGAGTATCTGATAATTATTATTAGAGTATGTTTAAAAGGATAAAGAGATATAACAATATCATTTAAGCAGTATATAGAAAGTGGGAGTATGTACTCTCGGGAGCATATAATCATTTTTCTATATACATATACATGTGTGTGCATGTATAAGTATGTATGTATGTGTATATATATATGTATATGTATATATGTATGTGTGTACACATACATACATATGTATATGTGTATAGACACATATATGTATGCACTCAAGCTTGGAGTGCACTCACGATGCACTCTAACTAAAAAGTCATGAAAAATTCTAAGAAATTTAGTACCTGTATTTCATGGTTTACTCTAGCTGTATATAAAATTTCAAGTTCAAATTCTTTCAATATTAAGAGCAACAAAAAAAAGAAAATTCTGACAAATTTGAACTCTAAACACTTGTCAGATTTTTCTCTTTTTTATTACCGCTAACATATAATGAATCTGAACTTGAAATTTTATATATTTAAAGTAAATTTAGAAGTATATGTATAAATTTTATTAGAATTTTTTGTGACTTTTCTAGCTAAAATACACCGTAAGTGCACCCTAAGTTTAAGGGCATAGAGTATGTACGTACGTATGTACACAGGAACGCACAGAATTTTTATCATCGTCAAAATCAACTCACAAGTGCTAATGATTTCAGTAATTACAGTAAAGTTGTCATAGAAATGGCGTATTCTCACCAAGCAGTATAGCTTATATGCTAACAAAAAAACAGCGTCACTGAAAAACTGACAGATAAAAAGGGTCTTACCCTGGTTGTTAATTGGAGGCGCTAGCCACGCTGCTCACATAGGGAAGTTTCCTGGAATTGTCCCCCGTGCTCTCTAGTATCTTCAAGAGCCTTTCAATCCCTCCCAACGAACACATGCAGGAGATGGGCCACGGACGGGGACGGGGCTTCCCTGTGTCCGTGTGCGTGTTTCCATCTGTGCTTCCTCCTGATCGCGGGCGAATTTTTTTTAAAATAATCTATTTTTATTTAAAAATATAGAAATATATCCACAAAAAAAATTACATGACTAACTTTTAGTCACCTAACCGTTGGGCTACTAGATCCTCTCGCCCAACGACCACGTGACACGCAGGTATTCCGTGGATCGTTTGGCGACATAGTTGCAATTGCCCAATGGTCGGACGATTGCGATCTATCGCCCCACCGTTAGACGATTGCAAATCCAGTCATCCAACTGTTGGGCGACTGTACTTGTATGGCCCATTGTCGTGCAACTGGCCCCTGGACTACGCATGGGATAAATGATAATTGTTATAGGCAGTTAACATATATGTAATGTTATGTATGAATTGTATTTTTTGGGATAAAAATAACGGGAGGCAATGTCGGTTGATTCATTTGTGATTTTCGTAGATTATGAATGGTACAAATTCTATTTGGTGCGCACCAACATTTTACGTTCGTCGTATGTTGTTGTAGTGCAAAAAAATTTGTGAATATATTTTTAGGAGAATTGAGATAGCAACACTTGGTAAGTACGACGGTAAGTGATATTGTGATTCAACCAGGAATTCATGCATGGAAGAGAATTTTTTTTCATATTGTTGGTTGCGTTGCTACGACAAAATTGAATACGAAAATACAATGAGATGTTCTTTTACAGAATAAAATAGACTTCGTAGTAAAGTTGGTAATAACACAGCGTACAAGATTTGCCTACATGCATAAGAAAGAGCATCATACACGATGCAACAAACCGAACTATTCCTACAATACATATGCACCTTTTTTTAATGGAAAAAAATTTGAGCTTCGGGGGAGCAATGCGGAATGGCCCGCCCTACTGTATGGACTGGGGTCATTTTTCCTTATGAACTCTGCGTTGAACTCCTCAGCGGCCTCTTTGGCGGTGGCCACCATCTCCCTCTTTCTCTCGCGCTCCCTATTGCGAGCATCGCGCTCCCTACACGTGCATGCCTCGAGATGTGCTTTCATCTCCCGACGTATACGCTCGGTTTGCTCGTCCTTTCGGTGCTCCGCCTCGCGGATCTCGTAGACCCTTTTGATATCCTACTCCTCGAAGTTGAGAGTACACTGGTTATATGGGTGAATCTCTAGATCGATCCACTAGCAGTAGCCACATAGTGGTTCCGAGGACTGCGGGTAGACAGGAGAGGTAATTAGTGCGTACTTTAAAAGAGAAGTAGTGGGGAGGAACACACTGTAGCTGGTTCTTACCGGCTGCCGATTGGTGCTCGTGTCCCGACGACGGTAGGGATAGTCATAGGAGTAATTTGTGCAACTCCAGTAACGCATGGCCAGACTAAGTCACTACCTAGACTTGAAGAACTTGTATGGGTCTCTGCAAAAATAGAGGGTTGGCGTCTCCCCCTCGGACGGGTGTTGTGGCGAACGCTAGGTTGGAACTTTTGGAACAGGGTTGCTACTACGGGGGCTATCTTCGCGGGGAGCTATCTCCTGGCACACTCAACTTGTTCGGGCAGGGCCACAGCAGCCCTAGCTTGTTTGTCGTGGGCCATAGCAGACCTTGCTAGTTCGCGGATCTCCTCCCATTGCTTCATCATCTTATCCCATTGTTTCTTTTGCCTTCTGTCCATCCTGACTTGGTGAACTAAGCTATAGTGTAGTGTGGGATTTGGTTGTGTAGTGTTCTCTTACAAATCTTTTCCACCTTCTTTTATAAGCCAAAAATTTTGTTTCGTGTGGTTAATTTGCTGTGAGTAGCATGCGGGGTAGAGTCCTGCCCCGTCGTGCTATTGTAACTGAGCAAAGCTGCCACGTATGGGCTTGTCATTGTGCAAAGCTGCACCCTCTGGTGTTGGCACAATGGAGAGCTTCACCCTTTTGTCTTGTCACTGGGCAAAGTTGTCCCGTTTAGTTTTGTCACTGTATAAAGCTGTCCTGTCTTGTCTTGTCACTGTGCAAAGTTGCACCCATTTGTTCTTGGAATTGCACAAAAGTGGTCTGTTTGGTCTTGTCACTGTGCAAAGCTGGCCCATGTAGTCTTGTCACTGCGCAAAGCTACCCCGTGTGGCCTTATCACTGCGCAAAGCTAGCCTATTTGGTCTTATCAGTACGTGAAGCTGCCCTGTCTTGTCTTGTGACTACGCAAATCTTTGAGTTCTATTTATAGTCATAAAAGATGTAATGTAATGGTTTATGTGTTGGTGTGGATGCCATTTATTGAGTGTACTATTACAATGGTGCGTCGCGTGCATTGAACTAGAGGTGTCGACATCGATCGAACAAAATGACATCACAAAAAAGGAGTACAAATGAGAAAGGTAAAGTATCATAAACATCGCATAATAAGTATGACATGTCAAATATTGCAGGAACGACAAAAACACACCCAACACTAGGCCCCCCAACAGCTCCTGCGACACCCCCTCCATCGCCACCTTGGTCCCCTCCGGCTGGAGTGCAAACCTGGCTGTCTAGCATGGGTCAAGCCTCGAGACTACTTAGTGTGTGCGTATGCAAAACACCCTCAGCAACAGTTGTACAACTAGTACATGAAACGTGTGGTACAGTACTCACATCAAATGTGCCAACTAACCAAGTATGGAATGCAGTACAATAATTTGTAATCTCGAAGCCACTTTGCACACTCCAACAGAACTATGCCGGTGTGCCTACTCATCAGCAGGTGCCTTACATTGTTTGGCTGTGTGGCCCTCTTGACTGTAGCACCTACAATGTCTACCAGGTGCTCCAGCTTGCGCTTCGTCCATATCAATGGTGATATGATGGCTCTGTCGCCAACCCTTACCACCCTTTAGCATATCAACATCCGAAATCCAGGTCCTCCTTGCAATATCTAGGGTGGCGAATGCGATGGCCAGGGGAGAATTTTATTGTTTCCATCAGTGTCAATGGCCATAAGGATCTGACTCTTATATTTGCCGGTCAAAAAGGCCCCGTCAACTGAGATCACAAGAAGTATATACCTGAATGCCTTGATGCATGCACCGAAGGCTAAGAAGGCCCTCTGCAACATGACAAAACCTGGTGGCCTTGTGGATGATTTCTCCTTCACTGCAGTGTACGCACCCAGGTTCCTATCTTGCAGCACCTGGAGCATACGAAGAAGGTTGTCGTACGCTGCCTTGAAAAACCCGAACCGTTTTTCCAAAGCTTTCTACTTCACTTGCCACACCTTCCTGTAGCTAATCTTATACTTGAATTTCTTCTCAATAGCCACCATGATGTGCGTGGCCTCGATTTCCTTCTTCTCCACTATTTCTTCATACATCAAATTGGCTATAAAGGAGGACGTTAGGTTACGATGCCTTAGTAAAACAATACAGATGATGAGGACATCTCCATTATAAATACATCTTTCACTCTAAGCGTGCATGAGAATGTCCAAGAATCTGTTCATGAAACACCAAAGAGTCCAATGACAAGGACAATAGCCAAGCTTTTAAATAAACATATGCTTTTGTTTCTTAAGGAGTTTCTTTTAGTTGATGATAAGATTGGGATACTACCTCATGCTAGTATTTTATATATTCTTAGGTGTAATTCATGTGAAGACTTGGAAAGCAAAGCTTTAGAGAAAAATCTAGAGGAAGAAGGCCATCAGATTGCCATGTGTCCAGGGAGTTCAAAACCATGCAACCATCGATCCAATAGAAGGCCACGTGATCACGAATTTCAAGGCGTGAGCAATATGTGGCCTGCGTGCCAAAACGTGATTAAATCCATCTAAAGTTTTGGCTTTGTAATCGGACAGGGGCTTGGCCCAAAATTTAAAAAAAACATGAATAGCTAAATTTTAGGAATTGGATTAGGAAATCTTAACCGAATAAGAGATTGGCTCGGCCAAGACTTTTCTTACGTGTGATGGGGAAGGCACTATAAAAACCCTTGTACTCTCCTATTGTTGGGCAAACCACCTTTGATAGAAATCAATCTACTAAAAGTTGTTGTTTGAGTTCTTTATGATTGCCAAAATTCTAAGAAAAATTAGATGTGTTCTTCAATCAAGATCATTAAGCCTTTCTGCTGGGAATTGGGTACACGATAGATCTTCGCTTATTGGTCAGCGAAATCAACGCAAGTGTGTTTTGGCGGATTTAATACTGTTCATCCCTTGCACTGGGATTGGAGGATCATTATGATTCATCAAAACTCCCGTGAGTATCCATCCTAAGTCGAGAAGATCAGGCGGCCCCATATCAGTAGAGAATGCAGGAGTGCAGCTCTACCTTCGAGATAATTCAGTGAATCTCGTACTTCGGTCTCCATGTGTGCACTCTCCAAGGACAACCGACCTCCTCGCACTTCACGGTGTACTACCCCTGACTAGATTTCATGACCTGAAAAGTCCATTGCAAGGAGAGAGCCCACAGCTTGATGACATCCTGCAACAATGCCTTATCTGGAAGCATTGAGTACAATCGAACCCCCATGCCATGATACTCCCACGGTGGTTCGTACTTGTCATGCGCAGCAACACACTCAGCATCAAACTTGTTCCATTCCTGTGGGAACTGTCCTCATCGGAACTGTCATGGTCATCCTCCTGTATAGCTTCCTCTTCAGCACAAGTCATCCAGTCATTGCTCTCCATTTGATGTACTATGTTCTCCATATGCTCCCCTTCATCAGCCTGTCTTGTAGGCTCCCCATGCTGTGACCCTTCTTCCTCTCCTCCATGTACCGTATCGGCTTTGTCACGACCAACTTCCTCCACAACCTTTGTGACACTCGCCTCCAGATCCTCCTCTTGACCAACATGCTGGGCGCGCAAGCTGCTCGCACAACCCGGATGACAACCCAGATGACACCCGTCACTACGGCCTTGTACAACTTCTAATGGGCATGGTTGCACAAACAGCACGCACTCATATCCATAGCGCTAGCATCCTTGCACAAACCCCTTCCACGCAGCACTGCATGTCAATGTTCTCAACTCCCATCTAATATCAGTGGGAAACCAGTTCTAAGGCCCTTATATGACGATGCTGCACACCTCAGGGTTCAAGAAAAATCTGCGGGTGAGCCAGTGCATCACATCTGTGATTCTCGTATTCTTGCCGTCTAGGTGTACCAGAGTGGTTTGCGTAAAATTGCTCAAGTCAACAATGTTCGGACCTTCACGAACGGTGTTGATACCGTAATGCACTTTCAACATAGTGGGTATCGACATTACTGATATCTCCTTGCAAATATTTTGAATGTTGCAAATAGTCAAATCGCACTACATATTATGAAAGTACATCAAGTACTGATGTTGTAACATCCTGTTTTTCTGCTATTTTTAAAGTTAGAAATTTAAAAATGAATTTTCTGAAATTAAACCAAGCTTTAAATGAATTTTAGAATTTTAAATGATTTAATATGATTAAAATAAACATTAACATAAGCTGAAAATATTTTATTTGCATTCTTCAGATCTCAAGGAATTTTTTGGTATTTTTGGTGAATTTTTGGGATTTATTTGCTATTTTCTAGAGCTTTTCGAAGTTTATCTGAGTTTCTAGAAAAGAAAAAGAAAATAAAAATTTCCCCGCCGCCCGATCCACCTCCCCTACACGCGTCGGCCATCCGGCCCGCGTCCCCGCCCTCACCCGCTCTCCGCCGCCCGATCCCGCCGCACCCACGCGTCGCGCATTCGCGCTGCCACGCAATGGCACCAGCCGCGCCCGCGTCGCCCGTGCCTCGCACCTCCCTCAGCCGTCCGATTCACCCTTCCCGCGCCGTGGCCTCATCCCAGCCGTCCATTCCCCGCGCCCGCGCGTAACCCTAACCCTAATCTCGCCGCTTGCCTCGCCTGTTCGATCTTTCCCTCGTCGATCCGGGCCGTCCAAACCGAATCGGCGCCCGCGCTTGCACCGCGTCCGATCGGAACTCCCTCGGTTCGCGTGGTAAAACCCACCGCTCTTCCTCGGTTCACGTGCCCATCGCCCGAACTCGCCGCCGCCGCTCCTCGCCCGTTCTCGCGCCCGCGCCGCCGTTCCCAGGCCGCGCCGCCGTCGCTCGTGCCTCCCCTGCCTCCCCCGCAGCCGCCGGAGTCGTCGCCGTCACCAGAGTCCCACCGGTGAGCCCCCTATGCCGCTTCCCTTCTCCGCGTCGCCCGTCGCCTCCTCCGTCGCCGGACCCCGCGCCTCGCACCGCCCCTCAGTCCCGCGCGGACACGCGCACCTGCAGCGCGCCACGCCACGCGCGACGCTTCACGCGGCGTGCCTGAGCCACGCGTCGCCCATCACCGCCTTCCCGCCCCCGCATCTACGCCGTCCGTCCAAGATCGGAGCCGCGGGGCACCAGCGTGCGCCACGCGTCCCTTCCTCCGCCGTCGGATCCCGCCAACGCGCCTGCGTCCGCGCAACACCTCGCGCGATGCGCCTGCCACGCGTCGCCGATCGATCGCCGTCCCGCCTCCGCGCCCCCGCCTCTCCGCCGTCCGCCCAGATCTGAGCCTTCAGCTCAGATCACGCCGCGTGTCGCGCCCGCAGCCATCGGATCAAGCCGCAGTCGCCCGCGCCCGAGCCCGAGCCCAGCCACATCAGCCCTACCACATGGCCGGCCACGTTAGCCCTACCCGCCACGTGGCAGCCACGTGTCTGCCACATCAACGCCACATCGCGAAAATTCGAGCCCGGTGCCACGCCGGCATGCCACGCCACCGACACGCAGCGTAATCCACAGCGTGCCACGCCGCCACGTCCGCGCGCCGTGGCACTATTCCGTGCGCCGCGTCCACTGTGGACCGAGTCCCCCGTGCACCCGGTCCACAGCACAGTAATCTTTTTGATTTTTCCCGATTTTCTTTAGATTAAATTTTCTGAGAGCCCGTTCTCCTCCGTCCTAGCTCCGATTGACCCCGTTCTTTTTTCTAAATTCATCTAAAATCGAGCTCTAGCTGTTGGTTCTAGTTTTGTGAATTTTGGAGTTCATTTACTTATCATTTTATGTGTTTCCTTTGTGTAAGTCGTTTTTCTCTCGTTAGATTCGGATTCCGGAGGAGCAGGTTCGACGTCCGAAGAATAGGAGTACCTCGCTGAGCATAACCAAGGCAAGTCGTGTCCTTTGATCATGTTGAACCCAGTTTGTAATCTATTATTTAATTATTTTATTTTAAATTACATTGCATCGCTATTTATATTCAAACCTTGTACTAGTAGTTATTGCCCAATTGAATTTCTCCCTCCTTGATAATTGGAAATGCCATGATACCATTGTCACCCTAGGTTGGGGAAACATACTAGTGATACTAGAATACTTGTCACATGGGTTGGTACGGTTAGACTGCTTAGCTGGCTTATACTTACGTTTGGTCTCATCATCACATGTTAATTATTAATTTGACTTAATGATATATGGAACTGTGGTTGGTGCCACATTTATTAAAATTTGTGCCACGTCATTGGTGTGTCGTTGGCTTGGTTAAACAAACTTGGTTTTGCACTCGGCAGTGATCGTGCGAGAAAGGGGAAGTGCGGCACTCGGGATGTGGTAGCCTCGCCCGGGTAATGTTAAGGACTTAGTTTTGTGCGCCATTGATCTGAGCTTAATCGTGTAAACCACATGTCTAGTATGGGATAGACCTGGCTGATTAATTTGCAATATTTCAATTCAATTCTGCCATTGTGATGGACATGGTTGCTGATTTCCATGTGGCGCAAGGGGGTGTGATGCGAAACCCTAGCGGGCAGGATTGGGTTGAGGTAGAGCATTGTAAAGGCCGTGTTGTGATTTCCTGAGATCGAGGCTAATCACATCATATGGGTACAGTTGTGCAACCTCTGCAGAGTGTAAAACTATTCGAATAGCCGCGTCCTCGGTCATAGACAATGCTCGGTGATTTCACACGAGGGTTAGTGTTTTCATTTATAACTTGGTGATTTATGTTGGAGGTGAACAGGTAGTTCACTATTGGTTTAGCTTGTGAATTGGTGTTCACAAGTGGTTCATGTTTACTCCTTTGATTACTTATTATTATTGCTTTCCTTTAAATTTCGCTTTCAATCTATTTATTATATTTACCTTGAAATGTCTTTTATGCAAATTAACCTTTCAACCTTCCATTGGTAAGCCTTGCATATTATATTGCATTCATTTGTTTCAAACGACTTGCTGAGTACCAATGTACTCACGGCTTTACGCATATGTTGCTCAGTTGAGGGCGAGGAGTATTATCAGCAGGAGGTTCCAGAAGGAGAGTACTACGACGACTTCACGGATTAGGCTTCATTCTCCACTCGATAGCCTGTGGGCTTGTCGATTGGCCGCTACGCTTTATTTTGGTTTTCCGCTGCTATTTTGTTAAGCCCTTCCGGCTAGAGATATTGTAAGCTTGACCATAAAGTCGCACCTTTGAGATTTTATCGATATTCGAGTTTTCCTTTATTATTATCGTGTGTATGACTGTAATTACATCTATGTTTGACTGTGTGTACTAGCGTGATCCTGGACTAGTGCAGATTACACAGAGAGACCGAATTTGCATATTCGGATCTCGACAGATGTACTGTCATTTACATTTCTATGACCGTTCACCTATCATGACGAACTACACTACCCTCATAGAGTAACCCCTCCTCATTCGCACCGACAATGTCCCTTTCCTCCGCCCCAATATGCACCAACTCCCTACTTGCTCCCATGCACACCGATGACACTCCTCTCTCGCTGCTCGACCTCTCTCTTACTGTAAATTAATTCTAATTGGTTTTGACATTTTACACGATATACTGATTAAAATGACAATATACCCAGTCAAATGGCATGCATGCATTTCCAAGGTACTAACTACTGTAAATTCATTCCTAATTAATCATATATGTTATCTAATAATGCGCTGCACAAAATAAACTATTTACTGTATATATAAATATTTACTAAAATTTCTGCAACTATAATTTTACACGAATGCTTTCGTACATAACATTGACTAAATTTTATACAACTACAATTTTTTACATACACTAATTTTCTACAACTTCAATTTTCAATAGATACAAATTTTCTACAACTATACTGACTAAATTTTTTACAACTATAATATTGACTAAATTTCTTACAGCTAAGATTTTCTAAAGGTACTAATTTTCTATAACTATATTGACTATAGTTTTTATGACTATTTACTTCATATCAAATTTTCTATGCATTCTAATTTTACACTAAACAAATTATTTACTTTCTACAAATTTATTAACTAAAAACAAGTAAAAAATTTTACCTTGCATAGTAGCGGAACCTCTCCTTCCTCTCCCCCTCCTTTCCTCTCCTCTCTTCTTCTTTTCTCTTATCCTCTTCTTTGTTCTCCGTCACCGTTGCTCTCTCTTCTCAGTCGTCGGGCGGGAGTTGCGCGTGGCTTCTTATACTACGTGTAGTCACCCAACTGTTGGATGACTGAATTTGCAGTCACCCAATGGTTGAACGATAGGTCGCAATCGCCCGACCGTTGGGCGACTGAAACTATGTCGCCCAATGGTCCGTGGACTATCTGCGTGTCTCGCGGCCGTTTGACAAGAGGTTCTAGTCGCTCAACGATTGGACGACTAGAGGCCATTCTTGTAAAAACATTTATGGGTATATTTCTGTATTTTTGAATAAAAATAGATTATTTAAAAAAGATCGATCACTGGCTGAGGTTTATATGGTGGGTCCACTCCTCTAAAGAAACGGCATTTCCATTTGAGGACTTCAAAGGAAGAAACAAAGGAAGGAATGGTTCTCGCCGGCGCTCGTCGTCAACGCGAAGCCGCATCCATGGGCGACGCCCTGATCTGTGGCTGGTACTTCACCACCTTCCGGCTTCCGCCGATCAACCATTGCAACCGGAGACGGCATCATCTGTGGGCTGTGGCGGGACCATCTTGTGCGTGCGTCTATGGTCACGCATGCTATATAATACTGGTCGATTAGGAGGTTATGTCATCCCGACCTAGCCGGGCGATGGGGACTGCGGGGTGTTAGTTAGCTATGGATGTCCTCATGCATGTCCGGCAGACCAACATTGTTAGGAAGACAGCGGTGTTGGACACATCGACGCTGTAACGGCCCTATTTTTAAGAACATGGTTATCGTAATTCCCGCAACAGCTCAAAAGTGCAATTGCAGATAGAAAGAGTATCTTATCTACTCACGAGTATTTGAAAATAATTAACTCGATTAAAATATGACCTAACGGCCAAACCAGAACAATTTTACGGGCGTCCAAGTATAAAATTTAGCTTACATTCAGAAAAACCGAAGAAATCCTGCAAGAACGCTTGAGTAAGGTCATAACCCTAATACATTATCTAATGCATCCTTCTTCTGGTGTCAGCTTTGATGAAAATAAGTAAGATTGAGTACACTAGGTACTCCAGAAGCCAGGTAGAAAAGCTATATAACCGATATGTAAGGAGATCAAATGGATAGAATCATATGTTGTAATATGATAAGAATATATACAAGTTTGTTGGTAAATAACTTTACATTTAAAACAGTAATACAATATTTAATTAACAAGGGGTTTGTCATCCACAATTTTCATATTAAAATCCTTCAAATTTTACTTATGACTTATTGCTGGAATCACCGATGGAACACAACTCTATTAACTGGGAGAAAAATATATTTGAATACCATTTTTATACTATGTAGAGTTGTCCAACTTTATTCACCAGATATCTTAGACTCATAATGTCAAGTTATAGACATGCAACATGTTAGCGTACGATTGAGTTGAGATAACAAGGTCGTTTACTACTCTATTCCTTCTAACTTCTACCCGGTAGGCTCAAGGCCAAACAACTTTGTCGGAAACCCATAGGCCAGGGCGGAAATCATGGTTCGATGTTGAGTGGATCTACCGTTGTGAAGAACGGTAAGTGGCATACCTAGCCCAATTTCTATCTCACCCCCTTTTTGTGGGCTACCTCCAAATTGTGGGATAGCTACCCTTTCTGTAGACATTTGATTGGATCAAGCAGTGTATTAGACCAGGTTAGCAAGTCAAACTTGTGATTGAGTGAGTTCTGTATCCTTTACTTAACACAGGGGTCTAGTCATTACGAGGCTAACATTCGCATACCCTGTGCACACCAACACCGACACCACCATATCTAAACCAGAGCCTCAAATCCTAGGGTGAGGTAGTGGGCTCCAACCATCTAGTGGCTTCTCACCAAGTAGCCTCTACCCTAGTATCATTTTAAAGTCCACCGACATGAAGCTGAAATATTCTTAGTACTTCAAGTAAATCATTTTAGTTGTGCCATCTAGTAATAGCTATCTATACAGTGATTAATTACCAAGGTTGTCAGCGTGAATATGGCCTTCATAAATTTGGTAGGGCTTTTCGGTCGTAGGATCTAACTATTCATCACGTCATTCCAAACTATTATTGTCAGTAAACAAGAGTGCTCAAATAGTAATAATAAAAGTAAAAATAATTTAATAATATAGGATTGACATGATCAAAGATATATGACTTGCCTTTTTATCCAGAGTCTTCGATTATATCTCTACATGCTTCAGGTTTACACCATTCATCTTAATTGCTTACGTAGCTTCTCTGTTGGCCAATTAGTCAAATTTGGATACTAACTCAAAAGAATGAATATAAAAAAGTTCCTACTTTGTAGAATACAAGCTGGCAACAAAATGTAATAAATATTCAGAAAATATATAAAAGAAGGTGGGTTTTGGTGGATATGGTTTAAGCGATGCTTGGTTGGGTCGAATGGAGTTAAAAATGGGTTAGACAAGCTTGGGATGGTTGAAATGGATATAAATATGTTTAATAGGTTTTGAATGAATAGAAATATGTTAGAGTGAATAGTAATAGACTAACACTATTCCTAACAAGTTGGGTTGGTGGGCAGTGCTCAACCCATTTACTGTGGTTCAGATCGAGCTGAACAGTAATGGGTTTGAGCCACAAACAGTATTAGACTAGATGTGAACAGTGTTATGGCTTGAATAGTAAAGCTTGGCCCACTTTGGCCACTAGGCTACACTTGCTTTGGGCTGACTCAGCTAGCCCAATTGTTTGGCCTATATAGTGCGAGGCCTAACTAGCTTGAGCTTGCGCCCATAGCTGCCCGAGCAGAGGATGACAATGACAAGGGCAATTGAGTGACAGCGAGGGTGATCCACGGCGAGCGGTGGTGTGGTGAGGGCATGTGAGACCTGGGCAATCCATTTTTGGTATGTGCATAGTTGGAGGGGTGTTAGGGACGTATAGTGGTGGAGGTGCCTCGCTGGAGTAGGAGCAGGGCACATCGGTAATGTGGTGCAACTCTGGCTAATCTAGGGGTAGTGTGAGCTTCTACGGTGCATAAGGATCAAGCGGTGATGATGGCTCAAATTAGTTTAGCTTATGCGAGGCTGGCCAAAGTGATCGTGTATGGATGGTGATGTCAGCGATGTCGGGGATGGCATCATGATGCCAAGGAGGTGCTAGGGCCGAGAAGAATTGGGTTGTAATTGAGACTATCAATGGAATTGGTTTTCGGAACTCACCAGCGCGAGCTCGACGACGATGGCGATTCTTGGCTGCAAATGGGAGGGAAAGACTGTGGGGTTGCAATTGGGTATGAAAACAAGCTAATGAGTAGCTCAGCTTGGCTTTAAAGCCCAGCGAAGGTGATGGAGATAGGGGCATGGCCATGGCGTTTTCGTTGTGTGGAAGACAGCGTGGGCCGCCAAGGGACTTCGACGAGGTGGTGATGATGTTGGCAGCTATGGTGGCATCATGGGGCGCGAAGCATCTATCTGGCATAAGTGTCAATGTTGGCAAGGCAAGTTATGGCGTCAAGCAGGTGTCGAGCGCCTAGCGGTCGAGGTGGCAGTGGTGAGGCCGGTGACAGCGGTGGCGCAGCGTGTGGCTGGGGAGTATGTGACAGCCATTGAACGTTTGGTTGACAAGGTGGCACGACGCTGTGCAAAGGTTGACTGCCTGCAGTAGCAAGCCAATGCGGCGAGTGTGCGAATGGTGAGTGGCCGGGTGGCAAAAAGGGGAACAGAGGAGACGGCGCTAGGCAAGAAGACGCCAGGGCAAAGGAGAAAACAGGTTTTCCAAAGAGGAAAGCGTAAAATCACGAAGAATTTCTGGATTGAGCAAGTTTTCTGAATTGAAGCAAATTTGATACGGCATGTGCTAGAGCCAAGAGACATCCAACCGTTGTGCCTCTAACATGTAATAATAAATGGTTCTGTTTTGTTGATGACGTGGTTCAACCAAAATGCTTGTTTTGTAGTCAATAATACACGGGAGAAAGATTTCAGTTACCACCAGAGTGACTTCGGCAAAGTTATCCTTTCGTCACCATATCTTATTGCTGTAACATTTGCTCGCCATTATCCATGCCAAAGTAAAGCTAGATGGCTGTGGTGTCTGTGTGGATAGTAGTCATACAAAAGCACGACAATTAAACTCAAATCTCAGTTTACTATTAACCACCATGCAGCAGTAAGTCCTATTCTTTGCTGCTTGCTACTGGTCTACACCAGCCCATACACGGACAGACACTACTACAGAAAGCCTAATACTAAATGGTAAATCACAGACGATTTTGTGAAACCATCTATGATGTACACTATCACAGACGGTTTTAATTTGGAAACCGTCTGTGCTGCTGAAGGATTATCACAGATGGTTCTTACAAATAAACCGTCTGTGATAGTGGACTATCATAGACAGTTTTTAGTTACAAACCGTCTGTGATATTGATATATATCACAGACGGTTTTTTCTTACAAACCGTCTACGGTGATAGCTATCATAGATGATTTTTAGTTACAAAATGTCTGTAATATTTACTCCACAGACGGTTTAAAAATCGTCTGTGATAACCTTCAATTATCACTGACCCATAAATTTAGATTGTTCAAAAAACCGTCTGTGATGATGTTTTTGAACTGTCTGTGATACGATTTTTTGTAGTAGTGAGATGAGAATATATGGACGGATCAGTAGCAGTAGGTCTATTCCTCCGGCAGCAGTGCGAGCTCAGCGAATTCATCTACGACAGCGGCGGTCGCCAACTCCTTTTTCTTACCCTTCTGCTAGCTGCGTCTGTGGCGGCTCCGTTTGCGCAACCGCCATTGCAGGAGGCTTCTTCCTCCCGGCTTATTCCTTCGGCTTCCTCTTCCGCTGCTTCGGCTGCTACTCCTTCCTAGCAGCATCTGCATTCACATGATCCTCCCTCGTCACCACCTTGCTAGGACCCGCATTCATCTGTATATCATGCTTGATCGTCTCTTTTCCCGCAGCCGCCTTCAGGTCCAGCTTCTTGCCAACAGCTGCATGGCTCACATCTGCACATAACCATGAACTTTCTTGTATTCACTATTCAGTAGCATCAATATATCTAAAAATTCTGGTGAGATTAAAGGTTTCTCTTTGCTCTAGAGTTTAGAAAATCCCACAATAATTCTTAACTCAGTAAAACAAAATTCCTAGAGAAAAAATAAAAGATCTTGCACATCCATTAGTTGGCCCACAATCCCCACATAATTATAATGGTGAGGATCCTAATTCGTATAGTTAGAGTATTGCTTCAGAACTGTCTATGGCCGAGAAATAAACAACGTTATTTCATGACTCCAATGTCTACCGATAAATGAAGAAAGAATGAGGCAAAACAAGGCATGTAAAAAAAGAAAGAGGAAAGAGATATATAAACGGACAAAATGAGAAGAAAAAACAAAGCAATGTCAACATGCATGTAAAGGACGAAAGGAACAAGCAGAGAGGAGAGCATACATGCATCGAACAAATTACATGTAAAGTCTAAACCAACTTAATTAGTGCGCGAGTGGAAAGGGAAAGCAATGAGCATGAAATTGAATCCAGTCCGTCTGCATACATGGCAGCTGCCGAGTCCGAGAAGAACGTAGAGTCGCAACGCCCGAAGTCCTAGCAGCCAGGACGACCTTAACATCATCAATATACTACTCACACACACATCGGTCAGTGAGGACTGAGGACAGCCGCAGAGAAAAATATCATCATCTCCTTCAGGCTGCTAATTACTTTGGCTACACAAGATTGTCATCGATATGAGATTGGACTGTAAATTTGTAGACACCTCTAGTCGGAGTCAACGACTGCCAAGGATGCAAGAGGGAGACTCAACGAGAATTACACACCAGGGTCGTACAAATGTATTGCATATGGGTGGTGTTACAAGTGGCCTCTTCCTCCTCATTTACAAGAGTCCTATTTATAGAGGGGAGAGGAAAGCACCTTGCTCTCGGGGCAACGCCCTCGCTATAGTTTTATTTGATTTTGGAGCATCACATTCATTTATTTCGAAAAGTTTTGTTGCACAACAAAAGATGGCAGTGATTTGGTTAAGTACACCCATGATAATTCAGTCCCCTGGATCTGAAATGAGGGCTAAGTTAGTCAGTCCAAGGGCCAAGATATTAATCAATGGGGTAGAGTTTTTAGCAAATTTAATGGTGCTAAACTCTCAAAGCTTAGATGTCATTCTTGGGATAGATTGGCTATCCAAGCACAAAGGTCGAATAGACTATGCAAGAAAGGACATTGTCCTTACTATAGTGCCCAAGGTACCCGAGTGGAATTTCTACCTAGTATAGTGAAATCTTCTTCCCTTACCTTTAATTGCATCACTAGCTTGGATTTGAGAAAAGTGTTGGTAATACGTGACTATCCCGATGTGTTTCCCAAAGAGCTATCTGGAATGCCGCCTAACAGTGATATGGAATTTGTCATTGAGTTAATACCTAGGACAGCTCCCATTTCCAAATGATCATACCGGACGACCGCTAATGAGTTAGCGGAGTTGAAGAAACAACTTATGGAACTACAAGAAAAAGGATTGATTAGACTAAAATCTTCACCATGGGGATCCCCAGTTTATTTGTGAAGAAAAAGGATAATAGTCTAAGAATGCGTGTGGACTACCGTTCATTGAAAGTGGTTACTATCAAGAATAAGTATCCACCTCCAAGGATAGATGATTTGTTTGATCAGATGAATGGAGCTCGAGTATTCTCTAAGATTGACTTGAGATTAAGATAGCACCAGCTGAAAATCAGATATAAGGACATTAGAAAAACGGCTTTCTCAATCCGTTAAGGATTGTATGAATATACAGTCGTATCTTTTGGATTGGCCAATACTCTCGCATACTTTATGAGTCTCATGAATAAAATATTCATAGGGTATTTGGATAAGTTTGTGGTTGTGTTCATAGATAACGTCCTCATGTACTCCAAGTTTGATGAAGAACACGAACGCCACTTGAGGCTAGTGTTGGGAAAGCTTCGAGAACATGAGCTATATGCAAAATTCAACATGTTTGAATTCTGGTTAGGAGAGGTTACCTTTCTCGGACATGTATTGTCTAAAGAAAGAGTTGCGGTGGACCCAAGCAAAGTACAAGCTGTACTTAATTGGGAGCAACCCAAGACCGTCACTAAGGTCAGAAGTTCCTTGGATTGGTAGGATACTACCGTCGATTTATTGAGAATTTCTGCAAGATCGCTAGGTTCTTGACTCAGGTGTTAAATAAAGAAAAGAAGTATAAATGATCAACATATTGTGAAGGAAGTTTTCAAGAATTGAAAATAGATTGACCATAGTACCCGTGCTAGTATTGCCAGACATTCACAAAAGCTTTCATATATACTGTGATGCATCCTGACAGGGACTTTGTTGTATGTTAATGCAGGAAGGCAACATGGTAGCCTATGCATTGAGAGAGTTAAGGCCACATGAAGTGAATTATCTAACTCATGACTTGGAGCTAACCACTATTGTGCATGCTTACAAGCTCTGGCGATATTACCTCATCGGTTATCACTGCAAGATATACTTAAAGCACAAAAGACTAAAGTACGTATTCACCTAGGCAACTAATTAAGGTGGAGCTAATTAAGAATTATGACCTTGGTATCCATTATCACCTAGGTAAGCCCAAATTGATAGCCGATGCCTTGAGTAGGAAGATTTATTGCAACAACATCATGATCAAAGGCAACCAACCAACCCTCCATGAAGAGTTTTAATGACTCAATCTTGAGCTTGTTGAAAAAGGTTTTATGAGTGATTTGGAAGTGAAGCTAACCTTAGGTGACCACATCTGGACAGCCAAAAAAGAGGACAAAGAATTTAAGGAAATTAGGAACAACCTAAGAACAAGTGCCATCTCAGAATTCTGTGAGGATGTGCATGGTACAGTTTGGTGTGGAAAGCAGATAGTTGTGCCAAGTTGTAAGGAGCTTAAGGAACTAATCCTTAAAGAGGCCCATGAGTCCGCATACTCCATCCACCCAGGAAGTACTAAGATGTATCAAGACATGAGACAAAGATCTTGGTGGCCACAAATGAAGAGAGAGAGAGAGATGGCATAGTTCATTATCATGTGTGACATATGCCAATGAGTGAAAGCTGAGCATCGTAGACCCGCAGGATTACTTCAACCCCTACCAATGCCTAAATGGAAATGGAATGAGGTGAGAATGGATTTCATCACTGGATTGCCTAGAACCCATAAAGGATTTAATTCCATAGGGGTGGTGGTTGACAGTTTAACCAAAGTTACCCATTTTACCCTTGTCAAAACCACTTACTGAGAAAATAAACTAGCCGAGCTGTATATTTCCAGGATAGTGTGTCTTCATGGAGTGCCAAAGAGAATTGTTTTTTATCAAGGTACCTAATTTACCTCGTGATTCTGCAAAATTTTTTATTAGGCCATAGGGACCAGACTATTTTTTAGCACCGTTTACCACCCACAAACAGGAGGCCAAACCAAAAGAGTGAATCATATATAAGAAGATATGCTTAGAGCCTGTGTGTTGACCTATGGACCAAGTTGGCATAAATGCTTCCCATATATTGAGTTCACGTACAACAATAGTTATCAAACAAGCCTTAAATGTCTCTGTTTGAGGCCCTATATGGAAGAAAGTGTAGGACTCCACTTAACTAGTTTGAGACCGAAGAGAGGGAAGGGTTTGGACCCACCGCTATTAAGGAAGTTGAAGAACAAGTTGAACTAATTAGAGATCAGTTTAAGACTATCAAATCTAGGAAGAAGAGTTATGCAGACCATCGATGTCACGAGCTAAAGTTCAAACCAAATGACTATGTCTATTTCAAAGTTACGCCACTCAAAGGCACTCACCGATTTCAAGTCAAAGGATAATTAACACCCCGATACATTGCACCCTATCGGAAAATAGCACGAAGAGAAGTAGCCTACTAGTTTGAATTGTTGTTGGAACTATCGGATGTTCATGGCGTTTCCACATCTCACAACTAAAGGAATATCTCCGAGTTCCAACCGAGTAGACTTAGTGGAAAACATTGATTTGCAGCAAGACCTCACATGACGAGAGTATCCTATTCGTATCCTAGAGGAAGCAAAGCACCAGCTCAATCAATTTTTGTAAGGTCTAGTGGAGTAACCACACCGTAGATGTGTGTCGGGCCTAGATTTGAAATTCGGAATCTTCTGTAATTCCACCGCACTATTCTCTGGATCAGTAGGTAGTACTCATAGTACATTGCCGTATCAAATCATACATCGCAAGACATTCTTTAAGCCATAATATTATACATCAGAGTTAAAATACATCACGTCGGGTGACAGTTGCATAAGGGCCACCTTGGCCAAATATTTACAAATCAAAAGACAGCAGCAGAAACCATGAACAAAAGTAGGACTATTAGCCACAAGCAAGCGACTAAAGGGTAAATGTGTGCAACATATATTGCTTAATCTTAGGTAATATAGGTGCACACCCTTCTAGCAAGTCTACTTGTCTAGGACTGGAAATTTTCAAACTCGCCCTAAATGCTGTCGTCTGCTCCATTGATCGAGACTAGTGCGTCGTCGTAGGTGTAGTGGTCGTGGCATCCTGTTTCTGGTTATGAAGATGCAATGGTGAGTACAAATCCACCGTGCTCCGCAAGCCAATACATAATATGTAATTAATTAACATGCATGGCTTGTCAAGGAGGGCTCGGGTTGTTTTATTCGCTGGAAATTGCCCTTTTTCTGTAAAAAGATATGATACATAGAAATTTCCTGAAACCTAGCAGTTTGGACTAAATCATGGTGTTTGTGAAAAAGGAATGTGATAATAGTAGTGGCACAGATTTCATCCACCTTTACATGTCACCTGCACCGTATGCTAATTCTTCAGCGTTATAGCCGCTTACATTATCACTGGGGCGACACCCAGGGTAACACAAATCAGGGTTGTCCATCACCCTCTGTTTTCTTCCCAATCCCTCCCACAAAACTTTGGAAATAGAAATATATCTAAGTTAAGTTCCCATGTCCGCCCTTGACCGTGGGCACGGCTATTTGAATAGTTTTGACTCTGCAGGGTGTGTAAACTTTCACCACAAGAGATAATTTGCTCGCTGCTCCATATGATTCCTTAGTCATGTGGTTGAGTATATCATTACAGTAACTTTTCAAGCTATCTGGCCCCTTGTTCTCATCTTACCCTATGGGCTACTCCCACTTGCGGTGGGTCCCATATGTTGCGTAGTGTAACATCCCAAAATTTTGTCCCTTTATTGAAAATTTAATCTGGAGTTTACTTGGATTTTCTGGAGTTATGTTAAAATCCTGATTTGAGAAAAATTTTAAACTTTATTGTGTAAAAGTCAAAATTAAATTTATTGCATTCCTAAAAGCTTAAACCAATGTATTTCAGCTTCCTTAAGTCAAATATGAGATTATATTAATTTTTCTGGATTTTTGAAGGAATTAAAACCCTCCCTACAAAATCAAATTGTGCCTTTGCAAATTATACTTGTTAAAATGAGTGGGGCATATTTTTATTAAGTCTATAATAGCTCCAGATAGTTCCCAGAATTTTTCTGGATTTTTCAAAATTTATTTGGTATTTTTCTGAGTTTTCTAAAGCTTAATAGCATTTCTGGAAAATCAAAAAGAAAGAAAATCCCAAAAATCCCTCCCGGCCGCCAGGTGTCAACCATCGGCGTCCCCTCCGCCCGCCGGAATCCCCCTCAGCCGTCCTATCTAACTTAAACCCTCTCCCCGCCTTCCCTCTCTCCGCATGCGACGCGTGTCGCGCATCGGACCGTCCACTCCCGCGCCGGATTTAATCCTCGCCGCCCGCACCAACTTACCGCTTCACCGCTCCCCTCTCCGCTCCTGCCGCCACGTGGTATTATCCGAGCCGTCCCCTATTGCCGTACCTCATCTCGGCCGCCCCCTCCCACTTAAGCACCGACCGGCCCCGATCTAACCTTCGTTGTCGGATCAAATCTCAGCCGTCCCCCTTCTTTAACTGTGAGACATGAAAGACATTGTGCACCCCTGACATGCTTGGCGGCAATTCTAACTGATATGCGACTGCACCTCTTCGGTCCAGAATCTTGAAAGGGCCCACATATCGCGGTGCAAGCTTTCCTCTAACTTGAAACCTTTTCACACCTCTGAGTGGGGATACCCTAAGATAGACGTAGTCCCCGACCTCAAAGGTCAGGTCTCGACGGCGGTTATCCGCGTAGCTCTTCTGTCGAGACTGGGCTATCTTTAGTCTGTCCCTGATCTTCTTCACTTGATCTTCTGCGTCTTGCAGCAGGTTTGGTCCCGTTTCTTGGGGTTCACCTTGCTGATCCCAAAGCAAGGGGGTTCTGCACTTTCGACCATACAAGGCTTCGAAGGGTGCCATCCGCAGTCGGCTTGGTAGTTGTTATTGTACGAGAATTCCGCATAGGCGTTGAACGGTCCCAACTGTTCCCAAATCCAGCGTACAAGCCCTTAGCATATCCTCGAGTATCGATTAACTCTTTCGCTTGACCGTCATGTCTCTGGGATGGTAAGCGATATCAAACCGAGCTTACTACCCAACTCTTCGTGCAGCCTTTGCCAAAATCGAGAAGTAAACTGACTACCTCGATCTGACACTATCTTCTTGGGTACGCCATACAGGCACACAATTCGAGACATGTCTGATTCAGCCAACTTGCTTCCGGAATAAGTGGTCTTGACTGGTATGAAGTGAGCCACTTTAGTCAATCTGTCTATGATTACCCAAATTGAATCATAACCCGATTGTGTCCTTGGGAGTCCGGTTATGAAATCCATACCAATTTCTTCCCACTTCCATTCCGGAATCGGCAATGGTTGCAAGAGTCCCGCTGGCCTTTGATGTTCAGCTTTGACTCGTTGGCAGTGTCGCAGGCTTCAATGAACTCGCAATTTCCTTTTCATACTAACCCACCAATATCTTTCCTCGGATCCCGGTACATCTTGGTACGACCTGGGTGGATTGAGTATGGGGTATCATGAGCCTCTTTCAGAATCAGGTTTTTGATTTCCTGATTATTCGGCACACAGATGCGGTTCTCGAATCAAACCGTGCCATGTTCATCTTCGCTGAATCCTGGCGCTTTGCCTCTCCTCATATTCTTCTTGATTTCTTGAATATCCTCGTCCACAATCTGAGCTTCCTTAATTTGATCAGGTAAGCCGGGTCGCACTTCCAGTGTGGTGAGGGTGCTTGGTCCCGTTGGGTTTAGACTTAGACGGGCGACTCACTCCTGAAGTCGGGTCTGGTCTTCTTCCGATATCACCATGTTTGCATAAGACTTCCTGCTTAAGGCATCGGCTACTACATTCGCTTTTCCGGGGTGGTAATGTATACCGATGTCGTAGTCCTTTATCAACTCCAACCATCTTCGCTGCCTCAGGTTGAGTTCTGCCTGGGTGAAGATATACTTCAAACTCTTATGGTCCGTGTATACTTCACAACGGTTACCAATAAGATAGTGGCGTCAGATTTTTAAGGCGTGCACTACTGCGGCTAACTCCAAGTCATGAGTAGGATAATTACACTCATGAGGCTTGAGTTGACGCGATGCATAGGCTACCACTTTGCCTTCTTGCATTAGAACACAGCCTAAGCCTAGGCGAGAGGCGTCACAGAAAACCTCGAAGCCTTTATGCACGTCTGGCAAGACGAGCACGGGTGCTGAGACTAGCCTCCTCTTAAGGGTTTGGAAACTCTGCTCACAAGCCTTCGTCCATTCGAACTTCTTTTCCTTTTTCAGCAATTGGGTCATTGGCTTGGCTGTCTCGGAGAATTCTGCTATGAACCGATGGTAATAACCTGCAAGTCCAAGGAAGCTCCTGACTTCTGTTACGGACTTTGGTGGCTTCCACTCCATTACTGCTTCCACCTTGGAAGGATCTACAGCGATTCCTTCGGCTGTTACAATATGTCCGAGGAAGGCAACCTCTTTTAGCCAGAATTCACACTTACTGAATTTGGCGAAAAGCTGATGTTCTCTAAGCTTTTCCAGAGTGATCCTGAGGTGCTGCTCGTGCTCTTCTTCATTCTTGGAGTAGATGAGGATGTCGTCGATGAAGATTACTACGAACTTGTTCAAGTATTTCATGAACACACTGTTCATCATGCTCATGAAGTAAGCTGGTGCATTGGTCAGTCCAAATGACATGACCGTGAACTCATAATGCCCATATCTGGTGGAGAAGGCAGTCTTAGGAATGTCTTCTTCGTGAATCTTCAGCTGATGGTATCCTGATCGCAGATCAATCTTGGAGAAGATACCGGCTCCTTTCAACTGATCGAACAGGTCATCGATCCTGGGGAGGGGGTATTTGTTCTTGATGGTGACGTCATTGAGTGCTCTGTAGTCCACACATAGCCTCAGACTCTCATCCTTCTTCTTGACGAACAGGACGGGTGCTCCCCAAAGCGACGAACTGGGTCGGATATACCCTTTGTCTTCTAGCTCCTTGAGTTGATTCTTCCATTCCGCTAACTCATTAGCAGGCATCCGATATGGTCTTTTGGAAATCGGGGCGGTGCCTGGGACTAGGTCAATCACAAATTCGATCTCCCTATCTGGTGGCATCCCTGGCAGTTCCTCGGGAAAAACATCTGGGTATTCCCGTACGATTGGCACTTCCTCCAAGACTTGGAGGTGGAAGAGGGCACATTCTTCTGCCTTCGGAATCTGGGGAGAGAAGATTACTTCCATGCCTAGGTCATTGGTGAGGGTGACGGATCTGGTAGCACAATCGATCCGACCTCGATTCTTGGCTAACCAGTTCATCCCGAGAATGACATCTAATCCTTGCGATTCCAAAACCAAAAGATCGGCGAGGAATCGGGTCCCATCTATGAGCAATTCCACTTTGGGGCACAAGGTCCCTGCTTCATTTCTGCCCCTGGGGAGTGAACTATCATAGGGTTGCTAAGGGTTACCCTGCCCAACCCATGCTTATCCACAAAAGTTTTTGACACAAAGGAATGCGATGCTCCGGAATCGAAAAGAACTGATGCTGGTACTGAATTGACAAGGAACATACCCAAAGACGACATCCGTGCAGCTGGGCCTCTTCCGCATCCACGTGGTTCACTCGCCTTTGATGAAGGTCTCGCGCTTCGCGCCCCGGTTCGACTTCCGAGGCTCTCGAAGTTGCTGCCGCTTGAATCTTCTTAGGGCATGCCTTGGCAAAGTGCCCTGGTTCCTTGCAGTAGTAGCAGGTCAATCCGTCAGACGGCGGATCTCTTACGTGTCCGCCACCGATTCTTTGGGGTGCGGTTGCTTGGGAACTGCTGGCGGTTGGTCTGAAACGGCGGGCGGCTGGTTGAGGACTTGAACCTGCTGGACTGGTTCTTGAAGTTACTGCCCTGGGGTCTGAACTTGTTTGAGTGAGGAGGAGTACTGCGATTCTTGAAAGAACTTCCAGAGTTGTTCCTCTGGTCCGCCATCCTTTTCTTCCGGGTCTCCATTTCCATGTGCTTGCCTCCTGACGGATGGCCTTACTGACTAGCTGGTGGAAGTCAGTATAGTCACCCGATATCAGTTGTACTGATATGTTGTCATTCAGGCCCTCCATGAACCTTTCTTGCTTGGCTTCATCGGAAGCCACATCCTCTGGCGCATAGCGGGCCAGTTGGTTAAACTTCTGTACGTACTCATTGACAGTACGACTTCCTTGGCGCAGAGATCTGAACTCCTTCTTCAATGCCATGGTGCCGGTGGGGATATGAGCTTTGCGAAAGCTTTGCTCGAACTCGATCCAGGTCACCGTCTGCGGGTTGGCGTGCGAAGCGGTGAAAGTGTCCCACCATTGAGATGCGGGCCCATTCGGTGATGGGAGGCGAACAGGACTCGCTCCCGATCAGTGCACTGCAGAATGTCCAGTTTCTTGCCAATCGATCTGAGCCAGTCGTCGGCGTCCATCGGTTCAGCACTGCCGGCGAAGGTGGGTGGCTTGATCCTTAGGAACTCAGAGAGACGATTTGGAGGCATTTGGGCAGGTTGATGATGAGCCTGAGGGTTGTTGATTGTCTGAGCCAAGAGCTGGATCAACTGGGTTTGATTGGCCATCAACTGTGCCCAATCTGTCCTGCACAAGGCGGGTGGTGGAATCGGAGCTGACTGGCTTCCTTGTGCTCCGGGGTTGGCGTTGTCCAAGTTGGAGTTTCTTCTTGTGTTCACCATCTATTGAGACTTTCAGATTTAGAGAGAGAACTAAAGGAAAGGTTCTAGTAACAATCCCACCAAAACAACACACAAGAGAAAGGAAAACACAGATAAGAGCCAAATAAACTTTTTATTTTATTATAATAGTCTCGTGGTCATGTTACAAAGTTCTACAGCTCACGGATAGCGTTCTAAGACTCGGAGTTGTCTACACACTAGCGCTGCGCTCGAGTCTCCTCGGAAAAGGTCCGGAATCAGTGGAACCTGCATCTTCTGGCACGGAGCTCGGCAAGTTCCTCTTCGCGTCGCGAGCTTCTGCCGTGCGGTGTGCAGCTCGTCCAGGGGTGGTCTGGTACATGTGATCCATGGACTTGGTGTACTCCACCAGTCGTATAAGGCGGGGGTTGCTCTCATACTCTGAGACGAGAAGTCGCTGGCAGCCCACAAAGGAGTCTTCATGGGGAAGTAGCGAAGTCGGTCATGCAGTAAGTCTCGAGCGTAGATGTTCCGCAGCTGGCGAATGGCCTCTCGGGCTGCATCCTGAACTCCATCGAAGAAGGTGGCTCGAGGTAGGGGTGCGTCGAACACGTAAATGGCTCCGTGTGCTCCGAAATCCTTGAAGATCTTCACTTCCACCCTCCAGCGTTCCTCGTCTCCATACATGCCAACGTATCCCTGGTAGAGGGGGTATGGGCGGAAGTTGAGCTCTTGCATGAGGTTGTACAGATCGTCGGCGAAGAGTCCGGCAAGGGTTCCGTGGGAGACGCGGGTGGGTTGCTCCATCTAAAATTTGGAAGGGGAGAGGAGTTAGTAATCGGTTTTGGTAAAGAGACTTGAGAAAAGGGAGAGATAATTTAAAAGCGCATTTCTTATTAAAATATATCCTTAAAGCTGATCTCTTGCTAAGGTCACGTCTTAGAGTCAACCTGGCTCTGATACCATTTCTTATTACTTTTCTTTTAAATTTTTTCATATTGTGCATGTATCCATCTTTTTTTTCAATTTGTTGCTAATTAACTTTTGGGGAGTTTTGCCTAATTTTTGGATCATCTTTTCATATTCGTCTTTTGATTTAAAATTTACTTCTATTAAATATACCTTCTCTTTTTGAAGTTCCATTTCCATTTTATACTTTAGTATTTTTTTTTATAATTTCTTATTTGCTGGAACCTCAATCAGAACCAAGGAAATTTATAAAATTTAAATAATAGGAAAAATGCAAAAATTCAGAATATTTACAAATTATACATTTTTCAAAAATCCTAATTTTTAGGATATCACAATGAGGCAACTTGGGAACGTGAGAACAACCTGAGAGCTGAGTTTCCACATCTTTTCCCCAAGTCGTTTGAAACTCGGAGATGAGATTCTCTTTAATGGGGGTAGGTCTATAACATCGCAAAATGTTAAAAAATAAATTTAATTATGTTTGTAAACTCATTTATGTATTTTTATTGAATTTTAAAAAAGTTGAGACTTTCTAAAATGCCTTATCAATTTTTACTAGAAAAAAATCAATTTTCTAAAATAATTTGAGTGGAGAAAACCTAAAAATATTTTATTTAAGTTAAGCATATTTCAAAGTGCATCCTCAAAAATCTTCAAAATTTTGGAGTTTGTTTGCTAATTTTCTAAGCAAAAACTCCTTTTTGGATTTATTCAATTTGGAAAATATTTAAAAATCCAGAACCATTTTGTGATGAATCTTGCTAAGGCTCGACGCTCTTCACTGAATCCTAGCCCATCTTGGTTTGTTTCCATCGTTGAGCCCGAGCCGCTTACCCTTCTCTACCTCGCTCGCACAGAATCGCATTTTGACGAGTGTGTCTTCTCTCTCATCACTTCACCACCACCACTAACAAGCCAGGTCCGCCCCTTAGACATCGTATTCCACCTTGGACGGCTACTATTGGAGTCAAGCTTCTGCTCACAATGCTCGCATGCATGCCTACAAAAGTCACACCGCCTGCACCACCTCAAGCTCCCTACTCAATGAGCTAAGATGTCCCCTCCACCGCAAGCATACGAGGAGTGCTATAGATCACCATCGCTGCAAATCCTGCTGCTCAACCATGATATCTCGAAGAGAATTACACCCCTTCTCCACTCAAGCCTTATTTGAGCATGTCCTTCTCTCCCACTCAGCACGCTGCTTCCATTTTGTGCCCTAGCCATGCTTCTCTTCCACTAGAGCGCGCAGAACATGCTGTTGTCCCCAACTCCAGTGCACGTGCCCTGACATGCTCCCTCCTTCAATCTAGTGAGCCCTTGGCCTTATGTTTTCATCACTTCGTGCTATTTGATCCCCTCTCTAAATCTCCTCCAATTTGATGCCTATAGCAGTGAATCGCCGAGTTCGACACATCTTCCTCAACTCCAGCCAAGTTCCATTGTTGTGCCATTTCTTCCCATCTGGTAAGCTCCCCATCGAGTACTCACTTCTGAACCATCCTTGACCTTCGCTTGAGCCAATGTGCTCTTTTTTCTAGAATTATCATGCTGAGAAGCATCGCTGTTGCCGCCATGAAGCTCGTTGCTACTGCCTGACCACCATCGACCTTATCAACCATCCCTAACCTCACCGTCATGCTTCTGGTGAGCCCCTAATGCTTGAGCACTACTCACCTTAGCCTCTAGTGGTCGTTAGCACCGTTGACATAGTAGCCATAACTAGCTTCATTGCCTTCTCTCACCGTGGTCCCTATTCCTATGACTAATTGGTCTTCGTGTCACCACTGTTGACTTCACAACGCACCCAAGAAGCATTTCCAACTTCCATTTGCCCTTCTCTATTGTTGTTTCATCATCGCCGTCATTCGCCATAGCCTCCAACCACCTATCTGGCCACCATCATCATCGATGGACTCGTTGTGAGCTTCTCTTTCCATCCTCGACCACTTTGTGATCTCTCTGTTGTCCGCCTCGCTGTTGACGAGCTCGATAGAGAACCCTACCGCCTCCCCTCTCTCGTGTCATCGACACAAGGGTTTGACATGTGGGTTCGACAGGTGGAACCATGTGTGCCACATCAACGCCACATCAGTAGTTCCCAGCCTAGTCAGTAGCCAAGATAGTGCTTGCATGGCACAGCTTCATCAGCCGTGAGCCCGACCCACCATGGATGAGTGCGTCGTTCCATGGACAATGTTGATCAAGGGGTGGGGTCTCGATCTTTCGATAGGATGATAACTTTGATTTGAAGGAGAATAACTTTGATGATACGGCTACTAACCAGTCACGACCAGAACGCTAAGCAATCGCTAAACCACACTTTGAGTCGTTATCAATCGTGCCAAGAACGCGATTGAGCTGACCACGAAGGTCTATTCCTGTATGCAACCGAAGAACACGCAAGAACAAGATAACAAGCAATCTCAAATTACAAATAGGATTGAAATACTCAATATGGTAGAATTTTGAACAAGAATCTTGACTGGGTGGTCTAGTCGACATACGCAGAAGATACAAGTTACAACACAGGCAAACTAAACGTAAACGAAATCCAAAAAAACTAGAGGGGTGCGACCTCCTTAAATAGAGGAGTAGAAGTCACACAAAACTAAAAAATAAGAGAGTGATACTATTTTACTATTCATGTGAACATTAGTCGGCCATAAATAGTAGGGGTAACACTTTCCTTTTAGGCCCATGCATTACAAGGCCCGAGTTGGCCCAAACAGGTGGTGTAGCAATTATTTTTGATAATTGTGGGTTGTACAGAAGGAATTTGCTAGCAAGGCTGGATCCATTGGAAAGAGGACGAGAAAAGCTTTCCATCAATTACACATGGACCTCAAACGGATTCCGTATGTGAAAGTTATGCTCGTTTGAAGTTGAACCTGTCAGGCTGAATCCGAATTGATTTGGAGGCCGAATTGGATTCCAAAACATATCTCACTTGAACTCTGGCTTGAATTTGTCCAAAAGTGACGTGGTGACCATAAGAAAGAGTTGGGGGAGACGTCAACATAGTCTTGATATGTTGGTTGGCTTCTCTTTTAGTAAACCCTAACTACGAACTCGTAGTGTTGATGCAATCATCCTTGTATAGCTGCGTAAATATATTTTTTTTCATTATTAGGTAGTATCATATAGTTCATATGATATAAAGGCACTTATAAAAATAAGCTCACCTGATAATTTAAGTGATGCGTAGGAACTCTTGTAATTAGAATAACAAGCATTACTAATATTGTTGTATCCACCGAGGCCATATCCTCATCAAATGTTCTACTGTGATGGTCTTGTACGGGCTGGACCCGATGGGTTGGACCTATCGACATGCCAATACAAGGTGCTCCAAGCCGAGGGGCTCAGCATCATGAATATTTACAAGCTACGAAGCTACATCTGGAGGGAGTTTGCCATAGAGGCAATGGCAATGAAACTTACGATCGAGGAGATTACCTACACGAATGGCATGTGGGAGCTCGTGAATGTGAATGGCACCGTAGTATAGAGGCAGTACATGCAAATTGCCTTCTAGCCCGAGGCAACCATTTACACGAGGCCGATGGTGTGCCTGAGTTTCATTCACCGGGCATTAGAAAACATTGATGAGCCAGACCCTCGACATCTGGGGAACCACAGGCGGAGCTTCAAGACGATACCACTGAATGTGCTGTATCGGAGGGAAGACTTGCCCCTGATTTTGTGCGGAATGACAGGGCGGCCATGAGTATTGACTACCACGAGTATTTACCGGACCAGGTGCTCGAGTTAGAGTCTGACGAGGACACCGACTTAGGCTCCAATGATATCGACGATGACACACGGTATACAGTAGTCTACCCAGGGGAATTGTGTCATCAGCGGTGCCCTATGTGTTCTCCAGACTCTATGATGTTGCGGTGCGTTACCTCGTACTACCGTAAGAAGAAGAGTCCCAGTGGGGGTTTCAATCTAACACCCGCCTAGTTGGGCAGCGCTCTCCTAGCAAGGTGGCTGTGCAACAAGCTATTGCATAATACGCCTTGTCTACCAGCTATGTGTACCGAGTGCACCGGTCCAACCCAGCTAATTACGCAGTGAAGTGCGTAGTGGAAGATTGTCCTGCAAAGGACAGCACTCAACGAGCTAAGATTTTTGGCTCTGTCTTCTCATCAAGGTGATGATCGACTACACTTGTGTGCTTAGCGAGCACATGCACCATCATTGGAACATAACTTTCGCATATGTGGCAAGCATCATCAGCCAACTAGTTACAGCAAACATGTCCATTTCCCCAGAGATGCTCATGTCAGAAGTAACCAATGTGGTTGGCTATCTAGTCAGCTACAGTAAGGTCCGATGAGGCAAGTAGAAGGTCATCGAGTCCATGTACGGGACATACAAAGAGGCATACAACCGTATGCCAAGATTGCTTCACTAGATAGCCAAATCAAACCCTGGCACGTACATAAACAAGCTTGAGCGTCCAGATGCTGATGGAGAGCCCAACTGCTTCATACTGGATAGGTTATTTTGGACTTTTGCCCAGGCCATTGAAGGCTTCAAGTTTTGTCGTCCTATGCTCACAATGGATGGCACTTTCCTCACAGGGAGGTACAAGAGAACCATTCTCACTGCAGTGACAGCTGACATGAATGACCACTTCTTCCAGTGGCATTTGCCATTGTGGAGAGTGAGAACACGTCTAGTTAACTCTGGTTCGTAGCGAACGTGAATCAAGTGGCGGTTAGCGACCAACCCAACGTTTGCGTCATCACGGATCGCAATGCTGAGTTGATGGCCGCACTGAACACCATGCAGCATGGGATCGAACCCCCTCAATAGTGGAACAACGTGCAAACCTGATGATGCATGAGGCATCTTGCATCTAACTTATTCATACAGTTCCACAGCCAGGAAGTTCTGAAGATGTTCAAGGCATTGTGTCTACAAAACTAGAGGCGGAAGTTCAAGTCCATCTGGATAGAGCTAAAAAGATGAACTACGAAGGCCACCAAGAAAAAGGGAGAAATGGCAGCTAAGGCCAAAGAGGCCGTTGAGGAGTTCAATGCCGACCTCGTACGGAAGAAAAATGGCCCCAGTTCATGTAGTAGATTCGGCCATTCTGAGCTAGGCCCCCGAAGGTCAAATTTATTTTCATTCCAAAAAGGCGTATATGTGTCGTAAGAGTACTTTGGTTTGTTCAATCGTACATGATGTTGTTTCTTATGCACGTAATCAAACTCTGTGCGCCATGTTATTTTCAGTTTTATTATAAAATCTATTTTAATTCACAACATAAAATATCGTCATCTTTTCACATTCAATTCTTCAAAAGAAAGTCCCTTTATTACCATCTTATCACGAAATCCTAAGGTTTCAAATCCATAAATCAAGTCTGAACTAAATTAAACCATAATCTCAATTTTTAATTTACAAATCAACTGCAATCACGCATACAGGCTAATTAAATGAGCATCGTATGTCGCTAATTTCAATATTAAATTAACATAGAAAATTCAGAGCACATAAAATTCTCAAAACATTACAAAATTATGTAAACTATGTTGAAAAACTGCACATAAAATTTAATAATTTTTTTAGCACGTTTGCTATATGTAACAACTCCTATAAATGTCATAATAGTACGAATGTTTTAGCAACATTCAAAGGGGACAAAATTGTTAAAAAATTATACAAAGAAGTACGTTGTGAAAGAAGTCTGTGTATAAAATTTCGTAATTTTTTAAGCTTATTTGCTAAATTAAAAATTTTGAACAAATATAATATACAAAATACCAATTTAGGCAGGTAATTAAGCCAGCTTAATTGCCTATCATTTTGTGGTGAGGCAGCAAACCACATGCCGCCAGTGGCCGGGCGGCAGGCGCGTGCCACCCTGTGGTCGGGCTTTGAGATGGACGATGTGTCAACTAAAGGGTGCTGCCGTTGGTGATCGGACAACATAAGTACTACTTTTGTCATTCTCATACGTATACCGATATTTTTATAAATATAAATATAAAATACGCTATATATATATATATATATATATATATATATATATATATATATATATATATGTGTGTGTGTGTCAAAAATTCGACAGCAGACGAAGTAGGTGCTACAGTATAATTTCCTATACTATATTCATAATATAACAGCAAGCACGCCTGCATGTGGTGCAGACTACCGCTGTGGAGCTTCGTCACCTCAATCTCTCTCTCTCTCCTCACTTAACACCACAACAAGAGGTAGACTCTTCATTATGTAATTGCTACGCAGCAGCAGCAACATGCAACTTGCATGCAACTGTTGGAAAGCTGCGTATGGTGATCACGCGCACAGTACGATACACCGACGGGGCCGCGCACAAGTTGTACTATTACCTCTGTAGGCCTCGACCCGACCTCGAGCAATGCGATTCGACTCGAGTAATTGGGGCCGTGAGTGATGAGGTAGGTTAGTAGGTGTGTACAATGTACGAGCAAAAAATTCTATGCAGTCTCGTGTGCATGCGCTTGGTTAGGTTTTATTTATATTGCTTATATAAAACCTGTTTTTCTACTATAAATCATTTTTCAATAGTACTTAGCTCTTAAATAGACCGTCTTTTCAAGACAATCTTCTAATCGATTATAATACACACTGTAGTAACTTCATTTATATCGGTTAAAAACCCATATAAGTTTTTTTTCCATACAACTCTTTACAAACTATTACTATTTATAAGTTAAAGACAAAAATCATTAGTAAAAAACCAATATAAACATATGACGTCCCGCTCCAAACAACTGTCTTCTGGTTTCCAAAAGTCAGAAGCCACTTGAAACATATCGACTTCTTAATTATACAGCAGAACAATAACGAATTGTTTGCCCTTTTAAATAAATTGCCAATAAATCAAAGATACATCACCTCTTGAAAAAAGAAACCATATATCGCAGCCCCCCATTGGAACCGCACAGCAATGCCTAGACAAGCACCAAACCATATACACACACCGAACTGTCGACCCACCACCACAGCCTCCCCAACAAATGCTCTTATATGCCCCCAAAAAATTTAGTGGCCCTAACAGCATGACAAACAAGCGTCCTCAAGGGGAGAAACTTTCCAGTGTCATGCTAGCGCAAACAAGACTCCGACAATGGGCCACCAGGAAAATGACTACCGGTGACAGTTTATCCAAGAAGGCTATATCACGCTTCACCTCTCGCAAGGGCAAAATTTTACGATTCTAAAATTGGCCTGCCTTGGACGGTACAGACTACGGCTCCAAAACTCATTGACTGCGATCACCATATCACAGGACACTGACGCACCACTTTCTACACACCAGCGAAAATGGCGACGATATCCGAGACAAACCACGCATGCTTCATCACTCATCACTGTGTGTTTGCCTTCTCCAACTTCTCTTTCTCGATTTCGACTCTTCTTTCCTCGGCATGTTGAGCTATGCCATTAGCAAGCGCCTGGTAGCGGAAATCAAGAGTTTGCATGAGGTTCTGAAACCTGGCCGGATCAGATGCTTGCAAACCTGTTGCAAACGGTTGCTCACTTGTGAGGAACTTCAGCACATGTTTTTGGGAGAAAAGAAACATTTGATAGCAAACGATCCACTCTACCTTGGACGGTTTCAACAAAGAAAATGAACGGGTCCACCTCATCAATCGGTGATTGCATCTCCTCATCATCGCTGAAATCATCATCAGAGTCATCATCCTCATCAGCTGGCTGCAAGCCTCTAGCCTACATCAACGGAAGACATCAGAACTTCAGAAGTGATCGGACAATATATCCTCAACAAAAAATTATGATCAGTCATTGTTTACACTAGCAATGAATCTGAACAGGAAATGAATACACACAAACATACAGGTTACCTCAGACTGCAAATGATTCTTACTATGATAAGAAAAAAAATTAAAGAATAATGTTGAGAGCCCAGTGATGAGTGCATTAGCAGTCAGATTGCAACAGACCTCCGCAGCTAGTTTCTGAAGATGAAGACTGTTTACTTCATCGCCATCTTCATCATCATCAAGGCCCATCTCCTTATCAGATTCAACTTCGTCATCGTCATCTTCATCAGCATCAAAGCCATCCATATCATTAGAAGCAGCATCATTTTGCTTCTTAGATTCTGCTTATTGAAAAAAAAAAGAGACCCAACACAAATCACAAACATAATCTAGGAAAGTTAAAGATGACAGAATAACCATAGAATGCGAAAAATGAGATAAAATGATACCCCCACTAAGATAACTAGATAAGTAAAACTATCATCAGAACACCACACACAGCAAAATAAGCAAAACAATAACAAAGATTAATCTAACAGAATTCAAAGTTTAAACCAACGAATAGTACATGTACGTTGACCAAGTTAACTACACTGAATGCAAGGAGTTAAATCAGTAAGATAAAATATGCAAACTCCACCTGCAACTTGATCTTTGTAAGCAACAAGCAGCTCAAGTGTTGCTTTAAAAATACGATCTAGAGCTTCTGCTGGAATATGATCTGCTGGAAGGCCAATAAGTGAGGTCAGCCCCAAGCAGCAAACCTTCTTATCGTGCTCTCTGAAAATAAAGCAATACAAAAATCTCAGTTCACCAGTTCACCGTAGGCCAAAATAAGACCTTACAGAACTAAGAAAAAACCGTACCTCTTGAAATTGGCTCGTATACCACTCTTTTTGACTTGTTGTAACATAACAAACCATAGGTTAAAAATTTCTGTCACAACCCCAAGTTTATGTAAAGTTGCAAGTGTCAATGAAGGGTTATAGTACAGCGCATTAGCAATCTGCAAGTAGCACATGAAGGTTCTTAGTTATACGCATAGTAAATAGATAACACCTGTTCAGTCCCTATGAGTAAACCTCGTCTTGCAAACAAAGATTAAACAACTAAAGCGGAACAAGGTCCCTGGCCTAAGACGAATATTGCCCAGGAGATAATTTGTCTGTACAAGGGAAGAATATTGGCCTGTTCTTTTTGGCTGTGGCTTTTGGTTGAAATTTTTAAATTTTAGCTGTTTGCGGCAGAAATTACGGAGAGAGAGATATTCGCTTGCGATTTTGGATGGTATAGATATTGGGCTTTTAACATGTACTGTAATTAACTTGTAGACTCTGTCTTAAAAAAATATTCCGTTTGAAAGTTAGGTACTGTAGCAAAAGTCAAAAACCGTTTTGAGAAGCTGAAAAGAACAGGCCCTGTAACTCATTGACAACATGAAATATTGCTGACTGCACGCTACAACATCTTAATACATAAAAATCATCACTGATGTATGAATATATTGGAACTTTTGTTGATACACAATCTAGAAACTAGAGTTACATTGTTTGCTGCAGTGCATTAACTATAGCTGAAGTCATCAGAAACCATTTTAGATAACATAGGCACAGCTACTGAAGACAATCATCAAAGGCTATCAGTATAACCTTAAGAATTCAACAAACCCAAATGTGGCAATGCAGCACACCAATCCACAATGGGGTACCAAAAGACAGTACTAGACTAGTTTCTATCAGTTAAATCCAGTGATAAACAAATATAATATTTAAGCTTGATTATGAGGCAGGGTTCGAAATCCCGGCAGTAACCGGCTTTACCGGTGCCGACCGGGAGAAAAAAAAAGCCGCCGGTTTTTATTTAATTCAAATTTAAAATTTTGAATGTAAAAATTAGTTTTCCTAATGATGTTTACATTATTTAACACTAATGGAATGTATTAGAAAGATGCATGCACCTCCCGTATTTGACTTCATACTTTTTGCTATGAATATATTAGGAATTTTCAATTTTTGCATGTAAAAGTTAGTTTCCCTAATGATGTTGACATTGTTTAATACTAATGGAATGTATTAGAAAGATGCACGCACCTCCTGTGCTTGACTTCATACTGTTTGCCATGAATGTATTAGGAATTTTCAATTTTTAAATGTAAAAGTTAGTTTCTCTAATGATATTTACATTGTTTAACACTAATAAAATGTATTAGGAACATGCATGCACTTCCCGTACTTGACTTCATACTTCTTGCCATGCGTATGTTAAGAATTTCCAATTTCAAATTTGGAAAACCGGTTTTTAGCTTTTTTTCTCCAGTTTTTTGGGCAATGGCCGGTTTTTCTGGTTACCAGTTTCAAATTCAAATTTTGGTTCGTTTAATTTGACCGGTTTTTTTCCGGTTACTAGTTAGTTTTCTAGTTACTGGCCTTCCGGCGGAATTTCCCCCGGTTCCGATTTTTGGAACCTTGTTATGAGGTTTCAAAAACCACAAGGAAACAGCCAATAAGCCGTCTTGTCTCTTATTTTATTAATACTTTTGTCCCACTTTCTACATAATATTGCTAGATAATGTATTGAATTACCATTAAGTGAATAACTCGCAACCTGGTTCAAAAATTCAAATCATTCAAAATAAATGGGAACTCGGTGTAAATCAAGTATAACATTTGAAAGTACTGACTGCCAACGGTTGATCCAGACAATAGTTGTTGGTTTTTTTGAACCTTGATCCAGATAAATCTATCATAATAACATAAATCATATCACCAATTGGTGAAGGCACAAAAAAACCTATACTACAGTCCAGTCTCATCAGTCATCACACCTTAAAGGAAAAAAGTCCACTTTACTCCCCTGAAGTATAGCGTTTGCCCGCTTAACCCTCTGAATTTTGTGTCCACTTAACCCCTTGAACTTGTAATATCAAATCACTTTACCCGCTGAGGTCCGTTTTGAATGAAACTGCTACCGCAGCTGCCATGTAACCCAGTTTTGCCACCGTGGTACCACACAGATACTGACATCAGCTTCAACGACCATGTGTGCTTCCAAGTGGCAAAACCGGGTGATATGGCAGCCCATGTGGCAATACCAACATCCACACTATCAAAACCGCTAAGCAAAACCGATCTTGGGTGTTAACAGGTATCAGAACATCAGGGGGCTAAGCAGACAAATGTGATACTTTAGGGGGGTAAAGTGGACTCTTTTGCACCAAACAAAGGCCTTAACACAGCTACAAATGTTATAGCAGTAATTGCAGTGTGATATAACAGCTAGCTAGTGGCAGTGATGGAACTGCTAGTGTTTTGCTAACAGTGTTAAATAGTAACTATGGACATATTTTCAAACTATTGTGGATGTGAACAAGATTTAGTGTCATTCTGGACTATCCGTTCTCATTTTCTGATTTTGCCGTTTATCTTACAGAATTTAGAGCATTCTGTTAAAATTTGAGAAATGGTGCTTAGTTTATGGTTTACAATTTGGATTTTAGGGTTGTGCAGTACTAGTAGTATTGTAGTTATGATTTTGACATCATTTGTATTTTACTTGTCTTTGTTAGCCAATTTAGTTCTAAGCAGGGAACAATTTGTTCGTAACAAGCGGGTTGGCGGTTACTGCCAGTTATCAAATAACATTGAAAACGATTGTTATACATAAACAAATTGGTTCAACTACAATTGAGATTTAGAACATTTATTTTCTCAAAACCAGGCCAATAACCACTAGTAATTGGCAGGTGTCAGTGCTAACCAGTTTCAAATGTAAAATTGATACTACTTTCAAAAAACTAACTCAAAACCAGTATCCATACAGGCTCCCAGTGGTAACCGGCTGCCAGGCTGTTTGCAAGAACCAGTTCGGATTTCAAACCATGGTTCTAAGATAGTAAAAAACTTTAGGCCACATACATGACATTACTTGCCAAGGAAATATCTTATTGCAAATCCATCTTACATGGACAAGTTTGCACTAGATACTTCCCCCCAGGCCTTGTTTGGATGGGCATAGATGGCCCAAGACCCCGGCCCATCCAACTGGAAGATGGGTTGGGATCCTAGGCCAACTCGGCCCATCCATGTGGAAGTTAGTTCATCTTCCACGTGGCTGGGGCAAGATCTTACTTGCCAGTACTGAAAAAACAACGGAGATTTAAAAGTAACAATTAACACCCATAAAATTTTAGCAGATTTTGATATTTCAATAGAAGTATACAACAATCAGGGCTCTTGGCCAATTAGCATGAACAAGAAATAAAAAGAGGCATCTTCATATTGCATCTTACCACTTGTACAAGGAGGCATTTTAAATATGGTTTCTGTGCTCGACGCAAGCGATCAATTGTAAGCCTGAGGTAAGGCTCTACCCATTGATCCACATGCCCTTTGCAGTTCTGGAAAACAACTTCGATGAGCTTGGGGGCAGGCTCAATATCAGAATCTTCCATGTTTTGGTCCATCATAATCTACAAGCATTGAAAATTATAAACAAAAACTAGTACAATGCATAGTAACTTCGCAAGAAAGTTTTAGCCACTCACAGATGATAGTGCATTCCACAAGCTTTGCTGATAACCAGGGTCTTTGCATGCAAGAAAATGATCGGTGCCCCGGGAAACGTAGTTGTCCAATGGAACAAGAATATCTGTTGGGAAAGATTAAAAACATTAAGATCAAGCTGCAAAAAGTTTCTCTTAAGACGTAAAATGCGCTTGTATTTGAAGGTTTCATTTGAAGACAACAGGTCCTTCAAATAACTTGATAGCATGGAAGAAACAAAATGAACGGCAGAAGATGTTTTCCCTCAGATAAATGCAAGAAACCACAGTCAAGACAACAGCCAAAGCAACAATTCCATAAGTTACTGGGGCTTTACTAGCTGCAAAGCCCTAGCTGCTGCACAACTGCACATGCACCCTAGCAGATTATACTGATGCAATGAATTCCCTAACATTGGGATAGGCCATGAACCCTAAGGATGGGCGGAAAAGATAAATGTGCAAAAATTATAATGTTGCAAGCATAGATCTATGATTTCCAAAGTCCTCAAATAAATTTGGGAAAATTGACTAGGGGACACTGCAAAATTTGTTTATTGGTAAGACATTAAATGTGACGCTGGCAAGTAGGCTATGGGCCGTGAGACAACAGCATCCTGTAGCAAAATTCAAATCTTTAGTAGTGTCCTGTAGCAAAATTTTCCTCTAATGTCTTTTAACAAAATCACAGCCACCTTTTAATAACAAGAGAAACCAACGAGGATTACAAAAGAACAGACTAAAAATGAAAACACAGATCAATTTGGAATACTAAACATAAAAGTAAAAATAGCACATCAAAATTTTGGGGCCATTGGAACCTGATGACTGGAGCTGTAGACAATAGCTTTTAGCTAGAGCAGTGGACTTTAGCTTAGCTACTCTCTACTACAGAAACTGGATGCATCAATAAGATGAACTTAATGCCTTGGAGAACTGAAAACACAATGCTAGCAAAGAATAACATTCAACTTAGGTCCCTAAGCTTGCATGGGTGTTTTAGTTAAGGATTCAAAAACCAGATATGGGAAAAATATCCGACCCTCCCCTGTACCGGTTACTGGCGGTTACCGGTTTTAAACAGGCCAAATTTCATCAAACAAAAACCTGACGAAAATTTAGATGTTCAACCGGTAACCAGCCAGAATTGACTGGTTACCGGTGAACATGGAAATAAGTTTCACACAATTTTTTTTTATGTTGATTAGAAATTGCACCAATATGAGAAATTGCACAAAGATAATAAACATAACCATGATGCAAAAGCATGCAGTGAAGACATCTGAAAATTTAGATGAAAAAAATAACTTTCTAAATGGGTAAGGACAAAATTTAACAGTATGCAATTATAAAGTTAGACATACTCTCAAAGAAATCTATAGCCCAATCATTAAGAGCCTCCATCATCAGCGGCCATAAGCTCCACATGTCCAACGAAATCGTCGGTGAGAAAAATGTCATATAGGAGACAATTTCCAGGACTTCTTCATAAACATCTGCCAAGGAATGGGGGGAAATAAGTGTACGAACAAAAAAAACAAAATAAATCATAAGAAATAATTATGACAAATACAATGTCAGCATAAGAACACATAACCTTGTAGCGATTCTGTTCACATTATCTTCGTAAAATTGCCTTGACTAGCCTACATCAACTTGTCTGAGATAAAAGGCTTTATTGTTGTAAAATTGCCTTGACTAGGCAATGTAGCTAATTCTAACATAGCCAGTTTCTGAAATGGACAAGTTTGGAAGCATTTCTGTCCAAAAACAATTGCTTGTATGGTATTTTCTAAGTCAAAACTACTTGTGTAATCTTTGTAAAAAAACTTCTTGTGTAATCAATAGAGGTGCAAACGGAGCAGATATGGATGGATATTGCTTATTCCGTATCATTTTCCATATTTTTTGTCAGAGTCGGAATCAGACACGGATAATGCTGGTCACGAATACGGAGCGAATACATGCCACCCCGAATACGGTTAGTCTCAATCACGAATATTTAGTCAGATAATGCGCAAAAACAAAAACCATATATATCACATGTGTAAGGATCAATCACCATACTACATATCCATAATGGAACTACATTAGTAGCTTAACAAGCAAATTTCACACGATGACAGGGACAAATTAAGCAACTAGTAAATTCAAGTTAGCAAAGTAGCAACTAAATGATAGAGACTAGTTAAATAAATAGTAACTAACTAGCTACATGCCACACAGTTCGAAAGTAAGAATTATCCCGATCTTCTCGACGTAGGATAAATACTCGCGGGAGTCTTGATGAATCGTAATGATCATCTAATACCAGTGCAAGAGATGAATACTTTTTAATCCGCCAAAACACGCTTGCGTCTATTTTGCCGACCACCAAGCGAAAATCTACCGTGCACCTAATTCTCAGCGGAAAGGCTGAACGATCTTGATTGAAGAACACTCTTACTTCCATGTGGAATTTTGGCAGCAATAACGAACTCGAACAAACTTTAGTAGATTGATTTTTCTTAAACGTAGTCTGAGCCCTAAAAACTACAATTAAAAGGCTTATATAGCCCCTTGGAACGTCCATATGATCCCCTAACCGAATACAACTCAACCTTATATTTTTTAGACTCGAACTCACATAAAAAGGAAACTAGATTTTACAGCTGTCACATTGTTTTGATCATAACAGATGATTCGTGATATATTTGAAAACGAGGCCTTATCCATTGCGTAGGTCTTGAAATAAGCTTTCCAACGAGTACAAGAATACCAGAATCGGACTCCGTTTGTGAAAGTTCTGGCCTTTTTAGTAACTGCGTGCTGGGCTGTCCCGATCCGAATCCGAATAGAGTTCTGAGTTGAATCCGAGTTTGAATCCGGTAACTATCCGAAAAAATATCCGGTAACTATCCGGAAAAATATCCGTATAGTTCCGTATCCATCGGATAATGGTTGTTCCGAATCCGTTTCTGTATTCGGCGAAACCTCCGGATATCTGAAAATTTGCTCTGAATTATATCCGAATTAAAACGGACGGTCGGAAAATATCCGCTCCGTTTGCACCCCTAGTAATCAAGCATACTTTATAACATAAGGAAAGAATTCGCTTTTAGCACCCGCATCCTCTTGTTTGACAAAAGAAAGTTCGTTTCTCTTCCAAGATAGGATTTTTAGTCCGAAATCTTCTATTTAGCTTTTTATAGATCTAACATAAACTACAAAAAATACCTTTTCCCCCTCAAAACACTGTCACAGATAGTTGGCCCTTCCCTACATGAGCCTATTGGTTTTTGCAGGGTAATTTGTGACCGAGATCCAGTCATTTTCGAGCAAGGAATGGTTGCCTAGCTGTTTGACTCAGAGTTCAAAAAACAGGCGGTTACTGGCCGGTAACCAGTGTTCAAGTAGGCACTAGGCGGGCAACAAGTAGGAGCCTAGCGCCTAGGCGGATTAAGCGGGGCCTAGGCGGTCGACTTGGACAAGGCTGACTAAGTATGGAGTTACATTATTACACTAGACGGCCCAAGCCAAACATAGCACAAAGCATCAATCTCACACTATCAACCCAAGGCCCAAGCTGGATATCCTAACATATCAAACCCTAGCCTAGTCATCCCTTCGTTCACCTCAATCCCCTCCCCTGCTCCCCCAACAGCAGCCCACCTCCTCCCCGCTCCCCACAAGCAGCCCACCTCCCCCCCGCTCCCACACGCAGCCTCCTCTCCCCCCAACACCGCCTCCCCTTCTCCACCAACCCCGCTGCCTCCTCCGCTCCCCACTGTCGCCTCCTCCCAGCTCCTAGCGCTGCCTCCCTTCTCTCCTAGCGTTGCCGCCTCCCCTTTTCCTTCAACATCGCGGTCGCCTCCCCTCCCATGCTCCCCAGCGCCGCCTCTCCTCCCCCAGCGCGCCATGCCTCTACTCTCTCTCCCACTGCCGCCTCGCTGCCCCCACCAAGCCATCTCCTCCTCGCTCGCTTTTGACCGCCGACGGTCGCCTTTGACCGCCGAAGGCCGCTTACGCGGGCTAGCCGCCTAGTGCTGATTTTGGCCAAGGCGCAACAGTGGGGCTCGGCCTAGTGCCTAAGCCCACCTAGACGGCCACCTAATACCGCCTTTTGGAACACTGTAGGTAACCGCCGATAACCAGATTTACCGGTGGGAACCGATAAAAAAAACAGCCTGTATTACTTTTGAATTTATGACTGCATAATGCACTTTCTAGGTTAGTTTAGGCTTTTTTTGTGGTAGATTAACTATTGTATGAAGTAAAAATGCATGAATTATTGTCCTACCATGTCCCCAAAAAAATTCAAATTGAATTTATAACTGCATAATGCGCTTCTTAAGTTGGTTTAGGCATTATTTCTGGTAGATTAACTATTATATGAACTAAAAATGCATGAATTATTGTCCTAAGATGTCCCCACATTTTTGTCAGACATCTAGGCTAGGTAGTACATACTAGTTTTAGATCATTCTCGGCCACAAGACTCTTCTTCCAACGAATCCCGTAATACCTCGGCGACCACGGCGCCTAAGGAGCGCCTGGACGCCTAGTCGTCCAGGCGGGCGCCTAGTCGTCCTCTAGGCGTTGCTAGGCGAGCTAAGAAATGCATATAGAAAAGAGTCTATACAGAAGAAATGCATATAAGGACCATATTGTAATTTCAAAACTTGAGAGGGCTCACTTGCAAAAAGCCAAAATCACTCTTCGCGGAGAGACCGGTCATTGCTCGACTATTAGCCCCCAACTCGGCCGCCGACTCATTTCTTCGCCGGCCGCCCCATCTCCTCTCTCTCTCTCTCCTTCCCCATCTCGTCTCTCTCCGGCACCGCAAAGGCCGAGGCCGCCACCGGCGGCCGCTCCTCTTCCGCCGCCGCTTCCATCGCTTCCTCAGCAAGAATGGCAGACCGAGGAGGCAATGAGAACCGGCCGGCGACGAGAAGAGACCGCGGATCCGGCGGAGGCGACGCGATCCGGCGGAGACGCGCGATCCGGCGGTGAGGCGGGAGACGGCGGATCCGGCGGCGGCGACGGTGGATCCGGCGGAGGAGACGGCGGATCCGGCGGCGGAGACCTCTCTTATGCTCAGCTGCTCACGCGACCACACGCCATGCGCCCGCCAAGCCGACGCCGCGCCTCGCCTTGTCTCCGCCGTGGACGCCGTCTCCCTGGGCGCCCGCCTAGCTAGCCAAGGCGAGGCGAGCCTCCACGGCGTCCGCTCCAGGCCGATTGGACGCCTAGGCGTCGCCTAGGCGACGCCTTGACAACCATGCCGGCCAGTTACCGTTACCAGTCCCCGGGCGGGATTTGCCCGCTACTGATATTTCCAACCTTGGTTTGACTAACAGTAAACATCCATTATGGAATATGTGCCACTGAGGATATACATTGCGCATAGACATACAAACAAAGCAAATATTTGCACAATTGTATTGATCAGCAGAACTAATTCTGTAAATCATCAATTACATCGTCACTAGTGAGTCCATAAGAAATTTGTGCAGCACAACTTTGTAATGCAATTAACATTATTTGCCCACTCCAAAATCTAACTTTATTTGTGCCAGAAAGTGTTACCTGCAACATTTTACATGCATTTTTGGTGTCCATTGTCCAGTAGGTTACGTTTGGTCAAAAAGAAATAATTAAAAGCTACCATCTTAACACTAGAAGAATCTGAAAACTATCCTTAAACACAATACCTTGACCATCGGAAGTCAACATCCTGCGCATTATAGGCAATAAAGTTGGCTCAATTTGGATAAAAAGATGTGGGAGACTGCTAACGGACTCCAGAATTGTGCTTATGGCTCGTAAACAACCAACAGCTGCCAAAGCACCAGAATCATCAGCTTCATCATCAGCTTCTGAACTAGCCACGCATCTCCAGAAGGCAGCAGCCTATCAAAAGTAATAATAAGCAAAATGTTATGGCACACACCAAATTATGGCACAAAATAATAGAAAGCGTAAAACTACAGAAAGAAGCACACACCAAATTATGGCACAATCCTAGTGCATATGGTGCCATCTCTTCGCCAAATTTATCAACAATGGTTTCGAGTGTGAACACAAGGTCCTCATTCTCGACTTCATGCATCAGTTTAAAAAATTCTGCACAATACCGTGATCAGCCACAGGATTAATCTACCATCGAATTACAAGGTTCACAGAGTAACTTTTTTGCATACCATCAAGGAGTTGAGGAAGTATATGTCGAATCTCGTTCAGATCTGCATAGGCAAATTATAGTCAATAATGTGCAGTAATGCCCACATTTTTTGTAGGAATTTAAGGTATTTAGTGGGTAAAGAAAGTTTGCCTTTGCATGCTTCAACAAAAGAACGAAGTGCAAAGACTGAATCAACCCGGACAGGAAGATCTGGATCACGCATTCCAGCAACGATACAGTGCATGGCTTTCAGAAAATTGGCTGGGTCCGAGAAGTTGATATGGGCATACTGCCCAGCAACCCATGCTGCCTATTAGATAGAATAGGTCAGGTTGATGCCATAAAGAATAGAATCAACAATGAGCTAGAATTTCACTAGTGCACAAAGAATGACTTAAAAAGCACATAGATTTTCACCAAGTAGAGAAAATAATAATTGTCTAGATCGTATTTGATGGTCAAGTGGAGTAAAAAAACCTGCTTAGTGTTACAACAAACATTTTTATTATATGCCACTGAAAAGTATGGATATTTCATATTTGGTATCTATCATGGCAAACTTCAAAGATGTGTATGTTATACTCTATAAACTGAATATAATGTTTTATATGCCATTATTGACCAATGAACAACTAATGTGTTTCCAAAGTGACCATAATACAAATGAAAAGACTTAATATGTAATGATACTCCATAATGCAAAAATGCATCCACAGTAACAAAAAGAAGCAAAGATAACTTTCAGAGCACTCTACCTTTGCACGCAAGTGTCCAATATGACTATTGAACTCCGAAAAGACATGTTGGACGAGCATATGCTCCAGGTCAGATTTATATGGATCGGTTTGCTTCAGCTTATCACATAATGTCCCAATAGCAAGAAGCGCACCATCTTTTTGGCGATATGGCTTGACTTCAGCGGATGCCTCATCATATCTGACAAGTATTTCATCGATTAGAAAGTGTACAGAGTTGACAAAGACAATACAAATGACAAGCAAAAGTTACCTCCTGAATATATCCACAATGAAATGGATAAACTTTTGGAGGTTGTCTTTTCCTCTTTTTCTTACCAATTCACTCACGAAATCCATAGCAGCTGTTCGAGGACTGTACAAATCTTCAATAATATCTACACATAAAAAACAATATTATAAGTAAAAAGCCTACGCTACTGAATTGAGACAGCAACAAAGAGCATATAAGTCATTATGAGTAGATAGCCAACTCTAATTGAGACAGAAATACAGAGGTCATGAAATTCACCATAGCCCTTCCGAACATATTCATGAGGATCTTCGTCCCATAACTTTTGGTCATTGTCATTGAAGCACATAAGTGGAAAAATTATCTCAAAAAGAATGATGTCAATTTGAGGCTGCATCATCTGATACATACTGTTCTTAGTAACGCTGCAAGATACAAACTATAAAATTACTGATAAGCCTCCCAACAAAATTTAAATTAGTCAAATAACTCATGATCAAAAGCAGGATATGGCCAGCATAAATCAAGTTTGAACAAGCTTCGCGACCTAACAAAATAATGGGCACAACTGCACTAAAAGAAAATCACCAAGCCACAACTGAAATGGTCCTCAGAATAACTAGTCCTACAAGGCAGGCACATTTGGATCTCCACCTTCGTTAAGCAGATGAGCCAAAGAGCCCATCTGAGCAAACCTGTACCTGGCAAGGCAGGTTCTTTGGATCCTTAGCTTTTAAGAGCAACGCAGCATGGTCCCTTTTTGGTTTCCTTGCTCAAAAAAATGATTTTGATGGTAAAATGACTAACTTGCACAGCAAATGTTATTGAAATGGTAAAGAAGAGCTCTTTTGGTGAGATTTCAGTGTGTGCGTACATGTACCAATTTGGCTCCATGCATTGGGCAAGTTTATAAATGCTTTTAACACTAGATTGTCTGGCAAAGCTTTTGAGGACACTATTAGACACATTTCCTTGCCAAAGCCAAACAAGGTTAGTTGGACCATTGCCTGTCTAGGCAAAGCAACCAGAGATCCTTGGGTGAGATTTCAGTGTGTGCATGCGTGTATAAATTTGGCTCCATGCATTGGGCAGGTTTATTAATGTTTTTAACACAAGTTTGTCCGGTAAAGTAAGCTTTTGAGAACATGATCAAACACATTTCCTTGCCAGTGCTAAACAAGGTTAGTTGGACCATTGCCTGTCTAGGCAAAGCAACCAAACAATCTCTGGTCAAATCCAACAAGATCCAAATTTCAACCAAGTGAAATATTACAACACAATGCCTGTAGTGCAAGCACATGAGAAAGCTACCAATCGAGCAAAACGTCACAATAATGCTAGAGCAAGAATGCCGCACGGTAATTTAATGGCGCTGAACTCATTGATAAATTATTAGCCATTGTGTATGCATGCAGACAAACATACGCAGAGAAATAAAGGATCAAACGAAGGGACTGAGGTGCAGGTGCTAGCAACACAGAAGACCACTTTACAAGCACAAAATGCTGCTGAAAATGATTTTTCCCCCCATCTACCAAACACAAACCTGTTGGTGAGGTATTGAAGAATAAGATTGATAACCCTCTCTGGCAAGTAGTCGCCAGTACGAATAGCATTCAGCAGCTGCAAGTGACATCCCAAAATTTTCCCAGCATAGCTCTTTTGAAACATTTGAGCAAAAGCTTTACTCTCTGGTTTCTGAAGCTTCAGATCGCCAAATCTGTAAACAGTGAATGGAAAGGTAAATAAATAGAATGATTGCCTAAGGTAAAATTGAGCTTTATCAGATACTGACCGGGTGTACAGGCGGTTCAAGATATGGATGGTCCATTTCTTAACTTTCCACCAGCCCCAAGATTTCCTGATCTCAGGATCCAATGGTTGGCCTTCCACTGGAACTGGCCTTTCCAGTAAGTTTATAAACAAAATAATCCATGAATTGAAGACATTTGGATCAAAAAGTTGCTTCGGAATCTCCAACTACACAGCATAAAGCAAGAAAGGAAAATAGTTACATATGTAAAAAAAAAGTAAAGGAAACAGTAATTGATAAGAAATGTTTGATTATAATAAGCACATAACATACATAAATTGAAGACCAAAATATTTTGCATATCAGCTTGATCAAGTCAGCTACTTCAATTGGAGGATTGACAATCTGAACAAGTTTGCTAAATATGCTTAGCAAGTGAGGAAAAGTTTCCTCTACAATGTGATATAAAGGTATCCTCTCTTCCTCAGACTTGAACCTTCAAAATAAAAATAGAGATTGGAGGTATCAGTCAAGAACGGTGCAACTGAAAATGCAGAACTTCAAATACAAGAAGCTTTGGTTATGTCCGAGGACGGCACCAAACTAACAAAGCCCTCGACTCCTGTTTTCAGGAAAAGTGAAAAAGGACATAACTAACTCCCAACAATGTAATTTATAGTATGATAGCTCATTTATACCAAATTCGGACATGTAGTTGTATCATGACATTACTAAAAACAACATAATTCCATTAGAGTGAACTTATGGGTTATCTCTTTTTTTGGCAAGAAATATGGGTTTTCTATTGTTATCCCTTACAAAAGCATAAAGAACAATATTCGACTCTACAGCACAGACACTTGTCTTTTATGCCGTATTCATGTCGGACACGGTGTCCAACACAGATACAACACGGACACGACGCGAACACGTATCGGCAACATGTCGATTGTTTTTAAAATAAATTTTTATTTTGAAAAATCCCGACACGTGTCAGATACGGTGTGACTGCGTGTCCAACACGGCCCAGCAACGGTGCTAACCCTAAATCCTGACCACGGTGTCTTCCGCATCAGACCACGCCTCACCTCAATGTATCGCCTCCTCTCACGTGCGTCGGGTCCGGACGTCAAAGCCTCCCATTGCACCATCGGATCCAAACGCCAGAGCCTCCTCAGCCGCGCCGGCACCTCGTTCAACTCGCGCCACCAAATCCCCCTGTTGTACCGCCGGATCCAGACTCCGAAGCCTCCTCGGCCGCGCCGCCACCTCGTGCAGCTCGCACCGCCAGAGCCTCCCGTCGCGCCGTCGAAACCAGACGCCGGAGTGTCCTCGGCAGCACTGACGCCTCCTATAGCTCACGCCGCCGGACCCCCCGTTACAATGCCAAATCCAAACGCCGGAGCCTCCTCGGTGTCTCCCGTCGCTCTGCCGAAGGATCCTCCACTCGCTTCGTCGGCTCCTCCCATCGCGCCACCAGATCCTGCAGCTCGCGTCGCCAACTCTTGCCTCCTATAGCTTCGAGCACCAGCTCACGCCGCCAGATCCTCCACTCGCACCGACGTCTCCTCTCGTCGCCCGAGCCGGTGGTAGCTGGTAAGAAATGAGCCCGACCTCTATGATCCGATGGAGCGAGCGAGCGGAGTCATGTTACTTTATATTGGTTGATTAAATTTAACTGATTGAATCGACACAGCTCTACGATCCCTTTATATGTTGTAAATTATGAAATCATTTCATTTGTTTAAATTGTTGTGTTTCTCCTTTCTGCTATGCTATGCAGTGCATTAAATGAGCATGTTTTCATCATTGTAGAAAAATGAAAACCGATAATTCTAGTGCTAGAGAGGAGCAAAACACCAGCAACAGGTTCAAGCCTCCATTGTGGAATCATGTTGACATTCTAGACAAAGGTGGTCAAGAGGGAGGAAATGTGAAATGGAGCAAGTTTTGCAAATATGTTGGCACTAGTAGCTACTCTAGAGTGAAAGCGCACTTGCTGAAAATTACTAATGGTGGATGCAAGATATGTCCTAAGGTGACAGTACCTATTCTTGCTCAACTTAAAAATGAAGTTGCAAAGGCTGAGGATGAACAAGCAAAACTAAGGGCAAGAGATGTGCCCTTGCCACCATCAACTGTTGGCAGTATTGTTAGTGCTAGTGTTTCTTCATCAAACATGGACACGGCTATGTTGGGGAATAAGAAGCGGAGGGGACCTCCTTTACCATTGGAGAAAGCTTGGGCCAAGGATTTGCGCAATCAACTGGATGCACAAGTTGCAAGAATGTTTTATTCTGGAGGTATGCAATCGACTTGAAATTATTGTTTCAATTTTATCCAAATTACCATCTGCATTCAACTAATTTTGGTTATGTGTAATTTACAAGATTATCTTTCAATCTAGAAAGAAATCCACATTTTCATCAATCGTATAACTTTGCTGCAAACCATAACCTTTCTAGTTATGCCCCACCTTGGTACAACAAGTTGAGGACTACACTTCTTCAACAAGGACTCACACTGAGACCTTATTGGAGCATACATGAAGCACGTGGCCTAAAAAGCGTGTCACCATTTGTTCAAATGGATGGTCAGATGCGCAGAGACGACCGCTCATTAACTTTCTTGCTATTTCTATGGGTGCACCAATGTTCTTGCGAGTTATTAATGTTGAAGGCGAGGTGAAGACAAACAAGTACATTGCTGAGAAGTTGATTGCTATCATTGAAGAAGTGGGTGTAAGAAGTGTTGTCCAAATCATCATTGACAATGCTACAAATTGCAAAGGTGCAGGTTTGATTGTTCAATAGATGTACACTCACATTTTTTGAACTCCTTGTGTTGTTCATACTCAATCTTGCTCTCGAGTATTTGTGCTGCTAAAATGCCAAGAACTGATGAGGATAAATTAGTCTTTAATGAGTGCCATTGGATAACTGAGATTGCTGCATATGCTAATATGATAAAGCATTTTATAATGAACCATGGCATAAGGCTATCAATGTTCAATGAGTTTAGCAAGCTGAAGTTACTTGCTATTGCTGAAACAAGATTTGCCTCATTGTGGTTATGTTGAAGCGGTTTTACATGGTCAAGAGGGCTCTCCAAAACATGGCGATCAATGACAAATGGGAGACATATAGAGATGACAATAGAGGGATGGCACAAACCATTAGAGACCTAGTACTCGATGAAGTGTAGTGGGACAAGGTGAACTATATTGTTGAATTCACTGAGCCAATATATAAAATGATACGTATGGCGAACACCGACACACCATGCCTTCATCTGATTTATGAGATGTGGGATACAATGATTGAAAATGTGAAGAAAGTGATATATAGGCAAGGATCGAAATCCGCTCAGGGTAAATCCCGCCACGAAGCGATCACCGTGAATCCTGGCGATTCTGCCTCGTGAATCAAAATCCGGATAAAAACCGGATAAAATTTAGCAAATGATTTTTGTGGGCGGGGCGGGAGGAGACCGGTAACCGACCAGTTACCGGAAATACCGGTGAAAAAACCGGAAAAACCGGTGGACATGTGTGCATTTGCATTCAATGGTTCATATGCATGTTCCTGGAGGAAATTTGATCAAAACTTAGTATATCTGGTAAGATAATGGAACTAACTTTAATCGTTTGCACTATGCAAAGAACATGATCATGCGATTAGCGGATGGAGGATGTCACTCAATTTTAACAAATTTGCAAACATACTACCCAAACTTTCCACCTAGTACAAAACAACCAAACGCTACAACAATGCTAGCCCTTTTATCACTATTGGACTGTTCTGCTCCTCAATATTTTCCATCTAGTGATTGTTTTAGTCTTCTACCATTGTCCAATGCACTATCCAAGAGCATGCAAAGGGGAGTTGTACAACATCGGTGGGAGGTACATTATCCTTGCATGGACTGCTTTGTTGCTTAGTCATTGCAGTGATTCTAGGGGTTCATGAATGTCTCTTGAAGTATAATTTTGACATTCTTCTCATTTTACTCTATGGGTAAATTTTACTTGGCTCTCCAAAGAGCCTAAACCGATTTCTCCTATCTTTTGTTGTTTCACCGCATTGTAATAGCATCTAATTTTCTAATCCATGCCAGATTAAGGTGTTAGATAGAGTTTCAAAGTTATCTCCATTTAAAATGTAGTAGATCAAATTGAAGTCGTCATTAGGTTGTTTGTGTGCTTCACCTACATTATTGATGAATAGGTAAATATGTCTAACTTCACAACAACTTTGACTACATGTGGTCCTATACCATTTAACACTTTGAAAGTGGTGTTAAGTGACTTTTGTCACTGGAATTGCTCATCTTGCCAAAAGGCCCTATATCATATCTGGTGGGTTTTGTACACGCTTTTGTGGAGTTCGATCAATTTTGGTGAGATAGACTATTGGGCACTTTATTCGGTATTTTTCTCTGGTAGGCACCCCAGATATATCCGATTCTGCGTGAATCCGCCGATTACCACCGGGTTTTCTAACCCTGTATATAGGCATGAAGGTAAGGAAGAAAATGAGGAGTCCACCTTCTACTCAGTTGTCCATAGCATATTGGTGGATTGTTGGGCAAAAGGCAACACTCCACTCCATTATTTGGCACATTCACTTAATCCAAGGTGAATTACAAATCTTCCTTTGCTTTTGCTAACATTTCAGTTCAACTATCCAGTTTTCACAAAGTTTAATACAATAATCCATTTTTATTTGTAGATATTATAGTGACAAGTGGATCAACCAAGAAGATGTTGTTGGCCATGTACCCCCCCCCCCCAACCACCACCACCACAAGGATCTTGAGATTTCACAAATGAGAATGAAGTGCTTCAAAAAGTTCTTCCCTGTCCTTGAAGATCTTAAGAAAGTGAAAGGAGAATATGCAAGATTTTCCACTTGTTCTGGAGAATTCAATGACTTTGATTCTATTTATGATAGATGGATCCTTGATCCAATGAATTAGCGGGCAAATCATGGACAATCCATTCCTGTGCTACAAAGTTTGGCTCTCAAATTAGTTAACCAACCAGCCTTATCTTCTTGTTGTGAAAGAAACTGGAGCACATATAGCTTCATCAACAATATGAAAAGAAACAAATTAACGCCTGAGTGTGCTAAAGATTTGGTATTTGTGCATAACAATTTAAGACTTCTATCAAGAAGAACAGAAGCATATAAAACAAGGGCAACTAGAATGTGGGATGTGGGAGGAGATAGCTTTGAATCTCTAACTGGTGTTGGCATTCAAGAGGTTGCTTAGCTCTCTTGAAGAACCAGAATTAGAGTGTGTTATTTGAAGATGAACCTACTGTGATGACCCAAGAAGAAAATGAGGACGAAGTTGAAGTCTAAGAGTCTTATACTCTTATGCAGTCTTTTAATTTTGAATCTTTAACTGGTGTTGGCATTCTAGAGGTTGCTTAGCTCTCTTGAAGAACCAGAATTAGAGTGTGTGTTATTTGAAGATGAACCTACTGTGATGACCCAAGAAGAAAATGAGGACGAAGTTGAAGTCTAAGAGTCTTATACTCTTATGCAGTCTTTTAATTAGCCTTGCTATTAGAATTTGAGTTTGTGATGTAACTTAAGTTAAACCACTCTTATGTGGCCTAGTGGCTACTTGCTTTTGGTTGAACTCTGCATTTAAGTTCCTATGTTCGAACTTGGCTTGTTAATTATCATTTATCAATTGTTATTTCTCTATTAGTCTATTGCTTTGATTGTTCAAGAATCAAATATACATATTACCTTTGTAGTCTTGCTTATCTGATCATGTTACTTTTTTTCCAGGTTCACGGAATTTTTATTTATGGAAATGGTATTCACATCAACATTCAACAATGGTCGTCATGGTTAACAAAACAATCGATACGGTACATATTCCAAGTTCACTTTACAACTTTATACTATTCCAATTTGACAAATGACAAGCATGATGAAACATAAAAAATTATATATATATATATATATATATATATATATATATATGTGTGTGTGTGTGTGTGTGTGTGTAATTTATTTATTATTTAAATATATATGGTCATGTCGCCGTATCGGTGTTTCTGGGAAAATGGCGAATTCCGGAGTTCGTGTCGTGTTGACGTATCTGTGTCCGTGCATCATAGATATTCGACAATGTTACACAGAAATACACAAGGGTCATTGTACAAGTACAATCAGAATAAAGCAACAAGAATGAAGCAAATGATGAAAGAAAAAAATCATGAAGGAAGCACTCAGATCAGAACAATACGTGAACAATGGGAAACAAAAAGGCAAAATAAATCAACAAGTCATTAACAATGGGCAGAACAGGGATTCGTCTAAAAGATACAAACAAAAGGAAACATAATTACAAAGCAACGAGCATACTTACTCGTATTTCCTGGCGAGAACCCTTAGCACATATAAAGCTCCAAAAACTTGATTTTGTGATTCTAGATTGTGTGTAACCCAATGAAGGAGACTTGGCCACTGCTCAGGATAGTCTGAATGCATTATTGTTTTGATACTTTCTCCAAGCTGTGCTCTACAAAATAACCAATGAAAAGGTGTCTTAGCATGTCAATGAAGTGGTTTCATAAATAATAAGACAGAATTGTCAAATTTTCACCAGAAGAGGGCACAGAATTTCAATTTCATTAAGAGATATGTGCAGGCTGGTACTACAATATTGTAGTTAAAAAAATGCTTGAAAAGATACTTCTACTAAATAATTTATCCAAATTGCCTAACCAAACTAAACCAGACAAGCATTAATGCTGTGTTCTTGTGAAATGGAAACCAAATGTTGTGTCAACATTAAATTGCATTGAGCCATTGCAAAATGAATACTCACACCCCTTCCATTGTTGTACAATCAGGACGCATTAAGGCTCTGTTTGACATTGCAGTGGCTTTTCAAAAGCACTTTCTACTTTTGGATATAACAGTTGAAAGACTTTTTTTAGGAACAACAACAAATTCTACTTAAACTAGTAAAGATTCCTGTAACTAACTAGATTCTATAGTGCAGCGCAACATCCGCAAACTGGTACTAAGTACAGATCTATTGCAGACTGCACTTAATGGGAAAATTGAGGATATGCCACTCCAAAGATTGGAATTTCAGGAAATGCCACTCCATGTCTCACTGACATGTGGGTGTCCTGAGGCCACATGTCAGTGGGCCATGGAGTGGTATATCCTGGAAAATCATGCAATTAAATGGATAATGATTTAATTCTAAACAATACCCGTGACAACCATCGTCCAAGCGGCTTGGGGAGGGTGCCATGGCCAATCATTGCACCTGGAGAAGCATATCAAGAGTAAGAGAGCTAACCCTAGCCATGGCCATCACCCTTTGCCCCTCACCACCAGCCCCAATGACTGTGAAAGAGAGGCAACATTGGTAGGGTGGCAAGAGGGAGAGGCAGCATCAGCTAGGATTGAGGGAGGAGGAACAAAAAGGGAGTGAGAGAGGGGTGGTAGGGTTAGACGGGTGTTGGGCCACCCCCTCGTCCCTCTTTTTTCCCTTTCTTAAGGCTTACTGAGGCACCCAAGGCGTCGCCTCAGGGTCCTGGCGCTGCTCAGATGCCTCAGCTTTCCTGGGCACCTTGGATAACCATGGTGACAACAATTCTCGATATAAAGTTTAGGATATTTCATCATGTAAGCTAAGAGGGAACAGAAATCAAGAATTATCATGGTAATCGGCAGAACAATGCACTAAAAAGGTTCAGAAAAGGGAATTTAAAATAGGATGCCTAAAAAACCATCTCATTGCTAACATGTAACGGTAATATACTGAAGGTGTTATCACCATAAATGCAAAAGCTAGTCACTAAAGTAAAACCTTATACAACCATTAGCAAAATAAGAAATGTGGGCTGAACAAAACTACTTACCTTAATAGAGGGGGCACTTGAACAATAAAACCTAGTATGTTCTCACGGACCATGGACTTGTCGCTTTCAGAAATTTTTTGGGACTCATCTATAGAAAGAACAATAGTATAGTTTTAAGTTATTAGAAGGCATAAGCAAATCAATGGTCAACCACCAACCTCTACATACCGGGATCATTAGGAGACCAGTTCTTCGCAACAAAATTCTTGAAATGAATACTTGCAACCTGTCGTACAGCCATATCACAACTTCCATCCACAACGATCTGTAACAATCTAACCAGATGTTGTGGAGTGTACTGGAACTGCAGGAATTGCAGAAGTATCAACACAAGTGCTCAAAACAAAATGGCGAATGGAAAACATGGGAAAGTGCAATATGCTATCTACGACAAGCAATAAATAACTACTTTCTGACTTAGATGTTGAATTAGCACCATGCACATGAACAGGAGCTAATGGCCCTAGCTTCTCGCATACGTTTTGCCCCTATTACTTGTATACACGCCTCTTGCTCAATCGAGATCTAATTTGGACTGGAGGTAGTAAAAGTAAGAAACTAAGAAACACTGGACAAAAATAAATCCTCTCCAGAATTAACCTTATCTTGTTGTTACTCTAATATATTAGTTGATGGTACAGTGAACTACATTCTTTTCTCTGTCTTCAAGTGAAGCAAATTACTAAGCATCATCATTGTGACAAGTAAGATCAAGCACTGATACAGGACTTCTCAGGGGGTCAGAAAAACCGACCAACACAGCCACCTTGCATACATGAAAATATATGAAAAAAAGATACAGATTTATATTTGGTGTTATGGTCCGGACAAGTGGCAACATAGTCTCAAAGATGGCATTGAATTGAATGGACTAGCTCACAAAATAACATAGGACAAAACAGAGCATTATGCGAATCCATGTGTAACGCCTACCAGAGCACCATTTCAATTAATATATCCAAAGCATGCGCACTTGTGCAGTTTATTTAATGCATATTGCCAAAACAAAGTTAACAGCAGTTCTGCTTAGTTACCACAGTTAGAAGGAAATAAGTTGTTGTAAATTTACTATTACATAGTCATAAAAAAGTCAAAAATAGAACTGGTGGATATATATAAATGTTCATATGCGAACCTCACCCTGACCCTCGGCAACTGCCACCAAAAAATAGCCTTCAAAATAGAAAAGCGGAATAAAAAGATCATTTTTCCTCACAAGAATTGCTCATGTCAGAAACGTTATGTTCATTATCACAAAAAAAAAAAAAGAAACACTATGTTCCACTAGCATGGAGAAAAATTATCTTTGCATACATCACAACATTAACCCACGCTTGCTTCTATCAATTTCAAATATGGCAGAGCCTCTGAAGGAGGAAACAACAGCAGATAGATAACTTACTTCAATGTTGCTTATTTACACATTTAATTCGCATTCGAATAACCAGATAATATCAGAAATACTTTGTGAGCTAACACGGAGGGGAAAAAAGGTCAAATTTTCACATATTTCAATTGCATATCTGGTTCACTTGAATCTGTTGACCCGCTAGTTTGTATGATTGAACAGTTAATTAAGCTACCAACCCTTTTGGCTCCCAGTAAGGCGAGATGTAACTCAAATTACTGTTGGTGACCGGGAACTTAATGCCCCTAACAACCCAACCTGCTCCAACAGTATACGGCAGTACCAAATTACCATCACCGCAGTTACCATAGTAAGACCTGCACAAGTACGACACCACACACACACACACACACTATACCAAGCAGAATAATCAGAGCCCCTCCGCTAACTCCCAAAACCCCCGGGAAAAAAAATAGGCACACCAAGAGCATCTCAGGCTCGAGCAGCCGCGGCATCTCTTAGATTCGCGCAGTCACCGGCCCCGGAACAAACCCCAATTCACGCAGAGCGCGCGCCGCGACTCGCGATCAAACAGTATAGATTGCACTCCGAGAAGGAGCGGTGGTCTTGTTGGGGGAGGAGGCGGGGGGCGGAGCTGCTCACCTGGTTGAGGCTCTCCTCGGCGGCCTTGCGCTCCTCGGGGACGTGGCTGAGCGCGGCGCGCAGCACGACGGCGAGGCTCGGCAGATCCATGTCGCCGGCGGCGTCGGAGCGGGGTGCCGGCGAGGCGCGGAGGCGGAGACCAGGGCCAAGCCCTAGCTCGGGGGGTAGGGCTCGGGCTCGGCCGCCGCGAGAGCTCGAGGGTGCAGAGAGCAGGAGTGGCGGGGCGGCGGTGGTCTCCTTTTGGCGTCGCGAGGTCTTGGGGAAGGGGACCCGGCGGGTGGGTGCGTGCGTGCCGGACAGAGACACGAGAAGGGGCGTCAAAACATTGGGTGCGGTATTTAACCCTAGGGTTTGGTCAGGGGCGAGCGACGGGTGGACATGGGTTACACTGGTGCGTGGGGCCCACCGGTCAGGGGTTCCTCTGTGCTAGCCAACCCTGCATGCCGGCCAGCCTGCCTGACTGACTGGTTGCTAGGTGCACCCCACCGAGCGGACGGACGGACAGCTGGTTACAGCATCGAATCTATCATTGCTCACTTGGAGCCGGTACAAGGGTTGGCCCAGTTTTTATGATGTGGATTAAATTTTCTGCTTTTTTTCTTATGGATTCATGGATCATCTTTTCCTAGTGTTTCGGTAAACTTTAATTTAAATTGATGAAATAATTGAATGGCTTATATGGCTGTTCCCAAAGGTACAATGGTAGGAGCATTACCTATGGCTTTCATGGTTGACTATAGGTATGAGCAGCTAAAACAGTGTGGTTTATGATTTTTAAATTTTAATTATTCGCGAGAAAGAGTAAAAAGAGAGAGACAGTTGCATACGATTTTGGTTGATTTAGCTGAAGTAGGTATAGTGTCTACTACAATCGACTTGTAGACTCCGTCTTGAAAAACACACCATTTAAAAACTAGTTATCTTTACTATTATAAAAGAAGCAATTGGTGGTTGGTCCGTCGTCACTCCTCTCCTCTCAGCCCTCCGATCTGATTACGAGATAAAATCCTAACTGTAAAAATTACTCCGCTCCCCTCCCCGCGCCCCGCTTTCGCCCGTCCGATCGTCCCAAGGATAGATCCGTGGATCGCTCGCGCTCTCAAGCCCTAGATCCTCTCCCGGTCCCCTCGCAGCGCAGAGCCCGCCCATCCTCTCGCCCGTCGCCCCTCGCCTCACCTCCGCCTCTCCGCTCTCGCCTCGGTTTCTTCCTCCGCGCGCCGCCTCTCTCTCCTCCTCCTCGCCTCCCCACCGGCCTCCTCCTCCGCCTCCCCACCGGTCTCCTCCCTACTCCCCAACCCCGCGCGCCGCCGCCTTTCTCCATCGCTCCTCCCGCCGCCGCGCCACCCTCGCCTCCTCCCCTCCGCCTCCCCACCGGCCTCCTCCCTACTCCCCAACCCCGCGCGCCGCCTCCCCTCTCGTCCCCCGCACTGTCGCCTCCTACTCCCCACCCCTCTCCTCCTCCGCCGCGCATCCTCCTCCCGCCCTTCGCGCCGCCACCTCCCCTCTCTCTCGCGCCGCACCTTCCCCTCTCGCGCGCCGCCTCCCCTTTCCTCTCGCGCCACCGCCTCGCTGCGCCCCGTCGCCTCACCCGACGCCGCGGAAGGGCATCACCAAGACCACCCACTTTTGGGGGCCCATCGCTAACTGGGGCTTCGTCCTTGTGGTACGCCCACAGTCATCTCTCGATTTGTGTATTTGTTCTATCGATATCATAGTATCTTTACTATTATAAAAGAAGCAATTGGTGGTTGGTCCGTCGTCACTCCTCTCCACTCAGCCCTCCGATCTGATTACGAGATAAAATCCTAATCGTAAAATTACTCTGCTCCCCTCCTCCGCGCGCTTTCGCCGTCCGATCGTCCCAGGGGTAGATCCGGCCGTTCGCTCGCGCTCTCCAAGCCCTAGATCCTTTCCCGGTCCCCTCGCAGCGCAGAGCCCGCCCATCCTCTCGCTCGCCGCCCCTCGCCCTCACCCTCCGCCTCTCCCGCTCTCCTTCGCCTGGTTTCTTCCTCCGCGCGCGCGCCGCGCCTCCTCCTCTCGCCTCCCACCGGCCTCCTCCCTCTGCCTCCCCACCGGTCTTCTCCCCTACTCCCAACCCCGCGCGCCGCTTTCTCCATCGCTCCTCCCGCCGCGCGCGCCTCGCCTCCTCCTCCTCCTCCCCACCGGCCTCCTCCCTACTCCCCAACCCCTGCGCGCCGCCTCCCCTCTCCGTCCCCGCACTGCCGCCTCCTACTCCCCCACCCCTCTCCCTCCTCCGCCGCATCCTCCCCTCCCTTCGCGCCCACCTCCCCCTCTCTCTCTCGCGCGCCACCTTCCTCTCGCGCGCCGCCTCCCCTTCCCCTCTCGCGCCACCGCCTCGCCGCCGCCCCGTCGCCTCACCCGACGCCGCCGGAAGGGCATCACCAAGACCACCCACTTTTGGGGCCCATCGCTAATCGGGCTTCGTCCTTGTGGTACGCCCACGATCATCTCTTGATTTGTGTATTTGTTCTATCGATATCATAGTATCATATCATGATTCATGAGCATCTTTGCGTTGTGCATATCGCAGCTTTGATCTTTGTATAAAACATCGTAATTGTGCAAGTAGTCCAACCAAGCGGTTCTTGGGCTAAGAAGTGCTCATGGGTGATCTGCTCCAAAGTACTGAAAGAAATTTAAGAAATGTTGGTAATTTTCATGTTTAGTTTGTTAGATGGCAAACCTCTTATTTACAATAGCATAGAACTGCTTATTTTGGCATCATCCACTTATGCACCATGTGGCTATGATTAGTAAAATATTTCAAAAGAAAGAAATGCATATTCTGGTAGTAACTTAAGAGTGTTGTCATTCGACAAACAAACATGCATTCTAGATAGACCAATTTTATATGCAGTTACTGGAACATGTATGAGTATATTAGGTCACTGCAACACTTGTATTTTAAAGTAATATAGGGCACTCTGTCTTTTTTTTCTTTTTACCAGAGCAACATTCAATTGAAAAACTGAATTCTTCATAAGCATTTGTGATATTGTACAATGTACATTCTTGCTTGCAATGCAGTGGATACATATTCAGTTGTATTTGGAAAACTTGTTACTAATGAAATAATGTGGTACTGGTTTCAGTGGAGCGTATACTTCATTGCTTCTTACACATTAAAGTGTAATAAATTAACATTAATCTCTAGGAAAGATAATCATCTTGATCTACTCACTAATGGGTTGTTTCTAAGGATTTCTCACTAATGATCAACATGCATCAATGGAGTTGAAGTTATTTTGCCAAGCTGTTGAACCATGATAATCTGGCTTGACATTCATAAGGATCTTAAACATTTTCATAGGAAAATTAACATACGGATAAAAGCGATGTTTTGCTCAAAGATGGTGACTTGTTTTGACTTTCCCTTAACTTTGAAATGCGATATGGCAACTAAGTTTTTTTAGGGAACAGAACAGTAACTAAGTTACAATTATGTATCCTAGATGACCTTGTTAATTTGCTTAGAGCTTATTTGCCAAGGGCTACTTTCCTTGAAATGTTTAGATACAACATCATGGTGAGTTGAAGTTGCCTCCACATGGCTTCTGGGTTGTGTAACTTTTGTTGCGAAGCTCAAGCACAGTAAACACCCTTATTTAAATTGCTCATTGATTTCTTTCCATATATGCGGATAACAGACAAAGCAGGTGTGCCTCTGGAATTGAGGATCTAGCGAAAAGCTTCCACAAAAGTTTTATTTGTAGGAACATCCTTCCCAAATATCGCTTTCTTTGCTTGTTAGATCATTGTATTATTTCAGATATGCATTCCCTTTATTTAATGTGTTTCTATACTTTATACAATATTTTTCCTCTGTTGTTCACCTGCTGGGTTCCTTCTGTAGCAAATAGATAAGCTTAATGTCATTTTTAAAAATTCTTTTGAGCATATCTCATTTTAATCCTGCAGCTCCAGTTTTGGGATGAAAGTTATGACTGAAATTGGTCACTTTGGGAAAGATATGAAAGAACTGCTACAAGAGAAAGTCTATGTCATCAATGTCTTAGGTCAGATCTCCTTTCATATGTTCTACAATTTCTGAAACTTTGTCCTGTATATTGAGTTGTCTATTTTATGCCCTTCAGGGAAATTGAAATCAAAGATTGGTTGTGTTTTTTTTTGTTGAATTCAATATAAGGCTTTTAAATTCTCTGAATTTAACCATGCTATTGTCCTGTAGAAACTTAACTTATTTACATCGTCCCTGAATATTGGACAAGAAGATTTCTTCTCTATAGAATACATGTAAATATAGTCAGAACAACTTATTATTGTTTCCATTCTTTTTTACTTCAGTTAAATTCAATAGGTTCAACTCTTTTTCTCTCATCTGATTTGGGATAACAATGTTACTTTGAATCCATAGGGTAAACAAGCCTATTGTATTAGTCACATCTTCAGTTTGCTACCCAAAATTATTGTACTTTGCACTAATTATCTAATATCCTAATGATAGTATGCATCACTTATTTGGTTTTCCGTTGCAACGCACGGGCACCTTACTAGTTGTACTAAAAGCCAAAAGTCATAAGCATTAAGCCAAAAAGAATCGAGTTGTGGGCTCCACATTTGAAAAGGGCAAAATGAGAGATTGAGAAGCGTGCTTTTGGTTCTTGGCGTACATAAACCAAGGGTGCCTTCGATTAGGCTTATGCGTATGCTACAGTAAATAACTTTTAAATAGTACGTTTTTTAAGGCGGAGTCAACAGGAAGATTGTAGTCAAAAATATACTAAATTCAGCTGTCTAGCCAAAATCGCATGTGACTATTTTTTTCTGCGTACTACCACTTACAAACAGCTAGAATTCAAAATATTAAGTTATAAGTCACAACCCAAAAAAACTCACCTCAAATGTAGCATCTCTAGCTTGTAAATTTGTAATCTTTAGTGTGATTTCCCCACTAGCGTATTTCCATATGCCTTATTTTCTCTATTTGGCAAGCATCCACCGAAGGGGACTAGCGATACATCATTACTATTTCAAAAATGGGTTGTGTAGAATTGATGTCATAGGTAGGGGTAGCAAAAAAAAGCTCGTTAGTATGGCTCGTTGGTTCGGTTCAAAATTGATTCAATTATACTCGTTAATTAGTTAAACATTAAAATAAGTTGATTTCAAATAAATTTGAATTTTACTCTAGCTCGGCTTGTTAGCTCGTTTCTAAAAATATTTCCAAATCATATGTAAAATGATATTAAATTAAACAATGTCAATTTTAAGAAAACTTGATAAGACGAGGATTTGGTTCGATATCCACCCTAGTCATAGGAGTGCTCATAGGTGGAGCCATGTGTATTGAGCACAATACTTATAGCAGTGAAAGATGGCGGCTCCAATAGTAATGATGCTAAAGGATGTAGGCCATGTGGTAAAGAGGGAGGTGGCAATGATATATTGGGGCGAGATGGTAGAGGCATCATTGGGCGATGGACATGTGGTCGACAAAGATGGACAATAACGTGCATGACAGATGCATGGCAAAGATGGACTGTGGCAGACTTATAAGCCATGACTTCTGCCTTTTTTACACTATAGCACACTGAAAATGCATTGTAGCGGTTATTAGCCTTTTCTGAGTAATTAAATTTAAAAATAAAAAAGTTATATCATCACAGACAATACAAAGTAATAAGGAGGACAAAGCAAAAAAAAGCCAAAAATTCAAAAAAAAAGATGAAATTAAGAAACCAAAAGTTGAAACCATTTTGAGTGGGGCCTAAATGATGTCCATCAGTTCTAGTTTGTGGTGGTTGTCTGCAATGCAAATACACACGTGCCACACTTACAATTTGGAAGAGAGAAAATGTGCAAGTTAATAAAATGATAGCAACATTAGAATCGTGATGCCATGTAAGTTACCAGTCTCTGAAAACCAGATTAGAACAAAACTGTGAGCTTAGAACCCATTAAGCCAAAACTAGAAGTATAAAAAACCATATCAGACATTTACAAATTATAAGTCCTCATTACTTAACAAATAGCTGCCTAAAACCATATTAGACATCTAACAAAGTGCAACTCTGCATCCCAAACAATAGGTACCTAAATGGCGTTACCATGCTCCAGCACAACATTTTAACTGTAGGCAACCAACCATTCAACCAATCTTAGCTCAATGGAACTCAAAAGACCTCAATTCAAAAGTAACATCTGTAAATTCAGTGGTAAAAATCTAGACCGACTGAATAATATAAATTGGTAGCTCCAACAAAGCAAAAACTAAACTAAACAACCTAAGTGCACAGTCCCACGCAAAGGAACCCATAGCCATGGACTTCACCTCCAAAGTCTGCAACTTATAACCACAAATTCAGTGTGTACCTAAAATTCATTTTGTCAAGAGCACAACAAATACAAGGAGTTTTCTTTCTTGAGAATTAGAAAGTAACACAATCTTACATGCTTAGCTAGCTCTCTGGTTGGTAGTAAAACCAAAACACTCGGACGTCTACCATGATCAGTCCTTTTGGATGTTTTGTATGTCCCATTAACTATTGACTCCAATATGGGAAGAACAAAAGCCAATGTTTTTCCCTAAAATGACATATTTAATTAGGACATATGTAGTTTCCAGATACAAATGCGATAAAAATAAATAATTCTATTCCCCATGGCCAGTCCTCCATAGTCAAAAATAAGGAATTCAGGGTCACCACACCAAAACCCATCACTGTGACGACAGCAACGAATGTACAAAAATAGAAAATCTCTTTTAACTCTACACGTTAGTTTACTGCGATAAATGCCATGTTATGTAGCAGTATGTAGTGACATAGATATGAGGAAGACAGTTGGTGAGGATAGAATAATTCTCAAATTATTATGTCATGATATACTCTAAATATACCCTTTATCAGTAAGGGACAAAATCCATAGAGTGGTTGTAAGCTTTGCTACAATTATCTCATAGCCGTAAGCTATCCTAGACTACCTGGTCTCAATTCTTCTACAACCATCTTATAATCGTAAGCTTTCCTGCAAGTATGAGATAGTCGTAAGTGGTCCAATGACCACCTCATGGTCGTAGACCTTCATGTGATTAGTATATCTTCGACTAGCCTGTCTACGATGATTTACCAAATAGTGGGTCCGTCAGACAATGCAGTTAGAATATGCGCTTATGCCCAATAACCACACATGTGATCTCTCTTTGATAACAACCATCGTACGGTGAATGGCTAACCACGTCTCTCCGACAATAACCTCGGCCAGATGGTTATCTCCCGAAACGACAAGGCATATTATGGCACAGGTCAACTTCCGATGTTTCGTCAACTATAAGGGATGATGTCAGAGAGGGGAGGACAGGGAGAGAGCCAGTAGATTGAGAAAATTTAGCAACCCCTTTTTGCATTACCCTGTTGTAATCATCCTCTTTGAGCAATAGTGACACATAACATAGGGTTGTTATTCTCTAAGAGAAGGTCCGAACCTGTGTAAAAATTTTCGTGTCTTCTATGTACTTGTAACCTATCCCTTGAGAGAGTTTCCCCCGAATCCATACAAATCATATGTAAGATCGATATTCAAACATTGACAGTTGGCGCCGTTCGTGGGAAAATCCTTCCTGGAATCCAATATTCTTCTTATTGGCAAGTTTCTTCCTTTTGATGTCCTTATGGCAAGAGAGTGGAATAAAGAGAACTGGTTTGATTTGCCTGAGTACACAGACCTCAACACGGAGACCTTGTCGGACCCCGGAGCAACGACTACTGGATCCTCTGTGTAAATCGCACTAATCCAGGATCAAGCCAGTGCACACAGTGGATAACAAAGATTCATATCATGCACAATGTCATTTATTTATTAACTAAATATAGGCCTGATGGCCAAACTTTACATCAATAGCTTATAAACCAAAAATAAATATAAGCAGCGGAAGAAAAACCAATAAAGCAGCAGCCCATCCTGCCTGCCCATAGGCGAATGACTGTAAGACGTGGCCTACTCGTCGTTATTCTCACCGAAGTTGAGGAAGTTCTTCTCTAAAAATAGTGAATGAAGCAACATGAGTACATAAAGTACTCCACAAGTTACACCAGGAGGTTTAACAGAGTTAATGCATGATAAGGATTGACAATGGATGGCATAATAGGTTATTTGTGCGTAAAAGCAGAATTAAGGTAAATACAATAAGTAGATTCAAAAGCTGAATTTGATACGATAGATAGAAAGAGTAATTTAACAAAATAATATCGTTAGTGCGGGCTCCGACCAAACACTAACCTATTCACAGGTATCCCACCTGGTTCATCTTTTCCAAAACATCTCGTATGGATTCTATCCATCCATATACTTTTTCATCTCCCATGGATTCCATCCATCCATAGGCCTTTTTAGAAACCATTTTGAAAACCAAAATCTAATCCATGAAAAACTTTACTCAGCTTGCCCATAACCGTGGGCACGGCTATCCAGGATAGTTTATACACTCTGCAGAGGTTGTACAGCTTTACTCACAAGATATGATTATCTCATTTTGTCGGCCATTACACGCTTCTATAGGCGTGCGACTAAGAAAATCATAACAAGGCCTTTACAATGCTAAGCCTTCAACTTGGTCACGCCGCCACTAGAGTTTCACCACAACTTGAATCTACAAAGTTGGAGCCCCCTCTTGTGCCATGTGAGACTTCTCATGGCCTACGCCACGCTCATATTCAATCTATAGCGAGACTAAAGTTGGGACCTCATAAATTAGTTAGCTAGGACTGTCCCATACCAGTCTTGTGGTAGTACGATATGACTTTGCAACAGTAGCTCACAGATCGGTCCTTAACTTAACTTAGGCTCAAACCACATAGCCCTTGTGCCTAGCAATCAACATTGTGTCACCGAACAACAATGCTTGCCAGCACCCACCACCTAACCATTAGCCTAGGTCAAAACCAAGTTTTATATTTTCCTTTGAAACATTCATATACCTTCTTGACTCACCGAAGTCAAGAATACATTTTAGAAAATCATCATTTCTTGCGAAACAAATATTCCCACTTAAATCATTCTAAGCATGGCTAAGTAATTCTATAAAATTTCTAGTCAATACTATTGTACTAACTAGATTTTCATCTAAGGTGACAAGGCATAAGGGAACTCAAATAAAATCCAAATAAAATCCAAAAATTAGGAAATATTATCTAGGAGATAGAATATGAATTTTGGAATTCAAATGAGTCAAAATGGAGTTAGGGCGAAGGAGATTGATTTCTGGTAATTTGAATTCCAAAGAAATGAATAAAGGAAATTATTGGAATTCTTTCCTTTGTGAAGGAAAAGTGGTCGGAAGCTACAATATTTGTGTATGATCGAAACCATGATCGAAGGCATAGTTGAAGACATGGTCAAGACCATAGTCGAATCAACGGTTGAAAATACGGAGGTCTAAGTCGAAGACAAAGACTCCAAGTACAGGTGCAGTCGAAGTCGAAGTCGAAGATTCAATCGAAGACCTAGTCGGAACTGTACAGTGGTCGAAGAACACTATAGCAGTTGAGAACAAAAGGTAGTCGGAGTCGAGTGGTCGGGACGGCAATGAACGATAGTGGTCGAAAGCAACTATGGTGGAAAGCGAATGTACTTAGAGTCGGCTACGACTTCGACTACCGAGTACTCTTCCAACTACTCCTCGTTGAAAAGCGAAGGTACTTGGAGACTTAGAGCGAAGAGTGACAGTGGTCGGAAGCAACTACGGTCGGAGGTAGATGGAGAGGCAGTGGTTGGGAGCGAATGTGGTCGTGAGTGGCCATAATCAGAAAAACAATTATGGTCGAAAGGATTTGAGTTTATGCAGAGTGGTCGAAAGAATTGGATGGCTTGGACGGCTTCGAGTGATTGGAGAGATCTGAGGGTTCAGAGAGGTCGAAGAGTGCGGAGGTTAAAACGGTCAAACAACCATGGTCGGTTCAAAGACAAAGGTCGAAGTCGAAGGCTCCGAGACCAAAAGCCGAAGTCGAAGTCTTCGAGGTCGAGGGTCGAAGGCTGGAGTCGAAGTCTCCGAAGGTCAAAGTCAAAATCGGAGTCTTCGAAGGTCAAAATCTCTGGGGTTGAAGGTAGAAGTCAAAGTCGAAGGCTTCGAGCCGTCGGAGTATAAGAAGCCTTCGAACAGCGGAGTCTAAAGAGCCTGCAGATGGCAAAGTCTAAAGAGCCTCCGGATAGCGGAGTCTTAAGAATCGGATGGTTGGGAGAAGTCGGACGGCTTCGCGTGACAAGATCCGAGTGATCCAACAGCAGCGAAGACCGGTGAGATGTATAAAAGAGGGAGAAGAGTATGAATCCGGTATTCCCTTGGCGCAAGGTTCAGGCTGCACAGAGTTGGCTAGCGGCGAGGGTGTAGCGAAGGTCGGTACGATTATCGGTGGCATCGGCGAGGCGCAAGGAGGTTCGAGGCACCGGCAATTCCTCGCCGGAGCTCCTCAGACGAAGAAGGTAGAAGTCGCTCGGTGCAACAGGTTTACGAGCGAAACCAGGGCAATTGGGTGAGGGAAATAGTGGAGCCGAGCCCATGGACGGTGGTACGGCGCATGAAGCCCGTGGGCTCGCTAGCGGTGCGGGGCACGACGGGGGTTGGCGAGGGGTGCAAAAGAGAGAGAGGACTGCGAGAAGTGCATTGATGCTCTTGTGTATTACCACATGTGGTTGGAAGGTGGTTGGCGGCGAGGTGAAGTGGTGGCGCAACTCGGGCGATGGTGGCGACGTCGTTCCAGTGGTGAGGAGGCTCAACTAAGGGGCGGTCGAGAAAAATTAAAAAATATATACTAAAAATAGATTATGAATTTAGATGAATTTAAAAACTTGAATCACCTAATTCAGAGTTCGAACGGAGGAGAACGAGCGATTGGAAGATTGTCGGATCAAAAAATGCTGAAAAAGGAAAAATTAGGAATATTCCGAAGTTCGGAATATTCCTCCGTGAACAGTAATGGACAGCACACCCCTTTCACTATTTTTGGCCTTGGCGCCGGTGGAAAAAGACACAGAGGTGAAGCCAACTAGCAAAATGGGTTGCTAGGGACCCGAGGCACATGTAGAAAGTGACGGCACGTCAAACGGAGCACGTCGACGACGTGTATGGCGCCTAACGGCATAGAGTTGGAGAAATAAAATAATTTTTAGGCATGGAACATGGAGAAGTAAGGTGAGCATGGGCTAGAACGCGGCGAGGCGAGTCTAGAAAAAAATATCGGCTAAGCCGAAAACTCACCGGAGGCGACGCAATCGTCGTTTGAACGACATCGGTACCGAAGCACAAAAAACTCAATATCTTTGTGCTCGGTAGAGCGAATCCAAAACCGTCTGAAACGTAGCCACCTGGGATGGTCTGACACGTTTTGTGCTTCGACGAGGTTCCAGCGAAGGGGAGGTGAGCACCGTGTAGAACGCGATGAGGCAAAGCCAACGGTGTGGTTAAACGCGGCGGGGCTTCACCGGACGAGGCGCAATAAGCCGAAGAACGCCGCTTGAATGATAAAAGTGAAACTCCGATTGCGGCAAAACGAGTGGGAGTGAGGACTTGAGATTTTCGGGGGTGAGTGAGGATGAGAATGGGCTCACGGTGCTCCCTTTTATAGGGGTTGAAAAGGTTCGAGGAGGGAGATGAAAGGACCATATCTTTGAATGATATGGGTTAAATTCCGCAAAAATGGTCATCAATGAGAGGGGAAACGGTAGGAAATTGAAGGAGCTTGATGAGAGGAAGTGAATGCAATTTATTTCGCTAAAAATGGTTAAGAAAATCATAAGTTATGGAGGTTTGAAGAAAAGCTTCCAAAACGCATCCATGGCGCTGCTCCCTGCCTGCACACGCACGGGAGCTGAATTGGAGAAGAAGAGGAAAAAGGAGGAGAGAGAAAAGAGAGAAAAGAAAAAAAAGAGAAAGAAGAAAAAAATTCAAAAAAATTTCAAGAAAATTTTTTAAAGATCCTTGAAACTTGAAAAGACCAAATAAAATAATTTTGGAATTATTTGACATTTATTTTAATTTTTAAAAATGTTTTTCATTTTCTAGCTTTAAATTAATAAATAAATTACAAATAAAGCTTAAAAATCTTAGAAAAATTCATATGAGTTTATAAAGCTATTTTGAACTCATAAAAATATTTTCAGCTTAAATTTAGATATTTTCCTTTAGAAAATATTTTTTTGTTTAACAAAAAGGCTCTTTTCTTTGAGCAGAAAATCAGGTTACCTAAAAATTTAAAAATTTCAAGAAACCAAATAACTTTAATTTTTATTTTAAACTAACTTATTTAGTATTCTATATTATTTTATTTTTATTTTTTATTTCTTTTCATAAAAATAACCTCTTTTTTAAAGCAGAAAATTAGGTAATTAAATTTTTAAAAACTTAAGAAACCAAAAGTAAATGTTTTATTTTAAATGAAATTAAATATTTTTTTAATTTTTTTCTAAATAAACAGCTGGGCTGTTACAGACCTGTTACAAGTATGAGCAGACATTGCTCACTTCCAGCGGTGAGGCTATCTCTAGAGGTTCGTCCAGAGACCTCGACAACCGCACCGCGAGAAAGGCTGAGGGAAGATCTACATCCCCATAGTAGTACGCCTAAGAGAGGAGTCACTTGCCCCAAATAGCAAGGGTCAATCCGACCACAAGTCGGACTTGCAATGCGACGATGGGCCCATCCCAAAGTGCTCGAGTCCACCAGTAGTGACGGTCTGCCCAGTTCTAGCTAGTCCCAAAATCTTGCATTCTAGAAGATTGGCATCGCCTAGTGGTCGTAACTCTCCGTTAGAACCTACAAAAGGTGTGCTCCCTGAGAGTTCATCCATCCCATCACAGAACGCAGATCTAACTAGAGACAGTTATAACCTGAAATCCTTTACCTGGTGAGGTTTAATCCTAGCCACGATGCGTTGTAGCTGGTGGATTCTTTAGATGAGTGGACCTCCACTGGAAGTGGAGATTCTAGACGAGAGGCCATAGCCATTAGGATGCTCTCCACTGAACACACTCTCCCTCCTCTCTTGAGGATGGCGAGGAGACCTCCAGCGATGAGCAAGATCAATTCTTTGATGAGCGTGAGAGAAATCCTAGAAATAATTGCTCTCCTCTAAGGTGGCCTCAGCCAGCCTCAGTCGTAGAGGACCTAAAGAATGCTTGAAGGAGACAACTGACTGCCTAGAGGTCTCTACCTGGGTGTGTTCAGTATCAGTCTGAAGAGGCTTGAGAGCTTCAATGTATTAATGACTTACTTGAGAACCCAATCCAAGGGCTCGCTCGAACATCAGGCTACGACGACTTCTTCGAAGGGATCACACAAAGACTCCACGATATGATGGCTCGACTCAAGCACTCTTGTCGACACAACTCCTTGAGTTGTACAGGTACAATTGCATCCCATCATTCACAGAACTCACCTCATAGGAATCGACATGATGGTAGGTCACGTCAGTCCCCTAATTACAACTCTAGCCGTAGGAGGGTCCCACGAATGACTCCAAATCGGCAACCTCACCAAGAGGGAGATCGATTACCTCTTCGGGCAAGAAATATGCAGCAGTAGATGAACTACGAGGTGTATTCCCCTCGTATGGATGAGACCTACTATAGGTCGCCTCCACTGTTTTGCTAGGCATCGTCGAGTGCGATCACCCGATGACGCCAACTACACTTTTCTACAAAAGGAGGCGTCATGAACTCGTTACCAGGTGTTAGGCATTTACACCTGAACTCCGAGCAGTACATTGGCCACCACAGTTTCGTCCAATGAATATGGAGAAGTTCGACGTGTCTCATAATCCCATCGAGTTCCTCCAGATTTACACGACCGCAATGCAAGTAGCAGGAGGTCGTGAGCACGTCATGGTGAACTATCTACTGACGGTGCTTGAAGGGTCTGCTTGATCAAGGTTGCTCATGTCGAGACCCGAATATACAAATTCGGACTCTCTGTGTAAACTGTACTAGTCCAGGATCACGTTAGCGCACACAGTCAAACATAGATGTAATCACAACCATACACACGCTAAAATAAAGGAAAATATCAAATAATAATAAATCTCAAAAGAACGACTTTATGGCCAAGCTTACAAAATCTCTAGCCAGAAGGACTTTAAAACTAGCAGCAAAAAATCCAAAATAAAGCGTAGTAGCTATTCGACATGCCCACAGGCTATCGAGTGGAGAATGAAGTCCTAATTTGTGAAGTCGTTGAAGTACTCTCCATCTGGAACCTCTTACTGATAATACTCCTCCTCCTCAACTGAGCAACATAGGCATAAAGCCGTGAGTACATTGATACTCAGCAAGTCGTTGTAACAAATGAATGCAATATAATATGCAAGGCTTACCAATGGAGGGTTGAAAGGTTAATTTGCACCAATGACATTTCAAGATAAATATGATAAATATATTGAAAGTGAACTTTAATGGGAAACAATAATAACAGATAATCAATGGAATTGAAATAAACCACTTGTGAACATTCCATCCACAAGCTAAACTAACAGTGAACTATCTGTTCACTTTCCAACCATAAACCACAAGTTTCTTATGAAAACAGTACCCCTTGTGTGAAATTACCAAGCATTGTCCATAACCGGGGACACGACTATTCGAATAATTTTACACTCTGCATAGGTTGCACAACTGTACCCGCACGATATGATTAGCCTCGGCCTAAGGAAATCACAACAAGACATTTACAAAGTTTAACCTCAACTCAATTCCGCCCGCTAAGGTTTCGCCGAGTAGGCACCAACCTAGTCGATAATTGCCCTCTCTTGCGTCACATGAAAATCAGCAACCATGTTCATCACAATGGCGAGATTGAAGTTGAAATATCCCAAATTAATTACTCAGTTCTATCCCATATTAGACATGTGGTTTGCACGGTAAAACTCAGATCAATGACGCACTAAGTTAAGTCCTTAATGTTACTCAAGTAAGACTTGCACATCCCTCGAAGTGAATCCACACTTTCCCCTTTACTGCACAATCACTCACCCAAGTGAAAATCAATTTTGTATAACCAACACCAATGACACACCAATATCACAGCATAAATTTTATAACTGTGGCACCAACCACCATTCAATATCTTATTAAGTGAAATTAATTATTCACATGCGATAATGAACCCATCGTAACATATGCAAGGCTAAGCATATAAATCGTACCACCCATGTGACATCTAGTATGGTATCACTAAGTAATTTTTCAACCTATGGTAACAATGGTATCATGGTACTCAAAGTATGAAGGAGGGACTATTCAAATTGGGATGGTAACTATCAATTACAAAGGTTTGTAATAAAATAGCGATGCAAGATAATTTAAAATAAAATAATTAAATAATAGATTAAAAATTAGATTCAACATAATCAAAGGACACGACTTACCTTGGTTATGCTCAGCGAGGTACTCGGTGTTTTCTAGCGTCGCTCCTGCTCCTCTGGAATCGGAATCTAATGAGAAAAAAAATGATCAAAACAACAAAAACAAATCAAATAAAATTCAAGTGAACTTCAAAAACCTTGAAACCATAACCAACAGATAGAGCTTGATTTTAGATGAATTTAGAAAAAAGAACAGGGTCAATTGGAGCTAGGACGGAGGTGAATGGGCTTCTGGAAAATTAATTCCAAAGAAAATACAGAAATTAGAAAATTCTACTGTGCTGTGGACTCGGTGCACGAAAAGGTGGGTTCACGGTGGACTTGGTCCATGGAACAGTGAACGGGGCGGTGCTGATGTGGTGGGTTAGGGCTGACGTGGCGAGCTCGGGTGCTAACACGTGACTCGACTAACGTGGCGCGCTGACGTAGAAGCTGACGTGGCATGGGGGTCTGATTTTGCTGACGTGGCATTGACACATGGCGCTGACGCAGTAAGGAGGCAATGATTGGACGAAGACGGTGAACGTTTGAACTGACCGACGATGGAGAAGATCGGACGGTCCAACGCCAAGCGGACGACTGCAGAGGCGGAGATGTTCGGAATGTCCGATGGTGATGACGATCGGACGATCCAACGTTGATCGGACGGTTGCGAAGATGCAATGATCGGACTATCTCACGATCACGTCGATCGGATGGTCCGCCATTGATTGGACGGCTGTGAAGGTGTGCAATGATCGGACTGTCTAACTGTTAGGAAGATCGGACGGTCCAACGTCGAATCGGACGGCGGCAGAGGGACGGTGAGGGACGTGGCGGCACTCACCGGCGAGGAAGACAGTGACGGTTGTTAGTGATATGCCCTAGAGGCAACATGGAGATGTTGTATATATCACATACTATGTTTATGATACATTATTTTGTTCCTTGGAATAGACATCATCATTATTGATCAATGAGTATGTGACTTATTCATGAGACTCTTAAATACTAAGATGTTGCTATTTCTAAATGATCCCTGATCGTATATCATATGAGGAACAAATATGATTCAAAGACAAAGATCAGCATATGTAAATGATCCCAGGCAAACACTGCCAAGCGGACTATTGCATTTGGGGTCATCTGCGCCAACTCCAATCCATAAGCCTTCAAGACCTCACCGACAAAGAGCGCCGACATCCGAGTCCCGCCAAGAATGCGGCAAAGACAATCGCCTCCGACTCCTCGGGATGAGGCTCCACTTCGTCGCGAGTGGGCAGGCGGGCTCTGTAACAGTCGTCTATCTTCTTCTCCCGCAGGAGAGCTTCGATCGTCTCCTTGGTGGCATGGCTTCGCCTAGCACCGCCTGCGAGCTCTACCGGTGTTGTATACCTTCCGGTCCGCACCGACTAACGAGCCACCACCGAATATTCCGCCTCGGCGCGCGTCGCGCTGCCCAACGGCGCTACCACTAAGCCGGCGGTCGGAATCTTTGTGGCTTGCCATCTTTGTTTCCGCACGATGGATTGCTGGAGCAGAGGCGAGTGGATTTTGCACAGCAACGCGAAACAACCAATCGGGCGACGCGAACGGATGCACGCCGCAGTGCCAATAAAGCACCTTTATGCAGCCCCTTCGCGCCCCACCATCGGAGGGCAACCGCGGGAGCCGTCGGTTAAATCCGCCACGGCCGGAATCAGAATCGATCGCGGGATGGCTCGCCGCGTGTCTCGCCTCCCTTGGGAACAGACGCGGGCGCGCGGTCGCAAGGTGTTAGTGATATGCCCTAGAGGCAACATGGAGATGTTGTATATATCACATACTATGTTTATGATACATTACTTTGTTCCTTGGAATAGACATCATCATTATTGATCAATGAGTATGTGACTTATTCATGAGACTCTTAAATACTAAGATGTTGCTATTTCTAAATGATCCCCGATCGTATATCATATGAGGAACAAATATGATTCAAAGACAAAGATCAGATATGTATTGATTGATGATCATGTCTCATGGATCATGGTATGGTGATACCAAATCAATAATATGGACATGTGTTAGTGAACATATGTTGATAGACTGCCATGAGACAACGCAGAGATTCCATGTGTCATCGCTGGTCTCAAGTAGTGTTTATGTAGAGTCCTTAGACTTGAGATCATCATGGTTCCCAACATGAGTAGTAGCTTATTTTGGGACTACTAAACACTACTCCGTGAATCGGGTAGTCATAAAAGTAGTCTTCGGGTTTGCCATGAAACATGTAGTGGGATGTGAATGATCAAGATAGAATTTGCCCCTTCTTATGGGAGAGATATCTCTGGGCCCCTCGATGTAATGGATTATGAAAGTGCATGGCCATGCCAAGGTGATTGAGGAGTCAATCACGAGTTTATAATCCATCACTAATCGAGAGAGTGATTGAGCTATTAAGAGGATGACACGTGTCTCGCCTTGAGCTCAATCTATATCGTGAGGCAAAGGGATTCGTACATGAGAGAACATTACAGTTCACCGATATGATCTTTACATATACTTTGGGGTTAATATGTCTTACTAGAGGCCGCTATTAACATGGTAACTGGAAAGGCGTTTCGGGTCACGACCAAGTATACGTGAACCTCTGTGGTCGCACGCTTAACGGGTTGGAACACTAATTCGAATATGATTCGGATATGGGCTCAATTCGGATAGAGATCCGAATAGACTCCTATTGGGCCTCGGTCCACGAGGCCCACGTGAGGAGGTCTATATATATGGAGGCGAGGCGGAGGATTCGCCCCGCTAACATCTAGCAAAACCCTAGCCGCCACCTCCCGAGCCAAACCCTAGCCGCTCACGAGTGCTAGTACACTCGCGATCGGCGCCCGGCCGGACATGTGGATACCGGTGGAGGCGCTGCTCGTTGCGATCTTGACGGACGATCGGCTACTTCCACTACTACCTCGACGCGAGATTGATCGGTTTCAATTCTTCTTCACGCACAAGCGTCTAAGTGGTAACGATCCATGGTCCTTCCTTAGCATGATGTTCTTGGGTGCGCGGTAGAAAAGTTTTGTTTTCTGCTTCCGTAGCCTACGCGTATTCCAATAACGGTGGCGACGGCTTCGGTGGCGCAGGCGGGAAGGGGCGGCAGCGCACGGAGGGGGCGTCGGCAGCGACGACGCGGGACGACAGCGACGCGAGGACAGAGGCGAGGGCGGCGGTGCTTGGAAGCACATGAACTGAGGGCGGTGATGCTTTAAATCACGTGAACTGAGGGCGACAGCGGATTAAAAGCGCACGAACCGAGGCAGATTCGGGAGGAACACAACGCAGGGAACCGAATCGGAGATGAAGGCGGGGAGCTCGACGTGCGGCAGATTGGATGGCCGGGAGGTGAGTTCAGGCGAGGGGGTGAGCGGGATGACGCCGCGTGGCACGGGGGAGGCACAAACGACTGAGAAGTGACGCGGGAGCGGCGGCTAGGGCAAGCGTGGGCACGGGCGTGTAGCCCGGGCCGAGGGGAAGTGCGACGGGGCCGGGGGAAGGTGGATGGGTGACACGTGGGGGAGGGGAAAGGATCGGACGGCTGGGAGCGGTCCGAAGGTTTTAGGAAGAGTTTTTCCTGAATTTCTTTTCCTTAATTCTGAATAAAATCCAAAAAAACTCTAGAAAATAGAAAATAAATCCTAAAAATTCACAAAAAATATAAGAAATTTCCTTGAGACGCGAGGAACTCGAATAAAATATTTTTAGCTTATGTTAAAGTTAATTTTAATCATATTAAATTATTTTAATTTCTAAAAATTCAAATTAAGTTTTTTTAAATTCTAGAAAAAAATTCCAATAATTCATATTTAAAATAAAGGGTTTAAAAACTCCAAAAAAACAGTATGTTACAATCCTTACACCCTTAAACGGGATCTCGACCCCGAGATTTGGGATAACTAAGAGAATATGTTTGGAAACTCGGCTTTGAGGTCCTCCTCGTGCTCCTAGGTGGTTTCCTCCTCAGAGTGGTTGCTCCACTGAAATTTGCAAAAACGGGCAACTTTATTCCGGGTCACATGCTCTGACACTTCCAAAATTTTGACCGAGTGCTCTTTATTAGGCAGATCCTCCTAAAGATCAACGGCCTCGACTGGCACAACCTCTTTTGGCACTCTCAGACACTTCTTCAACTGAGACACATGGAAGTCGTCATGTACCCCACTGAAGGACGTAGGTAGCTCCAATTGATAAGCATCCTCTCTGATGCGTTTCAGAATCCTGAACGGTCCAACATACCTTGGCGCTAACTTTCCTTTTAACTGAAATCTCTTCATACCTTTGAATAGTGTGATCCTGAGATACACAAAATCATCTGGCTTAAAGTTCAACTCTCAATGTCTGGTATCTGCATAACTCTTCTGCCTGGCTTGTGCAGTTTTTAATCTTTCCTGAATTAAATGGACCGTGTCCTCACCTTCTTTTAAACAGTCTGGACCAAATACCTGACCTTTCCCGTCTCTTTCCAATTGAGAGGGGTCCAGCATTTTCTACCATAAAGTGTTTCAAACGGTTACATCTGCAAACTGGCCTGATAACTGTTGTTGTAAGAAAACTTTACAAATGACAAACAATTGTCCCACTTGGATCCATGATCCAATACACATGCTCTCAGCATGTTCTCGAGTATCTGATTTACTCGCTCAGTCTGACCATCTGTCTGCGGATAATATACTGTGCTGAAATTCAGGTAAGTTCCCATTGCCTCATGGAAACTTTTCCAAAATCGAGAGGTGAATTGCGATCCACAATTTGACACTATTTTCTTTGACACTCCATATAGATTGACAATCCTCGACATATACAGCTCTGCTAGTCTGTCACCGGTGTAGGTTGTCTTAACTGGGATGAAATGGGCGACCTTGGTTAAACGATCCACAATGACCCAAATCGAATCATAACCCTCTTTGGTCTTTGGCAAATCAACTATAAAGTCCATACCAATCTCTTCCCACTTCCATTCAGGGATTTTCAATGGTTGTAGCAAACCTGCTGACCTTTGATGCTTTGCTTTTACTCTTTGACACACATCACAAAGTGCTACATACTCAGCGATCTCACGCTTCATGCTTGGCCACCAATACTTGTCCTTGATATCTTGATACATATTGGTACTGCCGGGGTGAATCGAATACAAAGACTCATGAGCCTCTTTTAATAACAAATCCTTTAGCTCTTTCTTATTGGGCACACACAACCGCTGCTTGAACCATAGGGTTCCTTGTTCATCCTCTGAAAATTCTGACTCTTTTTATTTACTCATGTTCCCCTTGATCCACTAAAATGTTTCATCCTCTGACTGAACCTGACGAATCTAACCATCCAAAATTAGCTGCAACTCCATCATGGGCAAAAGTCCTTGCTCAACCAACTCCAGGCTAAGCTTCTGAAATTCCTTATGCAAAGCTGGCTGTTTTCCTTAACCATCACTGTATTGCAATAGACCTTTCTGCTCAAAGCATCTGTGACCACATTGGCCTTTCTAGGGTGATAATGTATACCAATATTATAATCCTTTATTAGCTCCAACCACCTCCTCTGCCTGAGTTTAAGCTCGGACTGGGTAAAGATGTATTTCAGACCCTTCTGATCCGTGTAAACCTCACATCTATTACCCATCAGATAATGACGCCAAATCTTTAAAACATACACTACGACTGGTAACTCGAAATCATGCGTGGGGTAATTCTCATCATGCGGTCTCAACTAGCGTGAGGCATATGCTACCACTCTCTTTTCTTGCGTCAACACGCAACCCAAATCTTTGCAAGAGGCATCGCAATAAATCTCAAAATTCTTGTTTATATCAGGCAACACTAGCACTAGGGTTGTGGTCAAACTCTCCTTCAGCTTCTGAAAACTCTTTTTGCACTCTAGCATCCAAGTAAATTTCTTTTCCTTTTTGAGCAACTGTGTAAGGGGTTTGGCAACACTGGAAAATCCTTCAATGAAGCGACGGTAATATCCTACCATACCCAGAAAACTCCTGACCTGGGTCACTGATGAAGGTGACTGCCAATCCAAAACATCATTCACTTTTCTAGGGTCAACTGTGACTCCTTTTGCCGACATCACATGGCCTAGGAAGGCGATTTCCTTCATCCAAAACTCACACTTGCTGAATTTAACATATAACTGGTGCTCTAACAATTTCTGTAATGTCATCCTCAAGTGTTCCTTATGTTCCTTCTCATCCTTAGAGTAGATCAAAATATCGTCAATGAACACAACGATAAACTTATCCAAATATTCCATGAACACCTTGTTCATCAGATACATAAAGTAGGCTGGAGTATTGGTTAAACTAAAGGACATCACTGTGAACTCGTATAAACCATAATAAGTTGAGAAAGCTATCTTAGCGATATCCTCCTTTCGAATCCTCATCTGATGGTGTCTTGACCTCAAATCAATCTTAGAGAAAACTCCTGCTCCCTTAAGTTGATCAAACAAGTTATCAATCCTGTCCAAAGAGTACTTGTTCTGGATGGTGACCTTATTAAATGCTCTGTAGTCCACACACACGCGCCGACTACCATCCTTCTTCTTGACAAACAACACTGGTGCTCCCCACGGGTATGAACTTGGTCTAATATAACCCTTGTCCAAAAGCACCTGCATTTGCTTCTTCAATTTTGCTAAGTCATTGGCAGGCATCCGGTAGGGTCTCTTGGAAATCAGAGTTGTCCCTGGTACTAGCTCGATCAGAAACTCAACCTCTCGCTCTGGTGGCATGCCTGAAAGATCATCTGGAAACACGTCAGAGTACTCTCTGACAACTGATATATCCTCCAACTTGATTACCTTGCTTTGGCAAAGCATGGCTTTCTCCGGCTGACTCATGCTGGCTGCAAACTGTACCTTATTACCGTCTGAATTGGTCAATGTCACTGCTCTGCTCCCACAATCTGACACTGCCTGATGCTTCTCGAGCCAATCCTTACCCAAATCACATCTAAGGACTGGATATCCAATAAAATCAGGTCGACATTGAACTCAACTCCCCGAATGGTTATCCTAACTCCTGGACATCCTAGGTTAGTGCTCAACTCGGAACCGGGGGATTGAATTAGAAGAACAGATCCAAGAGCAACAGTTTTCAACCGTTGCTTTAAAGCAAAACTTCGAGAAACAAATGAATGCAAAGCTCCAAAATCAAACAAAACTGTAGCAGGGCTTAAATAGACAAGAAACTTACCGATCACAACTTCTGACACTGCCTGGGCCTCCTCAGCGGTGACATGATTCACCTGGCCTCTCACAACTAGCGCTCTGCTGGCTTGGCCTGATGCCTAAGGTGCTCCTTATTCTGCTCCTGGGTAGGAGTCCGATCTGATGTGGATCCCAAGTTAAAGCGAATTGGCGTCGGGGCTTGCCTCTAAGGGCACTTTCTAGCATAGTGTCCTGGCTTATGACACTTGAAGCAAGTGACGGACGCCGCTTAGTTGGCGCTCCTCTGCTGCTGATTGCTGGATCCAATAGGTTGCTGCCCTAACTGAAACGAACACGGCGTTGGGGCCAGTGTCCTGAAGACTGGCTACTGCGGTGCTCGTGTAGGCTGATAAGTACCAAAACGAGGTCTCTGAGCCTGGTGCGACTGAGATCCCTGCTGGAGCATCCTCCTCTTGCGAGACTCCTCCAGCTCGGGACGACTCTCTTCAATAAGTATAGCCTTATCCACCATATGCTGAAAACTGACACAGTCATTGCCTACCACTTGTACTTTTAATCCTGGGTTCAAGCCCTTCTTGAACCTCCTCTGGTAAGCAGCATCTGTGGCTATGTCCTCTGGCGCGTAGCGAGCTAACTGAGTGAATTTATTGAGATATTCACTCACTGACATGTTCTTCTGCTGCAGCTCACAAAATTCCTCTTTCTTCATCTCAATCACCCCATCCAGGATATGGGCGTGACGAAAAGCGGCGGCGAACTCTGCGCACGTGATGCTATTCTGGTCCTCATGAGCGGTGCAATAGTTCTCCCACCACTTTGTTGTGGCTCTCTCAAGCTGGTGTGTTGCATACAACACATTCTCTCTATCTGTGCACTAGGTCAGATTCAGTTTCTTCTCAATTGAACGGATCCAATCGTCTGCCTCTAAAGGCTCTGAAGAACTGAAGTAGGTGAGCGGCCTCATCCTCATGAATTCTCTGTAGCTGGACTGCTGACGTGCTGCTTGAGGTGCTACTACCTCCTGGTGTTGACGCTGCATCATAGCATTCATGTTCTGCATCATTGCCTGCATCATCTACGTCTGAGCCACTAGAAACTGACTGAGGGCTGGGTCCAAGCTCGGTGGAACTGGCTGAGCGGCACTGCTCTCTGGATCCTGGTTCGCCTGGTTACGACTTGACGAGTTCCTGGTATCAACTATCTTGCTGCTACTCTGAAAAGGGAAACAACTGCTGACTTCCAAGGGTAAAAAGGTGAGAGGGAAAAGCATACATAAGAGGGTGAATTCGTCTAAGGGGGGTTCTCTAATGGCAACCAAAACTAAACAAACACTTAGCCAAAAAGGCTAATGATACGGGGTCGCCCGATCTTCTCGACGTAGGATGGATACTCGCGGGAGTCTTGTTGAATCGCAATGATCCTCCAATGCCAATGCAAGGGACGAACACTCTTTAATCCGCCAAAACACACTCGCGTTGATTTCGCCGACCACCAAGCGAAGATCTATCGTGCACCCAATTCCCAGCGGAAAGGCTGAACGATCTTGATTGAAGAACACTCCTAATTCCCTCACGGAATTTCAGCAGCAATGATAAACTCGAACAAAGTTCAATAGATTGATTATTCTCAAAGGTGGTCTGAGCCCTTAGGCTGCTTAGATTGATTATTCTCAAAGGTGGTCTGAGCCCTTAGGCTGCCAATACATGGCTTATATAGGACCTTGGGACGTCCATAGAGTCCACAAACCTAGTACAACTCAACCCTATATGGTTTTAGTTACGAACTCTCTTAAAAAGGAAACTAGGTTTTACAGCCGTCATATTGTTTCAGTCATAACTTTTGATCCGAGACGAATTTGGTGCTTGGGCCAGATCCATTACGTAGCCCTTGAAATTATCTTTCCAACGAGTACAAGAACTCCTGAATCGGACTCCGTTTGTGAAAGTTATGACCTTTTAGTGACTGCTCACGCTGTCCGAAACCGAGTCCGAATTGAATTCTGAGTTGAATCCGAGTTTGAATCCAATTGTGCTTGTGGGAGGTACGAATTTGGCTGAATAATCTTCTCCAAAACTTGTAGTTTAAGTCCTTGGGCTCCTCCCTTTATGTAACATCCTGTTTTTCTGAGATTTTTAAGGCCTGGATTTCAAAAATGAATTTTCTGGAATTTTCTGAAATTAATTGAAGCTTCAAATAAATTTTTAAAGTTTTAAATGATTTAATGTGATTAAAATAAACATTAACATAGGTGGAAAATATTTTATTTGAGTTCCTTGTGTCACAAGGAATTTTCTGGTATTTTTGGTGAATTTTCCAGATTTATTTGCTATTTTCTAGAGCTTTTAGAAGTTTATTTGAATTTCTGAAAAAGAAAAGAAAAGAAAATAACCCCGCGCCCGATCTTCCTCTCTCCTCCACGCGTCACCCATCCCGCGCCCAGCGCCACAGATTTTTCCTTTTCCGCGCGCGCGCCCCACGCCGATCCGCCACGCCACGCTGTCACATCGCATACTGACGCACGGGCGGCACTGATGCGCCCGCCCTCGCCTCGCCTCGGCCGCCGTCGCGCGCGCGATCCCACCTGCTCACCCAGCGTCGCGAAACCCTAACCCTAACCATCCCACCCGTCCGATCCGCGCGTGGCCCAATCCTAGCCGTCTAACCTAATCCGCGTTCGCCGCGCGTAACCGATCGGGATTGCCTCGGTTCGTGTGATAAAACTCGCGTTCATCCTCGGTTCGCGTGCGTCGCCGCCTCGCTCGCCGCCGCCGCCGCCGCCGCCCTCGCGCGCGCGCGCCGCCGAGCGCCCGCCGTCGCTGCTGCCGCCGCCGTGCACCCCTCCGTGCGCCGAGCTCGCCGCCGTTGCCGAGACTTCGCCGGTGAGCCTCGCCGCCTCCTCGCTGCGCCGCCGCCGCGCTCGCCGCCCTCGCCGCACCCGCTCGCCCCTCGGTCCCGAGCTCGCGCGCGCGCGCGCACTCACAAGCGCCGCGCGCGCGCGCGCGCCGCGCCAAGACGCCGCCACGCTGCCGCGCATCGCCACCGCCGCCCGCGCCGCTCCATCCGCGCCGCCCGCGCGGCGCGCGCGCGCTGCCGAGCCGCCACGCGTCGGCAATCCGCGCACTTCACCGACACCGCCGCCGATCCCGACCGCGCAGATCCAGACTGATCCACGGCCGCGACCGCGCCGCGTGGCCAACTCTCCGCCGCCGGATCCCGCCGTCGCGTCGCGCCGCGCCCGCGTCGGCCGGGCCACGTCAGCCCTAGCCGACGTGGCACCTCGTGGCATGCCACGCCGCGCCACGCCGCCCTAGCCGCCTTCCCGAGCCACGTGGCGGCCGCGTCGCCACCGCGTCGCCAAGACGCGCCACGTGGCGAATATATGCCGCCGCGTCGCCGCGCGTCCCGCGCCGCGCGACCCGCCGCCCCGTGCCGTTACGTGGACCGGTCCACGGTGAACTCGGAATTTGGTGCACCGGTTCACAAAGACAAGAATTTTTTCAATTTTCCTGAATTAATTTGGAATTAATTTTCCGAGCCCGTTCTCCTCCGTCCTAGCTCCGATTGACCCGTTCTTTTTCTAAATTCATCTAAAATCGAGCTCTAGCTGTTGGTTCTATTTTTGTGAATTTTTGAGTTCTTTTGCTTGTCATTTTATGTGTTTCTTTGTTTCCTGTCGCTTTCTCTCGTTAGATTCGGATTCCGAGGAGCAGTGTTCGCACTGTAAGACCGTGAGTACCTCACGAGCATAACGAAGGCAAGTCGTGTCCCTTGATCATGTTGAACCCAATTTTACAAACTATTATTTAATTATTTTGTTTCAAATTACGTTGCATTGCTATTTTTATTCAAACCGCTGTACGTAGTTATTGTCCCAATTGCAATTACACCTCCTTGACACTTTGAAATACCATGATACCTTTGTCACCATAGGTTGGGAAATTTATTAGTGATGCTAGCTAATTTATCACATGGGTTGGTACGATTAGATTGCTTAGCCGCCATTTTTACGCTTGGTCTCATCGCACATGTTAAATTATTAACTTGACTTAATGACATATGGAACTGTGGTTGGTGCCACGTGTATTAAAATTTGTGCCACGGCATTGGTGTGACGTTGGCTTGGTTATACAAATTGGTTTTGCACTCGGGCGAGTGATCGTGCAGTAAAGGGGGAAGTACAGTTGTACTTTGGGGGATGTGGTAGTCTCGCCCGGGTAATGCTAAGGACTTAACTTTGTGCGCCATTGATCTGAGCTTAATCGTGCAAACCACATGTCTATTATGGGATGGACCTGGCTGATTAATTTGTAATATTTCAATTCAATTCGCCATTGTGATGAACATGGTTGCCGATTTCCATGTGGCGCAAGGGGGTGTGATGAAACCTAGCGGGCGAGGATTGTATTGGGGTAGAGCATTGTAAAGGCCTTGTTGTGATTTCCTTAGGCCTAGGCTAATCACATCGTGTGGGTACAGCTTGTGCAACCTCTGCAGAGTGTAAAACTATTCGAATAGCCGCGTCCTCGGTCATGGATGGTGCTCGGGATTTCACACGAGGGTTAGTGTTTCATTTATAACTTGGTGGTTTATGTTGGGGGTGGGCGGTAGTTCATCGTTGGTTTAAACTTGTGAATTGGTGTTCACAAGTGGTTCTTGTTTATTCCTTTGATTATCTATTGTTACTATTTTCAATTAACTTTCGCTTTCAAGTTATTTAATATATTTCATCAATAAATGCCTTTATGCAAATTAACCTTTCACCTTCCTTTGGTAAGCCTTGCATATTATATTGCATTTATTGTTACAAGCGACTTCTTTGAGTACCAATGTACTCACGGCTTTACGCCTATGTTGCTCGATTGAGGAGAGGAGTACTATCGCAGGAGGTGCCGAAGGAGAGTACTACGACGACTTCACGGATTAGGCTTCGTTCTCCACTCGATAGCCCGTGGTTTGTCGATTGGTCGCTACGCTTTATTTTGGATTTCATTGCTATTTTGTTAAGCCCTTCCGCGGAGATATTGTAAGCTTGGCCATAAGGTCGCACCTTTGATATTTTATCGATATTCTAGTTTTCCCTTATTATTGTCGTGTGTATGACTGTGATGACATCTATGTTTGATCGTGTGCACTAGCGTGATCTGGACTAGTGCGGTTTACACAGAGACCGAGTTTGCATATTCGGTCTCGGCAGAGATGGTATCGAGCCATATCGATCGTAGGACTAAGCCCTAGTTAAATTGGTCGTAGCCCAAAAATATATTTTCTAAATCAAACCAACTAAACTTGATAATTAGTAATATCTCTATCTTCTTACCTCATTCTTAAGGATTCTTGTCTCTCGCCCCAACTCTTGCAAAATTCATTTTTTCTTAAAGTTATAAACCGATCTTCCCTTTATAAATGCATTAGATGTCCCAAGCTTCTTACACCCGACAGAGGATGGAGGTCACTTCTACGCGTTTTGTTGCGGTGCCTCGGATTTAAGAGATTGCCCGCCTACCTCACCAAGGATGAGAAGCAAAGGTCAACGATCGGGAGCATCTCCAGCTATACTTCACCACCCGAGTCTGGCAGCGGGTGCTACATCACGCTTTCAAGAACACCGTGCGGTGGGAGATGTCAAGACAGGAGTTGCGCACAAAGCCATCCGTCGATCGCAAGCTATACAAGATCAACATGGCGGACTCGTCCGGAAGTTCAAGGAGCGACGAGCCACCCCGAGACTACGAGCGATGCAGGAGGAGCCCGCCGCGATCGCCAAGACCTCTACCGTCGCCTACACCGCCGAGCCCAGAGGAGAGACGTCGTATCACCGAGATCGCCGCGCCTACCTCGGTCCGGTTCACTCCAGCGCCGATCGAGAGCGATCGCGCGATCCGCAACTCGTGGGTTGTCTACAGCGATTCCGAGGACGATAGCGATGTACCCTATTTGTCGGACCCGGTGGGAGCCTTGAGTAGATAGTGCGAGTAGACACGTTGGATTTTATTTGCGCTTGTGTGCGATGTGAGCTGCAAATATTGCCCTAAAAGCATTATATTGCGATCATGTCAAATCTTTTATTGGAGTTTATTTTTGTTCGATTTCTTAGTTAGCCTTCGGCTAAGTGTTTGTTTGGTTAGGTCTCCATTAAGCAAAACCCCTTAGACGATTTACCTCTTATCTATGCTTTTCCCTCGCCTTTTGCCTTTGGTCACTCAAAGATTGTTTTCTTTTGAGCAAGATGGTTGACACCAGAACTCCTCGGCCGCAACTGGGGAACCAGACCCGAGAAACGATGCCGCGCAGCGGTGCCACTGCCTTGGACCCCGCCTCGCCGATTCTTGATGGCCTGAACCACGATGATGCGACCATGATGCGGGTATGCGAGACTATGATGCAATGCAGCACGAGCCGCACCACCGCCAAAGACATCGTCGCCAGACCGGCTATGCGAGTTTATGAGGACGAGACCGCTGCTTTCTCCAGTTCATCGAGTTTTGAGGCCGACGACCGGGTCCGTTCGATTGAGAAGAAACTGAACTTGGCTCTGCACCGACAGGAGAAGGTGTCAGATGCAAGACATCGCCTTGAGGGACCAAAGAAGCAGAGTGGTGGGAGAACCATCGTGCCGCCCATGAGGACCAAAGATAACATCACCTGGAAAGAATTCGCAAAGGCTTTCCACACCGCTCATGTCATGGAGGGAGTGGTGGAGATGAAGGATGAGTTTCGGGAGCTCCAGCAGAGGAACCTGTCAGTGAGTGAATATCTCAATAAATTCACTCAGTTGGCTTCGCTACGCGCCCGAGGATGTAGCGACAGATGCAGCTTCGCGAAGAGGTTCAAGAAAGGCTTGAACCCGGCTTTGAAGGTGCAAGTCGTGAGGCAACGACTATGCCGCTTTCAGCGATTGGTGGATAAGGCCATACTCATCGAGGAGAGTCGCCGCGAGCTCGAGGAGTCTCGCAAGAGGAGGTTGATCCAGCAGGATCACGGTCACACCGATCTCGAGGCCTCGTTTTGGTACCTACCACCTGCACGAGTGCCACAAAGCGCAGCAGCAGCAGCAGCCTCTTGGTTTGGACCCGGCTCGACGCGCGCGCGGATTTGGTCGATGCGGCGTCTAGTGGTTCCAATGGACAGCAGCAGCAGCAGAAGAGTAATAATCCAAAGCAGATCCATCACTTGCTTCAAGTGTCATGAAGTGGGACACTATGCTAGCAAGTGCCCTCGAGGCGAGCCCCGACACCCGGCCGCTTTGACTTGGGAGCCACACCTGGCCGTACCCCTACCCCGAGCAGCGGGGCGAGCACCCCGCCTCGGGACAGGCCAGCAGGGCGCGGTGGTGAGAGGTCGTGAACCACGCCACCGCGAGAGGATGCCCGAGCAGCGCGACGCGTTGTGATCGATGCGTTTCGTATATCTGGCCTCGCCACCGCTTTATTTGATTACGAGCTTCGCATTCGTTTGTTTCTGGAGTTTTGCTTTAAAGCAACAATTGAAAATCTGTTGCTCTTGGATCTGTTCTTTTAATCCAATCCCGGATCGAGTTGAGGTCCAACCTAGGTTGTCCAGAGTTAGGATAACCATTCAGGGAGTTGAGTTCGGGCCGACTGATTTTGTTGGATATGCGATCCCTAGATGTAATCTTGGGAATGGATTGGCTTGTATGCGAGCGATGTTAGACTGTGGGAGCGAGCGATGACCTTAACCAATTCAGAGCGGAGTAAAGGTGCGATTCGTAGCCGATGAGTGCGGCCAGAGCGACCATGATTTGCGAGTAAGGTAATCCAGTTGGAGGGTGTACGATCGTCGAGAGTACCCGCGTATTTCGAATGATCTTCCGGGTATGCCACGAGAGGAGGTTGAGTTTCGATTGAGCTTGTGCGGTACCGCTCCGATTTCCAAGAGACCCTATCGGATGCCCGCCAATGATTTAGCGAGTTGAAGAAGCAAATTCGGGAGCTTTTGGATAAGGGTTACATCGGATCGAGTTCGTCCCCGTGGGAGCGCCGGTGTTGTTCGTCAAGAAGAAGGATGGTAGTCGGCGCATGTGTGTGGACTACTGAGCACTTAATGAGGTCACCATCAAAAATAAGTACCCTCCGCCGGGATTGATGACCCGTTTGACCAGCTTAAGGGAGCAGGAGTGTTCTCCAAGATTGATTTGAGATCGTGATATCATCGATGAGGATACGTAAGGAGGACATACCCAAGACGACCTTCTCGACTCGTTATGGTCTATACGAGTTCACGGTGATGTCATTTGGTTTGACTAATGCTCCAAAGATATTTCATGTATTTGATGAATAAGGTGTTTATGGAATATTTGGACAAGTTTGTCGTTGTGTTCATTGACGACATATTGATATATTCCAAGATCGAGGAGGAACATCAGAGCACTGAGGTTAGCATTGCGAAATTGAGGATAATCGGTTGTATGCAAAGTTCAGCAAATGTGAGTTTTGGATGAAGAAAGTCGCTTTTCTAGGGCATGTGTTGACAAAGCAGAAGGAGTTGCGATTGACCCAGGAAAGTAAGTGATGTTTTGGATTGGCGATCACCCACTTGATTACCAGTCGAGTTTTCTGGTATGGCAGATACTACCGTCGCTTTATTGAGGATTTTCCAAAGTGGCTGACCCCTCACGCATTGCTCAAAAGGAAAAGAAATTCACTTGGACGCCAGAGTGCGAGAAGAGTTTTCTTAAACTTAAGGAGAGTTTGACCACACCCCGGTGCTTGTGTTGCTGATATTAACAAGGATTTTGAGATATTTTGCGATGCTTCGCGCAAAGGTTTGGGTTGTGTCTTGATGCAAGACAAGAGAGTGGTAGCCTATGCCTCACGCCAGTTGAGACCGCATGAGGAGAACTACCCTACCCATGATTTGGAGTTGGCAGCCGTAGTGCATGCTTTAAAGATTTGGCGTCATTATCGATGGGTAACGGATGTGAGGTTTACACGGATCATAAGAGTCCAAATACATCTTTACCCAGTCCGAGCTTAACCTCGAGCAGAGGAGGTGGTTAGAGCGATAAAGGACTATAATGTGGGCATACATTATCATCCCGGGAAAGCTAATGTGGTTGCAGATGCCTTGAGCGAGAAGGTATACTGCAATTCGGTGATGGTTCGAGAGAGTCACCACTTTGCATGAGGAATTTGAAGCTTAGCCTTGAGTTGGTTGAACTGGATTTTTGGCGGCTATGGAGATGCAACCTACTTTGGATGGTCGATTCGCGTGCTCGGTCGGACGATGAGGCATTTCAATGGATCGAAAAGGATTTAAGTGAAGGTAAAGAGTCGATTTTCGGTGGATGACCGTGGAACCTTGTGGTTCAAGCGGCGTTTGTGTGTGCCCAACAAACAAGAAATAAAGGATGTGTTTGTTAAAGAAGCTCATGAGTCATCAGATTCGATTCATCCAGCGGTACCAAGATGTACCAAGACATTAAGGATAAGTATTGGTGGCCAAGCATGAAGCGTGAGATTGCCGAGTATGTAGCCCTTTGTGATGTTTGTCGAGAGTAAAGGCAGAGCACCAGAGACTGCGCAGTTTGCTACACCATTAAAAGTCCCCGAGTGGAAGTGGGAAGAAATTGGTATGGACTTTATAGTCGGTTTGCCTAAAACCAAAGAGGGTCATGATTCGATTTGGGTCATTGTGGACCGTTTGACCAAGGTTGCTCATTTCATTCCAGCTTAAGACGACTTACGGTGGTGACAAATTGGCGAGCTATATATGTCCAGATTGTCGGTTGCATGGTGTGCCCAAGAAGATTGTGTCGATCGTGGATCGCAGCTTCACCTCTCGGTTTTGGGGTAGTTTCCATAAGGCTATGGGAACTCACCGAATTTCAAGACAAAGATATCACCCCAGCATGCATGGTCGACAGAGCGAGTTAATCGATTACGGAGGACATGTTGAGAGCCCGTGTGCTCGATCATGGGTCTAAGTGGGACATTGTTTACCCTTTGCGAGTTCTCATACAACAACATTATCGTGCCGTTTGCGATGTCACCGTTTGAGGCATTGTATGGCAGAAATGTAGGACCCTCTCAATTGGAAAGAGACGGAGAAGGTCAGTTTTGGCCCGATTGTTTAAAAGAAGCCGAGGATAAGGTCCGCTTGATTCAGAAAGGTTGAAAGCTGCCCGTGCCGCATGTAAAAGCTATGCGATACTGACGCCGAGAGCCGAGTTTTGAGCCGATGATTTTGTGTACGAGGATCACACCATTCAAAGGTGTGAAGAGATTTCAGCTAAAAGGGAAGCTTGCACCGAGATATGTTGGTCCGCTCGAGATTCTCAAACGCAGGGAGAGGTTGCTTATCGCTTGAGCTACTGCGCCCTTCTGGGGTACATGACGCCTTTCATGTGTCCCAACTAAAGAAGTGCTGCGCGCACTGAGGAGGTTGTGCGATTGAGGCCGTTGACTGCGGGAGGATCTGTCATACAAAGAGCACCTACCAAAATCTTGGAAGTGTCAGAGCGAGTCACCCGGAATAAAGCGGTCCGTTTTTGCAAAGTTCAGTGGAGCAACCATTCCGAGGAGGAAGCCACCTGGGAGCGCGAGGAGGATCTCAGAGCAGAGTTTCCGAACCTATTCTCTTAGTTGGCCCAGATCTCGGGGTCGAGATCTCGTTTAAGGGGGTAAGGTTTGTAACATCCTGTTTTTCTGAGATTTTTAAGGCCTGGATTTCAAAAATGAATTTTCTGGAATTTTCTGAAATTAATTGAAGCTTCAAATAAATTTTTAAAGTTTTAAATGATTTAATGTGATTAAAATAAACATTAACATAAGTGGAAAATATTTTATTTGAGTTCCTTGTGTCACAAGGAATTTTCTGGTATTTTTGGTGAATTTTCCGGATTTATTTGCTATTTTCTAGAGCTTTTAGAAGTTTATTTGAATTTCTGGAAAAAGAAAAGAAAAGAAAATAACCCCCGCCGCCCGATCTTCCTCTCTCCTCCACGCGTCACCCATCCGCGCCCCGCCGCCGCAGATTTTTTCCGCGCACCGCGCCGCCGCCGATCCGCCCGCGCACGCGTCGCAAGATCTCATACTGACGCGCGGCGGCACCAGCCCACGCCCGCCCTCGCCTCTCCTCGGCGCCTGATCGCGCGCCGCGCAATCCCACCCGTTCACCCAGCGTCGCGTAAACCCTAACCCTAACCATCCCGGCCGTCCGATCCGCCGCGTGGCCCAATCCTAGCCGCCTAACCTAATCGCGTTCGCCTGCGTCGTAAATCGATCGGGATTGCCTCGGTTCGCGTGATAAAACTCGCGTTCATCCCTCGGTTCGCGTGCGCCGCCCGAGCTCGTCGCTGCCGCCTCGCCGCCCTCGCGCCGCGCCGCCGCCGAGCCGCCCGCCGCCGCGCTGCCGCCGCCGTGCACCCCTCCGTGCGCCGAGCTCGTCGCCGTTGCCGAGACTTCGCCGGTGAGCCTCGCCGCCTCTCCCTCGCCGTCGCCGCGTCGCCGCTCGTCGCCCTCGCCGCACCCGCTCCGCCCCTCGGTCCCGAGCCGCGCGCGCTCGCAGCTTCGCGCCGCGCCACGCGCGCGCGCCTCGCGCCGCCGCGCCGCCACGCGCCGCGCATCGTCACCGCCGCCCAGCGCCGCTCCATCGCGCTGCGTCCGCGGCGGCGCGCCAGCGTCCGAGCCGCCACGCGTCGGCAATCCGCGCACCCCACCGACACCGCCGCCGATCCGACCGCGAGATCGGATCACGATCCACGGTCGCGACGCGCCAGCGTGGCCAACTCTCCGCCGTCGGATCCCGCCGCGCGTCGCGCCAGCGCCAAGGTCGGCGCCACGTCGACCCTAGCCGACGTGGCACCCACGTGGCATGCCACGCCGCCCTAGCCGCTTTCCCGAGCCACGTGGCGGCCACGCCACCGCCACGTCGGCCGCGCGCCACGTGGCAACATATGCCGCCGCCACGCCGCCGTCCCGCCGCGTCGACCCGCGCCCCGTGCATCGTTACGTGGACCGGTCCACGGTGAACTCGGAATTTGGTGCACCGGGTTCACAAAGACAAGAACTTTTTCAATTTTCCCGAATTAATTTGGAATTAATTTTCCGGGAGCCCGTTCTCCTCCGTCCTAGCTCCGATTGACCCCGTTCTTTTTTCTAAATTCATCTAAAATCGAGCTCTAGCTGTTGGTTCTGTTTTTGTGAATTTTTGAGTTCTTTTTCTTGTCATTTTATGTGTTTCTTTGTTTCCGGTCGCTTTCTCTCTCGTTAGATTCGGATTCCGGAGGAGCAGGTTTCGCACCAGAAGACCAGGAGTACCCCGCTGAGCATAACGAAGGCAAGTCGTGTCCCTTGATCATGTTGAACCCAATTTTACAAACTATTATTTAATTATTTTGTTTCAAATTACGTTGCATTGCTATTTTTATTCAAACCGTTGCACAGGTAGTTATTGTCCCAATTGCAATTACACCTCCTTGACACTTTGAAATACCATGATACCTTTGTCACCATAGGTTGGGAAATTTATTAGTGATGCTAGCTAATTTATCACATGGGTTGGTACGATTAGATTGCTTAGCCAGTTCATTTTTACGTTTGGTCTCATCGCACTTAATGACATCTGGAACTGTGGTTGGTGCCACGTGTATTAAAATTTGTGCCACGGCATTGGTGTGACGTTGGCTTGGTTATACAAATTGGTTTTGCACTCGGGCGAGTGATCGTGCGAGAAAGGGGAAGTACGGTTGTACTTTGGGGATGTGGTAGTCTCGCCGGTAATGCTAAGGACTTAACTTTGTGCGCCATTGATCTGAGCTTAATCGTGCAAACCACATGTCTATTATGGGATGGACCTGGCTGATTAATTTGTAATATTTCAATTCAATTCTGCCATTGTGATGAACATGGTTGCTGATTTCCATGTGGCGCAAGGGGGGGTGTGATGCGAAACCCTAGCGGGCAGGATTGTATTGGGGTAGAGCATTGTAAAGGCCTTGTTGTGATTTCCTTAGGCCTAGGCTAATCACATCGTGTGGGTACAGTTGTGCAACCTCTGCAGAGTGTAAAACTATTCGAATAGCCGCGTCCTCGGTCATGGGCGGTGCTCGGGATTTCACACGAGGGTTAGTGTTTCATTTATAACTTGGTGGTTTATGTTGGGGGTGGACAGGTAGTTCACTGTTGGTTTAAACTTGTGAATTGGTGTTCACAAGTGGTTCTTGTTTATTCCTTTGATTATCTATTGTTACTATTTTCAATTAACTTTCGCTTTCAAGTTATTTAATATATTTCATCAATAAATGCCTTTATGCAAATTAACCTTTCAGCCTTCCTTTGGTAAGCCTTGCATATTATATTGCATTTATTGTTACAAACGACTTGCTGAGTACCAATGTACTCACGGCTTTACGCCTATGTTGCTCAGTTGAGGGAGAGGAGTACTATCAGTAGGAGGTGCCAGAAGGAGAGTACTACGACGACTTCACGGATTAGGCTTCGTTCTCCACTCGATAGCTTTGTGGTTTGTCGATTGGTCGCTACGCTTTATTTTGGATTTCCGCTGCTATTTTGTTAAGCCCTTCCGGCCAGAGATATTGTAAGCTTGGCCATAAGGTCGTACCTTTGATATTTTATCGATATTCTAGTTTTCCCTTATTATTGTCGTGTGTATGACTGTGATGACATCTATGTTTGACTGTGTGCACTAGCGTGATCCTGGACTAGTGCAGTTTACACAGAGAGACCGAGTTTGCATATTCGGGTCTCGACACTTTAGCTCTCCCAAGTCTTCACAGGAGTCATACCTAAGAATACATAAAATACTAGCATGAGGTAGTATCCCAAGTTCATTATCAATTAAAGGAAACTCTTTAAGAAACAAAAGCACCTGTTTGTTTAAAAGCTTGGCTCTTGCCCTCGTCATTGGGCCCACAGGTTCTTGGACATTCTCATGCTTGCTTGGAGTGGAAGATGAGTATGTAATGGGGATGTCCTCATCATCCTCCCCCTCTTGAAAAGGAGTCGTCCTCGACTCTATGTCTTCTTGCCCAAAGAATGGTGATAAATCAGCAACATTAAAAGTAGTGCTCACCCCATAGTCATCTCCTAGAAGCTCTATCTTGTATGCATTATCATTGATCTTTGCAAGTACTTTAAAAGGACCATCACCACGGGCATTAATTTGGATTTTCGCTTCTCCTAAAGCGGTCTTTGCGAAGGTGGACCCACACTAAGTCACCGGTTCAAAAGCATTTTCTTGCGAGATTTGTTAGCCTTAGAAGCATAAGCACGTACCTTCTTTTCAATGACCTCTTTAGTCTTTTCATGGAGCTTCTTCACAAAATCAGCACGCTCAAGCCTCCATATTAGTACGTTCTTGTAAGGGAAGTGGCATTAAATCAAGTGGCGTGATTGGTTTGAAACCATACACCACCTCAAATGGGCATAGTTGAGTTGTAGAATGCACTGCCCTATTATATGCAAATTCAACATGTGGTAGACAATCTTCCCACTCTTTCAAATTCTTTTTGATCATTGTCCGTAGCAGCATTGAGAGTGTCCGATTCACCACCTCCGTTTGTCCATCTGTTTGTGGGTGGCAGGTTGTTGAAAACAACAACTTTGTCCCAAGCTTGGCCCACAAAGTCTTCCAAAAGTAGCTCATAAACTTGACATCGCGATCTGAAACAATAGTCCTGGGCATACCATGCAATCTCACAATCTCCCTGAAAAATAGGTCACTACGTGCGACGCATCATCGCTCTTATGACAGGGAATGAAATGTGCCATTTTAGAAAACCTATCCACAACAACAAAAATGTAATCCCTCCCCTCTTAGTTCTAGGCAATCCCAACACAAAATCCATGCTAATGTCTTCCCAAGGAGCACTAGGAACTGGAAGTGGAGTATACAAACCATGTGGATTGAGTTTCGACTTCGCCTTATGGCACGTGATGCATCGTTGAACATACCTCTCGACATCTCGCCTCATCTTCGGCCAATAGAAGTGATCGCTTAACATCATGTACGTCTTCTCTCTTCCAAAATGTCCCATAAGTCCTCCTGCATGAGACTCCTGCAATAGTAGCAAACGCACGGACGATTCTGGAACGCATAGCTTGTTCATGCGAAAGAGAAAACCATCATGAACATGAAACTTATCCCACCCTTTGGCATCTTTACAATTATAATAGGTGTTGAAAAGTCATGATCGGAAGCATGTAACTCTTTCAAGCTTTCTAATCCTGGAACTTTTACTTCCAATTGAGTGAAAAGCACATGTTTTCTAGACAATGCATCAGCTACCACATTTTCTTTACCTTTCTTGTATTTGACAATGTAAGGAAAAGTTTCAATGAATTCTACCCACTTAGCATGTCTACGATTCAATTTTGCTTGGCCTTTCAAATATTTCAAAGCTTCATGATCAGAATGTATGATAAATTCTTTAGGCCAAAGATAATGTTGCCAAATTTCTAGCACACGCACAAGAGCATATAATTCTTTATCATAAACTGGATAATTCAATTGTGCACCATGAAGTTTCTCACCAAATATGCAAGTTTTCTTTCTTGCATCAAAACACCACCAATACCTATTCCACTAGCATCACATTCAATCTCAAAGGTTTTGGTGAAATCGTAAAACAAGCAATGGTGCTTCACAAACATTTCTTCAACTCAAGCAAAAGCTTTGTCTTGTTTTTCTCCCCACTCAAAAGTGACTCCCTTTTTAGTTAATTCATTTAATGGGGCATCAATGGTGTTAAAGTCTTTCACAAATCGTCGATAAAAGCTAGCAAGTCCATGGAAGCTACGAATTTGACTAACATTCACAGTGTAGGCCAATTTGAATAGTTTCAATTTTAGATTCATCTACTTCAATGCCATGAGCTGAAACAACATAGCCTAGGAACACAACCTTACTAGTGCAAAAGGAACACTTCTCAAGATTAGCATACAATTGTTCTCGCCTAAGCACCTCTAACACTTGTTTGATGTGTTCAACATGATCATCCAAAGAGCGGCTATATATCAAGATATCATCAAAATAAACTACCACAAATTTTCCAATAAAATATCTTAAAACATGGTTCATTAGGCGCATGAAAGTACTAGGAGCATTGGACAACCCAAAAGGCATCACTAACCATTCATACAAGCCAAACTTCGTTTAAAAGCGTTTTCCATTCATCTCCTCTTTCATTCTTATTTGATGGTATCCACTACGCAAGTCAATCTTAGAAAAATAGTAGAACCACTTAATTCATCAAGCATATCATCTAGTCTAGGAATAGGATGACGATAGCGAACAGTTATATTGTTTATAGCTCTACAGTCTACGCACATTCGCCAGGTACCATCTTTCTTAGGAACAAGAATAACAGGAACGGCACAAGGGCTAAGACTCTCACGTACGTACCCTTTGTCCAAAAGTGCTTGCACTTGCCGCTGAATCTCCTTTGTCTCCTCGGGGTTGGTGCGGTAGGGCGGACGGTTTGGAAGAGGGGCTCCTGGAACCAAGTCAATCTGATGCTCAATACCTCGAATGGGTGGTAGTCCAGCGGGTACATCCTCCGGAAACACGTCGCCATAAGCCTGCAAAACTTGGGAGACAACACTAGGAAGAGAGGTTAAGTCATTAGTAGTCATCAAAGCTTCTTTATATAGCAACACAAAGTGAAACATAGTGGGGTCTTCTCTCATCTCCCTCAACTCAGATTTTGTTGCCATCATCACTAACTTTTTTCTCCCTCAATATTAGCTTTCCCACTCAATTTCAATTTTTCTCTCGCGCTCGCCTTATGTGGAATTTCATTCTTTTGTTCCTTCCCTCTCTCATCCCCTATTTGCACTTCTTTCTTTTGAGCATTTTCAATGACAATTTGAGAAGGGGTCATAGGCCGTAATATTATTTCTTTGCTATTCCACATGAATTTATATTGATTTGTTCTACCATCATGATTCACAGACCTATCATATTGCCATGGCCTCCCCAAAAGTAAATGACAAACATCCATAGAGACCACATCACATTCTCTCTGTATCTTGGTAATTTCCAATCTGAAAGGTAACATCAACAGTGTATCCAACATTCATAGAACCATCATTATTCAACCATTGAATTTGATATGGATGTGGATGTTTCTTATGCTTCAATCCAAGTTTGTTGCAAAGTTCTTTACTAGCTAGGTTATGACAACTACCTCCATCAATAATAACCTTGCAACACTTACCATCTTTGCTTACCTGAGCTCTTGTTTGGAAGAGGTTGCAGCGCTGTTCATGGTTGGATTTGGCTTGAACGCTCAATACCGAAAGAGTGTACACAAGGATAGGACCGGACTCGGGGTCACAATACCCATCCCCAAGCATGTCCTCGTCTCTTTCTCCCCCATGGCCATCCTCATTTGCCTCGAAATCAGCTAGGCATTCTCCATCTTCATCACTAGTAGAATCATAGTCTCCATTCTCAGTTATTAACATTACCTTGTTATTTAGACAATCCTTTGCATATGTCATGACCAAGACACTTGAAGCATTGGATGGAGCTACTCTTGGCCGTAGAACCAATAGAAGATGATGAAGAAGGGTTTGGTCCTTTCTTTGAGAAGGAAGGAGTGGCATTCTTTGTACTTGGGGCAGCACGTGTACTAGGAGCAAAACTTCCACTAGAGGCATTAGTTTTAAATGAATTGGAATGAGATGTGGATTTACCTCCTGTAGGTGCTGTTCGAGGCATGAAGGATGATGTTCTTGTTGCCCGCATATCTTGTCGCACTTGTCTTTCATCCTTGATTGCTTGATGTACCAACTCCACCATGTTGTTGTAAGGCTGAAATTCAGTGATGCGCTTGATAGGAGGGTGTAAACCAGCAAGAAATCGTGCCATTGTTTGCTCTTCTTGCTCATAAACATTAGCTCGAATCATGGCCATTTCCATCTCTTTATAGTATTCCTCTACCGTGAAGGTGCCTTGCTTCATCTGCTGCAATTTGTCAAATAAATCACGTTTATAATGTTTAGGAACAAACCTTGCTCTCATGTGGTACTTCATCTCCTCCCATGTAGTAATGGGTGGTTCATTGTTCTCTCTCCTTTGATTTTGCACTTGTTCCCACCAAATCAACGCATAATCAACGAATTCAAGTGCCGCCATATGAATTTTCTTCTCCTCAGAATAATTGTGCAAACGGAACACCTTGTCCACCTTGAGCTCCCAAGTGAGGTATTCTTCAGGCTCATGTGTACCTGAGAATGATGGCATTGTAAATTTAAGCTTACCAAATTTCTCCTCATTTGGTCGCTTCATCGCCAGAACGATTACGCGGTGGTAGCCATCGTCGTAGTGCGAAAAGTCATCGTCGTCGAAGTGTATTGCTCTCCCACCACGGCCTCCATGTCCATGGCCCTCCTGGACCATGGAAGCCACCCTTCACCTCTCCCAGGTAGGGGTGGGCGAATGGTATTTGCCATCACGCGATCTCGCCTTTGTTGAGCCTCTTGGCCACCTCGAGGAGCGGTTGCTCCCTCATCTCGTGGAGGAATGGCTCCCCCACAATGAACGCTTCCCTCCTCTTGTTGTGGACGAAGCGCGCGCACAATATCATTAACAATGTTTGTACGTAGTACAATCATTTGTCGTTCATCTCAATGCGCATATCTTGCACTGAGTTGTTGATCTGCTCCTTGAATTGCCCTTCCAAGATGTCGATGAGTGGCGGCGATCTCATTGCGCAAAGTTCCCCTCAAGGCTTGGAAGTGGAGTCGAGTCACCGGCACATTCAAATCATGCTCCTCGTCCATATTATCATCTCCAGCTGACATGGTTAGATTACGCAAAGAAACACGAAACAACACCAAGATATGTATGATATGTGGCTACAATAGCAAGTGATGATCAAGCGGATTTAAAAGTGACTCACAATTGCACGACAAAGGATATTTTGTGGAGTTTGGTTAGGAAGTATTTATCCTACACAATCTGAATTTCACGATATTGTAAAATTAAGTAATAATCCAAGCTAGAAAGTATTGCCTATGTGCTGATCCAAATGATATAAGTGAAGTATATGAACGCACACACAATGATCAATGTGACTCAATGCAAACAAAAGGAATGAGCTAAAGGAAACAATCGGGAATATTAGCTCGTTTTGCACCAAGTACTAGGAGAGACGCTAGCCAATTGCAATAATATGAATTTGAGGGCACAAGATTGTCCAAAGAAATTAAATACACAATCTGAATTTATGGACTAAAATTAACTCACCCAAATTCGCCAATGCTTTCTTTTCTTGCTTTCTTTTTCTTTTTTTGCTCAAGCCGTGACTCTTCTTTTTTTCAATTGGCTGCCTTCTTTTTTTGGCTCTTTTTATACTCAATGCCGAACTAGGTTTAATTGTTCGTAAGTCCAAAGTTGTTCAAAGAATGTGTAGATAATTCTAGAACAGCCCTAAAGCAATTATCAACGACTAGTCTCAAGGTTCAAAGGATTTAAGTGAAGATCTGAATATGTGCAACTAAGATTCTTGTGGCCAAATCAATCAAGAAAAGGAAACCGGATATATTCGGATGCGATATTCTTTCAAGATTCACAAAGATCTTATGTGGACAGAAGAACAAGGTTTCAAAAAGTAAATTGAATCTACTTTTTTGGATGCTAATTGAAAGATCAACTAGCGATTTTCAAGGAATAAAAAAACAACGAACAAGCAACGCAAAAGGACACTAAGATCAGCACGTAAACAAAATTTCTAATGGATCAAAACTTAATAAAACTCACGAAAATAACAGATGCGAAACTAGGGTTTGGATTTTCGTTGCAATTTTCGGTTTAATGGACTATAGGACAGAAATAAATCAATCTAAAAGTAAAGGGATAAGATCCTACCGAGTAAACCGCGCTCGATACGGATGATACGGGTCGCCCGATCTTCTCGGCGTAGGATGGATACTCGCGGGAGTCTTGTTGAATCGCAATGATCCTCCAATGCCAATGCAAGGGCGAACACTCTTTAATCCGCCAAAACACACTCGCGTCGATTTCGCGACCACCAGCGAAGATCTATCGTGCACCCAATTCCCAATGGAAAGGTGAGCGATCTTGATTGAAGAACACTCCTAATTCCCTCACGGAATTTCAAAGAAGAATGATAAACTCGAACAAAGTTCAATAGATTGATTATTCTCAAAGGTGGTCTGAGCCCTTAGGCTGCCAATACATGGCTTATATAGGACCTTGGGACGTCCATAGAGTCCACAAACCTAGTACAACTCAACCCTATATGGTTTTAGTTACGAACTCTCTCAAAAAGGAAACTAGATTTTACAGCCGTCATATTGTTTCGGTCATAACTTTTGATCCGAGACGAATTTGGTGCTTGGGCCAGATCCATTACGTAGCCCTTGAAATTATCTTTCCAACGAGTACAAGAACTCCTGAAGCGGACTCCGTTTGTGAAAGTTATGACCTTTTTAGTGACTGCCTGTCAGGCTGTCCGAAACCGAGTCCGAATTGAATTCTGAGTTGAATCCGAGTTTGAATCCAATTGTGCTTGTGGGAGGTATGAATTTGGCTGAATAATCTTCTCCAAAACTTGTAGTTTAAGTCCTTGGGCTCCTCCCTTTAGCTCTCCCAAGTCTTCACAGGAGTCATACCTAAGAATACATAAAATACTAGCATAAGGTAGTATCCCAAGTTCATTATCAATTAAAGGAAACTCTTTAAGAAACAAAAGCACCTGTTTGTTTAAAAGCTTGGCTCTTGCCCTCGTCATTGGGTCCATAGGTTCTTGGACATTCTCATGCTTGCTTGGAGTGGAAGATGAGTATGTAATGGGGATGTCCTCATCAGCTAACATCAAAACTGAGTGAAAATTAACTCCAACAAAATTTTAATATGATTACAATATAATGCTTTTAAGGGCAAGATTTGCAGCTCACATCACACATAACTGCAAATGAAATACAACGCTCTACTCGTACAAACTAATCTAAGGGCTCCCACTCGGGTCCTGACAGGTAGGACTCGATACTCTCATCCTCTGAATCGCTATATATCACCCACGAGTTGTGGATCGGTGGCGACTGCTCTTCGACTAGGGCTAGGATGAAGTGTCGAATATACTCCTGTCAGTTGCCGATCATGTGTCGTCTCTCCTCCGGGCTCGGCGGTGTAGGCGACGATAGAGGTATTGGCGACTGCGGTCGTGGCTCCTCCCTGACTGGCTACGGTAGGCTAGGGCTGGCTCCATACTGCTTCCTGAACCTTCGGATGAGTCGGGACATGTTGATCTTGTATAACTTGCAAAGTAGTCGAATAGCCTTGTACGCAGATCCTTGTGCTGACTCTTCTCCATGTGCACCGGTATTCTTGAAGCCGTGATGTAGAACTTGTTTGCCGACTCGCGTGGTGAAGTACAACCTGGTGATGCTTCCTATGCGTTGGCCTTTCTCCTTCTCGTCTTTGGTGAGGTAGATTGGCGATCTTCTTAATCTAATGCTCCACAATAGGACGCGAAGAAGTCCTCTCCATCCTCCCATCTGGCTGAAAAAAGCTTTGGACATCTAATGCATTTATGAGGCAAAGATCAGTTTAAGGATTTATGAAAACCAATTTGCAAGAGTCGGGCAAGAACGAGAACTTTAAGAAAAAGGTAAGAGAATAAAGATATTACTAAGTATCCATTTAGTTGGTTTGATTCAGAAAATAATTCTTGAAGCTAAACGATCATTCTAACTAGGGCTTCGTCCTACAGTCGATATGTCTTTGATAGCATCTCTGTCGAGAGTTGAATATGCAAATTCAGACTCTCTGTGTAAACTGCACTAGTCCAGGTTCGCGCTAGGGCACACAGTCAAACATAGATGTAATCACAATTATACACATGCTAAAATAAAGAGAAAGATTAAATAATAACAAATCTCAAAGGTACGACCTTATGGCCAAGCTTACAATATCTCTAGCCGGAAGGGCTTTAAAACTAGCAGCGTAAAATCTAAAATAAAGCGTAGTAGCCATTCGATATGCCCACAGGCTATCGAGTGAAGAACGAACTCCTAATCCGTGAAGTCGTCGAAGTACTCTCCCTCTAGAACCTCTTGCTGATAATACTCCTCCTCCTCAACGGAGCAACATAGGTATAAAGCCGTTAGTACATTGGTACTCAGCAAGTCATTTGTAACAAATGAATGCAATATAATATGCAAACCTTACCAATGAAGGGCTGAATGGTTAATTTGCTCCAATGACATTTCAAGATAAATATGATAAATAGATTGAAAGCGAACTTTAATAGGAAACAATAATAATAGATAATCAATGGAATTAAAATAAACCACTTGTGGACATCCCATCCACAAACTAAACCAACAATGAACTACCTGTTCACTTTCCAACCATAAACGACAAGTTTCTTATGAAAACACTACCAATCGTGTGAAATCACCGAGCATTGTCCATGACCTGATACACGGCTATTCAAATAGTTTTACACTCTGCAGAGGTTGCACAACTGTACCCACACGGTATGATTAACCTCAACATAAGGAAATTACAACAAGACCTTTACAAAGTTCAACCTCAACCCAATCCCGCCCGCTAAGGCTTCGCCGTCGAGTAGGCACCAACCTAGTCGATAATTGTCTCTCTTGCGCCATATGAAAATCAGCAACCATGTTCATCACAATGGCGAGATTGAAGTTGAAATATCCCAAATTAATCAGCCAGATTCATCTCATACTAGACATGTGGTTTGCACGATAAAGCTCAAATCAATGGCACACAAAGTTAAGTCATTAATGTTACTCAGGTGAGACTTCCATATCTCTCGAAGTGAATTCACATTTCCCCCTTTACTGCATGATCACTCGCCCAAGTGAAAATCAATTTTGTATAACCAACACTAATGACACAACAATGTCATGGCATAAATTTTATAACTGTGGCATCAACCACGATTCAATATCTCATTAAGTCAAATTAATTATTCACATGTGATGATGAACCTATTGTAACATAACTAAGGCTAAGCATATAAATCGTACCATCCATGTGACATCTAGTATGGTATCACTAAGTAATTTTGCAACCTATGGTGATAATGGTATCATGGTACTCAAAGTATCAAGGAGGGATTATTCAAATTGGGATGGCAACAACCAATTACAAAGGTTTGTAATAAAATAGCGATGCAAGAGAATTTAAAACAAAATAATTACATAATAGATTAGAAATTATGTAATTGGAATCTAACGAGAGTAAAAACGAAAGTAAAAATGATTAAAATAACAAAAATAAATCAAATAAAATTCAAATGAACTTCAAAAACCTTGAAACTAGAACTAACAGATAGAGCTCGATTTTAGATGAATTTAGAAAAAATAACGGGGTCAATCGGAGCTAGGACGGAGGAGAACGGGCTCCCGAAAAATTAATTCCAAAGAAAATGCTGAAATTCGAAAATTCTACTGTGTTGAGGACTCGGTGCACGAAAAGGTGGGTTCACAGCGGACTTGGTCCACGGAACAGAGAACGGGGCGGTGCTGACGTAACGGGTTAGGGCTAACGTGGCGAGCTGGGTGCTGACACGTGGCTCGGCTGACGTGGCGTGCTAACGTGGCAGCTGACCTTGCATGGGTGTCAGATTTTGCTGATGTGGCATTGACACGTGGCGCTGATGCATCATGGAGGCAATGATCGGACGAAGACGATCGTGCAGCTACGAAGGCGATGATGATCGGACTGCCCGACCATCGACGGCTGTGAAGACGGTGAACTTTCGGACTGTCCGATGATTGTGAAGATCAAACTGTCCAACTCCGATCAGACGGCTGCAGAGGCGGAGATGTTTGGACTATCCGATGGTGATAACGATCGAACGGTCCAACGTCGATCGGATGGCTGCGAAGATGCAATGATCGGACTATCCGACGATGATGTCGATCGGATGGTTCACCATTGATCGGACGACTGCGAAGGTGTGCAACGATCGGACTGTCCGACTATTAGGAAGATCGGACAGTCCAACGTCGAATCGGACGGTGGCGGAGCGACCGTGAGGGAGGCGGCGGCACTCACCGGCGAGGAAGACAACGACAGCGGCGACGGCTTCTGTGGCGCACGACGGGGAGGGGCGGCGGCGCACAGCGAGGGTGTCGACAGCGGCAGCGTGGGATGGCTGTGATAGCGAGGGCGGTGGCGCTTGGATGCACACGAACCAAGGGCAGTGACGCTTTAAATCACGTGAACCGAGGGCGGCGGCGGCTTAAAAGCGCACGAACCGAGGCAGGTTCGGGAGGAACACGACGCGGGGAACACAGCCGGGAGGTGTGTCCGGGCGAGGGGGTGAGTGGGATGATGCCGTGTGGCACGGGAGAGGCACGGACGGCTAAGAAGCGACGCGGGTGCGGCGGCTAGGGCAAGCGCGAGCGCGGGCGCGTGGGCTGGGCCGAGGGGAAGTGCGGCGGGGTCGGGGGAAGGTGGATGTGTGACACGTGGGGGAGGGGAAAGGATCGTACTGCGGGGAGCGGTCCGAAGGTTTTAGGAAGGGTTTTTCCCGAATTTCTTTTTCTTAATTTTGAATAAAATCCAAAAAGCTCTAGAAAATAGAAAATAAATCGCAAAAATTCATCAAAAATATCAGAAAATTCCTTGAGGCCTGAGGAACTCGAATAAAATATTTTTAGCTTATGTTAAAGTTTATTTTAATCATATTAAATCATTTTAATTTCTAAAAATTCAAATTAAGCTTGTTTAAATTCTAGAAAAATTGCAATAATTCATTTTTATTATAAAGGCTGTAAAAACTCAGGAAAAACAGTATGTTACAGCTCAACCAACCAGTCGAGTCAATTTACTCGTGGCAACATCTCTTCGAACTCCTGTTAGCCACTTTCCAGGGCATATACAATCATCCTAGGAAGGATGACGACTTGCATTGAATACGACAGAAAAGCAATGAGACGCTACGACAATTTATTAGGCGGCTCAGCCAAGTTCATAATTCAATTACAGAAGTCTCTGATGCTTCTATCATAAGAGCATTCAAGTAGGGAGTCCGCAAGAAGAGGATCATGGAGGATATCACCTTACATCCTCCAGCCACTGTCATTGAGCTTTTTGAGATAGCAGACCATTACGCGACTGCCGCTAAGGCAATCGAATGGGCTAAGACCATTGATCAGGACAACCGAGGCTCTAGAGAGGAAGGTGAGGGGAGTAAGAGGAAAGAAAAGGCCAAGAAGTCCAAGAGTACGACAAAGGGGGTGATCACAGTATGATGTGATAAGAAAATGGCGCTTACATGCGACTGTAAGTCCCTGAATATGGTCAGTTAGTTACCGACTCAAGAAGCCACCAAGATGCAACCTAAGTACTCGAAGCCTAAAGCTGCACTGAAGTAGAATAAGGTAGTCAAGGAAGTCCCTTTAGGCCCATCCGAGCCTTCCAACATCATTCGCATCGAGGTCACTTCTAACCCCGCATAAGAAAATGCCCATGTCACTTTTCTCCTGGCAAACACAAATATGTTCGTGTGCCAGCCATCCGACATGCCCAGAGTCCCTAGGGATATGATTGAGCACAGGCTAGCTCTACGGCCTAATAAAAAGCTCATAAAATAGAAGTTATGAAGATTTGCACCAAATCGACTAGAAGTGATCATATCAGAATTAGACAAGTTGCTAAAAGCAGGCTTTATAAGAAAAGTTGATTACTCAAAGTGGTTGGCTAAGCCTATAATGGTAAAGAAATATAATGGTAAGTAGCGTATGTTTTCTAGATGCATACTCTAGTTACCATTAGATCAGTATATCTTCAGAAGATGAAGAGAAGACCATATTTATTACACCAATTGGAGTATTTTGCTATGTCGAAATGCCATTTGGTTTGAAAAATATTGATCCAACTTTTCAGCGTTTGATGCAATTAACCTTTATTCACCAAATAGGCCAAAACCTAGAAGCCTATGTTGATGATCTAGTCGTAAAAAACATCAAACAACTTAATCATGTTTCAGATTTGTAGGAGACATTTGACAATCCTAGAAAGCACCATTTGAAACTCAATCTAGAAAAGTGTGTGTTTGAAGTTTTTTTTATGAAAGTAGCTCTGATTCCTTGTTTCGACAAGAGGTATCGGGGCGAACCCTAAAAAGGTCAAGACCATTGAGCAGATGCGCCACCCAAGTACAAAGAAAGAAGTTTAAAAACTCACCAGATGCATGGTGCCTTTAAGTCATTTCATTGCATGTCTGGGAGAGAAATGACTTTCTTTCCTCAAGCTTCCAAGGAAATACGAGGATTTCAAGTAGTTGAAAGAGGCTAACAATGCCTTCAAGGATGTCAATAAATATCTCACGAGTGCTCCTGTTCTGGTTTCTCCAAAACTAGGTGAGACAGTACTCTTAGTATATCTATCCGCACCGCCACAGGCAGTAAGCGCAATGCTGGTCGTAGAACATGAGAATATTCAACAACCAGTCTACTTTGTAAGTGAAATCTTACATGGACATATGGAGCGCTACCCTCAGGTCCAAAAACACTTATATGCCCTCCTCATGTCTTCAAGGAAGCTAAGACATTATTTTGAAGCACATAAAATTATTGTGCCATTTGAGTTTTCCATAGGAGAGGTCCTTTAGAAAAGGGAAACAACGAAGTGCATGTCAAAATAGTTAGTAGAGCTTGGGGAGTTTAACCTCCATTTCATGTCCCGAATAGTCGTGAAATCCCTAATCTTGGCAGATTTTATCGCCAAATGGACAAATCCTAAACCTATTCAAGATCCCTAGTACAACTCCCATGACCAGTGGATAATGTACTTTGATGAGTAGCATACGCTAAGTGGCTCGAGGGCTAGGGTGGTCCTGAAATCTCCTACAGGAGAGGCCTCAAAATATGTCATTCAACTACACTTTACAGCTACTTATAACACTGCTAAGTACAAAGGTTTGTTGGTTGACATACGAGCCACTAAAGCACTCAGGATGCTGTTGGACCCCGGAGCAATGACTCCTGGATCCTCTGTGTAAATCGCACTAGTCCAGGATCAAGCTAGTGCACATAGTGGATAACAAAGATTCACATCATGCGTAATGACATTTATTCATTAACTAAATATCAGCCTGATGGCCAAAGTTTACATCAATGGTTCATAAGTTTACATCAATGGTTCATAAACCAAAATTAAATATAAGCAGCAAAAAAGAACCATAAAGCAGCAGCCCATCCTGCCTGCTCACAGGTGAATGACTGTAAGACGTGGCCTACTTGTTGTTGTTCTCACCAAAGTTGATAAAATCCTTTTCTGAAAATAGTGAATGAAGCAATATGAGTACATAAAGTACTCCACAAGTTACACCAGGAGGTTTAACAGAGTTAATGCATGCATAAGGATTGACAATGGAAGGCATAATAGGTTATTTGTGCGTAAAAGCAGAATTAAGGTAAATAATTTAAGTAGATTCAAAAACTGAATTTGATACGATAGATGGAAAGAGTAATTTAACCAAATAATATCGTTAGTGCAGACTCCGACCAAACACTAACCTATTCACAGGTATCCCACCTGGTCCATCTTTTCCAAAAGATCTTATACGAATCCCATCCGTCCAAATGCTTTTTCATCTCCCATGGATTCCATCCATCCAAAGGCCTTTTCAGAAATTATTTTAAAAACTAAAGTCTAATCCATGAAAAACTTTACTCAGCTTGCCCATAACCGTGGGCACGGCAATCCATGATAGGTTATACACTCTACAGAGGTTGTACAGCTTTACCCATAAGACATGATTATCCCATATTGCCACCGGATAAGCATACTTCCTTTGGTGTGCGGCGAGGATATCATGACAAGGCTGTTACAATGTTCCGTAGCCAAAATAGTTACGCCGCCATTAAGGTTTCACCACAACTTGAATTCACAAGTTGGAGCCCCCTTTTGTGCTATGTGAGACTTCTCACGACATACGCCACGCTCACATTCAGCCTATAGCGAAACTATGTTTGGAACTTCACAAATTACTTAGCCAGGTCTGTCTCATACCAGACTTATGGTAGTACGATATGGCTTTGCAACAATAGCTCACAGACCGGTCCTTAATTTGACTTAGGCTCATTCCACATACCCCTTGTGCCTGACAATCAACATTGTGTCACCGAACAACAATACATGCCAGTACCCATCACCTAACCATTAGCCTAGGTCCAAACCAAGTTGTATATTTTATTTTGAAACATTTTATACACCTTCTTGACTTACCAAAGTCAAGAATGTATTTTGAAAAATCATTGTTCTGAAATGAAACAAGTATTCCCACTTAAATCATTTTAAACATGGTTAAGCAATTTTATAAAATTTCTAGTCAATACTATTGTACCAATTAGGTTTTCATCTAAGGTGACAAGGCATAAGAAAGTTTAATATCAAAATTGGCCATACACAAAGAATTTGGGTATAACTAGAATTTAAATGGAATTTAAACTAGATTTGAATAAAAGTACGCATGCATAATAATTTTATAAACAACATAAATAATTTAAATTACTAGGAGCAACATGATCAAAGGTGTAACTTACCTTGCTTCGAAGTTTGCTGAGGTTTGTTGAAGTTATACTCTCTGGATTAGTCGTAGTCTACACGAGAAAAACCAGAACAACTACACTCAAACAAAATCCAAATAAAATCCAAAAATTATAAATTATATGCTGCGAGATAGAATATGAATTTAGGAATTTGGATGGGTCCAATCGGAGTTAGGACGAAGGAGGATGACTTCTAGAGGTTTGAATTCCAAAGAAATGAATAAAAGGAATTCTTGGAATTCTTTTCTCTATGAAGGAAAAGTGGTTGGAAGCTACAATATTTTTGTATGGTCAAAGCTTTGATCGAAGGCGTAGTCGAAGCTGTGGTCGAAACCATAGTCGAATCAATGGTTAAAAATGCGGATGTCTAAGTCGAAGACAAAGACTCCAAGTACGGGTTCAGTCGAAGTCGAACATTCGGTCGAAGACCTGGTCGAAACTGTATAGTGGTTGAAAGAATTGGATCTATGTAGAGTGGTCGAAAGAATCAGATGGCTTGGAGAGGTCGGACGGCTTTGAGTGATCGGAGAGATCGAGGGGTTCAAAGAGGTCAGAGGGTGCGGAGGCTAAAACGGTCAAACAGCCATGGTCGGTTCGACAACGGAGATCAAAGTCGAAGGCTCCAAGGCCAAAGTCGAAGTCTTCGAGGTCGAAGGTCGAAGGCTAGAGTCGAAGTCTCCGAAGGTCAAAGTCAAAAATGAAGTCTTCAAAGGTCAAAGTCTATGGGGTTGAAGGTCGAAGTTGAAGTCGAAGGCACTGAGCAGTCGGAGTCTAAGAAGCCTCCAAACAGCGGAGTCTAAAGAGCCTCCGGATGGCGGAGTCTAAAGAGCCTCTGGATGGCAGAGTCTTAAGAGACTCTGGATAGCGGAGTCTTATGGGCCTTCGAAGGTTAGAGTCTAAGAATCGGATGGTTGGGAGAAGTCGGACGACTTCGCGTGTCGAGATCCGAGCGATCCAATGGCGGCGAAGACCGGGAAGGTATACAATAGAGGGAGAAGAGTATGCGTTCAGTTTTACCTTGGCACAAGGTTCGGGCTGCACAGAGTTGGCTGGCGGCGAGGGTGTAGCAGAGGCGGGTATGATTATCGGTGACGGAGACTCTCCGACGACGGATTGCACGGAGAAGGGCCGTCGAAGGTTCGCGCGGGCCTGAGGAAGGTCACCCACGGCGGGGTACTCCGGTCATGCTCTAGCTTGGGAAAAGGATGAAGGAGGTGCGCGTGGTCCCGTCGAAGATTTCGCGGTGGCGGCGTGGACGTCGGCGGAAGAGACACCCGACGGCGAGATTTTTCGACGGAGGGGTGGCGAGGTGAAGAAAAGTGAGAGGGGACTGCGAGAAGTGTATTGGTGCTCTTGTGCATTACCGCAAGTGGCTGGAAGGTGGTTGGCGGCGAGGTGAAGCGGTGGCGCAACTCGGGCAGCTGTGGCGACGGTGTTCTAGCAGTGAGGAGACTCAACCAAGGGCGATCGAGAAAATCCAAAAATTATAAAATATATAAAAAAAATAGATTATGAATTTAGATGAATTTAGAAACTTGAATCACTAGATTCGGAGTTCAGACAAAGGAGAACGAGCGATTGGAAGATTGCCGGATGAGAAAATGCTGAAAAAGGAAAAATCAGGAATATTCCGAAGGAATATTCCCGTGTGAATAGTAAACATAGAGCAGCCATTTGCCATTTCCCGTGTGAATATTAAATTCTCGTGAAACGGCTCATGAATGAGGGGGAAACGGTAGGGAATTGAAGAAACTTGATGAGAGGAGTTGAATGCAATTTATTTCGCTAAAAACGTTGAGAGAATCAAAAGATATGAAGGTGTGAAGAAAAGCTTGAAAACGAGTTCATGGAGTCCAGCCTCTGTTCTCACGCGAACAGCCACGTGAAGAAGAAAAGAATAGGGAGCAGAGAAAAGAAAGAAAGGAAGAAAAAAAAGGAAAGAAAAAAGAAAATTCAGAAATATTTCAAAAAATTTTCTAAAGATCCTTGTAATCTGAAAAGATTAAAGTTTTTTTTTGGAATTTATTGAAGTTTATTTTAATTTTTAAAAATGTTTTTCTTTTCTAGCTTTAAAATAATACAATAAATAACAAATAAAGCTTAAAAATCTTAGAAAAACTCATAGAAGTTTCTAAAGCTATTTTGAACTTATAAAAATATTTTCAACAAAAATTTAAACATTTTTCATTATAAATTTTTTTTGTTTAACAGAAAAGCTATTTTCTTTAGAGCAGAAAATCAGGTAAACTAAAATTTTAGAAATTCAAGCGACCAAATAACTTTGATTTTTATTTGAACCTAAATTAATTATTCTTTATTTTATTTTTTTTACTTTTATTTTTTACTTAAATAACCATTTTTTGAAAAAAGCAGAAAATTAGGCAATTAAATTTTTAAAAATTTAAACAACCAAAAGTAAATGTTTTTATTTTAAATTAAAGTAAATATTTTTTTCCTTAATTTGTGAAATAAACAACTGGGCTGTTACAGATTCATCAGTTACTCGTGAGAGAGACTCTCAACTAGTCATGAATCAGGTCGGAAAAGAGTACCAGTTGTCGGGACCTGGAACAACAACTCCAAGTCCCTCTGTGTAAGTAGCACTATCCCAGGAAAAGCTAGTGCATACAGGGTCACAGTAATATATATATCATGCAAAATCACCACAGAATATTATTAATCGAAAGTATGGCCGTAGGGCCAAGTCTTACAATAAAATGGCACAAGGCCAACTGAAAATAAAAGTAGCGGAAAACAGTAAAGGTGGCAGGTCAGCCCATCCAGCCTCCCACAGGCGAATGACTGTAGGACGCAGCCCACTCGCTGAAGTAGTCCTCACCGTCGTAGTCGCCGTCGAAGTCTGGCAACAGATTTTAGCAAGGTGAGCACATAAAGTACTCCTAAGGTAAGAACATTAAGTGTTTACGCAAGTTACACCAGGAATTTTAACAGAGCAGAATGCATGCATAAGGATTGGCAAAGGAAGGCTTAACAATTTATTTGTGCGAAAAGCGGTACTTGAATTTTAAGTACAACCATGTAAGTATGAAAGCTGAATTTAATACAACATACGAAACAATATTTGAAACGAGTAATACTGATAGTGTAGGCTCCGACCTACACTAACCTAACGAAGGGAATCCACCCATCCCAATACCAAAACCACTGTTATTTGACCAAAAACCAAGTTTTATAAAAACCAAGCCTAATCTGTGAAGACTCTACTCAGCATGTTCATGACCGTGAACACGGCTATCCAGGATAGGTTTTACTCTGCAGAGATGTACAACTTTACCCACAAGACATTCCCTGTCACTTGAGCCACGCGATAAACACATTGCCTTAGGTGTGCGGTGAAGAGTTCATAACAAGGCTGTTCCGATGATCCATAGCCAAAATAATCACGCCGCCACTAAGGTTTCACCACAACTCGAATCCACGAGTTGGAGCCCCCTCTGGTGCCATGTGAGACTTCTCGCAGCCTGCGCCACGCTCACGTTCAGCTATAACAAAACTATATTTGGAACTTCACAATTTACTTAGCCAGGTCTGTCCTATACCGGACTTATGGTAGTACGAAGTGACTTCGTAAAATGAATCACAGAAACGGTCCTTAATCCAACTTAGGCTAAATCCACATACCCACATGCACGACAATCAACCAGGTGTCACCAAACACGAGGCATGCCCGCACCCGCCACCTAACCAATAGCCTAAGTCCAAATCATAAGTTTCTATTTTCATTTTGAAACCATTTTCATAAACCATCCTTGACTCACCGAAGTCAAGATTTCAGAAGCAACTGTCATTTTATGTGAAAGAATTTATCCCATCTAAAATTGTACTAAGCCAGGCTAAGTATTTTGATAAAATTTCTAGTCAATAGTATGGTACTAACTAGTTTTCAGTTAGGGTGACAAGGTATATGAGTTCGAGATTCAAAATAGCCATATTCAAAGGATTGTGGGTATATCTAACATTTAAACTGAATTTAAATTAAATTTGAATATAAGTACGTATGCATATACAGTAAAACAACATAAATAAATTTGAAATACTGGGGTCAACATGGTCAAAGGTGTAACTTGCACAGTGCACGGGAGAGTAATTCAGGAAGGAAACCGAAGCAATCAAAGCTTCGGTTTTGACTTTAATGGCAGCAGGGGGCGGCGATCGCACGGGGAAGAAAGGAAAGGGGGCGGGGAAGACGGGTCTGACAGGTGGGGCCCAAGCGTCAGCGAGAGAAAGAAACGGGAAAGAAACCGGGCGGTGGCTGGATCGGTGACATGTGGCAGGAGGAGGAGATTGGGGCCGCAGGGTGCTGAGCGAAGGGGTAAGTGACGACGGTTGGCTGAGATTCAATCCCGCAAATGATACTTGATCTGAGCCGTCAGGGTTTCGGACGAAGGGTTATGTGGCGACGAACGCGTAGGATCAAATCCGGCAATAGCGGACAGCACGGATTACTCCACGTGTCGGACAGAGAGAGCGGGAGGGCAGGCGAAGCGGTAAGTGGGATCGGACAGCTCGGGAAGGATCCGGTGGCGCGGACTGCGCCGATGGGTGACAAGTGTCAGCCCCAGGGAGGGTTTTGGGTTTTATTTTCTTTTCTTTTTGATTTTCAGAAATGGTTTGAAGGCTTTAAATTACTCAGAAAAATGTCATATAAACTTTGAAAATTCTAGAAAAATTCAGAGAACCTTCTGGGGCTATTTTAGACTTAATAAAGATATTTTCAAACCATTTTGATAATTCATTTTTACACAAACACAAATTGACTTTAAAGGGAGGGTTTTAAATGTTTATAATTTCCTGAAAATTAAAGTAATTACAGATTTGACATTAGGAACATGAAATACATTTATTTTGACTTTCATGAAATGCAATAAATTCAATTTGGCTTTTATAAATTAAAGTTTTTAATTTTCTCAATTCAGGGCTTGGAATAAAATCCAGAAAAATCCAATAAATTCCAGAAAGTACTTTAATAAGGGAATAAAATTTTTGGGATGTTACAAACCTACCCCCCTTAAAAGAAATCTCGCCCACGAGATGTGCACTGGCTAGCAAAAGAGATGGGGATGGCTGGCTTTCAAATCCTATTCTCGCTCCCAGGTGGCTTCATCTTCGGTGTGGTTGCTCCATTGAACCTTTGCAGAACCTGATGGTATTCCTTCTGGTCTGACGTTCTACGGTCTCGAGGATCTTGATCGGCTGCTCCTGATAGGTGAGGTCATCTTGAAGATCCGAGGTTTCCAAAGCAGCTTGCTTTGTGGGGACTCAGAGGCACTTCTTCAGCTGAGAGACATGGAAGACGTTGTGCACTCCTGACATGCTCGGCGGCAAGTCCAACTGATAGGCGACTTCACCTCTTCGGTTTAGAATTTTGAAAGGTCCCACATATCTTGGTGCTAGCTTTCCTCTGATTTGAAACCTTTTGACTCCTCTGAGTGGGGACACTCTGAGATAGACGTAGTCCCCGACCTCAAAGGTCAAATCTCGACGACGGTTGTCCGCATAACTCTTCTATCGAGATTGAGCTATCTTCAGTTTGTCTCTGATCTTCTTAACTTTGTCTTCGGCGTCTTGAAGCAGATTCGGTCCGGCTTCTTGAGGTTCTCCTTGCTGATCCCAAAGCAAGGGTGTCCTGCATTTGCGGCCGTACAAGGCTTCGAAAGGTGCCATCTGCAGACTGGCCTGGTAGCTATTATTGTACGAGAACTCTGCATATGGCAAGGAACGGTCCTAGCTATTCCCAAAATCCAAAGTACAGGCTCTTAGCATATCCTCGAGCACTTGATTAACTCGTTCTGTTTACCATCTATCTGGGGATGATATGCGGTACTGAAACTGAGCTTACTCCCTAACTCTTCATGCAGTTTTTGCCAGAATCGAGAAGTGAAATGGCTGCCCCGATCTGACACTATCTTCTTGGGGACTCCATGTAAGCACACAATCCGGGACATGTACAGCTCAGCTAACTTACTTCCAGAATAAGTGGTCTTGACTGGTATAAAGTGGGCCATTTTCGTCAATCGGTCAATGATTACCCAAATTGAATCATAACCCGATTGTGTTCTCGGAAGTCCGGTTATGAAGTCCATACCGATTTCTTCCCACTTCCATTCTGGAATTGGTAACGGTTGCAAAAGTCCAGCCGGTCTCTGATGCTCTGTTTTGACTCGTTGACAGGTGTCACAGGCTTCAATAAACTCTGCTATTTCCCTTTTCATACTAACCCACTAATATCTTTCCCTCAGGTCCTGGTACATCTTGGTACGACCTGGGTGAATGGAGTATGGAGTGTTATGAGCTTCTTTCAGAATCAGGGTTTTGATCTCCTGGTTATTTGGCACACAGATACGGTTCTCGAACCAAACAGTGCCATGCTCATCTTCACTGAATCCTAGGGCTTTCCCTCTTCTCATATTCTTTTTGATTTCCTGAATATCCTCGTCAACCTTCTGAGCTTCCTTAATCTGATCAGGCAAGGCAGGTTGTATTTCCAGGGTGGATAGAATGCTTGGATTTACTGGATTTAGACTTAGACGGGCGACTCCCTCCTGAAGTCGGGTCTGATCTTCTTCCGATAACACCATATTTACATACGACTTCCTGCTCAAGGCATCGGCCACCACATTTGCTTTTTTCTGGATGGTAATGTATACCAATATCATAGTCTTTGATCAAGTCTAACCATCTTCGCTGCCTCAGGTTGAGTTCTGCCTGGGTGAAGATATACTTTAAGCTCTTATGGTCCGTGTATACTTCACAACGGTTACCTATAAGATAGTGACGCCAGATTCTCAAGGTATGCACTACGGCTGCTAATTCCAAGTCACGAGTAGGGTAATTGCACTCATGAGACTTGAGTTGACGTGATGCGTAAGCTACCACTTTGCCTTCTTGCATCAAGACACAACCTAAGCCAAGGCGAGAGGCATCACAGAAAACCTCGAAGCCTTTATGCACATCTGGCAAAACAAGCACGGGTGCTGAGACTAGCCTTTTCTTGAGGGTTTGAAAACTCTTCTCACAAGCTTTCGTCCATTCAAACTTCTTCTCCTTCTTTAACAGCTGTGTCATTGGCTTGGCTAACTCGGAGAATCCTGCTATGAACCGACGGTAATAACCTGCAAGTCCAAGGAAGCTTCTGACTTCTGTCACGGACTTCGGTTGCTTCCACTCCATTACTGCTTCTATCTTAGAAGGATCCACAGGTATTCCTTCAGCTGTCACAATATGTCCAAGGAATGCAACCTCCTTTAGCCACAATTCACATTTACTGAATTTGGTGAAAAGCTGATGCTCTCGAAGCTTTTCCAAAGTTATCCTGAGATGTTGCTCATGTTCTTCTTCATTCTTGGAGTAGATGAGGATGTCATCGATGAAGATTACCACAAACTTATCCAAGTATTTTATGAATACATTGTTCATCATACTCATAAAATAGGCTGGTGCATTGGTCAGCCCAAATGACATGACAGTGAACTCATAATGCCCATAACGGGTGGAGAATGCAGTCTTGGGAATGTGTTCTTCACGGATCTTCAACTGGTGATATCCTGACTGTAGGTCAATCTTGGAGAAGATACCCGCTCCTTTTAACTGATCGAACAAATCGTCGATCCTGGGCAGAGGGTACTTGTTCTTGATCGTGACATCATTGAGCGCTCTGTAATCTACACATAGCCTCAAACTTTCATCCTTTTTCTTGACAAACAAGACGGGTGCTCCCCAAGGTGACGAACTAGGTCGGATGTATCCCTTGTCTTCCAATTCCTTAAGCTGCTTCTTCAACTCTGCTAGCTCGTTAGAAGGCATCCGATATGGTCTCTTGGAAATTGGGGCAGAGCTTGGGACTAGGTCAATCACAAACTCGATTTCCCTAGTCGGCAGCATTCCTGGTAATTCCTCGGGAAATACATGTGGGTATTCCCGCACTATTAGCACTTCTTCCAAGACTTGAAGGTGAAAGAGGGCACATTCTTCTGTTTCCGGAATTTGAGGGGAGAAGATCACTTCTTCGCCTTGGTCATTGGTGAGGGCGATGGACCTGGTAGCGCAATTGATATGGCCTTGATTCTTGGCTAACCAATTCATCTCGAGAATAACATCTAACCCTTGCGATTCTAAAACCAAAAGGTCGGCTGGGAATCGGGTTCCATCTATGAGCAGTTCTACTTTTGGGCACAAGGTCCCTGCTCTCATTTCTGCTTCAGGGGAGTGAACTATCATAGGGTTGCTAAGAGTCACCATGCCCAACCCATGCTTATCCACAAAAGTTTTTAACACAAAAGAATGCGATGCTCCGGAATCAAAAAGAACTGATGCTGGTACTGAGTTGACAAGAAACATACCTAGCACGACGTCCGGTACAGCCTGAGCTTCTTCCACTGTCACATGGTTCACTCTCCCCTTGATGAAGGTCTGCGGCTTCTGCTGCCCCTGGTTCTGACTTCCGGAGGCTCCTGGGTTGTTGTCGCTTGCATCTTCTTGGGGCACGCCTTGGCATAGTGCCACTGTTCTTTCTGATGAAAGCAGTCACTCCGTCGGCGGGGATTGTTTTTCGCACTTACACCGCCGGCGGTTGGGTGCGGTTGATGCAGGCGTTGGCGGTGGCTTGGAGCGGGGCGGCTGGTTGAGACTTGAACTTGATGGACCGGTCTTGAAGTTGCTGCCTTGAGGTCTGAACTTGTTCGCGTGCAAAGGAGTGCTGCGAACCTTGTGAGAACCTCCAGAGTTATTTCTCTGACCTGCCATCCTTCGCTTCCGGGTCTCCATCTCCATATGTTTGCCTTCTTGGCGGATGGCCTTGCTGACCAGCTGGTGGAAGTCAGTATAGTCAACCGATATCAGTTGCACTGATACGTTGTCATTCAAGCCCTCCATAAACCGTTCCTGTTTGGCTTCATCGGAGGCCACATCTTCTGGCGCATAGCGGGCCAGCTGGTTGAACTTCTACACGTACTCATTGATGGTACGGCTTCCTTGATGCATGGTCTCCATCTTTCGGTGGGGATGTGAGCTTTGCGGAAACTCTGCTCGAACTCGTTCCACGTCACAGCCTGCAGGTTGGCGTGTGAGGCGGTGAAAGTGTCCCACCATTGAGACCCAGGTCCGTTCAGCTGATGGGTAGCGAATAGGACTCGCTCTCGATCAGTGCACTGCAAAATATCCAGCTTCTTGCCAATCGACCTGAGCTAGTCGTCGGCGTCCATGGGTTCGGCACTACTGGCAAAAGTCGGTGGCTTGATCCTCAGGAACTCTGAAAGCCGATTGGGAAGTTCTATGGCCGGTTGATGATGAGCTTGAGGTGCGGGGTTGTTGATGGTCTGGGCTAACAACTAGATCAACTGATTCTGGTTAGCCATCAATTGAGCCCAATCTGGTCCTGCTACCGGCGGAGGTGAAGGAATGGGGGCTGACTGGCTTCCCTGAGCTCCGAGGTTGGCATTGTCGCTGGGGTTCCTCCTCGTGTTCACCATCTGCCGAAGCTTCCAGATTTAGAGGAGAGACAGAACTAGGGGAGAGGTCCTTGTAACAATCCCACCAACAGAACACACAAAAAGCAAGGAAAAACACAAATAAGAGCCAAATAAAACTTCTTTTGTTTTATTATAATAGTCTCGCGGCTGTTAACAAGGGACTACAGCTCGTAGAAAGCGTTTAAAACTGAGAATTAGGGTTTCCTAGACACTAGCGGTACGCTTGAGCCTCTTCGGGAGTGGCTCGGAAGTAGTGGAGTCTTCATCCTCGGCACGGAGGTCGGCAAGTTCTTCTTCCACTGCACGGAGCTTCTGAGTCGCGGTGTGCAGCTCGTCCAGAGTGGTCTGGTATATGTGATCCATAGACTTAGTGAATTCTACCTATCGTAAGAGACGGGGGTTGCTCTCGTATTCCGTAGATGAGAAGTCGCTGGCCGCACCAAGAGGAGTCTTCATGGGGAAGTATCGGAAGTCTGTACGCTGCAGGTCTCGGGCGTAGATGTTCCTTAACTCGTGAATGGCCTCCTGGGCTACATCTTGTACATCGTTGAAGAAGGTAGCTCGAGGTAGGGGGCGTCGAAGATGTGAATGACCGCGTCGGCTGCATAATTATTGAAGATCTTCACTTCCACTCTCCAGCGTTCTTCGTCTCCGTACAGGCCTAAGTACCCTTGGTAGAGCGGATAGAGACGGAATTTTAGCTCCCGCATGAGGTTGTAAAGGTCGTCAGCGAAGAGTCCGGCAAGTGTTCCGTGGGAGACGCGGGTAGGTTGCTCCATCTAAAATTTTGAAGAGGAGAGAAAGTTAGTAACCAATTTTGGTAAGAGACTAAGCAAAGAAAGAAATGATTTTTAAAAGAGGTATTTCTTATCAAGATATGTCCTTAAGGTTGGTCTCTAGCTAAGGTCATGTCTTAGGGTCAACCTGGCTCTGATACCATTTCTGTCGGGACCCGAAACAACAACTCTAAGTCCCTCTGTGTAAGTCGCACTATCCTAGGAAAAGCTACTGCACACAGGGTCATAGTAATGTATATCATGCAAAATCAACACAGAATATTATTAATCGAAAGTACGGCCTTCGGGTCAAGTCTTACAATAAAATGTCACAAGGCCAACTGAAAATAAAAGCAGTGGAAAACAGTAAAGGTGGCAGATCAGCCCATCCAACCTGCCACAGGCGAATGACTGTAAGACGCAGCCTACTCGCTGAAGTAGTCCCCACCGTCGTAGTCGCTGTCGAAGTCTGGCAACAGATTTTAGCAAGGTGAGCACATAAAGTACTCCCAAGGTAAGCACATTAAGTGCTTACGCAAGTTGCACCAGGAATTTTAACAGAGTAGAATGCATGCATAAGGATTGGCAAATGAAGGCTTAACAATTTATTTGTGCGAAAAGCGGAACTTGAATTTTAAGTATAACCATGTAAGTATGAAAGCTGAATTTAATACAACATACGAAACAATATTTGAAATGAGTAATACTGATAGTGTAGGCTCCGACCTACACTAACCTAACTACGGGAATCCACCTGGACGAATACCAAAACCACTGTTATTTGACCAAAAACTAAGTTTTATAAGAACCAAACCTAATCTGTGAAGACTCTACTCAGCATGTTCATGACCGTGAACACGGCTATCCAGGAGAGAGATTGACGTTGCATATATTTGAATGGCATGGGTTAAATTCTCGTGAAACGACTCATGAATGAGGGGGAAACAGTTGGGAATTGAAGGAGCTTGATGAGAGGAGTTGAATGTAATTTATTTCGCTAAAAATGTTGAGAGAATCAAAAGATATGAAGGTGTGAAGAAAAGCTTGAAAACACGTTCATGGAGTCCAGCCTCTGTTCTCACGCGAACAGCCACGGGAAGAAGAAAAGAATAGGGAGGAGAGAGAAAAGAAAGAAAGGAAGAAAAAAAAGAAAAGAAAAAAGAAAATTTAGAAATATTTCAAAAAACTTTTCTATGGATCCTTGTAATTTGAAAAGATTAAAAAAATAATTTTGGAATTTATTGATGTTTATTTTAATTTTTAAAAATATTTTTCTTTTCTAGCTTTAAAATAATACAATAAATAACAAATAAAGCTTAAAAATCTTAGAAAAACTCATAGAAGTTTCTAAAGCTATTTTGAACTTATAAAAATATTTTCAACTAAAATTTAAACATTTTTCATTATAAATGTTTTTTTTGTTTAACAGAAAGGCTATTTTGTTTAAAGCAGAAAATCAGGTAAACAAAAATTTTAGAAATTCAAGCGACCAAATAACTTTGATTTTTATTTGAAACTAAATTAATTATTAATTATTTTATTTTTTTACTTTTATTTTTTTACTTAAATAACCTTTTTTTTAAAAAGCAAAAAATCAGGCAATGAAATTTTTAAAAACTTAAACAACCAAAAGTAAATGTTTTTATTTTAAATTAAAGTAAATATTTTTTCCTTAATTTGTGAAATAAACAACTGGGCTGTTACAGATTCATCAGTTACTCGTGAGAGGAGACTCTCAACTAGTCATGAATCAGGTCGGAAAAGAGTACCAGTTGTCGGGACCCGGAACAACAACTCCAAGTCCCTCTATGTAAGTCGCACTATCCCAGGAAAAGTTAGTGCACACAGGGTCACAGTAATATATATAATGCAAAATCACCACAGAATATTATTAATCGAAAGTACGGCCTTAGGGCCAAGTCTTACAATAAAATGGCACAAGGCCAACTGAAAATAAAAGCAGCGAAAAACATTAAAGGTGGCAGATCAGCCCATCCAGCCTCCCACAGGCGAATGACTGTAAGACACAGCCTACTCGCTGAAGTATTCCTCACCGTCGTAGTCGCCATCGAAGTCTGGCAACAGATTTTAGCAAGGTGAGCACATAAAGTACTCCTAAGGTAAGAACATTAAGTGTTTACGCAAGTTACATCAGGAATTTTAACAGAGCAGAATGCATGCATAAGGATTGGCAAAGGAAGGCTTAACAATTTATTTGTGCGAAAAGCGGTACTTGAATTTTAAGTATAACCATGTAAGTATGAAAGCTGAATTTAATACAACATACGAAACAATATTTGAAACGAGTAATACTGATAGTGTAGGCTGCGACCTACACTAACCTAACCACGGGAATCCACCCGAACCAATACCAAAACCACTGTTATTTGACCAAAAACCAATTTTTTATAAAAACCAAGCCTAATATGTGAAGGCTCTACTCAGCATGTTCATGACCGTGAACACGGCTATCCAGGATAGGTTTTACTCTGCAGAAGTGTACAACTTTACCCACAAGACATTCCCTCTCACTTGAGCCATGCGATAAACACATTGCCTTAGGTGTGCGGCGAAGAGTTCATAACAAGGCTGTTCCGATGATCCATAGCCAAAATAATCACGCCGCCACTAAGGTTTCACCACAACTCGAATCCACGAGTTGGAGCCCCCTTTGGTGCCATGTGAGACTTCTCGCGGCCTGCGCCACGTTCACGTTCAGCCTATAGCAAAACTATATTTGGAATTTCACAATTTACTTAGCCAGGTCTGTCCTATACCGGACTTGTTGTAGTACGAAGTAACTTCGTAAAATGAATCACAGAAACGGTCCTTAATCCGACTTAGGCTCAATCCACATACCCACATGCACGACAATCAACCAGGAGTCACCAAACACGAGGCATGTCGGCACCCGCCACCTAACCAATAGCGTGAAGAGCCCATCAAAAGAAATTCAAAAATAAAATTCAAAATTTCAAAAGGATGCCAGAAATGGATAGATCATGATTTTTGAAAAATTTAGAAATTTGAATGGGTCAATTTGGAGTTAAAATGAAAAGGTTATAGCCTTACAAAGTTTTAATACAATTAAAAGAAAAATTCCCAATTTCTGGAATTAATGTTAAACCGAAAAACATTTATGACGTCAGCCTGAATTATTTTCCTAAAGGAAAATAACAGATTATGACGTTAGCACAGAGATTTAATTTCGGTCAAATTATTTTTATACTGGAAAATCGGTCTTATTGCGTCAGCAAGGATTTTCGAATTTATTTAAATAATTGATCGCTGACATGGCAAAGGGGTCTGACGTGGCTGCCATCTGGCACCACGTGGTCGCAACGTGGCTACCACGTCACGGCATTCTGCCGACGTGGCAGCGCATGGGGGAGGTGGCAGCGGTGGGGGTGCTGGCGTGGCGCCGATCTGGCCGCCACCTGGCTGCCACGTCCCTGCCAGCTCGGCTCGATGAGCCGACGTGGCCTGGCCAGCGGCGGCGGCGCTCGGGGCCCGGTGGTCGCCGGAGTTCCGGCGGCAGCGGCGCTGGCCGAAGGTACCAAACGTAGAGGGGAGTGAGGGGAGTCCACCAGTACCTTGCGCAGTGCACGGGGACGGCCGGAGAGGGTGATCGGCGGAGAGGGGCGGCGGTCGGAGAGGGCCTCACGGCGGCAGAGGGGTTCCGGTGGCGCACGTGCCCGGGGAGGTGGTCGTCGGGGATCGCCGGGGCACGAGCAAAGTGTTGGAGGAGTCAGAGAGGGGCGCTGAGTCCTGGCGTTGCCGGAATTGCTCACCGGAGTAGCTGGAGGCCGGCGGAGAAGAACGAGCGCAGGGGGTTCTTGGGGGCTTGATTGCTCGAATTGAGTAGAGGGGGAGGGGCGGTGTGGAGAGAAGATCCTCGGGGAGGGCTTATATAGGCCGTGGGAGGCAGTAACGGGCGCGCGTAGCACGCCGGAGTGGAAATGACCGGAGAGGGTGAATGCGACGGAGTAAAAGGGCGTAATTGGGAGCAATTATGCCTGAAACGGGTGCGGGGAAACGGCAATTTGAATCTGCAATTGTGCGGGGGAGTAATTCGGGAAGGAAATCGAAGCAATCAAAGCTTCGGTTATGACTTTAATGGCGGCAGTGGGCGGCGATCGTGCGGGGAAGAAAGGAAAGGGGGCGGGGAAGACGAGTCTGACAGGTGGGGCCCAAGCGTCAGCGAGAGAAAGAAACGGGAAAGAAACCGGGCGGTGGCTGGATCGGTGACATGTGGCAGGAGGAGGAGATCGGGGCCGCAGGGTGCTGAGCGAAGGGGTAAGTGACGACGGTTGGCTGAGATTCAATCCGGCAAATGATACTTGATCTGAGCCGTCGGGGTTTCGGACGAATGGTTAAGTGGCGACGAACGCGTAGGATCAAATCCGGCAACAGCGGACAGCACGGATTGCTCCACGTGTCGGACAGAGAGAGCGGGAGGGCGGGCGAAGTGGTAAGTGGGATCGGAGGACTCGGGAAGGATCCGGTGCGCAGACTGCGCCGATGGGTGACAAGTGTCGGCCCTGCGGAGGGTTTTGGGTTTTATTTTCTTTTTGATTTTCAGAAATGGTTTGAAGGCTTTAAACTACTCAGAAAAATACCAAATAAACTTTGAAAATTCCAGAAAAATTCAGAGAACCTTCTGGGGCTATTTTAGACTTAATAAAAATATTTTCAACCCATTTTGATAATTTATTTTTACACAAACACAAATTGACTTTAAAGGGAGGGTTTTAAATCTTTATAATTTTCTGAAAATTAAAATAATTACAGATTTGACATTAGGAAGATGAAATACATTTATTTTGACTTTCATGAAATGCAATAAATTCAATTTGGCTTTTATAAATTAAAGTTTTTAATTTTCTCAATTCAGGGCTTGGAATAAAATCTAGGAAAATCCAATAAATTCCAGAAAATACTTTAATAAGGGACAAAATTTTCGGGATGTTACACCAGTGCTCTAACTCAACCATGTATTAATACTTGTCGGAAGTCAGGAAACTTGAAAAGCACTTTTTTTATTTTGAGTTACAGTATATCCCTTGGAAGAATAACTTTCTCACAGATCAGTTAGCTCGAATAGCTTCATCCTGATCGCAAGTACCATAAGGAGTCTTCTTGGAGCAACTCTAGAAACCAACTCTGGTCGAAGCACTAGAGACAACTCCTAGCGAGACAGCCTCTATAGAGTACGAGGATCCTAGATGTCTACCATCTATAAGTATCTTTTGAAGGGTTTAGTATCCAACAACGATCTCGAAGCAGATAGTTTAGCCTGTAAGGCCAAAATGTATACTTTGGTTGACGGAATACTCTACAAATGGAGTGCTCAAGGGCTTCTCATGCGATGTTTATCGCAGAAAGAAGGATTATCACTGCTTATTGACATACACGGGGGCATCTGTGGGGGCACATGCCTCTTATAGGACGTTGGTCGAAAAAGCATTTCGACAAGGTTTTCACTAGCCGACAGCACTCAGTGACGCTAAAGAGTTGGTTCAGAGGTGTGCAATGCTAATTTGATAGTCAATAGATACACTAACTAGCTCAGACTCTTCAGATAATCCCTCTATCTTGGCCTTTTGTAACCTAGAGGCTGACATCCTAGGATCATTCCCAAGGGCACCAGGGGCTTTGAATTCCTTTTTGTGGCTATTGATATGTTCACAAAAGGGATCAAGGCCAAACCTATAATTGGAATAACAACGGAAACCGCAAAGAGGTTCATGGTGAGAAGTATGATTACTCAATTTGGACTCCTAAGTTGGATAATTACAGACAACGATAAGGAATTTTTTAGCACAAAATTCTAAGAATTTTATGACGAGTTGAGTACCAAACTTTCCTATGCCTCGGTCGCCCATCCTCAGAGTAATGGGGTAGTCGAGCATGCGAATGGCTACATAATGCAAGGTATCAAGACTCGAGTCTTCAACTAGCTCGTAAAACGTTCGGGGGCTTGGGGACAAGAACTGCCTTCAGTATTGTAGGCAATTTTTATGACTTCAAGTTGGGCAATAGGAGAGACTCCTTTTTTCCTAGTCTTTAGGGTCGAATATATGCTTCCTCCAGAACTAAAGATCCGATCAGCAAGGGTTGAAAACTTTAACGCCTCTCACCAAGAGCAACTTCGAGCGGATGACATTAACTTGCTCGAAGAGAAGAGGAATCAAGTCTTAATCCATTCAGCAGTCTATCAGCAAGCCATACGTAACTACTATGATCGTAAGGTCCAACCTCACAGTCTTGTTTTAGGTGACTTGATATTGAGAAAAATCAAATCCCAGTTTAATCGGAACAAGCTTTCCTCCAAGTGGGAATGTACTTACACTATGGTCGAAGTCACACGACCAGGTTTTGTGTGACTTGCTATGAAGGACGACCAGATTCTCTCGAACTCTTGGAACATCAACCAATTGAGTAAATTTTACGTGTAAACGTTTCTACTCTTTTTCTATAAAGTTTTAAGTTTGTGCAAATCTTTGTTGTCATATGTTCAGTAGAGCTTATTTTCTATTTGTTCAACCACTTCTAGTATATCCAATCTATTTTTACTGTCGGAGAGGGGAATACCACTAGTTGAAGTCTCTCCTCTCTACATGTGGTCCAGTCCACTAGAAAGAGCTTCCTAGTATCACACCGTTTCTAACTCTTACTATCAGCACAAAACGATTGCATTGTCTACGACCATGTTAAGAGTATTTGTCTTGTTATTGTTCAAATCTTCGATTTAATCAACCTGGTCGAAGCGAGGCAACATTACCTAGTCGAAGCATTTCCTCTCTGCATGTGGTCGTGCCCACTAGAAGGAACTTTCTAGCGTCGACTTGTTCCTTACTTTTGCTTCCAAAACATGATAATCAAATTCGGCAACGATAGTATGACAATTTGCTTTACTCTCTTCATACTTCATTCTATTCAATTTGCATTGTTTATTCACATAAACTAAGTAATAGTCGGAGACTATAATAGAGTTATCAGTATAACTTGCTCTTAGTCATAAATTTGTTCTCTTTTTCTTTTTTCGTCATATAAGTACTAACTACTTAACAAGATAGATTGCAGGAAAAGGAAGCCAACTTTCATTGATAAAATGTGTGTTCTTTACAAATCTTTTCATTACAAACTATTTTGTCTCAAGTTGTATCTCCTCTTGGACCTTGCGACCAATGGGCTCAAATTCTTCGACCAGTTGGGCTGCCTCTTCATTAGAGTAGCTAAAGTCATGTTCCATAGAATGAAGGTTTAGGTTCTGGCTACTTGCCTTGAGTTTTGCTAAGACAAAGCTCATAGCGCTTTTGACCGTATCTCAAATCAAGTTAGCCTTTTCAATCTTTAAGGTGGAGATATGCTTCTCGAGAGCTCTGACTTATAGTCCAACCAAACTCGAGTAGACGGCTATGGTGTCCTCGGAAGGACTTATCTTTTCCACACCAAACCAACCGAGTAGATTGTTGAGGAGGACCATGTTGTCTTGAAGAATGGTCTTCAATGATTTCATCACCTCTTGGCTACGAGTTGAGGTTTAGGATAGTTTTTTTATTTCGATCATGACCTCTGTAAATAGAGCAAAGATGGTTAGAAAATTCCCTATCTAAGAGTAACAACTTGTCGAAAGGTAAAGCTTTTTCTTACCTACAAGTCGAGCATCAAGTTTATCGACTTTGACCCTCCTCTTCTCATCCTTCTCCTTATCCATACATTTAAGTTTTTCAATCACTTTGGCCTTTTCTTCAACCTCGATACAGAGCTTACTCATTTCAGTCTCTTTTTCTATCAAAAGAAGAGAGTCAAGAAAATACAAGAAAGATGTCTGAATGAGCGGTCGTAAGTTTAGAGCTTACTATTTATTCTTTCTTCTAATTCTCTGATTGTGTCGATTGCATTTGCAAGCATCATCGACTGGTTGATGTTCTCTTTCTTTAACCTCTGCGTCCTAAGACTGGTCGATCCTCTGATTGTGACACTTCTCGTTCTCGAGTGTCATGTTTAAGAATTTCTCATCACTCCTAAGTTGATAAAGTTCAAAAACCAGTGTAAGAAACTAAACAAGTGGTCGTAACAAAATTCGACTATCAGTGTCAGTGACTTACCAAGCCTATGCCTTCTTGGTGAGTTCAGCATTCGCTTCTTGAAGGAGCGTAATCTGCCTGTGGTACTCATCCATAGTTGTCATGTTCTCCAACGCTCTCTGAGTATGAAAAGGCAATGAGCAACCAAAAAAGACTAAGTACGGGTGTCTATGTACTTAATACTTACATTCATGTCCCTTCGGGTGAACTTGGCAAGTACTCCTTTGAAGTCTTTGAGCTTGTTGAGCTCATCAACCTTGTTGCACCATACCTTCTTGAGACGCTCGTCGTCAAAGATGAGTCCTCTGTCTGGATGGTCTTTAGGGTGTGGAACACTTAGAGGTCGGCCAAAGGATGTTCCCACTATAAATGTGAGATTGAAATATGTAAAGAAGAAGTTGGGTCCCTCCTCCTCTTCTTCTCTAATCATACCTTTCTGTTGTCGAGGAAGGGCACCTTCAACGACTTCCTCCTCGACGTGACACTCGGAAGGCCCTCTGACTTCTTGACAAGATATTTCTACCCTACCATCGATTGCTTGACCCTCTATCTCTGTGACCACCTCCGTGGTCGTAGCCTTTGCGGCACTGGAAGCAGTCTCTATTGCTGCGATGGTCATTTCCTTGACCACCATCTCCATCTTTTTTTCAATTGCAGGCAAAGCCGTAGAGGCTTTTCTGTAGGGGCATCCTTAGTTGATGGAGATGCCGAGCTAGACATCACAAGAGTGAGTTGACATTTAAGTAGACATAAAAGGTAAAATACCATGTTTATGTTTACATACCTTGTTGTCGCATCCTTAATCTTGAACTTAGAAGTAACCTTTCCTAAAATTTTCTTTAGTTGCTCCTCTCTGACCACATCTAGTCATGGAGGAATGATGATGTCTTTGACCACATCTGGTCAAAGGTCTTAAATAGAGGACACCGCTCCTTGTCCTCCTTGGTCCTTTTGTCCCTTCTGGTGGTCGAGATTGGTTTCGACCACCTGGAGGGCAACCTCCTTCTCGATCACAGGTTCTGGTGTAGCAGCAATCTCCTTCACAAAAGATAAGAAACTTTTTCGGTTTTCCTTTTTGAGTTGTCTGATCAAACCTTGAGAAGCGCCAATTGAGTAGGTTTCAGTGTCGAGGTAGAAGGATACCTTGATATTAGGAATAGGTTACTCGAATACTACTACCCCTATTTCACTTACGGTTGTCCTTTTCGCAAGGAATTGCTACACATGGACAGTCAGAGCAGTTGGGGCCAGAGGAAGATGACAAGGGGTACAACATCACTTGTGCTCCTTTTCTCCTTCTTGTCGTCAACTTTAGTCAGCCGACATCTTTTGCGTGGAGGAGTTTAAGCCTTCTCTGCCTCCTCCTCTCCGATCACCATCAATTTGACCCCTGGTCATCTTAACGGTCAATCACACCTATGCTCTGCAAGTGAAAATAGAACACTATTTAGTCATTCTCTACGACTACGTAGACCTAAAGAAGAGATTGATTGTTGTTTACCTTTAAGTGTTCTTCCTTCTCTTCGGTTGACACGTCCACCAGAATACGGGTGACCACCACATCTGGTGTGGAGCCTTCTCGCAGACATTCTTGACCCAAGAATTAATCTCATCCAAATCGAGATCTGTTCAAAAGAACAAAATGTCGATATATAGTATTTGAAACACAAATCTACAACTATGAATACGATGGTTACTTACCGTTCTCGTAGTCCCTTGTAGCATCAGCTGCTCCCGAGACGTTCTTGACCCAAGAGTTAATCTCATCCAAATCGAGATCTGTTTAAACAAACAAAAGGTCGATATATAGTATTCAAAACTCAAATCTACAACTATGAATACGATGGTTACTTACCGTTCTCGTAGTCCCTTGTAGCATCAACTGCTCCCGAGTACATCCACATAGGATGGGCTCGTTTCTTCAGACGGCTGATGCGATGGGTGATGTAGTCTTTCACCACGTGCCAACTAATAAGCCCCTTGTCCCTCATCTTATTGATGGCTGAGATGTAGGGGGCTATTCGGTAGATGTCCTTAGAAGCCAAATTCTAGGATGAGTTCTTCTCCGTAGCCTTCCTCACGAAGGAAAAGATGTCTTCACTGATGGTCTCCTAGTACAACCACATCTTCTTCCAACTCTACCATGACGACCGAGTGTACATTGGGATGTACATTTCCATCTTGTCATCGTGGAACTTCAATCTGCAGCTCCCAGTGATTTCGCTCTATCGGCTCATCTCGTAGTAATAACGAAAGAGCTCAAGATTTGGAGGAATCCTAGATACGCATCACAGAGGTACATGAAAACCCTGAGCATCATGATCGAATTGGGAACTAAGTTCACCAATTCGACCCCGAAGTATTCGAGTACCACTATGAGGAAGGGATGAGCTGGGAGTCGAAGGCCACACTCACAGTGGGCCTAGAAAACAGTGGGCCACACTCACAGTGGGCCTAGAAAACAGCACAGACCAGGCAAAAGAGCTATGCGGACAATCGTCGTAGAATGTTAGAGTTTCAACCAGGAGATCATGTGTATTTGAAAGTGTCACCTCTAAAAGGTATGCGTCGTTTCAGAGTCAGTGGGAAGCTTGCTCCAAGATATATTGGACCCTTTCCAGTGTTAGCTAGAAGAGGAGAAGTTGCTTATCAGTTAAAGCTTCCTTCCCAATTGTCAGATGTGCATGATGTGTTTCATGTGTCACAATTGAAAAAGTGCCTAAGAGTGCCAGAGGAGCTAATACCTTTAGAGGAAGTGGAATTAATAGAAGATCTCTCATATCCAGAGTTTCCAGTCAAAATTTTGGAAGAAGCGGAACGTCGTACCCGAAACAAGACCATCAAGTTTTGCAAAGTGCAATGGAACAATTGCCCAGAGTCGGAAGCCACTTGGGAGCGAGAAGAAGATCTCAGATCGGAGTTCCCTAGTCTCTTTTCCAGTCCTTCCGAATCTCGGGGTCGAGATTCTTTCTAAGGGGGGTAGGTTTGTAACATCCCAATTTTTGTTTTATTTGGAAAGAATAATTTTAAACCAATTAATTCAAATTATCTGGATTTTTCAGAAATTAAAGTTTCTGTTTAAAACTAAAAATTTATACTAACATAGGTTGGAAATATTTTTCTTAGGTTTAAAACCTCTCCAGGGATTTCTCTGAATTTTTCTGGATTTTTCAAAATATATTTGGTATTTTTCCGATTATTTTAAAGCCTCCTAGTCATTTCTGAAAATCAAAAAGTAATTAAAATTCTGAAACTCTCCTGGAGCCGACAAGTGTCGCCCATCGGGCCGTTTCATGCCGCCGGATCTATTTCCAGCCGTCCGATCTCACTTACCGTTTCAATCCCGCCTTCCCCTATCCTCGGACCGACACGTGGCAAGCATCGGATCGTCCGTTTCCGCGCCCGATTCAATCCCAGCCACTTACCGCTTCGCCGCTTCATTCTCCTCTCCGCGTGACGCGTGCTGTCGGCACCGTTCCGCTCGTTGCCGCACCTAATCTCAGCCGCTCTCTCTCACTTAACGCACCGATTGGCTCAGATTCACCCACAGTTGCCGGATTGAATCAAACCCGCCCATGTTCACTTACCGGTTCACTAGATCCAGCGGCCCCGTTTCCCTTTCCTTGCCACCTGTCGCAAATCCGACACACCGCCTTCCCCTTTCTCTCTTTTCCTCTCTCACCGACGTGCGGGACCAGCTTGTCAGGTCCTTCGTCCCCGCCATCGCCTTCTTCCTCGCGCAATCGCCGCCGCTCCACCGCCATTAAAACAAGAAACCGAAGCTTTAAAGGCTTCGGTTTCATGCCCAATTACTGTCCCCCGCCACTGCAAATTCAAATCCCTGCTTCCCCACGTCCGTTTCGGGCATAATCGTGAGTAATTGCGCCAGTTACACCATCGCGTTAATCCCTCCCTCTCCGGCGGTGATGCCTCGGCCGTTACCACCTCCCCGGCCTATAAAACCCACTCCCCGAGCTCCCTCTATCGCTGCCGCCCCTCCCCTCACCTCTCAAGCGAACCAACCGAGCGCCAGAGCCGCTCTACGCCCAATTTCTTCCCCGCGGCTTCAAGCACTCCGACGAGCAATTCCGGCCGCCTCGGACTTCCTCGTTCCTCGCCGACGCTTCCCTGACGTTGCTGGTGCCTCAGCGATCCTCGGCGGCCATCTTCCCGAGCCCGTGCGTCACCGGAACGTCCCCGCCGCCATGAACCCCTCTCCGACCGCCGCCCCTCTCCGCCGATTCCCCTCTCCAGTCACCCTCGGGCCCCGTGCGAGGTACCAACCGCCTCCCCTCACCCTCCTTTCCCTTTTCCGCACTTCGGCCAGCGCCGCCGCTCACCGGAGCGCCGGTGACCTTCGGGTCCCGCGCCTCCCCTCTGGCCAGCGATGCCACGTCGGCGGTCGAGCCTCTGTGGCAGCCCACGTGGCAGCCCGGTGGACGCCACGTCCGCGCCGGACGGGCCACGCCAGCGCCACCCGCTCCCGACCGTGCCATGTGTGCGCTGATGCACCACGCGAGCCACCTCAGCAACCCGGCCCCACCTGTCAGCCTCACTCCCGACGGGCCCCACATGTCATTCCCTCGGCCGGATAATTTAAAATCAGGGCTGACGTCATGCTTACGTCATAAACCCGTTTTTCTGTTTAAAAATAATTCGGCCGAAATTTAATAATACTGCTGACGTCATTATTCCGATTTTCCTTTAGAAAAATAATTCTTGCTGACGTCATAAATGATTTTCGGTTTAAATTTTAATCCAGAAAATAGCCTTTTTCTTTTATTTTGTATTTAAACTTTGAAAGGCTATAACTTTTGCATTTTAACTCCAAATTGACCCATTCAAATTTCTAAATTCATCTAAAATTTCAAACTTTCATTTGGTATATTTATTTTTAATTTTTCAGATTTTATTTTATTTTATTTATTTAGTTCTTCTCGTTTCTCGTGTAGAATCCGATCTGTCCGACGATTTTCAAGAGCAACCTCAGGAAGATTCCAACATAATTCCAGAAGGCAAGTCTCCTTGACCATTTTGCTCCTATGTTTTATAAATAGTTTTTGCAATTATTTTAAATTATTTGCATTGCTATGTTTAGTAAATTGATAATTTAAATTCTAAAATTTAGATAAGCACCCAATTTGTTATGCCCTCTTTTGGAAATTATGTACCATGTACCTTTGTCAACTTAGGATAATCTTTGGCTCAATAATGAGTTAGTATTATTTTTGTTTAATTTAAATTATTAGTAATTGCTTAGTCTAGCTGATAAATGTAAAAATGCTCATATGAGAAAAATGGTTAATGAGTGATTGTGATTTAATGTTTTGTTTGAAAAGTGGTAATAAATATTACCACTGTAAATTTAAAATAAAAATAAAGTTCAAGGTAAAATTTGACGAGGGAAGATGGAATATTTGGCTGGTGCGGATTAGCACAGATAACGAGTTTGTGAATGATCCACCCTAGTCGTCTAAGGACCGATTCTTGTGTTTGTCCAATCTGAGTAAAACAGTACAACCACAAGTTAAAATGGGTACAACCTAGCTAATTAACCTATAATCGTTTAGTCTTTGTGTCACTATTGGAAAATGGGTATCAGAGATTTACTGATTACTCAAAGTGAGGGGCAGGGATTTACTACACTCACATGGCGCAAGAGGGGGCTTCTGAATGTGGTGGATTTAACCCTTCAGCGGTGAAACCTTAGCGAGTGATATAAAACTATACTGGAGTAGGTGAAAAGTTTTGTGATATTTTATCTGGGTCTCATGCCAAAGGAAGCGTGTTGACTGTTAAGGTAAACTATCTCTTGTGGGTAAAGTTGTACACACTCTGCAGAGTAATAAAACTGTTCGAATAGCCGTGCCCACGGTCAAGGGCGGACAAGGAATGCATTCACAAAGTAGAGATTTGACTTTGAATTTAAAAAGAAAAGGTTTTGGAAAAACTAGAGAGTGGATAGAACTCTCGTGATTTTGGTCTGGTGGATGTAACCAGTTCAGGTGGAATTAAACTCTATTTTGAATCTTGGCGGAGATAGCCTAATTATCAGTGATGGTGGATGTAACCTTCACTAAGGTACTTATTAAAATTTAGATTATGAAAATTCAATGTTTAACAAAATGCTTTTAGTAATAGTATATAAATTTGAAATAAAATGCTCATTTATGCAAAAGAGCCATATAACCTTCCTTTGTAAGCCCTGCATCTATTGCATCTTTCCCAAGACTTACGAGTACTTTATGTACTCACATACTACACTTCAAATAATTCTCGTAAGAGGTTGAAGCTCGGGAAGGGACTACGACTCTTTGTTCCGCTTGCGGCTGTGATGGATTCTTTACGGAGGACTAGGACTCGTTGCTCAAGTCAATTGCCCGTGGCGATTGATGGGCCGTTTATCTCAATACTTTGCTTCCGCTGTTTTATTTTGTGTAAGAGGTTGGTGAACGCAGTGTAAGGCCTTGGGCCAGGACTTATGTATTTACGTTATTATTGTAATAAAACGTTGTTGGTAATGTATCATTTTATCTGATTATCTGTGTGTACTAGCGTTGATCTGGGACTAGTACTGCAATACACAGGGGGGGTCTGGGAGTTTCTACTTCCGGGTCTCACACTTACTCGGCGGCAAAAAGCACGGAATAGATCGGAGCAATAGGAGAAAGTGAAGAAGCCAAAAAGCTACTCGAGCTAATCTTTTCTAACCATGCGTCAGTTACCTATCTCAGGAATCGAACGGTTATTTCGGAAACCGCTCCAATGGATAGATTTATGAGGGACAATTGGAATACTTCTTGGAGTTCGTTTGTCTTCACAAGTCAAGCGAAATTACCTTTCTAACCAAGAACATTTCTGGTCGTATGGAATTGAAAAGGCACTACTTTTGATCATCTATCATCTACGACTTTTCTTGCTCAAGTAAATTATTTTCACATGAAATTGAGGGGTTAGATGGCGAGAATAGAATAATCCTCAAATTATTCCTTATCAGTAGTAAGAGAAAATCCATAGAGTGGTTGTAAGCTCTGTTGCGACTATCTCATAGTCGTAAGCTGTTCTACAACTACATTGTCTCAATCTTTCTACGACCATCTCATAATCGTAAGTTCTCTTGTGAGTATGAGATAGTCGTAAGTAGTCCTACGACCACCTTATGGTCGTAGACTTTCTTGTGACCAGTATATCTCTGACTAGCCTATGTACGATATTCAACCATATAGTGGGTCCGTCTGACAAGGTAGTTAGAACGTGCACTTGTGCCCAATAACCGCACACACGATCTCTCTCTAACAATAATAGTCACACGGCGAATGGCTAACCATGTCTCTCCAACAATAACCTCGGTCAAACGGTTATCTCCCGAAATGACAAGGCATCTTATGGCGCGGGACAACTACTGGCGTTTCGTCAACTATATAAGGGATGATGTCAGAGAGAGGGAGGGTCGGGGAGTGATCCACTAGATTGAGGAAATTCGGCATGTCCTTTTCGCATTACCTGTTGTAATCATCCTCTTTGAGCAATAGTGACATAGGACGTAAAGTTGTTATTCTCTAGAAGAAGGCCCGAACCTATATAAAAATTCTCGTGTCTTCTGTGTACTCATAGCCTGTCCCCTGAGAGAGTTTCCCCCGAATCCATATAAATCATATGTAAAATTGATATTAAAACATCGACAACTGTTGAAACGATGAATATGTGGAAGATAGTTGCATTGGATAATAAAAAAGACATGATTAGTAATTATGTGAAAGATAGTTGCATCAACTGCACTTTTATATCCGATTAATTTACCATTTTTTATTTCTATTGATTGTTCCTCAACAAATTTGTATTACTTTTTTATCAAGGTTTATGGATGGTTTGGTAATATTGCCACAAAACCTCTCATCATAGCACAAAAACTACTTGCAAGGTTATTAAGACGATAAGGCGAGGCGAGGCGACCCACCCCTTGTAAGTTGAAACTCCATTAAGTTGATTTTGGTGATTATGATAAATACAATTGTGAGACTAACTTGCTTATCAACTATAATATTGCCTAGTTTCATTTTGGATGTAATTAATGGCAAACTATTTTGGATATAATAATAAATACAATTGTGAGACTAATATACTTATTTGTTATGATATTGTCTAGTCTCATTTGGATGTAATGAATGACAAATGCTATTGTGAGACCAACGTATTTGATTAATTATAAATCTTAAGTATCACTTGTATGAAAAGATGAAATCACAGAGGTATACATTCGATATCTCATTCTTATAACTTAGTACATTTCTTGGATCCAAAATATAGATTAAACTCCACCAAAAAGTCTAAGATGAATATATGCATATGTTTTTCACTATATTCTTGTATACACATATTTAAGGGGAGTTTACTCTATGCCTTATTGTTTTATTAGTAGTGATCCATATTTCTCTTTCCATATATTAAGAATCTTTACTTTGAAACATATACCTTGAGTATATATATAACTTGTGTAGTTCATATATACTCATAATCGGGTTGTTATCTAGTTCATACATTATGTGTTAATGGTTGGATGATTAATGACAAATGGATGAGTAAACTTTACTAGCAATTAATCTTAAAGATAAACACGCATATTCAAATGAGTTAATTGTTTAAGAAAGTTTATTTTAGAGTATACGGGTCTGTTCTTTTTTGCTGCGGCTTATGGTTTTTGGCTGAATTTTTTGAATTTTAGCTGTTTGTGACAGAGATTATGGAGAGAGAGATACTTGCTTACGATTTTGGATGGTACAGATGTTGGGGTTTTAACGTGTACTATAATAACTGTAGACTCAATCTTAAAAAAAATACTCCGTTTGAAAGTTAGGTACTGTAGCAAAAGCCAAAAGCCGTTTTGAGAAGCTGAAAAGAACAAGCCCTACAATTGTTGTGTGCATAGTGTATAGTCGCAAATCACTTTCTATCTCATTACTTATTGTGATTGTCATGAATTATCAAAAAGGGAAGATTATGGAATCTAGTTCCCCCGTTGTGTGTCAATTGTGAAGTTTTGGTAATTAATGATAATTGATTTATGGACTAATATTTTTCATGAGTTGGATAAATAGGTTAGATTCCATAAATGAAGATAACTTGGGATAACTTCATGTGTTGAAGGCCATTAAGAAGACAAGATGATCATGAGTTGATTATCGAGTAAAGACAAGACCCATCATGTATTGATGGAGCTCAAGAAGAAGATGCATCATGAGTTGATACTTGTCCAAGAGAAGATGATCATGTGTTGATCATTAAGTTAAGTGAAGACCCATCATATATTGATAGAGGTCAAGTGAAGGATGCATCATGGGTTGATGCACATCAAGACAAGGACTCGGACTTGAAGTGATGTTGTGTATCATCAAGCTTCAAGAAAATACTCAAGCCAAATATATGACTAGCTAGGGCTAAGGATGTGTTTCTAGTTTTTTATTAGTGTTGGAGTTTAGTTGGAAGACCAGATTGCTATTATAGGTTACCGTACTATTAATAGAGGTCATATCTAGTAGCTTGAATCTCATCATATGTTGATAGCTTAACCTTACTTGATCTAGCTCTCTATGGTATGATGTTTATATTTACGAATGTATTTTGCAAATAGTCGAAACTCATGTATTAAATCCTTGTAATATAGGACTATACATTACAAATATATTTTGCGAGTGTTTGAAGTCCATGTTTCCTGTTTCTTATGGTTTGAGGCTTATATTTACAAATACGTTTTGTAAATTGTTGAAGCCCATACATAATCTTTGTAGCATTGGACTTAGGTTTGCGAATGTGTTTTGTAAATGTGTTAAGTCCATGTACCAATTCCTTATGTCATGATTCTAAAGGTGTGCAAGTATGTTTTGCAACTTGTTGGGAATCATTATTGATCCTTCTGTGCATGATACTATAACTTATAAATTTGTTTTGCAAGATTTGTTGAAATATATGCACTTACCAAGAAAATCAGAACTACTGGAGTGTATTACGCGATACTACCGAAGATCAAAAGTACCAACATATGTTGCGGGGAACTACCAAAGATCGGAAATACTGGCATGTGTTGCGTGGTACTACCGGATGTAGTTCAATCGAAGTGGTCCGATCAGCTCTGTGTGAGCAGTACTACTAACATGTATTACGTGGTACTACTATAAGTCGGTACTACCGGCCTGTGTGGCACGGTATTATCGGAAGTCGAAAGTACTAGCTCTGTATGAGCAGTACTACCAGACTTCAGAAGTTCTGAAAATCCTGCAGTACGTTTTTTCCAGAGAGACACCTATTTGGTGGTCTTCTCTTCCCCGCGAGAGCAGTAGTTCCGCATATGTGGCGCGGTACTTTTGATGATCGAAAATACCAAAAAATGAACGATGGAACTATCGATTTCGTTGATAATAGCTAGTTCTTTACCGTTGCGAGGGAAGTGGTAGTTCCGGTTTTATAATGCCAGAACTACCGAAAATTTTGATTTTTTAGAGGTTTTGCTTCCAACGGCTAATTTTTGTGGTGCGGGTATATACACCCCATTGTGGCTGGATAGGGTAAGACTTTTGGCACTCTATCTCACTCTCTTCAGCTAGTGTGAGGTCCTCCTCTCAATTGTGTTTGTCTTGCACTTTGTCAGCAAGAAGGATGGCTCTAAATTGTATGTGTTGTATCTAGAGGTGGATTGAGTATCTGCTTGGGCTTGTGCATTCATTGCACGTGGTGAGAGTCAAGTAAAGGGCATGACTTATTACTTTTGTAGTTTGTCAACTCATAAACGACACTTTTGTAGTTTGCCGACTCCTAAATTGTAACATCCCAAAATTTGCTTTCTGTAAAAATCTAATTTTAAATTAATTATTTTAAATATTTGAACTTTATTTGAATTTATCTGAATTTTATTTAAAAATCTAAAGCAAGAAAAAGGTATTTAAAATATTTTAATAAAGCCAAAAATAGTTCATTTTATTTTCCCAATCCTCCTTAAATTTTAAAATAATTTTTGAGAATTTTGTGGAATTAAAAATCAATTTTAAAAGTTAAAAAGTATTTTATAAAATTATTAAATGCAAATATGAAATTAAAAATATTTTTCCTAAGTGTAAAATAGCTCGAGGAATATTCCGTGAATTTTCTGGAATTTTGAGACATTAATTATTATTTTCTAAGTATTTATATTGTTTCTAGTATTTTCTGAAAAAGCAATCCGAAAATAAAAATCAATTTAATCTCAGGCTGCCACGTGTCACTCTCAGATTGAATCCATCTCTTTCTTTGATTTAATCCTAGCCATCCATAGTCACTTACCCCTTCATTTAAATCCAGCGCCTTGATTCTTTCACTTGCCACTTGTCAACCATCCGACGGCCCGTACCCCTTCATTTCCCTTCTCTCTCACCGACGCATGGACCCCACATGTCATATGTTTCTTCTACCTCACCTTCTCCCTCCTCTAGCTCTCTCTCTCTTCTCCTCCATTAGAGCCGAAATGAAGCTTATAAATGCAACCGTTTCTTCCTCTTTTAATCCCCGAGCAAGTACGCAAATGAAAGCCCCTAATCACCCCTCTCTAATACCGGCCGTTTCCCGTCTTTTAAGCCTCTCTAAAACCGTCGGCCGCTCCTCTTCTTTTTCCACCTATAAAACCCTCCCCCAAGCGCCGGCTCCTCCCCTTCGGTCTCCCCTCTCCCCACCGCCCCTCCTCCACCTTCCGGCCGTCGCCTCCAACCGTCGGAGCTGCCGTCCCGGCTGCCAAACGCGCGCGCCACCGCTTTTTCTTGCCGCCGTCGCATTCTCCGGCCATCTCCCGAGCCGCCGCCGGTAAGAGCCGCACCCCTTCGGTCTCCCCTTCCCGTGCCGCTCCTCCCTTCCCTTACCGGCGCCTCCTTACACCATGGCTGCCACCTTTGTGCTCTGCGTGTTTTCTTCAACAGAGGAGTACTTTCATAGCTTCTCACCATTATGTGTAGGTTGTATGCCACATGAGATATCATGGTGTGGTGGTGAGAGCCTTGGTTTTCATTCCGTTGGTCATGTGTTCAAGTCCTAAGAATTACAAATTTTTCTACACCAAAATTCTTCTTTTGCTCCTCTCTGTAAAGCATCCGATCCAAACAGTATTTTCGGATTTTTCGTCATTTTATGTGTTAACCAAACTTCCAGATGTTCGTTCTCCCTCATACGAACTCCAAATTCGTTGATTCTTTTTCCTAAATTCATCTAAATTCAATATCTTCCTTCTAGTATATATTTTATATTTTTTGATTTTATTTGTATTTGTTTATTTATTTATTTTATCGTTTCGCGCGTAGAACCCTACGTAGCCAAAGAGTTTGTCGAGACGCAGCAAGAGGGACCAAATAGCGCACAAGAAGGCAAGTCTCCTTTGAACATTTTGTACCTATGTTTGAGAAATGCTTTTTATTATTTTTAAATTTAATTGCATTGCTAATTATATAAAAACAATAGATTTTATCTTAAGGTATTAGTTAATCCAACCTTGTTATGCCCTTAATTGAAGTTGAATGCCATGTACCTTGGTAACCTTAGGATTTTCTTTGTCTCAATAATGAGATTATTATTAAATCTTTGACAATTATTAGAACGGTAGTAAAATGCTTAGTCATGCTATTTAACCTTTGTAACCTTGGAATGAGAAATTATAATTCTTTAAACTAGTCTATTGTATTCAGAAATTTAGTGGCGATTGGTGTTGCCACTGTTCTTTTTAAATAAATTAATATGTGAAAATTTTTGTAGACCGGGGCGGATGGTTGGTTTGGATTGGTGCGGTAAGCACGAGATCATGTAAAGTGTATGTTCTGCCCTAGTCAATTAAGGACCGACTCTTGTGTTTGTCCAAACTGAGCAATTCCGTACAACCACAAGTTAAAATGGGTACAACCTAGCTAACTAACTTACGATAGTTTAGTATAGATGCCGCCATCGGAAAATGGGTACCAGGGATTTACTAGTTTACTCACAGTGAGGGACAGGGATTTACTGTACTCACATGGCGCAAGAGGGGGCTTCTGACTGTGGTGGATTTAACCCTTTAGCGGTGAAACCTCAGCGGGTGGTATCTAGCTAGACTATAGTGAGGTAAAGGCTTTGTGATATTTTATCTGGGTCTCATGCCAAAGGAAGCATGTTGACTATTAAGATAATTTATCTCTTGTGGGTAAAACTGTACAAACTCTGCAGAGTAACAAACTATTCGAATAGCCGTGCCCACGGTCAAGGGCGAGTAAGAAATGCATTCACATGGTAGACCTTTGGTTTTGATTTTAAAATAAAAGTTTTGGGAACCCGGGAGTGGTTGGAACTCTCGGGAGTGTGTGTCCTGGCGGATGGAGCCAGTGAGGGTGGATGGAAGCCGTAATTTTAAACCTTGGCGGATTGAGCCTCTGTACTAGTGCTGCTGGTTGGAACCTTCACTAGAAAATTGTATCTAGTTTCAATATTGCAATTATTTTTGTTAAACTGTTGCTTTTGAAATTACATAATGGTATTTGAAATAAAATGATGTTTTATGCAAAAGAACCATAAGAACCTTCCTTTGTTAAGCCCTACATCTACTGCATCTTTCCCAAGACTTGCGGAGTACTTTATGTACTCACATGCTACACTTTAAAACAACTCTCAGAGGAGGTCGAAGCTCAAGAGGCGGATTACGACTACTTCGTGGATGGATTCGACGGAGGCTTTCCGGATTTCTAGGATACGTTTCCCCAGTCAATTGCCTATGGCGTATTGATGGGTCTTGCTTAAGTTTCTTTTGCTTCCGCCGTAATTTTTGTTTGGTGTTAGGTCTTAAAACCTCATATGTAATAAAAGACTTCAAAGTCTGTACTCTCTATTATTGTAATAAAGCATTGTTGGTTATGTATCATCACTGTTTAACTGTGCGCACTAGCTTTGATCTAGGACTAGTGCAGTAATACACAGAAGATTTTGGAGTTGCTGCTCCGGGGTCTTACATAAATGACGTTAGAGGCGTTGTGTGCGGTGATCTTCTCAAAGAAGGTTGTGAGAAGATCCGACTAAGTTGTGAAGGTTGGAGCTCACCTACCCAGAGCCGAAAAGAGCTACCATTAGTGGATATGAGATGGAAGGCTTAATTCGTAGAGCCGGTCTAATTCATTCAGGCTTACCTCAACGTGGACTAGAAAAGATCGGCAAATCTCCAAACACCACGGTAAAATATCGTATGTCAATTGTGGTTTGTTCTCTTATGCTCAATCTACATTCAAGTAATTTACATTCATAGAATTAAATTAATTGTTTGTCTTCCTAGGATTGCAAATCTTTGACATAGACTTAGGTTGTTAGTGCATTAGGTGAACCTAGTTGGTTTAGGCGATATTTGTGTTAAACAAATTTGAGTGAAGATTTTGCATTATAAATTTGGTTTAGCCATCATATCAAATTAATAAGAAGAAAAATTATTTTAAAAACCACCTATTCACTCCTCTCTAATCGGCCTACCCGATCCTATACCCCTCACACTTTTTAAGCGGTAAGGAGCGAGGCAAGGTGACGCCATACACACACCGTACGGCGAAGAAAATGAAGCTATGGAGGTCTAAATCAGAAAAAATAAAGAGAAAGAAGGACCTAATTGCAATTTCATAAAACTCTAAAAGCTAAATTACAAAAATGCCAACTAACCCAGCCCTTTTAACCCTAGCTGCCAATCCCTTTTAACCTGAGCCGCTGCCCCTGCAAATTGACATCGATCCTGGCTTCTCCTCTCTCATTCCCTTTCTTCTCCCCCACAGGTGCCGGTGAGGGCCAGGCCATACCTCGCTGGTAGCCACTCTACCGGTCCACCTCTCAACTGCTGCTCTCACCCACCTAAGGCTCTCAGTTCTCACCTAGTGTGCATTCATCTCTCCAACTCCTTTTGCCAATGACGCCGACGCACCCCCGGTTGGATCTGGCGCTAGCGATGGTGGATCTATCGGCTACCTCTGTTCAACTACTCCCCTACATCGCTCGGTGTCATCCCCTAACTTTTCCTTCTCATTTGGTTCTATTCACTTTGGATTTCTTCTCCTAAATATTGTGTTCCCCCATGGGATCTAGCGGTGAGGCCTTGGTTTGCCATGGAGCTTACTTGGCTGTGTGATGTGGCGATGGGACTGGTTCCTTGATGTGTTGTATGAAGTCTTAGTCATGCACGGCAAGGCGGGGCGACACCTTGCCACCCCGCGAGCACCTTACCGCTTAGGCAACCCTTAAGCGTCGCCTAAGCGACGCCTTAATAACCATGACTACTTGAAATCTAGCAATGTGTGTAGAGTCCCATTTGCCCAACCATATGAACTTAAGATCATAATAAATCAGATACAGCGAAATAAAATCACAAAAGCTACTAACAACTTCATGTTTCATACATAGGTGATGATTAGTTATGATTAAGCTTTGGAGTCTATTTCCTTTCATGCTCATACTGAAAGTATGTTTTCATCTGATAATCTGTTGCTTGCTGATTAGATTTCCTTGGTCTCTAGGTGCATAATCAGTGATACATTACACCCACATATTTCTTTGTTTTTGTATGTGAAGGTCCATGATGTTTGATTAATCAATAGTGCATTTAATTAAAAGGAAATAGACAATTAAAAGGTCATTTCTAAGCACAATCAATTTGGTAAGATATCATGTCCATTAATTAGGAGTTAAACAATGTTAGAAATTGGTACACATTGCTAAATTTAAAGTTTCACAAAATAATCATACCAGGTATGGAGATAAGATCTTCCAACTACGGACCTAAGCCATTGGATTTTGCTCTTGCCTTCGTGGACACCACTATAGGTACCATGAACAACATACAAGTAAGTGTGGAAATCTCTTCCTTCAATTTCCAGTTTTCAACTTTAGGTTTTCATGTTAAAACCAAATGCCACTTTGTTTTATTTATAGACATTGCATATTTTATCAATTTGAGTGAGAATGATTATCAACAACATTAAGAAAAGTGCAATATGACCTTCAAGTTTGGGTTGAATATTGCAATAAACACCAAACCAATTATCTTTTTCTTTAGTGTACACAAGAACTTCAATGAAGATGATGCAAGTATACACATGTTGAACAAACAAAAACATATTTTGACCCAAATCCTAACAATAAAGAGGTTATCAAGGATGCAGTGTACAAGCCTATAGTTATTTATCATATTGATCTCACGAAAATGATTTTTTTTTGAAATAAAAAGTTAGCAATTTATCATATATATTAGGTTCAACTGAAATATCAATAACTTTTACAAGTATTTATACACATGGTTGCATGCATATACAAGTAGCATAGCACCAAAGGAACTCTGAATGATGTCTTCAGACACTCTCTTGGCCCCAGTGATCCTATCTAATGGATAATGGGTTGTTTCAGTAATATTGTTCTTAGCTGTTTTTTATGACAATGGAATACAATGCCATGATATGATGATGATTTCGTAAGGCGATAAACTAATAAATGCTCTTCTATTCTTAGGAAAGGAGCAGATACAAGTGACAAAGTATAGTATATATACTGAACTGAATCCATTGAAACTCCCTTAAGCCAATAAATTAGCATAACTTTGAGCAAACCCATTGGTCAATAAAAAGGTGCTGCAACTTTTTGGTCCTGCAATGGCCGTGAGAATTACTCGACCACAATGCTTTAATTTTAGTGTTGTGAATTGGTAGATGACACAACACCATATCGGTTGGTGAAGCTCTGAACTTTCTCCATCTCTTTGTATGTGGTTTGTTGGGAGATAATTCACACTCTACCAATGGGACTCACTCTATAGAAGATGCACACATGCAGATCAAAGAAGTACAATTACACTCATAATGGACGATTGTATCGCTTGCTTATACTCATAAGCTAGTCTTTTCACTAAGGGGTATTTTGGTTATTTGTACAGGCCCAAGAGCCTATAAATACCCCATGTATCTCTTATTTGTAACTCAAGCTCACAACGAATACAAAAATCCGTAAAAAGTAGTGCCCTCTAGGAGGAACCCTTGAACCCCCAAAGGTCACCGATAGGAGTAGAGCGGTCCTCTTGGACCATCGAACCTATATAAATCCTCGTGCCTTTCTTGCTTTCGTGGACACCTACCCGTAAGCACAGCTAACATCCACCCCCTCTAACGTGTACAGTTTTTCACATCGACAACATTAGCACCGTCCGTGGGGGACTGTAGCTGAATAAATAAAAGGTTATGGCTCTTACCAAGAAACACTCCAAGTCCATGAGGCCTCCCCTAGCTCCGAAGCACAAGGAGCCCGTGGACGACCCATCTGCCCTCTGAAGCAGCTCGAAGCACATGCTACCTTCGGAGATTGGGGCTGTTCACCCTAGGACGGACAATGCCCTGCGTCCTAGGACCACCAGGCATACCCACTTCCCTCGCACCAGCTAAGGCGGGTTCTGGCCAAGAGCAAGTGGTGGACAACATGATGGCGTCCTACCATCCTCCTGGTGGCCCTCAGCACATCTCTCCGCCCCCGGCGCCTCCTTCAGTTCAAGTGGCCACTAACCTAGGCGCGTATAGGGCTTTTGCCTTTGGCGGAGAGCAAGGGGGAAATCCTTACAACTTTCCTCCACTCACCCACATAGCAGTAATGAATGGGGATCCTTACTGGCCGCTACACCCGCCGAGCTCCGGATGGGGGAGCAACTCAGCCCATCCCACTGCAGTTCATCCCATCACCTTCGTCTCTAAGGCCTGAGATCATAACCCCAGGGATGAGAGTTCCAAGGCCTCCTCTCCAAGTTCCTCCAGCTAGGCAAATGCACCTGCACCGAAAGAGGGTAAACCGGCTCCCACCAGTCAATGTAGAGCTCCGCCCCAATGTGCTTCCTGGCCAGGAGCAACCAGAGAGCCCCTGAGGCCAAAGGTTGTACCCCTACCGGTAGTCCCTTTGAAGCCTCAAATGAGCTAGACATTCCCCCTACTACGGTGCTAGCACGCTCGTCGAGCCGAAGGGACTCATGCCAAGAGGACCATGGCCAAGGCAAGCAGAAGAGCCTTTACTCCGCAAGCACTAGGCATGCTCCTATATCGTTGGCTACATCTATTGATGGGCATGGCCCTCATCGCTGCAAAGAAGTGGAGGCTGAGTCCCTGATCTCCCGGCCGAACCAAGCTACTAGTCGGCACAGGTGCCCTAACTCACCAGTGCACGGGCACCACTGCCACCACCGTTGAGCATCTAGCTCTTCCAGCTCGGGAGAGCCCTGGCATCGCTGTCAATGCCACATGCGGTCACTATCACCTCGCGTGTGAGGGGATAGGGGCATCCCAGAGACTGGCAACCCTCTTGCCCGATACATCTCTGAAACTCTATTCTGACCAAAGTTTCGTCAGCCCTGCCTCGGGCCCTATGATGGGAACTCTGACCCCATGCAGCTTTTGGAAGCATATTCCACGGCAATTTGAGCTGGAGGAGGCAGAGAGGTGGAGATGTGCAATTTCCTCCCACTATTCTTCTCCGGGACAATGCACTCCTGGTTCTTCAATCAGAAGAAGGGCTCTATCTACTCCTAAGACCAGCTGCGGGAAGAGTTCAATGCAAACTTCCAAGGAATCTATAAACGTTCCATGCTCCCTAATCAACTCTTTATCGTCAAGCAGCAAAAGGATGACTACACGAGGGAATTCCTTAAGCATTTTTTCAAAGTGTGAAGCCAAGTGGTGGACGCCCCAAATTCCACTGTTATCAAAGCATGCAAGTAGGGCTGCTCCCAGGCAAGCTGAACCGTGTGCTGGGAAGGGATACCCCGAGAACCACCCACGAGCTCTTCAAGGTAGTGGAGAAATATGCCCGAGAAGAAGAAGATGACCTGGCCAAAAGGGGATTGTCCCACGTGATGGGGGCAACTCCCTCAAGAAAAAAAAGTCAAAACACTCCTCCTAGAAGAAGAGCAAGAACCAGAGGGATCACTCCAACAGAGGGAGCAATTCTAAAGTCCTTGTCATGACCGACACCCCCAACAGGAATGCGGTGGAAATTCCACCAAGGGGCCCAAGAAGGATTCGAAGCCTAAAATCCACTGGAAGAGGCTCCCCGATGAAGGCCGCAAAGATAGAAAAAAATAACCCCAGCCAAGGAGATGGACGCTGGTGTGCTTACCACAAAATGAATAGGCATGACACAAATGAATGCCGCCAGTACACAGCCAAGGTGGCAAAACTCCTCAAACATAACCCCGAGCCACGCCGAGGATTCCCACCTCATCCCACAGCTACGGAAGCAATGCCTCTTCAAGCACAGGCTCCTGGCGATCTACCCCCTAGGGGCACGAGCAAGAACTCTCATTCCAAGCACCACAAAGATAAGTGAATGTCATAATGGGGGGCTCAACCTTAGGGCATGTCTCTAAGCGCTGGTGGAAGGAGTATGCCCGAGAGGTCAGCATCGTGGGGGGTGGCTCCTCAAAGAGCCCTTCCTAAATGGGCGAGCATTCCCCTTATCTTCACAGTTGAGGATGCAAAAGGCTTAAGGTTCTCCCATGATGATGCTCTTCTGGTGACTGCCACCATATCCAATTGTGAAGTCTCTCGCATCATTGTCGATGGGGGAAGCTCTGTAAACATACTCTTCCTATGTGCGCTCAAGGAGCTATGGGAGTCACGAGGGCTATCATCATGATATTCCGTTACCATCAGACCGCCCTCTTACTGGCTTCATACCCGAAAAATCTATTCAACCCCTCAGGAGGATCGAGCTCCATATGACTTTTGCAACACAGGAGAATCATCGCGAAGAAGTCATCAGATTTGATGTCGTGGACATGGAGTCCCCATTCAATGCTATAATGGGGCGAACAACCCTCAACCACTTATGTGCAGCAGTTCATCAAAACTACATTTGCTTCAAGATACCAGGCCCCTGTGGGGTCATCTCCATCAAGGGCGATCAGGACCTAGTTCGCTGCTTATACCACAAAGCACTAACCATCTCTAGCAACATCAACCTCCTCGAACTTAAGGAGGTGGAACATGGGATATCCTCACATCTCTCATCAGGGCATGGTGAGAATATGGCCCCTCCAGTAAAGTACTCTCTCAAGCCTCAATCGAAGGAGGATTTAAAGGAAATGCCACACTTCGGCCTGAACGACCCATGATTCATCAGAATCGGGATCAATCTTTCGGAGAGAATGGAGAAGGAGCTCATGGAATTTCTAAAGTCCAATACTAACGTGTTAGCCTGGACACCGTAAGATATGACTAGCGTCTCCTGGGAGATGATTCAGCACCACCTCGCTGTGAGGCCCGAGCGTCATCCGATAAAGCAGAAACTTTGAAAGCTATCCTTAGAATGATGCTAGGCCATCAAAGACAAAATTGACAAACTCACGAAGGCTAGCCTTGTTCAGGAAGTTTGGCATCCAGAGTGATTGGCAAACACTATTTTGGTCAAGAAGTCTAATGGTAAGTGACGTATGTGCATCGACTTCACTGACCTCAACAAGGCATGCTCAAAGGACGATTTTTCTCTCCCGCGCATCGACCAACTGTTGACTCCACCGCTAGGTGTGAGTTGATGAGTTTTCTAGATGCATATTTAGGGAATCATGAAGTCTATATGGCAAAAGAGGACGAGGCGGAAACCAGTTTCATCACCCCTCTGGGCACGTTCTGTGATCTGTGCATGCCCTTTGGGCTGAAGAACACTAGAGCTACTTTTCAGCGTCTCGTCTCCCTCGTCCTCAGGGACCAATTAGGCCGCAATACAGAGGTCTATGCTAATGACATTGTCATAAAGAGTATTCTAGCATCATCACATATTGAAGATCTATGGGAAACATTCGACAACCTCCGCAAATTCGACGTCAAGCTGAACCCCGAAAAATGCGTGTTCAGTGTTAGAGGAGGGAAGCTCTTGAGATTTCTGGTGTCAAAAGGGGGCATCAAGGCTAACCCCAAGAAGATTCACACAATCTTGGATATGGAACCACCTCGGTCTACCAAGGATGTCCAGTGCCTCATGGGGCACATGGCCGTGCTCAGGCATTTTGTTTCATGATCAATGGAAAAGAGCCTCCCCTTCTTCAAGGTGCTTCGAAGGATTGAAGGCTTCTAATGGACTCCCAAAGCCTAAAAGGCCTTTGAAGACCCCTTCGCTCCTCGCAAGTCCAAGACCAGGAGACACACTTCTCTTATACCTCTTTGCAACCCCAGTTGCAGTAAGCACCGCCCTGGTTAAGGAAAAGGATGGAGTTCAATACCCAGTATATTATGTCAGTGAGGCTCTCATGGGCGCCAAGACAAGGTACACGGAGATAGAGAAAAAATGCTATACCTTACTCATGGCATCAAGAAAGCTTCACCACTACTTCCTAGGGTGTGCCATCACTGTCCCATCAAGTTACCCTCCCAACGAGGTGATAGGGAACAAAGAGGCCATGAGAAGAATCGAAAAATGGGTCACAGAGCTGGCACATTTCTCTCTCAAGCTCGTAGGAAGAACCTCTATCAAATCATAGGCCATCGTTGACTTTGTGGCTGAGTGGATTGTGCCCCCAACCAACCAAGAAACATCAACAGATGGCCAAAGCACACCTAGCAAGTATTGGACTCTATACTTTGATGGCTCCAAACGTTTAGCAGGAGGGGGTGCAGGGGTCATCCTGGTAAGCCCAGAAGGGAAGGCACTAGAGTACGCGGCTCATTTATCCTTCAACTCCACCAACAATGTGGCTGAATATGAAGCGCTACTACTGGGCCTATGTCTCACCAAGGCCATGAGGGTCAGACGCCTTCTCATCTTGGGGGATTCCTAGTTGGTCATCAATCAAATGGACAAAATATATCAATGTCTCGACCCAACAATGGCTAAATACTTGGACAAGGTGAGGAAAATGGAACACCACCTCGTTGGGCTCGAAGCTCATTGCATTCCCCGCAGAGTCAATCAATGAGTAGATCGCTTGGCTCGTACCACGGGCTCCAAGGAGTCCCTTCCTCCAGAAGATTTTTTCGAAGTTCTGAAGGCACCAGCGGTGGAAGAAATATCTGGTCATGAACTGCCACCAGAGGTCAATGAGACCTCAACCCTACCACCTTCTTGGATGATTCCTATCATCAAATGCATACAAGAAGGCGAGGAGCCTAAGGACGCAGTAATGGCTCGCACACTACTCTCAAAGGCCAAGTCATATGTGATCATCGAGGGAAAGCTATATAATTGCGGGACATCTGCCCTTCTCAAGTGCATCACAAGAGAAGAAGGCATTTCACTTCTTATTGATGTACATGAAGGTCTCTGTGGCTCTCATATTGCCCCAAGAGCAACTACAGCAAAAGCTCTTCACCAATGCTTCTATTGGCCTACAATGGTGCAGGATGCCCTCGACGTCCTTGAGTCCTACGAAAGATGCCAAAAAATGGCGAATAATCACAATGCCCCTGCTAATCCCCTGCACACAATACCAATCACCTGGCTTTTTGCCCGATGGGGAATGAACTTGATCAGACCATTCCCACCGACCAAGGGGGCTACAAATATGTGGTGGTATCTGTGTATTACTTCACCAAGTGGGTAGAGGCCGAACTCCTAGCCTCCATCACATCTCGCTCCATACAGAAGTTCTTCTGAAAGAATATCGTGTGTCGCTTTGGAGTTCCTAGGGAGCTCACAGCAGACAATGGCACCCAGTTTGATGCATCCTCCTTTAGAGATTTCTGTGACTCAATTGGGACCACCCTTTGCTTCGCATCGGTGGCCCATCCAAAAATCAATGGGGCCATGGAAAGGGCTAATGGGCAGTCCAGCAAGGAGTGCAACGTCGTCTCGAGGCAAGTGCCCTTAAGCGAGGAACTTGGGCGGAGGAGCTCCTCAATGTCTTGTGGAGATTGTGCACTGGGAGGACTCCATTCTCGCTCGTGTATGGGGCGAAAGCGGTCCTTCCTGCTGAGATTCATCACCGCTCCCTCCGAGTGGAAATGCTCTCAAGGTCCCTACCCACTGGCTTCGCTCAAAACGAGGACAATGACAAGATTGAGGGGGTCTTTGCTGAGGAAATCGGTGACCAATCTCTCCTTAAGCATGCTGCTTACGAATGGGAGGCCGCTCGATTCTACAATGATAGTGTCAAGGAACATACTTTTCTCTTCGGTGACTTTGTGCTCAAAAAGGTCACTGACCCAGTATCTCAGGGGAAGCTTCACCCCAAATGAGAAAGCCCCTACCGTGTCTCTTCAGTCTTGGGATCATACGCTACCAACTTGCTACCATGGAAGACGAGCCATTAAAGCATGTATGGAATGCAGACAAGCTCTGCAAGTTTTACACTTGAAAACTTTGTTGTATGCCCTCAAGCGGCACCTACTGGGATGTAAATACCCCTTGCTGAATGCAATAAAGGCATGAGATTCCCACATGTTCACTCCACTTGTGCAATTGTGACATGACTCGAGGGTGTCCCCTTAACACGCTACTGTTAAGGGACGTGCTTGCTTTGTGAATGTCTTCCTAACTATGCGATCATTGACGATTCGAAGATTTGCCTCCTAACGCGCTGCTGTTAGGAGGCAGCGCTCTAATACACTGCTATCAAAGGGTTACGCTGTTTCGAGGAATCATCTTACTAGCATGATCACGACTAACTCCAAGAACATGCTCCTAACACGCTACTATCAAGAGACAATCATGCTCTACAAGTCTCGCTCAAGTCCTCGCAACCCATCCCTCTAAAGGGTATCACCTCCATGGTGACCAGGGCACACGGCCTCCGTGGTCTCCCCTAATAAAAGACCAAAGAGGCTTGGGCACCCGTCACCTCCGCTATGGCGGCTTGTGCCCTGCTGGACCCAGGGTGCAAGCGACGGCTCGAACTTAGCGCCCAAATCTATGGATGTGCAATGGATTAATCCCTCTTTAGCCTCCAATCTATACGTCGAACGACCTCCGGGTCACCCATCGCCTTGCTTCGACACAGGCAAAGGGCCAACCGCGCCTAACACATTCGCATCCCCCTCGGGAGTGCTTTTCTATGAACAAGATGGTTACACAAGCCATGAACCTTAATAGGTCTTAAGAGACATCCCCCTCAGTGGGCACAAAAGTATACCCTAATTACATTTAAGCTATTAGGGGCCTCGCGAGCAGGGCCCTTCCCCCTTTAAAGGGTGCCTACAACCCCCTGTTCCTGTCCCAGCTGGGACTGGGGTAAAAAGAGAAACTACTCAGGACTGAGTGCCCCTTGGTGATCATACCCATTATTAAACCGCTCATCTCTTGCAGCCTATCCTTCTAGGCTGGGTTTGATCGCCTGGGTGCTCAACCCCTCTACGCACATTGATTATATTTGATGCCAATCACCCTCATGAACACTCCATGAATGAAGCATAACAGCATCTCGTTATTTTCATAATGGATGAGACAGAAATATAACCATGCTCTCACATTGGATGCAATATGACCTCTCAGGCATGTGTCATCTACCAAAAAGATATGCTAAACAAGTTTGGCTAATGTCACTATAAGATATCTACCAAACATAACATAGCAACAAAAGTCATACACTGGCTGGGGCATCATGCTCGTCGCATGTCAGTGGAGGCACAGGAACTCTCGAAGCCATGGATGAAGCAGCACTCTTGACAAACTCTATCACGAGAGGTCTCATCACTGCTTGCTCGTCTGAGGACACCTTCTTCACCTCAAGAGAGAAAAGGCAGCAAAGGCTCTCGCGCACCGCCTCCTTGCCTGAGCTGTCATAGCAGTGAGAGATGGCAAGGGCCCCGACGGTCAAATCTGCGGTGGCAAACCACTGACTCTGATCTTCAACAGCTCTGGCAACTATGTTGACTCACTCCCCAAGGAGGGGAATCTATACCTTTGGCTTTATCACCCCCGATGGGACAGGGGCGACCTTAGCCCCCAGGCTCTCCAAGGATCTCTGCACAGCCAAGGTGATCTCGTGAAGTCTGAAGAAGAAATTTAGTCATTGCCAGGACCTGGTCACGTCCTCCTCCAAGCTCACGTTCACCTGGCGAATGACCTGGCCTTCTCCTCTAAAACCGTCAACTTCTCCTCGGTGGTTCTCAAATGATCCTCGGCAATCTTTAGTTTCTCTTCTGCGGCTCTCAGTTGGTCATCCTTCAACTACGAAGCCTTCTTCTAAGCCTCAGCCACTACCTCCTGGAACATCTCTATGATCCGGGGGGGCTTCATCCCTGATGATGTTGAAGATGGAAGTAGCCTGTGGAAGCATATGGAATACCGACGTTATAAGGCACAGGATGATGTACAAAGGAAAGTAGCGACCACAGAGGTACCTAAAAGTAGAGGTTTATAGCTGTGTCCAATCGATCTTTGAGGATCTGGGAGAAATATGTGACATCCCGTGTGTCACATAAATGGGCCATATACTTGTTGACACGACCCTCAGTGAGGCGACGGATCTGAGTTGCTGCATCATCGTCATCGATGAGTGGGACGATGTAGGAGGGTAGCTCGCTAGAAGAGTAGCTTGTGGCCTCACCATGAGCCTACTGTGCCTAGACCTTGACACTAGGAGGGGCCTTCTCACCTCTCGGATCCTAGGTCTTGAGCGTCACCACCCATGAGTCATCAATATGTGCTCCCGCCTCCGTAGTGCCTAGCACTAATAAAAAATATTAAGCAAGAGGCAAAAGATAGCCAAAGGCGCCTAAAAAGGACAAGAAGCTTTGTTTACCTTTATCACCAAAGAGAGATTCAAAGACATCACAGTACTGAGTGTTGGGCGCCCTCGGGCTACCACGAGGGGTCGAGCCCAACTCCCCCTCCAGCTGCTCCTCCACTGCACGAATAAAGGACCTCGTAGAGCTAGAGCCTGTAGAGGACGTGGAGCTAGAGCGTGAGGAAGAGGACATGGTGTCAGAAGTCCCATGACTCTTGGAAGGCCCCGCACCGATTCCGCTCCCAATCTCGGCGACGGAGCAGGAGGCGAATTGCATTCGGAGGCCAGCCTCTTCCTCTTCTGTGGAGGTGACCTCTAAAGCGCTCGGTGATCCTAAGGCTTCTCCTTATGCCAAGCTAGGCCCGAGGTGGCTGAGCGTAGAGGATGCTTGACGGGGGATCACGTGGCACCTGGAGCTTGGAGTTGAAAGACGCCCGAGGAGGGAGGCCTCGCTCCTACAGTAGGAGGCCTCACCCCTCCCCCTAGTAGAGGGCTTCATCCTCGGCTGGCTCTTTGGAGGAGGGGCCCTTGGCTGGCTCTTTGGATGAGGGGCCTTAGCAATGCTCTATGAAGCCAATGCCTTAGCCTTCTTCCTCTTTGACGGATCAGGAACAAGCTTGCCCCGAGGAGGCATCGTCAGCTTCAAACTGTTGGCGACACTGTTGGCCCCCCGACCATCGGAAATGCCGACATCCTCAAGAGCCTCATACTCGGTGATGTCCATCTCTCTGAGGATCCACTTGGACTCCTTGACCACCTCCCTGGGAGAGCGCGCTGTGCAAAGTTAAACAAAGGTGTCAACTAACGAGCTTCAAGACAATCTGACGCAAACTAGTCAAGTCACACTCACCTCTGCTTTTGGAGACCATGATGTGGCATGCTTCTCGTCAACCAGGGGGTTGATGTTTGCAAGAGTCATCTCTTCCATTAGGTCTCGGACCCTACTCCACTTGCGGATCTCAGACGCAACACGAAGAAACTCCCAGTCGGCGTCCGAGAGAGGAGGGATCTAAGGATAACCATCCTGAGTGAGCCTGGGTTGGCTGCTGGTGTATACAAAGCCCTCCACCTTCAAGTAAAACCACTTCTTCGTAGGGTGACTCTAGTTGTACCTAGTTGCATGAACCGGATACTTGCCCTAGCATTGAGCCGTCGAGGTCAGTGTGCCCAGCAGTCCAAACTTCCCGTTTGTCTGCTAGAGGTGGAAGTAGTCGAAGGCCGTGACGGTAGGCTTCAACCGTCTACCCTCAATCGCCATCTCGCACAGCCACAGGAACACTCTCACCCTGGCGAGCAGGTTGGGTGAGAAGTGCGAGAGCTCCACGTGGAAGTGCCTCACGAGGACCCAGACGAAGGGATGGACCGGGAGCCCGAGGCAGACCTCGAACCAGGCCTTAAGAGCGATGATATACCCCTTCAGAGGGCTAGGGCGTTCATCTAGCCCCAGACACAAGGCATCATGAGCGAGAGGCGGCTCCCAGGTGCCACCAGCGCTGCCTTCTTCGCCTTGGTCAAGGAGGAATGCTCGACTCCTACAAGGGCCTCCTTGCCTCCTTGTCAGGGGCATCGTCGAGAATGTCGACATCTTCGTCGAGGTCATTGTGCGGCAAGTCCATCTCGACCTAACCTCTGTCTCTCCTTCCCTGATGAGAGAGATGGTGGTCCTTCATTATAGCAACAGGGCAATGAAAACCTGTAGCACCAACAATACGAGGACTGATCAGTACTCAGCAAAGGAAACATCGATATGCGTATAAGTTATACAAAAAATAAAATCATATAAGTAACAGATAGCTAACCGCATATATTCCTGCACTCGTGCCCTACGAAACCCCCGGTGCCCTACCACTAAGGGTCAAATGATGCTGAGTCTCGGTACCCAGAGGTCGCACTCTTTGATGCCCAAGGAGTTGGACGCCCCACGCTATGGCATTCAAGCTTCGGTGTACTATGCACTCTACAAGGCTTTCAACACCCCACTAACGAGGGCCGCCTTCACCAAGCCTTAGGCGCCCAGTCCGTCGGGGCGTCGCACACCCCACGCTAGGCCTAGGGTTGCTCGACCACTAGTGTCGTGATGCTCATGCCAAAAGGTCTATCACTAACATACATGGTATGGAACAGATGCTTGGGATATCCAGTAAAAAAATGTCCTAAGTGAAGGGACTACTGGAAAAGCATTAGGAGGTGCTGAGCACTTGTTTGGATACCAAAATTGACTCCCAAAAAGCTATTTCCTTGCAAATCGAAAGCCAACAGCTACTACCAAGCCCTCCTTGTAGCAAGATGAGGCGAGCTAATCCTACAGTGTCGTACTAGCAACAGGTATCTGGGGCACTCCTATTACAACATCTCGGTTAGCCACTTTGAGGCGATCGAGGAGCAACAAAATGATCTCAACTTAGCGTATACAACCAATGGCGTTTATACAAATTTAACATTTACAAGCAGCCAAACAACCAGTAGCCCACATCCAATTGTTGAAGTGTCCTCGGCATCTCGACGCCCTGGTAGATGGCCTTGGCACCCTGGCATGTGCCCTCGGCGCCCCGGTAGGCCTCCTTGGCTTGCGTCCACAACACCCTGATAGATGCCTCTGAAGGTGTCGCGGCCTGGTGGGCGGACGACCAGTGAGCCAAGCGCCACATCACTAGCCCTCGGCGATCATGCCCCCGTATCCTGCATCCCACAACGAGGCAAGAAAGAAGAACAAGGAAGCAAGAAAAGGTAGAGCGCCCTGGCAGTCTACTGGACGCCCCAACAAAACGCCCTGGCAAAACAAGAAATGCATACACCCTACCAAAGCCAAAAGGAGAAGCGCCCTAGCAAAACCACCCACGCGAACGCCCTTGTAAAACCACTCTGCCTTACACCGAGCGCACTAGCAAAGGCAAAAAGAAGAGAGCCCCAGCAAAATGAGGTACTATAGCTATCCAAACGGGTCGGGCTTCAACGGGCCGCACCATGGCCCGTCACTGTAGACTCGGCCCATTTAGGCACGGTACGACCCATAAATGGGCCGGGCCGACACGGCACGTCGGACCAGGCCGTGCTTGGGCCGAGGGTGCGGCACGACGGGCCGACACGGCACAGCCCGTTTAGCTAACGGGCCGTGTCGGCCCAGCCCAGCACAGCCCGCTCAACAGCTCTACAACTTTTTGAATTTATTTTTATGATTAATAATGTCTACAATTTATTTATGATTAACGGCTCTACAATGTCTACATTGTCTACAACGGGTCATTGCAAATATTTATTTTATGATTAACAATGTTTATAATTTTCAATATTTTTTCTAATTTTTTTTTGAATTTTCTACATTTTTTACAATATTTCTTAATTTTCTAAAAGTTTTCTCTTTTTTTTCTCTTTTCGGTTCGCGGGCTAGTCGGTAGCCGACGCCCGCTTAGCCTTAATCGTGTTTCGCCGCACGACGACATCGGCCGTGCTCGAGCTCGCACCGCGCCCGCGAAAGACACGCCCATTTATTACATTGGCCTTAACGGTCGTGCATCGTGCGGGCCCGTGCCGTGCCGACCCGGTACGACCCAGTGGACAGCTATATGAGGTACACGCCCCGGAAAAGGCCATGTGCAAACGACCTAAGGAAAGCATAGGCAAAGTAGGCACCCTTGCAAAACCGCTAAGTGGAGGCACCCTCGAAACACCCTGCCAAAAACTGTCTGGCAGCGCCCTGCCAAATCCACCCATAAGACAAATGCCCTCTCAAAGCCACCACTGCTCAGCGCTTTAGCAACACATTCGCAACACCCTAGCAAAAGAAATCACATGTGCCCTACCGCAACACCCCACGGCTGCCAGCCAGTGCACTGCACCTGGGCATAAACGGCCTAACTCATGGCGTCCCGCGTCCCAACCTCGGTGCCCAGCGCCATGACCCTCTGCGCCTGCAAGACGGGGCCCTGCATCGGTGCTTCGTGCCTTGGCGGTCATGCCCCGGGCGCCCCTGCCCCTACGCGCCGTGCTCGCGACGCCCAGCCCTCCGCTCAACTCAGAATGGCGTGCACACCAGAAAGCAGGAACAAGGCGCAGGAAGGGGATCAGGAAGCTCATCTCTCCCAGGCCTTCCGTCGAAGCTCGGTTTTGCAGCATGCTTGGGGGGCATAAATGGCCCTCGCGCGCTCCCAAATCGAGCCATGAGGACCCAGCCGTCGGCTTTGCTCGCCAGCTCCGATCCTCCTCCATGGCGGCACGGCCTCCACCTTCACAGCCGTGAATGCCATCCATGGCTAGAAGACACTGATGGTGCCGCTAGAGAACACTCGCCGAAGTGATGGCCTACCGTGCGACTTCGCGCTTGGCCGCTGGTTGAAAGGCTAGGTCGCCCGGCCCTCCTACACTAAGCGTCGGTGCCTTTATCTCCTGTCCTCTCTTCAAGGCAGGGGACTTTTTGCTGATGGGGCTGGCAGCCTAATGAGGCGAGAGAGCCTTTGCAGGTGGGGCCGGCGGCCAGGAAGTGGGGAGCAGGGGGCTAGTAGGGCAACTATGGGCTTGTTTGAAGTTGCTTTTAGAAGACGCTTTTGGTTTTTGCTACAGTATCTAACTTTTAAACGAAATATTTTTTTTCTTCAAAATAGGATCTACAGGTTAATTGTAGTACACGTTAAAAGTCTAACATCTGTACCATTCAAAATCGCAAACGAGTATCTCTCTCCGTAATCTCTGTCGCAAATAGCTAAAATTCAAAAATTACATCTAAAAGCCATAAGCCATACCCAAAAAGAATATGCCATATGCCTCCCAATGTTATGTCTTCACCAGGTGGACCAACCAAATAAATGGGTCAAGTAGCTTTAGGCCCAATGGTCTTTTTTCTGAAATTAATACAAGCTTAAAATAAATTTTTAATAATTAAAAGGATTTAATATAAATAAAAATAATAACATGTGCTAAAAAATATTTTATTTGGGTTCCTTGTGTCTCAAGGAATTTTTAAAATTTTCTGTGAATTTTTTGAATTTATTTGCTATTTTCTAGTGCTCATTTTATTTTCTTTCAATTTCGGAAATTGGAAAATCCCGTAAACCCTCCCACATTGATCGGACCAATCCGATCCGTGGCTGCCACGTGTTGGCCATCCGCCACATGCGGGCATCCCTAGCCATCCGATCAAAGTTGTCGTTTGGACCGTCTGAACGTTTATACCTATCCGAACCGTTCGATCATTTTTGGACCGTCTAATCGGCCACGCCGTTCGCCCAGTCTGAACCTTCTTGAGCACTGTTCATGCGAACCATCTAACCTCAGCTGTCCGATCTATCCAGCTGCTGTGTATGACTCATTCAGTCGTCCTTGCATTGTTGTTCATCTCCCTCGTGGTCTCCCCTCTGCCGTGCACCACCTGAACTCTATCGAGCTGTAGCCGCCTCGGACTCAGTGTCCTTGCCCAAGCCGTCGCCATCCCCATACTCGTCGTGAACTCTTTGGGGTCCATACTTAAAAGCTTAGCCCGCGCCTTGAGTCTGTCATTCGAGCCGCTCGCCTTGCCCCGCCGTCGATCTTGCGCTATCGTCGATTTTTCGCCTCCGTCGCCAATGTCTTCATCTTCGTCGTCGACGCTTGAGCCGCCATTTACCGCTGTCCATCAAGCCGCCACTAGTGAGTCCCTGCCAACTAGCTGTCACTCACCGTGTCGCCCCGACCATAGCTTTGCCTCACCGTACCACTGCCTCGGTTCATGTGCACGGTTGCCTCACCGTAACACCTCGCCCTTCAGTCGCCTGGTCGCTTCGCATCCTGTAGCCAAGAGTTGAGCGATGTGTGTCATCGATCTCCACATAGTCCGAACCTCTCCATGACTCTAGGCCGTTGATCGATGTTGGACTATCCGATCGACATCATCGTCGTACAGTCTGAATATCTCCGCCCCCAACCGTTCAATCATCAGATTGCCCAAACTTCATCGCTTATTAGCTATCCGATTATTATCATCGTTCGGACAGTCCAAACGTCCTCAGCCCACATTAGTCGTTCGATCATCGAACCATTCAAACATCGTTGCTTCTCAGCCAACCGATCATCGTCGCATTCGGATAGTCCAAATGTTATTGCCCATCCAGACCATCTGATCGTTTCTCGGACTGTCCGATCGCTATGTCAACACTGCCGAGTCAACCTTAGCCGAGTCATCGCCACCTCAGCAGCCACCTCAACCCTAGATCTGATGTGTCACCATGTGTCAGCCACGTTAGTGCCACATTAGCTTTCGAGCCATCCCAAGTGCCATGTTAGCCCTACCTACTACCTATCAGCCACGTGTCTACCACATCAGCATTAATGTACCATGTTAGCAGCCGAGATGTACCATTCACTATTTCATGAGCCGAGTCTACCGTAGACTAGCCTTTCCGTGCACCGAGTCCACAACACAGTAACCTTTTCCAATTTATAGTTTTTTCTTTAGATTTGGTTTTCCTAGAGCCCGTTCTTACCGTGCGCTATTGATCTAAGTCTTATCGTGCAAACCACATGTCTAGTATGTGATAGACCTGGCTGATTAATTTGTGGTATTTCAATTTTGCTATTGAGTTGAACATGGTTACTGATTTCCATGAGGCGCAAAACGAGGCAATTATCGACTAAGTGGTTAACCTACTCGACGGAGAAATATTAGCAGGCGAAATTGAATTGAAGTTGAATATTGTAAAAGCCTTGTTGTATTTTTCTTTAACATGAGGATGATCACATTGTGTGGGTATAGTTGTGCAACCTCTGCTGAACGTAAAATTATTCGAATAGCTGTGTTCCAGTTATGGATAATGCTTGATGATTTTACACGAGGGGTAGTTATTTCATAAAATTAGGTTGGATAACTTTGGAAAGTAGACAGATAGTTCACTAATGGTTTATTAAGTGGATGGTTAGTTTACTTATAGTCTATTTAATTCCTTTGGTTATTTATGTATTACTGTTTTCTTTAAAGTTCGTTTTTATTCTATTTATTGTATTTACTTTAAATTATTACTTTTTGCAAAAGAATCTTTCAGCTATCCATTGGTAAGCCTTGCAAATTATATTGCATCTTTGTTACAAACGACATGGTAAGTACCATTGTACTCACAGCTTTATGTCCACTGTTGTTCAGTTAAAGAGGAGGAACCATATTAGCAAGAGGTACCTGAAGAAAGATACTTCGACGACTTCGCAGATTAGGATTTCACTCCCAATCGATTTGCCTGTGGACATGTCGAATAGCTACCATTTATTTATATTTTTTTCTACTAGTTTCTTAAGTTCTTTAGTCTATTAATTATAAGCTTGGCCATAAAGTCGTAATTATAAGCTTGGCCATAAAGTCGTACTCTGATAATTATTAATATTTGAGTCTTTTTTCATTATTTTATCGTGCATAAGGTTGATTTTTCATGTATGTTACACTGTATGCACTAGTGTGATCCTGGACTAGTGTGATATATACAGAGAGTCTAGTTTTGCATATTCGGATCTCGACATCAGCCTAGCCCACGAAGGTCATGACTTTGTTGGGCCTATGCCTAGTATCCCTCTTGGCACAATAAGTGGGGCAACTCAAGTGCCCCTTCAAGTGTTCCTTTGAAACGCCAAGGGGCAGGGGGGCTACTGTTGGAAAAATAATTCACACTCTATCAGTGGGACCCACTCTACAGAAGATGCACGCATATAGATCAAAGAAGTACAATTACACTCATAACGGACGATTGTACTCCTTGCTTGTACTCATAGGCTAGTCTTTTCACTAAGGGGTATTTTGGTTATTTGTACAGACCCAAGAGCCTATAAATACCCTATGTATTTCTTATTTGTAACTCAAGCTCACGAGGAATACAAAGATTCGTAAAAGCTGGTGCCCTTTGGAAGGAACCCTTGAACCCCCCGAAGGTCGCTGACAGGAGTAGAGCGGTCCTCTCGAACCCTTTAACCTGTATAAATCCTCGCGTCACTCTCACTTTAATGAACACTGACCCGTAGCACAGTCGACGTCCGCCCCCTCTAACGTATTCGGTTTTTGCATCGACAACATGGCTCCTTTCATCAAGGAATATAAACATCAAAAGACCACAAGAACCTAATGTAATTCAACTAAAATGTCAATAACTTTTAAAATGAGTTCTTATCCTTGCGGATAGAATGTAGCTTTTGTAAAAGTGAAAAGCCTAAAATCTACAAGATGATGTACAAACTAAAAAATTGTATGCATTTAGCGAAGAAGAATGTGAGCAGGAAACAGTAACAATCATCACTTCAGTAATCAAACAAAGAACTCAGGCCTATGGTGCTAAATAATTGATATCCAAATCACACCAACTTGAAACCTTGCAGTTGCAGATGATGGTGAAATGGGAAAATCCCTAGGATCATGCACTTCATACTGACCTGAAGAGATATATGCAGGGCTTCAAGGAGAACCCATCTCCCTATACCTCTGACTATGTGATAGACGAAGAACATTCAAATGCCGCAAGCCAGCAATATCAGGGATTCCTGGCTCATTGCCTGCAATGCCAAAAAGCTGCTCTACTGACACAGGAGATGAAAGTGATTTAACATCACCAAGGCTATTAAGTGCATCTACCCGCTCATCCCCATTGTAATGTACAATCGTTGATGCAGCTTCATCATCCAAGTGCTACGAAAACAAGAAGATCCTTAGCCGAGTGAACCCCTCTCCAATGGCAATGAGCTTGTCATACTCCTCCATCATGTTCACCACATCATCGTTGTTAACAACTAAGACCAGTGCATCTAGATCCTCATCAGGTTGCTGGTACTTGATGATATCAGCATCCCCAAAGAGCTCTTGCATCCACGCTGCTAAGTCAGCATAGGATACATCACACAGCAACATGACAATCCTGGTCTTGCTGTCGACATAACAGAGACACCCATCAAGTAGGTGGGGCAGGATACTGCCTCCAAAGCGGAGTGTGTCTATGTGTGTGTGTGAGAGAGAGAGAGAGAAGGGATGGTGCATACCTATCGGTGATCCGGGTCTAAGCAAAATAGCACCTAATCGTAGCTTCCTCACTTCCGGCGAGGGCACTTGCACTTAGAGGTGGAACTACTGGACAGGCGCTGTGGTGAGAGGGAGGAGATGAGTCGGTCTGGATTTACGATGGGGAAGGAAGGAAGGGGGTGCAAGGCATGTTGGGGGATTCAGGGCACGTAGATATTTGCCCACACCACAAGTCTAGGGATCATGTCACTCATGCCAACGCCATCGAAAATGCCAAAGCCATAGCCGTAACCGCCGCCATTGGGAAATTGGCACGAGCGCGTGGGCGTTTTCATGTGCGGACTCATCGGCGTTGGGTCATGTGCGTGTTCGCAGCGTCCGTCTACCTGTGAGCGGTGTTCGTGTGGTGGGATGGCTTAGCTGCAGCTGCAGAGGCAACGGCGTGGGTGGAGAGGAGGAGGAGGTAGGCGGAGCGGAGTGGAGGAGTGGGGGAGGAGGCGACGGCAGCGTCGTGGGGGTGGGGGAGGAGGCGCGTGCGAAGAGAGATGAATAGACGAGAGAGATAGTTCATCTCGAAACGTTTTTTAAGTGAGAGGAGGGAGGAAAAAAAGAATATACCAACCACTAACTAATTTTTTTAAATACTAGAGATTACAATGGATAAAAAAAAGAGACGATAGGATGCTTCCCCATCTAGGTTTTAGTTTGCTCACACATGAATGTGAAATTAGAATGCCAACTAATTAATGTTGTAAGTTTAGAATCTAATAAAATAGAAACCAGTCGATGCAATATTATCTTTATTGTGTATAGCATGGATGCAAGGGTGTTGTTTTACCATGCTAATTCCTAACACAAGTACAACACCGAGTGTCAAATGTAGTGTTTCTGCAAATAATTGCAAGACCCGCCCAGGCTACTCGGTCTTCAGGGAAGGGCACCTCAGGGCAACGGCCTTTACTCATTGTAAATCGTTGTGTAAAGTAAATCTCAGGCTTTAGGCCTTCATTTCGGCATGACTTGATGGACCTCCACTGCAGTCAGAACTTGGACGTGCTTTTGGTACGTATACCACATGTGTTACGTGACGGCTCCGTTCGTTTCAACTTTTTTTTAGCTTCAATTTCTAATTTTAGTTTTTTTTTCACTATTCAGTAATTCATCTTTTCTGAATTTTTTTAGATTTTTTGGGCTTTTTTATATTTTTCTTTTTTCCGTGTTCCTTTGCATTGTCCGTGATAGGCTAACATATTTTTTCTATTTTTATATTTTTTAAATTTAATTATTCCTAAAAAGCCAAATCAACTACAGTAAAAAAAGTTAATTACAGTAAAATTTCAACTAAAAATTAGAAGTTATCGTTAAAACGAACGTCTCTTAATGTAAACCCTTGAAAAATTAGTATAGCTCTTTTATCCTTGGTGTACGCTGTGAAACTGCATAATATCTTTACTACTTAAAAAGAAGGAGTTGGTGATTGATGAGTCCTCTTTTACTTTTTCTTAACCATTTGATCTGGTTATGAGATAGCATCTCAACCATTTACACAGAAAACCCCAACCCCCCGCCCGCCCCGCTCTCCACCCTGCCTCCCCCTCGCTATCCCCCCGCTGCCACGCTCACTCTCCGCGCTCCCCCCGCCGCCACGCTCTCCCCCCGCCGCCTCTCTCTCTCCCCGTCGCCCCCCCCCCCCGCTCTCCCCCCGCCTCCCCCTTGCTCCCCCCGCCACCTCCCCTCGCTCTCCCGCCACCTCCTCCTTCGGGCTCATCTCGCGCCCGATCCGGCCACCGTCGCGGATCACTTCCTTCGCCGCCATCGCGACCTTCATCGCCGGAGCAGCGCCGGTGGAGACGCCTCATCGCCCGGGCTTCGATCTTCACCGCTGGCCTTGTCGATCCGCGCCTCACTTCCTTCGTCCGCCCGGGTCTGCCGGCGCCGTTCTTCCACGAACACTTCGCCGGCCCGCCGCCGCTGGTTCTTCATCACTCGCCTATGGCCGCTCGGATCTCTCCGCTCGGATCCGTGCGGGGCGCGCTGCCGCTGAGGCGTGGGAGCCTCCTTGCCCCCTCCCGCCTCACCCCTCCGCCCCCTCGCGCGCCGCCACTCCTCTGCCACCCAGCGTCGCCGCATCCTCCTCCCTAGCCCGCGCCGCCGCCGCCTCCTCCCCCCCGGCGCCTCCTCCCTACTCCCCAACCCCGCGTCGCCACCTCCTCCTCCCCTTTCCAATCAGAGATTTTAGTCTGATCTACTCCATTGATTATACATGTTTTCAGTTTATTTTTTTTCTAATCAAATCAATGATAAAGAAGTTTTCATTCTGCCATCTGAAATTTTTGTTTGTCTTGATAAACTCATGTTTAGTTTTGTTTGTTTACTTCAGATTCATTTTCAGCTGGGCAAATGGAGCTCTTGATCCAAAAGGTGCTGCTTCACACAGCAGTGTGACATCTATTAAGAGGTATGGTTGAAGTCATCTCAAATTTTTACCATCCTGTTTAGGCTGTATTGAAGTTATACACCTGTAATGAATACATTTATCCAAGAAAAATCAGGTTACCCTTGCATGCTGATGCTGCCTTTTGAGCTTGAACCGCACTCCTCGTAGCATTGCATGATGATTGGAGAGAGTGACACTGACTTATTTTCTCACTGACACTTTCCAGGGGTGTCTGGGCTATGATTGCCGTCTTCCTTGCCTACTGCACGCTCCAAGCACCTTCAACGTGAGTTAGTATTCCTCCTTTCTTTTTGTAAACCAAACATTAGTGATTTATGAGTGCAGCGCTTATCGTTTGTCAGGTTGTTTAAGTTGCAATGGCAGTCCCTTCTCCAGCTTTAGTAGTGTAGCACTTGTTGTTCGTCAAGATGTTTCAAGTGGCAACAGCCAAATTACCTAGAGGTCCCCAACTATGTTTTATACATGCAAACTTTGTCTTCCTTGATTTCATAACAATTTTGGATCCTATAGTAAATCTTCTGTATGCTGATATTTTTGGATGAGAATAATTCAGCCTTCTGGCAATATTATCACAGGATACTTATTAGGCCCCATCCTGGCATGCAGCGCGCCCGTGCACGGCCGGTGTTTGTTTACCTTGTTGCTCTTACCTTCTTTTTTAGGTTAGCTACCTTCACTATTGGGTATTGTTTTCTTGGATTCTTAATGCCAAACTACTTGATTTTGACACTTTAGGATAATGGCTATACACCTTGGATATATAGTGCAGTCTGCTGTGAATCTAATTTTTTGCTCATTTTCCAAAATCGTGATGATGCTCGCCAGTTCATGAAACACCTTTACCCTGATCTTGGAGTTGTAATATATTTGTATGAAATAGTTTCACAATGTGTAAAAATTGGAGTTAACAAACCTTTCTTTAACCTAATGCAGAATTACCAGAGAGATCCTATGGAGCTGATTGCCGTCTGTATGTTCCAGAAAACCCTAAAAATAAGTTCATAAATATTTATGTATGATTTTCCATGTGAACCTTCCTATTTTATGAAGATGCCCTGCTTGTTATTGTTGTTGTTATTCCATCAAATTTGACGGTTTGATCTATGCATAGGAGACATTGTTTGATGAATTTGTTATTGCCCATGTCTTGGGTTGGTGGGAAAGGTCAGAATGATACGAAACCAACCTTTTCTTTAGGTCTTGTCGATTGGCTTTGAGCTAATGGAGGTTAGATCTGGTTGCCTTGTTGAAAACTTTGTTAGTTTTTCTTCTTACAGTCTCATTAACAAGTATGCTTATTATGACCTTTTGCAGCTTATTATGATCTATGTTTTAATTTTTAGTAAGCTATTTTATCTGTTTCCTTTGCTAATAACTTTTCCACTCAAAGGTGCATGTGTCAGGTGCTGATGATTTTGAGTTGTGCCAAATTGATGTACTCAAGGATCGTTTTCCTGTTAGTGAGAAGAAAAACTCTGATATAATGGATTCAGAAGATAGTGGAATTCAGGTTTGTTATGTAGGATAAATTCACATATTTAGAAGTTGAATAATGCAGTTCCACATTATGATATAGAATCATCCAGTGCAAATAATGAAATAATGCTTTGCTATGCACTAAATCAGTGAATTCTCAGATGTAAGGTCTCTGTTTCCAATGTTGCATTGTATTTATTTTCATAACACTTTCTTAACTTCTCATTCTTGGGCTTTTTCAGATTGTTAACACCTTTGTTCCAGACCCTTTGAATCGAGAACCCTTGCTTGTTGAAAATATCCCAAATTCTCTTGCAGGGGAGCAGGTGACCTTTTCTTTTCCCATTGCGCTTAATGAGATGTAATCATGCAATATTGACAAGCCATTGTTTTATGTTCTGTTGCTTACCGTTCGGTGTTGAAAATGAAAACAAAAAGGTTCTAACTACTGTCGCATGGTTCTTATTCTTAGGAACTTCCGCGCCGCCGCCTCCACCTCTCCGTCCCCCGCACCTCCGCCTCCTACTCCCCCACCCCTTGCCGCCGCATCCTCCCCTCCTCGCGCCACCGCCTCCCCCAACCCCCGCGCCGCCACCTCCCTACCTCCTCCCCTCCACCTTGTTTATGGATGTTTTGTTTGATACATGATGACGTAAGAAAAAGTTGATATTTATTATTTAGTTTGAGATCATATTTGATAGTATACATCACTTTTATTTATTTTTTCGTTGCACGCACGGACGTCTTACTAGTATCTTTAATGTACCACATGTCATTCCTCTTGTAATTAATTTACGGCTCTGGCACTACGTCAAGTCGATGGCGAGTACTGTTGCCAATTAAGTTGATACTGACCATGTTAGACAAACAAGTTGATTGTTGCTTTGAAAAGTTGGCGCATCATGTTTCTAAACGAAACGTAAAACCATTTTGCCACTTAAGTTGATATTTTTTTTTCACCCTTCGGAAAATTAACGAGCGCCAAGGACGAAAGTAAAACTAAGCCGGTTATACAAGTATAATTTTCTCCAGGACATAAGACTATCAGTAGAGCTATTTAAGTGAATTAAAAACAACACAGGAGTGAAAATTGCCTTGTTTTTCTTCACGGGAAGGACAACAAGTTGCATTTGATTCCACACAATCAAATATGATTCGCACATGAGCATATCAATGTCGTCACCAGGGGGATACTCAGTGCGTCCTAAATTTTGGTTTATCCTCTTCAAAACATGACGCAAATGGCCATGGAAAATTTCAAAAAAAAAAACAGCAACGTTAACATAAAATCAATTTACCATACCACAAAATTTCAACTCTAATCAAAATTCAATATGCATACGGACAAACAAAAAGTGAAAATGAAATCCAAAATAAAAGAAATATATATACGTTTTTTTCTTCTAATATGCATTGTGTTTTTAGTTGAATTTTTGCAAAATGTTTATTGCATTGAGACTTATCTAATCATATATATATATATATATATATATATATATATATATATATATATATATAAAATACCTTTTATTTCCATGTGTAATTACTCCCACCTATAATATACCACCTAAATAAACTTAAAATATTTTTTATCACTTTAGGTATACTTGTATACTAATTATAAGATACTCTAATGTGAACCACACGAAAAAATTGTAAAGAAGTTCATAGTTTTTAGCGTATTTTGTAAATATTTTCATATATGTATATTAAAAAGAGTATATCTAAAAAATATACATATTATCTCTGAAATATTATATATACCATCTAGATAATCTTAAGATACTGCCAAAGTTGGTATAGGGTTTGTTTTTTTCGGTTTCTAAAAGTGACTTTTGACCTTTATTATAATACCTAACTTTCAAACGGAATATTTTTTCAAGACAGGGTCTACAGGTTAATTGTAGTACACGTTAAAAACTCAATATCTTTACCATCTAAAATCACAAGTGAGTATTTTTCTCTCCGTAATCTCTATCATAAACAACTAAAATTCAAAAATCTTAGTCAAAAATTATAAACCGTATTTATATCAAATAGTCCCATGTATGTATCTATCTATCTGTGCGTGCGCTATTTGTACTGTTTTTCACAGAGGATGCACGCCACAGGATTGGATGCTGTGCATAGGCCCTTGGTCGTGACCAGGCCGAGGTAAACCAATCTACCTACTCATCCCCGGTAATCTCCCTGGTCCCACGCTGCTGTGCCAGGACAGGACCAGCTTTTCACAACGGGTAGAAAAGCACGCAGCGCACCTGGGTGTGCGCGTACCGAATTCGCCCCCACACCCGAGCGGCGCGCGCACGTGGGCGCTCCGGATCCTCTGCGGCCACCAGGGCTGGGCGGGGCGGTGGGCCCAGCGAATCCTTGATCCCCTGCGCCTCTCTCTCCCCCCCTGCGGGGGAGGATTTATTGGGTGCTGCGACGAGCTAGCCATCGATGGCGATCCCTGGCGCGCGCGAGGGGGCCATGCGTGCGGGCGGGGCACGGCTTTGCTCTCCTCTGTTGCGTCGCCGCTCATCCTTCCGTTCTTTCCTCTTTCTTATTTAGGTCCACTCATTTCGATTTTTTTTCAGCTTTAATTTTAACTTCTATTTTTTTCACTATTCAGTATTTCGTTTTTTCTAAATTTTTTTAGATATTTTAGGCTTTTTTGTATTTTCTTCTTTTTTCCCGTGTTCCTTTTGTACTGTCTCTAATGGGTTAACATGTTTTTTCTATTTTACATTTTCTTAAAATTAATTATGCCTAAAAAGCCAAATCAGCTACAGCAAAAAAAAACTAGCTACAGTGAAATTTCAGTCAAAAGTCAAAAACCATCGCTAAAACGAGCGTCCCCTTAAACGCGCGTATGCCTTGGGATTCGCACCCTTGCTTTTCCTTCCCCTGCCTTTTGGGTGCTATGCGCTCTCTCTCTCTCTGACCGACTGGTGGCTACCAAAAAACTAGTGCTAGTGCGCTCGAGGTTTTGGAGTCCTTCCGTATTAGGCCACGCTCAGCTACGCCCGATGCCCGGTTTGGCATCAGCATTGAGCTTTTTTTTACTTTTTTATTTTTGGTTTTTTTTTTTTGTGTTTTTTTCTATATTTTTTTGCATCATCCGTGATGAGTTAACATATTTTTTTCTATTTTTGTTTTTTTTAAATTTAATTATACCAAATAAACCAACTCAGTTACAGTACAAAATCAGCCAACTATAGGAAAAAAAGTCATAAGCCATCGTCATTCTAAACGCTACCTTAATGTAGCCATTTTTTTTAAAAAAAACTAATCCTAATATCCATTTTTTGTCAATCTTATTTTCTCCCTGAGCTCAGCAACCACGACACCGCACTATCTAAACTCAAAGACACCACCACGATAGCATCGGCCAAGTTAGGAGGCTCGACAGGTGTCTACCAAGCTACCTAGCTTGGTAGGGGGATGTGTGAGCTACCACATCTCAACAACCATGTTTAGTGCCCAGTCTATCACTAATTAATCTATTTTACACTAATCAAACACACTTTTATGCTAATTAAGCCTCTACCGCAGCTGGCTTGCTTGGCATGTCCTCCTGCCGAGCTCCTGACACGTGTTTTCTTAGTTGGAGGATGTCCCATGTTGGGAGCTGATGGGTGTAATTCTTGGGCCAAGTTATTTTTAGCTTATAGTTTCTCTCAAACAAATAAACAAAACAATTTCTTTATCGTCTTTTCGAAGCAATTTATTAGGATAGTCTTTTTAAAATAACTTATCAATATTTTGTTTGTTCATATATATATATATATATATATATATATATATATATGAGTTAAAAATTATAAACCGTTGTTATATATCAAAAAAGGCCACCCTGATGTAAGAGTCGATGCGCGGGAATTCTCCTAGATCCAATTAAATAAGCCGCACCATCGCCCGCTGCAGAAACGACTGCGGCGGACCTATAGATAACATAAAATACAGCTCCTACAATGAATTATTTTTTTCACATGTCTTTATAGACAACTTCTCTGTATACAATGTGTATTTTTTTTCTCTTATTATAGTTTACTGTTGCATGAGAGATAATACAATTTTCTATGCTCTTCCACTCTTATCTGTTGTGAATAGCGGTTGTATTCATTATGAGGTCAATAAGCAAATATATACACATATAGGTATGACATATATACAAGAAACCCCTCAGACAACAGAAAAAATACATAAACTATATAATACATATCTAACATGTTGAGACTCGAATATGTAAATCCGGACTCTCTATATATACCGCACTAGTCTAGAATCACGCTAGTGTACACAATGTAAACATAGATAAAATATCGACCATATGCACAATTAATAAAGAAAAAGACTGAAATATTATTAATTACCATAGTACAACCTTATGACCAAGCTTACAACTTACTAGCATAAAAGCTTAAGAAATTAGCAGCGGGAAATAAAATTAAACATGGTAGCCATTCGATATGCCCACGGGCAATCGACTGGAGAGCAAAGTCCTATTTCGCAACGTCGTCGAAGTATCCTCCTTCAGGTATCTCCTACTGATATTGCTCTTCTTCTTCAACTGAGTAACAGTATGCATAAAGCCGTAAGTACATTATTATTCAACAAGTTGTTCGTAACAAAAATGCAATATAATATGCAAGGCTTACCAAATGATAGCTGAAAAGTTATTTTGTAGAAACACTAATTTCAAGTAAAATACAGTAAATAGATTGAAAACAAACTTTAAACAAACTTACCAAAGTTATCACAACTAAGTTTTTATGAAAACTCCACCCTACGTGTGAAATCATCGAGTATTGTTCATAACCAGGGAATAGTTATTCGAATAGTTTTACACTCTATAGAGTTTGTACAATTTTACCTACACGATGTGATCATCCTCACATTAAAGAAAATCATAATAAGGCCTTTACAATATTCAACCTCAACTCAATTCTACCTGTTAAGGTTTCACAGTAGAGTAGGCTACAACCTAGTCGGAGAGCACCCCTTGTGCCTCACGGAAATCACCATCCATGTTGATCACAATGGCAAAATTAAAATTGAAATATCACAAATTAATTAGGTAGATCTATCCTATACTAGACATACGATTGCACGGTAATGTATAGATCAATGGCGTACAAAGTTTTGTCTATAAAAATTACCCAAACGAGACACCCATATCTCTCGAAGTGAAATCCACACTTTCCCTTTACTACATGATCATTCGCCCCAATGAAATGACACACCAATTTTGTATAACCAATACCAATAACACACCAATGTTATGGCACATAAATTTTATAACTGTGGCTACAACCATGATTCAATATCTCATTAAATCAAAATTAATTAATTGATCAGATGTGATGATGAAACCAACATAACTTTAAGCATGGCAAAGCTTATTAATCGTACAACCCATGTGAACTAGTATTGTATCACTAAATAATTTTTCACAGTATGGTGATAAATGATAATGATATCATGGTATTCAAATTATTAAGATGGAATTAAGCAATTGGGACTATAGCTACTAGGTACAAAAGTTTGTAATGAAATAAAAATGCATGATAATTTAAAATAAAATAAATAAATAATAGATTTGAAAACTAAGTTCAACAAGATCAAAAAATACAACTTACCTTAGCCTTGCTCAGTTAATTGCTCTTGATTTTCAAATCTTACTTTAGCCGTTTTAACAAGGGAGAAAACACAATAACCATAAAATAAATTTAAATAAACTCTAAAAGTTGCAAAAGTAGAACCAAAATATAGATATCAATTTTAGATGAATTTAAAAAAAAGAACATGGTTAATCGGAGCTAGGACAGATAAGAACGAGCTCTTGGAAGATTTAAATCTAAGGAAAAAGAAAAAGAAGATTTGTTGGAATTATTTTTCTAAAGAAAATCTTGTTTATAACGTTAGCAACTAATTTTATTTTTTTCGTCAAATTATTTTTCTGACATGGCAGCTAACTGACAACTAGGGCTGATGTGGCATGACATGTGGCAGCTGACGTGGCATTGGAATGGCTTGATTGGCTGATATGGCACCCGCGTGACACGACATGTGGCAGCCATGTGGACTTAGGGCTGACGCGGACGCTGAGCTGGCACGCTGACTCGTTTGTTGACTCGGCTACTCTACAGTCTATAGAATAGTGTGGCTGGCAGGTGGGCCCATGGTGTCGGTGAGAGGGCGCACGGTGGACGGGGTCTATGAAGAATATGAAGCATCGTCTAGGCATGGTGCCACGTGGTTGAATCCAAACCGTTAGATCAATAGCGCTGGTGTAGATCAGATTGGATGGTGGTGATGACAAACAAACGGCAGGGAAGGTGACACATGGTACTCAAAGATTGGTGGACGGCGGCGAAGTGTCGATGACTCTTTAGCGGGTGAACAGTCGCGACGCTATGGCACGCGAACCAAGAGGCAGCGTGGGACGGTGAGGCTGGATAGGCTGATTGATGGATGGCACACTACAGCAGACGGCGCACCGACGAGGACAGCGAACGGTGGTCGGAGCTGAAGACGGCGGCGACGACGGCGAGAACAGTGATGAGCTCGACGACGGTGCACGGCGGTGGTTCAATGAGGATGGCTGCGACCAGCAGACATCGGTAGTAATTGGTGAGCAGCGGCGACCAACATTGGCAACAAGCCACGGGCGGGGGGCTGCGGTAGCGACCGGCGGGTGGCGGCAATCAGCGTCGGAAGCAAGCCATGGGTGGGGGGCGGCGGCAGCAACTAGCGGGTGGTGGTGACCAGTGTCGACTGCAAGCCACAAGTGGGAGGCACCGAAGCAGCCACCACCAGCATCGGCTCGGCAACCGTAGCCGACATCAATGGCACCGGGTAGTGGCGAAAGATGACCGAGTAGCGGTAGCAGTGGAAGAAGCCTGAGCAGCTGCAGCAAAAGAAGCCCGAGCGGCGACGTGAAAGGATCCACTGGATTCGGTGGAAGACCTCACGAGATCCGACGGCCAACGCTGGATCTAGGCGACAACGAGACCTTGCATTCGCCAGAGCGGCTGACAAAGACGCGATGTCCACAGGGAGACCGTCCTCTGGAAGAAGGAGGTGCCGAGGGGATCAAAGCGGCAGCCGTCAGACGAGACAGAGGCAGTAGATGGAGAGCCGCTGTGGGGAAGAGCAACGACGATGGTGGGCAAGAATCAAGCGGCGTCTGCGACCAGGATGAGCCGGCTACGGTGGCGGCGTGAAAAATCCTAGGTGTGCTTTGATACCATATTATGAATAGCGTTTGTATTTATTATGAAGTCAATGGATAAATATATATATATATATATATATATATATATATATATATATACGTACAGTTATATTATATATACAAAAAAATCCCTCACATAAAAGAAAAAAATACATAACTATATAATACATATCTAATATTATTTATGTCATCTCGTGCCCTATATAATAAGGCTTACAAACAGCTTACAGTCACACGGTTAGAGGCTAAACTCAAAGGCTCCAAAGCACAGACACGCAACAAGGACTCGTATTTGTTTCTTTCCGTGTGCGCGTGAGCCAGATTTTCTACAGCCAAAACATGATTTCAAGTAGGGGCCGCTTGTTTAGTTGTTCAACCCGGCAGAACAGCTTGGACTTGATCGAGCTCTTGAGAAATGATCAAATGAGGTCGGCCGGTGGCTGCCGCGACTGCGCATGTTATCATCCATCGCTGGTTGACCAGGTGGGTTCATCGGGACCGCGGTGCGACTGAGGATCCGACATCATCCTCGCTGAGGAACTGAGCGTGCACCGTGCAGTCCAACTGAGGCCTCCGTGGGAACCGTGCCTTCGGTGCCCTTTGTTATAAAATGTAAGGTGGAAAGCACTATTAGAAGAACTTACTAATATAGAGAACTTTAGTATATTTTAATCGTGCTATTACATAGGTATATATAAGCTAGGAAATAAGACTCTCGAATGGAGAAGAAAATCGAGTTAGAGTCAATTGCACCACTCGGCGTGTGTCCCGGCCGCGTCCCACACAGTCACGATGACAAATTTGGATAATACATTAACATTCTCCACCTTAAGACATATTCGCTCATGTAGCTGAAATATCGAAATCTTCTCCAATTAAGTCTTTATCAACAGACTTTGTGTTTCAAAAGTCCTATCTCAACGAGTAAGAATGGAATAGTCTTATCCAAACACTTCTCGTGAAACCAAATTGTGCGAGTAGATTAGAACAATCTTGTCCAAATGCTTCTTACAAAGGCAAATTCAACAAACGATCATCAGGCCAAAAAACGTAGCTATTAACAAAGCAGACAAATAAATCTAGATCTTTAATAATTTATAACACAGCAAAGTCTAAGTATGTGCAACATACTTTCTAAACAAATGTTCAATCATCAAACAACATAAACCAAGATATCACATGTAGTGCTGGATAACTATAGTGAAGAGCACATCTCATAGATTTTTTTTAATTGCTCCACTAGGAACATATAACTCGGTAAACTACGCTCATAGAAGAGCAACTTGTATGTGTGGTATCACACACGTCAAATTGCCGGCTGTAAATATAACTGAAGTCCATAACATTATAAAAAATTACTTCTGTAGAAGAATATCTAGACAAAAGGAACTCTCAAAATGATGTCAATGGAGTAGAAACAGTCTCCGCAATAGAATCTTCGTATCGAACTATGACAACTAAAACGTACTACTTTACAATACCAAACGTTATAGTATTTATGTTTATAATAAACTCCTTGTATTTAAATCATTTATCTTGAATTTAAATTTCGAGTATGAACTTCACTGATGAATAGAACACTCTTTAGAGTATCAAATTAGCTACCATCATGTTGTCATAAAAAAAAATCCTTAGTCATGGTGTACACACAGCGATGAATCTCATGTGCACACAGCGATAGAAAAGCTAAACATTTGTTTTACTGTTGATGCGCACGTGGTCACGGCGCAGTGACCGACCCTCTGCTCTTCTCTTTTCTTTTTTATTTTACTACCTCAAGATCTCGAAATAATATGTTCCAGCAGAATCACAAATCTCCAAATGACAGCAGCACGAACCTGGAATTGGAACGACAACCTCAAACCGCAACCACAAACTGGGCACTTGGATTGAATCAAATCATGCCGGGCCTCACCAAATGAATCGGATTAGATCCAAAAGCTCCTCACGGGAGAAGTAAAAATAGTAGGCTAAATACTGTGGCCCAACAAGCAACAATAGCCAGCCAATTAGTCTTGGGTGGTTGGATTCGGGCACTGCTCTCTGCTTTAGCGTCCTGGAAGCCGCAACGGATGCCGCTTGACGTCGCACGGATGCTGTGCAGGCAGTACGAAGCCAGAAAAAAAAATAAAAGGTGGGCTCTAAGCATACTGTGATAAAAAAATATCAGCGAAGTCATACTCGGAAACATCGTAGTCTATACGTGAAAAACGGCCCAAACAAAATAAAAAAAATATAAAATAGATATTCAGAAGTATATTATGAATTTAGATGAATTTAAAAAATTAAACCACTTGATTCAGAATTTGGATAGCAGAGAACGGGACATTGGAAGGTTTGCCGGAGGAAACAATATAGAATAAGATAAAGGAAACAATGTGCAGTGGTGCTGTTTTTGTGGGTGATGCCTATTGATATGGTTGATCAGCATAGTTTTTGGAATAAGTTTATCATGATTTTCATTTGGCTCTAGCAAACTGGGGAGGAATCGTGCCGTGAAAAGCAGTAGTAACTTTTGCTCTCGAGCAACGGAAACACTTAGAGCGGAGAGAAGGACGAGAAGTAAGCAAGCAGCAAGCAAAATGGCAAACATTACTAAAAGTGGGTTGTTAGTTGTTACCAATGACAGAAGTTTTTTTATTTGCTTTGCTTAGCTCAAGTAAAATGGCAAACATAAGCAATGTGAGGGCAACAAGTAAATGTGATGTTACAAATATTCTTAACTCTGAGTACAAGACGAAGTTGAGTCTGTCTCTATGTGTAACTCAAGTAGAAGTCGAGTCCTACTTAGAATCCGAATAGGTGTGCTAGTTAGGCTATATATTGAGATGCTTATAATCAGTTTAATCGAGGGAGCAAGTAAGAGAATATAGAAATTCAGAAATTCTCTCGTGTTTTCTAAGTTTATTTGCGATGTGTGCGTTTTCTCCTGAGACAAAAAGTAACAATTGGTATAAGAGCTTAAGCGAGAACAAGTCGCTGAAAAAAATCATCACGACGATTTCCGTTTCGGCACATCTCGCACGGGCGGCCCAGCAAAAAGAAGAAAACCTGCAGTTCGAAGCAGATGATAGGAAACCAATGTCTACGTGTGTAGGATCAAGAATAACCGACTAGAGGGGGGTGAATAGGAGATTATAAAAATTCTTGCCTTTTTTAAAAATAAATAATAATTGATCACTAGGCAAGTATACTAGATGAACCAAATCTATTCAACTCTAGTAATCATAAGGCTCTATTTCCAAATAAAGATTGCAATTAACTACAAGCACAATAATATATGAGAATTTCAAAGATATAAATGTAATCACTAAAAGAGATAAGAAATAATCACAAGTAAACACGCGATGTTTTTTCCATGGTATTGAAGACTTGCTGGTCTTCACTAATCCACGTTGAGGATAGCCCAAGCACTCTTGGACCGGCTCTACGAATTAAGCCTCAACTCCTCGATCACTAGTGGTTGCTCTTACTCCTCTCTGGAGATGGCGAGCACCAAGCCACTCACAATTTGCTCAGGCTTCTTCGCAAGCTTCTTGAAGAAGTCACCTAGCGATCAACCTCTAAGCCGTCTAGGTGCCGAAAAGCACTTAGAGTAATAGACCACACTTTGCTTGACGGCGCTCAAGTGCAAAGGATCAATCTAAGAAATAAATGTACTTGAAAATGCTCTCTACACCTCAAATGAATGCACAAGGGTGAAAGAGGTGTCGAATGAATGCTCAAGGCTCAAATATATTCAATGCTTGCTCAGCACTATGTCCTTGGGCTGGTGGAGAGGTATTTATACCCTCGCTAATCAAAACAAGCCGTTGAAAAAATTTATTCTAAAAATTCAGAAAAATCAGAACTACCGGCGTTATAAGTGCGGAACTACCGTATTTCATTGTAGCACACAATAACGGTTATGTCATAGTGTCAGAACTAGCCGTTTGAAAAACAGTGCTGAACTATCGCCATTATAAGTGCGGTACTACCGCAATGCAGTAGTTCTGCATATCAGTGCAGTACTACCGCACCGCGGTTGTTCCGTCGTGTTTTGTTCGGTACTTCTGATTTCTGCCAGTTTAAGTTTTTCGGGGGGTACTTTCTGAAAAAATGTACTGCTGAATATCCCGGTACTTCTGGATATCGGTAGTTCCGCAGGTTTGTGTGGTACTACCGCACTGCAGTAGTTCCGCCATTAAAAATCTGGTACTACCGATTTCGGTGAGTCCAAGTCCCCAGCAGAGCTGCTCTCTGGAAAAAACGTATCGCTGAAAATCCTATACTACTGTGGTCCGGTAGTTCCGCTCTTTGCATGGCGGTACTACCGCACCCCAGTAGTTCCGCTGTCAACACGGTGGTACTTCTGATTTTTCCTGATAGAGTACAATTTATTTTTAAATTTATTTTCATGTGCATGCATGATCCTAAATTGATCTAATTTACACAAGAATATGCTATCAAGCTACTTTCAATGATCTCTCTTAATAATACGACGACTATTCTATAATCCGATCTTTCACCTTTTATCTTAAGACTGGTAAAATAAAAAAGAGAGTCCTATATTTTATGTATCTTGTTCTTGATTTTTATCTTGAAGTCCTTTTCAACCTTCCACATGCAGCTTGCTTTCAACAAACGCGAACTCATGAGACTTGACTTATGCAATTTTCAATAAACCCATTAGTTTTATATTCATAAATCGTCTTTAATTACCAAAACCCAGTCTTTAAGAGCCTAGATACTTTCAACGTGGTGGCTAATCTCGTCAGCATTGAAGAGCAACATCAAAACGAATAGCTCCTGTCAATTGCTAGCAAGAGAGACAGAGAAAGAAAGCAAGGATAGCAGTACTGAAGGGAAGAAAAAAAGTAACAATTGGCATCGTGTCCTCCTTGCGTTGGAATGGAGAGCAAACTGATCTTTTTGTCCTGTCTTGCAGCAGGCTTCAGTTGGCAAAGCAATTTTTTTTAAGCAGGAGACAAGACAGAGAGGGAGCACGCATCGCTTCTTGTGCAAGACAAAGCAGCAGGGCACAGACGTGCATCCTCCAAGGGCACAGATGTGCATCGTCCAATAGCACAGAAATCGAAGAAACAGGCTTTCGAAGACACCTTTTTTTCTCGGTCCAATCCAAAGCCGACGCAGAGCAGGCTTCTGTTGTTTTTCTGCTCTGGGTTACCGCTGCGCAGAAAGGAGTCCGTGCAGGGTCCATTTTCAAGGTGAAGCCCAACTTCGAGTCGTATGCAAGGCAACGCAAAATAAAAGCCAAGCGTTTGGTCCAACACAGACCAAGTCCAAACAGACAACAAGCGAGTTCAATTATTTCTTTCTTCTGTTAGCGTAAAAAATCTCTAAGATCAGAAACAATACATCAAAACGCAAGTGATAATTATGTCAACAGAAAATTTTGACGTGATCAGAGTTGCAAAGTGTATTTTCTCGAAGTTCTCAAGATTCACCTCAAGGTAACCTGATTTTTTAATCCATACCCAAGATCATGTCATGTTCTTCGAGAAATTGGTGTCACCGGGGATGAAACATCATCCAGGATGACGGTAAAGGAGAGTTTCGTTGTCACGCTGCATTATCCGATGCTTATGACGAGCAATTATGCAGCATAGGTAATCAAGATTAAGGTGTATATGAGGGCTCAAGGAGTATGGGACGCGATCGAGAATAGCAACGTTGACGTGCGCAAGGATCAAATGGTATTGGCGACCATCTATCAGGGTATCCCAAAAGAGACGCTCTTCCTACTGACCAAAAATGAGACGGCCAAAACTGCGTGGGAGGTGTTAAAGACGATGCATCTTAGAGTTAATCGTATGAAGGAAACAAAGGTATAAACTCTCAGAACCGAGTTCGAAGTACTGCGTATGAAGGAAATGGAGTCGATCAATGACTTCATCGTCCGGTTGGTGGTCATCGCCAACAAGATACGAGCCTTTGGCGAGAAGGTGGAAGAGTTATACGTGGTAAAAAAATTTCTTCATGCTATTCCCTCACAGTTTCTCGCAATTGCTTCAGTCATAGAGTAATTTGATGACCTAAAGATAATGACCATGGAGGAGGTCATCGGTCATCTTAAGACGTATGAGGAACGCATCTCCAACAACTGTAACAACAATGAAGGACATGTTTTATTGACCCGCGCCGAATGGGAGATCCAATCAAAGCGTGAATGCAAGAATATTTCCAATGGCTGAGGCTATTAAAATTAGAGGTTTGATAAGGCAAAAGTGAGGTGTTACAATTGTAATGATTATGGGTACTTTGCTTCAGAATACCACAAGCCGATGAAGAGAAAAGTGTCTCTTACTGAAGCGCTCAGCGATGATAAATCAATAGTGCTATAAATGATGAGATAAGTCCAGAGTGTTGAGAAGATGTGTCGCCACTCAAACTCAAGCAAACTCAAGTAAATTAGAGAGTCAAGATTAGGGGGGAGATTATTACAAATATTTTTGACTCTGAGTCTAAGACGAAGTTGAGTCCGTCTCCGTGTGTAACTCAAGTAGAATTCGAGTCCTACTTAGAGTCTGAATAGGTGTGCTAGTTAGATTATATATTGATATGCTTGTAATCAGTTTAATCGGGGGAGCAAGTAAGAGAATAGAGAAATTCAGAAATTCTCCCGTGTTCTCTCAGTTTATTTGCGATGTGTGCGTTTTCTCCTGAGGTAAAAAGTAACAAGTGCAAAATCGCTTCTACTTTGCTTATTGGTTGCCACCGAGAGAAAGTGAGACTCAAGCCTTATTAAGCCCCCGCTGGCTTCGCCCCTGCTATAGCTTAAACTACGGAACTCAATTAGTTACCTAAGTAATCCTGCACGCACAAACACAACCACCTCATGCTCCCAAATTCCGTTACTACACTACTAAGAAAACAAAACACAAATACACATGGCACTTCTGGATGACCTTTGAGAGTCTTCCATCAGCTCCTACTCTCTCGCCTTGTTCTCCTGCCGCTGCCGCTAGGCCTCTTCTTTTCCATCCGCATTGAGCTCATCGAGCCCACCATTCTCACCTCCGATCCCCTCAATCCCCTCCTCAAGCACGGCCGCGATGAAAGGAACATCCTTCTCCTCCTCCCCACCCGCGGTCCCCTCACCTCCAATCCCCTCCTCAAGCACGGTCGTCGCCAGCTAGTGCCGCCTTTCCTGCCGTGGGGCAGATGCCGCCTCCTCCTTGTTGATCTCCTCGAACACATCACCCTTCTCACTGTCCTCTGCGCGGAAGCCCTTTGCCCACGGGTCCTCGATAGCGGCGCTCGATCCTAGTAGTGCCTCGCTGGTGGTGACGACGGCAGTGTCTTCATTGGCGAAGGGGTCTGGATCGCCGGATTCCAGCGTGAAGACCCATGGCTTGTTGGTATCGTCATCACGACTAGAGGTGGAGAGTAAGGGTGGTTGCCACCGGGGGGAGGTGAGGCTAAAGCCTTACTAAGCCCCCCACTAGCTTCGCCCCTATGTGCAGGTGCCACTCTTGATGCCGCACGATGGTTGCGCCGGCGACTGGGACGAGGTGTGCATGATGGGTTTGGACTTTGGAGCGATAAGTATACGTGCTTCTACTCATGAGCTGCTAGAGTTGGGTTGTGTTCAAGTGTATTACTGTATTGCCTTTTGGCCCGTGAAAGTAGGGGCATGGAAAAGAGAGCTAGGTGGCTAATACGCCTATGAAGCACATAGTTTTTAGAAAGAAGTCCATTTTACTACTCTAAACTTATAATCAGACTCTGAAAAATACCTTTAACTATAAAATCACTCATTTTACACATATAACTAGCAAAACCAATGCAAATTATCCTCTAAAGTGGCTTCAACGGTGGTTTTGCTTACGTGGCCTAGATTTGTGTTGACGTGGCATCACATGTCAGCATTCTTCCTCGTCTCTCCTTTCCTCCTTCCTCCTCTCCAAATATCACACCTTGTCTAACATCTAACCTCTCTCTCTCGACCCAAAAAAAAAATCCAAAAACACATGAAAATTTTTCACAAAATCTATCAAATTGTTTATTGCATTTTTCTGAGTTCATCATGTTTTTTGTGTGCCGAAAATACTATATTATTTATCTAGAAATCCTGCAAAATAATCTTTTGCCCTAAATTCCTTCCCCCTCTTAGGCCATTTTCGGCCCATCCGACATGTTTTTTTTCCTTTTCTCTCTTTGTTTCTTCCTCTTTCTCTTTTGGGTCACTACCCATCTGCTCTTTTCCTTTCCTTTGGCCGGCCCATCACTCAGCCTTCTCCTGCTCTCGCTTTCTCTTGGCCTAGCTCCTATGCTGCCCGCGCCTTGGCCCGACCCTTGTGTCACCCGCTCGCCTAGTCAAATGCCAACGCCGAAGCTTCGCCGCTTAGCCACCTCGCCAGCCACGCGCCACCGTAACCACCACACCCTCGCCCTACGCTAGTGTCACATTAACTTCATGGGATGACTTTTGCGCCGTCACACGCAAGCTCTCCCTGCCCACACCGACGTCCACGAGGTGCCTTTGCCGCTCACCGCTTGCAATGCATCACTGTCTTTAAGCTTCTATAAAGCCGTAGCAGTAACGATACCTAACTCTTTTCTTTCCCCTTCACTCCCAGAAACCAATCGTACCACTACTGGGTCACGCTATTGTCCACAAGTCCGGCGAGAGTGCCACCCCTTTTTTGGTTGCCTGAGTAATTTACCCAAATTCATCCTTGTCGTCATTTCTCTCCCCAAATTAGTTGTGCCATCCTTAGCCTCAACTCCTTGCAATTCTAATGATACCTTGCCTGATCCAAGACATCACTGGAGTTGTCATCGCCGTTCGTTGCACTACCAGTCTAACCACTGCCACCATCAATCCATCACCTCTGTCATCCTATTCCCTCGTCATTCGTGTCAACAGGAGCGCCTCAGCACATTGTTGCTAAATCTCACCCTATTGACCATCACGTCCACCGTGCATAGCCGTCGCCAAGCTTCACCTCATTGCCATTGCCGCCACCGCTGCTAGCCTTCCCTGTCGCACCTCAAGCTAAGCCATCCTCACCGAATAACTCCCATGCCCATGCCATGCTCGTGCACCTGCCATTTGCATCGTAGGCCGTTGGAGCTCATCGCCGGTGAGTTTCCCCTTTCCGTAGCCACTACCTTTACTCTACCTTCTCCGATACTCCTTTATAAATTTGTTTTGATTTAAGTCAAAATGTTTATAAATAAAATTGTATGGGTACTAAGGATGATATGTTCAAAATAAACACTTCTTAATAGATATTTCCTTTGAAATCCTCAAATGCATTATAAAAGTTTACCACTGTGGTTTGTTAATTACGAATGTACCCATTTTTGTATATTTTGGATTTAGACAATGAACAATATGAATAAGACATGCCAATATACCCATTTTTGTATATTTTGGATTTAGACAGTGAACAATATGAAGAAAGCATGCCAACAGATGATGAATACTACGATGGTAAAGATCATACATTTAGATCGACCTTGCACTCGATCATTGCCTGTGGTGTGGCTATCTTTTATCTGTAATATAAGTAAGTTTGATTTGAAAACATTAAAATTTTGTAATCAACTGCTATGTTTAATTTTATATAAGAACTTTGTTATGGTATTGTAATCATAAGTGAGTTATTTATTAATTTCTGTACAACTAAAATTTTATATAATTAAGTAAGTACAGATATTCTTTGTAAATCCGGAGTCCCCGCACTCTGTCACCTGCTGCACGAGTTTCTCTCCGCGCTGTTATCAAGACTTACGCCCGACGGGGCTTGCCATTGGCAACTGCTGCCGCCACACACGCACTACCACACCTCCATTGCATTGACGTTCTCCACGAATCGAGATTCACCGCCGCTGGGACGGAGAGTTGCAACCGTGAAGAGGAAGCTGCGGTCGCCGCTAGTCACCAGAGTCATCACTAGCCTGGAGGAAGAAGCGGCTGCGGTCGTCGTCGTCCTCCATCATACACATGTTAAACTATTGGAGACAGCTCTACAAAAAACCGAGAAAATCAATGGCAAACTATACATCATGAAATTGCAAGATAGTTAAGGCCTGCATATTTGTAAGCAATCAGTAAGTTGATGGCAAATTATATATTTTCTGATTATTAGGTTAAATAAGTATATATACAAGATATGGCCCGGACATGTATACGCGGACTGTCGGCTAAAATCGGCTAATGACGGGAGACTGGTGTAGTCCATCTGTGCCAGTGTACATTGATGTATCTTTTGGTGGGAAATATATCCTATGCACTTAAATTTAGAGTGTAATTCATAGTGCACCTTAATTAAAAAAGTTATAAAAATTCTAAAATTTTTTTCACATATATTTTTGAACTTATTTTAACTATACACAAAACTTTAAGTTCAGATTCATTATATGATAGCAGTAACAAAAAAGAGAAAAATCTAACAACTATTAAGAGTCCAAATTTATTGCAATTTTCTCTTTTTTACTGCTCTTAATATAAAATAAATTTAAACTTCGAATTCTATACATAAGTGGAGTAAACCATAGAATATATGTATAAATTTTCTTGATATTTTTTTTATGACTTTTTAAGTTAAGATGAACTGTAATGCACCATAAACTTAAGTATATAGGATATATTTCTTGTTTAGTGTGTCTTGTTTTAGAAACCATCTTATCCTAGGATTTTGGTGGGACGATTAAATCCCTCAATTCCGACAGATTTTGTGGTGATGAGGAGTGACTTGTTTATGCCATCAACCCATCCCGTTCCTTGAGATAAATTGGCTGGTGGGATCGGTTGATCTTGGCCATGTTTTTTTTTTATTTTTAGTTTTGGTTTATCTGAATATTAAAATAAATGGGATGGTTTTTTTTTTCTAAATGGCTTCTTTAAATAATTTTTTGAGTCTAAAACTATATGCGTTGTTTCTGTTGACGTCTTTACAATTGGTTGTCATCTTGAAAAACACATTCAAAATTTATTAATTGTAGTAAAAAACCATTAGTCGCAGCATAAAACAAGCACTTGTCCGTAAAACGTCATTTCCGTTAGAGCATCACGTTGAACAACATCATCGTCACTATTACGGTCATTCGGTCATTGGATTGTTCTCTCGTACCGTGACATCTGTTGAGGTAAGCCTTTTCCTTTATTTTACACTGAATGGGCCATCATTTCGATGCTTCTGAATTGCAAACAGAACTCCACCAAAACGCTCATGGGCTCAATTTGGGCTTAATCATATACGTTGGGCCCAGCTTTCATCGGGCAGGGTTGTTCCAGAGTTCGAAGCCTTCGATGCTTACCTTCTACTAGCATGATAACCACACCATCACACCACGCTAGCCACCGTAAGGAATAAAATAAAAAAGATAAAAATTTATCAGACGGAGTTTTCTTTTAAAAAAACAAGGATATATGCGTATTTTCAAAGAAAGTGAAGGTTTTTTTTGCATAAAAAGGATCCGTGCATAATTTCAAATAAACTGCGGGATGTCATCATGCAAAAGGAGGGGTCTCTATAAAAAACTAAGGTTTATAAAGAAAGTGAAGGGTTTTTACATAAAAAGGACCTATGCGTAATTTTAAAGAAATCGTAAAAAGGACTCATACGTAATTTCAAAGAAACCGCGGGGCGTTATCCAGAAAAGGAGAGGCCTTTATGAAAACTAAGGGTCTGGACATAATTTCGAAAGAGTGGAGAGGTTTTTTTGCAAAAAATAAAGCGGTAGAATTAAGAGCCTATGTGTAAATATAAAAATTCGAGGGTTTTTTTTATAAAGTCGTCACATGGCACAGTGCCCGTCCGGACATTCCCGTGGAGTATTCGTATGATGAAGGGTAGGCACGGTGCACGTCATTTAGCATAAAACAACGTGGGAGAGTCTGGGTCAAGTTAGTAAACCGACAAGTGGTAGACAGCACGTCTCGATTTAATGCTTGCCATGTGTTCGTTTCTTGGAAGCCGCAGTCAACTCCAGTGTCCAAGTTTCTTATCTATCTGAAAGGGGAAAAATAATGCTACCATAGTTGGAGTACTCAGATCAGGCACTACGAGGATCGAGTGACTACTCTAGCGATTTCTCTCATCATTCACTGCTCAGCACGTCTCATCTGCTTAGTACTTTTCAAAATACGGGATGTTTTTTTATTATAGTTGATAATTTTTATCTATATAATTTTTAAAATTTTTAGTATATATAGCATTGTTTGCACCCGTAATTAGAAAAATAGCAGTATACATACCATATTACCAAAAATATCATTTTTCTCATCCGGTGGCCGAGTGGCGATGCCGTAGAGATGACGTGTGTGACTTTGAGCATTGTCACCGTGCGGCCAAGGCTTACGGCCTCACCATCGGATGACAGGTAATTAAGCCGGCTAATTAGCCAACTTAATTACCTATCTTAATTTGTTTTCTATACTGTTTGTTCAAAATTTTAAATATAGCAAATGAGCTCGAAAATTATTAAATTTTATGTGCAGCCACCTGGCACAACATATTTGATTGTGTAATTTTTTGATAATTTTATTCGTTGTGAATGTTGCTAAAAAATTTGTATGATTATGATATTTGTACAAGTTGTTACATGTAGCCTCTTGATACAGTCATTGTAATTGTCTATTTTATGATAATTTTATACTTTACAAAATATTTGTAGGAGTACAAATAATAGTACGTCAGCCGATCCGAACGTAGCTTAGAATTCTGTAAATATAGGAAATGAGCACAAAAATTTACAGAATTTTTTGTGGAGCTTTCTGACATAATGTAATTCGCTGTGTAATTTGCTCGTAATTTTTTCGTTACAAATTTTACTCAAAAATTTATTTACGTAAACTATTTGTAGAAAAAATTTAATATAGGAAATTTGATGAAGAAATTATTGTAGTGGACTTAATGGCACAATTTTTTATTCAATTACGCAAGGAGTACATATAATAGTACAAAAAATGCATCGCACGGGTTACGATATGGCTCACTCATCTGAGCCACTGCTATCTCCTTGCCACGTCTGTCTCCCCATGTGTGGCCTTATCTTCCATTGAGCACGAGCATGTCCTGTGGGGGACGTCAGTTGGTCCAGAGCTTGCGTGTTGATTTGGACGAGGTATGGAGACTGTTCTATTTCTTAAGTGCCTAGTGGTGGTGCAGTAGGCTAAGGTACACCAGACTGTGTCTGGTAGTAAGTGTTGATGTGCTCCTGCGTCGACATGCCGAATTGGGTGCCGCTAGAGATGAAGTCGTGAACAAAGGACTCTAGGAATCTCCGATGTACGGCTTGTGGTAGGAACCTGCCATCCAGAGGGAGCACGATCGGGTGCAAACCAAACTGTCGCATTATGCAATGCAGCGCGTAAGTCTCCACCACGTACGAGAACACCAAATAGCATGTCCTCGCCCATAGCTTCGTGTCATGCAAGCATTGCAGGGACAGTCCGTACGACGATACACACTCCACGAAGTCTACAGTCCATAGACCTCAGATGATGTTATTGTCGTGCAACGACTCAAACTCGTTGTGACCCAACAAGTAGCATCTCGACGGTCTGCCCTTGGCCTAGCCTAGACGGACACTAGTCCACCAAAAACCCATAGTGGCCCCGTCTATCGGGTCAGTGAACTTGCTGAATGGGTACACTAGCATCAAGATGGTTAGACACTCGACAGGGAAGTGCCCTCAACTCCACAGTTGCAAGAGCACATAGTAGATGGCCAGGCTGGGGGTATTACTAGTGAACTCGGCGAGGCTCGGCGAGGCTAATGAACTCGGCGTTGCAAATATCACCGTGTGTGGCTGGAAACATGCTGCAACCAAAGAGCTAAATAATATACGCAACGAGGTGCGTCCTGATGACCTCAACTAGTGCATCCTGTGGGCACACACTGAAATTCTTCAACCAAGTACGGGGGACACCACAAGCACTCTCTGGGATAGACAGGCTTCAGGTCACACGCGTCATCTCTACGGCATCGCGGCCCGGCCACCGGGCAGTAAAAATGCCTTTTTTTTTGGCAATACGGCATGTATACTGCTATTTTTGTAATTATGGGTGCAAAAAGTGCCATATATGCCAAAAATTCTATTTTTTGATATAGTAGCGAACGACGTGTTGGATTATCTATAAACCCTAGATTGATTTTGTGGAGATTATCGGGTCCATCCTCTATTTCTATGCCTTTTCTGTGGTGCTGCTCACATTTGCATTATTATGCTATTTATCGGATCCGGATTTTTCAATCTAAAATCCTATGTGATTCCACCGTACTATTTTGTAGATCAGTGGATAGTGTTTATAGTTACAATACTGAACATCAAAAGTACATATCATGTAGAAGCATAAATATAATAGTAGACTTACACATAGGCTAATCAGGCTGAAATTAATAAAAAGCAGCAGTGAAAATGGAAACATCACACAGATGGGTCCCTCAGGACATACCCTCAGGAAGCCAACTGATGTTCGCCACCTAGTGCTTAGCCTCATCGTCTTCAATTCTTGTTGACGCCGTTGGATGATCGCGAAGCTTGTATTTCTCCTTCTAACTTACTGAATGATTATAATTAAGCAACAGTGAGTACAGAGGTACTTAGCAAACCACCACACAGAATGCAGTAATAATGATGAAGGGCTGAACAAGGAAGGCTGAAGGTTCTTCTATTTGCGAAGTGCCACTATTTTGAAATACAGATATAGAAAATACCTAATACTTAGCAATTTTAGCTGAAATAGAGTTTTCTAAAGTGTGTAAAAGATTGCAATAATAGTAGCACAGACTCCATCCATCGTTACATGTCACCTGCACTATATGCTAGTTTTTCGGTGTCATATCCACTTGTTATCATTACTGGGACCGACCGTCTAGGACAACACAAAGACCAATTTTCATCCCACCTATAAAGTTTTTGAAATAGAACTATATCAATGTAAAATTTTCAACGTCCACCCATGACCGTGGGTACGGCTGTTCGAACAATTTATACTCTGTAGATGTTGTACAACTTTACCCATAAGATATGATTATCTCGTAATGTTGGCCATTACATGATTCTATAGGCGTGCGACTGAGTAATCATAATAAGACTGTTACAATGACTACCCACACCAACTTTTTATGTTGAAATGATGCTAGGGCAAATTAATGCCTTCAAACATCTAAGCAGTATTAAGCAAAGCGTATAAATATAGACTTATTTTCAAAAGTTACAATTATAGTTTTCCTAGGGTGACAAAATTTCGTGTTTAAAGCCAAGGAGTAGGATATAATTAAGCAATTACTTATAGGGAATTATCTATGAATAATGCAAACATAATTTGCAATAATAAAGTAATGCATGCAATTTGATTCCTTAAAATAAAATATTTGCATTCAAAAACTAGGTGCAATATGATCAAAGTGATGACTTGCCTTGCGCAGTTTACCATGGTCTTGAGCACACTCAAAGATTTCTCATTATGTGGTCTTGAGCTCCTGGTCTTCATCTTCATCTAGATCTCAGACTCGCTTGATCCATTGATTCTTCAGGACTCTACTTTCTAATTACACGCTAAACAACTGAATCTAAATAAATGCAAATAACTCAAAAGTCCACATATCGAAATAAACTCAATTTAACTTTATTATGAGTTAATGGGTGATTTGAGGTAGGGTTGATTGGGCACGGAGTATTGACAGGGCCAAATGGGGGTTTGAGCGAAGTAAGAAATGACAAGAGGGAAATCTGTTGAGACGGACGTCAAGGAAGGTCCATGTCAAGAGAAATCTTCACGGGAACATTCCACTTCGAACTCAAGGATGGCTAAGCATGGCCGATTGTATAATACCATAGCTTGATTTGTTATTTAATAACTCCTTTTATTTTTCTGTTTATTAAGAAAGTTACATGAGTCAGGCTAGACCTATGGATAATTATGTGAGTTTAGTTTATTCAATTAACCTTTAAAGTCTGTAGTTCACGCAACGCAAGCTATGGTATTTTCTGAAGTTCTATTTACATTGAATTATTCATCGTGTGATTAGTTCAACAATTCATTTAAGCATGGGATTATTTAATTATCTAATTGCTGTTTAACAGTTAACTTTAGTAGATTTCTATTTACTACTGACCCACGACTATTGGTCTAATTAATTTATCTTGGTATCACTTTGTTCACTAAAGTGTAGGTTAGCAGGATTACTTTTAACAACTGATGGCCCAGGGGTCGCTAAATTTTAATTGGCACATGAAATTATATTTTAATATGATCTTTACTTGAGATGCTCTCGGGTTAAATACCATTGCTATTTTATTTATCCTTTGTTATGTTCTAGCATAGTAAAATTTTGATTAAGATTTATTTATATGGTTTCTAACTTTATGTACATATACCATTATATTTCAAATATTATTATTAGTCAAATCTACCGTCAAGATTTAATTACAGGTGGCCTGCTAACAATAGGGTTTACCTTTAATAGGGTCTTCGACGGGCATACAAATTTCTAAATGAATTACAGGTTAGCTTCCTGAATAACCTTCATTTCTATCTAACCATGCTTCAGGAAAAATTTCTTAGTTTTAACTTAATAGTTATTTATGTTAGCTACTATTCAAAAGATCTTTCATGGCATTTGAAATTTGATTTTCTATAGTTTACACAAAATTCATTGGAGCTCCAAAATTCATGATTTTAGTTCCATTGGATAGATTTTAAATTTAGATGAATTTAAAATTTTATTTCACCGAATTTGGAGCTAAGATGAATAAATTATGCCTATTTAAAGTTCTCAGTTTGAATTAATTCAAAAATTAAAAAGGGATAGATAGATCTCTCTCTGATAGGTGGGGCCTATAGAAAACATTTGGACTAGTCCAACTGAAGGAGTGCATTTAGACCAGTCTGATCAGCTGAAAGATGTTCAAACCACCCGATCTGTCGTCCGGTCATCCGAAGGACTTTTGGACCATCCGATCAGCCGATGGACGTTCGGACCATCTGAACGGCTTCTTTGACTGACAGGTGAGGTCTGTTGTCATAGTGTTACACAAATTAATCTGAAGGGCCCACTTTCATTGACTATCTAGCTAAACCAATCAATATTATCTCTAATTAATCACAATTAACTCCCTAAGGACCTTGCTACAGGGGCTTTGTCCACCCGCCGAAGAATGGTGAGCTCGCCACCAATGGAGGGAACGGTGGTTGTCCTTGAGCATTCCAAAAATGGGATGCTCATGCTTGCGCGAGTACCCGAGCTCGGTCCCACCGACTAATTCAGTGGTGGTGGTGGTCGGCGACGGCCATAGGCGGCGGTGGGATAGGGGAGGTGGGGATTCGGCGGTATGTGGCATCGGAAACCAATTTGCTGCCACAGGAGCATCTAGGCATGGAGAGGAAGCTACCTCTGGGGTTGCTGCGGCTTGGGAGTGGCGGAGGTAGTGCAGCGGGGTGAGATGGTGCGGGCTCTGCTCGGGCGGTGAGAGGCTTGGCTGAGGGAGGCAATGTCATCATGGTGTTCCAATGATACTTCGATAAGGCGGAATTGGTTCGCGGTGGCTCCAGTCACCAGGTTGCCCAATGACCGAGGTTGGAAAAGTTGAGGTCAGCGGTGGACGGTGGGGGCATGAGACACTAATTTACTGCAGTGGGAGGAGTAGTGTGGTGAGGCGATGAGGATGGGGGCATGAGCGGGGCTTTATAGCCAGTGGAAAGGGCTGGCAACGTGAGGGGTCTAGAAGGAGCTATGGCGGATGGCACGACGTTGGCATGGCTACATCACCTGGTGACTTAAGCTTGACTTCATTGACGACGACACACTACTGGGCATGGCTGTCACACGGCGGCAGGGCGTGCGCATCGAAGGGCATGGGATATAGAGGACAACATGGGGAAGAGCTGTAGGGTGGTGTGAGCGGTCAAGGCAACCCGCGCGTGGCACAGGGGCTATAGCACAGTGGAGCGGTGAGTGAGTGGCCGCTGACGGAGGCGGATGTGGCATTGGGTCACGGTGGTGTGGGCATGCCTAGTGGTTGACCTGAGCAAGCATTGTGCGATGGTTTGAGTGGCGCCTCTTCGTCCTTCAACCAGGTGGCAAGTCAAAAAGGGAGGAGCTAGACGCGACCACACACTTTGGTGACGAGGGGGCAGAGCTACGGTAGCACAGATGGCTGACATAATGGCATGGGCGCAAGAGCACGTCGGAGTCCGGTGGTCACAAGGGGGAGGAGCGGTAGGGCTAAGGGCTAGAGGGAGGTCAGTCTGGGCGTGACGCCGCAGCAGCTAGGCCAAACCACGGTGGGCGTGGGTGGGCGCACGGTCAGCAGGGTGCGGAGACGTGGGTGTGAGTGTCGAGACACTAGTGGTAGGGCATGGCACAGCATGGTGATGCTGACGCGGGAGTAGGCACGCGACATGGCTGTGGGTGAGGTGATGTGGCGTGGCACCAGTGCACGGCTGGGACAGGAAAAAGGAAAAGGAGAGGAAAGGGGAAGGAAGAAGGAGCAATAGGAGCTGGGGCCCATTAGCAGGCTAAGAGAAAAGAGAGAATAAATAGAGAGAGAGATAGAGAGAAAACAAATGCCAACTATTGAGAATTTGAATTCAAAAGTTGAATTCCAGATTTTGGGGATTTGAAAGACAATTACATTAAAATTCTAAATTTTCATTTTATTTCCCTTAAAACTCTCTCTCTCTCTCTCTCTCTGATTTACAAACCATGTTATGAAGTAATAAATTAAATTAGAATTAAGTTCTCAGAGTTTGAACTCACCTCTCGTTATTTAAATTTTTAGGTTTTATATTTATAATTCCTTACCTTATATTTTGCAGTTCTGAATATTACTTGCATTTGGAAAAACATATTCCTAATTATTAACTTGCATTTGCATGAAATTCAGAAAATCATGAATAAAATTGCCAACCAAATGCAACAAAAGTTTTAAATTTTTCTAATTTTTGAGAATTCCCAAAATTTAGATCTTACAATTTTAAATTTCATTAGACTCAATCTCAACAAATATATCTACCATATTCAAGTAGAGTCATCCTCGGTACCTCAAGTATTAATTTCTCGAGTTAAATTCCGCATCAAATTATTTTCTATCACTTGTATCAATAATATGAATAATTCCACATTTATTTAAATAGAAAATAAACACAATAAATATTTAAAGCCATATAAAAATCCAAATATCTCCCACTTGGCTGGAATATTTCAATTAATATACGAAAGTCTCGTGTCTTTAACATGATTAGAAAATAATTCCTAACTAACTGGCTTAGTTATCAGATCTACAACCATATCAGTATTAGGCAAGTAAACTCAACGAACAATCTTGAATTTATTTATTACATCACGAACATAGTGATACTTTTCTTCAATGTGTTTATTTTTACTATGAAATTTATAATCCTTTGAGACCTCGATCGCTGTCTGATTATCATAGAAAATAGTGATAGGTTGTGATGCACTTTCCATGACCTTAAGTGATGCAAGAAATTTTCTCAGCCATACATCTTCCTTTACTACTTCAGATGCTGCAATATATTCAGCTTCCATGGAGGAAAGAGCAACTAAATCATGTTTCTTGCTACACCAAGAAATAGCACCTCTTGCCAAAGTACATAGGCAACCAAAAGTTGATTTTTAATCATTCGGATCCCTCTGTCAATCAGCATTAGTACAACCCTATAGCTAAAGATTATGACCATTAAAACATAATAAATAATCCATAGTTCTTTGACATAACGCAGTATATATTTGATTTGTTTATAGTGCTCTTCCTCAGGATTCTTTTGATATCTACCAATAATTCCAATGGCATGTCTAAGGTTAGGTCGTATGAATAACATAGCATACATAAGACATCCCAAAGCTGAAGAATAAGGAGTTCCATTCACTCTAGCTTTTTCCACATAAATGTTTGGACATAATTAATCACTTAGTTTAGTTCCCTTCACAGTAGGTACATTAACAGATTTGTTGTTTTTCATGGAAAGTTGTTTTAAAATGCTTCTAAGGTATGCCTTTTAGGACAGCCCAAGAATCCTTTTATTTCAATCTCTATATATTTCAACACTTAAAATATAGAAAGCTTCTCCTATATCTTTTATATCAAAGGTTTCACTTTCATCAATGTATTTTTATCATTAGAAGCAATGAGAATATCATTAACATATAAAGACAGTAAGACGAAATATTTACACATAACTTTTGTGTATATATGCAATGAGCACCTTCCATCATTGAAAAACATATGACGTGATACCATTATCAAAAAGAATATACCGTTGACGTGAAGTTTGTTTAAGACTATAAATTGATCTATTTAATTTGTAAACCTTATTTTCATTTCCTTTCTCTCCAAAACCTTTCGGTTATTTCATATATATTTTCTCATCTAAAAGGCCAGTTTTAATATTCATTTGGTGGAGTTCAAGATCATAATAAGCCGTTAAAGCACCAATAACAAATTGAAGTAAATTTAGCAACGGGAGAAAAGTTTTCACAAAGTCAATACTTTCCCTTTGTGTAAAGTCTTTAGCAACAAGCCTAGCCTTATATTTTCCACTAAACCTAGTGCATTCAGTTTTCTTTTAAAGATCCATTTACAATCTATGGGTTTACGGTTGTTTGGTAGATCAACAAGTTCCCAAACTTTATTCCTTTTAATCGAGTTTAATTTTTCCCACGTTGCTCTATCCACATATTTGATTGTCCACAATTTATTGCTTCTTTATAAGTTTTTGGTTTTTCCTCTAAATCTGAAATTTTGGAGTTAACTTCCTTCAATAATAAATAATAATTATCTAGATATTGGGGTGTGCTTAAATTCCTCTCACTTTTCCTAAGCATATTAGTGTTGGAAGTTTGATTTGTATTTTCTTCAGGAGCTGAACCTCCTTCAGTATGAGAATTAATACCAAATGTATCCCTCTATGATTTTGGTGGGGTTATTAATAATTTCACCCTTGCCTGTTTAGCACGGAGAAGTCTGTTTTGATCTAAAAATATTGTATCCATGCTTTCCACTAGTCTATCCTTTTCAGGATCATAAAACATATACCCTTTTGATTATAAAGAGTAACCAATAAAAATTCCTAGCGTGCTCTTAGGCTGTAATTCTGTACGGCTTTGATTTGACACTCTAATTTGTGTTTTACACCCTTAAACAACTAAGTGGTGAAGTGATGTTTTTTCTTCCTGTCCACAACTCATAAGAAGTGACTATTACAGCCTTAGATAGCGAATAATTTAATAAAAAATAGCAGTATGTAAAGCTTCACCCTAAAAACATAAAGAAAGATTTGAATAAGCTATCATAGACCTAACTATATCTATAAGTATTATATTCCTCCACTTAGCAACATAATTTTATTGTATAGTGTAAGGTATGGTACAATGATGAATAATTCTATACTCTTTACAAAAATCATTTAATATTCTATAAGTGTATTCTTCTCTATGATCAGTTATCAAAACTTTGATCTTTCTATTCAATTAATTTTTCACTTCAGTTTGAAATGTTTTGAGCACATCAAATCCTTCCGACTTATGTTTAAGAAGATACATATAACCAAATCTAGAATAATTACCAATTATTATGATAAAATAAATCTTTTGACGTTTAGTAGGACTAGACATTTCACCACAAAAGTTGGAATGAATAATAGCAAAAGGCTCATTAGATCTTTCTGCCTTTGAAAAAGACGCATGGGTCATCTTACTCATTATACATGCCTCACAAATTGTAAAATCCTCACACTTAAAGTGCAAAATTCCAGAATAATATGTCTCTTAATTCTATTTTTAGATATGTGGCCAAGTCATAAATACTATAAATAAGATTCTGAGCATGTGTTCCTATCATTAGTATTCGTCACTATGGAGTTGTTTTTACCTACTAAGCAATTAATATTGTCATCATTTGATAGTTCATCAAGAAAATAAAGACCTTCATAATGAGTTCCAGTATGTACTAATTTCCCATTGTACAATATTTTATTTTTTTTCTTTTTCAAACAGTATATCATAACTAATAGATTCTAACTGAGAAACAGAGATTAAATTCTTTCTCATGCTAGGTGAATATAAAGTGTCCTGTAATAATAATTTTCATCCTATGGGGAGTTTTAAAACATAATTTTCAATTCCATGTGCATCAACTTTAGCATTATGCCCAAAAAGACATATCTATTTTTCTTTAAAAATTGTTTGCATAGAAGTGAAAGCTCTATGATATATGGTAATATGAGATGTAGCACCAGAATCGATAACCCAACTATTTGAAAAAGTAATAGTAAGTAAAGATTCAGTGTATACAAAAATATTAGACATACTGTCAGGTGAAGAATTTCCTTTCTGCTCAACATGTTGTTTGTTTTAGTTCTTTTGCTCATTCTGCTTCTTTTTTCTTATAGTCAGTTCTGAAATGCTCACACTGACCACAGTTGTGATACTTGAAATTCTTTTACTTATTATTCCTCTGAAATGAGTTATAATTTCCACGATCATCCCAATCATGTTTCTTGTTAAGCTTTTCTCTCAAATCACCATTATGCTTCCTCTTTTGCCAATTCCTTTTATTATTACCTTTTTCCATCCAAAGCGTCACTCAGAATTATGAGTATTTATTTCCTTTCCCTAAGAGAGTTTTTTATGCCTCAAAGTGGTATATTGCGTCCTTTCAAAATGACAGAAAGATATCCTAAAATATTCCTATGAATTTGATAAAGAGTTTAAACAACCATGACCTGCACTTCTTCAGAAAAGGGATAGCCAATATTTTTTATTCCTCTGCTAAAATCTAGAGTTTACTGAGATGCTTTATTAATTAAAGTGCTATCATACGTCTTAGTAGAGAGAAAGCTATTAACAAGACTAAGCACTTTAATAAGAGATACTTCACCAAAATCTTGTTCCAGATAGTGCTTTTATTTTTCGTGTTTTATGTTCACCCTTATACTCAACAGCTAAAGAATATGTCATTGATCCCAACATAAAAATGCGACCCCTTTTATTATCCCTCGTCCAATTTACATGTTCTTCTGCATAAATTTTTTTTTCTTCATAGTGGTATTTTTTCTAGATCTTTCGATTTGTTTTTGTCTATTACATAATCAATATTTTCAGCAGAAGGCAAAAACATGATTTTTTTTGCAAACCGTGAAATTTGAGTCATCCAATTTGCCAGATCTAAGTAGTTTAGAAAAAAATGCTATTGGCTACCATTGTGAGAATAAGTTATACATGAATATGTAGGATTTAGATCAAAAAGATAAAAACCATGCGAGAGGAAGGAATCTGGATGGCTAGAGATGTGCAACTTGCACACCGATCAAAGGGACATTACTGTGCGAGACCCGAGGATGAAGACTCATGAGCATGAGACCACGTGAGACCAAGGACTGATGCACGTGTGACCGCACGTGACTAAGGATGACCATGAATCCACTGCCGATTGAGGAAATTTGGACATATATAGCATGTTTGGTCCCCAAAATTCCAAAAATAACCCCTAGAGCACCAGAATTCCAGAAATAGCCCCCTTCCTGACCGCGGAACAACCTGGAGGCGACACGTGGCATGGTGGTGCGCCCGGGGGCTGCACCACCAACTGTAGCATCAACGGGTGGTGCCCCTGGCCGCACCACCCACTGTTCATCGTTTTTTTATTTGCGATAATTTGTAATTAGATAAAATAATTAATTTGTATAATGTGCACGAATTTAATTTTTATCCGTAAATTATATATTTGTATAGTGTGCACGAATTTAAATTTTGTCCATAAATGAATTATTTCTATAGTGTTCACGAATTTAATTATCGTCCGCCATCAGTGGTTTTTGTTATCGATATTTCATGTGTATATGAATTGAAATTTTAATTAGTAAATGTGGTTTGTAAACTTTGATTTGATGTAAATTTATGTATTTTGAATTTGGTACTGCTACGTTGTATTGTAACTGAAACGTGAAAAGATATTTGAAACATATTCAACACATGGAGGTTGGTACTAATTCATTCATCTTAATGTCGTCATAAAAATATGAAAATGGGTACATATGAGCAAATTTGGAGTTTGATTACTTACTTGAAAAGATATTTGAAACATATTTAAAAATCTTACTCATGATAGTTTATTTGAAGGCTTGGACATTCCAATGTAAGTAGCAGAATTTCCGGTTTTTGCATTGCAATTGAGCGTCAAAAGCTAGCTGAAAAAATGACTTAGAAGAGTCCAAAAATTCTGAGAAAATTTGTCCATATAGACCAATATCTGAGGATCAAAAGTCATAATTATGCGTACATCATATTATGAGCACATTAAAAGGTATGAAAATAACAAATATGCTAAAACTATGCAAATAGAAACATAAGAGCAATTTTGGAGTTTGATTACACATACATAGATCAACTCTCCAGCACTACAACACACGATAAGAATGAACACAACATACGTACATTAACTCTCAAGCAGGAGAAGACAGGATAACAACAAACACGAAATACAACATAGCATAAAACATTACCAACATACACGAGAACAACCTGCAGCGCTACAACTTAAATAGCACTCTTGTCTATCGAAAGAAAATAACAATGAAATAAGAAAGAAAATAGCACCTAACATTAAATTTATCTTCCACTCCAGTCTATCGAAACGATGCCGCATCTCGACGAGGTCGCTACCCCCACGACAACTCTCTCATGCTGAACAATGTCCGTCCTAGTGCCCATTTCATCCTCCCACACCCAGAATCGGCAACCGCCGAGGGCTTCCTGCGTTTCATGAGAAGAAGATTTTAAAACATACCTACACGATTTGAACGAACCCGAAACAATCATACTCACCGAGTGAAAGGGACATTTGTAGTAGTGCCGCTCAGGATTCGCAGCCGTGTGTGAGGTCATACGTCTAACAACCGTGTTATATTGTGGGCAAATCACTGTGAGTGCCGATGAAGAGGTGCTGAGATGACTCATATCGGCGTCCGGGGGGAATGAGCACGAAAGAAAGGTACACAGATTGGGAACAACTAATTCAGGAGGTGAGGGAGAGCAATGCAGGGGACTAGGTGAGGAATGGCTCCCTCTTATAGGCTCAGTGGGGGGGCCTCACTCACAGAGGCCACAGAATAAGAAGGCGTCACGCATTGACAACACGAAAGAGGCCAGCTTTGCAAAGAGGTCAGCTTTACGCAGTGAAATGAAAAAAGCGAACAGCTTTGCGCAGTGACATGATAAAAGAGGTCAACTTTGCCCACAGCCATGACAAAAGTGGTACTGATACAAGGTACAACCATACAACTCGTTGTCTACATGCCAAACGAGCCTTGTGGCACCCACATGGAGTATTGCTGAGGGGGGACGCCTCGGACGTGGCACACATGCAACTAGGGTTCACGCAACAACATCCAGGATCGTACGAGCTTCCTATGTTCACGACCTCCTCGTTGCCCCTCTCGCGTTGCATCTGTTGACGGAGGTCGTTGTTCTCCTCGTTGAGAGTCTCGATTCGCTCCTCCAACTCAAATATTCGTTCCCATAATGTATTCACGTAGTTGGCAATATACATTTGATGAGGAGGGACGATCCAGCGTGAAAAGTCGTATTTCGCCATCTGCGGGAAAGGACGGATAATAAGGAGGATCCATAAGCAGTAATGAAAATTGTACTATTAGCAATTTCTACCCCAGAGTGTGGGCATTGGAAGAAACGTCGCCCACCATCGACTGGGTCATCCAAGACCTGCACGACCGTGTCCTTATTGTGTCTGCATTTTCGCCATGCGAGTTGAGCACGCCGGCTTGGTATCGGACGGTAGTGTGGACCGAAGTTATCCCTCCTTTCCAAGGGAAGTTATTCCTTCGGTGACCCATATCCAACTGGCCCCTCGGCTTCCGACATGGTATATTTCTACACGACGGAGAAGGTACTTCTTCGTTCGATTTAAAGAGTTCTCTACATAGGGGCCGGGGGACCAAGAAAATGACACAACTGACACGTGTTCAGGAGGGTAGGGTAGTCACGGGGGGCCCTCGAGCGCACGCGCATGGAAAAGGGCAGATGCCCGAGGAGGTTTCGTCATGTCATTTCATGGCTTTGTCATTTTTTGTGCGCGTGCCCATTGAAGCGGGTCAGGGCCATCGACTGCAAACACTGGACAGGGCCAGCTATGCGCATCGAAATGACCACAGACTACAAATACATGATTGCGCAGCTGTCTGCAATGCGGGGAAAGAGAGGTCACCTTTACGTAGTGAGTAGACAATGACATGACAAGACTGGGCACCTTCGTGCAGTGAGGGGGACGAGTGGCCTACTTTACACAGCGACAAGATGAGACGGGCCAGCTTTGCGCAGTGACAGGACATGATTGGGTAGCTTTGCGTAGTGAGGGGAAAGAGTTGCCTGCTTTACGCAGCGACAAGATGAGTCGAGCTGGCTTTGCGCAGTGACAACACAAGACTGACCAGCTTTGCGCAGTGACAGGACAACACAGGACGAGATCAGACAAGACGAGGAGGGCCAGCTCTGCACAGTTTCATTAATTCCTGAGCCAGCCTACCACGACTCCAAATTAACCGCAGCATACCAACCCCCCAAGCGTACATAAGGAGGTAGAAGGGATTGGGGAGAAGGCACTATAGAATTCAAACCCCACACTACACCACAACTTGCTTCACTACATCGCGATGGACAAGAAGTAGAAGGCACAGTGGGAGAAGATGCAGAAGCAATAGGAGGAGACTCGCGACATAGCAAGATTTGCGGCGGCCCGTGACGAACGGGGGAGGGCAGCTACAGCGCGGGCCCAAGAAGCAGTGCGTGCAAGGAGGACAGCTCCCCGAGAAGACATCCCGCGATGCACCGACCCCCTCCCGCCGGTTCCAACGGAGCATTCGCCGCAAGACCCACCAGAGGGGGAGAGTTCGCCCCTCTGTTGTCGAGACCCATATAAGTTCTTCAAGTCGAAGCAGTGGCTCAGCTTGGATATGCGCTACTGGGGTTGCGCAAACTACTCCAGCGAAAATCCAAAGCGACATTGGGACACGAGCACCTATCGGCAGCCGGTAAGCACCGCTGACAGTGTGTTCCTCCCCACTACTTCTCTTTTCAAGTACGCACTAACATTTCCTATGTACCCGTAGTCCCCGGAACTGCTGTACGGGTATCGTAAGTGGATCAACCTGGAGATCCACCCACACAACTAGTGGAATCTCGACTTCCATGAGTGGAATGAAAGAAGGGACTCCGAGATTCGTGAGGCAGAGCGCCGGAACGACGAGCAGGCCGAACGTATACGTTGGGAGACGCAAGCTCATCTCGAGGCATACACGCGTAGGGAGCACGAAGCTCGCGAAAGGGAGCGCGAAAGGAAGAGGGAGCTAGCGGCCAAGGCAAAAGAGGCAGCCGAGGAGTTCAACGCAGAAGTCGACAGGAAGGGAAAATCGCCCCACTCCACGCAGTAGGTGAGGCTGTTCCGTGCTGGTCCGTGAATGGCCCCGGTTATTCGGTGCGTGTGTTCGGGTTTGCTTTGGTCCGCATAACAATACGCACATGTATCGTAGCAGTATGTCGGTTTGTTTTCTATCGTGCAACGCATGTAAACAAACTTTGTGCGTTATGTCATTTCCATGTTTATCAGTTAGCTTCATATTCAATTCTTCGTATCCTCAATATCGCTACCTTCTTACGTACCAGCCGTTTGTACGCTAATCTTGTGTTCATCTTCTCATTGCAATCTTCTTACGAATCTCTTTTAGCAGTACAAATGGATCATTCATCTGCATGACTACTAATGCCCCACCAGTAGTAGCAATGACGAGTTAAATATGTTTTCAAAGCATTTGATCTTCTTTTGAGAAAGATCTGTACTTTTCTCATTATGACAAATTGCTAAAATTTCAAAACTTACCATAGTTCTAAGCACATTTATGATATTCATATCTTTTAATGTGCTCATAATCTGATGTAGGCATAATTATGAATTTTTATCCTCATATATTAGTCTACATGGACAAATTTTCTTAGAATTATTGGACTCTTGTAAGTCAGTTTTTCAGCTACCTTTTCAATCTCAATTGGAATGCAAAAACCTTCAGAACTTTTCATAGTTTTGAGCAGATTTGTGATTTTCATATCTTTTAATGTGGTCATAATTTGAGGTAGGCATAATTATGAATTTTTATCCTCAGATATTGATCTACATGGATAAATTTTCTCATAATTATTGGACTCTTGTAAATTAGTTTTTCAGCTACCTTTTCAAGCTCAATTGGAATGCAAAAACCTGAAGTTCTCAAGTTTGCATGTATATTGTTCACTTTCATTCATAGTCAGAATTGGTACCTTAACTCTTAGCACAACATCTGTATGACATATGACGAGTAATACCCCACCAGTTGTACCAATGACGACTTCAAACGAAAATATGAGATTACGACTGCGATTTCCATGTACAACATCCTGTTCCAGTTACAATACAATGCAAAAAAATTATGTTCCGGGTGGTGGCCGCTTCCTTTGCCGACGTAAGTGGTCATCAGAGAAGGTGAACCTGTGAGGCGGTCCTCGTGCGGCTCGGTTTCGGAGGTCGTACTGTGAGGCCTGCGGTGTTGCCAAGAACTCCGTGGAGGGCTGCGATGTATTGCCAAAAATGCCGCTCAGCCTTTCGTTCCCAGCCAGGTCTATGTCCTGTCCACATAACAAAGGTTGATTAGTACATACACCGTGACGTTTGTAGTGCTGAGTACTGTAGTAAGTCATGTACCTGGGTAGTCGGCAATGAAGACGAAGGACTCTGGCCTTCGTGTCTGAGTTGCTCCGCGTAAACCTGCATCATTTACAGTATGTGTTAGTGCGTCCGAGCGAACATATATATTTCGTTTTCTACATTATATCGTACTGATGTATGCAGCTGTCCGAATGACGATCGCGGCGGTAAGTCCTGCATGTACTCGTGTGCAGTGTACCCTTGGTACGTCTGCTCGTACATATGACCAAACTGTTCATGCACGCTGGACTGACGGCCATAATCACATGACGGCAACGTCTTGTCCTGCTGCTATGCCGAGTCGGTGTCCCCTGTGTCGAGACCCGAATATGCAAATCGGGACTCCCTGTGTATACTGCACTAGTCCCAGGATCACGCTAGTGCACACAGTCAAATATAGATGAAATCACAACTATATACACGATAAAATAAAGAAAAAGCTCAAATATCAATAAATCTCAAAAGGTACGACCTTATGGTCAAGCTTACAATAGATTAACCCGAAGGGCTTAACAAAACTAGAAGCGAAAATCCAAAATAAAGCATAGTGGCCAATCGACAAGCCCACAGGCTATCGAGTGAAGAACGAAGCCTAATCCGCGAAGTCGTCGAAGTACTCTCCTTCTGGAACCCCCTGCTGGTGATACTCCTCTTCCTCAACTGAGCAACATTGGGCATAAAGCCGTGAGTACATTGGTACTCAGCAAGTCGTTTGTAACAAATGAATGCAATATAGTATGCCAGGTTTACCAATGGAAGGCTGAAAGGTTAATTTGCATAAAACGACATTTAAAGGTAAATACAGTAATTAGATTGAAAGCGAACTTTAAGTAAAACAATAGTAAATAAATAATCAAAGGAATTGACATAACCACTTGCAGACCTCCCACCCACAAGCTAAACCAACCGCTTATGGACCTCCCATCCATAAGCTAAACCAACCGCTTATGGACCTCCCATCCATAAGCTAAACCAACAGTAAACTAACCATCTACTGTCCAACCACAATACACAAGTTTTCCGAAATAACTACCCCTCGTGTGAAATCATCGAGCAGTGTCCATGACCGAGGACGCGGCTATTCAAATAGTTTTACACTCTGCAGAAGTTGCACAACTGTACCCACACGATGTGATTAGCCCCGGCCGAAGGTAACCACAACAAGGCCTTTACAAAGTTCAGTTACAACTCAATCCGCCCGCTAGGGTTTCGCATCACACCCCCCCTTGCACCACATGGAAATCAGCAATCATGTTTATCTCAATGGCAAGATTAAAGTTAAAACATCCCAAATTAGTCAGCCATGTCCATCCCATACCAGACATATGGTTTGCACGGTAAAGCTCAGATCAATGGCGCACAAAGTTAAATCCTTAAGTCTTCCCGGGCGAGACTACCTCATTCCTCGAAGTGCTCCAACACTTCCCCCTTTACTGCACAATCACTCGCCCGAGTGCAAAACCAGATTTGTATAACCGCCGTCGATGGCGCACCAACGTCATGTCATAAATTTTAATACTATGGCACCAACCACGATCTGTTGTGGCTCCAACCATGGTTCAATATCATAACATGTGATGATAAACCCAATCATAACTTAAGCAAGGCTAAGCATCTAATCGTACCAACCCATGTAACAAATATCATAACATCACTAGTATGTTTTCCAACCTATGGTGACAATGGTATCATGACATTCCAAATTATCAAGGAGGGATGAATTAAATTGGGACGATAACGACTAATACAAGGGTTTGAATAAAAATAGCGATGCAACGTAGTTTAAAATAAAATAATTAAATAATATATTGCAAACTGGGTTCAACATGATCAAAGGACACGACTTACTTTGGTTATGCTCAGCGAGGTATTCCTGGTCTTCGGGCGTAGATCCTGCTCCTCTGGAATCCGAATCTAACGAGAGAGAAAACAATCGAAACAAGAAAAACAAATAAAATGACAAGCAAATGAACTCCAAAAATCATGAAACTAGAACCAAAAGCTAGATCTCGATTTTAGATGAATTTAGAAAAAAAAATGGGGTCAATCGAAGCTAGGACAGAGGAGAACGGGCTCTCGGAAAATAAACCCTAAAGAAAATTCGGGAAAAATGAAAATTACACTGTGCTGTGAACCGGATCTACGGGAAGAGGGGTCTATGGTGACCCAGCGCACGGAACATTACACGCGGGGAGGGGGTGCTGACGTGGCAGCTGCTGATGCTGCCACGTGGCGCATGCTGACGTGGCATGCTGACGTGGTTGCCACGTGGCTCAGGGATGGGTTTTGGCTGATGTGGCAGCTGACGTGGCATGACACGTGGCTGCCACGTGGTGGTAGGGCTGACGTGGTTCGGCTCAGGTGCAGGCAGCGGCGGCGGGATCCGACGGTTGCGGGCGAGACGCGCGGCGCGATCTGAGCCTTCGGCTCAGATCCGGATGGACGGCGGCGATGGAGCGGCGCGGAAGTGCGACGGTGGGGATCGCCGACGCGTGGCCGGAGCGCCGCGCGAAGCGTCGCGCGCGGGCGCTGGCGTGGGGGTGCGTGGGGGGTGGCGTGGCGACCGAGGCAAGGGGAGCGGGCGCAAGCGCGCACGGGGAGCGGCGAGCGCGGGCGACGACCGGGGCGACGCGGACGGCGACCGGGGTCGGGCACGAAGGAAGACGACGGGGACGGGCGGCTCACCGGCGAGGATAGCGGCGACGGCTCCGGCGGTGGCAGAAGAGGCAGGGGAGGCACGAGCGGCGGCGAGGACGGAGGCAACGGCGGCGGAGTTCGGGTGCATGCGAACTGAGGCGGCTACCAGCGTTAAAAACACGCAAACCAAGGCGGTTTGATCCGGAGACGGCGCGGACGCAGGGTGAACGCGGTGCGGGCACGGACGGCCACGATGGGGCGCGGGGAGATCGGACGAGCGAGATCGGAGGAGGGCGCGGGTGTCTCGGGCGCTAGGGTTAGGGTTCTCGCGGGCGGGCACGAGCAGGGCGACGTGTGGCGCGGGCGCGATCCAACGGCGGGGGCGAGGGCTGGGTGCGGGAAGTGGGGCGAGCGCGGATGGAGCACACGTGGGCAAGGAGGCGGATCCGACGGTGGAGAGAGGTGCCGCACGGGGTTGAGGTGGGCCGGGCCGAGGCGACGCGCGGGAGGGAACGGGAGCGGGCGAGCGCGGCTCGGATGGGCGACAGGTGGTGCGGGGAGGGCATCTGGCGGCGGGGAGCGAGCGAGGGCGGGAGCGGTGCACAGCGCGGGCCGGGCAGACGGGAAGGCAACGCGTGGAGGGGAGAGAGGATCCAGCGGCTGAGGATTTTTCCTTTTTCTTTTTCTTTCTAGAATTCAAATAAAATCCAAAACAGCTCTAGAAAATAGCAAATAAATCCCACAAATTCACCAAAAATACCAGAAAATTCCTTGAGACACAAGGAACCCAAATAAAATATTTTCAGCAAATGTTCAAGTTTATTTTAATCATGTTAAATTATTTTAAATTCTGAAAATTCATTTGAAGCTTGATTTAATTTCAGAAAATTCCAGAAATTTATTTTTAAATTCAAGGTTTTTAAAAATCCCAGAAAATCAAGATGTTGCACCCTGCCACCGTGTCGTGCGACGATTTCATCTCTGTGCTGGCTGCAGCTGATGGTCTTGATCGCAGCCCTCGCCTCGTTGAAAATGTTGCGGACTGAAGAAACCCAACGATCAGCCGTGTTTTGTCGAAGCCCAACGTGCAGAAGGTCAGCAGCGTCATGTATACGATGGAGGCGGTCGTACTGCAGTGAAATAAGTAATTAGTTCAAACGCGTGGAGAGATATGGTGAATACATACGAGTATTGATATGTATTATTAAAGAAAACACAATTACCACATCGTCGTTCCGTGTAGCTCGGTGACGGTCTGGACCTACCTGTACTGCGGCCTCGTGCACGACCTCTACTGGACGATGTTGCACCAGCCTAGTAAGTCTGCTACGGGTGTGTTCAACGTACCACGCAAGGTACTCCGTGTACATTGCGAGGTCGTAGGCCCGTGGCTCGTACACAACCTCCGTGTCCCCGTAGTCACGCCACAAGTCTGTCCACGACTGTTGTGTGGCCGTCCAGTCATTGTCCTGTCGTCCTCTCCTCGTTTGCCTGTAGTTTGTGTGACACATAACACAGTTAGTACTATTATGCATCCATACTGCAATCACAATTACCGTGAAAAGACGTACCGATGGGAGTCCGCCGCAAGTGGCCGTCCTGGTGGGGGTGGCACCAGCTGGTGCAGCCCAAACTGTTTCATGACTCGTTGTGGGTTGTACGGCTCGACGAAGTGCGAGAAGACCAGGTGGCAGGTCGTCAACCAGTACGACTAGTCTTGGTGGCACTGAGATGATAGTCCGTGTGGGGCCACCCTCGCAATGAACTCCATAGTCCATGGCAACCAGACTATCTCACTCTCGTGGAGACTCTCCAACTGGTTGTGGAACTCTACGTACACTCGCCGAGGTCTCTCCTTAGCCCATTGAAGCTGCGCATGTGTCCAATGAGTACCCATTGTGGGCCCATAAATGGAGTCATGGTCCTCGTCGTAGAAATCCGGACTGAGGGCGTAAGGGTGTACGGCACTGCAAAAGTATGGCCTCCCAACCGGGAAGTGCTTCCACGATCACAACTGAAGTACAATATAACACACGGCAAGGATCGGCTCGGTAGCCACACTACGCTGCGAGGCATCACATAAGCCTTGGTACGTGGCGCTAAGCACTGCAGACCCCCAACTGTATTTGGGCACCTGGTTGGGCAAGGCATCCGCCAAGGATTCCGCAAGGTGTATGTAACTAGGGTGAACGGAGTCCCCAGTGGTGGTAGGAAATAGGACCCACCAAAGAGGAACAGCAGGTACGCGACGAAGTGAGTCCGCACAACGTACTGAGGCGCATTCTCGGGGTAGGTCATGTACCGTCGAAGCCACGAAAGAGGGACACGTGCTGCACTATGCGGGATCGTGATAGGGAACCAATGACCCAGACGCTCCTTCTAGTCCCCTAAATGTGGGGGTGGCACTATTGCAGCACCACGTAGAGGTAGTGTAGTTAGCATGCACACATCCTGAAGAGTGACCGTCATCTCGCCCCACCGGAAGTGGAAGGTGTGAGTCTCCGGTCTCCAGCGATCAACGAGTGCGGACAGCAACGCTGCATCGAACTGCAATGCATGTGGTACATTTGTCATGAGGGCAATGGGCAGCAGACTGGTGTCCCGCAGAAGTGGGATGTACCGTTCGTCTAGAGGCCAGTACTCGCGGGGGCCCCTGAGGATGAAGGCTGGGGGGACCTCACCCGACACCCACGCCTGGCATCGGTGGTGCTCATCCCAACGGGGGTCTAGCACCTCGTGTGCCATGTCCTGCCATTGAAGCAAAAAATGTTAGTCCAAAACAACAACACAATGTGGAACAAACGTAACAACAGTGACATGTACCAAACATAGCAAGACATAAAATAAATATACGTACCAATATACCCATGCGATGAAGTAAACAAAGTACAAACTCAGCACCATAACGTAACGATAGCGAAATGTAACAAGTGTAGCCCCATACAAAATTGTAGAACATATCATTTGAGTACAATGCAACACACACTAAACAACAACAAGCAAAAAGCACAGCACAACTATGAGCTCACTACGACGGAGCGTTGCTTGACGTCGGCCTGTTTGGGTACTGCCTTAACGAGTGTCCAATCGTCTTGCATAGTCTGCATCTCGGACACCAAACCCGATCCCCACACTGGCTGTCTTCCATGTCGTTGTGGATGCAATGGCTTTGTCGTCTTCCTCGGCCGACATGCTTCAATGCCTCGTTGGGCACCTACTTCACTTGCCCTGGCCATAGCTCCCTGTAGTGCATGTCCACCCTGTACGAATGGAACTCCGTACTTCATGTCTGATACAGATGGTGAATATCGAAGTACCTGGAGATGTAAGGAGTCGGTACCTGACGCCATACCGCGCATGCCGCGTACACATGGGAGCACGGCTTATGTAAAAGTTGCGGCTTATTACAGGTGCAACATGCTTCGTCATCAATCGTGCAGACCTGCTTGCGATCCCCTCTGGTGTGACCCCTCATGTAGTTCTGTCTAAGACGGATCTCGAACTTTTTTCTAATGCCATCCATGGTATGAGCATTGTGGCAACGAGCCTTCTCTATCTTCTTGTCCATATGTGCCTGGAAAATCTCAGAGAATTGTTTGCCCTCGTCTAAATGCTTTCTCACCATCATGGCTCTGTTCACAAAATACCCAACAGAACGGTTCCAAGTCTCCTCCATGACCGCTGTGATGGGTAGGGATCTAACACCTTTCAATACACCGTTGTACACCTCGGACATGTTTGTTATCATGATTCCGTACCTTGCTCCACCGGTGTCACACAGTAGGGACCACATCTCCAAGTCAGGTGCGTTCGACTGAACCCACCGTGTAAACTCCCCAACTCTTGTAGAACCCCCCCTCCATAGGCTCAGCTTCACCTAGCTCAGGTTGTAGTGCATGCTTGTTGGTCTCCTGATCAAGCTGCCTCCACAATGCCTCGAACTTCCGCTTTTGGTTCTACATGCAAAGCTTCTTGAACATCTTCATTAGGTATTTGCTACGGAATCTTGTATGAAAGTTCACCGCGAGATGTCTCATGCACCAACGGTTCTTCATATCATTCCACTGAAAGGGGGGTTGTGTACCGGTCTGCATTGCGGTCTGAGATAATACACACATCCGGCCGATCTTGCATCATGGCCTGCTTAACATTGACCAGGAACCAAAATCAGCTATCAGTATTCTCATTCTGCACAATTGCAAAGGCCACAGGGAGTAACTGGTCGTTTGCATCAGCTGCAACTGCAATGAGGATCGTACCCTTGTACTTGCCAGCTAGGAACGTCCCGTCCATTGTTAGCACTGGACGGCACCACCTGAACCCTTCGATCGCCTGGCGAAACGACCAGAACACTCTATCAAGGACATAACAATTCGGACCCTGGTTGGGATGAACCCGCTCCTTCTTGTTAATGTATGTGCCTGGGTTTGCTTCTGCAATCTGATGTAGCATTCTTGGGATCAGGTCGTACGCCTCCTCGTACGTTACAAACATACGCTCTAGCACCTTCCGTTTCGCCCGTCACACCTTTTTGTAGCTGACTTCGAACCCTACCATATTAGCTACTTCGGCCAACAGTAACTTGGGAGAAATACACACATCTGCCACCACGAGGTGGCTTATCAGCTCCGCAACATACGCCAACGTCATGTTGCGGTGCCTACGTAGCGACGCCGTAAGCTCGCAACTGTGATCCTTCAGCATCGTTATCCGGAACTCCGAGGCAGCGCCCTTGAACTGCTGTGCACAGACCTTGCCAGGACATGAGCCGTCGACACATTTCACAATGTAGGTGTCCGGGTTGGATCTATGCACACGATAAGTCCGGTTAATGCCGACGGCATGTCTAGGAATAGCCTGCTGGACAACACTCTTGTCGCAAAAGCACTCCCCTAAAATAAGTGTGCCCTCGTTGAACCCCCACTCCGCCCCCTCTATCTGTGGTAGGATTAGGCTTGCCACTGCGATGTTGTCTAGTCTGGAGGACACGTACGAAACGTCCGTGGTCACAACACCTCCTATTGAAGCCTCGTCATCTTCCTCCCCTCCAGAACTGGCTGTTTCCATATCCTCCTCCTCTTCCTCACTTTCAACTTCTTCCAAATGGTCCGCGAGGTACTCGTGACAATCAACACGGGCGGCCCACCACCTCCTAACACCTTCGTTCGCCTGAAAATCCTCCACAAGCCTCTGCAGGCCTCCATCACCCACTTGCTCGCCGACATCTTCTTCTGCATCAGCATCTTCATTAGCGCCAGTGAGCATCGGCGCTTCATCTCCGCCACCACCACCACAACCACTAGAACCACCAACGACTGATGACTCCGTCCTGTCCACAAAATGAATGTACACCATTGACCTGCCATATATCGATGCGGCAGGGTTGCATACGACCTCCATGTACTGGGCCCATCCAACATCAGTGGTCACCTTTATAAGTTGCCACACAATCTCTCCAACACCACCTCCCAGAGTAGCATACAACGCCTCGATCTGCAACTTCTTCCGACCCGTCTCCTGATCGAACGATAACGGACATACCTCCGAAGATCATGCAGGGTCATGGTGTTCAAACCGGGTACATGGATCACAGTACGGTCACAATTTGACACGTCTGCCCCGCACGGCCCGTCGCGTACGAGCCCACTCCCAAAGAACACGAGTAAGTCTTGAATGTTAGCCAAGTGTACCTATGATTAGTTCGTAGAAATTATCTTAGTACACAACGAAATTTAACAAAAAAAAAAGCCTACATAATTACAAATATAGTACACGATCTACAAAAATTATAAAAATTTAAGTGCAGTACTCCGAAAAAATTTTTGCACATAATTATGTAATTTTTGCACAAATTTATCTGCTACGAACATTTCTTCAAAAATCATATGATTATGATATTTGTACGAGTTGTTACATATAACAAATGAGCTCCAAAAATTATAAAAGTTTATGTGCAGCCTTCCAACAGAGACGCCATGTTTTTAGGGCACCGTGATTTTTATTACACTAATTCAACTGTTTATGGGTATGTTTTTTCAAAATATCAGTTTTACAATATAAATCCATCAATAACAATTCATAATGAAATGCATACCTTTCAAAATATATACTCGAATTAAAATTTCAGACTTTCATGGGACATGTCAAAATTAACATAGTACATATTGCATATTATTTATTCTAGTACCTCCAGCTACTAATGTTTGAAAGTACTAAAATTTCTGGCTTTTACGGGACAGGAACAAATTAACACCCTACACATTGCATAATAATTTATTTGTGACGAATTTTTTTTGCATCAAACAGTCTGCGTATTTTCAACTAGTAATGTTTCACATTTTTAGTTTTTGACTGTTAGGCGATATGTATAACATAACAATCCAAATATTGCATAAACATTATTTGCTAATGTACTATTTGTAATCATTTGATCTGTATGCAAAGTCATTTAGCTAAATTTAAGTTATCGTGATTCATAACTAATTAACGACAATAACAACACTTTCTCTTCTAAGTTAACTATAGGAACAGACCAACTACACAAGGCTAACTACTATATTTGTACACTAAGAACATAGCATTTAGCTAATTACATGGTAAGTACATTGGTAAAACTATAATCACATGTGGAAAAAAAATTATAGTTACATCGGAAAAAAATTACCTCTTCTCGAAGCCCACGAGACGATCTACAACTTTCGCAACTGCAAAAACTCCTGATTGCAAACGAAGAAAATTGAGAGTTTGTCTAATTACGTAATAATCACAACGAAAAAATTTTAGTTAAACCGGAAAAAAATTTACCTTTTCTTGAAGCTCACGAGACGATCTACAACTTTCACAACTGCAAAAACTCCTGATTGTAAACGAATTAACTAAACGCTGCGATTAAAGCCTCAGTTTCTTCACTCCTTCTCCTTCTCAACCTCTCAGAGCACATCGACGGGACAAATGAGCCAAAGAGTACATGGGAGAAATGAGAGCGAACAGGTTATACGCAGAGGGCAGCTCCTCTCCGTGAAATAAAGCGAAACAGCGACGTGACGTAAAGAGTGCATAGTGACATAAAACAGTGAAAGACGGGATGTAAAGATGCAGCGAATAGTGTTGCACTGTTTGCTTTCGGTGCAGCGTGTCCAAAAGTGCAGCAGCGAGATTCCTTGCATCCATGTGACTGGATTTTCGGAGCAGAGTGCGGTGCATAAACAACATGCGGCAAATAAAAAAACGATGAACAGTGGGTGGTGCGGTCGGGAGCCACACCACCGGGCATGAACAGTGGGTGGTGCACCCCCGGCCGCACCACTCGTTGATGCTACAGTCGGTGGTGCGGTCGGGCCGCACAATGTCACGTGTCGTTTCCAGGTTGTTTCGCGGTCGGAAAGAGGATTATTTTTGAAATTCTGATGATCTATAAGTTATTTTTAAAATTTTAGAGATCAAACATGCTATATATATCCAAATTTCCCGATTGAGTTTCTACGTGATCGGGACAATCTATGCACCAGAGAATACAGAATTAGTCTCGTGTCTTCGATTCATGCGCCAGCCGTGCGAGGCGAAGGCCGTCTTGATCATCATGATCTGTCCGCTTTATTTCCTTTTCGCGCATGAGGCAGGCGTGTGAGTTTCCTCGATCGCCCATAGATGCACTGCACACTCTAATTTGATTGACTTTCGTGACACGACGATTGAGACTTCTTTGATTGCACCATCGAACCTTGCTATGATATCAATGTTGGGTTATCTCCAAACTCTAGATTAATTTTTGTGGAGGCTATCTGATCCATTATCTATTTCTATGCTTTTTTTTGTGTTGCTGCTCACAATTACATTATGATGTTAGGGGGTATAGACCTATTTATAGACTCTACGTTTAGGTGTTATAAAGTGACACACCTGTTTCTGATACAACATGAGACTCTTGAACCATATCACCAACTATGATCATACATGCCAGTTTATGAGTCTAAGATATATTAGTTCTTAGTACACATATGTGAGTCATGCGTCATGATTAAATTGTTTACAAGATCAATTCTAATATGATCATATAGGTCAATGGCCTGCAGAGCTAATCCTGCAAAATAAACCCAGCTATTTCGCCCTATGCTATACCCGGGTTAAACATATATATGCATATCAAATTTCAGTAGACTTGATCTCAATAAATATGTCTACCATATTCCAGCACAGCAGTCCTCGACACCTCAAGTATTAATTTATCGAGTTGAATTCTACATCAAATTATTCTATATCGCTTGCATCAATAATATGAATAATTTCACATAAGTTAAGCAGATAATAACCACAATAAATGTTGAAAGCCACATAAAAATCCCAACACGGCGAAGACGTTGACACTTATGGTATACAAGATTTTATGCTCAGAAAGCTGTTTAAAAAAACCATTTCAAGAGAGCGCTTATTTCGACGTTTGACTTTTTGACTCTAGAAAAGTCATGCTTTTGGCTTTTGCTTCTTCAAAATTCGAAATAAATGGGACAACTTCTTTAAAATGGATTTTTACAAAGCTTTTCGAGCTCAAAACCGTATACACCGTCCGCTATCATTTTAAAAAATATAAACAAAAACTATCAGCTATAGCTAAAAAGCATCTGCAATAGGCCAAAAGAATATAGCCGTGTACCAGTTAAATTGGCCAGTAGTGTACCAAAAGAGAAATGATTTCTACCTAGCTACATGCATGTGCTCGTCTTTTAAGGCAGAGGAGAACGAGTCCTGTGCTGCTATCCTGACATGACACTGTTGACCGTGACGTCGCTTCCCAGCCCAATACAAGAAAGAGATCAAAATTAGGCACATCCGCACACGGTTAATCCTAGTCAACTTTTGCCAACGGATGGACTTATTTATCTGTGGAGATCGCACCACCCGCGTACTCTAATGTATGATATTGACTGCGGTTTAATGTTTTTTCTAATAGTTTTTAGCTAAACATAAATATTAGTGATTAAAAGAAGTGATTTTAAAAAAGATGGAGGAGCAGTGGAGAATTTTAAAAATATGGAGCGAGCAGTGGAGAAAATGAATGAAATACGCTTACAAGATGGAAGCGAGAGGAGTAGGTACGTGATACGCCCATAACCTCTTATCATATCCCAGAGCAAGATAGAAATAAGAGGAGTGGAGAAACCGCTTTAGAAAACCATATGTTCATATTGACTTCTAAGCGAAAACTAATATAAATAGGGTTCGAGTAGGTTCTTTTAAACTGTGTTTTATAGTTTTTAGTTTATGGTTTTTAAATTTTAACTATTCAGAGGAGACAATACGCAGAGAAAAATAGTCACATGTGATTTTAGTTGATATAGCTGAACTTGGTATAGTGTCCACTACAATTTATCTGTAGACCCACTTTAAAAAAATATACCGTTTAAAAGTTAGTTACTGTTGCAACGAAATTGAAAGCTAAAAATAAGTACAAAAGAGATCATCTCTAGATTTGTTAGGATTTGATTTGGCACCCTCAAATGTACCGTGTGCGTGACTACCAAGTATGCGTACTTTCTGTACTTGAAAAAAGAAAGGCTAATTAGTCAACTTTCACAACGTCCACAAAGGCAGATAGTCAAGCCTGTATCGATCTTGTCAGCTGTTTCTAGTCAAGGTGTTCATGTATTGACTTCTAAGCGTAAGGTAATATAAATAGGCCTAGATTTGTTAGGATTTGGTTTGGCACCCTCAAAGGTACCGTGTGCGTGACTACCAAGTATGCATACGCTCTGTACTTGAAAAAAGAAAGGCTAATTAGTCAACTTTCACAACGTCTAGAAAGCCAGAAACTCAAGCCTCTGATCGATCTTTCAACGGTTTCCAGCTGTCAGATATCGGTTGATTGTTAAACGTCATATTCTCATAATCAGTTTGACGTTTTTTCGGCTGGAACCTTTCAATTCAAGTTGCTTACGATTCTCTAGAGTCTATCAGATGAAGTAATAGCGCAAATTGCACATCGTACACACTGAAATTCCGGGGTGGCTTCAGCCTGAAATTCCAAGCTAGGCGGCAATGGCTTATAGCAACTCCAGTAGTAGCCCTCAAAACAGGACCCCTACTTTTCATTTGAGGGCTCCCCCTATTTTTGAGGGCCCTGTTTTCTGAACTGTACTTCAGCAGGAGTCTTCAAAACAGAGCCCCTACTTCTCAATTCTCGCTATTTCCTCACACACTATATGCATATATATGGGACAAAAGCACAATACACAATAAAATATTTATGAATTCAAATATGAATATTCAAATTTAAATTCAAATTTATTCCGAATTTAAATTTATGAATTCAAATACGAATATTCAAATTTAAATTCAAATTTGTTACGAATTTAAATTGAAAGCACAATGAGGGACGTTTAAATTTATGAATTCAAATACGAATATTCAAATTTAAATTCAAATTTGTTCCGAATGAGGGACGTATTTATTCAAATACGAATAAATCTGAGTTTGGGGGCTCAAGTAAGGGCCCCCTAGGAATGAGGGCTTGGAGGCCTCATTTGAGAGGTCCCTATTTTTGAGGGCTCAAGTAAGGGCCCTGCTGGAGTTCAATTTTTTACTCTGGCTCTCAAATCTGAGTTTAGGAGCTCAAGTAGGGGCCCTGCTGGAGTTGCTCTTACACGTTTCCTTCCGCATCGCAGCCGCAACCATATTCTTCAGTCCACTTGCTAGTGCACCTGGACACATCAGGAGAGTTTTTTACTTATAACTTAAATATTTTAATTTTGACTATTCATAAGAGGTAGTACGTACAAAAAAATAATCGTATGTGATTTTAGCCGATACATCTGAACTCATTACACTTTTTATTACAATCTTCCTGCTGACCCTGTTTTGAAAAAAATACCGTTTAAAAGTTAATTACTGTTATCCGTACAAGCATAAGTCGGCCGAATGTGAAAAAGAACTCAACCTTGGTCATGTCATTGACAGCTAACAACTATGCAAGCAACACATCCTATGCACACATATAACTTTGTGCTCTTATACACTTGGCGACTCTTAGTCATCCGATTGTCATCCAATGCCTCAAATCCATATGTGCCACTTTTGTGAAAAACGCCCGCTTTCATGCTGGCAATTTTGTGTAAGGCCCCTGCTAGCCTCCATTCACATCCTCCATCCCCCAAACTTTGAACACGAATCGAACCATAGCCTTATCCCTCGCCATACAGCAGCGACGGCGACCAAGGGCAACAGTTTGGTAGTGCATCGTGCCATCTCCATCCGCGATGGTACAACAGCCACGGGCAACGACGTTCACCTCCATCCATGGCGACGCTGCCCCCATTCAACACCACATCTTTCAGTCCCATCACCCCTCACCCATAGGACAGCAACGACAGCCCAATACACGTTAATGTTAGCCCATCTCCACCACATCTCCATCCTCGAAACCCTAATCCATTACTCATTGCTTTTCTATGTATGATAAATCCTACGACAATTGATTGAGTGGTTGATTAATCTGTGCAGTGATTCCAGGAGGTGCACTGAATGTTTGGGTCAGCTGGGCAAAGGAGACGGCCACTCAAGTGTCCAACCACGCTTAGAAGTACTTCCTTCGGTAGACTAACTCTGGCAAGAAGAAGCACTGGGCCAGCCTCTTCGTTGTTGGCATCGCAGACTACAATGATGATCAAGTGTATCAGCTTAACATTTGGAATTTTTGAGTTTAACAACTGTAAAATTTCAGTTTAACATTCTCATTTTCACTTGTACAATATGGTAATGGATGGGAATGACTTATGTTGTGTCAAATTGAATTTGACTAGTGTCAGATTGGATGTTTGTGAAATTAATCCAGATATTGAACAAATGAAATGAATTCATAATGTGGCTTGGTCTTGAAACTTGTTCAAAATGCTGCTCTAGTTGAAGCTCCACGTTACTCCTTGAATGTTCTTGATGCTCCATGCTTGATCCTTAGATGTACTCGAGCCTTGAATGTATTGGATGATTCATGTATAAATAGTGATTGAGGAACTATTTCTAAATTAATGTATTAGATGATCCGTGAATGAGGAAATATTTTTTGAATTAATGTGTTGTGTGATGCTGCTACTAACTTAAATAATGTCTGTAGCCTGATGATGTAGCATGAGCTAGCAGCACCTATGTGGGGAATTTGTAGGAAAAGTGGAGCAGTAGGAGGAGAGGTGAAGGTGACACTAGTTCATGAGTGGCGATACCCTGACCCTAACTACATCCGATCGAGTGGAGCAGGGAGTGAGCGATGGCGAGGCATTGATTGTGGCATTGAGCAGCGAGGTGATGCTACCACAGTTGGAGGGGCGATGCAGCGCATGCGCTGCTACGGGTGGATCCATGATGTGTGGGGCCATGCTGCCATGGGTGGAGGGAGTCATTGCCATCGAATGGTGTGGCCATTGCCTGCCGTTGTTGTACGAGTGGTGGCACGAGTTAGGGTTCACCGTCAATGGATTTGGGGGAGATGGGCTGGTTTGGGGATGAACTAGTCAAGATGAGAGGGAAGGCTCTAGTTTTTTTTTTTGCAAAAATGACAAAGATTGGCGGATAGTTTTTTTTTTGCAAAAATAATGCACTAGATCTGGATGCTTGGATCACAATAAGAGAGGTGAGGTCGTTCGAGTACATGAATACATGAAGGTGCACGTAGGATTAGGGATTAGGGTTTAGAGTTGGGATGGGTTTCGAGGGGAAGCGACCTGGGAGGAGACGAGGGAGGGGGTTAGTATGAGGAGTGGGGGTATTCACAAAATTGTTAAGGTGAAAGCAGGCAGTTTTTTTGCAAAAATGTTGTGCCTACATTAAGACAGCAGGATCGAGATCAGAGGGTCTATGTTGGTCGAGTGCATGAGTGCATGAACTGTGTTGAGTGCACAGGATATGTTGCCATGCATGGTATGGGCTTTCCTTTTTTAAAAAACTTTACTAGGTGAATGCTCGTGCTTTTCTATAGATAAAAAATTATGTTATTCCAACACGTTGAGTCAATATTGTCGAGATTGATCTGCCTGGCCCATGCGCTTAGCCACGTCATACTTCCGTGACCTCAGCTTTGTCAGGCACTTGATAGAACTTTGTTTTTTTTGTTAGAGGATTTTTATGATGGTGGAATTTGTATTTTTTGTAGATTATTTTTTCTGCTTTGTTAAGAGATTTTTTAGAAAGGTGTAAGGGGGATTTGGAGGGAGAAATGAACCACCATCATCAATTCCCTCTTTCAATTAGTAGAGATTGCATGGTCTTTCCATGAGACAAAAGTTACGTGAGTTATACTTCTCCCCCGCTAAGCACCTACCAACATTGGTAGAACTCGGAAGCTGTGGCATTTAGGGTATATTTGGTTTGCTACCATATATTACCATATCTTATGTGGCTAACAAATTGATGGTCTCATCTTATAAAACATTTGGCAAAGACAGGCTCCAACGCTAAAAAATTATGGCATGCTAAAACTACGGTAAGAAACCAAACATTAACTAACCAATACAAGAACCATGGAGGTTGAACTAACCATTGGCTAGTAGATTTGGGTTCGTTTTGAAGCAAGTGTTTAATAAATTGCATTTTTCGTTTGGCGTGACTAGTTCCTAGCTTATTTTCAAAATTGATCCTTGCCTACATGCTATTGTCTGACATTGTGCAGCTGAAAGTTGACCGTGGTATTGAAAGTAAATGGCGTGGTAACCCCATGACCTACGGTATTATATGGTATTTTTTAAGTAAGTTCCAAGCAAGTTCATTTCATAAATTAAATTGTAAAAATGTTCATCCTTTGAGAAAAAATTTCACTCATCGACATCTGATCTATCGGCTGACCATGATGTTGTGATGACTCGTGCTATCACTTCCTTATGTAACGACACTAGTATGTGATTATTACCCAATAAAATAGGATAATTTTCTTGTTTTATTGAATAATAGTTACATCAGAGTGTTGCAGCAAAACATTAGCTAAAAATAGTACAATACTATTGCCACGTAGGGCTATAGTCTGAAACAGGGCTTAATGAGTTCTGCCCAAACATTACAATAATTGGAAAAGAAGTGGTTCCAGTGATTAATTATACAAAGATAGAGATTAAAAAAATAGCCACACACTAATGAACTCAGATTCGTAGAAACAGCACTTAGTCGTCGCCTATTCATTCCAACTTCCATACGGGGCGTTCGTCTCATACGCGTCGTATTCTAGGTCCTCTGCACTCCATCCAGTGTGGTAGCTGTCCTCCATGTAGATTTTGCCCGTACCGAGTAAATCTCTAGACTGATCTACTTTCAAACAAGGAAAAATAATAGCAAGAGTGAGTACGAAAGTACTCAACAAATGTTAATAGCAACATGCAATTCCATACCAACAATTTCTCATCTCAACAATTCTATCTCATTCATCATCATTTCAAAAAAATAAGTTTTTATGTGGTAACAAGGTCTAATTATAGTTTATGAATCTACTAATGACTTGTATTCAGAGAAAAGGGCACCAATAGGCTCCTGTAGCCTCTAATTTAAGAGACAGGCATGAATCACAATTTATAAACCCAACGCAGGTTGGTATCAATTTACCCATATCTACTCTGACTTTAATTACCATTGGTTCCCTCACATGCCAAAAATACCTATTTGATCTTACACAGGGGTGTGCATGTATTTATTTACCTCTCTAAATAAATCTAGGACTTCTCTATTTTTATTTGGGTGCATGTTGGTTAGTAATGTACTTCGGTCGACCTGCTTTCCCCCTTGGCCCAAACCAGTCCATTCTCTCTCTTGGCCCACGCCGGTCCATTTCCCCTCTATCCATTTTTCTCTCTACTCGTGCATCCCAGTGCAATTTCCTAAGTCAATTTAGCCAATTGTGGAAATTTACAATTAAAAGCTATTTCTATCACCGCGTGAATCTAGTTTGATGATTACAATTATTTTAGTTTAATATCTACAAACAATTATTAATGGAGTTTTTGCAATTTAAATACTAATTACAAAATTAAATATGCAGCTAATTGTATAACAAAGAACTCATCATTGCTACGTGGTATAAATTTCCTACCGCTTCCTCATCTATGCTTAGCTAGCCGATTGGCCAACTAGGCTTGGCCAATAACTCCCTACCGATGCTCTCTCTCTCTCCTCACTCAGTTTCTCATCCTCTCTTCTAGCTTTTTGCTTCTCATTAGTTGATGCCTCACATGCCACCTCCACGATCGATGCCACCTCCCCTTTTGATGCCACTTCCCTGGGTTGCTGGTGTCTAAAGTCAGCCATCGGGCCGTCGTGCGCTGCAAGCGGCAGACAAAGCCGTGCTCGGCCGCACGCCGCTTAGGCACGCCCGTTAAGGCCCGTAATAACGGGTCGCGTCGCGTCGCGCCGCGTCGCGGTGCAACCCGTGCACGCCGGCCGAAGCCGTGCCGTGCGGCCCGCACGCAGTTAAGCCTAAGCGGGCGTGCTTGCCCCATCTAGCCGAAAAAATAAGAAAAAATAAGAAAAATTGTACAAAATAAGAAAAATTGTAAAAAAATTGTAGAAAATTCAGAAAAAATTCAAAAAAATATAGAAAATTATAGACATTGTTAATCATAGAAATAAATATTTGTAATGACACAATGAGCTTTATTAACTTATTAAATTACATGGGATGACTGCCTCATTAAAAACATTATCAAGTAAAAACTCAATTTGAGAAAATCTTGGTAAAGAAAAAAGAGTACAGTCTATAAAGCTCATTAGTGACTATATGTGAAGAAAAATATTGAAAATCCTATTCATTGCTATCTAAATACAAATTCTCAAAAGATTCTTCTAAATCTTTATTTTCTCGCAGATGTTGGAGTCTTGATTCACTTGTTCCCGCCTTTGACGGTCATAAGTACTTCGACCATCTCGTTGAGAGACTTGTTCATCGCTCCTCGATTATTCTTCCTGAAAGGTGAATGTCGACTCGGGAGATCAGAGAGACAGAATAGTCAACACATCCCGTGCTAATATAGATAGCATCGATATGATACCTTCAGGTTTGCCACCATGAGAGGATGTTCAACTCCTCGCCGAAGTCGACGCTATCACTGTTGAGATAGCTTGATAGGTCTTCAGTGCTTTGTCGCCTTGCTCCTCCTAACTGATGTGTACCTGCACCTGCACAAGAACTAGACGAAGAACCAAAAATCTTGCCCCATTGCATAGCCTCCCTAGAGGTGCTAGGGACTACCGGGGGTCTTGCCAAACGCATTGCACTCCAAACTTATTTTCATATTTATCATATACCTCATATAATTTATTCTTAACTAATGTAAAGTATGAAGAATAGTCTAAATTGGTAGCCTCACTTAAAATTTGCAAAACATTCATAAATCCTTGGAGTTTGGCCCTAGGATCCAAAATAAAAGCGAATGCATATAAAATAGGAATTTCTCTCCAATATTTTAAAAACTTAGCTTTCATGGCACCTACAGCATCCCGTAGTATAGGATCATTTTCAAAAGACTTTAAGTGAGTGGCAATTTCAACAATATTATGAACAATTATAGGAGATGTAGGGTAATATACTCCAGAAAGACAAAGTGTAGCTTTATGAAAAATTTCTAAAAAGGAAAATATTTGTTTAGCAACAACCCAATCGTCCTCAGTAAGTTCAGGGTCTCTAACTTGGGTTCTACTGGAGGAGCTACGAGATTGATGGCTTTGGGTGTGAAGGAAAACAGATAAGGTGCTCCTATATGGCAATATATGTTTAAGTATAAGGTAAATAGAGTTCCATCTAACAGGCATGTCTAAAGCAAATTTTCTAGGACGAACATTCATTGCTACGCAAAAACTCTTATATGCGGCTATTCGTTGGTTAGAATAATTAATAAATGAAATAGCACTAAAATTATAGAAAAAATTTTATCTGTGAGGCCAAAATCTTCTACAACTCTAATAATACTTTCTACAATATTTTCAGCACTATGTGAAACATTAATTAATTTAAATCCTATAATTCTTTTTTCCATTACCCAGTCATCATTAATATAATGAGCAACAACACTAATATAATCCTCTCTAGCCCTACCACTCCATATGTCAGAAGTCAAAGCAATAGAGAATGTACAGGTATGAAACATTTCTTTCATTTTATCACGACAATTGTTATAATATTTAATTAAATCTCTAGTTGTTGTTTGCCTAGATACAAAATTAAATCGAGGGTTATGAGCAGTCCTAATATATTTTTGAAAAGCATCAGACTCACCAAAATTTAAAGGTAAATCTTGAGAAGCAATTAATCTACAAAGCGATTCCCGAGCTACCTCTGGGTTGTACTCCCATGTACGTACCGAGCCGTCAGGGTTATATTGCAGTTGTGTCTGACGCATTTGTATTCCTTGCTTTTTCTTGCAGCTTGCAAAGATGTCGTTGTAGATGACCCGTCCCACTCAAGATTTTGCAGTTAATTCATTACCATAAATTTTACAAACAGCATACCTCACCGAAGTCCCATCATCCTCGGTCTTGAACTTCTTGTCGAAATCATTCCAAACTGTTGATGTACTCGCTCTTGATCTTTTTGCACTCGTGCTTTGAGTCGTGGATGCACTTGTTGAGCCAGCAGAAAATGGATCGATTGGACCCTGCGCTCCCAGGGCCATCGTTTCTTCGGCATCTTCGGATGGATATGCTTGTTGAAACGTTTCCATATCCTCCGCCGAGAGTCCGAATTCGGAGAGTTCAAAATCGTAGTTGTCCATTAAATAAACTGCAAATTGAAATAGTAAAGAACGATTAACTTACTATTAAACCAATAAATAATAGCAAAAAATTAAAATAACAAATAATACCCAAAAATTAAAATAAGACATCATTATTACCTCCTTTGCAGCTCTCACAAAAAAATCCGAAGATTTTTGAATTTTCGGAATTTTTTCTGAATTTTCACCAAATTTATGCAAACACTTTCAGAATTTTCACAACTAAACCGAGAGAGAAGAGTGAGATTTGAGGTGTGAAGAATGGAGGCCGGATGCCCCTCTATTTATAGAAAAAATTTCAGATTTTTTTTTCAAATTTTTTGCTATTTTTTTCGAATTTTTTTACCCCCAACGGTCATAAAACGGCTCTTTTTCACCCGCTTGCGGGCAGCGCGTGCCGTCTTGGCCGGCACGCCCGTTTAGAGCCGTTACGCGGGCCGTGCCGTGCATGCGTCGCGGCGCGGCCCGATGGATAACGGGCGTCGCCGCGCGCCGCCAGAGATCGCACCTCGGCCCGCACGCCCGGCCCGACGCGCGCGTCGCGCTCGCCCGCTCACGGTCGTGCCCGGCCGTCGTGGGTCGGGCCAACGATCACGGGCCGTGGTGCGCCCGCTTAAACCCGCCTGTGGCGGCTTTTATCGGTGTCGTGCCTTGGCCTCTCCTCCCTAGCTAGCTCCTACTTCCTCGTGCCTGGCCACCACCACTTGGCTCCCTTCCTTTGGTCGTCGCCTCCCTACTCGGTTCAGCCACCACCGGCCGCCCTGGGAACCTCCCTGGCTTGCCTTTGGCCTGATCTGGCCCTTGGCACCGGGGATTCGATGCCGACCGTCAGGATCCGAGCTCCCCTTCTACTACTAATTTTTTTTACCTTCCTCCTTTATTTCTAGTTCATGGTTTTTGCTTGATTTACTTTGTGATTTGAATTTTTTTGGGCATGGGCAGTGTGAAGAGGGTGATGGTTATGCAACCGTGGTGAGGCTCAAGGCTTCCCACACGACAGGGAGTGTGGTGGTCTCACCTCTACTATACTACTAATTTCCTACTCTCTTCCTTCTTCTCTAGGTTATCTCTTTGGATTGCTACAGTTTTGGGTGCAATGCTTGTGAATGATGATGCACATGGTGTGGTCCTTTCGAAAATGGGATCTGGGGCTACCATTGTTGAGTGATGGTTGGCCTGATTCGGGAAAGAACCGAGGCTCGATCTTCTTGGTTGGTTGCTTGGCTTGGCTACACTGCGATTGGTTTTTGATTGGCTCGATTGTTGCCTCCTCCTAGGGTTGCCATTGCCTCCTGGTGCTCGCTCCTTCTCCTAGTGCCTTTGTCTCCTCTAGCCTTGCTGTCGTGCTTCACCTTTTCTTCTTCCTCTCTGTTGACTTGGTGGATTTTTTTTGGGGGGGGGGGGGGTTTGGAATGGATCAAAAGGATTGGGGGAAATGTCTCTGTTCGGCTGAGGGGAATGGCTGCTATTGCTGGTCATGGGTGTTAATGGCTCTCTCTCTGTCTTACCCTAGCTATGCTTTCACCCTTATCCCTACCCTATATCGTGGCTGTGCTGGAGCTATACGGTGCTTCCATTGTGCTCACTGTGCAAGGAATGGTTGGCTTTTGTGATTTGGCCGAATAGTTGTGAAATGAAAATTTGGAATAGATTCAGGTTGGTTTTTAACGCCAGATGATGAAACCCTACGACTGCAAGAAGTGCCGATTGGCCCTAGACGATCTAGTATCTCGATAAGCAAAGCGCCAATTTTGATAACTTAACGAGGGTTCTAACGATAATTTGCTTTTCGATTTCTTCTTTTGTTCGGTCTTTTTCGATATCTTGTTATTTATTTTTCTCGCAATTAAATAGGTGTCAATTACTTCGGCTTAGCAAATACTGATGTAATTGTAATTGTGAGGTAGTAATTTATATTTTAGAGACGGTTATTTTGATTAAGATCAAGAATTATAAATTGATGTAATTCAGACTGTTATATTAATGTGATATGGACTATTAATATTTTTATTCGATTCGAGGAGCAATTTTAATTATCGCTTGACGGATGTAATTCGCTTGTTGTAAATGGACTTTAATCAATTAACTATTGTAATACAAAGTGTTATATATTTTATTTGAGTAGATGACCATTTTTAATTGTCGTGTGATTAATTGCATTTCTCAATCCGGTGTATTCAGACTGTTAACTCTTAGCGATGAAATTTGTGAATGCATTCTATTTATTTACGGCTTTTTAGGTTTCCAAAGACTTGATGCACGGAAAAAGCTTAAATTACCTTGCAATTTATTTATTAGTTGTTAATTAATTTTGTTTAATTTTATAACTTAGCATTGAAGGTTTGTCGAAAACGTGGGACGCACCGTCTGCGTTCCAAATCAGATCTGTTTGTCGATTTCGTGGACATGTATTGTATGTCCCGTGTCCGACAAGAAGTAGGCGAGAATCTCGTAGGGGGGCTTCTCTCTAACGAAAAACCGAAGGAACAGGTACAGAGACACACAGCATCTATAGATTTTGGGCCCGGGAGATATCGACCTGGAAGCAAATCCGGCAGCTGTCGAGTGCCGCGTTGGATGCTCTCGCTTTGTCTGCACGTGTAAACCTCTTCTTACATTATTGCTATCAACAATGACAATAGATGATGATAGAAGTATTATGGAGTATAGATTTGGACTAAATTGCGATGCCCATTGACGATTCTTCTACACCCCCTTAATTCCCTTGTATGGCTTACGCGTGGCTTTCTTTCCCAGAGACGGTTTTCCCCGTCTCTTTTCCGAGTTTCAGTAAGTTAATAAAGTCCGATTGAAGTATAAACGACAGTCAAATTCGAAACAACCTGTCTAAACAAACTAAGAGAGTGTTTAGAGCGCGCTTAAGTGAGCGATGGGCGATGGCTTTTTGCGATCAAAACATTGTAGTAGCGATGGACGACACTGTAGCACTTTTGGCGTTATTCAATTTTTTATTATTTTTTAGTATTTTTGTGTTTTGTTTTTTTCTCGTATTCCTTTACATCGTCCGCTCTAGATTAGTATGTTGTTTTTATTTTTTATATTTTTTAAAATTTAATTATGTCCAAAAAGTCAACTCAGCTACAGTAAAAAAATCAGCCAGTTACGGTAAAATTTCAGCAAAAACCAAAAGCCATCGCTATTCCGAACGCTCCTTTAGAATGATGTTGGTTCATAGCTTATTTTTACTGTAACTAAGTTAGTTTATTTGACATAATTAAATTTTAAAAAATAAAAATAGAAAAAATATGTTAACTCATCATAGATAATACAAAGAAATACGAAGAAAAAAAGACAAAAACCCTAAAAATAAAAATTATAAAAAAATAAAATTAATAAATAGTAAAAAAATAGAAGTTAGGAATAAACTATATTAAGCGGTGCCTAAGCACCGTCACTGCATGGTCGAGTAGATAAATGTCGAGTTGAGTGACAGCGTGGCTGTAGTTTCGCCTCTCCATTTTCGAAGGCTATTCGAGGTTCAAAGTTGAAAAGGATGCTAAAATTTCGAAGCTTTTTTTCCATTTATATAAGAATTGCTTCGGAGGGGGCGGCGGCGCAAATATCCCGAGAATAATAATATCAGCCGGCCCAACCGCTCAATTTAAATACCGGCCGTTGAAACCAACGTGCTTTGCCATTTCCTCGTCTTTTCCGCTGGCTGGGCCAAACGCGGACGCCTCTCCTCTTCCTCGCCGTCGCCGGGGGAGGAGGATCAGCGAAGCGAAGCGAAGCCCGATCGATGGCGCCGTCCCGTGCTGCTGCTGCTGCTCCTCGTGCCCCTCTTCTCCTCCTACTGCTCGCGCTGTCGGCGCTCGCCCCCGGCCGCGCGGCCGCCACCGGCGTCTTCCAGGTGCGCCGCAAGTTCCCTCGCCACGGAGGAGGCGGCGGGGACGACCACCTCGCGGCCCTCCGGAGGCACGACGGGGACCGCCACGGCCGCCTCCTCGCCGCCGTGGACCTCCCCCTCGGCGGCAGCGGCCTCCCCACCGAGGCCGGGTAATCAATGCGCCGTGCGTTCCTTTTTAGTGTGAATAAAGGCGTAAGCTTTTTCTCCTCGGTGCACCGCACGTGTCTGATCGGGGGGAGCACAGTGCAGGCTGTACTTCACGCAGATTGGGATCGGCACACCGGCGAAGGGCTACTACGTGCAGGTGGACACCGGCAGCGACATCCTCTGGGTCAACTGCGTCTCCTGCGACAGCTGCCCCCGCAAGAGCGGCCTAGGGGTACTGCTCCCATCCGTCCTTCCTTCCATCTCCCCTGCAATTTCTCGGCGAGTTGGATGGTTGTTTTGGTGTCTGCGTTTGATTTTGGGGAGTCTTGGAATGATGGTCCTTGATGACCGTGTTGGTTGTAGATAGCGCTGACCCTGTACGATCCGACGGGGTCGGAGAGCGGGAGCACGGTGACGTGCGACCAGGAGTTCTGCGCGGCCACCTACGGTGGCGTGATGCCCTCCTGCACCTCGACCTCGCCGTGCCAGTACAGCATTACATACGGAGACGGGAGCTCCACGGCCGGGTTCTTCGTCACAGACTTCTTGCAGTATAATCAGGTGTCTGGCGACGGCCGGACCACCTTGGCCAATGCGAGCATCACGTTTGGGTGAGTTATTCAGAATATTGGCATATGGAAACTAGTAATTCGTTTGACAGTGAATAGTGATAGACGATAACTTTGTCTTTGTTTGTAGGTGTGGTGCTAAGCTAGGTGGGGGTCTGGGTTCATCAAGCGAGGCCCTTGACGGGATCCTTGGTTTTGGTCAATCGAATTCATCAATGCTATCACAGCTGGCTGCAGCAGGAAAAGTTAGGAAGATTTTTTCTCATTGTTTGGATACCGTAAATGGTGGCGGGATTTTTGCTATTGGAAATGTTGTGCAGCCGAAAGTGAACACAACACCGTTGGTGCCCAACATGTATGTCATCTTATAATGCCAATTGGTTGCGCCCTTTTTTGTTTTGTTTATTTCTCTCCGTTCCATGTTTGTTTTGCTTGAATCTTTCTTTAGCTACTCTCCAAATAGAGCTTTCTCACCAGTGTGTTTAATTTGATTCATCCAGATGACTCTGTTCCTTGCTATGAGGCACAATTGCCACACATGTCTGTAGTGTGGTTCATGCTTGTCTTTACATCAGGAAAATGATTCCTTCAGTTTCTGTGTATGATATGGGGCAAAAGTATGAACCAGCATTCCTTTCCTAATTACAAAAATCCGGTCAAGACTTAGATATTGGCTAATGAGATAGGCTTTAGTAAGCTAGATAATGGTAGCAACTTGTCAAACTCAGCATCGCTTTTGACCAGTGTTTCCAAGACATTCCCCACAACTCCTGATTGTTGGGTTGTAAACATACACTCAGTCCCTGCATTGAAACCATGGTTAGGACTCTTAGCTTGCTGTGTTCAAATTTGATTTGGAAGCATGAAATCATATTTTTCACCCAAAATAAAAAAAGTACACTCAAATCATAACATGTATTGATTTTTTTTTGAAATTTTGCATGAAGTTCTATTAATTTTGTCTGTTTTATGAAATATTCAATAACTGTGAGTGTCCTAAAACCTCTTCTTTCTAGCATGTCATTTCAAATATTTGGTTGACTCTCCATGTCTGACACCTACCACCTGTGTGTACTGCTGTTGTCATGTAAATTGTTGATATCATTCTCTGTTCACATATCTCCAATTACTTCACCAAGTAATCAAATTAAAAGTGCATTAATAATTGGGTTCTACTACCAACTACAAGTCAAATAAAATGCTGCTGTAGCTGTTCAGTTATTGAGTTTTTTTATGTGGTATCTTCAGCTGATGATTGAACTGTATTTTGGGATATCTCACTTCAGGAAAAAAAAAATGAAATGTCATGTTTCTTTGAATTAAAAGGAACTAGCCAAAATGGATGGCATTTACATTTTTTGACACCTTGTAGGCCACACTACAATGTCAACCTGAAAGCAATTGATGTTGGTGGTGCTACACTACAGCTTCCAACAAATACTTTCGATGCAGGCGAAAGTAAACTCACCATCATTGATAGTGGGACAACATTGGCGTATCTCCCGGAGGCGGTATATAATGCTGTATTGGCTGCGGTATGAATGTTTTTCTCTGAATTAATCCTTGTGTTGGAGAGCAGTTTGTGCTAATCATTATATGTATTCTTGATCGTTTGTAGGTATTTGATAACCATCAAGATATATCCTTCACAAATTTTCAAGACTTCCGTTGTTTCCAATATTCTAGAAGGTACGTTCGATAATGCTCCATTATACACACTCCATGAAGGGATCATCTCCCCATGTGACATCTTTTTTTCTACTAAACTGGAATAGACTAGGGCAAATGGTAATGTTATAAATAAAATTATGATTGTTATTTTGTTTTTTTTTTATTTTCTTATGTTTCTAATTCTTCTACCCAATTCTTCTGCAGTGTAGATGATGGATTTCCTGAAATCACCTTTCATTTTGAGGGAGACCTTTCACTGAATGTTTATCCACATGATTATCTTTTCCAAAATGGGGTAAGATAACATCTCTCTTGACTGTTATTCTGGGCACCATATAACTAAAAACATTCTGTTAAGCCATTTACATTGCATCTGAAAGTTTGGTAGACAACCAAATTTTTGTCTTACTAGCTTTAAAATGTTTTCCATTATTTATTCGCATCCTGTGTCATGTAAGGAAGTGTTCTGAACAAATTTTTTGACCTATGAATTTACCAATTGACTTCACATTCTTAAATTTCATGCTTGCGTGTTTGTTGCTTGCTATTTTTGTTTACATATATGTATTTGTTTTGTGTTCACTATTGATTTATACAATTGTTGTCAAGATCTGAATATGTAAATCTGGACTCTTTGTGTATACCGCACTAGTTCAGAATTATACTAGTGCATACAGTATAAACATAGATGAAATATCGACCATAAACACGATTAATAAAGGAAAAGACTCAAATATTATTAATTATCAGAGTACGACTTTATTACCAAACTTACAACTTACTAGTCTAAAGGACTTAAGAAACTAACAGTGAAAAACAGAAATAAGTATGGTAGCTATTCGATATGCCCACAGACATTCGACTAGAGAGCGAAGTCCTAATCCGCGAAGTTGTCGAAATATCCTCCTTCAGAGACCTCCTGCTGATATGGTTTTTCTTTTTCAACTGAATAACAGTAGGCATAAAGCCGTGAGTATATTGGTACTCAGCAAGTCGTTTGTAACAAATATATAATATAATATACAAAGCTTGCCAAATGAGAGTTAAAAAGGTTATTTTGCAGAAAGCAATAATTGAAATTATATACAGTAAATAAATTAAAAACGAACTTTAAAGAAAACAATAATAAACAACTAATTCAAAGGAATTGAATAAACCAGTTAAATCACTCATGAACCAACTATTCACAAATTGAACCACTAGTGAACTAAACATTCACTCCAATGCTATCCAGCCAAGTTTTTATGAAATCTCTACTCTTCGTATGAAATCACAAAGTATTGTCTATAACCAGAGATACGATTATTCGAATAGTTTTATACTCTGCAGAGATTCCATAACCAGGAGATTGTCTCAATGGTGGAAACAGGACGAGGAGCCGAATCTTGATAGAAGAAAGGTCGAGATTCATCAAAGAAAACGTCTCGTGAGATCCTGATCCGTCGACCAGAAGGATCATAGCAGCGGTAACTCTTATGCTCAAAACTGTAACCAAGAAACACACTCAACTGACTGGGTTGACAGTTTAGTGCACTCAGAGGTTGCAGCAAGACAAAATATATGCAGCCAAAAATACAAAGGTGAGTGTACTGGGGGGCTCTAGAGTAGAGACGCTCTATAGGACTGTCATCCTTAAGAGTAGTGGAATGCTGCATATTGATAAGATATGCAGTCGTAGAAACAGTCTCAATCTAGAACTATGGTGGAACGTGAGAGGCAAGTAGAAGAGTGCGATCAGTTTCAAGCAGATGATGATGCTTGTGCTCAACAACTCTATTCTAAGCATGGGCACCAGGACAAGAAGACTGGAAAAGAGTGCCCAGCTTAGAAAGAAATTGTCTAAAAGTGCCAGAACAATATTCGCCAGCAGAATCACAGCGAAAAGTATGGATAAAGGACTCAAACTGAGTACGAACCATCGTGGAAAAGCTACGATAGATCGCAAGAAACTGACCATGATTAAATATAGGGAAAAGCCAAGTAAAACAGGAATAATCATCAATGAAAATTACAGAGAATTTATACTTGCCTTTGGAGATAATAGGTGTAGGTCCTCATATATCTGAATGAACTAAGTCAAAAGGACGAAAAGACAAGGACTCGCTAGAATGATAAGGAAGTAATAGCTGCTTGCCTAGCTTACTACCCTGACAAAACATGGATATGTCAATAGTAACACATCCAAGAACACCCTGACGAACTAATGAAGAAAGACGGAACCCATACATGTGACATAAACGGTGATACCATTGCGCAAAAGCTCAAGAGGTGGTGGCAGCAGTGGTGGTGGAGGTAGACATGGTAAGAGCAACTGAAGTGGATGGGAGGTGAAGGCGGTTGAGAATGTAGAGACCCTGACGATCCCTACGGTGCCGGCCAGTCCCAAATACCATATCTGTCTCTCGATCCTGGACGAAATAGGTGTAAGAGTCAAAACCAACCATACAATCGAGATCAGTGAGCTATCCCATCGAAAGAAGCTGCATGAGTGAGCTGTCCCACCGAAAGAAGCTGCATGGTAAGCTGAGGGATATGGGAAATAGCTGGAACAGAAAAATCAGTAGACAAAAGAGTGCCCTGATAGTTGACAGATAAGGAAGTACCGTCAGCTGTCTCAATAGAGTAGGAAAAGCTGGAGGTCCTATTGAAGTGAGAGATGTGGAGTCCAGTGTCATATGGAAAGAGGCAGTAGAATATAAAACTCAAGAGGTATCTAGAGGAGACGTTTGAGCTAGACTGACAGAACCCGCTAAGTTGTGAGAGAGCTGAAGTAGAGCCTAGCAGAGCTGTTGAACAGAATCACCTCACTAAGATCTTGACGAGCTAGTCTGTCTTATGAAGGAAGGGCCTCCTTGCCTCCCTTGGATCGTCCACCCCCACATACCTTGTTCCACTTTTTCTGCACCGCACAACTCTGGTAGTCATGCTCGAAGTTCTTATAGTAGTTGCATTGAACTCCAGTTGGCGCGAAAATAGGAGTAAAAATAGGCACCTAGGGAGGAAGTGTAGTCGAAGTAGAAAGCATCGGTGTAGTTGAAGGAGCAGCAAGTACAGTCAGAATGAACTGTTCTACTAACTTACGACAAAGCTCCTCAGTCCGAAGCGTCGAAAGGGTCTGGTGACGGTCAGTCGTGGCGAGCGACTCAGCAGTTGAGCCCTGACAGGCTCAAACTCTGGGCAAAGATGGCAGACAAAATCATAAAGGCGAAGATGATCATGATCCGCCTTCTGCACTTTATGACACTCCTGAGAAAGTGGAGTGGCCAGCTTGTCCAGCTGGCGCCAGAGACTGGCCAGGGCTCGAAAGAAGTCATCGATGGAAGAATCTCCCTGGAGAAGCGACTCTAACTTACGTCAGAGCGAAAAGAACTGAGCTTTACTGCTCTGCTTGTATCTCTCATACAAGTACTCCCATATCTGTCAAGTAGACCGTAAACCAACAATATCTAGCCGGATGGAGTTATCAACGCTGATAACCAGGATGGCGCGAACACGGGCTTCATCAGCACACCAGCGCTCAAAAGCGTCAATGGCATACTGAGAAGTCTCATCAGCAGCGTTAGCAGTAGCAGCAGCAGCCTCTGCCTTCTTTTTGGTGGCCTGGTCTTCTGTAGGAGGTGCAAAAGGAGACGACCTGGGAGGAGGCTGGACTGGTGGTGGCGGAGAGGGTTGTGCACCGGTGACATGTTCCTAGAGGCGGAGACCATGGACTATGATTTCTATGAGAGAAGATCACAATCTATAGTTTGTCCTATGTAGCTTTGTTCCCGAGAAAGGGATCACAGTTGATGAAACCGAAGTCATCGATAGGCGGCGTTGGACGGCACGTGACCAAGGCAACGAAGTCTAACAGGCGGCGCTGGACGGCGCAGTGGTTAGATAAACTTTTCTCCCCTCTTTTTTTTTTCTTTCTTTCTTTTTTTTTATCTAATGTAAAGAGTAGAAGGTGGCAACTTGTTGAACGGATACCACAAGGATCAGAAGGCTATAACCACCGAACGGATCAGAAGGCTATACCAAGATGTAAGGGCGTTCGAGATAGGCGACAGCCGGGCCGATGCAGGTGTATGGGGCGATGGCCAGGCGGACGCCAATGAACGCAGACGAGCAGCAGCCGGAGCAGGCAAGCATCGGCAAACAGCGGTTAGATCTGGCAGGATCCAGCGAGATCAGAAGGCTCGGCATTCGGGATGGGCGACGGCCAGGCAGACGCCGACGAACGGAGACTGGATCAGGTAGGCGTTGGCTAACAACGGCCAGATCAGGCGGGATCCGGCGAGATCAGAAGGCTCGATGGCAGCCAGAGACGGCGGCGGTAGCTTGAACGGCGCCAGATCGAGCGGTCGACAACGGATCGGGCGACCGGCGAGTGGCGCTGGATCGGGCAGACGACGGTGGCCGGAGACAGCGGTGGTGGCCTAGGCAACAACGGAAGAAGTGGAGACGACGAGGGCCTAGGTAGCGGCGACGGCGGCCTGAGCGGAGTCGAAGGCAGCAGAAGAATAAGGTTAGAGTCCTAGCTCTGATATCATGTTATGAATATTGTGTGTATATTCATGAGACCCAAAAGGTAATATATATAAGGAGTACAAGGGGATATATAAAGAAATATGCTATATACATATAAGGAAACAGAGGTATATAAGGAAACAAATAACAATTCTATTCTATCCTTAACGAGCATTTAACAATTGCACAGTAGTAAATGAAACACTACCAGCTGTTCTTCAACCCTCCTCACCCATCTTTATTCATGTTTTGACCTATTATTATTTGGATTTGATAGATTAAACTTCTTACTATGTTTTATGTGTGTTAGCTACTCAGCTGACCTGTTGGCGTCTAAAAGTGGGAAATCCTAACATTTGCTGACTTCTATGAAGTACTTGAGTATTTCTCTGTAAGATTTTAATACTTTAGAACTGTCTGAGTACATTCTGCATGTTTGTTGTGGACTTACGAATTGCGATACATTATATCAGCGTAGCTTGTATTTCAGAGACAGGAGGAGGTGCGGCTTAACTCAAAGTCAGCACATTGAAGTAGTATGCAAGCACACTTCATGGAACAAATTTTATCTTTCAAGTACACAGTGGCGGACCTAGGGTCTGTTCTTTGCGGCTTCTAAAAGCGGCTTTTGGCTTTTGCTACATTACCTAACTTTCAAACGGAGTATTTTTCTAAGACGAAGTCTACAAGTTAATTGTAGTACACGTTAAATGCCCAACATCTGTACCAGCCAAAATCACAAGCGAGTATCTCTCTCCATAATCTCTCTTCTGAACAGGCCAAAATTCAAAAATTTCAGCTATAAGCTATAAGCTACAGCCATAAGCCACAAAAGAACAAGCCCTATAATGGGTATTCATAGTTAACAAATAAAATATAAAAGTCCACAATAGCAAAAAAAGAAAGTACAAAATGTTTCATGCTAGATACAACATCTATAAACATTTTAGAAAAATTAAAAAATAATTTAGAAAAATTACGAAATAACTTAAGATGAAACTATGTTGATGCAGTTTGATGTGTATGACCTGCGCGCACCAGTGCACGTCAACATGTAGTCATTGCCTAGTGCTTACTGCCTCGTCGACTTGGCTGTCGCCGCCGCATGCTCTCCCTGGCTCTTAGATGACAGTTGTCGCCTGTTTGCTCTTTGCAGACGTATCGCCGCTTGTCGTGGCTATTCTCCTTGCCATAGAGGTCAAGCTAGAAGCCAGAATTGTTCTTAGCCCCTCACCAAGTCGCTTGGTGGCCAATTATCCCTCGACCTCGTGCACTAGTGCCACCGGGTTTGGCAATTTTGGTCTGGATTAGTAGAGCCCAAGAAAGAAAAAGAGAGGGGGAGGGGATAGATTAGGGATCACAGATGGGCCAATGGGCCAGTCAGATGAGGGGACGGATGGGTTATTAGGTTGCACTATTCTAGATTAATTGGAGAGGGGAGGTGTGGGAGTAGGTTGAAATCAATTCTGGGAGGGGAGGTGTAGAAGTAGGTTGAAATCAATTGGGGGTACATGTATGAAATATTTTATCTAATTATCAGTATATATGTGTAATATACCTGCTAAATATTGAGTATTACACGGAAAAATTTGGGTATTCAGCTGAATACCTTTGATTTACATTGGGTCTGCCCATGCAAGTACATCATATTTAAAGTTTGGTGAGTCACTGGTAACCTTTACCAAAACATAGCCACTACCTAAAATTGTAAACTACCAGGGAGCATTCTACGTTTGATTAACTTTGTTCTGTTAGGATACAACACAAAGAAATATGATTTTTAAAAGTTATTTTAAAACACTGTTTAGTATCTACATACCAGCCCTTTTTTCTGGAACCAGGAGTTCAGAATCTGGGATGACCTGAATCTAGCTGTGGCATTGCCCCCGACTTATCTCCAAAAGCCCCTTTTTGGATTTCCGTTTATATTTGATTTTTACCTCTTGTCTTCTAGTAGGTTGGGATGCTTTTTCTGGCCCTGCTCACTAATCTCCTCAAATAGTTTGGCAAACTTTTGGAATTTAGTTTTATTAATCTGAAGTCTGGACAAACAGTTGTGCAACTCATCAGCTCTTATTATGTGAACACAAGTTGCTACTTTTCTTATGATTTCTTTCTGTAAGATGGTTCATCATTATTATGAATGTTAAAATTGCAATGTCACATTAATGTAAGTTATTGTCATAGTACATGGTTCATACTAATATATGATTTTTGTTCTGCAGAACAATTTTTACTGTGTGGGTTTCCAGAACGGTAGATTACAATCCAAGGATGGGAAAGATATGGTTCTTTTGGGAGGTAAACATTGCTTTGTACTATTAACTTTTTTTTCGTACACGTTGCACGTAATGTTTACAAACTTACTTTCAGATCTGGTCCTTTCAAACAAACTGGTTCTTTACGACTTGGAAAATCAAGTTATCGGATGGACAGATTACAACTGTAAGTTTGTCACTCGTTGAGAATTGTGCTTTTCCTATGAAAATACTTCAATGTTTGTTTTTATACTTCATAATGCACTAGGAATATGTGAAAATTTCTCTCCAATGTATGACAACGAATTTGAGTTCATACCGAACCTGCCCTTTCTGGTCGCAGGCTCCTCCAGCATTAAAATCAAGGATGACAAGACTGGATCAATATACACTGTTGACGCACATAATATCTCCTCCGGATGGAGATTTCAGTGGCATAAGTCCTTGATTTCGTTGCTAGTAACAACAGCGTGCAGCTATCTGATGTTCTAACATGGCTCCGGAATCTCGGATGTACAACATGAAACTCTGTATCCTGTAATGAAAAACTGTTTGATTTTCTTCTTACGAGGATAGAAAGGATAGAGAATTACATTGTGAACACTTGTAGTGTCATGAGAAAACAAAGGGAAAGAATACACACCTACTTCCTTGTAGGATTGACACAGTACTTGCGGCGAGAAGAATAGATTCAGAGTGTATTATGGCCTGTTTCTACTATATATGACATTTTTTGGAGAATGATCATATTTACATAATTACATCATGAATTTTCAATTTTCATTGCTACTTGATTTCCACATGTACCAGAGTAATGCAGGTGTCACTTGGCAGTTCACATCATCATCTTGCAAAGGAATGAGCATTTCTTGGAAGGTTTGAAAAAGTCCATTTGACCCTTTAAACTCTTGCTAAAATCTAGAAATCAAACCTGAACTATAAAACTAGATATTTAACATCCTCAAACTCTCAAAACTGTATAAAACATCCTCTTCCTCTTAAAGCACCATGGTTTTAGCTAACGTGACCGGCATGTTCAATTTTTGCTAACTCGATGCCACACTAACCTTCCTCTCTTTACGAATCAACAAAATAAAATAAAAATATATTATGATGAGGACAATCCATTAATAAAGCCCTAAACGTTTTATAAGCTCTAATCAAACTTTCACTCCATATTTGTTTAAAATTCAAAATTAACAATTTAGCTCCGTATAATTTTTTCTGTGGATAAAAATGAGCTAAGAAAGCAGTAGATAAATTTTCTCATGTAGTAAAGCTTCCAGAGGGCCATGTAGATAACCAATGTAAAGCCCTACTGATATGTGCTATGTGCTGACTTCAGGGATGATTTTCCGTGCGTGGAGAGGGGTGGAAGCTGTGCTTGCGAACTGGGATGGGATCTGAGAGGGTAACAAGGAGGCGCGAGCTCGCCCTAGTGCCTCTGCCCGGGATTTCCACTGGCCAGGGCGCAAGGCTCTGAGTCGATAGAAGGTAAGTAATTCTATTTCTTGTCCTTCCAGTTTACATAGTGAGTCCATATATATATATGACTAACAAACCGATTCGCCTCCTAACCGAAACCGACTCACACATATCATATATAATTGGCTTGATAAGCAATCCGGACTCTATATATAGCAACTAACTCATTATCCTAATTTACAATATCAAACCTTTCCTAATTCTATCTTGTCTTCTGAAACCAAACTGCCACTACCAACTGTAGCCCATCAAGCTGTGTCGGATCCTGCAGCTACCGAGCCAGCGCCAGCGCCAGAAGTAGCTGCCGCACCAACGACTAAAGGCTGAACTGGACGAGACTATCTTACATAATGTTTGCTCCAATACGAGTCCATAACATTACCCCACCCCTCTGCTGGAATAGCTCCTCAAGCTGAAAATCAGGATAACAATCTTGAAATTCTTGAAGACGAATCCAAGAAGCTTCAGAGGCCGAACAATCTTTCCAGTGCACTAATACCTCCCATTGATCCCAAAAAAAAACGAGCACGGTGAACCACCTCCAGCTTGGCAACAACCCAGCCTGCAATAAATCAGACAGAGAGGGAACTTCAACTGGGAGATCTCCATGAAAAACTTTCAGCAAGACAACATGAAAAACATCAAGAATCCTTGCACGGGGTGGAAGCTTAAGTCGATACACCACAGACTCCACCCGTTGAATAATCTGAAACGGCCCATAGTATTTAGGTGACAATTTGGCTACAGCTCGATCAGTGAGAGATGAAGCCAAACGATGATGCAATGGCAACCAAACCCATTGACCCACCTCAAACTCAACATCTCGATGTTGCCCATCATATTGTTGTTTCATGCTGGCCTGCGCTTGTAACAGCTTCTCACGGATTTCATGCAAAAACTCATCTCAAGCCATCATCTGTTGTTCCATTGTTGCTATGCGACTAGCCCCCGACTCACAATGCAACAAAGCCGGTGGGTCGCGACCATACACAATATGGAAGGGCGTAGTACGGAGAGCTGTTTGATATGAAGAGGTATAACAATACTCTGCCCAAAGAAGCCACTGCACCCACTGTTTTGGACGACCACCACATAGGCACCGTAATACATGACATTGATGCGATTAACCACTTCAGATTGTCCATCAGATTGCGGATGGAAAGCGGAACTCAAATGCAACTAGACACCAGCCAAATGAAAGAGCTCCTTCCAGAAATTACTGGTAAAGATTGGATCACAGTCGCTAACAATAGAGGAAGGAATACCATGGAGACAAACAATTTCATGAAAGAATGCATGAGCGACTAAGCCCGCCATATATAGGCGAGATAGAGCTATGAAATGGGCATATTTAGAGAAATGATCAACCACTGTTAAAATCACAGATTTGCCGTGTACCTTGGGCAGCCCTTCTACAAAACCATGAAAATATGCGTCCATACCGTGTGAGGGACCTCCAATGGCTGTAGCAATCCAGCCGGATGAAGATGTTCTAAATTATTGCATTGACACAATGAACACCCTTGAACAAACTCCTGAACAATCCTTGGCAAGCCCATGGCATGAAAGTGTGCATGGACTCAATTCAAAGTCTTTTGAACTCCCTCGTGACCAGCACCATGGATTTCAATCAAGAGCTATGACAAAAGAGCCAAATCTAATGGAATAAACACCCTGTTCTGATACAGCACGAGTCCATCCACAACCCACCAATTGTTAGATAATCTAGTTAATGTCCATATCAGTTTCTAGTCTGCATGTCTACCACCCATAATGAGTCTAGAAGCAGTGCGTGAAGTGTGCTAATGGGTCAGTTTTTTCCCAGGCAATTAGGATTTCAGTTTCAGGTAATTGTCAGTTACTATCTTTAGTTAGCAGGTCAGTTTTTCATCAGTTTCCACAGCTAATTAATGGGTCAGTTTTCTCTTGTGTAATGCTATATAAAGGAGGAAGTAAATCAGAAAAGGAGCAGCGTTCTGCAGCACCAAAATCCTCTCCAGTTCATAGTATTCTTGTGTTCTTCACATCAGTCCACCTCCCTACTCTTTTCAAAGTTTTGTTTCTCTTCTGGTTTGCATCCAGAAGAGGAGCACTCGTCTGAGTTGGGAGGTTGGGAGGCAGAGCTTGCTTCAGGCGTAATTTCTGAGTGAGCACAAGGACTTGGAGAGAGCTTGGCCGACACCAATGTGGTCCTTCCTAACCAGCCACAATGCGATCCTGTAGAGCCACCATCTCCTCTGTGTGTAGCAGTTCCTCACGGAGCTGATCAAACCATTGGAAGTGAGGGCTAGAATTAGCAAAGCCTGCAACCTCTTCTTCATCCTGCCTAGACAAGGCATCTATAGCCCTATGCTGCCGGACTGGCCGATATTCCACGGTAAAAACATAGCCGAATAATTTGCTTACCCAAAGGTGTTACGGAATCATGCAAAGACGTTGATCGAGAAGAAACTTAAGGCTATAATGATCTGTGCGAATCAGAAAAACATGTTCCCACAAATATGGCCGCCAGTGTTTGACCGTTTTCACCAATCCAATGAGCTCGCATTCATATACAACCAATTTTGCATGTCAAGGAGGCACCGGCCGACTAAAGAAGGCCACCGGCCGGTCTCCTTGATGAAGAATAGTGCCAAGCCTGATCCTGAGGCATCACAATCCACCACAAACTGTTTGGAAAAATCTGGTAGTTGCAAAACCGGGGCCAAAGTAAGAATCATCTTGAGAGACTTGAAGGCTTCATCAGCTTCTGTTGACCACACAAAGGCATCTTTTTGCAACAATTTAGTGAGGGAGGCAGCGATGGTATCGTAATCCTGAATGAATTTGTGGTAATATCCTACCAACCCGAGAAATCCACGCAAAGCCCTCACCGTATCCGGCTTTGGCCAATTGAGCATGGCAGTCACCTTATCAGGATCCATGGCCACCCCTTGAGCTGAAATAACATGTCCCAAGTAAGCCATGGAAGTCTCTCCAATAAAACACTTTGAGCAATTAAGAGCCAACTGATTAGATTGCAAGATCTGAAAAACTGTGTGTACATGTTGCAAGTGCTCTGACAATGATGCCGAGACTTGAATATGCAAATTCGGACTCTCTGCATATACCGCACTAATCCAGGATCATGCTAGTGCACACAGTGTAACATAGATGAAATATCGACCATATACACAATAAAATAAAGTAAAAGACTCAAATATTAATAACTATTAAAGTACGATCTTATGGTCAAGCTTACAACCTACTAGCCTGAAAGGCTAAAGAACTAGTAGCGGAAAACAACAATTAAGTATAGAAGCCACTCGATATGCCTACAGGTAATTGATTGGGAAGCAAAGTCCTAATCCATGAAATTGTTGAAGTATCCTCCTTCTGGTATCTCCTGCTGATATAGCTCTTCTTCAACTGAGCAATAGTGGTACTTAGCAAGTCGTTTGTAACAAAAATGCAATATAATATGCAAGTCTTACCAATGGATGGCTAAAATGTTAATTTGCAGAAAGTAATAATTTAAAGTAAATACAGTAAATATATTAAAAGTGAACTTTAAAGAAAAAATAATAATAAGTAATTAATCTACAGAATTGAATAAACTACTTGTGAACTACCTATTCACAAGCTAAACCACTAGTGAACTAACCATTTACTTTTCAAAGATAATCAACCAAGTTTTTATGAAAATTCTATCCCTTGTATAAAATCACCGAGCATTGTTCATAACCGAGGATACGACTATTCGAATAGTTTTACACTCTACAGAGATTACACAACTGTACCCACACAATATGATTAGCCTCGTGCTAAGGAAATTATAATATGGCCTTTACAAAGCTCAACCTCAACTCAATCCCGCCCACTAGGGTTTCGCATCACAACCCCCTTACGCCTCATAGAAATCAACAATCATGTTCATCACAATGACGAAATTAAAATTGAGATCTCCTAAATTAATCAGCCAGGTCTATCCCATACTAGACATGTGGTTTGCACAGTAAGACTTAGACCAATAGCGCACAAAGTTAAGTCTTTAATATTACTCAAGCGAGACTTCCACATTCCTCGAAGTGAATACACACTCTTAACATTACTCAGGCGAGACTTCCGCATCCCTCAAAGTGAATGCACACCTCCCCTTTACTGCACGATTACTTGCCCAAGTGAAAACCACAATTCAATATCTCATTAAGTCAAATTAATCAATTGATCACATGTGATGATGAACCCATCGAGATTGTAAGAATGGCTAAGAAAATTTTATCACACAACCCATGTAACAACTAGTATGGTAGCACTAAATAATTTTTCATCCTATGGTGATAATAGAACCATAGCATTCAACTTATTAAGTGAGGGATTAATCAAGTAGGACAATAACTACTACATACGAAGGTTTGTAACAAAATAGCGATGTATAATAATTTGAAACAAAATAGATAATTAATATATTAAAAACTATGTTCAACATGATCAAAGGATATGACTTGTCTTAGCCTTGCTCAGTTATGAACTGTTGATCTTCTTGTGGTGCTCCTGCTCCTTCGAAGACGCGATCTAACGAGAGGAAAAGCGAACAAGGCACAAAATAAAATTAAATAAAATTAAAATAAACTCTAAAAACTTCAAAACTAGAACTAAAAGATAGAACTTAATTTTAGATGAATTTAGAAAAAAGAACATGTTCAATCGGAGTTAGGACGAAGAAAAACGGGCTCTTAAAAAATTAACCCTAAAAGAAAATACGGGAATTTCAGAAAATGTACTGTGCTATGGACTGGGTGCATGGAAAGACTGGTCTACAGTGAACTCGGCTCACGGAACAGTGCACGAGCGACTGGGCTTGCTGACGTGGCGGCAAGGGCTGACATAGCGGACATGTGGCCAACACGTGGCAATAGGTGGCAGGTAGGGATGGCGTGGCTGATGATGTGGCTGACACGTGGCATGCTGACATGGCATCTGAGATGGCTCGGGTGCTGATGTGGCACTGATACATGGCGACACGTCGAATCTAGGGCTGACATGGCTCTGACTTGGTTTGGCTGGCTCATGGGTTCATGAAACGGTGCTCTTGATTGGTGGGTTCTAGGTGTTAGTAAGATGGTCCACGATGGGCCACGTTCACCGAGAAGGTGAAGCGTCGCACAGGCGTGGGTACAGGGTGATGTCAAGACGATCCAATGGCGGTGAATGTGCCACATGGCCGAATCTGGTCCATTGGATCCATCGGTTGGCGCAAATCTGATCAGGTGCTATTGAGGGCGATCGGATGGCTGAAGCCGCGACATACGTCAGACGATGATTGGCGAATGGCGATGAACCGTGGAGTCGGCCAAAGATGGGTGGCATTGACGACGAGCGAGTGAGGACGTCTGATGATACGGAGTAGGACCAAAGACCGCGACGGTGCCAAAGCATCAACTGCCAGCGTCGGAGGAGGCGACCCACGAGGCGACGCTGCTCGAACACGGACAACGACAGAGCTCAGCGAGAGGCGACTGCGGGGAATGTGGAGCTCGTGGGCGGTGGCACGACTTATAAAGCATGGACGCTGAGGAGTCTGAAGCGTACACGGGTGGCGGTGACAACTTGGCTCGAGCGTAGAAACCGAGGCGGCGGTGGAGTCCCTCTCCTGAACGATGATGAATAGTAGCTAGGGACTCAGATGCGCGACGCGTGACAAGTCGAGAGATCAGACGAATGAAGTTATACGGCACAGATGAACAGTGTCGTCGTCCTCGGATGTGCAACACGTGGCACCTAACAGGATTCGACGGCCGAGGAAAGCTTGGCTTGGATGGCCGATACGTGTCCCGAAGGGGATTGGATAGCTAAGAGTCTACTGGGCCAGGATGAACACTAATGGGCCACCCTTTTACTGTTCACAGTTTTTTGGAGGGTTTTTCTATTTTCAGAAACTCACAAAAAATAAAAAGAGCTTTAGAAAATAACAAAGAAACCTGAAAAATTCTTAGAAAACTTTAAAAAATTCCTTGAGACTCAAAAAATCTAAATAAAATATTTTTAGCATATGTTAATATTTATTTTATTCATATTAAATCCTTTTAATTAATAAAAATTCAATTTAAGCTTTAATTAATTTCAAAAAATCTAAATAGTGAATTTTATTTTAAAATCTTCTAAAAAGCTCTGAAAATTAGGATATTACATAAGAGGAACTATATATCAATATGTCACAAAAAACCAAGACAAACCGTCAAAGGAATGGTTTTAGTATCTCACTCATAAGTGCCTGAAAGGTGGTTGAAGCATTCATCAGGCCGAAGGACATAACCAAGTACTCAAAATGTCCATGGTAAGTACGAAATATGAAATATTGTCTTCTTAATATCATTGGGATGCATATGCACTTGATGATAACCACTACATAAATCCAATTTGGTGAAGAAACATGCGCCCTTAAGCTTATCCAGTAATTCATCAACCACCAGAATCAGAAATTTATCCTTCATAGTTTGCGCATTCAAGGCATGATAGTCGATACAAAAATGCCATGTATTATCATGCTTTTTGACCAACAAAACCGACGAAGAGAAAGCTGAATTGCTGTCCCGAATAATGCCTTGAGCAAGCATCTCATCACATTGCCTTTCGATCTCATCCTTGAGTAGGTGTGTGTAGCGATAAGGCCTGACTACCATTGTTGCAGATCTAGGCAACAAGTGAATCCAATGATCATGCCTTCTAGCCGGTGGTACCCTCCTTGGTGACTCAAAGAGGGACTCGTTTTCTTGCAGTAGAGATGACATAACATCCCGGCCGACTATGCTGAGCGCCCGCAACCCACCGGATTGGGCCCCATGCCATGCCATGCCATGTAACCTGGTGATCTGAGCTCCAGAATGACATGGTTAGACTCTCAAAATCCTAGACGATTGGCCCTTAGGTGCAAGGCCACTATACGCCGAGAATTACATCGAATCCTCCTAATGGGATTGCAAAACAATCCAGTGTAAATTCCTCCTTTTGAATCTAAAATGTCACCTGCGTACATAAACCAGCGCATGCCACATGATCTCTATTTGTGACAACCACTGTCATACCCGGGCGAGGCGTCCGAGTGAGTCCCAGCCGCTGTGCAGTCTGGTGGCAATGAATATATGGGTAGAACCCGTGTCCACCAGCGCCCTGAGGGATTCACTGGCAATCTGAAGGACTAACTGTATAGTTTCGCCCGCTCGAATACCTGTGAGTGCATGTAGTGATATCTCTACAGTAGATTCCTCATCATGTCCTTCGTCACCATCTTCCAGCTCCAGCAAATAGACACCCTTCATGGAGCATCGATGATTGGGTCCAAATTTTTTCGGGCAGTTGAAACATAGACCCTTTGCTCAACGCTCTGCCATCTCGACTGTAGATAATTGCTTCTAATGAGTCTGTGACTTGGCTGTGATCAGTGGGGGATTCACCAACGATGCCACAGGTAGAGATGAATGTGGGGTAGGGTTGGGCTTCGGGTAAGGGCCAGGACTGGCCACTAACGACGCTGTGACCCGTGCTGAGGGCAGCGGCCTGTGAATGCTCCTCCACAAGCCCTTGTTCATAAGCCCTAGCCAAGCTCATGGCTGTCTGTAAGTTACCTGGGTTTTGCAACTCGGCATCCGTCTATAACGGCTTCATGAGTCCCACCGTGAACTAGGGGTGCAAACGGAGCGAATATTTTTTGACTGTCTGTCTGTCCGTTTTAATTCGGATAGAATTTGGAGTAAATTTTCAGATATCCAGATGTTTTGCCAGATACAGAAACGGATTCGGATATTTTTTGCCGGATACGGAAACGGATTCAGAACAAACATTATCCGACGGATAGTTACCGGATATTTTTCCGAATAGTTACCGGATATTTTTCAGATAGTTACCGGGTTTAAACTCGGATTCAACCCAGAACTCAATTCGGATTCGGTTCAAGACAGCCCAACAGACGCTTACTAAAATGGCCATAACTTTCACAAACGGAGTCCGATTCGGGTGTTCTTATACTCGTTGGAAAGCTTATTTCAAGACCTACGCAATGGATAAGGCCTCATCTTCAAATACATCATGAATTATCTGCTATGACCAAAATAATTTGACGACTGTAAAATCTAGTTTCCTTTTTGTATGAGTTCGAGTCTAAAATAATATAGGGTTGAGTTGTATTCGGTTTGGAGACCATATGATCGGCAAAATCAATATGAACGTGTTTTGGCGGATTAAAGAGTGTTCATCACTTGCACTGACATTGGAGGATCATTACGATTCATCAAGACTCCCGCGAGTATCCATCCTACGTCGAGAAGATCGAGCGACCCCGTATCAAGTGATGTACTTGACTACTTGGCTATGGATAATTCTTACTTTCAAACTATGTGACATGTAGCTAATTAGCTACTACTTGTTTAACTAGTATCTATCATTTACTTGCTACTTTGCTAATTAGAATTTACTAGCTGCTTAACTTGTCCCTGTTATCGTGTGAAATTTACTTGTTAAGCTACTAATGTAGTTCTATTATGGATATGTAGTATGGTGATTGATCCTTACACATGTGATATATATGGTTTTTGTTTTCGCACATTATCCGACTAAATATTCGTGACCGAGACTAACCATATTTGGAGTGGCATGTATTCGCTCCGTATTCGTATTCATATCCGGCATTATCCGTGTCCGATTTTGACTCCGATAAAAATTATGAAAAATGATACAGAATGAGCAATATCCGCCCGTATCCGCTCTGTTTGCACCCCTACCATGAACAATTGAACTTGCTGCCGTTGAGACAATGGTGTGACGCAGCATAATAGCACCAAAAACTTCTACTGATACTCTTTAACTGTTCTTGTGCATGGTAGTTGTGCCAATTCGCCCAAGGGCTTACTTTTGATCAGAGGCCCAAAATGCATGTTGACGAATTTCGCAAAACGAGGCCATGATAGCATGCCCTCATCTCGTTCTAGCTGGTAGTACCATTGCTGAGCTACGCCTGTCAGGTGGTAGGCCGCCAACCACACTTTTTCTTCTTCTAGTGTGCATTGTCCTCGAAAAAACTACTCACACCTATTGAGCCAGGGCAGCGGATCTTCTTCTCCATCGTAACTTGCAAAATTGAGTTTGTGATACTATGAGAGAATATTTCCATCCTCCTTCTTATCTCCCCTGATTTGAGACCCCTCTAGCAAAAAAAAAATCCTGCTAATGGACTCTAGGTTGCTAGCACCGGAGTTACCTTGCACCCGAGATATCTCCTCTTGCTACTGATCTTGTTTTTCCTTAGCCTCATTGATGTCCTTCATCATAACTGCTAGCATTCTGCCTAGGTCGTCAATTGTCTTGGGTTCCTCCATGGAAGGAGTGGTGGAAACCGGCTCTAATACCAAATTGATATATGCTGACTTTAGGGGCGATTTTCAGTATGTGGAGAGGGGGTGGAAGAAGCTGTGCTTGCGAACTAGGATGGGATCTGAGAGGGTAACGAGGAGGCGCGAGCTTGCCCTCGCGTGCCTCTGCCTAGGATTTCCACTAGCCAGGGCGCAAGGCTCAGTCGATAAGAGGTAAGTAATTCTATTGCTTTTCCTTCCAGTTTATATATTGAGTTTATATATATAGGACTAACAAACCGATTCACCTCCTAACTGAAACCGACTCACACATATCATATATAACCGGCTTGATAAGCAATCTGGACTCTATATATAGCAACTAACTCATTATCCTAATTTACAATATCAAACCTTTCCTAATTCTATCTTGTCTCCCGAAACCAAACTGTCACTACCAGCTGTAGGCCATCGAGCCGTGCCAGATCTTGTAACTATCGAGCCAGCACCAGAAGTAGTTGCCGCACCAACACCTGAAGGCCGAACTGGACACGACTGTTTTACATAGGGGTGAAAACGGATCGAATTCGGTCGGATACTACTTATTCTATATCTTATCCTATATTTTTTTCTCGGATTCGGAGTCGGATACGAATAGTGCTGGATACGAATACGAATCCGGATAGTATCGGTCACAGATACGGAACGAATACGGAGCGGATGCGAATATGATAACGAATATCTCATCGGATATTACGCAGGAATACAAAAAGCATATATAATACGCGCATGACATCCAGTCATCCATCATGAACCAAATACTCACAGTCACATAGTCACATTATGTGAGACACCCATCGATCACACAGCTATATTATATGGAGTATCCGAACCAAATCCCTTTTTTTCACAGTCACATGAATCACAGAATTAGACTCACATACAGACATATTCACATGTGCTTCATTTTAATCACATCCAGCAGGTTAAAAATGAATCAAACGCCCATCGATTACACAGCTCAATGCTTCCACTACAAATCTACAATCAACAATCTAAAGTAACACAGGCAAACAGGCACTACAATTCTACTTTTTAGAATTTAGTCTTGTGTTTTTAGAGTGTTGTACTATATATCTGGTTCAATGAAGAGAGTTCTGGAATTATTATTGGGTTAGGTTGGAACGAGTTGTGACAAAGAACAGGTCCATAGACTTCAGACGGAGTATATACTATACTAGAGTATAATACGGAGTACACCATTATGGCCAGTAGTGCGCATACTTTCATTGAATGACGGTGAGTTAAAAACAAAACATTAGTAGCAACTTGGTTAGATAGTTTGAGATGCAAACCAAAGTTCAGCTAGCGGAGGCCGGACTGCATGCAAGAATATATGTTCTGGACATGTTACCTCTAACATACAATTTGGATCACTAATTTTTATAAAAATATGTATCATAAAATAATATAAAATCACTATATTATAAAAGTATTTTTTTATGACTAATATAATACTCCATAATTACTTTGCATGCAGTTAAACATGTATACTGTTTTTAGGGGGTGATCGGAATAGCGATGGCTTTTAGTTTTTGGCTGAAAAAACACTGTAGCTGGCTGAAAAAACACTGTAGCTGAGTTAGTGGGTAGTGTAGTGAATAGTGAAAAAAAAGCTGAAGCTAGAAGCTGAAGCCGAAAAAAAGCCAAACCGATCACCCCCTTAGTGGGATTGCCTCCTCTATAGATCTCCATAACATTGTGTATATTAATACTCCATAATTACTTTGCAGCTTTTGTGGGCCTAGGCTCAGTGAGCCGTTTGATCTGAAGACTACTCCACATAGCTACGTAGACTGGCACGCATTCTCATCGCCCGTAGCTGCTGTGCTGAGTCCTGAGTGTATACAAATAGCAGCTATTCCTACTCGGTAGCCCTAGCCCTGTCACAGTCTAACCAAGTCTATGACCGTATTCTCTCATCGCCCTACGCACCCCTGCCTGTGCGGCCGTGCTCACTTTTTTCCTCTTGAGCTGTTTTCTTCTGTTCTTTCTGACAGACAGACATGCATGCATCGAAGACTGAGCGCTGGGTAGGCGCGCGCCGCTGAATCGCTTTGTATCCGGATATCCGATAAATATATCCGAATATTATCCGACAAAATTTTGGATATATCCGTATCCGTCGGATAGTTCTTTTCCGAATCCGAATCCGTATCCGAAAACAACTATCCGAATCCGACACCGAATCCGATAATTATCCGATATGACTATCCGAATCCGATTCAACTCGGATTCGGCGGTCGGTCGGTCGGAAAATATCCGATCCGTTTTCACCCCTGGTCTTACATAATGTTTGCCCCAATACGAGTCCGTAACACCTACCTTTTAATAAAAGGGGAATAACTTAAGTGTTATTTGATTTGTGCTTAAAGCATGTAATTTAAATGTAGTGCATGGGTGTGTTCAGCAACACTTATGGCTTTTGGTTTTCACTTCCTACTACAGTAAGTAGCTTTTAAATAATGTGTTTTTTTAAAGCGGAGGTCTATAAGTCAATTGTAGTAGATATTGTACTGATTTCAACTATACCGGCCAAAATTGCATGTAATTATTTCCCTCTTCGTATTTTCTCTTACGAACAACTAAAATTCAAAAGTCATAAGCTACAACCATAGCCCCAAAAAAACCCACCCCATATATGCTCAAAGAAATTGATATGAGCATATGGCTCTTCATTACCATCCCCTGCAAAAGGATTAGTTCGCAGCATACCAATAATTTAAGGGTTAATTCATAATTTCTATTTGATGTAGGGTAGTAATTCTCTGGTAAAAATGCTTATTCAACATACAAATATAAGGGCCTGTTCTTTTTGGCTGCAGCTTATGGCTTTTGGCTGAAATTTTTGAATTTTAGCTGTTTACGACACAGATTACGGAGAGTCAGATACTCGCTTGCGATTTTGGATGGTACAGATGTTAGGCTTTTAACGTGTATTATAATTAACTTGTAGACTCCATCTTAAAAAAAATACTCCGTTTGAAAGTTAGGTACTGTAGCAAAAGCCAAAGGACATGTTCTTTTTGGCCGCGGCTTATGGCTTTTGGCTGACATTTTTGAATTTTAGCTGTTTGCGATAGAGATTACAGAGAGAGAGATACTCACTTGCGATTTTGGATGGTATAGATGTTGAGTTTTTAACGTATACTATAATTAACTTGTAGACTCCATGTTAAAAAAATACTCCGTTTGAAAGTTAAGTACTGTAGCAAAAGTCAAAAGCAGTTTTGAGAATCTGAAAAGAACAAACCCAAAAGCCGTTTTGAGAAGCTGAAAAGAACAGACCCTAAATATGAACTTAAGTAGCCATAATTAATAAAAATAAAATTCAGAATAATAATAATAATAGCAAATAAAACTAAACTAAATGCAAAAATGAAAAGTGCTACACTCCCTAGCAGTGACGCCGAAAGAGCTTGATGGATGAATCTCGCAAATGCATGCTATCATTGACAGTAGCTATTTTGAATAAGAGTATCGTATCTACAAGGAGTGATAGATTTGGTATTTCACATGTCTAATCTTAATATTAAATAAACTATAATTAGTTGGCTAATACCAATAGATTGCAGAAATATAAATTGAGCGATAAATAATAATTAAAGACGTTCTAAAGGCATTGGTTCTCCACTAGTAGAGTTTAGAGGGTTGATGAATATCGTTGTGGTGTTTATACGTCTTTATGAGGTATAATATCCCAAAATTCTAATTATGAATTAATCAAACTAATTAAATACTTGATGCCATTTGTGTCTAATTGGCTTTTAGTAGGCTAATTATTTATAATTTTAAATCCTAATTAGCATGTAATATCCTAAATTTGTGACAACTAAGACTAAAAGAAAATAATAGTAATGTAATTTTTTGAAAGTAACCTTTTTGAAAATCCGTGCGTAATTAAATAAAAGAGGATGTAAAAAAGATGTGTGAAAAGTGCGTCGTGCGGCCGCGTGGTGCTACCCGGTCGCGCACTCCTGCCCGCATGTGTGTCCCGCGCTGGCGTCTGCCCATGTCGGCCGTCCCCTTGCAGCCCAACACGCCGCACGGCCAACATGCAAGTTGCTTACAACCTTGTAGGTTTCGTAACAGAACAGTGTATTGCAGCGTGCATCATCTGGAAACGTGAAGCCGCCTGCAAGTTGCTACGACTGGATGGTTTTATTGGCATCATCGCGTAGTAACAGTGCTGCTACAGTAACATGACGTAGAGAGAGAACGGAGAAGCAGCCTAGAGAGAGGCAGTGCAGAGAAAATAAAGGAAAAGAAGAAAAAATTGTACGGAAGGGATCACAATTTTGAAGCTCTTCACTAGGTAACGATATAGATTTTTCTCTCAGTTTTGTTTTTTTTGAGATTAGAGTTAGAATTAGAGATACACTATCCATGAGTTTTCGTTGGGATTCAAATAATAGATTGATTTGTCTGCAGAATTGTTGTACGATTATTTTGGGTTCAGTGTGGGCATAATTTTTTAAATTCATCTACTAGAGAGTTGTAGATGATTTAGATGGTTTTCCATATAATTTTTTATTCCCATCAATTAGATGAGTAGATTGTGAGTTACGGATGAGTTCTTTTTGGGCTGGGGTTTATGGTTATAGTTTTTAAATTCTGTACTGTTCATGAGAGACAATACACGCAGAGAAATAGTCACATATAATTTTGGCCAATACAGTTGAACTTGGTACAGTTTGTACTACAATTTACTTGTAGACCTCGTCTTGAAAAAACGCACTGTGTAACGACAAATTACTGTAGAAACGAAAGCAAAAGTAAGTATAAGTCCAAAAGAACTGAGCCATGAATTTTGTAAGCCTGCTATCTGATAAATTTATCGTGTTTTGGCATCTTGTGTTAAACTGTTAATTACAAATAGTGAATTGACTAATTTGAAGATTTGATCAATATGAACATTGTAGGTAATTTCTTAAGAATTTTAGAAGCTCTAAGAATATAATTTTTAGATAAGTACAATAAAAGTTATGAATTTTGATAGGCTGCTGTCCAGTACCGGTTACTGTTGGACGCAGTCGTGAAAAATCATTAATTAGGCTTGGTTTAATGGCATAATTGAATTTTTGATCATAACTAGAAAGCAGTAGATAATTTTTCATAGATTCTGAAAATGTCATAGTTCAATATGTTTGTATGTGTAGATTAAAAGATATGAAATTATTAAATCTGTTGGTCAGAAGTTACCAAAATGACCTTTTCAGTTAAAAACAGGTGATTATATCATTTAATCTAGACCTATGTCCAACTAGGGAATTGTGAAAATTTTTGTGTAGCTTACAGAATTGTAAGATTTGCTATGATAGAACTTATGATATGGAAAGTTGTGATAATTTTAGTATCAGGACAGCGGAGTTGACTGTCCAATATAGGCTGCTCAGACCGACCTTGGTCTCCACATCACGGCGGCCACTGGCTACCAGCGAGCCCACTGCTCGGTTTTCCCCCGCTTAGCCACCTCGTGCTATCCGCTGACCCGCCTGAAGCCGCTGGTGCGCTCGGCCGCCCTGCACTAGCTATTCGCCTGCCGTCACTCAAGTGCCTATCTTCGGTCACCTATCGGGACCCAGCGCCCACCGTCGTTCGGAGACCACTCCCGCTGCCACCTTTTTTTCATTTCAAGCCACCAAAACTGTGAGACCCGGAGCAGCAACTCCAGGATCTTCTGTGTATTACCGCACTAGTCCCAGATCAAAGCTAGTGCACACAGTTAAACAGATATGATACATAACCAACAACGCTTTATTACAATACTCGAGAGTATAGACCTCGAAGTCTTATTTACAAATGAGGTTTTAAAACCTCACACAAACAGAACACAGCGGAAGCAAAAGATAAACCGGCGAAGTCCCATCAATACGCCACAGGCAATTGACTGGGGAAGAGCGACCTAATCCTCCGGGAAGAATCCATCACAGCCGCAAGCGAAACAATAGTCGTAATCTCCTTCCTGAGCTTCGACCTCCCCTGAGAGTCATTTTGAAGTGTAGCGTGTGAGTACATAAAGTACTCCACAAGTCTTGGGAAAGATGCGTTAGATGCAGGGCTTAACAAAGGAATGTTATATAGTTCTTTTGTATAAATCAGTGAATGATCGGAAATAGCAACAGAGGGGGGGTGAATGATGCCTTAAAGAAATTACCTTGATTATTCGCACACAAGTCTTACACACGAAATTTCCTCTCCGATAGCTATAGAAGCTATGAAGTAGACATAGCATATACGCTGCAAATAGAGACAAAGACAGCAGACCACTTAGGAATAAAGCAACTCAATAACAAGAAAACGAAGAACCAACTAGTTTCTGAGATTTACTCCCACCTTCTATTTTCTAGAAGCCAAAGCTAGATAATATTTATAGGGTCAAGAAGAGAGAAGACATGTTATTTAAACATAACACAATATATGTATGAAGCTGCACTGCAAGGCTTAAAACAAAGGACTAAAATAAGCTAGAACAAAAACAATAAAACTTAATGCTGACCAAAAGCTTGAGACAGGAATCAAAAAGAGACCAAACCGAAAATAGTACAGAGAAGAACCACACACGCAGAAACTGATAAATCTGAACCAAAAAGGATACTTCACTTGCTACACCAAACTGACAGCTACAGCTAGAACCGAAAAGATAGCCAATGGAAGACTACTGCAGCCGAAGCACAAAGAATCCGAAGTCCCTGGTGATAGTCTGGCCGAAACTGAAAAGGAGTACTGCAGACTGGAACCAAACCGACAGGAGGAGCTGCACAGCTGCACTGGACCGAAAAAGCAATAGCAAAACAGCCTAATACACAGATTAATTTAAAGACTCCACTTGCTGCCGAAAAAGGTATGTCTCCTCTCTTGTCTGCTACTTGGCTGCAAGGTTTACAATAAGAATTATACTGGGAAATTAAATCGGAAAGAGAGACAACGCAAGAACCATAGCCGAACAAGAAAAATGATGCTGCTAGCTGTAGCCGAACATGCACAGGAACAAGCTTGCTATTAGCTGGCCGAAAGCAGAAATCTGAAGACAAGCAAACAGCAGCAATAACCGAAAGAAGAAAGGAGAGATTGCAGACCTATTCTACCGAAAAATAAGAATACATAGAGACTGAAGACCTGTGGTGTAAACTTGGAAACTTGCTGCTTAAAGAGAACTACTTGCTGCAGCCGAAGACCAACAAGACAGCAGACAAGGACTGCAGATCGGCAGGGATGGGACCGAAATTACAGCACAATTTAACCTGCCGAACAGTACCTGGACTGCATCAGCCGAACACAATACAGAGAACAGTAATGCTGACCGAAAATGATGTACTGCAGCAACCAACCACTGTGTCCAACAGCTGTGAACAGCAGACTGCAGATTAGGAACCTACTCAGCTCGTAGCAGTAAAACTGGAAACAAATAAACAGCAAACACAGAGACCAATAGCAGCCGACCAAGAAGAACAATTTGGCCTAAAACTAGCTTGAGCAAAAAGATCTGCAGGCAATCGAAAAAGGATTAATAAAAGCAGCTCTGAAAATGGGGGCTAGTGCAGCAACCGAGCAAAGAAGAACCTTAAGCCAAATCATCTCTTACTACAAGGCTTAAAGAGCATAAGTTTGCACTGCCTACCCAAAAAAAATTACTTGACTGCTCCTAGAAGAAAACTTAAATGAAAAGACATACTACAAAATACTAGAAATTCTTTGAGACAACCACTTTGCTCATGAGAGTTAATTGATCAACTGATCTTGAGACAATTTTCCATTCAAAGAGCAATAAGCAGCGAAGATGATTCTTTGCTTTCGGGATGAGATAGCCAAGGTAGCCTTGAGGTGAATCCCCGTTCAAAGCAAATATTTTGCGGTAACTAGAACAAGAACTAATAAACAAACGGAGAGTAAACAAATAGCTAGCACAAAATAAAGAACAGGAATTCTCATATTGAGACGAAGAGCGATGAACAATTAATACAAATGAAAGTTTACATCACTCTTCCATGTCTCATCCAAGAACACACACAAGGAGAGAATAGAACCCTAAATCTTACATAAATATTTCTCTCCCAAGAGTACAAGCATTAGGAAACCCTAATACTCATACCCATTTATTTTTTTCTCTCTCTCAAGTGCACTTCTCCACTTAGAGAGTACCTCTATTTATAGCTTCCACTAATGGTGTCGAGACCCGAATATGCAAATTCGGTCTCTCTGTGTAAACTGCACTAGTCCAGGATCACGCTAGTGCACACAGTCAAACATAGATGTCATCACAGTCATACACACGATAATAATAAAGGAAAACTCGAATATCGATAAAATATCAAGGGTACGACCTTATGGCCAAGCTTACAATATCTCTAGCCGGAAGGGCTTAACAAAATAGCAGCGGAAATCCAAAATAAAGCGTAGCGACCAATCGACAAGCCACAGGCTAAGCCTAATCCGTGAAGTCGTCGTAGTACTCTCCTTCTGGCACCTCCTGCTGATAGTACTCCTCTCCCTCAACTGAGCAACATAGGCGTAAAGCCGTGAGTACATTGGTACTCAGCAAGTCGTTTGTAACAATAAATGCAATATAATATGCGAGGCTTACCAATAGAAGGCTGAAAGGTTAATTTGCATAAAGGCATTTATTGATGAAATATATTAAATAATCTTGAAAGCGAAAATTAACTAGAAACAGTAATAAGGAATAATCAAAGGAATAAACATAAACCACTTGTGAACACCAATTCACAAGTTTAACCAACAGTGGACTACCTATCCACTAACAACATAAACCACCAAGTTATAAATGAAACACTAACCCTCGTGTGAAATCCCCGAGCAATGTCCATGACCGAGGACGCGGCTATTCGAATAGTTTTACACTCTGCAGAGGTTGCACAACTGTACCCACACGATGTGATTAGCCTAGGCCTAAGGAAATCACAACAAGGCCTTTACAATGCTCTACCTCAACACAATCCCGCCCGCTAGGTTTCGTGATCACACCCCCTTGCGCCACATGGAAATCAAGAACCATGTCCATCACAATGGCGAATTGGATTGAAATATTACAAATTAATCAGTTAGGTCCATCCCATAATAGACATGTGGTTTGCACGATTAAGCTCAGATCAATGGCGCACAAAGTTAAGTCCTTAACATTATCCGGGCGAGACTACCACATCCCCCAAAGTACAACCGCATTTCCCCTTTCTCGCGATCACTGCACGAGTGCAAAACTAATTTGTATAACCAAGCCAACGCCACACCAATGACGTGGCACAAATTTTAATACACGTGGCACCAACCACAGTTCCATATGTCATTAAGTCAAATTAATAATTTAACATGTGTGATGAGATCAATCGTAAATATAAATCGGCTAAGCAATCTAATCGAACCAACCCATGTGACAAATAAACTAGCATCACTAATAAATTTCCCAACCTATGGTGACAATGGCATTATGGTATTCCAAAGTATCAAGGAGGTATAATTTCAATTGGGACGATAACTACCTGTGCAAGGGTTTGAATAAAAATAGCAATGCAATGTAATTTAAAACAAAATAATTAAATAATAGTTTGCAAAATTGGGTTCAACATGATCAAGGGACACGACTTGCCTTCGTTATGCTCAGCGGGGTACTCCTGGTCTTCTGGCGCGAAACCTGCTCCTCCGGAATCCGAATCTAACGAGAGAGAAAACGACCGAAAATAAAAAAACACATAAAATGATAAGCAAATGAACTCCAAAATTACAAAACCAGAACCAACAGCTAGAGCTCAATTTTAGATGAATTTAGAAAAAAGAACGGGGTCAATCGGAGCTAGGACGGAGGAGAACGGGCGCCCGGAAAATTAATTCTAAAATTAATTCGGGAAAATCGGAAAAGTTATCGTCTTGTGAACCCGGTCCACGAAATTCGAGTCCACCGTGGACTCGGTCCACGAATGATGCACGGGGCGGGCCGACGCGCGGGGCGCTACGTGACGTGGCAAAGCATATGCTTTGCCACGTGTCACCGGCCGACGTGGCGGTGACGTGGCGCCACGTGGCTCGGGGACGGCTCGGGCGACGTGGCATGCCACGTGTCGTGCCACGTGGACTAGGGCTGACGTGGCACGCGCCGGTGCTGCCACGTGGCTAGGCCGAGCCGGCGGCTCGGCGCGAGCGGCGACGGCGGACGCGCACGCGGCCGATTCGAGCCTCGGCCGATCCGAGCGGCGGCGAGATCGCGCGGCGGAAGGCGGCGACGACGGATCGGCGACGCGTGGCGCCGCACGCGCGCGAGGCGTCGCGACGCGCAGCGGCGCGCGCGCGGGAGCGAGGCGATGACGACGCGTGGCGCGCGCGAGGGCGGATCGGCGACGCGCGGTAGCGCGCGCGCGAGGCATCGCGGGTGCGGCGCGCGGCGCAGCGCGCCGAGGCGAGGTAGCGCGCGGGCTCGCGACGCGGGCGAGCGGCGATCGGGCTCACCCGCGGTGAGAACGGCGACGAGGAGGGAGCTCCGACGGCGAGGGGTTCCGCGACGACGCGACGGCGGAGATCGCGCGCAACAACGGCGGGGGCTCGAAACGGCGCGGCGACGCGGAGCGAGGCGAGCGGCGGCGGCGTGCACGCAACGAGGAACGAACGCGATAAATACACGCCAACCGAGGCGAAGTTGATCCGAGACGGCCGCGGGTTCGGACGGACTGGTTTGACGGCTCGGATGCAGCCACGAGGCGTGATCCGACGGCATCGAGCGGCCGGGACGCTGGCGGTGCCGCGGCGCATCCGACGCGCGGCGACGCGCGGGTTAGGGTTAGGGTTGCGGCGCGCGCGAGGATGGACGGCGGAGACGCGCGCGCGCGCGCGATCGGGCGGCCGAGGGCGCGGCGGGCGCGGCGGCGGCGGCGGGCGCGGTGCCGCCAGCGTCACCATGATGCGCGACTCGTGGCGCGGGGCGGGATCGAGCGGCGGGGCGAGCTGGTGCGCGGGAAAGGGTACGGCGGCGGCGGCGGGGCGCGGGATGGGCGACGCGTGGCGGAGAGAGGGAGATCGGGCTGCTGAGGTTTAATTCTTTTCTTTTCTTTTTTCAGAAATTCAAATAAACTTCTAAAAGCTCTAGAAAATAGCAAATAAATCCCAAAAATTCTCCAAAAATACCAGAAAATCCCTTGAGACCTGAGGAACACAAATAAAATATTTCCCACTTATGTTAATGTTTATTTTAATCATATTAAATTATTTAAAACTTTAAAAATTCATTTGAAGCTTCAATTAAATTCAGAAAATTCCAGAAAATTCATTTTTTAAATCCAGGCTTTAAAAATCTCAGAAAAACAGGATGTTACAAATGGGTTTAGAAACTTACTTTACCTATTAGGTCACACCAACTCTCCACTAATGGGTTTACACATATTTTACCCATTAGGTCACAACACCTCTCCACTAATGGGTTTACACACCATTTTACCCATTAGATCACAACACCTCTCCACTAATGGATCATTTCCAAATAAAATCCGCTTTCTTTTGTGCAGCCTTGCGCATTTACCAAAATGCCCCTCCTGTACCTTCCTGGAAGTTTCCTCGTGTCTTGCCGCGCACGCCTCGCAGCCACTTCGAGTCCTCGTCGTCTTCGACACATCCCGTCCGCTCTAACCTCAGCACCGCCTGTGCCTAGTCCGGTCACCCGTGTCTCGCCACGACTCCGTCTCAAAGTCCTGCAGTCATCACCGACAAGAAAACACATTACATAGCACCGCACAAAATGATATAATCAAATATTTGCATCGGTAATTAGCACAAAAATGCCCGGAATAAACTCAGACTTTAGAACACACGTCAATTACTCATCACACAACCGGGGTTACCTCCACATGGTCTCTCAATCAGCCTTTTATTTGAAATTTACATACTTATCTTAAAAGCAATTTGTTAAACAGTTTATTTTCAATAACTGAAACTAAATAAATAATTTAGTGAAGGTTTCATCCACCTACACTAATAACATAGGCTATATCCGCCAAGGTTTAAAATGAAGGTTAAATCCACCTGAACTGGTTACATCCACCAGACCAAAAATCACGAGAGTTCCTTCCACTCCCGAGTTTTACAAAATATTTTATTTTTTAAATTCAAAACCAAAACTTTACCATGTGAATGCATTCCTTGCTCGCCCTTGACTGTGGGCACGGCTATTCGAATAGTTTATTACTCTGCAGAGTTCGTACAACTTTACCCACAAGAGATAAATTATCTTAACAGTCAACATGCTTCCTTTGGCATAAGTCCCAGATAAAATATCACAAAGCTTTTCACCTACTCTAGTATAGTTTTATATTACCCGCTGAGGTTTCACCGATAAAGGGTTAAATCCACCACATTCAGAAGCCCCCTCTTGCGCCATGTGAGTGCAGTAAATCCCTGCCCCTCACTTTAAGTAACCAGTAAATCCCTGGTACCCATTTTCCAATGGTGACATATAAACTAAACTATTGTAGATTAATTAGCTAGGTTGTACCCATTTAAACTTGTGGTTGTACGGTATTGCTCAGTTTGGACAAACATAAACGTCGATCCTTAAACGACTAGGGTGGATCATCCACAAACCCATTTTTCGTGCTAAACCGCACCAGCCAAACATTCCATCCACCCTCATCAAATTTTACCTTAAACTTCATTTTTATTTTAAAATTTGCAGTGGTAACATCTATTACCACTTTTCAAACAAATCATTGAATCCAAAACATTCATTAACCATTTTTCTCATATGAGCAATTTTATATTTATCAGCTAAACTAAGCATTTGCTAATATTCTAAATTCAACAAGAATAATACTATGTCATTATTGAGCCAAAGGTTATCCTAATTTGACCAGAGTACATGGTAAGCAATTCCAAAGGAGGGTATAACAAGTTTGGGTATTTATCTAAATTTTCTAAAATTAAATTATCACTTTATATAACATAGCCATGCAATTAATTTAAAATATTCATGAAATCATTTACAAAATTTGGGATCAATATGGTCAAGGAGACTTGCCTTCTTGCAGTAAGCGAGGATCTTCCTGGAGTTGCTCTTGAAAATCTTCGGACAGATCGGATTCTACACGAGAAACGAGAAGAACCAAATAAATAAAATAAAATAAAAACTCAAAAATTAATAATAAATATACCAAATGAAAGTTTGGAATTTTAGATGAATTTAGAAATTTCAATGGGTCAATTTGGAGTTAAAATGAGAAAGATATGGCTTTTGGAAGTTTCAAAATAAAGAAAAAGCAAAAAGGATAATTTCTGGAATTAAATTTATTCTGAAAATGAATTATGACGTCAGCAAGAATTATTTTTCTAAAGGAAAATCAGAATAATGATGTCAGCAAGAATTATTAAAATAAACCACAGAGGCTGACAGGTGGGTCCGGCCCACGGTGGACCGAGTCCACGGAACAGTACACGCAGGTGACAGCGCTGACGCGGCAAGCTAGGGCTGACGTGGCGCGCGCTGGTGCCGCCACGTGTCAACTGCTGACGTAGCTGCTGACGTGGCTGCCACGTGGCACCTGGGGGGCGGATTTTGGCTGACGTGGCACGCCACGGGGCTGCTGACGTGGACTAGGGCTGACGTGGCACGCGCTGGTGCTGCCACGTGGCTAGGGCTGAGCTGGCGACTCGGGTGAGGCGGCGGCAGCAGAATCGGGCGGCTAGGGTGCGGCCACGCAGCCGGATCTGAGCCTTCGGCTCAGATCTGAGCGAACGGCGGAGATGCGGCAGCGCGGGGGCGGGACGATGTCCGATCGGTGACGCGTGGTGGGGGCTCGCCGCGCGAAACATCACGCGGACGCGAGCGCGCGCGCGGGGACGCGGATGCGGGCGGCGGGACCGAGACGGGGCGGGGATTGGACGGTGGAGATGGGGACGTGCGGGCATATCTGAATCGTCGAAGAATGAATGGTTCAGATGGCGCGCGCGAGAGGCGGGTTGGTCCGACGCCGACGCGATGGCACGCAAGACGACGCGCGGCGCCGCGCGGCGCGCGCGCGAGGCGGGGCGAAGGTGCGTCGGCGTGATCCAACGGCGGAGGAGGGGACGCGTGGCGCGAGCTGGTGCCTCGCGTCTCCGATCTTGGATGGACGGCGTGGATGCGGGGACACGGAGGCGGGAAGGCGACGATGGGCGACGCGTGGCCCGGGCTCGCCGCGCGAGGCGTCGCGCGGACGCGAGCGAGCACGCGCGCGGCGCGACGCAGCGCGGTGCGACCGAGGAGCGCGACGAGGCGCGGGACCGAGGGGGAGCGGTTCTCGTGCATCGCAGAGAACTCACCGGCGGCGCGAACACACGCGCGCGGCGAGCACGTCTGAACCGAGAGGAGGAAGTGTGCGAAGGGTAGAAGGGCTCCTCGGCGACGCTTTTATACACCGCGAGAAGAAAGCGGGCGCGACGAGCTCGCGGAGTTAACGCGACGATTTCCGACGCCCAAACGGCGGAAACGGGCAATAACGCGAGGGGAAACGGCCGCTAGTGAGTGCGCGCGACTCGACGTGTCTCCAGGGGCGTTAATGGCGGACCGAAACGGCCGGGGAAAGCGGAAACGGAAACTCGGGGGCGGCGCGATAATGGCGACGGCGCGCGGAGGAAGAAACGGTCGGCGGGGACGAAGCTGACAAGCGGGACCCACCTGTCGACGAGAGAGAGAGGGGAGGAGCGGTCGGATGAGCGACGAGTGGCGGAGGGAAAGAATTCGGGCCGTCGGATGAGAAGCGAAGAGGTAAGTGAGGGTGGATGGCGCGGATTAGATCCGGCGAGGAAAGGTAGCCCGGATGGATGACACGTGTCGCCCGAGGGAGTTTTCTGGAATTTAATTCTTTTAAAGATTTCAGAAAATATCAGGAAGCTTTAAAATACTCAGAAAAATACCAAATAAATTTAAAAAATCCAAAAAAATTCACAGAAATTCCTGGAGAGGTTTTAGACTTAAGAAAAATATTTTCAACCTATATTGGTATTAATTTTTAGTTTTAAACAGAAACTTTAATTCTGGAAAAATCCAAATAATTTGAATTAATTAATTTAAAATTAGTATTTCCAGATAAAAGCAAAAATTTGGGATGTTACAAAAATCCTAGCCACCAGTTTTAGTCAGGCCAGCGTGGCTCATATGGGCCGAATGAGCCGGTGGTGAATTTTCAAATAAGTACCTGAGTTTTCGGTAAATTAAATAAGTCCACTAAAAAATTGAAAATAAACTATAAAATTTGACCCTAAAGTTTGTTAGAATTGCAATTAAGTCCAGTGGACCGAATTTCTACCCACATGATTTATTTCCTAGATTATTTAATCTTTATTATGATCTAGTTAACTTGTGGCATTATTGTTTATGTTTCTAGAATTTTTTTATTTAGCATATTATTTTTGCTTATTTAGTAATTCTAAAAATTACTTATTAATTAGAAGAAAATTGTTTAAATTGCTAGAAAATTTCAAAACAATCCTAAATAATATATGATGAATAGATAAAATCCACACCTTACTGATTTAGTAATATTCATACTATTTACCTGTAGTAAATTTAGAATTATGCATGAATAATATAGGAAATATTTGACATCGCTAAGAAGAAGTTTGCTAAGCTCATCCTGGACGGTAGCAACTACCTCACATGGGGCATGGATGCTAAAATCAAACTGACAGCTAGATCACTTGGTGCCGTCATAACCCAACTTGCAGCTGGGGCTCCCGCTATTCCTGATGCCGCAAATGTGCGGCACTACACTTCTTGAGGCACCACATTCACCCAGACTTGAAGTCTGAGTACCTTCTAGAAGAACACCCACTGGCACTATGGAACTCCCTGAGGGAGAGGTATGACCAGCAGAGATCCATCAAGCTACCTGAAGCACAGCGAGAGTGGACCAACATCAGGTTCGAGGATGTCAAGAAGGTATCTGCATACAACTCTGTCATTCATAAGCTTGTTGCTAAGCTTAGATTATGTAACTAGAAGATCACAGATGCTGAGATGATTGACAAAATTTTGAGCACTTTTCATGCTACTCGCAAAGGCCCTCCAGCAGTGGTATCGTCAGGGCAAATACAAGATGTATCCGGAGCTGATTACCACTCTTCTTGAGACAGAGAAGAATGATGAGTTACTAATGAAAAACTATCAGACTCATCCCACTAGGAAAAGGAGGAGGCAAGAGGAGGCGACACGACCAGGAAAAGGAAGTGCAAATGGGTGGAGAAGGGGTTGAATTGGTCAAAGATTCAATTGAAACCAATATTCAAAGAAATTCAAGTTACTTTTGAAATCTGGGATGTTTCAACCTACCCCCTTTAAAAAATCTAGTCCTCAAGATTCACCCAGGTTATAGAATGGTTTAGAAAAATAAAATTTCTGACAGTTCTGATTCTTTTTCTTAAGCCTTGTGTCCTTTATTCAGAGCATGAAGTACTTGTTATCATCTGATAGTTCTATCAGTTCTTGTCCTTTCTTGTTACATCCAAATTTCATATGCTCTTTGTTAATTGTACCTGTATACCATTCTTGTGCATGTTACACTCGTTGTGTCATTACCAGCTTCAGTTCTTTTTGACTCTGGTGCTTTCCATTCATTTATTTTCAAGCCTTTTGTGCTAAAGAATGGGTTAAGTATGGTTTCCCTTAGCAATCCTGTGATAGTTCACTCCCCTAGAGCAGAAATGAGAATAGGGACTTTGCCGAAAGATAGAGTTGCTTATAGATGGAACTCTATTCCCAACAGACCTTATGGTGTTGGAATCCTAGGGATTGGATGTTATTCTTAGAATGAATTGGTTAGCCAAGAATAATGGTAAGATTAATTGTACTACCTATTTCGTAACCCTCATCAATGACCAAGGAGTAGGCGTGATCTTCTCCCCCGAAATCCCTACAGAAGGACAGTGTGTTCTCAATCAACTTCAAGTTCTAGAAGAAGTACTAGTTGTGCGGGAATATCTGGATGTATTTCCAGATGATTTACCGAGAATGCCACCGGATAGGAAAATCGAGTTGTGATTGACCTAGTCCTCAACACTGCTCCAATCTCCTAGATACCATATCTTATGTCAACTAATGAGTTAACTAAGTTGAAGAAGCAAATTCAGGAATTGGAGTATAAAGGATATGTCCGTCCAAGTTCGTCACCTTAGGGAGAACCTATCTCTTCGTCAACAAAAAGGATGGTAGTATAAGAATGTATATGGATTACAGAGCACTCAATGATGTTACCATCAAGAATAAGTATCCTTTGCCTAGGATTGATAATCTGTTTTATCAATTGAATGGAGCTAGTGTCTTTTCCAAGATAGATATGAGATCAGGATAACATCAGCTGAAGATCCGTGCTGAACACATCCTCAAGACTACATTCTCTACTCGTTATGGACAGTATGAGTTCACCGTCATGTCCTTTGAACTGATAAATGCATCTGTCTATTTCATGAGTATGATGAATAGTGTATTCATGGAGTACCTGGATAAGTTTATGGTAATTTTCATAGATGACATTCTCATATAGTCCAAGAATGAAGAATAACAAGAGAATCATCTCAAGATAACCCTAGAAAAACTTAGAGAGCATCAGCTTTATGCCAAATTCAGTAAGTGCAAATTTTGTTTAAAGAAAGTTGCTTTCCTTGGGCATATTGTGATAGCCGAAGGTATCGTAGTTGATCCTTCAAAAATAAAAGAAGTAATGGAATGAAAGCAACCCAAGATAGTAACCGAAGTCAGAAGTTTTCTTGAACTTGCAGGTTATTATCGCTGCTTCATATCAGAACTCTCATAATTAGCCAAGCCAATGACTCAGCTTCTGAGGAAAGAAAAGAAGTTTCAATTGACGAAAGCTTATGAGAAGAGTTTCCAAACTCTCAAAAACAAGCTAGTCTTAGCACCAGTGATTGTTTTGCCAGATGTGCATAAGGATTTTGAGGTTTTTTGTGATACCTCCCGTCAAGGTCTAGACCGTGTGTTAATGCAAGAAAGCAGAGGGTAGCCTATGCATCACACTAGCTAAGACTTCATGAGTGCAATTACCCCACTCATGACTTAGAAGTACTAGCCGTAGTGCATGCTTTGAAGATCTGGCATCACTATCTCATCGGTAACCATTGTGAAGTATACACGAGCCACAAAAATTTGAAGTATATTTTCACCCAAGCATAACTCAATCTAAGGCAGTGAAGATGGTTAGAGTTGATTAAGTATTATTACATTGGGATTCTTTATCATCTATGCAAAGCAAATGTTGTGGTAGATGCATTAAGTAGGAAGTCTTATGCAAATAGTGTTTTATTAGAAAAAGACCAGACCTTACTTTAGGAGGGAGTCTTCCGTCTGAGTCTAAATCTGGTGAACTATGGTGTTCTCTCAGCTTTAGAGATTCAACCTGCACTATCAGACCAGATCAAGGAAGGCTCAGAAGGTTGATGAGGATATTCAAGAAATAAAGAAAAATATAAAAAGAGGCAAAGCCCTAGGATTCAGTGAAGATGAGTATGGAACTGTTTGGTTCGAGAACAACATTTGCGTACCCAATAATCAGGAAATCAAGAACATGATTCTGCGGGAAGCCTATGAAACCCCCACTCAATTCACCCAAGTTGTATCAAGATGTACAAGGACCTTAAGGAAAGATACTGGTAGGTCAGTATGAAAAGGAAAATTGCGGAGTTTATTGAAGCTTGTGACACCTGCCAAAGGGTCAAGGTAGAACATCAGAAATCTGTAGGACTTTTGCAACCCCTACTAATACCAGATTGGAAGTATAAATAAATTGCTATGTATTTTATAATCGGACTCCGTAGAACTCATTCTGGTTATGATTCAATCTGGGTGGTAATTGACCGAATGACTAAAGTAGCTCATTTTATACCTGTCAAGACTACTTACTCTAGAAGTAAGTTAGCAGAGCTACATATGTCCAGAATTGTATGATTGCATGGAGTGCCCAAAAAGAAAGTGTCAGATCGAGGTTGTCAGTTCACTTCTAGATTTTGGTAGAACTTCATGAAGAGTTAGTGAGTAAGCTTAATTTCAGTATAGCTTATCATCCCTAGATAGATGGCCAAACAAAGCGAGTAAGTACTAGAGGATATGTTAAGAGCCTGTGCTTTGGATTTTGGGAACAGTTGGAATCGTTCTTTTCCCTATGCTGAGTTTTCATACAATAATAGTTACTAGACCAGCCTATAGATGACACCTTTTGAAGTACTATATGGCAGAAAGTGCAGAATGCCTTTACTCTAGAAACAAGCAGGAGTATTCCAAGATGTTGGACCTAACCTACTTCAAGATGTTGAAGAAAAATTAAGAACGATCAAGGATAGATTGAAAATGGCCCAATCTCGATAGAAAAGTTATGCTGACAATTGTCGACTAGACCTGACCTTTGAGGTTGGAGACTATGTTTACCTCAGCATGTATTTGCTAAGAAGAGTTAAGTGGTTTCAAGTAAGAGGAAAGGTTGCACCGAGATTTGTGGGACCATTCAAGATCTTAAGTCACAAAGGAGAAGTCGCATATCAGTTGGAGTTGCAGCCAAGTATGTCCAGAGTGCACAACATTTTCCATGTATCGCAGTTAAAGAAATGTCTCCGAGTACCCGCAGAGCAAGTAGAAGTAGAGACCATGGATCTTCAAGAAGATCTCCCCTACCAAGAGCAACCAATTAAGATTCTTAAGACAGCTGAACGTCAGACCAGAAGGAAGACCATCAGATTCTGTAGAGTTTAGTGGAGCAACCACATAGAAGACGAAGCAACTTGGGAATGAGAAGAAGACTTGAAAGCTAACCATCCCCATCTCTTTGCTAGCTGGTTCAAACCTTGAGAGCGAGATTTCTTTTAAGGGGGTAGGTTTGTAACATCTTAAAATTTTATTTGCATTTTATTTGATTTGTTGGAATTTTATTTGGATTTATCTGGATTTTATTTCAAAGCCTAGAGTAAGAAAACTTAATTAATTTATTTATTTTCTAAAAGCAAAAAACTATGTATTTTATTTTTCCTGAGTTTCCCTAGATTTATAGCATTTTTGTGAATTTTTTGAAGTTATTTGTTATTTTCTAAGTAGTTTTGAAGCCTCCTAGTATTTCTGAAAATATAAAATAAAATTTAAATTCAAAATCATCTCAAGCTGACAGGTGGAGGGCCCGGATCACATCCCCTACCGCCGAATTAATCTCAGCTGCTCCCCTTCACTTACCCCTTCCTTTTCATCCGATGATCGGGATTACCTTCCTTCGTCGCGTGGCAGCCATCCACTCGCCACCTCTCTCCTCTTCCCCTCTCTCTTACGCCGACATGCAGGCCCCACTCCACTTATTCTTCCTCCTCCGCTCGCCACCATTGACGCCCTCGCCTGAGCTCATTAATCGGTCGTTTCTTCCCATTAGCTCAAGCATTCAACGCCATTAATGACCACTAAGCTGCTCGACTTTATTCCACCACATTTTCCCCCTCTTTTAAGCTATTAATCCCCTCTTTAGGCACCACAACTGTTAGCGTTAACTTTAGCGAGTAACCGACAATCGTTAGCCTTTCCTTACCATATAAAAACCCATCTCCGAGCTTTCTCTCTACACACCGCACCTCACCCCCTCTCAAAACTCACTCCCTGCACACACCGGCGGGGAGTTGCCATCGCCTCAGCCCAAATCGCGCCACGTTGGCACTGCCTCCATATTCGTTGTGCCCGGGCGAGCGTCCGATGCCCCTTCACCAAGCAAGCCTACCATTGAAATGCCTTCGCCGCTGACGCCCTTGCACCATCACCACTAAACCTCGTCGTTGGCCCATTTCTGAGCCCCTCAGACTCCGTGCAAAGGTGAGCCCGCCTCCATCTCCCTTTGCCTTTATAGGCATCGGCCGCTGCCACCTACTGGAGCACCGGCGACCAATGGGCTCAGTGTGCCGCATCTGACCGGCACAGCCACATTAGTGGCCTGAGCCTGCGTCGCAGCCACGTCGGCTTCAGTTGGTCCTGTCAGTAAAAGCTTGCCACGTCAGCATTTCCCATTGAAAATAATTGGGCCAAAATATAATCAAATGTTGATGTCATAATTAGACTCATAATGGGATTTTGAGTCTATTTGAGTTGCCGGGTAGCAAAAAATGAGAGCAAAAAACGGAGAGCAAAAAAAGGTGAGAAAAAGACCGAACTAGAGTGAGTGTTTTATGCTATAAATTCAGTTGGAATATTTAATTTCTTGAGCAATCTTGTTCCCTTATTTTCATAATATTACAATTGACTAGCGTATCTTCTTATATTTGGTGCAAAATGAGCTAATATTTTCTGATTGTTTATTTTAACTCATTCCTTTGTTTGCATTGCGTCGCATTGATTATTGCATGCGCGTTCATATATTTCACTTATATTTTTTCGATTAGTACATAGGCAAAAGTTTTATAACTTAGATTATTACTTAATTTTTCAACAACATGTAAATCAGATTGCATAATATAAACACTTCCATACGAAGCCCCACTAAATATCCTTTGCCGTGCAATTGTGAGTCACTTTTAAATCTGCTTAATCATCACTTGCTATTGTAGTCACCACCAAGTGTAAGTTTCTTTTTGACCTCAATTCACTTCGAAAAAGATAAGAACTTTACTTGATGACAAAAAAGTGAGATTGAGAGAACTCCACATATCATATGTATATTTGTGGTATTTGTGCTTTCTTTATGCCACTAACCATATCAGGTGGAGATGATAATATGGGAGAGGAGTATGATTGAATGCCCCGATGACTCGTTTCTAATTCCAAGCTTTGAGGGGAATTTTGCGCAATGAGTTCGCCACCACTACTTCTACCATAGAAGAGTAACTAAGGCAAAGATCCACAACTCCACATAAGATATGCGCATCAAGATGAACCAACAAATGAATGTACTACGTACCAACATTATCAACGTTGTGGTGCACGCACTTCAACCACAACAAGAGGAAAGTAGTGTTTATTGAGGAGGTGCCATACCTCCATGAGATAAGAAGCAGGAGTTGCTCGAGGTGGCTTAGAATCTCAACACAGGCAAGACCGCGTGGTGGCCAATGCTATTTGTCCACCCCTACTTGGAAGAGGTGAAGGGGGCAGCTTCCATAGTCCAGGAAGGGGCCATGGACATGGAGGATGTAGTGGGGGCGCACCTCGTTTCGACGACGATGACTTTCTTCACCATGACGATAGTTACTACCGTCGTAATCAATACGGCGACGAATGACCAAATGAGGAGAAGTTTGATAAGCTTAAATTTACCATGCCAACATTTTCAGGTACACATGATCCCGAGGATTACCTTACTTGGAAGTTCAAGGTGATCAAGGTGTTCCACTTGCATAATTATTCTGAGGAGAAGAAAATTCACATATCTGGACTTTAATTCACGAATTATGCACTTATATAGTAGGAACAAGTTCAAAATCAAAAGAGAGAGTACGACGAGCCTCCCATCACTACATGGGAAGAAATGAAGTACCACATAAGAGCAAGGTTTATTTTCAAACATTATAAACGTGATTTATTTGATAAATTACAGAAAATGAAGTAAGGAACCTTCACTGTGGAGGACTACTATAAAGAGATAGAAATGGTCATGATTCGAGTTAATGTATATGAGCAAGAAAAGTAAACAATGGAGCGATTTCTTGCTGGTTTACACCCTCCCATTAAGCGTATCACTGAATTTTAGCCTAACAATAACATAGTGGATTTGGTATATCATGCAACCAAAACTGAAAGATAAGTGCAACAAGACATATGGGCAACAAGAATATCATCCTTTATGCCCTAAACAGCACCTACAGGAGGTAAATCCACATCTTATTTTAATTCATTAAAAACTAATCCCTCTAGTGGAAGTGTTGCTCCTAGTACACGTGCTGCCCCAAGTGCAAAGAATGTCACTCCGTTCAATTCAAAGAGAGGACCAACCCCTTCTTTATCATCTTCTATTGGTTCTATGGCCAAGAGTAGCTCTATCCAACGCTTCAAGTATCTTGGACGTGAACATATGCAAAAGAATTGTCCAAATAACAAGATAATGTTGATAACTGAGAATAGAGAATATGATTCTGCAAGTGATGAAGATGGAGAGTACCGTACTGATTTTGAGGCGAATGAGGATGGCCATGGGGGGGGGAAGAGAAGGGGAAATGCATAGAGATGGGTATTGTGACCCCGAGTTGGGTCCTATTCTTGTATGCACTCTTTCTGTATTAAACGTTCAAGTCAAATCTAACCATAAACATCGCTACAATCTTTTTCAAACAAGGGCTCATGTAAGCAAAGATAGTAAGTGTTGAAAGGTTTTTATTGGTGGAGATAGTTGTCATAACCTAGCTAGTAAAGAACTTTGCACCAAACTTGGATTGAAATACAAGAAACATCAACATCCGTATCAAATTCAATGTTTGAATAATGATGGTTCTATGAATGTTGGGTATATGGTTGATGTTACCTTTCATATTGATAATTACTGAGATACTGTGGAGTGTGATGTAGTCTCTAAAGATGTTTGTCATTCACTTTTAGGAAGGCTATGGCAATATGATAGGTCTGTGATTCATGATGGAAAAATAAATCAATATAAGTTCATATGGAATAGCAAAGAAAAAACATTGTAACCTATGACCCCTTCTCGAATTATCATTGAAAATGCTAAAAAAAAGAAATACAAATAGGGATTGAAAGAGGGAAGAAACAAAAGACTGTAATTCCACATAGGGTGAGCGAGAGAGAAAAATTGAAATTGAGTTGGAAAGCTAACATTGAAGGAGAGAAAAAGTTAGTAATGATGGTAACAAAATCTAATTTAAGAGAGATGAGAGATGATCCTACTATGTTTCACTTTGTATAGACATAGAATGACACCTTTACTCCCATTAAACCGATAGTAGACACATTTATCGACTTCATTCACACAAAAGACGACCGATGTGATTATACTATCGAACTTCTCGTGCCACTGTTTGGGAGCTTGCTTTATGCCATAAAAGGATTTAATCAATCAACATACTTTCTTTTCTTGCCCTTTAACTACAAAACCATCAGACTATTGCATATAAATCTCCACATCTAACTCTTAAGTTGGTAAATATACTTGTAGTTTGTATGCAGCAGCTAGTTCCAAAAGCGGTCTTTACATTCATTTGATGTACTTGGAGTTTGTATACGGTAACTAGTTCCAAAAGCACTCGTATTGTGGGTAAATGAGTCACAGGAGAGTATGTATCAAAATAGTCTTTTCCTTCCTTTTGTGTGAAACCTTTAGCCACTAAGCGAGCCTTATACTTTTCAATAGTACAATCAGGTATGCGTTTTCTCTTAAAGATCCATTTGCAGCCCACTGGCTTACATCCAAGTGGAAGATTTGTGACCTCCCATGTTCCATTAGCTATGATGGAATCCATGTCACTACGGACTGCCTCCTTCTAGTAATCCACATCCGGGGATATATATGTTTCTGAAAGGGTTCATGGTTCATCATCCATCACATAGGTGACATTGTCATCGCCTAGTGACTTTTCAGTTCTCTGCGTCTTATTCTTCCTCAACTCCAACTCTAGAGCGGTGTTGTCCATACTAGGAAGAATAGAGCAGTAATCTGGCCCAGTATGGTCAATGACTTCAGTTGGTCTCATAGGAAACATATGTTCAAAGAAGGTCATATCGCGAGACTCCATCACTATGTTTGTAGTGATGTCACTCACCTCGGATTTGACTACTAAGAATCTATAAGCCGTGTTATTTGTAGCATATCTTAGAAATACACAATCAACGATTTTCGGATCAAGTTTTCTTTTCTTCGGTAATGGCACATGTACCTTTGCAAGGCATCTTCATATCCGAAGAAATGACAAGTTAGATTTTCTCCCCTTCCATCCTTCATAGGATGTCTCCTCCTGATTGCGAGGTGAAAGCCTATTTAGAATATAATTAGCTGTGAGAACTGTTTCACCCCACCAATAGTCCGGCAGACCTGAACTCTGGAGCATGGCGTTAACCAAGTCACAAAGAGTTCGATTCTTTCTTTCGACTATTCTGTTTGATTGGGGTGAGTATGGTGGAGTAATTTCATGAATTATTTCACTTTCTTCACATAATTGAGAGAATTCATTTGAGACGTATTCACCGCCTCGATCCGACCTTAACCATTTGATCTTCTTTCTAGCTGGTTTTCAACTTCAGCTTTATAGACTTTAAAATATTCAAGTGCCTCATCTTTCGACCTAAGTAGGTAAATGTAGCAATACTTAGTCGCATCATCTATGAGAGTCAGAAAATAGCGTTTGCCACCTTTAGTTAATATTTCATTCATCTCACAAAGATCAGAATGGATTAGTTCAAGTGGAGAAGTGCTCTGCCCTTCAATGCTATGAAAAGCTTTTCGGGGTTGCTTTACTTGCACACACTTCACACTTTGAATCCTTCTCATAATTATAGTTTGGAATTAAACTTATTTTGCTTAACCGCATAATAGCTTCAAAATTAACATGACATAAACGTGAATTCCAAATATCATGGATTTTATTGCAATGAGAAACATTGTAATTGGTTATATTATTAGAATCAAGAATGGATAATCGAAATATACCTCTGCTATCATTACCTTTGCCCACAGATTTCCAAATTTGGTCCAACACGACCTTATTGGACTCAAACATAAGCTTTATTTTTTGCCTACTCTGCATTAACCCTCTCAGAAGATTGCGAGTCATTTTAGGCACATACAGTACGTCCTTAAGGATGAGTGTTTTTCCCGAGGTAAGCTTCAGGCAAACCTGTCCAATCCCACGTACTATCGCAGCAGCTCCATTCCCCATTAGGACGGATCCACCACCTTCACCTTGAAAGGAAGAGAAATATGATCGATTAGCACATATATGTCTAGTAACACATATATCAATCCACCAATCAATTGATAGGCTTACCATAAAGACCTGAGGTATGTACTCTTTCAAACTGGAACTGGCCAGTGCGACATTTACTTTAGCCTTGTGGCTCTTGTGCTGACAAGGAGAGGGACCTCTGCCTTTGCGATTGCGACAATGGTTGGTCTTATGTCCAGCCTCCCTGCAGACAAAGCAGATGATGTCCTCCTTATTCTTCTTCATTTTCTTTGGTTGGAGCTTGACTAAGGGCTGATTCTTGAATTTTGGTTTCCCAGAGCTTCTGGTACTCTTGACCTGTACTTGATGAGCATGGACTTGAGCCTTTTCTGCATCATCACTGGTTCTAGCATGCTCTTCGACATTAATAGCTGCTGATAGCTCATTGAGAGTCAAGCGCTCCTTCATATGTCTATGAGCGATCACGAAGTTACACCACGAGAGCGGTAATTTAGTCAGGATGACGTTCACTTGAAACTTCTCTGGTAGAGCACAGTCGTACCGACTTAAATCACATACATTGAGTTGTAGCTCATGGAGCTGCTCCATCACCGACCATCCTTCAACTATCTTGTAGTTCAAGTAGTTGGCAGTCACGAACGACTCATTCCCGTTATCCCCTTCGGAATATTTCTCTTCAAGTTTGTCCTAGAGTTGCTTGGCGTTTATGAAGCTGGCGTAGACATTGAACAGCCGGTTGGACAATATGGCTAACAAACGGGCTAAGACTGAATTGTTCGCGTTCTCCCACCACATCATTTCAAAGGTTTCCAATGGGAACACTGGAGGATTTGAAATAACCCAAAACAATTTGAGATCAGTCAACCAGAGTTTTTTCTTAACCTACAAGCGTTTAAAGTTGGCACCATCGAACACCTCTGGCTTAACGACATCAGAAGAGCAAGCCATTTCTTGAATATTAGGTTTTCTGGATTGTTGTAGTATATGCGGTATAAGCATAAATATTGATATAATTCCAGCATAAGTAAGTAAACTCAAAGAAAATACCGAGATGTATACAAATGATATAATTTACATGTAATCATTTAATTCAATCATATCATTTGTAACATAGCACATATTCAATAACAGGAGCAAGAATACTCTTGGTTTGAACATATACGCCAATGTAAAGAACATGAAATCAATTAAGACTAGCAAAAAGTACAAGTTTTAATTGATTGATATTTAGTGATCTCAGACGTAGGGTTACACAAGATTTGATCTTAGCCGTCCTGCTACTATGGTCTTAAACTCTTCACCAATTAAATATGTCAAAAGAAGATCCAGTCAATTACGATCATGAGTGCTCACTACGACTTCGAATAGTCGGCTACAATTTCGAGTACTTGGCTATGACTTTGAGTAGTCAATCACCACGGCTTTGAGTACTCGGGGTACGACTTTGAGTACTCGGACACGACTTCGAGCACTCAGATATGACTTTGACCATGAGTTCGTGGATCCGACTTCAAGTACCTGGTACTCGGACATGACCACAGTGGTTTTACGGCTTCTACAGTGACTTTACCACTTCTACAGTGACTCTACGACTACTACAGTACCACTGCTACAGTGATTCTACAACTGCTACAGTACACTGCTATAGTGATTCTACAACTACTGGCAGTCAGCTACAACTTTAAGCAGCTCGTTTTTGACTACCAGCACTCGAACAGTCGGGAATCCACTTTAACACTTGGGAATATCAGTAATCGACTGCTTAGAAAATTATGATTCAATTTCAGTTCAAGACCATTTTCACCACAAAGCTATTTAATCCACAAAGCCTCTTTACAATATTCGATCAATTAAATCATTGATATATGGAACAAATCACGAACTGCAAAGAGTCGACAATTAAGATACTCACAAAGTCGGTGATACTCGAAATCACCGACAAGAACTCAGAGCGAGACACACCTCAAGGCGTTGTCCCAGAAAACCTAGCGCTCCTCTGTGCCATCGCGAGAGAGGAGCATGGTAGTTGGAGATACAAAGCCCACCTTTGCTGATCGAAAATTTCCATGCAGCAAAGTCGAGGTGAAGGGAACGCCGCACAAGCACACGAGAAGCACCGGCCTAGTCCGCCTCACTGAGCACCAGAGGTCACAGCTCACCACCAAGACCGGCGGTCACCAGTGAAGAACCGACCTCAAAGACTGAATCCAAGGGCAAAAACCCAAAGGCAAATCGAAAGAGAGGAATGAAGTATTGGTCTTACAATTTTCTTTGTGTTCCCTTGCTTGAAGGAGGAGACCTCCTTATATAGACGAGAGGAGAAGATGATATCGAAGACCTGAGCGATCGCCGCCAACGACCAGATCCGAACGCATCGCCATCACCCATCTCCTCCCCTCATTTCGGATCAACCGAGAGAATCATATCTTGGGTAGGAGAAAGTCTCCTCCTCATCCCTTCGCTCAGATCACCAACAGGTGGACCCCCTCATTCCTTCATTTTGGGAAATTACTGAAATGCCCTTAGATTTACAACAACATTGACCGAATAAGGGATTGATTCAACCAAATTTTACTGCATATATCTTTTAAATGCCTTACTGGAATGAAGCAAAATTTGGTAGGCAGTGGATAATGAAGTTATGAATCTAATGGCAATCGTTGAACTCAAAAATGATTGTGAAAACAAAAGTTATGACATTTTTAGTGGCATCGGTAGAAAGGGGGGAGTCTTTTGACTGAAAATTGAAAATTAGGGTTGGGGTGTTCTACATGGTTTTGGATGTCGGAATTTTTTTTGGGAGTTTATGGGACCAAAGATATAACTAGCAACTAGACAAAGCTAACGTAGACATAAATTCAATTTAGCAAACCAAAACTAATAGATTGAAAGGCACAAAAGGGGTTTGGATAGCGGAAATTAACTCTTTTTCTAGAGCAATTTTATGGTGATAGGTACAAAAAATAAATATAAAACTAAAATCTCACTAAGTAATCTGTACTTTGATACCAACTGATGAGATGATTCAACCCGATTTTTTTGATAAGAATGATAACTCGATTGATTGATATGACATTGACGATGAAGCTACTTAACTGAAACTATAAAGTTCTTCCTACAATTGCTACACCACACCTTTATCATTACCAATTGTATCAAGAACGCAGTTGACATGAACACAAGGTTCAATTCCTATGAGCAATCAAAAAATAAGTAAGAATAAGATAAAGAGCAACCTAAATATTGCAAATATCAATTATGAACACCTAGAGTTGAGGTCTGCAATCGTAGTTGTTGGTCTGGTTAATACAAGAACACACGATAAAGTTTCATGGTAGAAAACTAATCTAAATAAGCCTCCATTACATGGCCAATTCAGCCTCTATTTAAAGGGCATGTAGGCCCATGGCATATGAAAATTAATTAAATCATATTTGATTCTATCTCATTCTAAAACTAACAATTGTTTCGATGATTTCATCATGCATAGAAGGAATTTAGAGATGGGACTAGATTTGTTGGAAAGTTGATAAGATAAGTTTTTCTATCAAGTACTTACACATTCCAAACGGACGCTGGATGCAAATTCTATGCATGTTTTATTATGTTATATCAGGTTGAATTAATGTTGGATTGTTTTCATGATTCTGATGTGCACAAAAGGGGCTAGATCCATTAGAAAGAGGACATCATAATCTTTCAATCAAGTACTCATACACCTCCAATGGACTCCGTATATAAAAGTTATGATCATTTAAAGTTGGTATTGTCTCCAAAGGCTGAATTGAATTCCAGAACGTATCCAACTTGAAATCTTACTTGACTTGTACTCAACATGACATGGTGGCCTTGAAGAAGAGTTGGGAAAGGCGTTGACTTGGCCTTGATGTGTTGGTCAGCTATCCTTTGGACAGACCCCAACCACGAGCGCGTAGTGTTGATGTAATCCTTTTTATATAGTTGCACAAATATGCATTTTTATCATTAAGTAGTATCATATTCTCATTTAAAATAAAGTGAAGCTAAAGAAATGAATTCACCTTTTGTTCAATCCTAAGAGCTATGGTCGTAAGGGTGTGGCATGGTCACATCATCCTCTCCTTCTTGACAAAAAAAATCATCCTCTGTTTTAACAGATGAATAGGCTCATGCATTGTATGATCTTGATCATAAATCTCGGTACATGACATAGGATGCAACGAACTCTCATTATGTAATATTATAAGTTTTTTATCAAACAAAGTAAAACCTCATTAAAATGAGTGTACCTGATTGGAAGTATTTTCACTGGATGGTGTTGGAACTATGTAGTCCGACTCTCCTTTAGAAAATAGGGTGTGAGATTTGTGACATGATATTGATGATCTCAATGAGAGGTAAATTCTTTTGTCACAAATAGAGCAATGGTTGTGGTGTGTGGAAGCAGCCTGCAACACTTTTCTTCTTGAAAGTTTTCTTTTAGCTCGTAAATAACACTAGATGAAATAAATATATTAAGGTTAGTGTTATTAGTTTCCTCTACATGATAGTGATTCTTTTCCAAAGTTAAACCTTTTAATTATGAAGTTATTAGAACTATGTAATTTCCTTAAGGTTAGTGTTATTAGTTTCCCCTACATTCCCACGGTAGTGGAATCCTCGGGCAAATAAAATGGGAATCGTATGTCATGTCACGTTGTCGTGGTCGGCCACGTGAGAAAGAATCCTCACCATGCGCCAAGCCAAGCCAGCCCCTCAGCCCCCTCCTACGCGCGCACCTATCCTGGCCACCTGCCGAGCTGGGGGATACAAGGCTAGCTCGGTAGGCAGCTGTTGAGCAGCGGGAGCTCGGCAGCGCCCTGGGCCCACCTGTTGTTGCTCTACACTAAGGCCTACTATGCTTGTGCGTGTTCTCATCCTTACCCATCCCCGCTGAGCTCCCCAGGTGCAATAGGTGCTAGGTGTTGCCTAATGCGCCTTCTGTGCTCAGGGATATGCTATTTTTGCAAAAACGGATGTCCGGAAGCCAAATTTGAAATAAAAAGTGGGTACGTGCCCAATGTGTGAATAGTTCCAGATTATTTATGTTGATTGTCCAATATGATTTTTTTGGAGGGATTTGCTTTCATCACCCGTAAGTGGTGAGCCTTTAGATAACTAAATTAGTTTACTGTATAGAAAAAAGACATTGAAGATCTTTACTCAGGTAAGCATGGGTTGCTGTTGGAAGTGCTATGTTTTGAGGAAAAAAACAGAATGCATAGCTTTTACAACAATTGAAGGATCATATTTAAAACAACACAGTTTTAATTTTTTTTTTGCAATACATACTTCTCCAGTACTAATCTATCGTTTAAAATTTAGTCTAATTTAGTTCTTTGCAAGTAGCTATAATTCTAGCGGTGGAGAGAACCATCTTTTTTTCCTTTCTTTGTTTCTCCTTTCCCCCTAAAGTCATGGAGAACAGTTAACTAGGAAAACAAGACTGCCAGATATAGAGAACACATAATATGTATTCATTTTTACGGTGCATTTATCGTGCACTCAAACTAAAAAAAAGTCACGAAAAATTTTAATTGTTTTTGATATACTTCATGGTTTACTCCACCTATATATAAAAATTTTAAATTCAAATTTATTCTACGTTAAGAGTACAAAAAAAGAGAAAATTCTAATAGATTTGAACTCTTAACTTTTATCAGTATTTTCTCTTTTTTAGTACTCTTAATATACAATGAATTTGAACTTAAAATTTTATATATAGGTGGAGTAAACCATGAAAAACATCCAAAAATTTTTAAGAATTTTTTTACAATTTTTAAGCGCGCAATGAGTATACCGTAAAGATGATAAGTGCATAATATATGTTCCGATGAATGATGGCGGTGTTTGTTAAACATTGGGAATCGGACATTAGGGAGCAGCGTCAGTTGGGTGCACCATCAGATAATTTTGAACTTGTGTTAATTATGGTTGCAGTCAAAATACATATCCTCCAATTAATTGTTTCTTGATTTCTATAATATATCCTTGTTTTATTTGGAGGAGAATACGATAAGAAACCAAAGTTGGTTGAGTAATTCTATATATTGTATCAGATTGGAACTTTAAGTAGTTTGATTATTTGAACATTGACATAGTCTTTGTTGAAATTAGGCCCAAGGCCCATTTTCTGTAATTCCAAAGCACGTAAGGTTTAATACCATATTGCTTAGGCAAAGTGGGGGAGACTAATTTATAAGGTGGAGTCCATGCCACTCCTTGAATTATGGAAGTGGATGGTGGATTTGGCTAAACACGCACGCACGCGCGCGCGCGTATTCGCGTATTTTCGCGTGAAAATCGCGTGACTTGTGACTTGTGACGCGCGACCGCGCCGTGACGTGGTGCGCCACTTGGCAGACCATGTCCACCTTGTTTTTGCTAAACCTTGTACCGTCTCTCTCTTTTTGACTGGTCATGAGACTGTTTATTTTCGGTTTGAATATGAGCAGTTACTAGTGAATAATGGAGTCAGTTACCAGTGAATAATGGAGTCAGTTACCGGTGAATAATAGCGTCAGTTACTAGAGAGTAATTGAGACGTCTATAAGAGGCCTGGAGACGTCCAGGTTTAAACTGATCTCCTTCATTCCTTTCTCCCATTGTCTTCTTCTGTCAATTGTACGAAGTGTTGAGCTATCGAACCTCGTCGACCTTTCTTCTCGGCGTGCACCGGGAAGAGGAGAGCGGGATCTCCGAACCATTGTCGCAGAGAGAACCTGCACGGAGCGGCAATAAGGTTTCTGGGCAGCGCATCTGCGCGACCGCTCCTACAACATCCTGCACTGCGTCGAGTCTTCACTGCATCACGCCTGCGTTGCTTCCTGTTCTTCATTAAGCCCAACAGTAAGTCGTTCGTGTAATCGTACGACTTTGATACTATATTATTCTTGTGTTTATTCCGAAGTATGATGAGTAGCCTACTGTTAGTAGTTAGTTGTGCATCACTAGTATATTATTTTTGTCTCCTACTAAAACTTGGAATTAAAATATTGCCTACATTTTCAACAGTCTTTACCACCTTGACCACTAATTTCTATAACCATATGCTGTTACAAATTACAAAAAATTATGTTATGGAAGTACATGTCATGATAAATCTAGCTTTTCCGATTTATGTGACCAATCTATATACCTTTTTATATATTGATGGTTAAACCTAAAAACTTTTGACCATCATTGATTCTAGGACAACTTATATCTACAATTAGAGGGAGTATATATTTTCCAACTACTAGTAAAATTAATATTACAACTTTTCAAAAGACCTTGAGATGCACACTTGGAGAACACATCTATTTGTTTACAAGCTAAAGGAATTCTTGTTGTGCCTTGGACGCAAAGGCAAACAGAGCTAGGCCATGAATAACGTCTATTAAAAAAATTAGTGACACGATTTCGAGTATATATGTTAATTAATTCTTCATACCGGTTGATCAAATTAGTTCAACGCCAGAGGATTTGTGCCATGCAGCTGGATTAAAAAAATATGTAATGGAAACAGAGCTATCTACAGAACAAATTGAAATTCTTCTTTATTCTGTGGAAACCCGTATAATAATGACTAAGGGTATAATAGTTGCACTGTGGGTCATCAAACTTATCCCAAGTACGGAACTCCCAAATTACATATATAGATCATTAAACTTGTTTTAAGTGGGCCAATCTATGTTATTAGTACACCAGGCGGGAATAATCGATGACATGTCATGTTAAATTGTTCCACCATCGTATAGGGCACATATTGGTCACAAATTTGTGCGACTAGTTCAAGCATGTACTCTTTTGTCATAAGTGAAATCACTTTTCGGTACTTAATATCAATGACAGTGAATATGAATTTGAAAATGTAGTTGATTGATGTGGTGAATGCATACTTGTATGGTTCATTGGATGTGGATATTTATATGAAAGTCACAGAAGGAATTAAAATACTAGATGCTAATAAAGCAAATCGCAACATATATAGTGTCAAGCTGTAGAGGTTAAAACAGTTCGATAGAATATGGTACAACTAACTGAGTGACTTTTTGTGCAGAAAGAATGTACAAAGAATAATGATTGTCCCTGTGTGTTCATCGAGAAGTCCCAGAATGGATTTTGTATTATTTTGTATATGTGGATAATATGAATATCATTGGAACACTAGAAGAGATTGAGGAAGCTAGTTCTTACTATTAGAATTATTAGATAGTTTTTCTTGTATGCGCTTATCTTGTATGCGCCTTCCTTGTATATGATTTTCTTGTATGTGCTTACCTTGTATGCGCCTTTCTTGTAAATACTTTCCTTGTATACCTACACTAGGCCATATATATACAAAGTCACCCTAACCCTTTAGCTGTGTAGTATCTGTGCCAATCCTTCTTTACTCTTCTACATGGTATCAAAGCGTTCTTCCTGATGTATCTTACAAATTGCATGATTTCCTTCCTTCCCCCAGGACACGCACTTAAGTGTCATAGGAGCACTGATGTATCTTACAAATTGCATCGGGCCTGATATTGCATTTGAAGTTAACCTATTTAGCATGGTTCAGTGTAGCACCAACTAGAAGACATTAAGCTTGCATCAAGACAATACTTCGATATCTCTAAGCAACTCAATACTTTGGATTGTTTTACCAGAAGAACCAAGACTCAACTATGGTCAGATATATAGATGCATGATATCTATGTGATCCCTATAAAGTGATATTTCAAATTGGATTCGTATTTCTCTATAGTGGTATAGCCATTTCCTAGCGCTCAGCAAAGCAAAGCATTGTAGCAACATCTACAAACAACTTAGAGATAATTGCATTATATGAAGCTTCACGTGAATGTGTTGATAATTGCATTATATGAAGCTTCACGTGAATGTGTTTAGCTTAGAAGGATGCTTAGTCACATACAATAGTCATGTGGCATAAACTGCATCTAAACCTCCACTATTATATCTGAAGATAATGCTACTTGTGTTGTACAAATACAAATATGTTATGTAAAGAGAATGTCATGAAGCATATTGTTACTAAGTTTTAGTTTGCTCGTGAACTCCATTAGAAGGATGAAGTAAAGATACTACACGCTAAGTCTTATGAAGATATTGTAGATTTATTTACTAAGTTCCTACCATCATCTAGTTTTGAAAGATGTGTTTATGGCGTTGGAATGAGATGACTTAGAGATGTACAGAATTCACGACGAGCACTTTCCTGAACAATAGCCCATACATATATTTTGAGCTAGAAGATCAAATACTATGCAAGAAGGATAGTAATTCAGAAGATGATCAAAGCAAATAGAATGGTTGAACTTTTTTCCTTTAATGACTTTTTACCATGACTTTTCTTACATAAAAGTTTTTAATCGGACAAGTAGTGCAATACACCTTGCGTTTGTGATGTACTCATTTCTACATTTTTTCTATTAGATTTTAGAAGAAGTTTTTAATAAGACATTTGCATATCGCGCTATTCATCCAACAAAAGTGTTTCGAAATTTATCCCCCGAAGCGGGTGCAGCAGGCCGTTGGCCCCGCATGATTCTTTCTTCGTCTACTTGCCTGCATGATTATTTTATCTACAAGTAGACATATACGAAAAGGACTCTGCACTATAAATATATGAAGTGGATATTATCGTAAACATATTAATTCATATCAATAACAAAGATCCTCATATTACTCTATCATATTTTATGTCAACTCTTCATCTGCTTTTGCTTTAACTAATTATTAATTTATTATGATGGCAACGCCACAGGGGAGGAGCATAGATGGTCCCGGAAGGTGCGAAGGGGTTGGGCTCAGAAATGGGTTTCTCCACAAATCAAAGCTGGAAAATTATCTCTGATATTTTATTTCAGAAAATCTAAAAATCGAAAATAGCTTTAGAAAATACCAAATCAACTCCAAATATTTATTAAAAATTTGGAGATCCAAATTTAAAATTTTGAATTCAATTTTTTAGTTTTGACAAACTTTTATGTATAAAACTATTAATTCTTAAATTCCAAAAACCGGAAAATATATTTTCAAATTCAGTAAATATCATATATTTTTGTAAAATACCATTTTAAATTATTTTTAAACTAAAACTTAGAATTTTGCCATTTCTATTTCTTACTCGTTTCTAGATTTGCGCAGAGTGAAAGCCTTCGGAAACCCATCCCATCTTCGGCGTCTCCTGAACGCTGACCACCTCACAAAACCGAGGAGATTCTTGCGGTTGCTATTTTTTCGCCTTTTCCCCTCGCTGAAAGAAGGGGTAAAACTAAAAATCCTTCGCCATTCCCCTCCTCGTCAGCTCATTTCTTTACCATCTTGGTGCTTGCAATCTCGGGTTCCTCAAACCCCAAATCCTGCAGCTTAATTGTGGCCATCCGTTGCGGATGATGCTTGCAGCGAGCGCACTGTCCTGTCGCTGCCCACTTTTACTCAAAGGTGTGCAAAATTTCTGATCCCTTCTCCCCTTTTTCTTGGCCTGGTTTAGGTAATTGGATTCGACACTGCCCATGAATTGATTTGGGGTCATGAAGTTTGCAATTAGCTATCTCCACTGTACATTTTAGTCCTGATACACATCGCGTAGAATTCAGTTTCCCCGACGGGGGTCTGGGGTGGGGTTCCCAGCTACAGAGATTTTGATGAGATCGCCTGGTGATGTTAGCTTTTACCTTCTTTCCTTGTCACCTAATGCAATGCACTTCCTTCAGTTATCCTTTTTCTTGTGGGGGTGTCTCGTTTCTGCAAGCATGAACGGCACAATGATTGGAGAAATTGATTACTTGAGTCCACCAACTGAAACGAAAAAACTGTCAGTATATTGGTGTCAGTGTAGCAGTTAATCATTTAGAAAATACATTCATGTCAGGCTTAGGGAACCTGAACCGTGGAATCTTTCCTTTGCTCTGTTAATCGATCTTATTGGCATATTTTCCTTATATTCTGTCCTGTAAATGTATGCCTTTGTCATCATTCTGATATCCTTACATGGACAGATCATGTTTAATCAGGTTGGGAATGTCAAAACCCAGTTGCTAAATGGAAGTATATACATACTGGCCCACGTAATGTAAGTGTTAGATTGATGTGTTGACATTTTAATTAGTTTTCCATGGATGCGAATATGTGATGACCTGTCCTGATTTGATACTGAAGGTGGTCAGAACATTTGCAACACAGAAGAATGAGAGGAAAAGGATAAATTCTGGAAATAAATCCAAAATTCCAATATTGATAAGTGAAGAAGCTTCTTCAAGCACCGGAGAAAGTCCCATCAACAGTCTGGCGGTCAATGGTGATGATGATACTGATGAGAAAGATGCAGGTGCCCCGAGGAGTGCTGTCCTTCAGGCTTGTACTCTAACATCCAGTTTGCTGCTCGCAATAGGCCTTGTGCTTCGCCAGGTAAACACTGGCAAAGGTAGTTTTCTTTAAATTACATTTCAGCTCTTGGTATTGCTGTGATGGTCACATCTAAATGTAGCTTTAACACAATCCTACAGAGCTATATATAAGTTTTTTTTTCTTTTCTAAGATTACAACAGCAAGTCAGGCTGCCAAGTAACCAATTCATCCCCTTCTTTCTAATTCAATTTCCTCTCTGTTCATTTTTGAACTAAGCTTTACTTTCTTTGCATGCTTTCACAAGGCTATCCTGCTCTATCCTTTTCATTGACACGCATGCACACATACACGCGACTGGGCCCCCTAGCACATGCCTAGAACTGTTGAGGCTAGGGATAAATCCACGATTTCACAGAGTGCAGGCACATGCTTTCCCACTAAGATGCACCCGTGTGTGTCTAAAGGGGGGCATCAGGATTTGAACCCCTGATGGGAGTCATCCACCCATGACGCCACCACCCCACCAAGAGGTGGTTATGTATAAGTTAGTACTCTATATTCTGGCTGTATACTGAATTTCGTAGTGATCACAATGGTTGATTGTTTGTCGCTGTATTATGGCATCATCCTGAACATCGTAGTTCAAAATTGCTGATTTTTTACAGGCATCACATTTTGCATCTTTACATGGATTGCCAATTGCCGACCCTACAGATGTATCATGTAGGTTATATTTTTGTTTTTACAAATAAATGAGATCTAGTGTAATGATGTCGGCATAGCAAAATGCCTGGTAGAAAATTTATCTATTTGCTTTGCTGCAGTTAATTTTCAAACATGGCATCTCCAGTTGGTCGCAGGACTTGTAATATTAATATCTTCTAGCAGATATATTCTACTACAGACATGGTCAGATTTCAGAGATTCCAGTGAAGCAGCAAACACACAAGTATGTACAATTTTTTTAAGAATTCTCTCTTTTGCTGGAGTTATCTTCCTCTTGGTTTTGACATGCTAATAAGGAATATTTTATTTTTTTCTCTTATAGTGGTCTATGTAATGAGAATCATTCTATTCAACATTACAAAATATAGTTGCTCCAGAAGTAGTATGTTCTGCTCTGTTGTCTGAATGAAAAATAAAAACTTTTGGGGTACCTTATATCAACTACGCTAATTTCTAATGATTTATCTGTAAAAATAGTAATGATAACATGACCACCTTATTGCTTAAATCAATTTGTATATTTGCAATCACTGACCCAGTCACCCAGATGCAAGTGTATAATTGTTCTTTATTGTATGGTCAACAATTATATAGCATTATGTAAAGGGCCAAAAAAGTATCATTTGTAATTACTGTGAGATGTCTTTTCTTCTTGTCATTTTCATCTTCAGCTCTGGCAAGCTTACTGAGTACTGTTAGCTACTGCAAGTCCTTATTACAATCCCTACTCTTTATTATATTATTCTTGTTTATTAGATCCTTACTTCGCTAGAACCTCTGGATTACATTGTGGTTGCTTGTCTCCCTGGGATAAGTGAGGTAAGCATACACATCTTTGCTCAATATTAAAGCTGAGTGTAATAGGATAGTGTCACATCACATTCTGCGATTGTCCGATTTCCCATCCAATGGACACAAATACACTCAAAAAATGTACCAATACATAACAGTACCACAAGCTTCAAAATGTTCTCCTTCAATCATTTTGATGTTACAAACTTTCCTATACAACTAAAACAGCTAATGAAACTTCTGCAGCAATGCGCTTGCTAAATACTAGTTACTTAAAAGTTTTATTTGAGAAGATTGATTTTCTTAAGAAAAAAAATCTTCCTTTACACTTTTCATGCATCAGGAGTTGCTCTTTCGAGGGTCGTTGATGCCTATCTTTGGGATGAACTGGATAAGTGCCCTTGTAACTGGTGCCTTTTTTGGTGTTCTTCACTTGGGTAACGGCAGGAGATATTCATTTGCAATCTGGTAACATATCTTGCTGCAGTATTTTCATAGATGTCTAGAATGGGAAAACAATTTAATGTAAGGGACATAGGTTGCTTCACATGTCTTGTATAACATCCAAACTACCACCCAAAATTTTCCTGATATTTAAACAGACAAGATTTGACAGGATGATAGGCTTCCTATATGTTCTCACGTCTGATTATTTTTGTGTTTCCAGGGCAACATTTGTTGGCGTTGCCTATGGTATGGCAACCATAGCGTCCTCATGCATCATAGTTCCAATGGCTTCTCACTCCATAAACAATATTATTGGAGGCCTTCTTTGGCGATTTACCGACAACTCACAAAGAAAAATATAGATAACACCCTTAGTATCACTGTGAGAATATTTTCATGCATATTTTCATATGCATGTGTTGTTGTCTGCACCAGCGTAGACCTTTTAGTTCGTACTGTATGTTTCAGTAACTAGTGCTGCTAGTCTAATGTGATGCTTCATGCCTGTATTGACAGTGGATAAGAGTAATGTTTTATCTTCTTGTTTTTCTGCAGATCATTTTGCAATGAAATAAGTTAAGTAACTATTTCCTTTGGAAAATAAAAAAGTTGTGTCATGTTATCTGTCATGCTTTTGTAGCTGCTGATATCCTAGCTTATACCGTGCTTGAAGACGCACTTTAGCTAACAAGAACCACAATGGGTAGCTCTGATATTATCAAATTTAAAACTGCATACAGAGTAACTAGAAAAATGAATAATTTCTTGGAGTGCTCATCCGTGTACTAGAAACTCAACTCTGTGATATCAGAGAGGAAATAAGCACATGCCCTGTTCCCAAGAAGGAAATGAAACAAATCTTCAAGGCCATATTCTTCGTGTACTTCAAATTATTTGCAGCACTTCTCACAAACTGGTGGGAACCTGTGAATGTTACAGTAGCAGCAAGCCACATTGCAGTAGTTGTTGCAACCTGTCAATGTTGTTCAGAGCTGTAATATTTTTTGTCGCTGTACATATTTCGAATTTCAAGGAAACTAGTAAATTTCAATTTGAGGCATGAAGAGTATATATTCTGGAACTATTTAAATACTAAATGGAAAGGCAAAGTGGGGCACTATCTCCTTCAAAATGCCAAATTTTTCCAGGAGCACTTTAAAATTTATAAGCTGCAGACTCCATCGTTGAAGGCATGAAAAAGAAATACATGACTAAAGCTCGAGAAAAAGTGACAGAGAAGAGAGTTTTAGCATATTACCACTTATAACTATGTACCGAGATTTTCTTGTGTTCTTCGAGCTAGCTATCGGTGAAGGTGGCGCAAGAGAGAGAATCCCAAGGGTTAGTAGAAGCAAAGAAATGACAACTATCCTCATGAAAATGGCCTTGTCACAGCAGCTGCTAGTAGAGCTAGTAGACATCTTCTGCTTGGTTGGTGTAGCAACATCAGTCTTAAAATGATCGCGATATATGTACCTAACTGAAGTTGTTCGGTGTTCTTTTCGCAGGTGACGGTTAGGAGGGGGGAAGAAGGAATGCAGCCACCAACTCCTTTCCTCTGGTAACCCATTAACAACATTTGTTAAAGATTTTAATTTTCCTGTTCGTCTACTTCAATCTTGCTAAGTTGTGTTGTTAATTGAAGCAAGTAAGGTGTGATTGATTTTTTTTTTGTATTAACGAACACAGCAATTTTGCAGGCCGTATGCATGCATCAACGGAGTGTGTGGTGACAGCAGAATAATGATCCAATTTAAGAAGTGCAAATGTCCAAACGAATGTCAATTTGCTGTCTCTGTGTTGGGGTGGGGTGGTGGGGGCGGGGCGGGGGGGGGGATTGATACTGGCAGGTCCTGTTTTGCCTCCTAGGGCGATTTGCAGTCCACGAGCTGATCTTTGTCCAGTGAATCTTCAAATTTCTTCCTCCCAAATTCAATATAAAAAACCTCGACGATTTCTGTTTCGAGAAAAAACGCAGAAATTCATAAAGCCTTGTCTTTATTTGAAAACACCGTATCTATATATCCACAAAGAAATAGTAATATTCAAGGTACTTTCTTCGCTTTAGAGGTCTAGAAAATCCCACAATAATTCTTCAATCAGAGAAGCAAAAATCTTATAAGTTCTATCATTAATCGAGGTGTACTGTTTTGAAACTTCATGGAAGTCTTAGATGAAACTGATATGAATACTTGCATCGATCTTAGGTGTACTGTTATGGAACTTCATGGAAGTCTTAAATAAAACTCATGAGTTAGCGTGAAACTTGTATAAAACATGAATGACACTAATGGTACTTGCATGATACCTGATGAAACTTAGTGAAACTGTGTTACGTTTGCATATTGCTATTGAAACTTCTCTTGTACCAGGTAAACTAGGATTAAACGTCGTGAAACACCTTTGGAAAAACTCCATGGAACTTTTCAAATCGTTAAAAAACTTAAAACTTAATGTCACTAAGAACTTAATGAAACTTGAATAAAACCTAGTGAAACTTTGCCAAAAACATGAATAAAACTAGTTAGAAACTTTCATGAAACTTAAATAAAACTTGAACTTATTGAAATTCAAAAGGTGTCAGTTCAATTCCTATCAAACTTAATGAAATTGTCTTACGTTTTGCATGTCACTATTGAAACTTGTTTTAGGCTATATGAATTAGGATAAACTTCATGAATCGCCACTGAAAACTCCGTGGAATTCTTATGGAATCATAAGGTCAAACGTGAAAATTTTAAGAACTTAATGAAACTTGTCTAAAACCTTTCGTAATGAAACTTAATGGCACTAAAAACTTCGTGAAAAACCTGATGAAACTTGTGTGAAACTTGGTGAAAGTTTGCCTAAAAATATGAATGAAACTAGTTGGAAACCTTGACGAAACTAAAATGAAACTTGAATGGCCTAGTTGGGACTTAACGAAACTCAAAAAGTGCCAATGGGATTCTTACGAAACTGTGTTACATTTGAAACTTGTGGTAGACTAGATAAACTAGTATGAAACACCGGTGAAACTCCATGCAACTCTTTTGGAATCATAAGGAATCTAAGAAAATTTGAAAACTTGTCTAAAACTTCATGAATCTGCATGAAACTTTGCCAAACTATATGAATGGAACTAGTTGGATCTTAATGAAACTAAAAAAGCCCGCTTGCATGGAACTTAATGAAACTTCATAAAAATTTTCATCCACAAAACACAAACTGCAGCCATACAATAGCAAAAAAAAAAAAACACATGGGACAAGCAAGTTTAGTTGAAGATCCAGTTAGGGTTTAGGTCATTAAAGCAGTGGTATATGAATATGTAAGCAGCAGGCCATTGAAGCAATGGTATATAAGTATGTAAGTTGGTTCCTTCTTGTAATCTTCCACATTGGGCTACGTCACATTGGTATATAGAAAAATAGAAAAACCCTTGTACTCTCCCATTGTTGGGCAGACCACATTTGAGAAAAATAAATCTACGAAAAGTTCTTGTTCGAGTTCTTTGTGATTGCCGAAATTCCAAGAAGAATTAAGCGTGTTCCTCAATCAAGATCGTTTAGCCTTTCCGCTGGGAATTGGGTGCACGATAGATTTTCGCTTGGTGGTCAGCGAAATCAACGCGAGCGTGTTTTGACGGATTAAAGAGTGTTCATCCCTTGCACTGGCACTGGAGGATCACTATGATTCATCAAGACTCCTGTGAGTATCCATCCTACATCGAGAAGATTGGGTGACCCCATACCATCTTGGTATCAGAGCGTGGTTTACTCGGTAGGATCTTATCCCTTTACTTTTCAGTTCATTACTTCCTGTCCTATAGTCCATATAGCCAAAAATTTCAAACCCTAGTTTTGCATTTGTTATTTTCATGAGTTTTATTAAGTCTTGATCCATTAGAAATTTTGTTTACATGCTGATCATAGTGTCCTTTGCGTAGCTTAATCGTTGCATCTTTAATCCTTAAAAATATGCTAGTTGATCTTTCAATTAGCATCCAAAAAAAGTAGATGCAATTTACTTTTTGAATTCTTGTTCTTGCTGTCCACGTAAGATCTTTGCGCATCTTGAAAGAGTATCATATCCGAACATATATGGGTTTCCTTTTCTTGTTTGATTCGGCTGCAAGAAACCCTAGACGTCATGAAGTTGTGCGCTGCAAAGAATTCTAGTCAGACACATTCGGATCATCTAAAGTTTGTTGCGGTTTGAGTTCCGAGCGTCCCTTGAAGTTTTCACTTAAATCTTTTGACCCTTGAGACTAGTCTTTGATAATTGCATTTGGGCTACTCCTAAATTATGTATTTCGACTGAATATCACCAATTGTTTGTGCATCACTCATTCGGCTGACACAACAAAAAAATTCAAAGTTTAGAGAGAGATAGTATCTTTTAATTACCTTTATACCCTTGTATTTTTGAAAAAGTTTGTGACTCATATACCTCATTAGACTCAGAATGAGATTTTGAGTCTATTTAAGTCAGTTGCCAGGTAGCAAAAAAAATGGCAAAAAGAACAAAAAAAGAGGTGAGAAAAAGAGCCGAACTTGGGTGAGTGTTTTGTGCTATAAATTCAGTTCGAATATTTAATGTTTTTTAGCAATCTTGTGCCCTTATTTTCATAATATTGCAATTAGCTAGAGTCTTTCCTAGTACTTGATGCAAAATGAGCTAATTCTTTTGTTTGTATTAAGTCACATTGATCATTGCGTGTGCGTTCATAAACTTCACTTATATATTTTGGATTAGCACATAGACAAGAGTTTTTGTAGCTTGGATTATTACTTAATTCAACAATATCGTGAAATTCAGACTGTATAAGATAAATACTTCCTAACCAAGCTCCACTAAATATCCTTTACCGTGCAATTGTGGGTCACTTTTAAATCCACTTGATCATCACTTGCTATTGTAGCCACCACCAAGTGTAAGTTTCTTTTGACCTTAATTCACTTCGGAAAGGTAAGAACTTTACTTGGGAGAGAAAAGAGTGAGATTGAGTGAACTCCACATATCATATATATATATATATATATATATATATATTTGGCATTTGTGCTTTCTTTGTACTACTAACTACATCAGGTGGAGATGATAATATGAGAGAGGAACATGATCTGAATGCCCTGGTGACTCGTTTCCAATTTCAAGCTTTGAGGGAAACTTTACGTAATGAGTTCGCCACCACTACTTCTACCTTAGAGGAGCAACTCAAGGCGGAGATCCACAACTCCGTATAAGACATGCACATCGAGATGAACTAGCAAATGAATGCATTATGTACTAATATTGTGAACGATGTGGTGCGCGCACTTCGACCACAATAAGAGGAAGGCAGCGTTCATCGTGGCAATACCATACCTCCACAAGATGAGAGAGTAGGCGCTGCTCGAGGCGGCCCAAAAGCTCAACCCAGGTAGAGGTGAAGGGGGTGGCTTCCATGGTCTGGGGAGGGGCCATGGATATGGAAGCCGTGGTGGGGGAGCACCTCATTTCGAGAATGACGACTTTCTTTACTACGACGATGTGTACCACCACCTTAACCGAAACGGCGATGAACGACCAAATGAGAAGTTTGGTAAGCTTAAATTTACCATGCCAATATTTTCAGGTACACATGATCCCGATGAGTACCTTACTTGAGAGCTCAAGGTGGACAAGGTGTTTCGCTTGCATAATTATTCTGAGGAGAAGAAAATTCACATGGCAGGATCTAAATTCACTGATTATGCACTTATATGATGAGAATAAGTTCGAAATCAAATAAGAGAGTATGACGAGCCTCTTATCACTACATGAGAAGAGATGAAGTACCATATGAGAGCAAAGTCTGTCTCTAAACATTGTAAATATAATTTATTTGATAAATTCCAACAATTGAAGTAAGACACCTTCAGGTGGAGGAATATTATAAAGAGATGGAAATTGTCATGATTCGAGCTAATATTTATACTCAAGAAGAGCAAATAATGGTGCAATTGCTTACTGGTTTACACCCTCCCATCAAGTGCATCACTGAATTTCAACCTTACAATAATATGGTGGAGTTGGTACATCAAGCAACCAAAGCTGAAAGACAAATGCAACAAGACATGTGGGCAACAAGAACATCATCCTTCATGCCCCAAACAACACCTACAGGAGGTAAATCCACATCTCGTTTCAATTCATTTAAAACTAATCCCTCTAGTGGAAGTTTATTCCTAGTACACATGCTACCCCAACTGCAAAGAATGTCACTCCTTCTAATTCAAAGAAAGGGCCAGCCCCTTCATCATCATCTTCTATTGGTTCTACAGCTAAGAGTAACTCCATCCAATACTTCAGGTGTCTTGGACGCAGACATATTCAAAAGGAATGTCCAAATAACAAGGTAATGTTGATAACTAAAAATGGAGAATATGATTCTGCTAGTGAAGAAGATGGAGAGTACTGTGCTGATTTTGAGGCAAATAAGGATGGCCATGGGGGAGAAAGAGAATGGGACACGCATGGAGATGGGTATGGTGACCCTGAGTCCGGTCCTATTCTTGTGTGAACTCCTTCGATATTGAGCATTCAAACTAAATCCAACTATGAACATCACTGTAACCTCTTTCAAACACGAGTTCAGGTAAGCAAAGATGGTAAGTGTTGTAAGGTTATTATTGATAGATGTAGTTGTCATAACTTAACTAGTAAAGAACTTTGCAACAAACTTAGATTGAAATATAAGAAACATCCACATCTATACCAAATTTAATGGTTCTATGAATGTTGGGTACACTGTTGGTGTTAGCTTTCAGATTGGTAATTACCAAGACACTATGGAGTGTGATGTAGTCTTTATGGATATTTGTCATTTAGTTTTGGGGAGGCCATGGCAACATAATAGGTTTTTGATTCATGATGGTAGCACAAATCAATATAAATTCATATGGAATAGCAAAGAAATAACATTATGGCCTATGACCCCTTCTCAAATTGTTATTGAAAATGTTCAAAAGAAAGAAGTAGAAATGGGGGTGAGAGGGGGATGGAACCAAAGAATTAAATTCCACATAGGGTGAGCGAGAAAGAAAAATTAAAATTGAGTAGGAAAGCTAACATTGAAGGAGAGAAAAAGTTAGTGATGATGGCAACAAAATTTGATTTGAGGGAGATAAGAGAAGACCCAACTATGTTTTACTTTGTGTTGCTATATAAAGAAGCTTTGATGACTACTAATGACTTAACCTCTCTTCCTAGTGTTGTCTTCCAACTTTTGCAGGTTTATGACAATATGTTTCTAGATACCAGCTAGACTACCACCTATTTAAGGTATTGAGTATCAGATTGACTTGGTTCCGAGAGCCCCTCTTCCAAACCTCCCGCATACTGCACCAACCCCGAGGAGACAAAGGAGATTCAGTGGCAAGTGCAAGTACTTTTGGACAAATGATACATACGTGAGAGTCTTAGCCCTTATGTCATTCCTGTTATTCTTGTTCCTAAAAAAGATGGTACTTGGCGAATATGTATAGACTGTAAAGCTATAAACAACATAATTGTTCGTTATTGTCATCCAATTTCTACATTAGATGATATACTTGATGAGTTAAATGGTTCTACTATTTTTTCTAAGATTAACTTGCGTAGTGGATACCATCAAATAAGAATGAAACATGATGAATGAAAAATTGCTTTTAAAACGAAGTTTGGCTTGTATGAATAGTTAGTGATGCCTTTTGGGTTGTCTAATGCTCCTAGTACTTTCATACGCTTAATGAACCATGTCTTGAGGCATTTCATTGAAAAATTTGTGATAATTTACTTTGATAATATCTTGATATATAGCCGCTCTTTGAATGATCTTGTTGAACACATCAAACAAAGGTTAGAGGTGCTTAGGCGGGAACAATTGTATGCTAATATTGAGAAATGTACCTTTTGTATTAGTAAGGTTGTGTTCCTAGACTATGTTATTTCAGCTTATGGCATTGAAGTAGATGAATCTAAAATTGAAGCTATTCGAAGTTAGCCTACTCCTGTGAATGTTAGTCAAATTCATAGCTTCTATGAGCTTGCTAGCTTTTATCGACAATTTGTGAAAAGTTTTAGTACCATTGCTGCCTCATTAAATGAATTAACTAAAAAGGGAGTCACTTTTGAGTAGGGAGAAAAACAAGACAAAGTTTTTGCTGAGTTGAAGAAATGTTTGACTGAAGTACAATTGCTTGTTTTCCCTGATTTCACTAAAACCTTTGAGATTGAATGTGATGCTAGTGGAATAGGTATTGGTGGTGTTTTGATGCAAAAAAGAAAATCTGTTGCATATTTCAGTGAAGAAACTTTCTTTTTTTCTTCTTAGGAATCACGACAGCGGGTTTGGGGCTGTGAAATTAATTAAAAAGAAAAGAGAAAAAAATTGATGAGCTGTCTAGGGAGGGAGGCAGGACTTCCCACTTCCCACCTCCCACCATGAGCCCAAGCTGCCCACACCCCAGCCCAAGCCACACCCCTCCTCTCTAACCCTAGCCGCCCCCTCCCCTCCCTTGGCCACCACACCCCCACCCTCTAGCCGCCTCTCCCTGCTCGTTTTCCCCTCCATTGCGCCACCCTCCCCTGCTGCCATTGCTGGAAAAGTGAAGGAGAAGAGGAGGAGAAGAAGGAGAGGAAGAGAAGGAGGAAGAGGAGGAAGAGGAAGAGGAAGGAGGTGGAGAAGAAAGGGAGTAGATTGTTTTGGTGCTGGTGTTCAGAGGTTTTTTTTTATCTCCAAGGGTAACAACAATTTTCTATCCCATTTATTCTTAGCGATTTCTCGATCGGGCTAGATTTTGGTTAATCAGGTGGTCTGCGCTGTCTGCGGTTTTCTGCGATTTGTAGGACCTTGTGTGCAAAATATGGGGATTTCACCACCTAGAGATTTGTAGAGGACTTCATTATGTTTTTGTAGAGTTGTCATTCACGTCGTTCCGATGAATGGTTTAGGAGTTATGAGCTTTACCGCGTTACTATTCTGTCTGATCTTTAGGGTTTGGGCAATTGGTGGGACTTTGCGGATTAAGGATAGAAGACAATTTTTTCCTATAGAACCAATCAACATGAAAGTTGTAGAGGACATGGAGACCTAGTTCCTGTATTTTCTGCAGAATTTTAGGCCATGTGGTTTGGGTGCTACAGAGGCTGGAACTCTGCTGTGTAGCAGGGAAGAACTCAGAATTTAGTTTCTGATCGTGGGCAGATTCAGAGGTTCTAACGATTTTTATAAATTACCTCATAATAGCAAAAGTTGTAGATATTATGTAATCTAGCTTCTGGTAAAATTTTATAATTTTTAGACCAGTGTACAGTGGGTGGTGAACAGTAGAAGCTTGCCGGTCAGAACTCTGTTACAGGTTCTGTCCTCTGTATTCCATGGTGATTTACAACCCTTTAACAACAGAATAAAATTATAGTGTCTTTGTGAAAGTTGTAGCCTTTGTTCTATAAATTTCAAAAATGTTATTGTTTTCTATGGTTTGACTAGTGGATTAAATGATACGAAAAAGGCAAGCAGCGCTGCTGCAATGGGCTGAGTGTGGAAACGACAGTTTAAGAGGGAGTGTCAAGTTTCGGGCGTCGTGGCGCTTTACCTTTCTGTTGTGAATGATAAATTATGGATTTGTACTGAGTGGTGACCTATAAATAGGTGTTTTTGCTCCTGACCATGCTTGTGGCTTCCATCCCTTCGGTAAAGGCAAGTAAACGTAGCAACTGTTGCTACAGTTTAACTTGTTAATTTTGCTACCTCTACTTTAATTATTGATTGATTAGCTATCAATTCCTTTAAATCAAGATGCCTTGCTGTGCTACATGCTCCATTATATATTGTGGTCTATATGGTTATATTCTTTATGAATCAATTGTGGTCTATATGGCAATATTCTTTATAAATCAATTGTCGTCTATGTGGTTATATTCTTTTTGAATCAATTGTAGTCTATGTAGCAATATTCTTTATAAAATAATTGTGGTCTATGTGGTAATATTCTTTATGAATCAATTGTGGTCTATATGGTTATATTATTTATAAATCAATTGTGGTCTATGTGGTTATATTTTTTATGAATCAATTATGGTCATATCAAGCATATCATAGAATATCATTTGCATCGTGGATGTCGCCGCACCTAGCCGCGATCGTACCGGTACAGTATCGTACATTGCCATAGTACGATACACACTCTTACCTTATTGGGTAAGGGTGCAGTGGATCATATGCATTTTCTTGTGGGTGGATCATTTGCATACATATGCAATTTATCGTGAATGAATTATTTGCATACATAAGCAATTTCTTAGATCTTATGTGGAATTGACCCATTAGAGTCACTTGCGGTATGGGGTTTGATGATCTTTTGAGATCTTATGTGGAATTGGCTCATAAGAGTCACATGTGGTTGTGGTTGTGGAGTGGGGTTCACCCTCTTGTGGTATGGTGTGGTTGCGATTATAGCATGAGGTATTTCTCTTATGGTAATTGTTGATGGCGGCTGTGGTTGTGAAAATATTAAGCCTAATGAGAATAATATGGTAATGCTTTATTGTGTTTGGTAATAATTGTGGTTGTGGATATGAATGCAAGTATTGAGAAATTAGTTGTTGATGCTTAATCAACCGTAGTTTAATTAACTTGTTAAACAGTTTGCTTGCTGATATTTTTATCTTACTCTTGTTTTTCCCCCTTTCAGGTGATCCTTTAGCATGCGTGGGAATGGTAGAGCAGCACGACACTATTACACATCACTTCATTAATTTTGCTGTAATAATTTAGAGGAGTCTTTAGTCATTTTCTACCTTCTCATTGTTGAGTACTATTATTTAATAATACTAGACTGTGGTTGGCTTCAATTGTTTATGATCTTAGCTGTTGTACCTTTTAAATATCTTCCATTACTTGTTGTATTGTTATGCTTCCGCGTAGTTTTCATTATTTTGGGAAGATACTGTCGGATGTTTCTTGTAATCCAGCTATTCGTAGTGTAGCTTGGTAGCATTCCAGGATAATGTGGTTCCTAGGATGTTACTGAAACTTCATTGTGCTATCTTTGGCCTAAGGAATTTCTCATACATTCTGATCATGAAGTTTTGAAATATTTGAAGGGCTAAGTAAAATTGAATCGTATATATGCTAAGTGGGTAGAATTCATTGAAATTTTTCCTTACATTGTCAAATACAAGAAAGACAAAGAAAATGTGGTAACTAATGTATTATCTAGAAAACATGTGCTTTTCACTCAATTGGAAGTAAAAGTTGCAAGATTAGAAAGTTTGAAAGAATTATATGCTTCCGATCATGACTTTTCAACAACATATTCTCATTGTAAAGATGGCAAAGGGTGGGAGATAAGTTTCATGTTCATGATAGTTTTCTCTTTTGCATGAATAAGTTATGCGTTCCAGACTCTTCTGTGCGTTTGCTACTATTGCAGGAGTCTCATGCAGGAGGATTTTGTGTTGGGATTGCCTAGGACTAAGAGGAGGAGGGATTATGTTTTTATTGTTGTAGATAGGTTTTCTAAGATGTCACATTTTATTCCCTGTTATAAGAGCGACGATGTGTCGCATGTAGCTGACCTATTTTCAGAGAGATTGTGAGATTGCATGGTATGCTCAGGACTATTGTTTCAGATCGCGATGTCAAGTTCATGAGCTAGTTTTGGAAGACTTTATGGGCCAAGCTGGGGATAAAGTTGTTGTTTTCAATGACCTGTCACCCACAAACAGATGGACAAACGGAGGTGGTGAACCATACACTCTCAATGCTGCTGCGGATGATGATCAAAAAGAATTTGAAAGAGTGGAAAGATTGTCTACTGCATGTTGAATTTACATATAATAGGAAGGTGCATTCTACAACTCAATTATGTCCATTTGAGGTGGTGTATGGCTTCAAACTAATCACACCACTTGACTTAATACCACTTCCCTTACAAGAACTTGCTAATATGGAGGCTTTGAAGCGTGCTAATTTTGTGAAAAAGCTCTATGAAAATACTAAAGAGGTAATTGAAAAGAAGGTACGTGCTTATACTTCCAAGGCTAACAAGTCTCGCAAGAAAATACTTTTTGAAGTACTTGCCAAGACCACTTTCCGGAGAAGCGAAAATCTAAATTAATGCCCAGTGATGATGGTCCTTTTAAAGTACTTGCCAAGATAAATGATAATACATACAAGATAGAGCTTTCGGGAGATGACTATAGGGTGAGCACTACTTTTAATGTTGCTGTTTTGTCACCATTCTTTGGGCAAGAAGACACAGAGTCGATGACGACTCATTTTCAAGAGGGGGAGGATAATGAGGATATCCCCATTACATACACATCTTCTACTCCAAGCATGCATGAGAATGTGCAAGCACCAGAAGGCCTAATGACGAGGGCAAGAGCCAAGCTTTTAAATAAACATATGCTTTTGTTTCTTAAGTAGTTTCCTTTAGTTGATGATGAGCTTGGGATATTATCTCATACTAGTATTTTATGTATTCTTAGATATGACTCATGTGAAGACTTGGGTAGTAAAGCTTGGGCGGGAAACCTAAACGAAGGAGTTCACAAGATTGCCATGTGGCTAGGGAAGTTCAAAACCAAACAGCCACGTGATCACACTTTCCATGGCGTGAGAAAGATATTGCCTGCATGCCAAAATGTGTTCGAGCCCATCTAATATTTCGGCCTTGTATTATATAAGGGCTTAGCCCGAAATTAAAAGAGTCTAAGTAGCTAAATTTAAGGAGTTGGATTAGGAAACCTTGACCGAATAAGAGATTGATTCGGCCAAGATTTTCCTTACATGTGTTAGGGAAGGCACTATAAAAAACCCTTATACTCTCTTATTATTGGGCAGACCACCTTTGAGAAAAATCAATCTACGAAAAGTTCTTGTTTGAGTTCTTTGTGATTGCCGAAATTTCAAGGATAAATATGTGTGTTCCTCAATCAAGATCGTTCAGCATTTTTACTAGCAATTGGGTACACAATATATCTTCGCTTGGTGGTTGGAGAAATCAACACAAGCGTGTTTTGGCGGATTAAAGAGTGTTCGTCCCTTGCACTGGCACTGGAGGATCACTACGATTCATCAAGACTTTCGTGAGTATCCATCCTACATCGAAAAGATCTAGTGACCCCGTATCAAGAAACTATCTCGTTTGTTTGTTCGGAGGAAGCCACAAGCTGAAAACAATGGGGCCATGAGTGTTTCAAAAGTGAAGAAGTACAAATAAAAGCATAAAAACAAAATTTCATATAGTTTCACAAGGGTTAGAAAAAGTCTTGTATAAAAAAGAGTTTCATATAGTTCATAAAGTTAAAAAAGACTTTCGGAAAAAAAAATTTCTATATAATGTTTCATAAAAGGTTTCATGAGTGAGACTCTTAGAGATTGTTTTATCAGCAGGAGTTAAAGAAATAATTTAGAACGGAATGTTCAATGTAGTTTGAGCATATTCATATATTGAGCATATTCATATAATAATTCAGGGATGGCTACTTGCAAGGTGCAAGCTCAATTCTCAACTGGTCCATTTTTGCTTACAGCTCTGTTTCAGTGGGGGTGATCAATGTTGGAGGTGACTCTTTAGCAATTGAATGTAATTCAACTTTGTCAGTTGCCACCCCTTATGCATGATCCTCTTCAATACCATCATCATTGGTGGTATCATCCTTTAGGGCACCCACATCAATGAAAGCTGCCCCCTACAACTTGTTCCTCTTTGACACCTCCCAACTGATCACTACCAAAATCATCTTCAATATCCTTGGCATTGGCAGCCAGGGTTTAAACTTTCGCTCCCCAAATTTTTTCGGTAGTCAATGAAATGGACGAAATCCAAAATTTTGTTCATTTCATTCAAAATTTCGCCCAAAAATTTTAAATTTTTTTGACAAAATGTAATCAAAATGTGAATAAATTTTAGACAAAATTTAAATAGGGATAAATTTGACCGAATTACTACTCTTTCGAGGGCAAACGAAAGGAAGAAAATTTCGCCGAAATGACGAAATTTCATCCGAAAGTTTAAACACTGTTGGCAGTAGCTTCACTTTGGGCCTAATTATTGATTCCAACCACCTCCTTAGCAGCAACAACCCTAATTTTCACAACCTCATCATGCACATTATCTGGCCTAATATTACAGTGAATATCCTTGTGGGAATGGTGGCCAACATTAGCATCATATTTGTCGGTTTTGACTGAAATTTTGAGGTCTTCAGTTGTGGCAATAGAAGCAAGGTGTTTTCACATCTTCCTTAGCTCATCATGGAACTCAATAATGATTTCCACATCGAATGACATGATACAAGACAGGATATTGAATGGCATCTTTCACAACTCGATGGCACCTAAACTAAAGCTTCATATTGAACTTGTCAATCAACTTGGTCATAGCATCTATCTGTTGAAAAAAAGACACATAATTCAGCATGACTTGAAATGTTCAAAGAGAGGTTTCAATAGGGTTCAAGGGTATAAAAAGTGATTGACCTCATCAACCATATTTTTGGTTTGAATAACGCCATCATTACCCATGGCAGCCCCATTAGTTTCACCATGCACAATATTTTGGGAAGGCTTAGATAATATTTGGTACACAGACGAAAAAAAACACAAAAAAGAGAAATTTTGGGTATGATCCATTTTGCATCCCATGGACAAAAATAGATCCAGAAAAAAAAGAGAAAAGGTGAAAATAAAATGTACTACCTTTTTGTTGGCTACGGTTTTCTTATCCATAATGTCAGAGGGCTCTTGTGTTTCGTGCTTATTTGACGTAGCATAAATAGTTTTAGAGAATCCTTGCACCTGTAAAAAGCCACACAAAAATAGAAATGAAAATGGCAAATTGGATAAGAACATTGTGTATATAATTTGCACATGATGCATGCTTGTATACCTTCAAATGACCATAAATAGTTTCAGTGTGGTTCCCCATTAAAGACATGACATCAAGAGAGCTCAACGACTTGATATGTGCAGGTATGACATTTTCAAGCATGGGGTGCTTGGGGGGATCAATATGCCTAGTGCAAATACAAGGTCAATGTATATCAGCTGCACAAAATACAAAAGAAAAAATGTTGTGTCATAAATACACAAACATACATTACTTAGATGCTTCAATACATACATCACTTACATGCTTCAATAAAGAAACCAAAAACAGAAATCTAACTTACATCAAGAACGTGGACACACCTACACACTTGGACATTAACTATTTGAGATGCTTGGAAGTCCCTGATGCCTTGTAGCAAATATTTAGGAACAACTTCACACTTGTTCATCTCCCTGATGTTCTTTACATCACTTACTATGCCTAAGAATGATTTGTTGATAAAGTGAGTTGTATTGGGTGCAGAATGCCTCCTCATCTATTTCACTAACCATCTCAGGTATGACCACATTAATAGGCTTTCCCCTCCATCAGAGAATCTATCTTTCAATGTGTCCTCCACATTTGTTGGCACTAATACTTACATGGGACTACATGGAACGTTGAGAAGCTTCTTTACCAATGGCTTGATGGGTATGGACTTGCCACCAACCTCCCAAATACCTTGGTCACAATTTATTTGGTTGATCAACCACATTGTCAAACCCTTGTGTAGTTCACACTCAGGCATTGACAAGAGGCTTCCAAAACCCATTTTAGTAATGTAACTTTTCTGAGAGATGAAAGTGACTTCATTATGGCATGGATTCTATGCAGAGAGCACCTGTAGGCTACCTTTTGGACCTACATTGATAACAGATGAGAATACTTTCTAAGGAGGAGTAGTTTCAAAAGGCAGTTTTGAAAAGCATTTGCTAATTCCATATTGTACCTTCTTAATGTCCTCAGGTTGCTTGCACTTCTTTTTTGCGAGTAACCGTTGTAGGCTTGGATGTAGGTGTATGCTTGGGGATAAGCTACTTGCACTTCTTTCTGTGAGTAATCGGTGTATTCTTCAAGCCTGTTTGACTTGCATGTGACTGTGGAGGAGCACTTGCATCCTTGCCCTTCAATCGGGCAAACATCTTTTCTTTTGAGGTGGAATGGATACAAAATCCATGTCAATAGAAGGGGAGTCCATACCTACAAATGGATTGCAAAAAATGTGCGCAGGGGTAAAATATAGCAAAAATATCTGCCCATGTGAGTCAAGTTTCAATGTTTTTTAGCTAGTTCCCAGTAGAGTTTTTGGATGATATCAGTTGGTTTTTAGTCAGTTTCAGATAGTATCAAAACAAATTTTCATATAGTTTTTTACAGGTTTCGTATAGTTTTAGCAACAAAAATTTGATGTGTTTCAGTAGTTTCATGTAGTTCTATATAGTATCAAGCAAAGTATCGTAATATAGTACCAAATACAATCAAGCAAAGTATGGAGCATAACACCAAAATATCCTCAGTAACTAAGCTCTGACTAGGTAGGAACAACCACATATTGAGCACATAGCACCTAAAGCAGCAAAATCTGATTGGAGGCAGAAGCGAATCGATTCTCAAATTGACTATATGAAACCTAGGAAAAGAAAATAAGGAAAAGTAATAAATAAAGATAGTATCAAAAAAATTGGGGGAGAAATCAAATTTGAACAAACCTCTGTATGTGAATGGGAGCACAGGTGTCGGAGCAATGTCAGTGGGATGTGGCAGTAGAGGAACATGCCATGTATGACGAGCAGGATGAGCATACTGATGAGTACGGGGAGGAGGTGCACACTGATGAGTGCGTGGAGGAGGAGGAGGAGTGCATAGATAAGGATGAAGAGGAACAGGATGAGTGTGCTGATGAACGTGAGCTTCAAGCAAGTTTCAAAAGTGAGACTCAAAGTTTCAATGAGTTTCAGATCTCAAACAAATTATTTCACCTAGTGTAAAATTTGAAAATTAATATTTCAATAGGATATCAAAGTCTAAGCTTAAGAAAGGAAGTTTTGGGCAAGTTAGAAAGATTGAAAAGTAAATTTCAAAACAAATTTTAGCCAAGTTTCATAGAAGATTCAAAATTCAAAAAATTTTCACAAAAAATTGAAATCACATGTGGCCTCACCTCGCTAGCCACACTTGGTCATAGCTATGACTACACTTCACCCGTGGCCATCGCACATGCTCATAACTGCTCGACGTTCATTGCTACGTGAGTCTTCACTTGCCTGCAGTGCTCATGCTACCCTACACAAACATATAGCTTCCCACCATGCTTGGACAAGCCCATGGCCGCCTGAAAGCATCTAAGCCCCTAAAAATAGTTTTGATAATTAATGACAATATATGAATATGAGACTAATGTGCTTGCTAAGTATCACTAATGTGCTTGCTAAGTATCACATAGGTTAAGTCCCTAATTGAGCATGTCAAAGTGTGTGTTAAAGGTCAAAATGAGGATCAAGATAGTTCAAGATAAAGATACTAGTATTATAGGATTCCTTGTGATTTTTGCCGGTCTTGGGAGAAAGGTTGAAAGACTGGATTATAGGTTAATCGCCGTACTATTAAGAGGGATCATAGAAAGTAACTTAAAATTAATATTAAGTTCCGGAAAATCATCGTACTATTAAGTTCTTGTGCCATTTGAATCAATTTAGAATCATGCATGCACTTAAAATTAAATTTAAAACCAACTGTACTCAGTCAGGAAAATCGGAAGTACTGGAGTATATGTTGGGGAACTACTAGTTTTCGAAAGTACTGACGTGTTAACTGCGGTACTACCGGAACTCGGTAGCACCGATACCTTGTGTAACACTCCAGGAACCACATTACCCTGGAATACTACTAAACTACACCACGACTAGCCAGGGTACAAGAAAAATCTAGCAGCATCTTCCTAAATAATGAAAACTATGTGGAAGCATAACAGTACAACAAGTAATGGAAGATATTTAAAAGGTACAACCGCTAAGATCATAAACAATTAAAGCCAACCACAGTCTAGCATTATTAAAAAAATAGTGCTTAGTAATGAGGAGATAGAAAACGACAAAAGACTCCCCTAAATTATTACAGCAAAATTTATGAAGTGATATGTAATAGTGTCATGCCGCTCTACCCTTCCTATGCATGCTTAAGGATCACCTAGAAGGGGGAAAATGAGAGTGAGATAAAATCTCAGTAAGCAAATTGTTTAACAAGTCCATTAAACTACAGTTGATTAAACATCAACAATTAATTTCTCAATGGCCGCATTCATATCCACAACCACAATAAAGCATTAGCATATCATTCTCATTAGCCTTAATATTTTCCACAACCACAGCCACCATCAATAATTACCACAAAAGAAATGCCTCAAGCCACAACCGCGACCACAACCATACCACAAGAGGGTGAACCCCACTCCACAACCACAGCCACAACCCTCATACCACATGTGACTCTCATGAGCCAATTCCACATAAGATCTTAGAAGATCATCAAACCCCATACTGCAAGTGACTCATGAGTCAATTCTACATAAGATTTAAGAAATTGCATATGTATGCAAATAATTCATCCACGACAAATTTCATATGTATGCAAATAATCCATCCATAAGGAAATGCAGTGACATCCACGATGCAAATAACATGCAATGATATGCATGATAGACTACAATTGATTCATAAAGAATGTAACCACATAGATCACAATTGATTCATAAAGAATATAGCCACATAGATCTCAATTGATTCATATAGAATATAACCACATAGACCACAATATATAATAGAGCATGTAGAACAGCAAGGCATCTTGATTTAAAAGGAATTAATACCCAATCAATCAATAATTAAAGTGGAGGTAGTAAAATTAATAAGTTAAACTGTAGCAACAGCCGCTATGTTTTCTTGCCTTTACCGAAGGGACAGAAGCCACAAGCATGGTCGGGAGCAAAAACACCTGTTCACAGGTCACCACTCAGCACAAATCTATAATTTATCATTCAGAACAGAAAGGTAAAGCGCCACTATGCCCGAAACCCGACAACTCCCTCTCAACCCGTCGTTCCCACGCTTAGTCTATGCAGCAGTGCTACTTGCCTTTTTCGTATCTTTTAATCCACTAGTCAAACCATAGGAAACAATAATATTTTTGAAGTCTACAGAATGAGGGCTACACCTTTCGTGAAGAAACTATAATTTTATTCTGTTGTTAAAGGGATGTAAATCACCACGAAAAACAGAGGATAGACCCTGCAACGGAGTTCTGACCAGCAATTTCCTACCATTGACCACCTACTGTACACTGGTCTAAAAATTATAAACTTTTAACAGAAGCTAGATTACATAATTATCTACAATTTTTATTATTATGAGCAAATTCATAAAAATCATTAGATCTTCTGAATCTGCCCACGATCAGAAACTAAACTATGAATTCTCCCCTACTACACAGTAGAGTTCCAACCTCTGTAGCACTCAAACCCCACGGTCGAAAAATTTGGAAAAATTATAGAAACTAGGTCTCCATGTCCTCTACAACTTTCATGTTGATTGGTTCCACAGGAAAAATCATATTGATCTCCTAAACTACTCGAACATACGATCTGCCCAAACAGCCTATGCACAGGACATCGATGGCGGTGGAGGGAGGACGGCTCACCGGAGACGATGACGGTGGTCGGCGACGATGGCTCGCGCGGGCGGCTATCGAGGTAAGGTGGTGCTCTGGTGCAAAGGATGGCGGCACGACTCCGACCCGAACGAGGACGGCGGCGGAGATAAGGCGGGACGGCGCGAGGAGTGAACACGAACCAAGGGACGGTAGGGTTTTAAAGCACGCAAAACGAGGATGACCGGCTCGGTCACGACGGCGGTCGTGGGGTTCGGTTCAGAGACGATAACAGGGGTACCGACGCGTGGCAAGGGCGATGGGATCGGACGGTCGGGGCAAGACGGGGCGCGGACGGATCGGAGGTGGAGTGCGGGCAACGGGGTGCGGACAGATCGGCGACGCGTGTCATGGGGAAGCGGATCGGGCAGCTAAGGTGAGGCGGGGTGGGAGCGGACGGTGCGGGGTGCGCGGCTGCGCGGGCGATGGCTACCATGTGCTCGGGCGTGAGGAGGGAAGGGAAGTTGGGCCGGGCCGAGGGAAGGGGCGAAAGGGCGGGCAGGCGGTGCGGCTGACGCGTGGCGGCGGTGGAGTGGGTCGAGGGAGGTAGGCTAGAGGGAGTTTCAGCCCGAGGGGCTTTTTGGGATTTTTTTCCCCGATTTTCATTTTTTATAAATCCGAATAAAATCCAAATAGCTCTACAAAATAGCAAATAAATCCCAAAAATTCACCTAAAATACCAAAAAATTCCTTGTGACACGAGGAACTCAAATAATATATTTTTAGATTATGTTAAAGTTTTTTAATCATATTAAATCATTTTAATTTCTAAAAATTTAATTTAAGTTGTATTAATTCTAGAAAAATTCCAATAATTCATTTTTAAAATAAAGGCTTTTAAAACTCCAGAAAATCAGGATGTTACATGATCACCGTCAAGTGAAGCTGTGATTTGTTACTCTTGGTGTTTGTCGGCACCTAGATGGCTCGGTGAAAGATTGTGATTGTGACCTCTTTAAGAAGATTGTGAAGATGCCTGATGCCAACTTGTGAGTGGTTTGTTGTCCACCATCTCCAGAGTAAAGGAAGGGCAACCAATAGTGGATTGAAGAGTTGTGGCCTAATTCATGAAGTCGGTATAAGTCGCTTGGGCTTTCCTCAATACGGATTAGGGAAAACTGGCAAGTTCCCGAACACCTCGGTAAAACATCATGTGTCAATTGGTTATTTCCTTGTCTCTCTTTTCGCACTTATATATCTAGCATCTTTGTGGTAATTGTGATAGTTTAAACTTCATATTTGTAGAGACTAGTTCCTGTGGTGCCTTAAGTTAACTAGAATTGTGTAGGTTTTATTTACATTGAAATATTACCTAGCTAAAAATTATGATAAACAAACTTAGAAGGCAAGATTTATATAACCTCCTATTCACTCCCTCTCGTCGATTATCCTTGATCTTACACCACCCCTGCCACATGAGCCTATGGCCGCTCACCATCCATCGCTGCGCTCAAGTGAGCCCGTGGCTACCTTCCACCGCTGCAAGCCCAATTGCCTGCTACTTCCGCCGTTGCACCCCGTTTGCTTGTCATCATTGGTGCAAAAGGATTGAGAGAGAGGGGAGGGAGGGTGGAGTGGGGAAGGAAGCGTTGTAGAACGAAGGAACGATACGTTGCACTCGATGGATATGGTCTCTTGAGTGGGGACGTGGGAGTGCCTAATGTCATCTATTGCTTCAGGTCTCATGGTGATAGCTATCACGTTGCTTTTGACTTGGGCGCTATATCATTTTCTAGTATTTCACTTATTGTAATAGATTGATTCTATCATTCGTAATAATCTCTAATTATCACATTGCTTTTATTTTATTTGAATTTCTGAAAAAGAAAAGCATCCAGAAATCAGTGCACAGTGTCGGGCTGGCCCACTGATGTTCATCTTGGCCCAAACCCTCTCAGCTGCCCGATCAACCCGCCACCGCGCGTTAGCCATCCACGCCGCACCGCTTGTGTCCGCCGGATCCCGCCTAAGGCCACGCGTCCTCCATCCAACGGGCCAGCCGCTGTTCACCTGTGCCGTCTGTTACAGTCACCCGATTCGTTTGCCCTTCCATGTGTCACGCATCCGTAAGGCCATGCACTGTTCATCGTCATCGCCGTGAGGAGTTCGTCTCTAGCTCTTCCTGGGTTCGTGTGCATGATCCGAACTCAGCCGCGCCGCCCGCTATCTCCAAGTCAGACTCCCTCGAGGCCTATGCATCCCAGAGCCTCCGTCTTTCGCATCCCAGAGCCGCTGCCGAGCTTCGCCATCTACGCTGCTCGTGATGCTCGTCGGAGTTCGCAGGTGGTTCTAGTGCTGCCGATGTCGTCCTTATTTTTGGCTACCCCCGGTTTTCTACCATCACAAAACCACTGTCCGTCACCGTCACCGTCAATGAGTCCCAGCCACCGTCCTTCCTTGCCACTGCACCTCCTCGTCCAGCCGAATGCCGCCGAAGAACTACAATGCCACCCTATCCAGACCGCAACCGTTTTGCCACTCGCATCGCTGTCCGCAACACCGCCCCTTGGTCCACACGCCTAGACGCGACCCCTCATATGTTGAACCGTTGCCTCGCCACCCGTGCCATGCCACGCGTCGTCTCTTAGACCGTCCGATCCACCCATCCCAACCGTTCACTTAGATTTGCACCAACGGTCGAGATTCTCCCACATCTCACTCATCACCATCGGATCGTGCCGACATCACGCCGCGCCCACACCCCCACATTAGTTCACATTCTCCATGAACCAAGTCCATTGTGAGCCAAGCTGCTGCTAGCTGGCACCCACCAATTAGCCGCCACTATTCATAGACCTGTGGGCCAGATCCATCCGAGTCTGCTGCCAACTCAAAGCCACCTTAGCCCTAGGTGCCACGTATTAGCCACACATCAGCACCAAGCCGTCTTAGATACCATGTCAGCCAACCACGTCAGCCCTAATGCCACGTGTCAGCCCCGTGTTAGCCCAATCAGCTACCACATCAGCCCTAGCCATCGCGTCAGCATCTCAATTGCCCGTACACTATTCCATGAGCTAGGTCCACCGTAGACCAGCCTTTCTATGCACCGAGTCCATAGCACAGTAACTTTTCTGATTTTTCAGTATTTTTCTTTAGATTAATTTTTCAAGAGCCCATTCTCCTCCGTCCTAGCTCCGATTGACCCCATTCTTTTTTAAATTCATCTAAAACCGAGATTTATACTTTGGTTCTATTTTTGAGGTTTTTAGAGTTTATTTAAATTTTATTTAATTTTATTTTTGTGCCTCGGTCGTTTTCTCTCTCGTTAGATCGCGTCTTCGAAGGAGTAGGAGCACTGCTAGAAGATCCAGAGTTTCAAGCTGAGCAAGGCTAAGGCAAGTTGTATTATTTGATCATGTTGAACCTAGTTTTCAATCTATTATTTATTTATTTTATTTTAAATTATCTTGCATCAGTATTTTATTACAAACTCTTGTACATGGTAGTTACCATTCCAATTGATTAATCCCTCCTTGATAACTTGAATGTCATAATGTCATTGTCACCATAGGTTGAAAAATTATTTAGTGATACCATACTAGTTGTCTCATTTGTGGTACAGTTAATATGATTAGCCAAGCTTATAGTTCGATGGATTCGTCATCACATGTGATCAATTAATTAATTTAGTTTAATGAGATATTGAATCATGGTTGGAGCCACAATGAATCGTGGTTGGGGCCACAGTGATAAAATTTGTGTGCCATGACATTAGTGTGTCATTGGTGTTAGTTATACAAAATTGATTTTCACTTAGGCGAGTGATCATGTAGTAAAGAAGAAAGTGTAGATTCACTTTGAGGGATGTGGAAGTCTCGCTTGTGTAATATTAAGAACTTAACTTTGTACGCCATTGATCTGAGCTTTACGGTGCAAACTACATGTCTAGTATGGGATAGATCTGGCTGATTAATTTATGATATTTTAATTTCAATCACACCATTGTGATGAATATGGTTGCTGATTTTCATGAAGCGCAGATGGAGGGTGTGATGCAAAACCCTAATGGGCGGGATTGGGTTGAGATTAAACTTTGTAAAGGTCTTGTTGTGATTTTGTCTACATGAGGCTAATCACTTCATGTGGGTACAGTTATGCATCCTCTACAGAGTATAAAACTATTCGAATAGTTGTATCCCCAGTTGTGGACAATACTTGGTGATTTCACACGAGGGGTAGAGTTTTCACAAAAACTTGGTCGGTTATCTTCGGAAAGTGAATGGTTGGTTCATTGATGGTTTAGCTTATGAATGGGAGGTTCACAAGTGATTTATTCTGTTGATTATTTACTTATTATCATTTTTATTTAAAGTTCGTTTTCAATCTATTTACAATATTTACTTTAAAATATTGCTTTTTGCAAATTAGCCTTTCAGCCATTCATTGGTAAGCCCTGCATATTATATTACACTTATTTGTTACAAACGACTTGTTGAGTACCAATGTACTCATGTCTTTATATTCACTGTTGTTGAATTGAGAAGGAGGAGCTATATCAGCAAGAGTTACCAGAGGGAGAATACTTCGATGACTTCACGGATTAGACCTTTGCTTCCTAGTTGACTGCCTGTGAGCATGTTGAATGGCTTTTATGCTTATTTTTGTTTTCCACTGCAAGATTTTAAGCCCTTCGGACTAGTAAGTTGTAAATTTGGTCATAAGATTGTAATTTGATAATTATTAATATTTGAGTCTTTCCCTTTATTTTATCGTGCATATGGTCGATATTTCATCTATGTTACACTGTGTGCACTAGCGTGATCCTGGACTAGTGCGATATACACAGAGAGTCCACATTACATATTCGGGTCTCGACAGAGGTGGTATCAGAGCCACATCGACTGTAGAATGAAATGCTAGTTAGAGTGGTCATCTTAGCCCAATTTCAAAAGTTATTTTCTAAATCAAACCAACTAAATTAGATATTTAATAATATCTCTATTCCCTTTCTTCTTTCTTAAGGTTCTCACTCTTGCGCCTTACTCCCAAAAAATTGTTTTCCCAAATCCTTAAATTGATCTTCTCTCCCTTATAATGTCTTAGATGTCTCAAGCTTCTTACAGCCAGTCTGAAGGATGGCGAGGACTTCTTTGAGTTTTGCTGAGGAGCCTTGGATTAAAGAGATCACCAGTTTACTACACCAAGGACGAGAAGGCAAAATGCCAACGTATTGGATGCATCACAAGGTTGTACTTCACCATCAGGATTGGCAACCAAGTTTTACATCATAGCTCCAAGAGTACCGACGCTTGTGGAGAGTGGTCTGCGCACGGAGCCGCGTACAAGGCCATACAATGTCTTTGTAGTATGTAGTTACCCCCAGTGTAGTAGAGCCAACCATGGAGGAATCTCAACTGTAGCTGCCAGTGCATGTACCCTCTCCTACACCATCAAGCCCAGAGGAGAGACGACGCATAGCAGACAACCGTCAGAAGTATCTTCGACACTTCGTTTCAGCTGTGGCCGAGGAGCAGTCATCGTGAGTTCGCAACTCACGAATTGTTTACAGTGACTCAGAGGAAGAGTCTAGGAAGCCCTACTTATCAGGATCTGAGTAGGAGACCTTAGATTAGATCTTTAGTTAGAGAGTGCGAGTAGAGTTGCATATGTGGGCTGCAAATTTTACCCTTAAAAGCATTATATTGCAATTATATTAAATCTTTATTGGGGTTATTTTCTCAGTTTTGTTGTTAGTCTCCTGGCTAGGTGTTTGCTTAGTCTAGTTTGCCATTAGAAATCCCTTAAATGAGTTTCCCTCTCATTTGTGCTTTTCCCTCTCACCTTTTGTGCCTATTGAAGTCAGCAGTTATATCCCTTTTCATGCCAGCAAAAAGATGGTTGACACCCAAAACTCGACAGGTCATAGTCAGGTAAATCAGGATCAGGGAACAGCGCCACCAACCCGTCAGCTCAGGCATCCCCAATGGGATTGGATCCAGTCCTCAGTCAGTTCTTGGCAGCCCAAACACAGAAGATGTACACCATGATGCAAAACATGAATGCTATGATGCACCAGCAGAACTTGGAAGCAGTTGCACCTCAGGCCGCTCGTCAACAGTCCAAGTTCACAAAGTTTATGAGGATGTGACCGCCCACCTATTCCCAGCCTTCAGAGCCCTTGGAAGTAGACGACTGGATCCATTCAGTTGGGAAGAAACTGACCCTAGCTTAGAGCACAGATCGAGAGAAGGTGTTGTACACCGCTCACCAACTGAAGGGAGCGCTGTAGAGTGGTGGGAGAACTACTGCGCAGTTCATGAGGATCAGGATAGCATCTCTTGGGTAGAGTTCGCCGCCGCATTTCGTCATGCCCATATCTTGGATGGGGTGATCGAAATAAAGAAGGAGGAATTTCATGAGTTGCAGCAGAGAAACATGTCAGTGAGTAAGTATCTCAACAATTTTATCTAGTTAGCTTGCTATGCACAAGAGGATGTAGCCACAAACAATGCCCATTAAAAGAGGTTCAAGAAGGGATTGAACTCAGGATTGAAGGTACAAGTTGTGGGTAATGATTATGCCAGCTTTCAAAACATGGTGGACAAGGCAATGCTTATCGAGGAGAGTCGCCACGAGCTTGAGGAGTCTCGCAAGAGGAGGATGATGCAGCAAGAATCTCATATGCATCAATCCCAGAAGGCTCGTTTTGGCACATATCAGCTTGCTCATGAGCCGCAGCAGCCAGCTTTCAGGATGCCGGCCCCAGCGTCGTGCCAGTTTCAGTCGGGACTGCGTCCCAATGGATCGAGTGGCCAGCAGTAGAGGAGTGCCAACCCTGTAGCTTTCATCACCTACTACAAGTGTCATGAGCCATGACACTATGCCAGCAAGTGCCCTCAGAGGCAAGCTCTGACGTCAGTCCACTTCAATCTAGGAGCCACATCAGATCGAATACCTGTCTCAGGAGCAGGATGTGGAGCACCTAGGTGCTAGACTAGGCTAGTCAAGCGCCGTCATTAGTTGTGCGAGGACAAGTGAACCATGTCACCGCAGAGGAGGCCCAAGTAGCGTTAGAAGTTGTGATTGGTAAGTTCCTAGTCAACTCAATTCTTGCTATAGTTTTGTTTGATTCTAGAGTTTCACATTCATTTGTTTCTCAAAGTTTTGCTTTAAAGCAACAGTTGAAAACTGTTGTTCTTGGATCTGTTCTTTTGATTGAATCCTCGGGCTCTGATGTTCTTGGATCAGTTCTTTTGATTTGTTTTTCAGAGTTTTGCTTTAAACCTAGACTGTCTAGGAGTCAAGATAGCTATTCAAGGAGTGTTTGGATGTGATTTTGGGAATGGATTGGCTCACAAAGCACCAAGCAGTGCTGGATTGTGGAAACCAAGCAATAATCTTGACCAGTCTAAATGGAAGAAAAGCAAAGTTTATAGCTAGCATGAGTCAGCCAAAGAAGGTCATAGTTTGCCAGAGCAAAGGAATCATGATAGAGGATGTGCCAGTTGTCAGAGAGTATTCCGATGTGTTCCCAGATGATCTCCTCAGAATACCACCAAATCGAGAGGTTGAGTTTCTAATTGAGCTAGTACCCGGTACTTCTCCGATATCCAAGAGACCGTATCGGATGCATGTCAATGAGCTAGCAAAATTGAAGAAGTAAATTCAAGAGCTTTTGGATAAAGGTTATGTCAGACCGAGTTTATTCCCGTAGGGAGCACCAATGTTGTTTGTTAAGAAGAAGGATGGTAGTCAGCGCATGTGTGTAGATTACTGAGAACTTAATAAGGTCACTATCAAGAATAAATACCCCTTGCCTAGTATTGATGATTTGTTTGATCAGCTTAAAGGAGCAGGAGTATTCTCCAAAATTGATTTGAGGTCAGGATACCATCAGATGATGATTCGACTGGAGGATATACCTAATACAGCTTTCTCAACCCGTTATGGTCTGTACGAGTTCATAGTGATGTCCTTTGGTTTGACCAATGCCACAACATATTTTATGTATCTGATGAATAAGGTGTTCATGGAATATCTGAATAAGATCATCGTTGTGTTCATTAATGACATTCTGATTTACTCCAAAGATGAGAAAGAACATGAAGAGCACTTGAGAATGGTATTGCAGAAACTAAGAGAGCATTAGCTGTATGCCAAGTTCTGCAAGTGTGAGTTTTGGATGAAGGAAGTCGCTTTCTTAGGCCATATCATGTTAGCAGAGAGAGTTGCAGTTAACCCTGGGAAAGTGAAGGATGTGTTGGACTAGAAGTCATCTTCATCTGTGACGCAGATAAGGAGTTTTCTTAGTATGGCAAGTTACTTTTGTCGCTTCATTAAAGAATTTCTCAGTGTAGCTATACCCCTTACACAATTGCTAAAAAAAGGAAAAGAAATTTGTTTGGACGGCAGAATGCGAGAAGAGTTTTCAGAAGCTGAAAGATTGTCTAACCACAGCCCCAGTGCTAGTGTTGCTAGATATAAACAAGGATTTTGATATTTATTGCGATACTTCACATAAAGGTTTGGGATGTGTGTTGATGCAAGACAAAAGAATGGTAGCTTATGCTTCGTGTCAGTTGAGACCACATAAGGAACATTACCCCACACATGATTTAGAGTTAGCAGCCATAGTGCATTCTTTAAAAATTTGATGTCATTATCTATTGGGTAATCGATATGAGATTTACAAAGATCACAAGAGTTTGAAGTATATTTTCACCCAGGTCGAGCTCAATCTCAGGTAGAACAGATGGTTGGAGCTAATAAAGGACTACAATGTTGAGATACATTATCACCAAGAAAGGCCAACGTAGTGGTGAATGCTTTGCGTAGAAAAGTTTATTACAATACAGTGATGCTTTGAGTATGAGGAATTTCAGAAACTTAGGTTGGAGTTGGTCGAGGAAAGATTTCTAGCCATAATGGAATTGTAGCCAACTTTGGATGGTCAGATTCGTCAAACACAAATAAAGGATGAGGAATTCCAGTGGATTAAGGCTAATGGACTAAAGGAAAGCGTCAAGTTTTACAGAGGATGACAAAGAAACCTTATGGTTCCAGCAGCAATTGTGTGTGCCAAACAAGGATTTAAAAGAGTTATTACTCAAAGAAGCCCATGAGTCATTATATTCGATTCATCCGGACATCACCAAGATGTACCATAATATCAAAGATAAATATTGATAGTCAAGCATGAAACGTGAGATAGCAGAGTATGTTGCACTTTGTGATGTGTGTCAGAGGGTGAAAGCTGAGCATCAGAGGCCAGCAGATTTGCTACAACCGTTGAAAATTCTCAAATGGAAGAGGGAAGAGATTGGTATAGATTTTATCACAGGACTTCTAAAGGCCAAGGATGTTTATGATTCAATTTGGGTAATTGTGGATCGATTGACAAAGGTTGCTCATTTTATTCCAGTCAAAACAACCTACGTAGGTTATAAATTGGTAGAGATATACATGTCAAGGATTGTGAGTCTCCATGGAGTACCTAAGAAAATAGTGTCAGATAGTGGGGTCATAGTTTACTTCACGATTTTGAGGGAGTTTTCATGAAGCTATGGGTACTCATCTGAAGTTCAGTATAGCATATCACCCTCAGACTGATGGACAGACTGAGCGTGTGAATCAGATTCTCGAGTACATGTTGAGAGCATGTGTGCTAGATCATGGAACCAAGCGGGATAGTTGTTTTCCTATGCAGAGTTCTCCTACAACAATAATTATCAGACCAGTTTGCAAATATCATCATTTGAAGCCCTGTATGGCAGAAAGTGTAGAACCCCTCTCAATTGGAAAGAGACGAGGGAATGCCAAGTGCTTGGGCCAGATTGTCTAAAAGAAGCTGAGGAAAACTCCGATTAATTCAGGAGAGACTGAGGACTACCCAGGCTAGGCAGAAGAGCTATACGGATACTCGTCATCAGAGTTGAGCTTTAAGCCAGATGATTAGGTGTATCTCAGGATCACACCATTCAAAGGTGTCAAGAGGTTTCAGATAAAAGAAAAGTTTGCACCAAGGTATGTTGGACCGTTTAAGATCTTAAAGTGCTGGGGAGAAGTTGCTTATCAGTTGGAGCTGTCTGCGTCTTTTAATGGGATACATGATGTCTTCTGTAATATCCTGAACGTCGTTTTGGCGTCGTTTTTTAAATTAATCGCGGAGTCGCCCGGATTTTCGGTAAATCACGGGAGGTGAAAATAAATTCTTTGAAATAGTCTAAAATAATAAAAAAAGAATTAAAATAATTAATTTATAGATTTAGGCTGTCCGGAGGGGTGGACCAGCCACTTTGGACCAGCCAGCCCAAACGGGGGCCCGTACCCCCTCCAAAACCCTAGCATCCCCTTTTATAAACCCCTTGGGGAGCTCTCCCTCCCCCTTTTCTCACCCCAAGCCGCCACCCCCCCCCCACCCTCCTTGCGCCCTCTCCCTCCCCTTTGGTGCTGCCCTTGTGCAAGGAGAAGATGAAGGAGAAGAAGGAGAAGGAGAGGAAGGGAAGGAGGAGAGGAAGGGAAGAAGGAGAAGAAGGGAAGGAGAGGGGTGATCTCAAATCCCTAGATAATTCTCTCTCATCCCAATCCCTCTGATTTCTGCTATTTTAGGGTTCTTAGCCCAAGATTTTTGGTGGGGACTAAGATTTAGAACCCCCGATTAGAGAATCCATGCTGTCTGCCTGTAGATTGATTCGCGTAGTGTTGCTGTTCGTGCTATTTAGACCCCAAAGACGATTTTCCCGAGGGTCTCCCCAAAAGAAAAAATAGAGAACGACGATACGCATCTACTGTATTTTTTTCAGATTTTTTGGCAGCGTAATTTAGTCGTACCAGGGTCTGGAATCTCGCTGTCTGTCAGGGTTACAGACAGGGACAGACCGCTATTTAGATGGGAATTAATGGTAGAAGATGATTTTTAAATTTTTGGTCATAATTGAGGAAAAGGTAGGGAATTCAGTAATCTAGCTTCTGTAAAAGAACCAGAATTTTTGGAGCCTTGATCTGTTCTGCGGATGCATTACAAGTCGGCTGTCCAGACTTTTAGAACAGAGGACGTCCTCTATTTTGTGCATTAGATATCACCTTGTTAATGACAAGATAAAAATAAATGATCTACATGAAAAGTGAAGCTAATCAAGTGAGGAAACCAGAAATATATCATTCTCTGTAAAAGGATTAGTAACCTTAAAGATACAAAAAAATTAAGCATGGCTGCTACAGCGGACCGAGAGTAGAACCGTTGAGCGGAGAGTGTTGATGTGGGATTTTGGGTCTAAGCAACGCCTTTACTTCTTAAGTCATATTTTTCATTGCTGTGGAAGGGGTTTTGCTCCTGATTGCATGTGATTGCTTCGGTCCAACAGTAGAGGCAAGTAAACGTAGCGGTTATGCTACAGTTTAACTCGTTAATCTCTCTACCTACACATTAAGTATTTCTCTTAATTTGAGTTGGCATGCCATTATTACATGTCTTCTTAATGTGGTTCATGTGGAAGTACTTTAAGAATTCAATAGTTTATGATCTTAATGATTAATAGTGGGTATGTGGAATTGTTCTTGATGAAACAAGTATAGTTGTGGGGTAGTAATCTTTATGAATATATTGTGACCTAAGTGGTAGTATTCTTAGTGAATATTTGTGGTTGTGGTGGTAGTATTCTTGATAAATAAATCATGGTCTATGTGGTATAACTCTCTATAGATCGATTGATTATGATTTTGGTGGACTGAATGTGGGTCATGTGATAATGATCTTATGAAGTATTGGCATTGTGTTTAATGAGATACATGTGGTTATTGAGGAAGTATTCATGATGAATATGTTGCTAATCTTCGTGGTTAGATTCTTGTGGTTTATGATTATCATATCATTCATAACATGTCATCATATTTGCATTGTGGATGTCGCCACTTATAACCGCGATCGTACCGGTACAGCATCGTATATTGCCGTAGTACGATACACACTCTTACCTTGTTGGGTAAGGGTGAAGTGGAGCATGAGCATTCATATGCATTGTATTGTGGGAAGATCATATGCATTTTTATGCAATGTATTATGGTGAAGTTATTTTACAAATAAAAGCAACTTCATAGTTGTGATGTGGATTTGGCTCTTGAGAGTCATTTGCGGTATGAGGAATATGGTTGTGGTCATGGAATGAGGTTCATCCCTTTTGGTATGGTAGGGGTTGAAATTGTGGCATGAGATTCCTTTCTCTTGTGGAAACTGTTGATGGCAGTTGTGGATACGAGAAATAATAAAGATAGTGAGGTAAAACTATTAATGCTTTCCTGTCATTGGCAGTGATAGTTAGTTGAGATTATGATGTAGTCAAATAAGATTTATTGCTAATGTTTTGTTATTGTTGGTAGTAAATGTGGTTAAAGCTATATTTGTAGTCACTGTGAAAAATAAATGTTGATGCTTAACAACACTGTAGTTTAATTAGCTTGTTAAATAGTTTGCTTGCTGAGATTTTTATCTCACTCTTGCTTTCCCCTCTCTCTAGGTGATTCTCGAGTATGCATAGGAAAGGTAGAGCGGCACATCACTGTCACACATCATATCATGATTAATGTTGTAATAGTTGTGTAGTCTTAATAATGGATTTATTTCCCTTATTGATGTTCGTTTCAAAGTAATAATGCTAGAAAGTAGTTCATTTTAATTGGTTAAATTTTTAGCAGTTGTTCTTTAATTAATAGTGTTCCAATACCTTGTTTTAGTATACTTCCGCTTAGCTTATCATGATTTAGAAATTGTTGCCAGTTTATGTTATCTTGTAAATTGGCTAGCTGCAGAGTGGTTTGATGGCATCTCAGGGTAATGTGCGTCCTGAGGTGTTACATCTTCTATGTGTCCTAGTTGAAGAAGTGCCTGCGTATGCCAGAGAAAGTTGTGACAGTTGAAGCCATTGATCTTCAGGAGGATCTGTCGTACAAGGAGCATACTATCAAAATCTTGGAAGTGACAGAGCACGTGACCAGGAGCAAGGTTGTCCGTTTTTGCAAAGTTCAGTGGAGCAATCATTCTGAGTAGGAAGCCACCTGGGAACGCGAGGAGGACCACAAAGCAGAGTTTCCAAACCTATTCTCTCAGTGTGCCCAGATCTCGGGGGTCGATATCCCGTTTAAGACGGAGAGGTTTGTAACATCTTGTTTTTCAGAGCCTTTTTGAAGCTTTTAAAACAAAATTTATTATTTGAATTTTTATGGAATTAATTAAAGCTTTAAATAAATTTTTATTAATTAAAAGAATTTAATATAATTAAAATAAATATAAACATATGGTGAAAATATTTTATTTAGATTTTTGTGTATCAAGGAATTTTCTGTGAATTTTTGGGTTCAATTGTTATTTTCTAGAGCTCCTTTTATTTTATTTGAATTTTTGAAAATGAAAAGCATCCAAAAATCAGTGCACAGCATCGGGCCGGCCCACTATTTTATTTGAATGGCTTGTACCCTTATTTCTGTTTTCTGCTGCTAGATTTTAGGCACTTCAGACTAGTAAGTTGTAAACTTGGCCATAAGGTCGTACTTTGATAATTATTAATATTTGAGTCTTTCGCTTTATTTTATCAAGCATGTGGTCGATATTTCATCTATATTATACTGTGTGCACTAGCGTGATCCTAGACTAATACGGTATACATAGAGAGTTCAGATTTACATATTCGGGTTTCGACACAAATGTCATCCAAGTCAAGGCCATTGAACTCCAAGTGATCCTCATTTGAGTTTCCACCAACACCACCCTTATGAGGACTAGTTAGTGGAGAGACACCGAAATCATCCTCCACTTCATCATCAGCCACAAACTCCTCCTCTTCCTCCATCTTCATTTTTAGCTTCACTTTCACTGTTGTGATCCAGGTCATCGCTTGCATGGTGGTGGGAATAAGTGATATGTCCACCATGAGCTTTCCTTGGGAGATTGCAACCTTATTGAGCACTTGAAGCACCAGCAGCATCATCAACATGTGCCCACACAAGATCATCCCCAGCATCACCATGAACTTTTCCATTGCTATTGCCAACCCAATCATTGTCCCATTAGAACTCTTCTAGGACCAATGGGTTACCATTGATATCGTCCTCACACAACTTTTGAAACTTAGTTGCCATATTCCAGTTGTATTGAATGTACACTGAACTATTCAACCTTTTGTGTTCTAACCAGCTCCTTTTTTTTGTATGGATCTGCATTTTAAAAGGAAAATATCATAGCCTACTACAAAATAAAATACATGATAACATGAAAAATTGAATAGTAATAGTTACTTACAAACTCAAAGGCTTTCCAATAGCATTCACACCTAGAGAGCAAACAATAGAGACCAATGTTATGTTTTGCAAATAATTGGAACTCATAAGCAAGGCCACCATATGCAAAACTAAAAAGAACATATGCATTGTGATCTATGTTAGAACTGAGAGCTTTCAACTTTCAAGTATGAAAAATTGAAAAGATCAAAAATATGTTAGAACTTATGAGTACTTTTTTTGCTATTATATAATTGCCATTGAAGCTAAAAAGACATAGCCTATCTTACCCACATTCAGATCAGCTTTCCTATTGATCTTGTCTGGAAGATCATCATTGTTGACCATCTTCCATAGCACGCCATCGGGGAGGCCATGCACTGTTCTGTTACGAAATCTAGAAGGTTTCCAATGTAGGTAAATACCTAAATTACCCCTAGTGGGTTCCTACTCTAAATATAGAGACTTTGTACCATGTAAATCAATCTATGAATCAATAAAGCCTATGTTCTATTGTTCTATTCTCTTCGTGTCTTTTATGATTGATTGATTGCTCTTGAAGATTATGTTTATGGATTGCGTTGCCGTTCATCTACTCTCACTCAATTTCACAACACGTTATCAACACGAAGCTCTACGAGGTGTCATGTCATTTTCCCTGTAAATTGTATGACTTGGCTCACTGAACTTCTGTAGATGCTAATTTTTTTGTACATCAACATTTCTTTATGAATTTCTTGAGTAATTTTTAAGACGTTCTTGGTTTATTTTGTACCATTGTCGTGTGTGTTTGGGTCTACCATGCTTTCATTGTGCCACTCTGCTCTTCTGCCTAAACTAAGTTGGCTTCTTTGAGAATCCCCCTTGGTATATAACTATCCAAATTTTCATTCTTGTCATACTAATTCTCCTCTTGTAGTTTGAAGTTGAAAATCAAGTTCACTGTGTTAGCACAAACCTCTTTATTCCTTGTATCTTCATACGAATCGCTTACATATATTTCTATAGCCTTATAGCATACCTTAGTTTACGAGCAAACTACTTGCTTACACAAAAGGAGTACGAAAGCTCTTTATTCTGTTTCTTGTTCCTGACTAGTGGTGATGCATGACTCACACTTTTCTGATTGCCTCCTTTGTCACTTTTCTTCATGTTGTTATTTAGAATGGATTTGTCTCCTTTTCTACTCTAGCCTTCTTAGGGTGGTACTCCTCTTCCTCCATCAGTGGTTGATGCGACGTTGATGCCTATATTTTTTCTTGTATCCTAGCCCCTTCCTTGGGTAAGGATTTCATTGGACATTGGTAACGATAACGTTCATTCTATTTGCAGTGAAAACAAGTTGTATATGCCAGAATCAAAGGGTCATTTTGTTTGTTAATCTTCACGCATCTTGATATCTCTTCTTCCATCCAAAGGGCTCGGTCGACTAGAGTCTACAAGTTTGGAATTTGACAATCATAATATAGCGCTTCATATTTGGTTGCAAGACTTTTATAAAGTATCCTATCCTTTTGGCTTCATTATTAACATCGTCTTGAGCATACTAAGATAGATGGTGAAATTGTTGCAGATATTCTGTGTTAGATTTCTCTTCTTATCAAAGATTAAGAAAATCCTAATACTTTTATGTGATACTTTAGGAGAAATGTGGGCCTTACAAAATCTCTTCACAAACTCTTCCCGTGTAATATCTTCCTTCTTCGGATGTATCCAAGTGGATAGCATTCCACCAAGTGATGGTCGGCTTTGATAGCTGGTAGGTGGCAAAACAGAACTCTTTCCTTATCTGTACATTGGATAGTATACATTCTCCTCTCAACATCTTGTAACCAATTATCCGCGCTTAGTGGATCCGTTGCTAATGAGAATTCAAGTGGTTTGTCTTCAGAAAAGTTGTAAACTTGGATGCAGTTGCATTTGATGCTAACATTGATTTTTCTGATGGCATCCTTGCAGTAAGTTGCTCCAATATCTTTGCTTGTTGTTCCAACATCTTAGTCTGTACTTGCTCTCATTTGATTTGACTTTTCTTGGTGGTACCTAGGATCCCCATCAGCTCTGTAACATTTTTTGGCTTCACAAGGAAAAGTGAGACTAAAATAAAGATAAGAGCAGGAAAAAAGTTGGAGAGGCATAGAGCGAAGAGAGATTAAAATGATCTTCCTGATTCAAGAAAGAAGTAAGAGAAGATAGACCGAACAGAGATTTATACGATATTCTTGATTACTTTGTTGCAATCAGAGATTTGCATTTAATATCTAATGGGTAAGGGAAGGACGAGAATAGAAGAACATAGGTAAGATTAGAGACCATAATCAAAAGAAATTAATACCTATAGTAAGAAATTAATCTAACCGACTATACGTGTTTTTTGAGACTTTGGAAAAATCAAAAGAAAACTTTTAATACACATCTAAGAGAGATAGGGTAGAAATAGAAAAGATGAAATAGCAATAATACTTATGGTTTTTGAAATTCTTTTCTATTTCAAAATAGGATTTTATGAAACTCGTATTCTTATCAAAACCAAATATATACCTAGGGTTATAACCTACAGTCAAGTCTGCTCTGATACCATTCTATAACGGCCCTATTTTTGGGAACAAGGTCGTCCTACATCCCGCAACAGCCCAGGAGTTCAGTTGTAGACAGAAGGAGTATCGTACCTACTCACGAACATTTAAAAAGGGGTGACTTAATTAAAAATAAGACCTAATAGTCAAATTTAGCAACTTTACAAGCGTCCAAGCTTAAAACTTAACTTACATTCAGAAGAACCATAAGAAATTCCACAGGAATGCTTGAGTGCTGTCATAACCCTAACATGAAAACTTAAAGCAACCTTTCTTCTTCAAGTATCTATTTTGGTGAAAATATAGCAAGACTAAGTACAACCAACATTATTAAACAACTACTTGCTAGGATTCTCAAGAGAGGGGATATAGTGGTTTTATTAAGGTGTTTGTGGATGCAACTTTATTTGTAAACATTTTTAGACATAAAATAACAACATAAAAACTTCTTATGAGATTGGGGTTTCAATAACTTGATTACCAGGTTATAATATTACCAAATCTACGTATGCCTTGCTATTAGAATCTCCCATTAAACATAGCTTTATTTACCAGAAGCATGGCACATTTGAATACCATTTATAATTTTGACTCTGCAGAGTTGCCCAGTTTTATCCACAAGATATCGCATGCTCGTTATGTCAAGCTATAACATGTTAGCATGCAACTGAGTTGGCCAACACGGAAAATTGCAACCCGACTTTGCATGCTCCTACAATTGTTAAGTATGGTATTACCATTTTCATACCACTTCCTCCTTATGCGGGTTGTTCCCTTTTTCAAAACCCCAATTACTTTGTGATATTCAATTGATTCAAGCAGCTACTAGACCAGGTGTGATAAGTCAAAGCTTGTGGTTGAGCGGTCCTATGTTATTTACTTAGCATAAGATCTACTCCTTACTTTTCATCATTGAGGCATTCAACCACAAACCATTAACCCAGTGCACCGCAACACTACCACCACTCCAATCCAAACATCCTCCCTAGGACAAGGTCGTTGACTTTAACCATCCTGTGGCCTTCAATGTGTCATCCTTAACTCTAGAATCATTTTGTAATACTACCAGCAAGACGCCGAATTCCTTAGTAGTGTAAAATAGTTGAATTTTCTAATCTAGTATGATATATTTTATACTAATATATTATTACTAGGGCTTATCAAGGTGAATATGGCCATCAAATAAAACATAGTTTTTCCAAAGGTAGGACATAGCTAAATATTATGTCATTCTAAACATTTGCTCTAAATAAATAACAGTGCATATTTAGTAGTAATGAAAGTACTGTAAATAAATAATTAAGTTTGTGTAGGTTCAACATTATCAAAAACAAGGCTTGCTACTGTTCACCACCTTCTTCCTTCGGTCGACTATCGTAGCACCGAACAGAGTTTTCGTTTTGGCGGCAAATTCCAGCGCGGCGGTGGGCTCCGATGGAAACCATGGGTATGAATGGAATCTATGAGAGTTAGGGAACCCATTTTACGCGTCAGTGGGCTTCAGGGAACATCGTAGGAGGCCGGCGGCAGTGGGGAGTTCTTGTGACAAAAGCATGGCACCGGTGCTATTCGATGGCTAAGACGACGACAGCATGGTGTTTTCAGCTTCCTTGTGGTGAGGGAATGTCGTCGGTATAGCTTTCTTGGGCTGTGGTGGCTTGTGTTCGTGTGTCCACGGTGAGGTGGTTTCGGCTGTGCGGAGAAGAAGGTGGCTGGCAAGTAGGAGGGGGAGAGGCTATGGCGGATGTTTGGTGGTGTTCGGGTGACCCTAGGAAACCTACAGGCAAGAGTAATTGGAGAACATGGAAGTAATCGACTGGAATTGAAGATTGAACTTATCGAGGGGGTTTCGATGACGACGGCGCTCTTTCGGCCGGCGAGGGAGAAGGGGAGTTTGGGGGGCTTCGTGATCACTAGTGTGCTTCACAGGAGGAGCCCACAGCCTCCTATAGCCATCTTATGGTCGTTCGGTGCAGGATGGCCTCCACCCAGGCGTTGACGCGTGGCTGTGGCAGGGGAGGTGTGGTAAGGCTGGGCTCCTTGGGCAGGACGCCTCCTCGAGTGGTGCATTGCGGCGGCTAGTTGGCGGTGGTGGCCTGTCGGCCATGAGTTCAACTATTCTTCGTGTAGTATTTGTAGCTTTCTTTGCGCTGGCTATCTCAATTGCTTTCGAATAATTACCAAGTAGCATGGTTTTTATACATTATACTTTCTGATTTTTCCCCTGCCCTACACTATGAACTTGATGATTTATCAACCTGCAGATCAAAACTGTTAATACCAGCAGCACTAGATTTGTCGATTCAGTTGTCTTTTATACGTTATACTTTCGAAAGTTCTCCCAATCCTACACTATAAACTTGATGTTCTGTGAAGCTAGCTAGCATTGGAATTCGCTTAGCCATTATTTGTGTACTCAGATTTGCCACAGCTAAACATTCATCGTTTTCATGTATGGTCCTAACTTAGCATTTTAGTTCATTTCTGATCACCTGAATCCTGCTCTGTGCTTGCAGGAACATTCGATTACAGGTAAACTTCCAATCTTCAGCATTCTGTCAGCCTAAGAACAAATAGAAAGAGCGAGTAGAAGCAGTTAGACGTACGGTACTCCTGGAGGAGGGGTCTGTTAGAAATATGAGCAATATTTTAATTTTAAATTTTACTAAACTAATACTGCAGAAAATACACAAGAATAATATTATAACAGAGTCGATCGATCGTGCGAATAACTTACAGTGGAAAAGAAAGCAGCGCAGAAATGAGCAGTTGTGGAAGTAGTCGATGTCGAGGAAGAAGCCAAGCGGCTGCATAGGTAGCGCTGCTCAGAAACCTTATTGTCGCCCTGTGCAGGTTTTCTCTACGAAAATTGTTCGGAGATCCCGCTCTCCTCTCTTCCTGGTGCACGCCGAGAAGAAAGCTAGCGATTGTGCAGCTTGATACTACGGCACAGCTATCCAGAAGGAGATGGAAGAATAGGGGAGGAATTATGTATGTTTTCCCTGGATGTCTTAAGGCCCTTTAAAGAGCACTGTAATTACTCGCTAGTAACTGCCACGATTAAATAGAATTAAAACACTAGTAAGTGTCTCATCAAACTACATAATAATATTTATGCTATGTTTATTAGCTCCTGGACAGTTCAGAAAGGAGAGAGATGCATCATTTGCAAAAGAAAAGATGGAAGTCAATACGTGCATGTGTGCGTGTACGCGTGTGTATTTAGCAAAAGTCCTTATGCTATCTCATTCCATGTGTCACATGTCACATTGTGGAACAAGCTATACAATGTTAACTCACTGATTTATCGGAGGTTTTTTGGATATGCTATATGATGTTGCTGTAGCATCTTAGTGGTAATATGCCATCTTATCGTACTGTTTTAATGGAATCCAGTTATACAATCACAAATCTTCATGTGTTGGATGAACGTCATCTCACCATTATTTCCACTAAATTGCTGGTCTTTGCTGGGTATTAAATCGACATGTTTGGCTTGCACTCTGGGTAACAATCTTGTGTTAGTTGTACTGTGTATCGAGCTATTGGCTAGCTGGCAGTGCCAGCATGACGGTGCCAACCGATCATCAGTAGGGTGTCCAATTGTCCATGAAAACAACTACTGAACTACGTCTCAGTATATGTGGCCACAGTTACTAGTAACTGTGTGGTAGAACCCAGCTGGCTCAGGCTGTTGTCGTGACGAGCAGTGGGATGAGGACGGATGCCTTGGCGTACAGGTGCTGTGATGACAACCTGTTGCCATCGGCTGGAGAGGAGGTAGGGAGATAGAGAAGAGGGTAGGGGAACTAGAGATTTCTTTATTGCTTGATCTGTGAATAACAAAGGCCAGGCATATATATAGCCGGCAGCTAACAAACTCAGTAAGTGAGCTAACCGAGAGGATCGTGCGAATCATGATCGAACCAAAACAAACCAAACTAGATAAAGATTATTCTTTTTTAATTATTTGTTCTCTTAGGTACAATCAAACTGGGAGTCCATGAAAATTGATGTGATGTACAGAGCTATAAAATGCAAGTTTCAACTTACCCCCACCTGACTGATATGCTGCTGTCAACGGCTGGCTCTGTTCTTGTTGAGGCATCACCCCATGATTTATTTTGGGGTGGTGGGCGCGAGGGCGAAGGTCTGAATTACTTGGGTAGACTGCTGATGCAATTGAGGTCAGATATCCTCGGAACGGTTCGAACAACTGTCGAGGTAGGGGAACCAGCTTGATTGGCCGGAGGTGATCATAACACCAGACATTTAGGCCTGTCATGTTCTTGACGTTTTATAACATATTCTGGTGAGCGCCATCAAAATTTTGTTAAGCACTATTTTCTCTTTCTGTCTCGTTCCTTTTGAAATTTGAAAGCTGAGATGCTTTCTTGCCCCAGATAATCTATGACTTTGTTCTCTTCTAGAACAATTTCAGATCTACACCTCATAACCCTTTATCACTTCAACTCTTAGACTCTTACATTGTCATTTCTAAGGCTAAAAGAATATTTCTGCAATTTACAAAATGTTTAGTCGACATTCTGCAACATTGACACTACATACATGGGAGTTGGGATTATCTTGGTTCAAGTTCTGTGATCGTCACATTGTTAAATGATGGATTCGATTTGTTTGAGCCTTCTGGTAGGTTATTGGTACCATGATGGACATGGTTTTCATCATTCAACCTAAAGAGAAAAGCAGGCCTGGAAGGAGCAGGCAAGGTAGCAGACTTTCCAACAAGCATCAGGATCACATTGGACATGCTGGGTCTGTCACTTGGATTTTCTTGAACACATAATAGTCCAATGTGTATGCACTTGAGAACCTCACTTTCAGGGGAGTTGTACTTCAATGATGGATCCACTATCTCTGTTATTGTCCCCCTGGTCCAATTCTCCCATACCTGTGCACAAACAATAACTCATCACAAAGCTAATATATCACCAAATATTAGGATGGAAATCAATAAATAAAGTACTGACATAGCTTAAAAGATGCTCAGCCATCATTGTTTCAGATGAGACACTGTTTCTCCTCCCAGTTACTATTTCCAGAATAATTACTCCAAAGCTGAAGACATCTGACTTGGTTGAAACATGCCCAAGAACCGCATATTCAGGTGCCATGTATCCACTGCGCATAGAATATTATAAAACATGCTTCTTTTCATATAATGTGACAGTTTTGAACTTATGACTTAATTGATAAGAGTAACTGAATCCATAGACTTACTAGGTTCCAGCTACTCTTCTTGTGATATGCTTTGTGTGATCACCCTCAAAAACACTTGCCAAACCAAAGTCAGAGATCTTTGGATTCATATCCATTTCTAGTAATATATTGCTTGGCTTCATATCTCTGTGTATAACTTTCACACGGGACTCATCATGTAGATACACCAAGCCTCGACCAATACCACAAATGATCTTGTACCGTGTATCCCAAGCCAATTGTTCGCGCTTTTCGTCATCTACATGCAGGTGTTGTAAACTAAACAAATCATTGCATACTAACACTACAGGAAAACTTCTACACTGACAGTAATAACAAAGGAACGAAACTTCTACACTAGACCGTAATAAAAAAGGATCTAATTCTAAATGTCCACGGATGCATGTGAATCAGAAAATTTGACATTTTGATTATTCTACCAATCAAAATATCAAGTTTATTTTATACCCATTATCACATCATCTTTGAATTACTCAGTTCCTGCTCACTTTAAATGCCAAGGACCAATGATGGACTAATCCAACTAGCTAAGCTTAGAGAAGCACCTTACTAGTTTCTACTTCTATCAGAAAGCAAGGTAGTCATGTCTCAGTTAACCTGAACCACTGTTTTATGCTTGTATTTTCCTCTTGTCCCCATGGTATTTATTTTTTCTTGTAATTTATACTAGCTTCATGAAGACCATTGTTATCGTTTTGCTTTTGCTTGTTTCCTTCTTTCTTTTTTTAAAGGAAAAAGGTAGAGATGAAGTCAGTACAGCTAGTACTTGTGGAATTCAAATATTGCTTGGAATAAGAAATGAAGTAGAAATTTCACTACCGAAAATGTAGGCGTCAAGACTTTTGTTTGGAATATATTCGTACACAAGTAACTTGTCCTCTCCATCTAGGCAGGCGCCTATTAACTTCACTAGATTCCGGTGCTGAAGCTTGGCAACTAATAATAACTCATTTTTTAGCTCGCGTAGGCCTTGTTTTGATCCTTTTGCTAGTCTTTTTACTGCTACTTCCTGTCCATCTGGCATCAAACCCTGAAAAACAGCAACTTAAAGTCATAAAAAATCATATAATCCAACTGTGATTGTGATCATCACTTGACATGTACGTGTACCTTATGCTAGTCTAAGGAGTGTAACAAGTACCAGTTTTAAAATAGGATAATGAGAACTCAAATCCCAGCCAGAAGACCAAGTTTAAATGACGTAGATGTAGATAAAAGCGGAAAGCCCATGTCACCAGAAGGTAGGAAAGTATAAGTGCGAAGTGGGATTGTTCATGTGCTTTTTTGAAAAGTACTGGTGGCTTTCGGTGTTTAGTGTGAGTCGTCTAGATTCAATCAAATGGCTAACGTTGCTAGTTCTTTATTTTATGGCTAGTCCTCACTTGTTGGTGAGAGAGAACAAGAGTCAACAAGAAGTCAGGGGAAACAATACTGTGACAATTGTAGGAAGCTGTAAAGAACTAACACCGAGTTTGTCCTTAGATTACCTTATAGACTTGTCCAAATCCTCCTTCCCCTAGTTTGTTTTCTTCAGCAAAATTACCTGTAGCTACTCTTATCACTGATGGATCCAATAGCACTGATCTAATATCTTCAATATCCTCTGAACAAGCTGTATCTGTGTATAAAATACAAAGAACTGATTTTTTTCTCTGTCTCAGAGAGCCGGTAGAAACTAGAAAAGAAGTTACTAGACACATCTGTTTTGATTCGGCATGTTATATATGTAATACTGATCGTTTGAATGCACTGAATCAAATGAAGTGAATACACAACCTTCGTGAAAGAGTGTTGAAGGAGCAAACTATAGTGAATGCTTATGTAAGGGTGACATGGTAAGATTACGGAAACTTAACAAAGAACAAAGCTACTGACAGTGGCCAGTTCAGCTGCATATTTCAATTTACGAAAGTTACCATGGTGCCAATTCGTAGTACTGTAATGATACTTACATGATAATGTTTTCTTCAGACTTGATCTCTTCCTCCATATGCAAATCGATATTGCTGAGATTAAACTAAATGCTGTTACCACAGGAAGGACAATTGGCAGGATTGCAGGGCTACTGCCATTTCTGCTTGGGCTGCTGCCGTTTTGCTTGGGGTTAGTACCATTTCCTTTATCTGTATACTTATAGAAAATAATTAGATTGAGAAAAGGACATCTGCGGATTAATTGTAAGTGTGATCCACAATATTTTCTTTTGGAGGGAAGCACAATCCACAACTTCGCAATAAGGGAGAAAATAAAAATCAATCATTCAAGTGTAAAAAAGATCATTACACATTAACCAGATAACCATGACACAGTGCGACGGATAATGCCAAAAAAAGAGTTTGAATCGCATTCAAGCACATATTTGTGTCACACGTTGCACCCCAACTGCGATGTAGGAGGAGGGTCATACCAGGAACCGGCGGAGGAGTGCTGCCGGCTTGCCCACAGCCCAAGTACGGCCGCTCGCCGGCGACGTTGCCCGGAGGGTCGTAGTTGCAGGTGATGAACGTGCCCCCTCCCGCACTGTCGTCGCAGGCCACGCTCGCGCACCCAACGCTCGTAGAGTTGTCCCAGACGAGCTGGGTGTAGTCATCGCATGCTTGCCTCTCGCACGCGTTGCTGGTGCAGTTGTAGTACGGCTTCTCTCGGAGCCAGGAGAAGAACGCGTCCGAGGCGGTCCAGCCGATGCCCGCTCCGCGGTGGAAGATGTTCTCGCCGTACGGCCCACCGGAACGGACTGTCTTGCAGTCGCTCTTCCTCTTCGCCGCGTAGTTTTCGGCGTAGGCCGCCACAGTTGTGTCCCATGAGAGCATGCGCACGCCGACGCCGGCCCTGGCCGCGTTGTGGAGGTCCAGGATATATTGCGGTGAATTCTGCGCTGCAACGCCCAAAGAAACGGAAGATTCACGTAGTTCAGGGAATCTTCAAGCATCATGAAGGGATCGCAAGGAGTGAATGCCTAAATATGTCATAGGAACCAAAACCAATCTAATGCTCTTCGAACTAAGGCCCAGACGCACGAGGAAATGCTTATTTTTCACTTTAAGGAGAATGTTACTTGAACCTATGGTCTCAACCACTGCAATCCTTTCTTAAAAAACCACCACAATCCTATGGAACGCTGGAATTTCAAAGGGAAAAAAGGTTCCTTTTCACAGGGATGTCCATGGAAGTGCAGTGCATCAAACGTCAAACATTAGCGACAATGGAAATTTGGGAATAATGCCTAATAGTTAGGGATGAAAATGATCGAATACAAATTGAATAGTGTTTTTACCATATTCGTATTTGTATTTTATAAATGAATATGAACATGAATTCGAATATTATCAAATACGAACATGAATTAAATATGTAACAAATATGAATTCGAATCGAATATCTACTTAATTTGGTTAGATCCGGATATTCTCATAATTTATATAGAATGAAAACATTAACGACATTTTATTCTCGTACAATCACGCTTAATCATTCTAATTTATTTACTTCACCTAAAGAAACATAAATTCACGTTCAATTAAAAAACTTATCCAACTAATTAGTTGTATTATAATAAAATATACATATTATTTTGTCAAATACGAATACAGATATAGATAGTCTGGATAAAATAACTTTTTGAACAGTAAAAGTTTGTACAATATTTGCATCTATATTTTATGTGAATTTAAATACAAATATGAATATAATAGAAATTATTGATCAGATGAAAAAATCTATACTATATTCACATTGTATCAAATACGATAATCAAATAATACAGATAATTCGTATTCATTTTTCAACCCTACTAATAGTAACAGAGCTCTGTGGCATCAAGAGAACTACCTGAGCGGTTGAACTGCCCGCACCCGGCGTACGGCCGGGCACCCACCACGTTCCCCGGTGGATCGTACTCGCAGACGATGAACGTGCCGCCGCGGCCGTCGCAAGTGACAGTGGCGCACCCGACCCTGGTGGTGTTCGCCCACACCACCTGCTTGTAGTGCCTGCACACCGTCGCTCCCGACGCGGCGCACGAGCCGTCGCTGCAGTTGTACGACTGCTTCTCCCCGACCCACGCGGCCACCGCGTCGGCGGCCGTCCAGCCTCCTCCGTCGCTGCCCCAGAACAGGTTCTCCCCGTAGGGCCCGTCGGAGTGCACGAGTTGGCAGTCGCCTTTCCTCTTGCCGGCGTACATCGTGGCGTAGGCCGCCACCGTATCGTCCCACGCGAGCGGGGCGACACCGACGTCGGCGCGGGCCGCATTCTGTGTGTCCACGAAGGCCTGGGCCGAATCTTGGGTGTCCATGGAGGCGGCGCCGGCGAGCACGGCCACCACGCACGGCAGAAGTACGAGCGCGGCGGCGGCTGCAGCCATCTGCCTTCTTGCTTGACCGATTAACCCGGCAGACACTCTCCTCTTAGAAAATGGTGCACTTGTTCGAGAAAGATTGCGATGGCTCTCGCCGGTAATGATGGAGACGCCGCAGCTGACCGTGCCTTGGGGAGGGCTCATCCGCCGTTGATCAGGTCTGGTCTGGTGGCCGGCATGGTCTCGGCTGCAGTGCCTGATTGAAGACGACGGTGTCTTTAGGGAAGAAAAAAAAATGAAAAATGCGCGTAACGATGGAAAAGTCCCCGAAGTCTAGCCTGTTGAAAACTACTAGCCACGTAGGCGTGACATCACGCTACGCCAACCATCGTATGGATCGAAGTAAAAGAAGTAAAAATTTACGGAAAAAAGAAAGCGTAGGGGTTTTTTCCGAAAAAATCAAAAGCCTTTTCGTAATAAAAGAAGAGTGAAGGGGCTTTTTCGCAAAAAACCGAAGGCTTTTTCGGAAGAAATAAGGGCATGTTCGTAATTATGAGAAACCGTCGGTCGCTACCCTGCAAAAAAAGTATACAGGGGCTTTTTCGCAAGAATCTAGGGACCTGTTTGCGAAAACTAGAGACCTAAACATAATTACCAAATCTTTGCGGGCTATTTCGCGAGGCCTGAATCATGGCCACTCTCTCCAAGCGGGGAGTCTCCCAGAAATGTATGCGTTAGATTAACGGCTAGGGTGTGCCTGTTTCGACAAATCAGCTGAACGGCTAAGTGGTGTTTAACATAGTATTAGTTTATATCTTTTTTATTATAGCTAAGTTGACTTATTTGATATAATTAAATCTGAAAATATTTAAAAATAAAAATATATTAACCCATCACAGATAATACAAAAAATACGTGAAAAAACAAAAAATAAAAAACCTAAAATAAAAAAATAATCAGAAAAAATAAAAACTTGATGAGTAAAAAAAAAGTACGACGCTAACGCCGAACGCTGGACGGTAGCGTTCGTTGAGCGCTGTCTAAATTTTTGTGGTGTATCGTAGCAAATGAGAGAAAAAAAGTCTAGTACCTCAGAGCCAATCTTACCACTTATTAATGAAGTTTATTAAGAGAGGAGACGCTGATTAACCAAAGCATTAATTAATTAAACGGGGTGGTAATGGACAAGATTAACAGCACGGAGTAGGACATTGCGCGCGGGGTGGGTTGCTGTCTGCTGCCGCTGTATTTTATTCACCAAGTCCGCGCCTCGCGCTCGTCACAGAAGCTCACGCGGAAGGAGCGCACCACAACAAGCAAGGAACGGGTGGGGCACAACCGTCAGCGGCACACATGCACAAAGACTGGTGTGTAAATGGGAAGGAAACATCGAAGCGCGCGCAGCAACGGAAGCACAAGAAGAAAGCTCACGCGGAAATAGCGCACTACAGCAAGCAAGAAACAAGTGGGGCACATTCGTCAGCGGCACGGACGCACGAAGGCTGGCGTGCAAACAAACGGAAAGCAAACAGCGAAGCAAAACCGCCGCTCGCTAACCAGGCGCGATGAGCGGCAACGCAACCCCATCGCACAGCGCGTGCACACATGTCGAGCCACGGGCGCACGGAATTGACGTGGCATATGCGAGCGACGAGGAATCCCCCCGAAAATGATATACAAAATGATGATATACGGAGTATAGGCGGACTTTGGATTGGCAACCGACAGTCTAGCGCTGTAGTGCCCCATCTTTATTAATACTCCCGATATTAAATATGGGGAGACTCTGTCCAGGCACCTAAGCCTCGTGGACTGCTACCATTCGTGTGCTGAGGCGTGCGTATGCATCAGGGGCGCTCCTGGGCATCGGATAATGGGCCTCGGTCTGGGTGGTTCGGCTTGTTTTTGGGCCAACACGTCTCGTTGGTTTGCCCCGCCTGTTCCTTTGTGCTTGCTGATTTTTCTTGCTTTTTCGTTACGATTTCTTGAGTTCTCGTCGCCCATTTTCCTTCCTGCGCCCTGCAGTTCGTGTGAGTTGGGGCCCTGATGCGAGCCCAGCTGTATCCCGTTTTGTTCTTGTTGATTTTCCCCCTTCCTTGTTCCTTCCTTACAATTGGGTGGTTATTTTGTTTGCTTCTTCCTGTTCCTCGTCTGTGCGCATGATTGCTGCTGTTTTCTTTCTAATGCAGGACCCCTTTGAGCTACCTCGCCATTTTGCGCTGTTCGTCGTGCCTACCTTACTTGGTACTTGAAGATCTGCGGCTCTATTCCATCGTGTTTGCCCTTTGCTTCTGCATTGTTTTGAGTTTTGACTTTTGACTAATCTTTGCTGTGGTGATTGTTTCTGTTTTCGTACTCGCAGTGACCTTTTTACACATATACGTTCTTTAATTCTTAGTTAGCTGGTACATCATCTGTGGTTGACTACTGCGTTGTGCTCATGACCTTTATCTTTTTTTAGTTAGGTCGTGTTGTTTGACCTAAGGGCAAAAGGGGAATTTCGCATTTGATAGGAGAGAGAAAGAGGTGGGGGCTCACATGTAAGTGGGCCGGTTTGGATAAAGGAGGGAGGAGCACTTCTGCTCCTCATTTTTTCCAGCCGAGCGGCTCAAGGCAGGCGGCGGCCGGGCGATTTGGGGGGGAGACGGCGCGGGCTCGGTGGCGCGCCCGGAGGTAGCGGCGGGCTCCCCTGCGACTCGGCCTCCCCTGCAGCCCCTTCCTCTCCCGTGAGCTCTTCCCCTCTCTTCTTCCCGTGAGACCCGGTCCTCAGATCCAAGTGTGCGCACTTGGTGGAGAGGGAGGAGCGGGCGTGGGGGGGGGCGAGGGACTCGGTCCCGGCCGTTGGAGCGCCTGAGCCGAGGGCTCTTCCCCTCCTCCTCTCGTTTGGCTATAAGTAGAGGGAGGCTGCTTTCGGTGAGATATACCCGAAAACAGTGAGTTCTACTCATCTCCTCTCTTGTGTTTCTCTTTTGCCTGTGGTGACTTCGGTTGTGGTGTGTGGCTTCGGTTCCCGACGCCGATCTGCGATCCCCTGGTGCTCGTCGGCGAGGCGCTTGGCCGGCTCCTCCCCTGTGCTTGTGCGGCAGACTCCCTGACCTCGACTTCGTTGGCTTGATCATCAACTCCGACGAAGGGGCTTTGTATCTCCGTGCTTCTGCTCTCTCTCACGGTGGTGTGAGGGCAATAGGTTTTCTGGGACAGTGCTCACGAGCACGCCTAGCCCTGTGACCTTCTGGTGATTTCGAATATCACCTGTTTGTGAGTTTTCGGTTCAACCTTTGCAGTTTTCAGTTTGTGGTATATCTGAGAAATTGCAAAATTCAGTGGGCTTAATGTGGCTCTGTGATGATAATAATCATATGCTGAGATTGGTTGATCTTTGAGCTCTAGTTAAAATAGAATCTGTCATTGTTGTTCGAACTCAGTATACAATTGTCGATTACATATATATATACATTGATCATACAAAGTTCAATCACAGTGATCATTAGATGGTGGTAAATTCTTACATATATTTATGTGTTTCATGATTGCTGGTTATCGATTTAATAAGTTTGATCTTGATTCACTTGTGAGAAACTAGATGCATCTAATTGAATCATATTGAATTTCTTGGCGAATTGTATGTATGCTAGATATATATATTTGAACTTAGAAGGCTTGAAATTTAAGAGCTCAAAGATTGAATTTTAATGTGGTATAACCAATCAGTGAAGAGTATATGATTTAGTAGCGGGACGGCCAAGTTTTAGACTTGTGTAACCCTACAAACTGAGAGCACAAATAATCAATTAAACTTGAGCTTATTGCTAGTCTTAATTGATTCATGTTTTTTACAATGTCATACATATTCATACTTGCAAGTTTATCATTACATTTGATGAATATGTGTCATGCCATGGATGATATGTTCAATTCATATGGTTTCATTCTTGCTATGTCATTCTTGTGTGCTTATAATTATATTGGAATTATATTTATACTATTGCTTATACCGCAAATATTACAACAATACAGAAAACCTAGTATCAAAGTAATGGCTTCCTCCGATGTCGTTAAGCCGGAAGTTTTCGACGGTGCGAACTTCAAGCGGTGGCAAGCTAAGACAAAATTATGGCTGACCGATCTCAAACTCTTTTGGGTCATTTCAAATCCTCCGGCGTTTCCGTTGGAGATCCCTGAAATGATGAAGTGGGAGGATGCAAATAACTCGGTCTTAGCCCGTCTATTAGCCATCCTGTCCAACCGGCTGTTCGACGTATATGTCAACTTCACAAACGCCAAGCTTCTGTGGGACGAACTTGAAGAGAAATACTCCGAAGGAAACAACGGAAATGAGTCGTTCGTGACTGCGAACTACTTGAACTATAAAATGGTCGAAGGACGGTCGGTGATGGAGCAGCTCCATGAGCTTCAACTCCATGTACGTGACTTAAGTCAGTACGACTGTGCTCTACCGGAAAAGTTTCAAGTAAATGTCATTCTGGCCAAGTTACCACCATCATGGCGTGACTTCGTGACTGCTCGACGACATATGAAGGAGCGCTTGACACTCAATGAGCTAGCAGCAGCTATAAATGTCGAAGAACGAGCTAGAGCCGGTGACGGTGTAGGAAAGGCTCAAGTCCAAACCCATCAAGTTCAAGTCAAGAATGCTGGAAGCTTTGGGAAACCGAAATTCAAGAGTCAGCCCCAAGTCAAGCTCCAACCGAAGAAAATGAAGAAGAAAAAGGAGGACATTGTCTGCTTTGTATGCGGGGAGGCTGGACATAAGGCCAACCATTGCCGCAATCGCAAAGGCAGAGGTCCTACTCCCGGTCAGCACAAGAGCCGTAAGGCTGAAGTAAATGTCGTCTTGCTTTGCTCGATTCGGAAGAGTACGTACCTCGAGCCTTTATGGCAAGTCCATCAATTGGTGGTGGATTGATACAGTGCTACTAGACATATATGTGCCGATCGATCGTGTTTCTCTTCATTTCGGGGTGAAGGTGGTGGATCCGTCCTAATGGGTAACGGAGCATTGCAGCGATGCGTGGGATCGGACAGTGCGCTGAAGCTTACCTCGGGCAAGACACTCATCCTCAAGGACGTCTTGTATGTGCTGCAATGACTCGCAATCTTACGGCGGGTCGATCTTTGTGTAGGCGAGGAATAAAGCTTGTATTTGAATCCAATAAGGTTGTGTTGACCAAGTTTGGTAATTTTGTGGGCAAAGGCTATGATAAGCGGAGGCATGTTCCGCTTATCGATTCTTGATTCAAATAATGTAACGTTTACAATGTTTCCCATTGCAATAAAGTTCATGATGTTTGGCATTCACGTTTGTGTCATGTTAATTTTGAAGCTATTATGCGGTTAAGCAAAATGAATTTAATTCCAAGTTATAATTATGAGAAAGGTTCAAAATGTGAAGTGTGTGTGCAAGCGAAGCAACCCCGAAAACCTTTTCATAGTGTTGAAGGGCGGAGCACTTCTCCACTTGAATTAGTCCATTCTGATCTTTGCGAGATGAATGGAATTTTGACTAAAGGTGGCAAGCGCTATTTTCTAACTCTCATAGATGATGCGACTAAGTATTGTTATATTTACCTACTTAAGTCGAAAGATGAAGCACTTGAATATTTTAAAGTCTATAAAGCCGAAGTTGAAAATCAACTAGAAAAGAAAATCAAACGGTTACGGTCGGATCGAGGCGGTGAATACGTCTCGAATGAATTCTCTCAATTCTGTGAAGAAAGTGGAATAATCCATGAAACTACTCCACCTTACTCACCCCAATCAAATGGAATAGCCGAAAGAAAGAACTGAACTCTTTGTGACTTGGTTAACGTCATGCTTCAGAGTTCAGGTATGCCGGACTATTGGTGGGGTGAGGCAGTTCTCACAGCTAACTATATCCTGAATAGGGTTCCACCTCGAAATCAGGAGGAGACACCCTATGAAGGATGGAAGGGGAGAAAACCTAACTTGTCTTATCTTCGGACATGGGGATGCCTCGCGAAGGTACATGTGCCATTACCGAAGAAAAGAAAGCTTGGTCCGAAAACCGTTGATTGTGTTTTTCTAGGGTATGCTCTTAATAGCACGGCTTATAGATTTTTAGTAGTCAAATCCGAGGTAAGTGACATCACTACAAACATAGTGATGGAGTCTCGTGATGCGACTTTCTTTGAACATGTGTTTCCTATGAGACCAGCGGAAGTCATTGACCCTACTGTTCCAGTTGATTGCTCTATTCTTCCTAGTGTGGATAACACCGCTCCAGAGTTGGAGTTGAGGAGGAGTAAGAGGCAGAGGACTGAAAAGTCACTAGGCGATGACTATGTCACTTATGTCGTGGACGATGAACCACGAACCCTTTGAGGCATCGCATCCCGGATGTGGATTCTTGGAAGGAGGCGATCCGAGCGAGATGGATTCCATCACAGCTAACGGAACACAGGAGATTACAGATCTTCCACGGATGCAAGCGATGGGCTGCAAATGGATCTTTAAAGAAAGCGCGGACTGATGGTACTATTGAAAAGTACAAGGCCCGCTTAGTGGCTAAGGGTTACACGCAAAAGGAAGGAGAAGACTATTTTGATACATACTCTCCTGTGGCTCGTTTACCCACAATACGGGTGCTTATAGCACTAGCTGCTGCATATAAACTCCAAGTACATCAAATGGATGTAAAGACCGCTTTCCTAAGCGGAGAGTTGGATGAGGAGATTTATATGCAACGACTGATGGTTTTGTGGTTGAAGGGCAAGAAAAGAAAGTATGTCGATTGATTAAATCTTTGTATGGCCTAAAGCAAGCTCCCAAGCAGTGGCATGAGAAATTTGATAGTACCCTGACATCGGTCGGCTTTTGTGTTAACGAAGCCGATAAATGTGTCTACTATCGGTTTCATGGGGGTGAAGGTGTCATTCTATGTCTATACGTAGATGACATATTGCTTTTTGGGACAAACATGGATGTAATCAATAAAACAAAATCTTTTCTCTCTCGGAAATTTGATATGAAAGATCTGGATGAAGCTGATGTTATTTTAAACATCAAACTTATAAAGAGTGAGAATGGGATAACTCTGTCACAATCCCATTACGTGGCCAAAGTCCTATCTCGATTTGGATTCATGGACTGTAAGCCAGCAGCGACACCCTATGATCCAAATGCTAAGCTCCACAAAAACACAGGACATGGAAAAGATCAATTAAGGTATTCACAAATTATTGGATCCTTGATGTATCTAACTAGTGCAACAAGACCAGATATCTCTTATGCTGTGAGCAGATTGAGTCGTTATACGTCCAATCCAGGAGATGATCATTGGATAGCACTAGAGAGAGTTCTTAGATACCTAAAAGGAAGCCCTAATTTGGGAATACACTATTCTGGTCATCCTGCAGTCTTGGAAGGATTCAGTGATTCCAACTGGATCAGCGACTCAGATGATATGAAGGCTACGAGTGGCTACGTGTTCACTCTAGCAGGTGGAGCCGTTTCGTGGAAGTCTTCCAAACAGACTATCCTTACACGGTCCACCATGGAGGCTGAGCTAGTAGCTCTTGACTCAGCGGCTGTAGAGGCAGAATGGATTAGAGAACTCCTTTCTGACCTACCGATTCTGGAAAAGCCAATTCCAGCCATATTGACCTACTGCGATAACCAAACCGTTCTGGTTAAGGCAAAGAGTAGGAAGGACAATATGAAGTCTTCAAAACATATAAAGCGCCGACTCAAGTCGGTTAGGCATGCTAGAGAGACGGGTGTTATTTCTGTGGAATACATCCAGTCTGAAAGGAACTTAGCAGATCCTTTCACTAAAGGATTGGCGCGGAAGGTCATCCTTGCAGCGTCTCAGGGAATGGGGCTCATACCCGTGTAAAGGCTCACATTGGTGGTAACATATCCTAGAAGATCGGAGATCCTGTGAACTAGGCTCTAGGATAACAAACTGTGTGGGATAAGAGAGCACAACTAAAGAGTCTCATTAGCTGCGATGCTGCTCATGCGTATGGAAGGATGAACAGTGGCTCTTAATGAATTCGATGTCTATATGACTTTGGGAATCGTCCTACAGGATTCTCTGGAGAATTCACCTACGTGAGTACGATTGTGAGGTCGCGATCGAAGAAAGTTAAAGGGTATACTTTCTTAATGTACTCATTAGCTAGATATGGGGACATGACCGTAACGTCCCAACCCGAGAGGGAAAAGGGCAAGCCGCCTGCATGCAGTGTGACTTGGGCGAAAACTCTCACACCAAGACCTTGGATCAAGGCGTAGTCCTCCTTTGTCTGTGCAGAGTCGTAGTCTTTGTTACTAGACTTTGGGTTCAAACCCGAAAGGTACCCATCGTCGAACAGCTGTATATTAAACAAGACATTGAGCATCAGTTATCAATTGAGAAATTGGTGGGGACTGTTGTTTGACCTAAGGGCAGAAGGGGAATTTCGCATTTGATAAGAGAGAGAAAGAGGTGGGGGCCCACATGTAAGTGGGCCGGTTTGGATAAAGGAGGGAGGAGCACTTCTGCTCCTCATTTTTTCCAGCCGAGCGGCTCAAGGCAGGCGGCGGCCGGGCGATTTAGGGGGGGAGACGGCGCGGGCTCGATGGCGCGCCCGGAGGTAGCGGCGGGCTCCCCTACGACTCGGCCTCCCCTGCAGCCCCTTCCTCTCCCGTGAGCTCTTCCCCTCTCTTCTTCCCGTGAGACCCGGTCCTCAGATCCAAGTGTGCGCACTTGGTGGAGAGGGAGGAGCGGGCGTGGGGGGCCGAGGACTCGGTCCCGCCGTTGAGCGCTGAGCCGAGGCTCTTCCTCCTCCTCTCGTTTGGCTATAAGTAGAGGGAGGCTGCTTTCGGTGAGATATACCCGAAAACAGTGAGTTCTACTCATCTCCTCTCTTGTGTTTCTCTTTTGCCTGTGGTGACTTCGGTTGTGGTGTGTGGCTTCGGTTCCCGACGCCGATCTGCGATCCCTTGGTGCTCGTCGGCGAGGCGCTTGGCCGGCTCCTCCCCTGTGCTTGTGCGGCAGACTCCCTGACCTCGACTTCGTTGGCTTGATCATCAACTCCGACGAAGGGGCTTTGTATCTCCGTGCCTACTGCTCTCTCTCACGGTGGTGTGAGGGCAATAGGTTTTCTGGGACAGTGCTCACGAGCACGCCTAGCCCTGTGACCTTCTGGTGATTTCGAATATCACCTGTTTGTGAGTTTTCGGTTCAACCTTTGCAGTTTTCAGTTTGTGGTATATCTGAGAAATTGCAAAATTCAGTGGGCTTAATGTGGCTCTGTGATGATAATAATCATATGCTGAGATTGGTTGATCTTTGAGCTCTAGTTAAAATAGAATCTGTCATTGTTGTTCAGAACTCTGTATACAATTGTCAGTTACATATATATATACATTGATCATACAAAGTTCAATCACAGCAGTCATTAGATGGTGGTAAATTCTTACATATATTTATGTGTTTCATGACTGCTGGTTATCAGATTTAATAAGTTTGATCTTGATTCACTTGTGAGAAACTAGACTGCATCTAATTGAATCATATTGAACTCTTGGCGAATTGTATGTATGCTAGATATATATATTTGAACTTAGAAGGCTTCAGAATTTAAGAGCTCAAAGATTGAATTTTAATGTGGTATAACCAATCAGTGAAGAGTATATGATTTAGTAGCGGGACGGCCAAGTTTTAGACTTGTGTAACCCTACAAACTGAGAGCACAAATAATCAATTAAACTTGAGCTTATTGCTAGTCTTAATTGATTCATGTTTTTTACAATGTCATACATATTCATACTTGCAAGTTTATCATTACATTTGATGAATATGTGTCATGCCATGGATGATATGTTCAATTCATATGGTTTCATTCTTGCTATGTCATTCTTGTGTGCTTATAATTATATTGGAATTATATTTATACTATTGCTTATACCGCAAATATTACAACAGGTCGTGCCTGCTACCATGCTTAGAACGACTTTTTTCATGTTGTTCCGTGCAAGTAGATACTAATCTCTTAGCTCTTCCTAGCCGTCGTAGCCATCTGCTCCGGCCATTTGTATACCGTTTTTTCAATTCTCAGTTAGTTAGTGCATTGCATTTGTTTTCCCTTTACGATTCGGCGGTTATTTTGTTTGTTTCTTCCTGTTCCTAGTCTGTGCTCATGGTTGCTATTGTTTCCTTTCTAATGCAGGAACCCTTTGAGCTGCTTCGCCACCTACGACGGTCCTCACTTTGGTACTTATTTATTTACCATGCTTTTGTAGCTGCGTTGATCATTTGATTCGGTGCAGTTACTGACTGACTACGATTGGCAATGACCATTTGATCCAGTGCAATTATTTACTTACTAAGGTTTACTAACTGCGGTGTTACTGTTACTTGCAACATTTCCATTGTGGTCGGCTACTGCTCAAGGATCTGCGTGCCTACTGCGTTGCGCCTTATCTTCATTCATACATCAGCCTGACTGATCTTTACTGCGGCGGTTCTTTCTGCTTCCACATTTAGGGTGAGCTTCCTTTACAAACCTTCCTCGCTTCTTTCTTACTTGGTATATCTTCCATGGTTGATTACTGCATTGTGCTTATTGATTTTGCCTTCCTGAATTAAGTTCTGCCTGCCTCTTAGTGTATCATCCGCAGTTGATTATTGCGTTGTTCTTATTGGTTTTACCTTCTCGGATTAGGTTGCGTGCGGCTCCGTGGATTCTCAGTTATTGGGTACAGCCTATTTGTTTGCTTTGTTGTGCTTGTTGCTCTTATCTTTTCGCGTGCGCGTTCATACATCAGTTAGCATGGTTTTCGCTTTGATAGTTATCTACTCTGTACCGTTTCCTAACTGCGGAAGCCACCTGATTCAGCTGTTTGTATACCAACTTTCTCAGTTCTCAGTTAATTGGTACATTGTATTGGGCTACTTCATTACGTTTGTTACTCTTGCCTTTCCAGTTTAGGATGACCTCCTTTTATAGACCTTCTTTAGTTCTTAATTAATTGGTACAACCATGACTAAGTACCACCTTATTATGCTTTACCCTGTACTAATTAATACAGAGCTATTCCACCTCTTTCTTATGATAAAATCCTTCGCTTTCTCCATCGTAAAAAACATGTCATACACAGTTCGCACACAAATCTGTTCACAGTTCGCATACAAATCTGTGCACTTCGTCATGCTACCAATATATGACCTACTATTATACAAACTAGAGTCGTATAGGCATACCAGCTTAGCCTTTTGCTTTTACGTCTATACTATGCTTTCACATAGTTAGCAATACCTCTTGATATTCATGCTGTTTTCCCTGCCATCGCAGACAAACCGATTGCAATAATCCATCCTTTTCATACCAATAGAACCTGTAACTTATAAATAGTATATACACATCTATACCACTGTTAGATTTATTCATCATGCCCTACATCTATTTATACTTACTCATCGAAACACGCAGACCACAACAACAAATGCTGTCTACCTCCAATCAAAGTACACCATGATGATAAGCCTATGCATCTTATATCCCACACCTACTTAAAAACATTACCAATACTCCTAACAAGATATATGTATATATACATACATACATACAAACACACATATATACATATACATATATACACAAATACATATATATACATACATACATAGTATTATTCTAGACAGATTTCCAAACAGCATCATTCACATACTACTATAAGAAAATTAGTTCATTCCTTCATATATACTTCTCATTATTTCTCGCTAGCTAAATAGACAACAATACTAAATTAATAAATTAATTTACCCAAACAGATAGACGTATCAACTATGTCAGTTAACAACAGAAGACAGTCTTCTGAAGACTATCATCTTATTTTACTTCGTACATTACCCAATCGTTCATACAAATTGGCTTGCGCAGTGTTGTGGCTTGCATATGTAGCTAGTAACATAGCACGTTCTGGGAACTCGCATGACCAAATTGATATCGCTCCGTTCTTTTTTTAGTTGGATTTAGATTTTTTGCGGTCATATGCGATTTTTATCGTTACTTTCATAACTTTACACTAAGATATACTAATAAAATTATAATACTATAAAAGTATTTTTAATGATCAATAATAATGATATAATTTTTGTATAGCCAATCTAGATAAATCTATTAGTGGTTAAACTTTCTAAAGTTTGACGGTACATATTCTAATAAATCAAGTAAAAAAGAACGGATGAGAACATACATAACAATTTCTAGATGTCTTCAAACTTCATAGACTAATTAGAATTACAGAAAATAAAGTAAAAAAGAACGGACAGGGACATAGATAACAATTTCTAGATGTCTTAAAACTTCATGGACCAATTAGGGCATTTACAATAGTCTGTCTTTTAAGGTTGTCTTTAAGGCTTCCATCTCATCTAACAGTAAATCATTCATTTAACTATTTTATATTATTTTCACCATGACTTTCTGCTTCACATCATCTCACTATTTATGTTGGTAATTATGAGTGACAACATAAAAAACAAAGAAATAGAGGATAGACTAAAACATCTCTACAAAATTAATTTAGGTTTTAAAGAAAACCAACATCGGTATCAGAGCACAACACATCCAATCCTTCCTCGTCTCGCGTAGAGAGAAACACTATGCACAGTGATCGAGACAAGAGACGCCCCGTGCGGAAGAAAAGTGCTTCGTGATTCACGTCCTGAGGCACAACAACATAATGTCAAAACCCGAATATACAAATTCGGACTCTCTGTGTATACTGCACTAATCTCAGGATCATGCTAGTGCACACAGTCAAATATAGATGTCATCACAACCATATACACGTTAAAATAAAGGAAAAAAACTCAAATATCAATAAATCTCAAAAGGTACGACCTTATAGCCAATCTTACAATAGACTAGCCCGAAAGGCTTAACAAAAACTAACAGCAGAAATCCAAAATAAAGCGTAGCGGCCAATCGACAAGCCCACAGACTATCGAGTGGAGAACGAAGCCTAATCCGCGTAGTCGTCGAAGTAGCCTCCTTCTGGAACCTCTTGCTGATGATACTCCTCTTCCTCAACTGAGCAACATTAGACATAAAGCCGTAAGTACATTAGTACTCAGCAAGTCGTTTGTAACAAATGAATACAATATAATATGCAAGGTTTACCAAAGGATGGCTAAAAGGTTAATTTGCATAAAAATGACATTTGAAATATAATAAATATATTGAAGGCGAACTTTGAGTAAAACAGTAATAAATAGATAATCAAAGGAATTAAAATAAACCACTTATGGACCTCCCATCCATAAGCTAAACCAATCGCTTATGGACCTCCCATCCATAAGCTAAACCAACAGTGAATTAATCATTCACTGTCCGACCACAAATCCACAAGTTTTCAGAAATAACTATACCTCGTGTGAAATCACCGAGCATTGTCCATGACTGAGGACGCGGCTATTTGAATAATTTTACACTTTGCAGAGGTTGCACAACTGTACCCACACGATGTGATTAGCCTCAGCTTAAGTTAATCACAACAAGGCCTTTACAAAGTTCAATTCTAACTCAATCCCGCCCGCTAGGGTTTCGCATCCCACCCCTCTTACGCCTCATAGAAATCAGCAACCATGTTCATCACAATGGCGAGATTGAAATTGAAACATCCTAAATTAATCAGTCAGGTCCGTCCCATACCAAACATGTGGTTTGCACGGTAAAGCTCAGATTAATAGTGCACAAAGTTAAGTCTTTATCATTTCCCAGGCGAGACTACCACATCCCTCGAAGTGCTCCAACACTTCCCCCTTTACTGCACGATCACTCGCTCTAGTGAAAACTATTTTTATATAACCACACCAATGACACACCCATGCCATGGCACATATTTTATAACTGTGGCACCAACCACGATCTGTTGTGGCTCCGACCACGATTCATTATCCCATTAGATCAAATTAATTAATTCACATGTGATGACGAATCCTTTCGTATAATAAGCAAGACTAAGCATTCTAATCGTACCAACCCATGTGATATTAAACATAGCATCACTAATAAGTTTTCCAACCTAAGGTGATAATGGCATCATGGCATTCAAAATTATCAAGGAGGGATGAATTCAATTAAGGCAACAACTACCAAGTACAAGGTTTTGAATAAAAATAGCGATGCAAGATAATTTAACACAAATTAATTAAATAATAGATTGCAAACTGGGTTCAACATGATCAAAGGACACGACTTACCTTGGTTATGCTCAGCGAAGTACTCTTGGTCTTCGGGCGTAACTCCTGCTCCTCCGGAATCGGAATATAAGAGAGATAAAACAACCAAAACAAGAAAAATACATAAAATGATAAGCAAATGAACTCCAAAAATTATGAAACTAGAACCAAAAGGTAGAGCTCGATTTTAGATGAATTTATCAAAAAGAACAGTCAATCAGAGTTAGGACGGAGGAGAACAGGCTCTCGGAAAATCTAATCTAAAGAAATTACAGAAAATCAGAAAAGTTACTGTGCTGTGGACCGGGTTCACGGGAAAGGGGGGTTGACGATGGGCCGGGTTTACCGCACAGTGCTAGGGCTGATGTGGCAAGCCGAGGAGGTGACGCGTGGCAGGTGACGTGGCGGCTGACGTGGCGACACGTAGCACCCGGGGCTCGGATAATGCTGATGTGGCATGGCCACGTCGGCTAGGGCTGACGTGGCAGTCTGCGGGCGCGACGGCGACGGCGTGGATTGGACGGCTCGAAGGAGGGCCACGTGGCACGATTCGAGCGGCTGGTTCAAATCTGCTTGAGCGGTGGAGATCGGGCGTGGCGGCCGTCGGATGGATGACGCATGTCCAGCACGCTTTCCGAAGCACCACGGCGACGGACGCGAGGCAGAGCGGTGTGCGAACGCGGGGTCGATGCGAGGACCGAGGTGCGGCGGGACCGAGGTGAGGTGCACACGCGGGGTCGATGCGAGGACCGAGGCTAGGCGGAGTGCCCGTGTGCGGGTGCGACCGAGGGGCGGCAGGTTCGGTCTCTCCGGCGGGGTGCGGGTTCCGACGGTAGGGTCATCTGACGGCGGAGGAGGGAGGTAGCGGAGACGACAGCAGCTCACCGGTGAAGACGCGTGGGGTCGTCAGTGGCTCGGGGCGAGGAATGGGACGGTACGGTCCGGCGGAAATTCACGAAGGCGACGGGGTTCGGTGGCGAGGCGACCAGGCACGGCGGCTTCCAACGGCAAGGCCTGACGGAGAAGCGAGACGACGGCAGCGAGGGTGCGCGGGGAGAGCGGTGGCACAAGGTGAGGGAGGCGGCGAGGGCGGCAGCTGCTTTTATGCACGCATCCCGAGGATGTTCGGAGCGACCACGGCCCGGGCGGCGGCCGAACTCTGATCGGAGATTACGCACGAGGTGGCGACGCATGGCTGATCGGACGGTGTAGGAGGAGTCCGGGCAGGGCGCGGCGCTGATGGCGCGGGCGAGCGGCGTGGATGGAGATGCGTGGCGAGGGCGGTGGATCGAACGGGCGAGGGAGGCGGCGAGCGAAGCGAGTGCGAGTGGCGTGAGGTAGCTAGGGCAACGCGGGGCGAGGGGCGGCGGATGCGTGCCGTGTGGCAGGTGCGGGGAATCAGGCGGCGGTGGGTGGGGCGGGGCGCGGGCGCGCGCGGGAGGTGACGCGGTGGTTGCCACGTGGGGGGTGGCGGCGATCAGGCGGCCGAGAGGAAGGCAAAGCAGGAGCGCGCGGGCGGAGGGAGGTGGACCAGGCCGAGGCCAGCGGGGACACGCGGCGCGGCAGCTGCCCGACACGTGGCAGGCGCGGGGGTAGGCCGAAGGGAAGTGGGCCGGAGAAAGATTCAGCCCACGGAGTTTTTGATTTAACCCAACTTTTCTTTTTAGTAAATCCGAGATAAATCAAAGGGCTCTAGAAAAATAGTAAATAAATCCCAAAAATTCACCAAAAATACCAAAAATTTCCCTGTGACACAAGGAAATAAATCAAAGACCGGATTATAGGTTAGATGCCGTACTATTAACAGGGATTGTTGAGAATAGCTTGATAGCATGTTTTTGTGCACATTGGATCAATTTAGGAATATGCATGAATTTGAAATTAAGTTTGAAAACTCACTGGGCTCTCTCATAAAAATCGGTAGTACCGCATCCACAAACAGTATTACATGATGCGTAATACCGCATATATACAGCGGTATTACCGCTAAGGCGTATCTACGGATTATGTGCGGTATGGAAATTCCAGAGAGCACACTTTTGAGGACTTTAACTCACTAAAATCGGTAATACTGAAATTTGAACGGTGGAACTATTTTCTAGAATATTTTATCCAAAGAGCCTCCAAGTCAAGACTTAGCCGGCCAGAAATCGGTATTACCGGTATTAACACGGCGGAACTACGCGATCGCGTAATATCGCACCGACTGCGGTATTACCACCGCGATAATTCGCGCTTACAACGGTGGTAATACCGCACAAAATTCCAATGGCTAGTTCTGTTCGTTCTGACATAGCCGTTGCTGTGTGCTACAGTAAAGTGCGGTAATACCGCACTTTGTACAGCGGTAATTATGATTTTTCTAAATTTTCAGTATTAATTTTTAACAACGGCTAGTTTTGGTTGGTGTGGGTATAAATACCTCCCACTTGCACTTGGGCAGGTTGCTGAAGTTCCATTGACTACATTTGAGCCCTAAAGTATTCACTTCACCCTCATTTCTCTCTTGAGCATTTATTTTGAGTTGGTGGAGCATTTTTGAGTGCATTAATTTCTAACTTGATCTAATTGCACTCAAGCGTCGTCAAGTGAATTCATCTTAAAGCCATGAGCCCTAGCATTTGGAAAATAGTAAATTAGGGTTATGTTATGCCACTTGATCCACTATACCCCACGGATCAAGATACACATAATTCTCATTTAGATGCCCAAGCAATGAATGCATTATTTGGAGCATTGAATACGGATGAGTTCAATAGGGTGAGCAATCTAGAAACTGCTCATGCTATTTGGACAACCCTCTCAGAAATCCATGAGGGAACGTCCACGGTCAAGGAAGCCAAATTGCATCGGCTTCGGATCAAATATGAAACGTTTACAATGTTGCCTCATGAGAGTATCAATGAGATGTACTCTCGCTTGAACAATATTGTAAATGAGCTCAAGGGCCTTGGCACGTCACTAACCGATCTTGATATTGTGAGGAAAATGCTTAAGGCGTTGCCGAAAAATATGAGATGTTGGTGACCCTCTTCCTCAACTCGCCTGATTTACCAAGAATGACCCCAACGCAACTCTTGAGTAATTTAATTACCAATTAGTTGTACAAAAAGGACAAAGAGGAGATTTTGGAGCAATCCTCCTCCAAGGGCAAGAAGATCACCGCTTTCAAGGCCAAAGCGGTATCAAGCGAAGAATCCGAGGATGAGGAAGATGATTCCGAGAAGGAAATGGCTCTCATTGTGAGAAGAATTAAGAGGTTCATGAGAAGGTATCCACACCGAAGTGGAGGACAAGGATCAAGCAAGAAGAATCGATCTTTTGACTACAAGAAGCGCTGTAGCAACATTCGTTGTTATGAGTGCAATGAGAAAGGGCATATCGCTTTCCAATGTCCCACCAAGAAGGATGACAAGGAGAAGTCATCAAAGAAGAAGAGCTACCACGGCAAGAAGAAGCTATTCAAGAAGCTTCACAAGGATGGCAAGAACGAAGCCCACATTGGTGAGTGGGACTCCAAGGCGGAATACTCTGACTCCGACTCAAGCGAGGATGAGTCTTCCAAAAAGAAGAGACTCGTCGGCATAGCTATTAAGGAGGCATCATCATTATTCTCCACTCCTACATGCCTCATGGCCAAGGGAGAAAAGGTAAAAATTTGTGATGATGATGATGAGCCTTCATATGATGAATTAATGAACATGCTAATTGACTTGAATGAATTTCATGAAAAAGAGAAGGCAAAATTCAAAGAGCTTAAAAGAGAGCATGTCTCTCTTAAGAAGTCTGTAACATCCTGATTTTTGAGGATTTTTAAAATCTTGAATTTAAAAATAAATTTCTGGAATTTATTTGAATTTAAAGCAAGCTTAAAAGAATTTTCAGAAATTTAAAAGAATTTAATATGATTAAACTATACTTCAACATTAGCTGAAAATATTTTAATTAAGTTCCATATGTAACAAGAAATTTTCTGGAATTAAATTAAGCTTCAAATGAATTCCTGAATTTTAAAATATTCTAACCTGAGTAAAATAAACATTAATATAAGTTAAAAATATTTTATTTGGATTCGTCAGGTCTCAAGGAATTTTCTGGTATTTTTGGTGAATTTTTGGGATTTATTTGCTATTTTCTAGAGCCTCTTGAAGTTTAATTGAATTTTTTGGAATAAAGAAAATCGAGGAATTCCCTCAGCCGTTGGATCTCCTCCCGCGACATGCGTCACCCATCCCCGGCCCGCTCTCGCTCCCGCCGCTTCCCCGCCGACCGATCTCCTCCCTTGCCACACGGCAGCAATCCACCTCCTCTTCCCCGCCGCCTCCCTCGGCCCGGCCCACCTCCCTTCCCGCTCACCCCCGCTCCGCGCGTTGCCGTTCGATCGGCCGCCCACCGCCACGCATCAGCTTCAGCCAGCGCCGCGCCCTCGCCTCGCTCTGCCACGCGGCGGCATCAGCAGCGCCGTCGTCCCCGCTCCGCCTGCGCCGTCCGATCCGCCCCGCGCCCACATCCGACCGTCCATGCCCGCGCCCGCGCGTAACCCTAACCCTACCCGAGCCGCGCCGCCCGCCGTTGGATCCGTCGCGGTGCATCTGAGCCGTCTGTTTCCGTACCGCGTCCACCCCGCGTCCGCGTCGTCTCCGGATCGCTCCCGCCTCGGTTCGCGTGTTTTATATCGAGTTCTTCCCTCGGTTCGCGTGCATGTTTCGCCGCCGCCCTCGCCTCCGCTCTCTCGTCGCCGCCACCGTTCCCGGAGACCCGCCGCCGTCGCCCGTGCGTCCCCGTCGTCGCCCATCGCCGCCGTCGCTAAAACCTCGCGGGTGAGTCCGTCGCCCCTCCTTTCTTGTCGTCGCCTCGCCGTCACCCGCTCGGTCGCCCGCTCCCCGCTCCCCCGCTCTGCCCCTCGGTACTCGCGTCCGGAACCGCGCACCCCCGTGCGCCCGCGCCCGCGCGGCGCGCCCGAACACGCGTCATCGATCCGTTCCCCGCGCCGGCCACGCGTCGCCATCTCCCCCGCTCCCGCCCGCGCCCGCGCGACGCGCGACGCTTCGCGCGACGTGCCGTCCACGCGTCGGCAATCCCCGCCTTCCCGCCTCGGCGCCGCCGCATCGTCGCCGTCCATCTGGATCTGAGCCGAAGGCTCGGATCTTGCCGCGTGGATGTCTGCGAGCCGTCTGATCCGCGCCGTCGCCGCCCCGAGCCGCCAGCTTAGCCCTGCCACGTGGCAGCACCAGCGCGTGCCACGTCAGCCCTAGTCCACGTCAGCCTGCATGTGGCGTGCCACGTCAGCAAATCCCCGCCCCCCAGGTGCCACGTGGCAGCCTCGTCAGCTGCCACGTCACCCGTGCCACATGGCGGCACCAGCGCGCGCCACGTCAGCACCGCCCCGCCGCGTCAGCACCCTCTCTCCCCCGCGTGCACTGTTCCGAGAGCCGGGTTCACGGTGGACTCAGAATTTCGTGGATCGGGTTCACAGCACAGTGCGATTTCCGAATTTCTCGAATTAAATTTAGGATTAACCCCGTTCCTAGCTCCGATTGACCCCGTTCTTTTTTCTAAATTCATCTAAAATCGAGCTCTAGCTTTTGGTTCTGCTTTCATGAATTTTGGAGTTTATTTGCTTGTCATTTTATGTGTTTCTTTGATTTTGGTCGTTTTCTCTCTCGCTAGATTCGGATTCCGGAGGAGCAGGTTCTACGCCCGAAGACCAGGAGTACCTCGCTGAGCATAACTAAGGCAAGTCGTGTCCTTTGATCATGTTGAACCCAGTTTGCAATCTATTATTTAATTAATTTGTTTTAAATTACATTGCATCGCTATTTTTATTCAAACCCTTGTACTGGTAGCTATCGTCCCAATTGAGTTTATCCCTCCTTGATAACTTGGAATGCCATGACACCATTGTCACCCTAAGTTGGGAAACATACTAGTGATGCTAGATTATTTGTCACATGGGTGGGTACGATTAGATGCTTAGTCTTGCTTAAGTTACGATCGGGTTTGTCATCACATGTGAAATATCAATTTGACTTAATGATATATGTAACTGTGGTTGGTGCCACGTTTATTAAAAATTTGAGCCCTGACGTTGGTGCGTCATCGGCGGTAGTTATACAAACTTGGTTTACCCTCGGGTGAGTGATCGTGCAGTAAAGGGGGAAGTGTTGATGCACTTCGAGGGATGTGGTAGCCTAGCCCGGGGATTGTTAAGGACTTAACTTTGTGCGCCATTGATCTGAGCCTTACCGTGCAAACCACATGTCTGGTATGGGATGGACTTGGCTGACTAATTTGGGAGGTTTCAACCTTAATCTTGCCATTGAGATGAACATGGTTGCTGATTTTCATATGGCGTAAGGGGGGTGTGATGCGAAACCCTAGCGGGCGGATTGAGTTATAACTGAACTTTGTAAAGGCCTTGTTGTGATTATCTTTAACGTGAGAATTATCACATCGTGTGGGTACAGTTGTGCAACCTCTGTAGAGTGTAAAACTATTCGAATAGCCGCGTCCTCGGTCATGGACAATGCTCGGTGATTTCACACGAGGGGTAGTTTTTTCTGAAAACTTGTAGTTTATGGTTGGGCAGTGGATGGATTATCCACTGTTGGTTTAGCTTATGGATGGGAGGTCCATAAGTGGTTGGTTTAGCTTGTGGATAGGAAGTCCGCAAGTGGTTATTTCAATCCCTTTGATTATTTATTTATTACTGTTTTACTTAAAATTCGCCTTCAATCTATTTATCGTATTTCAAATGCCATCTTATGCAAACTAACCTTTCAGCCATCCTTTGGTAAGCCTTGCATACTATATTGCATTCATTTGTTACAAATGACTTGCTGAGTACCAATGTACTCACGGCTTTACACCTATGTTGCTCAGTTGAGGGAGAGGAGTACTATCAGCAGGAGGTTCCAGAAGGAGAGTACTATGACGACTTCACGGATTATGCTTCGTTCTCCACTCGATAGCCTGTGGGCTTGTCAATTGGTCACCACGCTTTATTTTGGATTTCCGCTGCTATTTTGTTAAGCCCTTCGGGCTAATCTTTTGTAAGCTTGGCCATAAGATCGTACCTTTGAGATTTTATCGATATTTTGAGTTCTCCTTTTTTTTATATCGTGTATATGGTTGTGATGACATCTATGTTTGACTGTGTGCACTAGCATGATCCTGGGACTAGTGCAGAATACACAGGGAGTCTGTATATTCGGGTCTCGACAGAGTCTCATGAGGAGCTAATTGAAGCTCATGCTTTGCTTCTCCAAGAAACATCAAGCAAATCTACATCTAGCATTGGAATTACTTGTGATATTTTGAATGATATGCCTAAAATAGAAAATGTTAGGATTAATACTTCTACTTCATGTGATGATTTAAATGCTATGTCTTGTAGTTCAAGTATTAATAATTTTGTTAACTTATGTGATGAAGAACTTGTTGTTGAAAATTGCATATTAAAAGATCAAGTTAATCAATTGAACAAATATTTGGAAAGGTGCTTCAAGGGTAAGGCCACCCTTGACAAACTATTTAGTGAGCAAAGATGCTCATTCAATAAGGAGGGACTTTGGTATGTGCCCAAGAAAAGTAAGAAACCCTCAAAACCGGTCACAAGGTTTGTGAGGCTAATTGATAAGCAAAATCAAGAAATAAAAACTGCTTCTACTCATTTATTTGATTCTTTCTATTTGCTTAAAAAGTCTAGCAATGGTAAAATTATTGCAAAATTTGTTGGCACTTCAATTTTAGCCGCTAAAAAGAATGCTATTTGGGTGCCCAAAGCTTTGGTTACTAACCTCCAAGGACCCAAACAAATTTGGGTACCTAAAAGAAATTGATATTCTTTTGTAGGTGAACTATAAGACCGGTGGTCGTCATTGGGTGCTTGATAGTGGGTGCACTCAACACATGACCGGAGACCGGAAGATATTCACCATATTTGAAAATGGGAGCAATGAAAAGATCACTTTCGACGATAATAGCAATGGAAAGGTATTAGGATTGGGTAAAATTGCTATCTCCAATAAGCTTTCCATTTCTAATGTCTCTTTGGTAGAAACATTAAATTTTAACTTGCTATCTATTGCTCAATTATGTGATCTAGGCTTAATTTGCTCATTCTCAAAAAATGGTGTATCAATTTCAAAAGAAAAAGATAATGAGATTGTTTTTAAAGGTTTTCGTTTTGGAAATCTCTATTTAGTAGATTTTAATTCAAATGACTCCGGATTGAAAACTTGTTTATTAGCTAAAACCTCTTTGGGTTGGTTATGGCATTGAAGGTTGAGTCATGTGGGCATGATTCAACTCAAAAAGCTTTTTAAAAATGATTTAGTTATTGGCTTGAAGGATGTGAAGTTTGAGAAAAACAAGCTTTGTAGCGCTTGTTAAGCCGGTAAACAAGTGGCTAATTCTCATCATTCTAAAAGTATCATGTCAACATCTAGACCATTAGAGCTCTTACATATGGATTTATTTGGGCCAACAGCCTACAAGAACTTAGGGGCAATAGCTATTGTTTAGTCATTGTGGATGATTATTCCCGATATACATGAGTGTTCTTTCTAAATGACAAAAGTAATGTCCCTGAGATTTTCAAAAACTTTGCAAAAAGGGCCCAAAATGAATTTGATTTTAAAATAAAGAAAATTAGGAGTGAAAATGGTTCTGAGTTCAAGAATGCCAAAATTGAGGATTTTTGTGAAGAACTTTGGAATAAAGCATGAGTTTTCCACCACCTACACTCCGGAGCAAAATGGAGTTGCAGAAAGGAAAAATCGTATATTAATTGAAATGACTAGGACAATGCTTGATGAGTATAATACTTCCGATATCTTTTGGGCGGAAGCTATCAATACCGCTTGTCATGCCATAAATCGCCTTTATTTACATCGTCTCTTGACAAAGACTTCCTATGAACTAATCATAGAAAGGAGACCGAATATTTCTTATTTTAGAGTGTTTGAATGCAAATACTTTATTCTAAGAAAAGGAATTCGGCTCTCTGAATTTCATAGTCTGTGTGATGAAGGTTTTCTTTTAAGTTATTCTTCAAATAGCAAAGTATATAGAGTGTTTAATAAAAATTCTAGTATAATCGAAGAATCATGTGATGTACAATTTGATGAGACTAATGGTTCTCAAGAAGAACTAGAAAATTTGGATGATGTAGGTGATGAAGAGTTAGGAAAAGCTGTGGAAAACAAGCAAATTAGGAGTATCAAGCCAAAAGAGGACTCAAGTGATTCACCTTCATCAACTCAAGTTCAACCTCTCACTTCATCCACATCTAGCACCATTCAAGGTCAAGATGAAAGATAAGTAAGAGCAACCTCAACCATTAAGAGTTCACAATACTTTGTCAAAGGATCATCCAATAGACCAAATATTGGATGACGTGAGTAAGGGTGTTCAAACTCGTTCTAGATTAGTTTCCTTTGGGAACAATATTCGTTTGTCTCTTCTCTTGAGCCCAAGGTTGTAGATGATACATTAGATGACCCTGATTGGGTAAATGCCATGCATGAGGAGCTAAACAATTTCGCAAGAAATGATGTGTGGAATTTGGTGGAAAGTCCCATGGAGCACAACGTGATTGGGACAAAATGTGTCTTCCGAAATAAACAAAATGAAAATGGAATTGTGGTAAGAAACAAAGAAAGGTTAGTTGCTCAAGGTTATACTCAAGTCTAGCGATTAGATTATGATGAAACTTTTGCTCCCATAGCTAGACTTGAGTCAATTAGAATCTTGCTTGCTTTTGCATCATGCTTCGATATTAAACTTTATCAAATGGATGTTAAAAGTTTATTTCTTAATTGAAAAATAAGCGAACTTGTATTTGTTGAGCAACCTCCCGGATTTGAGGATCCTAAGAATCCAAATAATGTTTATAAACTCTCAAAGGTGCTATATGGACTTAAACAAGCCCTTAGGGTATGGTATGAACGTCTTTGAGATTTTCTAATCTCCAAAGGATTCAAAATCAAAAAAGTTGATACAACATTATTTACAAAAGTTATTGACAATGAATTCTTTGTACATCAAATTTATGTTGATGATATCATTTTTGGTTCACTAACAAGACTTTTGCAAAGAATTCGGTGATATGATGTCTAGAGAATTTGAGATGTCAATGATAGGTGAATTAAGTTACTTCCTTGGACTTCAAATCAAACAACTCAAAAATGGGACTTTCATTAGCCAAACCAAGTATGAAAGAGATTTAATCAAGAAGTTTGGCATGGAGGTTGCAAAGTCCATCAAAACTCCAATAGCAACCAACAGGCATTTGGACCTAAACGAATGAGGTAAGTCGGTAGATTTAAAGCTTTATAGATCCATGATTGGTAGTTTGCTTTATCTTACCGCATCTAAGCCCGACATTATGTTTAGTGTGTGCATGTGTGCAAGGTTTCAAGCATCTCCAAAAGAGTGTCATTTCGTGGCCGTAAAGAGAATTCTAAGATATTTAAAATATTCTTCTAGTGTAGGTTTGTGGTTTTCAAAAGGTACTTAATTTGATTTAATTGGATATTCGGATTCCGATTATGCGAGTTGTAAAGTGGATAGAAAGAGCACCTCGGGAAGTTGTCAATTGCTAGGAAGATCTCTAGTGTCTTGGTCCTCAAAGAAATAAAACTCCGTAGCACTTTCAACCGCCGAGGCCGAATATGTTTCTGCAGGTAGTTGTTGTGCATAATTGCTTTGGATGAGGCAAACATTGATGGATTACGGAATAAAATTTGATAAAACGCCTCTTTTGTGTGATAATGAAAGTGCGGTGAAAATACTTAATAACCCTGTCCAACATTCAAGAACCAAGCATATAGACATTAGACATCATTTTTTAGAGATCATGTTGGAAAGGGGGATATTAAAATTAGCCACATAAGAACCGAGGATCAACTAGCAAACATTCTCACCAAGCCATTAGATGAAGGCCGGTTTTGTAAGTTGAGAAGTGAGTTAAATAGTTTAGACTTCTCAAATATTGCTTGAATTCTTGCTGCATGTGGTTGAATGTTACTTGTGGTCATTTGAATATTTTTGTGATGATTTATCAAAGGTTTTTGCCAAAAGCTTATACATTCATAAAAACTATGTTGCTAGTCTTCAAATAGGTTCTCTAATGCTAAATGATCCTGAATGATTCTTCCTTGAGTGCAAAACTAAGGATCATTTGCATAAAATAAAAATCCAATCTCAAACTCAGTAAAATCCCAGAAATATCGGAATTACCACTATTGAATGGGCGGAATTACCGCTGAGCGGTAATACCGCATACAGCGCGGTACTATCGCAAAACGGTAATACCGCGACGATGAGCGGTCATACCGCAGAGTGGTAAAACCACGGAAGAGAGCGGAATTACCGATATTTCATAAACGGGCGGTTTCTCCGGATTTCTCTCCTATTTCATTCCTAAACCGTTCCCTCTCTCTACTCATTACTACAAAACTTTCGAAACTCTCTCTCTCTCTCTCTCTTCTCTCTCTCAACCCACTCAAATCCCCACCTCGATCTTCAAATCCGGTAGGATTTTCAACGTTCTTGGACTCAAATCTGTTTTACAAGAGTTCAACTCCTTCATTGCTTGAGGTATTTCGAATCAAACTTCAAGTTTTCATCTCTTTTGAACTCTTTTATGAAATTAGGTTAAAATTGAAATGTAGACAATTTTGTTGATAGATTCTTGGGCAAAATACTAGTTCTGGTGATGTTAGATGATTTAATATCTTTCTATTGGAACACATCTAACAAAAATATCACTTAAAATCCTAGTAACATTTGCCTTAGAACTGTGCAGGAAAAACGATAATACCGCTCGAGGGGCGGTACTACTGCTGAGCGGTAATACCGCAGTTGACACCGGAACTACCGCAAAGCGGTAATACCGCGGGCTCCGCGGTACTACTGCAGCCCGGTACTACCGCACATTGTACTGCGGTACTACCGATTTTCTTGGAATTTCAGTAAATTGTTTTTCTTCAATTTCAATCTAAAGTTTCATACTTTCTATCATTCCTTTGACTTCCAAATTGTCCTCTCTTGTCAATATGGCTCCCAAGACAAGAAATGCTTTGAAGAAGGTCCGAGATGTGGCAAGGAAGATCTATGGCAGTAGCAGAAGTCCAGGCCAAGGTTCATCTCGTCAAGCACCTGCTCCAGCCCTACCTCTAGCTGAGTCTGAACATGAGGAGTCTCCTGAGAGGACTCCGGAGGTTAGTGAAAACGGAACCCCCAATGGTTCCGACACCGAGTCAGATCGGTACATGAACACCTCTTCTGACAGTCGGATTCCAGAAGCAACAGTAGAGTCAGAAGAAGAAGAGGCTAATACAGGACCAGCTGACAATGAACAAAGGAACATTGCCGATATGTCTTGCGACGATTGCACCATTCTCAGACATCGTCGGCAGCAACTCCTTTGAAAGAACACCAGCAATCCTTTGTTTCATACACAACTTCAGGAGCAAATTTATGAGGAGGTGTATCAGCATAACAAATTTGCCGATCACAAGTATGTAAGCTGGGAGCATGTTGACAGGATGAGCATGTTTGATGGGGCTTGGCGCATATTTTAGTAGGCAGGACTTCTCCATTTGGTCTCTCTCCAGTCGGATTACAATGAGAAAGTAATTCGTCAGTTCTATGCCACCCTGTGGATATCGTCTAATTGTGAGAATCTAGAGTGGATGACTGGAGAAAGGTACTTAAGTGCAAACAAGGGAGATTTTGAGGCGGCTTTGAACACTGTCTCAAGCGGGTATCCAAAAGTGTTTGACAGTCCTGCGATCCGGCTTCATCAATGCTCAGATTTTTATAATCAAAGAGTGAGATATGTGCCTAGCAAGCTCTATGGCCTTCTCCCCATCCCGAGCTTGATTAACAGGATTGTCAATCACACAATTATGCCCAAGAGTGGAAACTTCGACGCCATTCGAGGGCATGTCTGGAATGTAATTCAGTATATCATGACAGGCACCAAGTTTGATGTGATTGACCTCATGATTCGAGAGATAGAGGACTCTAAGAATGACAGGAGCCGAAGGATCAACTTTGCACCTTATATCATGGCTCTTATCATTCATAAGACAGGACCATTTAGAGGAGGAAGGGGAGGTGTTCACAAGCCCTATAAGCCTCGTGAGAAAGGCCCGGTGCCTCCGCGCCCTAGTGCGCATCATGAAGTCTCCTCCTCATCTCAACCTCATGGAGGGCAGGGGCCACAAGCGGATGACATATCGATGGCTCAACTTTATGCTGCAGTTATGGGATTAAGTGGCAGTATGACCACCATGTCAGATAGCCTCAGCTCCATCAGTGGAAATGTTTGCTCTCTCAATGATCACTACTCTTCTCTGTTTGGTGATGTGTCCAATGTTTGCTATCTCCTCCCTTGCCGACCGGATGACAGCGCTTGAGACTACTGTTGCCCCACAACACTATGTGCGCCGCCCCCGTCGTCGTCTGGATCCTTCTTCTCAAGCCCAAGACCAACCTCCTCAGAAGTGAGATTTTTGGTCCTTGGTGCCAAAGGGGGAGAAGAAGAAGAAAAAGTGAAGAAGAAGGAGGAGAAAAAGAAGGAATTTTGAGCTTTCTCTATATTTATGTAAAAGACTATGTGGTATAATAACACTATGGAAGTTTACTTTTTAAATCAGATGAACAATATGCTCATGTCTTTTATGTTATTGCCTTCATGAAATTTTAAGTGTGGTTATTTGCATATCTTAATCTCTTGAAATTCATAAATGCTCCAAATACAATTATTGCTCATATGTGCAAATTTAATTTTCTCATTTATGCACACATTTAGGGGGAGTTTGTCAAATTGACTTTAGAAAGAAATTGAATCACTTCTACACCGTGAAACAAATGAAAGATTCAATTCCTTTATCAAAAAGTCAAAATTAGAGTATACAACTTGTTCTTATGCAAGTAGTATATTCAACCCTTCTTTTCTTACATTTTAAAAGGTGTTGTCATCAATTACCAAAAAGGGGGAGATTGAAAGTATCTAGGCCCTTAAGACTAGGGTTTTGGTAATTAATGATAAATTATGAACATGAGACTAATGTGTGTGCTAAGATTGTTCAGATAAAGTCTCATGTGTGCAAGGTAAAGAACAAGTTGCAAGGATTCTTGACGCCAAAAGAACGAAGATGAGGTACATAACTTTTTGGGTCTATTTTAAATTTCATCGGTCTTAGCAGTAAAGGTGGAAGACCGGATTATAGGTTAAATGTCGTACTATTAAGAGGGATTGTTGAAAATAGCTTGATAGCATATTTTTGTGCACATTGGATCAATCTAGGAACATGCATGAATTTGAAATTAAGTTTGAAAACTCACTGGGCTCTCTCAGAAAAATCGGTAGTACCGCATCCACAAACGGTATTACCGCAGTGCGGTAATACCGGCATGTACACAGCGGTATTACCGCTAGGCGGTAATACCGGATTATGTGCGGTATGGAAATTCCAGAGAGCACACTTTTGAGGACTTCAACTCACTGAAATCGGTAATACTGAAATTTGAACGGCGGAACTACCGCAGTGCGGTAGTACCGCATGGTACTGCGGTATTACCGTTTTTCGGAATGTTTTTTCCAGAGAGACTCCAAGTCAAGACTTAGCCGGTCAGAAATCGGTATTACCGGTATTAACACGGCAGAACTACCGCAGTGCGGTAATACCGCACTGACCTGCGGTATTACCACTGAGCGGTAATTCCGCACTTACAACGGCGGTAATACCGCACAAAATTCCAACGACTAGTTCTGTTCATTCTGATATAGTCGTTACAGTGTGCTATAGTAAAGTGCGGAAATACCACACTTTGTACAGCGGTAATTCTGATTTTCCTGAATTTTCAGCATTAATTTTTAACAACGGCTAGTTTTGGTTGATGAGGGTATAAATACCCCCCACCTGTACTTGGGCAGGTTGCTGAAGTTCCATTGACTACATTTGAGCCCTAGAGCATTCACTCCACCCTCATTTCTCTCTTGAGCATTCATTTTGAGTTGGTGGAACATTTTTGAGTGCATTCATTTCTAGCTTGATCCAATTGCACTCAAGCGTCGTCAAGTGAATTCATTGGTCCATTCTCTTGGTGCTTGCCGGTACCTAGACGGCGGGAAGGTTGATTGCCGGTGACTTCTTCAAAGGAGATTGTGAAGAAGCCCGTGCCGAATTGTGAGTGGTTGGAGCTCACCATCTCCAGAGCGGAGAAAGAGCTACCAATAGTGATCGAAGTGTTTCGGCTTAATTCGTGGAGCCGGTCCGATTAGTTCAGGCTAACCTCAATGTGGATTAGTGGAAACCGGCAAGTTTCCGATACCACGGTAAAAACATTGAGTGTCACATAGTGTTCGTTTCTTGTCTATTATAGTAATAGCTCTTGCTCTCTATTGCTTATTGTCAATTGCTTAGAATTGCTTGTATTGTGTAGGATTGTTCTTAACTCAATTTATTACTTAGTGATCATCTAGTCATTAATTGTTCAATTTAGTTAAGAATTTTAAAACCTCCTATTCACCCCCCTCTAGTCGGTTGTCCTTGATCCTACAGCGTTTGTGCCGTGCCAGCCCAAGCCCAGCCTGATGTAACTATACACGATGAAGGCGGCGGCGACAATGGTAGCGACGACCGCTATCTTCCTTTCTCTCATACCTGCCTCGTTAAAAACTAGTTGAAATTGAATTAGTTGCATAAAAATACGGGCACACAATGATGTAAATATTTAGAGAAAAAGTAGATTTTTCTTGATATTTTAAAAATACAATATTACTGCCTCATTAAAAACCTTACGCCCTGAGTGGGGTTCCCTGAGTAAGGAAAAGAATACAGTAACAATATATGTACATACTAACTATAACAACATGCATACATAGTATCTACTCATCAATGTCTAGGTCATTCATGTGTTCGAGGTCAGCGTACGTCTGCACGATTTCAGGATCCTCCGGTTAATGTTGTTGCCGCTCTTTAGCTAATTCTCATTTTTATGTGATTGCCTTCACCATCTTGGCACATGTGACCGCCATCTTCCTTTCTCTCGTACCCATCTCGTTAAAAACATGCATACATTATACTTGTCATGTGGCGTAAATGTGTGCTTGCCGAATGTAGGCATATATGGAATGAGACCATATCGTATGTTGTATATTTGTGTAGATACTAAGAATCTATTGGAGAGCTTGGAAATGGCAACTGTACAATATACTAGGCTTGATGTTAGAAAGGTCCTGAAGTTTAGAACTGCTATTATATTTGTTAAACCTTAAACCAATAGAGTGAAAGAACAATGCATTAGTATGTATAATGTATTAATCATTGAATTGACGACGGAGGTGGCGACTTTCGTCTTCATTTTTCTCATGCCCGCCTCGTTAAAAACCTAGTAAAAATTGACAAAGTCGCAGGCCCAAAACTAAGGGGCTATAAGTAGTGGCGGACCTAGAAATAACATAAGAGGGGGCTAACCTATAACACAATGACAGTATAGATAGGATATGTACTAAACTAAGAAAATAGAGATATGACAGTATGGATAGAATATAGTAAATAAAGTAAATGAGCACTAAGATTACACATTAGGCAACATAATATTCTAGAACATAAACTATGCAATAACCTTTTCAATGGTTGGGTGATATATCAACGTACTAGCCGAATTAGGACACATCCAACAGACTCAAGATACCAATAGGTTTCTATTATTTTGATACGACTAATCATTAAATCGAGTATTTAAATAAGCATTCGAATAATCTAATAGCAATATATTTTCTCCTCTGTCCTTTTTCTTTTAATTTTAATTTTCTTTTTCTTCTTCTCCTTTCTCCCTTCTCCCTTTTTTTCTTTTCTCATCTATCATTTTTCTTCCATCTGGCCGACCCATCGGCAGTCAATCACTCACTTCATTTCCCATTCTCCTCATCGCCTCCTCGACCCCCTCCCTCCTACCCCCACCTCCCCCGCCTTCTCCCTCCTCCCCCCACCTCCTTGGGTCGCCTCCCCATCCCCCACCACCTCCTTCCTCCCTCCACCTCCCCTGGCTGCCTCCCTCCTCCCCCCACCTCTCCCAGCCGCCTCCCTCCTTCCCCCACCTCCTTCAGCCGCCTCTCTCTTTCCCCCACCCCCACCTCCTTCGGCCACCTCCCCCCTTCCCCGCCACCTCCTCGGCCACCTTCTTCCTCACCACTTCCCCCGGCCGCCTCCCTCCTCCCCCACCTCCCCCGGCCGCCTCCCTCCTTCCCCCACCTCTCCCGGTTGCCTCCCTCCTCCCCCACCTCCCCCAGCCACCTCCTCCTCCCCCTGCCACCGCGTCCTCCTTCCACGCCCCTCGGCGACCCCTCCTCTCCCGCCCCGACGACCCATCGCCTCCCTTCCTCCTCACCCGACCCCCTGGGCACCTCCTCCTCCCCTGGTAGCCCACGGTCGGCGATGAGTACGCCCACGGTCTTCTTCATCTCAGCCACCTTGGCACGTACCGCCTCCCTCCTGGGCTTTCACAACATCGGCTTTGGCGGCGCCGGGGCAGGGATGCTCAGGCCGGCAGGGCTCTCAGGCTTTCTTGGCTTGAGCTTACTCTACATGCAGACTGCAGTGGCCGGCGGCGTCACCACCGTGGTGAGGAGGCTGGCAGGACACCACCGGCACCATGCTCAACACCGTTTGCACTGACATCGACACCTATGACCAGGGCTTCGAGGAGCATGAGGAGCTCATGTTGCTCATGTCCAACAGTCCAAGCATGACGCTGAGCTCTAGTATGCTCCTTCCCTCTACTCTAGTCCTGTACTCCCTCCCTCTACTCTGTGATGATGGCTTGTGGGGTGGGAATCCATGGGATGGCGTCATGGCGACGGGAGGGCAGCGGGAGGGGAAGGCTGAGGCAGCTGCGGGCGTTGGCGTGCCGGCCCAAGCACGGCACGATATGCCATGCCGTGTCGTGCCGTCCGACGGGTCGGTTTTTCAGGCCCAACTTGGCCCTTCATTCATGCCGTGACGACCCGGCCCTCTACGTGGCGTGCCTGTGCCGTGCTTGGGCCGTGCCGGGCTTGCCTGGCCTTGGCTAGCACGAATAAGCCTAACCCAACTCCTAGCTTGAGCCTTCATGAATCATGCGTGAATCAAACATAGGAAGCAATAGGCAAGAGCATGAAGAAAAGTCCAATTACCAAATAGTTGTTCGGTGTCAATTCGGTGGCTTCGTGACATGCGCTGAAGAAAGAGCATCTCACGCGTGAAGGAAAGGCCTATTAAGAAATTGATGTAGATTGGATGAATAGTAACGCAATCCACGCAATCGCCAAGAACAATAGATCAATCACAGAAGACACCAATTGAGAGAGAACACCAGAACGTAGTCTTTGTTGATTCTCAGAACTATTTACATGGTACAATGCTTCTCTATTTATAGTATAAGTCTACTAGGGGCAATTTTGGTATTTGCCCATACCGGAACCTGTAGGTTTCGTAACACTCCCCCTTGGGCAAATACCACGGTATGCACATGTCTCATCAAAAACTCCTCCCAAAAACCCAGTGGAAAAAAGGGATGGAGAAAAGAGTATATTGCATCCGTTCCTTGTGACACTTGTTGTCTCGTTAAAAACCTTTACGTGAGAAAATTTCAGGATAAACTCAAAGAGAAAAAGAGCGCAATATTTAGATCTTCAGAATCATGTAAGTCTTCTGGCCTTACATATGATCTACGGTTCAGGGATTCACTCCTCCTGAACCTTGTAATTCTCTAAGCTGTCTTATACCTATGCCTCGTACGCATTTATGGAAACTAGTGGCTGGGAGTGATTTTGTAAATAAATCTGCTAGATTATCACAAGACTTAGCTTTTAGTACTTTTATCTCTCCGTTCTTTTGAAGCTCATGAGGATAAAAAGAATTTAGAAGCAATACGCTTCATGATATTACTCTTAACGTAGCCTATTTGCATCTGTGTAATACAAGCGGTATTATCTTCATAGATAATAGTGGGGTCATTGGTGCTCATGCCACATAACTTCTGGATATGGCTAACCATCTGTTTAAGCCAAACACATTCCCGTGAGGCTTCGTATAATGCGATTATTTCTGAGTGGTTTGTAGACGTAGCTACAAAAGTCTGCTTGAATGACCGCCAAGAAATAGCTGTACCACCCCAAAGAAATACAAAATATGTCTGGGATTTCGTATTATGTGGATCAAATATCCTGCATCTGTATATCCAATCATAGTCAAGTCTTGGTTCTTCGGGTAAAATCATTTAAGATCTTGTGTACATTGAACATATCTGAGTAGGGTTTTAATGTTAGCCCAATGTCTTCAGGTTGGAGCTGCGTTGTGCCGAGTTAGCAAGTTTACTGCAAAGGTAATATCCGACCTCGTGCAGTTACCCAGGTACATTAGTGCCCCAATGACACTTAAGTATGGGACTTCTGGTCTAAGAATTTCCTTATTTTCCATCCTTGATCTAAAAGGGTCTTTATCCACGTCTAGAAATCGAACCACCATCGGTGTTTTCACTAGATATGACTTATCCATGTTAAATTTCTCTAAAACCTTCTTGGTATAAGAGGATTGGTATACTAAAACTCCTTTAGGTAGATGCTCCAGCTGTAGGCCTAAGCAAAACTTAGTTCGACCTAAGTACTTCATTTTAAATTCTTTAACAAGATAGGAACTTGCTTCCTTTATGTCCTCTGTCGTTCCGATGATATTCAGATCATGGACATATACTGAAATAATACAAAATTCATTCTAGGATTTCTTTATGAATACATAGGGACAGTCTTCACTATTAGTGTATCACTTCTCTAGGAGAAAGTTACTAAGCCAGTTGTACCACATTCTACTAGACTATTTTAAGCCATACAACGACCTTTCCAAGTTGACGCTGTACAAGTTTTGATTCAATTTATTCTGATCCGAAATGTTTACTTCTTTTGGAATTTTCATATAAATATCTAAATCAAGTGACCCATATAGGTCTGCGGTCACTACATCCATTAACTATATACTTAAATTCATACTTGCTACCATTGATATTCAGAACGTTATCTCACTCATGACAGGAGAATATGTTTCATCATAATTAATACCGGATCTCTACGTGAACCCATGTGCCACAAGTCTCGCTTTGTATCTCATCACTTCATTATTTTTATTTATCTTTCGGATGAAAACCCATTTGCATCCTGTAGAGAATTCCTTGGGCGGTGTTCGGGCTATCGGGTTAAACACTTTTCTTTTATTCAGCGAGAGTAATTATGCCTCAATTGCTTTCTTCCACTTACTTCAGTCTGAATGCTTCTGGCATTCAGCTAAAGACTTTGGTTTTAGATCCAGTTCAAGGTTTATCGCAATCTTTGAGGCAAAATAGATATCGACAACTGTAGTTTTCTCTTTTATAGTTCTGATTCAACAAATTGAGTGGATATTTCTTCATTTATCTCATCCAGCTCCTCGTGATTTCCCATAACGACGGAGTCTGGTTGTTCCAAAATCTCAGTATTAGTTTTTGCGCATGTAATTGTACTGGGTTACGATCTTCAGGATTATTTCCTTCAGGGTTTTCTCAACTTCAGGCTGCGCTACTTCAACTAATATAGGAGATGCCTTATTATCCTCGAGTTTTGTTTTCTACGGACGTCTCCGCAGAATTGGGGCCTCATTCTCCAGTGCTCTCCCTCTCTTCTTCACATGAGAGGTTGGAGTGGTTCGGGTATCTTTCTGGGGTATTTCCACTCTCTCCGGAGCATTTGTTGCTGGTATGTAAGACTTTGTCACTTCTTTCTGATCAGTGAAGGTATCTGGCAAATTATTTGTAAGTTGCTACAGGTTTATCAATCGTTGAACTTCTAGTTCAGTTTCTATAGTGTGTGGATCCGTGGCCTGAATGCCTGAAGCATTTCAATATATTTCTTGGCATTTATCATCATTTAGATAATTTCTTCTCTCTAATACCGGAAAATTATCTTCATCGAAGATGCAATCAGCGTGTCGGGCTGTAAACATCTCCCGTGGTAGACTCAAGATATTTAATAATCGACGGGGACTCAAAACCAACGTATACTCCCAACTTCCGATGGGAGCCCATGGCTATTCGTTGTGGTGGTGAAATTGGCACATATACAATACAGCCAAATTTTCACAGATGAGAAATACTTGGTTCTTTTTCACGCACTAGTTGTAAGGGGAAAACCTGATGGTATGCAGTCGGTCTTAAATTTATTAGTGCTGCTGCATGCAACACTGCATGACCCCAACAGCTGGTGAGGAGCCTACTATTCTGCAGTAGGGGTCTAGCAATCAGCTTAATCCTTTTGATAAACGACTTTGCAAGGCCATTCTGAGTGTAGACATATGGTATAGAGTGCTCTATCTTAATGCCTAAGGCTAAACAATAGTCATTAAATGCCTTAGATGTAAACTCGCCGGTATTGTCCATTCGAATGGACTTAATTCTTTCATCTAGAAAGTTTGCTCTTAATCTGATAATTTGAGCTATTAGTTTAGCAAAGACGTGGTTTCTAGCAGATAGCAGGCATACATTGGACCACCTAGTAGAAGCATCTAGTACCACCATAAAATATCTAAAAAGGCCCGACAGGAGTTGAATGGGTCGACAAATGTCACTTTGTATTCTCTCTAGGAAAATAGGTGATTTCGTCTCTACTTTCAGGTAAGAAGGTCTAGCAATGAGCTTTCCTTGGGCATAGGTTGGGTACAAGAAATCTTCAGGTTTAAAAAAAGGTAGAATTTTTAAGCTATCGCCAATAGAGTTGCTTATTATTTTTCTCATCATACCTACCCCAGGATGTCCTAGCGATCATGCCAGATCATAAAAGGTTCCAAGTCTTTATACTCTATTTTTATTGCTACATATTCTTCAGGTTTTATGTAGGTGTAGTATAACCCAGAGAAGGAGGGAAGTTTTTCAACCATTCTTTTTTATCGCCGTCATATTTGGTCAAAAGGTTGTATTCTGTACCACCCTCATTTTTTATCTCGATATGGATATCATTAAAGCGAATGTTCTTGAAACTCAACAGGGTATGCTTGGATTCAGGATACAGGAGAGCATCCTCGATTACTATTTAGGTACCCATAGGGAGAATAACCGTGGCTCTTTCAGTGCCAACAATTAGAGCATCGCTTCCAGCGATGGTCATGATATTTCCTGTTTTCTTTGTTATTGTATGAAAATACTTTGTTTCCCTTAGTATCGAGTTGGTGATTCTATTGTCTACCAGACAAATCTCTTCCCTCGCTAGTGGATTTGATGAGTTGTTCTATATAGAGCATAATATAATCAAGTAATAATTCAACAGGAATAAAGTTCTAAAAGAATAGACAATTCATTTTATTCATTGAATAATGTTTGAATCCTAAACAATTAATGCTTCATAAGAGCATAAATAATCCACTATTCTTCTAGAATAACCTAAACTGATAAAGCAAACTTAAGGAAACTATGATATCTAGAGTTGCTCGAGGAGACAGCCTAGACCTACTGCAGGTCATCATATGTGTCAACCTCCATGTGATCACCCTCTACTGTAGCGTCGAGCTTCATTACTACACTCAGGGCATCACTATTGTCAGCATCAGTCTGATCAACAAAGTGTGTCTCTGCAGCCTTCTTCACTGGCGTCTTCTTGCCTTTGGCAACTGACCCCTAGTAGAGCTCCACCAGATGCTTTGGAGTGCGGCAAGTGCGGAACCAATGGTCCATACAACCACACCTGTAGCAAGGTGAAGGAGGGTAGGTCTTCTTGCTACCCAAGTTTGGTTTCTGTTGCTTGCCTCTCCCTTACCCCATCCATTGGGGCTTGCCATTGCCCTTCTGCATGTTCAGTTTCTTCCACTATCGATCCCTCTGCATAGGGCCCTTTCCGCGGTCCTAGCTACCACTAGTCCTCTGGGAATTAGCATGTGCTTCTAGCAGTGGTTGTGACCAAGTGGGACGAGTCTGATAGTTCTTCATAAGTAACTCATCATTCTTCTCTACCTCGAGAAGAGTGGTGATCAGCTCTAAGTACTTGTATTTGGCCTAACAATACTAATGTTGGAGTGTCCTGTGAGTTGGGTGAAAAGTGCTCAAAGTATTGTCAATCATCTCAGCATATGTGATCTTCTGGTTACAGAATCTGAGCTTAGCAACAAGCTTGTGAATAGCAGAATTGTATGCAGACACCTTCTTGAAATCATGGAACCTAATGTTAGTCCACTCACACTGTACTTTAGGTAGCATGATGGATCTCTACTGATCATACCTCCTTTAGGGAGTTCCATAGTGCTAGCGGGTCTTCTTCTAGAAGATACTTAGACTTTAAGTATAGGTGGATGTGGTATCTCAAGGAGTGTAGTGTCGCACATTTGGCGGCATCAAGAATGGCAGGAGCCCCAGCTGCTGGTTGGATTATGGCGGCGACGAGGGATCTGGCCGTCAAGTTGAACTTAGCGTCCAAGGCCCATGTGAGGTAGTTGCTCTCGTCTAGGGTAAGCTCAGCAAACTCTTTAGCGATGTCAGATATTTCCTACATTATTCATGCATAATTCTAAATTTACTATAGGTAAATATCATGAATACTACTAAATTAGCAAGGTGTGGAATTTATCTATTCAGTAGATATTATTTAGGATTTTTCTAGAATTTTCTAGCAATTTTAATAATTTTTTGCTAATTAATAAGCAATTTTCAGAATTACTAAATAAGCAAAAATAATATGCTGAAAATAAATCTAGAAACAAAAAATAGTAATGCCATAAAATAACTAGAATAATGGATCTCAAATAATCTAGAAAACTGAATTCTTTAAAAGAAATCAAGTCGGTTGGACCTTCTTGCTATAATTATAAACTTCAGGGTTTTAAAAACTGTAGAAATTTAATGATTAAACTTAATTAACCGAAAACTTGGGGGGCAAGATTGTGAAATTTTGGTCGGCCATATTTCCCCTCCCTCCCCTTTTTTTTATTCCTTGGGCCACTTTTTAGCCCATCCAACCCAAAGTCCGCACTACCTGGTTTGACCTGGTGGCTAGGGTTTTTAACCACTGGTCCCTATCTTTGTGGCAGCGGCTTAAGGAGCCAGGTCAACGGGTGACCGTGGGCTGGTGTGGCAGGTGGCTATGGGAGGTTTCTGGTGACCGGCGACCGACGGGCTGCTGTAGCGGCGACCTCGTGGGCTGTCGTAGTGGTGACCGGCGGGTTGCCGTGGCAGGCGGCTATGGGAGGTGTCCGGCGGGTGGCCACGGCTGTGACCAGCAACTTTGGTGGTGACTGAGTGGGTGCGGGCGCAGCCAGTCGATGGAGTGTCGGTGGCTTCAAGCTAGAGGTGGGTGATGGGTCGTCGACCTTAAGCACCGGTGGTTGGTCGCAGATCCGTCGGCTTCGGGCACGACAGTGTGAAGGTGGCCTGCAGTAGCGATTTCAGGTACTCTGGCGGCCGTGGTGGTGGGTTTGGCTGAGCGACGGCAGATCCAGGTCGGACGGTAGCAGCAACTTCGGTTGTGGGCTGAGGGCCAATGGGCGGTAGCCAACGAGCAGCTGCGGTGGGAGGCTGCAGGATTCGGCCAGTGCGCTGTAGCTCTTAGGGTAGCGCTGGCCGTCAGAGCCGAGTTTGAGCGACGGTGGCCGTCGGGGCCGAACTCGACGGCGGCCATCAGGCGCGCGAGTCCGGCGCGTAGCTTTAGGCAAGTACGCAGGAGGGAGGTAAGTGGTGGCTTTCGAGGCAGCGTCGGTAGCTATAAGCACTGAGCAGCGTCGCCAAGGCGAGCTTCGGGCGGTGGGCCGGCGGGGGGCCGATGCGGTTGGCCGCCATGTCTGCGGCCGGGTATGGGTAGTCGGCGGCCGGCATGGGGATGCAAAAGTGGTAGTGGCCGAGGCGCATGTCTTCTGGCGGTGACCGACTTCAAGCTAAGCGAGCGAAGGTGGTTGGGACCTTTGGGTTTCCTGGTGGCAAGCTGACGCGGCTTCAATTGCGCGGTGGCCGATGGCCGTGTAGCGGTTGGAATCAGGTGATGGCCATGCGGCGGCCAGCAGTTGGAACAATTTTTCTTTGCAATGGTTTTGGATTCTAATCTGGGATGGATTCCGATCTAGATACTAGATGAATAATCTATTGAAATCTAGATCTAATACGCAGATTTCAGTTCAATCTATTGCTAGAAACAATTAACACAAGATTGATCTAAACATGACGTTGCTAGGGAATACAAAATCAATCTAGATTAAAAAAATATGAACAGCAGTGCATAATGGGTCGGTTCGTGATTTGTATACCGTACACCTTGTAGAACTTCATGCTGATAACATGTTAAGAAATTAATGTACAATGGATGAACGGTAACACAATCTATTTAATCAATCGCCAAGAACAATAAATTAATCATAGGAGATCAATTGAGAGAGAACACCAAAACGTAGTCTTTATTGATTCTCAGATCTATTTACATGATACAATATCTCTATTTATAGTATAAACTCACTAGAGATAATTTTAATATTTATCTACACTAGAACCTCCTAGGATTCGTAACAAGGCCAATGTGTGTTCTCTCAGTCTTCATGTCTGTCTCAGTCTCGTGGAAGCGCATCTCCCCGCGTGGGCTCGCACATGGTCAGCAAAATCACGTAGTGTCTTCTCTTGGTCGGTGCACATGAACTCATACGGAAGCAAAGCTACCGGTCACGCGCTACGTTAGGTCTTCTCTCGGTCAGCGTGTGCAGAAAGGAGAGAGCAGCGAGTCACTCTCTCCGCTCCGTCGCCTCTCGATTGTCGTGCTGGCACATCGCGGTCTCCATCGGTGTGGCAAACATCTACAGAAATTCTATTTTTTAAGATCAAGCCTTATGATTCAAGTAACACTTTTCTCGCAATATTTTTTCCTTCTGATTCTTTAGTTACTGAATATGTGGGTGAATGAAATACGTGAAAAATAATACGTAGTCTAGAACAAGATTTGGTAGTGTATCTCTTACCGAAGTGCTTAATCTCGTTAATCGCTTTTTCTCTACTAAAATATATGGTAGTACTTCAATCAATGAGCATATCAATAAACTCCGCACTTTAGCAGTGTAATTAAAAAAATGCTGGCTATCTTTTTTCCGAAGAAGTGCAGGTCATGGTTGTTCTAAAATCTTTCTTAAATTCTTGGGAACAATTTAAGATATATTTCTGTTATTCTGTTAAGATACTTAATATGCACTCTCTAAGACATTATTTGCTCATGTAAGAAGATAGAAAATTTTTCCAGAAAAAGGAAAGAAATACTCATAATTCTGAGTTACACCTTGGTGAGAAAAAATGTAATAATAAAATGAATTGGCAAAAGAGGAAGCCTAATGGTGATTTAAGTGAAAATCTTAATAAGAAACGCGATTGGGATGATCGTGAAAATTATAACTCAGCTCACAGAAATGATAAGTACAAGTATTTCAAGTGTCACAACTATGGCTAGTACGGACATTTTAGAGTTGACTATAGGAAAAAGAAGAATCAAAACAATCAATCAGTTGAGCGTAAAGATAATTCTTTGTGTGATGGTATGTCTAATATTTTTGTATACACTGAATCATTACTTACTACTACCTTTCTAAATAGTTTGTTTATCAATTCTACTGCTACATCTCATATTATAAGAGATCATAGAGTTTTTGCTTTTATGCAAACAATTCTAAGGGAAAATAAATGTCTTTTTGGGCACTAATGCTAAAGCTGATGTACTTGGAATTGCAAATTACGTCCTAAAACTTTCCAATGGAGAAAATTATTATTACAGGATTCTTTATATTCACTTAGCATGAGAAGGAATTTAATTTTTGTCGCTTAGTTAGAATATATTGGTTATGGCATTCTGTTTGAAAAAGAAAGATTTAAAATATTGCTCAATGAAAAATTAGGGTATACTGGAACTCGTCATGAAGATCTTTATTTTCTTGATGAACTATCAAATGATGGCAATATTTATTGTTTAGTTTGTGAAAATAACTTCATAATGAGGAATACTAATGATAGGAGCACGTGCTCAGAATTTTATTTATAGCATTTACGACTTGGTCACATATCTAAAAAAAGAATTAAGGGGCTTATTAATTCTATAATTTTACACTTTAAGTTGGAGGATTTTAGTATTTATGCGCATGTATAATGGGTAAGATGACCCATGCGCTTTTTTCCAAAGGCAAAAAGATCTAATGTGCATCTTGCCATTATTCATTCCGATATTTATGGTGAGATATCTACTCCCACTAAAGCTTAAAAGATTTATTTTATCACATTCATTGATGATTATTCTAGATTCGATTATGTATATCTTCTTAAAAATAAGTCGGAAGGATTTGATCTATTCAAGATATTTAAAATTAAAGGGAAAAATTAATTGAATAGAAAGATCAAAGTTTTATGAACTAATCATAGAGGAGAATACACATCAGGAATATTAAATGTTTTTGTGAAGAGTATGGAATTATTCATCATTATACCATACCTTATACTCCGTAACAAAATGATGTTGCTGAACGGAAGAATAGAACACATGTATATTGTTAGGTCTATGATGGTTTGTTCAGATCTTTGTTTTATCTTTTTGGGAGGAAGCTTTACATACTGTTCTTTGTTTATTAAATTATTCATCATCTAAGGTTGTAATGGTCACTCATGAGTTGTGGATTGGAAGAAAACTGTCACTATGTCACCTAGTTGTTTGGTGTTGTAATGCACAAATTAGAATGCCAAATCAAAACCGTACAAAATTGCAGCCTAAAAACACGCTAGGAATTTTTATTGGTTATTCTTTAGAACTATAAGGATACATGCTTTATGATCCAGAGAAGGATAAACTGGTGGAAAGTAGAGATGCAATATTTTTATATCAAAATACACCTTGTCATGCTAAGCTGGTGACACTACTACAGAAATCATTATCACAGATGGTTCAAAAACGTCATCACAGATGATTTTCTGAACCGTCTGACTTTATGGGTCAGTGATAATCGAAGGTTATCACGCGGTTTCAAACCGCTCGTGGAGTATATATCACGAGCGGTTTGTAACTACAAACCGTCAGTGATATCTAGCATCACGAGCGGTTTGTAAGACACAACCGCTCGTGATTTATAAATATTACGAGCGGTTTGTAACCACAAACCGCTCGTGATATATCGATATCACGCACGATTTGTAGTTACAAACCGTCGTGATATATCAATATCACGAGCGGTTGTTTCTTACAAACCGTCGTGATGCTACTATCACAGACGGTTTGTAGTTACAAACCGTCTGTGATATTCTTTCCTACCCCTAGATCTATTTCTATTTATTGGCTAGCCTCAGGAAATGCTAGCCATGCCCTCCGAAACAAGCAGATCAACATGTACACATACAGACAATTCACATCTCAATTCATTTCAGAAACATATAACATCCAATTCATATCTCAATTCATTTCACATACATATAACATCCAATTCATATCTCAATTCATTTCACAAACATATAACATCCAATTCATATCTCAATTCATTTCATATACATAAAACATCCATTTCGCAAATCAATTAAATGAAATGAAGTAAAATATCCATTAACAATACACAATTGCAAAAGATCTACATTGCATTTGCACTCAGATGGTAACATTGCATTTTTTATGGCTCTGTCACTCCGGAATCGATGTCTCACGAAAGAAACAGATCCATAATCAACGAACTTGTCAGGCTGCATAAGCATTACTTGGATGGTGCATGATTGCCATCCAAGTATTGCTTATGCAGCCTGACAAGTCGTTGATTATGGATCTATTTCTTTTGCGAGACCTCGATTCCGGAGTGATAAGAGCAATAAAAAAATCATTGTGGGTTGTGAAACTCTCCAGTTGGTTGTAGGACTTTAGCCACCAAAAAGTACGCGCACTATCCTAGAATTCCTTCAAAGTCGAGCTGTTGCAATGCAGTTTTCGGGATGGACGTAGCCTGTCGATAGGAATATCAATGTGCGTATATAATATAACTTGATAAGTATGAAGTAATTATGGGAATATTGACAAACCTTAGTATTGGGATTGGTGATCCTCGAGGAATCGAGGAGTAGTCTCATATGGTGGCAAACGTAGAATCCACACGTGTTGCCCGGCTGCTGCTGGTGGCACTGCAAAAAATAGAATGTGTTAATTCAAGAGGCATTAATACTACCAACTGTTGCATAGGATTAATTAATATGTAGTAGCGAATACCTTAAAGTTTCGATGATGTGTCAGGGGTTTGGCCCGTTGCGTGGGGAGCTGTGCCATTTTAACGTATGTTGCGAACGCTCTATGTGATTCGAAAAAGTTGACCTTAGTCATTCGGAAGGAAAGAAAGAGTACAAATATAAGTATGTATGAAGAAAATGTACTTACCTATCGATGAGTTGGCCGACAACTGTGTAGTCGGTTTTATTCTTACTTAGGGAATCAAGATATATTACCTTGTTCCATTTTGGTATAATTACTATTAAAATCTAATGAAACTCCTAATTGTAGGGCATCAGTACATATTCCTTCTCGCGGTAAGCCAGCAGTGATGCTGTAATGTACCTCTCGACGACGCCAGCATCCTCGTTGATGGTATAACCGGCGACCAAGTGTGGGTCCAAGAAACCAACCGATGATTTGGATTTTCTAACTTCAGTCACCATGTGACTATATATATACACACGAAAGCAACAAATTATAGATGACATTTATCGGTATGACATGAACAGAGACTGTGATTGTACACACTTACAGCGTCCAGCATCGAACGAGTGAGGCGTCGAGAGCGTTGAGCGTGAAAAGATCAAATAAATCATCAAAGGTCACCATGAAGATACCATCTTGAAATTCGTGCTGGAAATGATGATTCCTGAATTTGACAGTGAGACCTGTGCACCGTTCTTTCTCTGGCTTATTGGATTGTTTCATATACCAATCGTGTAATGTCCTGCAACTCACCGATAGGAATGGGAGGCGCTTCACCAGGTCGACCATCGGCTCGCCAAGCACGAATTTGCGGGCCAATGGCAGGTACGGGATATCATCATCGGTCTTCTTTGCTTTGCCCTTGCTGCCTCGGCTGTACTTGCTACCTCGGCTGTAGGTCGACTGTAAAGGTAGCACCGGTGGAAGTTGTTGCACTGGGAATAGCTCCCGTGGACTCATCACCGGTACAGGTAGCGGTGGTGGAGGTAGACCTTGTGGAGATAGCACTAGTGCAAGTCGCTCTGGTTCGTCTTGCCCTTGGGAACCTGCCACCGGTGAAGAAGCCTCGAGCGGATGTCACTTTGGGCCACTTGGATGAAGGTTCCAATGGCTTGCCCTAGAGTCACGATCTCATCGTTGGGGGCTTCGTGGCGGGGCGATATCGAAATTGGCATGCACACCATCCACGAGACATTTTTCCAAGTGCGAGCTAAAGGTGCACGGTGCACCAAGGCCCCTTCACCGGACGGATATGCGAGGCCCCAAGCAGCGCACAAGGCAACGGAGGCATATCTCACTTGGAGCTTGCACTTCGTAGCTTGAAAGATATCGTCCACAGGAAATCTGCTCTCGCATTCCGTCGTAGGATTGGACGCGCAGCTATTCCGACGGTTGGGGGGCTAGCTAGCACAAGAGCGGCGGCGGCCTGCTGGTTTTCTTCTGTTTGTCTTCGCACCTCATCTCTGACGTAATCAGCAAGCTCCTCTCTAAGAGATGCCTTGATCTCCTCTCGTAGACGTGCGTCACGCTCGGCTTTATTTCTCTTCCTACTCCGATACAATTCGGGGTTATCTGAGAAACCTTGATTCCAAGGAACATAAAACCCAAGGCCTCTCGTACGACCCGGGTGCTCCTTGTTTCCCAATGCTACGGAGAGTATATCTTTCTCCCTAATTGACTGGAATGATCCCTGGGCAGATTCGACACTCAGTGCATCCTGCAAGAGACTGACATGTCATTTAGTTTTCAAGGAAGTAGTGGAGTAATTACAAGCTACGTAGTTCGATATCTTACCAGGCGTTGGGACACTTCCTGGTCTGCAGGGTTCCGGAAGGAGATGTCCCCCGTCGACATGGTAGATGACCTCGCTTTAATCCAATTTCGAGCGCGCTCATCCGGGATCGTGGCAAATGGCGGGGCGGTATTCCGCAGGATTGCCTGTTCGTCCTCCTGTCTCCACTACGGGATTTTACCCGCATACCCAACTGTGCCGAGTCTGTGGGGATGTGTGTTTTTTGCCTGGAGGGCCTTGTGCGCCGCGCTTGCACTTCTGAAAGCTTCGGTCGTCTTCATCACCGTAAACTCGTGCCATTGTGGTTCCAGGAATGGATACCTGTGAAAGGGCGTTCGATCCTTCTACACATAGTCCTTGACAAGCACGCTCTTAAAGTTCTTCCATGCTTTGCACGCCGCTGCCAATGCATGTCGTTGCACGGAGTCGTGGTGTTCTTCTGGGATCTCGAACAATGCTAAAATCTCTGTCAGCAGCTCACGTTTCTGAGTCTCACTCACGCTCTTCCACGAATCGATTGTGATCTCAATTCGTTCTCGTGCAACTATTCCGATCGTGCTTCGAAATGCCCTTGCTGCTTTGTTAGGAAGGAGAGGGGTCCCAGATCTATCGACCTCTGTGATGGTAAATCGGCCCTCGGGCTTTTTCGATAGTCCTCTTGCTTTGCGTGTTGATTTTGGAGCGGACGCTTCCGGTGATGATGTTGAAGAATGCGCGGATGACATGTTGGCCTTCTCATATATACGTAAATAGTGCGGTATAAGCACATACTTAAATTTAATTCCAATATATGTAAGATTTAACAAGCAACATATATATACATATACATATGCATATGCATAACAGTAAGATTTAACAACAATAAGTTCATTAGCAACATATATATACATATACATATGCATATGCATAACAGTAAGATTTAACAACAATAAGATCTTAAGCATATGCATATACAAGATTTAACAAGCAACACATATATATATACATATGCATAACAGTAAGATTTAACAACAATAAGATCTTAAGCATATGCATATACAAGTAAGATTTAACAAGTAACATATATATATATACATATGCATATGCATAACAGTAAGATTTAACAAGCAACATATATATATATATATATATATATATATATATATATATATATATACATATGCATATGCATAATAGTAAGATTTAACAACAATAAGATCTTAAGCATATGCATATACAAGTAAGATTTAACAAGCAACATATATATATACATACGCATATGCATAACAGTAAGATTTAACAACAATAAGATCTTAAGCATATGCATATACAAGTAAGATTTAACAAGCAACATATATATATATACATATGCATATGCATAACAGTAAGATTTAACAACAATAAGATCTTAAGCATATGCATATATAAGTAAGATTTAACAAGCAACATATATATATACATATGCATATAGAAGTAAGATTTAACAAGCAACATATATATACATATACATATGCAAATGCACAATAAAAGAAACTAAAAGAAAAGAAACTAACAGAAGGAGGAGGAGGGCGACCGGCTCGGGGGCGGCGACGGGCTCGGGGGCTCGACGGAGGCGGCCGGCGACGGGCTCGGGGGGACAGAGGCGGCCGGCGACGGGCCCGAAGGAGGAGGAGGGTGACCGGCTCCGGGGACGGTGACGGGCTCGGGGATCGGAGGCGGCCGGCGACGGGCTCGGAGGACGGCGGCGGCGACGGGCTCGGGGGATCGGGAGATCTGCGACTAAGTCTGTGATAATAACTGGCAGTGTACGCGCAAAACTCTAGCGGGGGGGTTTATATGTAGGCTTATTACAGATGGTTCTAATATTAGAACCGTCTGTGATAATAAATATCACAGACGGTTCTGAGATAAGAACCGTCTGTGATATCTATGTTATCATAGACGGTTCTTATCTCGAAACCGTCTGTGATATAATAGATATCACGAGCGGTTCTAAACTCGTAACCGTCTGCGATATCTATTATATCACGACGGTTACGAGTTTAGAACCGTCGTGATAGTAATCCTGACGGTCTTAAACTTACAACCGCCTGTAATTAGCCTTTGCCCTACTGTAGTTAATAATCGCACCAACCAAAGATTGATAAGCCTTTGCCCAGTGTAGTTATTTCTTTACAACAACCCAATATTTCTTTACAATGTAGCCCAATGAACATAGAGATACATTTGTATTTGTATGACTCATTCTTAAAATTCACATATACATAAATGCATATATCACACATTTTCACTTATACATAAATGCAAATTCACTAATATATCACACACATGCATGCATTGTTATATACATAATTGCCAATTCACATATACATCCCATACGTGCATTGTTAAATTGCCAATTCACATATACATCACATACGTGCATTGTTATATACATTAATGCAAATGCCCACATATATGTCGCCATTCTCAGTCCACTTGCTTATTTTCTTTAAAAATTAACCCTTCATGATGATCAATTCGTACGTAACTAGTTTCGTCACGTTGTTCGTCGTCGACCCTTATGCCATTTCCAAAAGGAGGTAACTCGTCAAATTGATTGTATTCTTCCTCGTCCACTACATTCTCTACTCCGACAATTCTCCTTTTTCCATGAAGAACTACATGGCGCTTCTTATTTGCCGGGTCGGTTAAATAGAAAACTTGAACAATTTGGTTGGCGAGTACGAATGGTTCGTCTTTGTACCCGACATGTTGGAGGTCCACGGTAGTAACACCGTACTTGTCAACCTTCACCTGTGGGAGATGCACCCAACGACAGCGAAATAAGGGGATCTTGAAAACCACGTAGTCGAGCTCCCAAATCTCTTCTATGAACCCATAGTACGAGTTTCTCACCCCATCTATACTGAATGCATCTATGCGGACACCGCTGTTCTGGTTAGTGCTCTGTACATCCTGAGCCTGTGTAGAATGTGTACCCATTTATGTCATATCCTTGCCATGTCACAACTGTAAATGTTGGCCCTTTTGCCAACCATGTCAGCATCTCACTTGACGAGCTCCTAGCGATTTGCTCCTTCAACCATTGGTTGAACCGACTGTTGTGTTGTCTCATGATCCAAACATCCGCCGCTCGGATTCATTGCGTTGCACATCCTTGTCTTTGAGTCGACATAAGGCCACTTGAGTCATGTGTTGCAAGACCGTGAAATGGGCTTATGCACGCCGCGATCCATATCCGGAGTGATTGCTTTTCTTCCTATAGTTCCGATACCCTTGAGCCTCCCCTCATGACGAGATTAAGGAACACCTATAGGTTGAATCTGAGCCATATAATCGACACAAAACTCAATGACCTCTTCGCTTGCATAACCTTCGACGATACTACCCTCCGGCCGAGATCGATTCCGTACATAAGATTTGAGAATTCCCATGAACCTCTCAAACGGGTACATGCTACGTAGGAATACAGGCCCACATATTTTTATCTCCCACACAACGTGAACAATGAGATGGACCATGATATCAAAAAATGAAGGAGAAAAATACATCTCAAGATGACATAGAGTCATCACCACCTCGTCCTGCAGAGCATCTAGTCCTTCGGGATCGATGACCTTCTGAGCAATTGTGTTAAAGAAATAACATAGCCTTATGATTGTCTCTCAGACTTTGATCGGCAAAATATTCCGAATTGCAATAGGGAGCATCTGTGTCATCAGCACATGACAATCAAGAGACTTCATTCCATTTAACTTCAAATCTTGCATCGAAACAAGTTTCTTCACAGTGCCGGAGTAACCAGACGGAACTTTGACACCATGCAATCACAGGCACAGTTCTATTTTCTCAACCTTGGACAGAGTGTAACACGCAGGGGGGAGGTACGTTCATCCATTATCTGTTGTTCTCGGTGCTAACTCACGCCTGATGTCCATATCAGCCAAGTCAAGCCGTGCGTTGACGCCGTCCTTTGTTTTATCATAAATGTTCAGTAAGAGACCAATTAAGCTGTCACACACATTCTTTTCTACGTGCATGACGTCGATGCAGTGTCGAACATCTAGGTACTCCCAATAAGGTAAGTCCCAAAATATAGATCTCTTCTTCCAGATGTTCTTCTCACGACCCCTCAATTTACGTCCCTTTCCGAGGACAACATCTAAATCCTTAACCATATTATAAGCCTCTTTTCCGCTTAAATGTCTTGGAGCTGAACCGTCATCCTTCTCTCCGTCAAATTGTTTCTTCATCTTGCGGTATGGGTGAGCCCTCCGAAGGAATCGGCGGTGACGCATGTACACGGTTTTACGTGAGTGTTTCAGCCACACACTCTCGGTACCATCTAAGCAGTGAGTACAAGCTTTGGCACCTTTTGTACTCTGGCCCGACAGGTTAGCAAGGGCAGGATAATCATTTATGGTGCAGAACAATAAGCAGCACAAAGTGAAGTTCTCTCATTTGTATTCATCCCATACCTGTACCCCTTCGTCCCACAGTACTTTTAGATCTTCAACCAACGGCGCTAGGTATACATCAATATCATTCTCAGGTTGCTTTGGCCCTTGGATAAGTATCGACAGCAAAATATACTTTCGCTTCATACACAACCAAGGAGGAAGGTTATAGATGCAAAGAGTCACAGGCCAAGTGTTATGTCGGCTGCTCATGCTACTGAAAGGATTCATTCCATCTGTACTCAATCCAAACCTTATATTCCTCGGTTCTGCACCGAATTCTGCAAAGCACCTATCGATGTTTCTCCACTGGGTGGAATCAGTAAGGTGTCTCAGCATTCCATCCTTCTTGCGCTCCTTCGAGTGCCATCGCAGCAGTTTTGCCTCATTTAAATTCGCAAATAACCGCTTCAAACGGGGAATTATAGCAAGATACCATGCCACCTTTCCAGGAGGTCCTCTCTTCACCTCTGTTCCCTTGCCATCATCATCTAATTGATTGTTACGTTTGTATCGGGATGCGTTGCACACTGGACAGACATGCATGTTTGCATACTCTTTACGGTAGAGGATACAGTTGTTCGGACATGCATGTATTCTTTCTACTTCCATTCCCAATGGACAAAGAACCTTCTTGGCTTTATACGTGATTTTAGACAACTCATTTCCCTCCAGAAGTATGTCCGCTAAAAGACCTAGCAGCGCCGTGAAACTCTTGTCGGACCAACCGTTGCTTGCCTTCAATTTCAACAGTTCAAGCACAGCTGACAATTTCGTTTACTTTGACCTGCAGCATGTGAACAAAGGTTTCTCTGAGTCCTCCATCAAGCCTCGGAATTTAATATACTCTCTCTCATCATAGTTCTCTTCTACATCACGAAGCATCTGATCCAGATTGTCATCGTGCAGCCTATCCAAATCCGAATTACCACAATCATCATCCGGCAGCATATCATTGACTTCACCGGCGATGTCATCCGGCGGCATATCATTGACTTCACCGGCAATGTCATCCGGCGGCATATCATTGACTTCGCCATGATTGGTCCAACACGTATACCCCCTTTTGAAACCCCTTCGAATCAAGTGCGCTTCAATCTGCTCTCGATTCTTAAACATCTTTAAATTTTCGCAGTCAGTGTATGGACAATACATATATTCCACCCCCTTATTCAACATATCCTCATCGGCAGCTCTTGTAAAAGCAGACACGCCATTAATATACTCTTCACTCACAGGGTTTGCGGTATACATCCAGCTTCGGTCCTATATTATGCACATATATATAAAACAACTTAGTATTAAAATTAATTTAATTAATTATTACTACATATATACCACATGCATTGAGGCTAGCTAGCTAAATCTAAATTAGCTAGATCTTCAAAGTATATATATAACAGTTCACCAAAAATTAATTAGCTAGCTAGATCAAACTTATTTTGATATGCAACCAAAAATAAATTTCATTACTAACCATATCTAGGGCATCCACACGAACTCAATGAATCTCTTGCCAAATAAATATCCTTCCACCAAAAATGGCACAAAGCCTTGCGCCTCCAAATGCGGCACCGCTAGATCGGATCGAAATGAAGACAGATGCGATGCCGAGCGGCGCAATAAATACATAGCAGCATTATCACAGACGGTTTTTAAACAAAACCCGTCTGTGATAGTCAATTATCACAGACGGTTTTGTAGTAAAAACCATCTGTGATATCAAAGACGGTTTTTACTACAAAACCGTGCGTGATAATTGACTATCACGAGCGGGTTTTGTTTAAAACCGCTCGTGATATTCCCATTATCACGCACGGTTCTTAACAATGAACCGCTCAGAATAGGAAATATCACGCACGGTTCATTGGTAAGAACGGTGCGTGATATTCGCTTTCTCGACGCCATCAACACGCATTTGCGGTGTCCAAATAAAAACCGTCTGTGTTAATATCGGTCACAGACGGTTTTGTCAAACCGTCTGTGATTTGGCGTCTAGTATTAGGCTTTCTGTAGTAGTGTGAGTGTGGAATTATTGGTAACTCTATCGAAAATACAGATGGATACATCTAGAATTAATTCTCACACTGAAGGAGATTCAACTCTGAAGGAAATACAAATCAAACTCCCAACATTAACATGGTTAGGAGAAGTAGGAGAAATTCAAGTACACCTCAATATCTAGATGATTATTACTTGTTCCTAGGAAAAGTTCACTCTAAAATTTCAGATTGAGAGAAAGAACCAAAGACTTGTAAAGAAGCAATTAACTGCTCACAATTAAAACTACAAGTGGAAACAATACGGGAAGAATTTAACTAAAAAAAGAAATAAAGTTTGGGAACTCATTAATCTACTAAACAACCGTAAGCCCATAGGTTGTAAATGGATTTTTTAAAAGGAAATTGAATGCAGCAGGTTTAGTGAAAAAAATATAAGGCTAGGTTTGTTGCTAAAGGATTTACACAAACGAAAGGTATTAACTTTGTGAAAACTTTTTCTCTTGTTACAAAATGTATTTCAATTCGTATTATTATTGCTTTGATGGCTTATTATGATCTTGAACTCCACCAAATAGATGTTAAAATTGCCTTTCTTAATGATCTTTTGAAGGAGAAAATATATATGAAATAGCTGGAAGGTTTTGGATAAAAAGGAAATGAAATAATGTTTGCAAGTTGAATAGATCAATTTATGGTCTTAAACAAGCTTCACACCAATGGTATATTCTATTTGATAATGCTATCATGTCAATATGATTTCTTCAACAACAGAAGGTGATCATTACATATATACAAAAGGTATGGGTAAGTGTTTTGTCGTACTGTTTTTATATGTTGATATTCTCATTGCTTCTAATGATAAAAACACATTGATGAAATTGAAAGATTGGTTATCTTCTCAATTTGATATGAAAGATATAGGAGAAGTTTTTTACATTTTAGGAGTTGAAATACATAGAGATTGGAAAAAAAGGATTCTTGGGTCGTTCCAAAAGGCATACCTTGGAAGCATTTTAAAATGATTTTCTATAGAAAACAATAAACTTGTTAATATACCTATTGTGAAGGAAATTAAACTCAATGAGGAATTATGTCCAAACACTGCTGAGAAAAAAAGCTAAAATGAATGGAATTCCTTGTTCTTCAGCTTTGAGATGTCTTATGTATGCTATGTTATTCACACGATATGACCTTAGCCATGTCATTAGAATTCTTAGTAGATATCAAAAGAATCCTGAGAAAGAGCAAAGAAAATAAATTAAATATGTGCTATGTTATGTCAAAGGAACTATGGGTTATTTATTATGTTTTAATGGTCATAATCATCAACTGCAAGATTATACTGATGATGATTGAACTACTATATTTTATACTTATAAAATCATCTTGTTTGATCATGGTTGTGGACATGGTTCAAGAGTCTCATGATGTACTAAAAATAGGTAGATCGCTTTGTAACACCTGAAAGTAGTGTCTATAAATAGGCTGCTACCCTCTATCTCATAATGCAATTGTGAATAGTACTACGGAAAAGACAGAGGAATAGAGGGTAGACCGAAAAGCATCTATAAAATTAATCTAGTGTTTGAAAAAACCCAACAATGGCGTGGTCATCGTCGCCTTGGCTTGGATCAGGCCGATGGTGGGAGGGAGAGGCGAGGGGAGGCATAGGGCGGCTAAGGGGTGTAGGAAGGCCACAGGTGTAGAGTTGGGTCACCCGATCTCGTAGCGGCGGTGGCGACCTCATCAGCGACAGAGAGAGAGAGAGGGGGTGAAGTCACAAGGGAGCCAAAGGGTTTCGACCGAAAGGCATTTCAGACATTTCCCCATCATTCTCTCTCCTTTCTCATCCGGAAATTATGATAATTTCCCATCACACTCACCTTTCTCAGACCACGGTGTCCAAGAGCAAATGATTGTAATTTTGGGGTGTCCCTCGGCCAAATATGGCTTTTACGGTATGTTTCACAAATGACACGGACAATGTTCGTAAGCTAATTTTGCCTAATGTGTTTAAGATTATATTGTGCATGCACGCAGATGATGAAAAGCGGAATCAACTGACTATGGGATACAAGGCACAAGATTATCACTCGAGGCTTGGCGTATCTACATGATGAGTCACGCGTAAAAGTTATACACCGCGATTTGAAGCCAAGCAACATCTTCTGATAAACGGATATGCACCAAAGATCTCGGACTGCGGTTTGGCAAGTGTTTTTGAGGGAGACCATACAGCGCATATCACTAGTATAGTGGCTGGAACTTAGTATGCACATCTGAACTCAAGTATTTAATTTTGTTAGTGTCAATTTGATCTATATGCTGCATAATAATGTTTTAGGTTTCTTTTGTAAGTAATGTTTTAATTCTTCCCATCTGCTTGTAGTGGATACATGTCGCCGGAATATGCAGTTCGTGGGCATGTCTCGACCAAGTCAGATGTCTTTAGCTTTGGAGTGATTATTCTGGAAATTGTGACTGGAAGAAGAAACACTATTTTCATCAGAACTGATGATGGCTGGGCATCTATTGAGCTATGTGAGTTCTGTATCGAGTAATTTCCATTTTTTTTAAGTTGATCATATGCTAGATTTCTGAGGTCCTTGTTTGTCCTCAGTTATGGGAGAATTGGACCAGGGGAACAGTGACAGAGGTACTAGATTCATCCTTGCGTGAGGTGCATACACACTGGGCTGTTATGTGTTCAAGAAGATCCAAGTGATAGACCCAATACGTCCAAGTAATTCTGATGCTTGTTGGTGTTGGGCTATTTTGGAATTTGCCTCATTTTCGGGTAAAGGAAAAAGAAATAGTCCATGGGACTGACATGTAAGAGAGGGGGAGAAGGAATAAGAGGGGAGGCGACTGGTTTAGCTCTCGGTTTCAGATCTGGTTGACACATCCTTATGTCCTCACCACCGCCTCCTTTGGGCAGCAGCTTTGGCTGCGTCGAGTGGTGGGCGCCGCTAGATTCTCCTGGTTGCTTGGCCTCCTCGGGCATTAAATCGGAGATGGGGAAGAGCTGGGAGGTGGCAGAGGAAGCTAGAGCTATCAGATCTAAACTTTGTTGCCGATTTGTTCTTGAGGAGAGTTTGGCAATGCTGTGCTTGTGCGGTCGCCGGAATGAGGTGCTCTTCCTCTCTTACTTCAAATCCCGACTCTGAATGGTGTGCTTGCGCACAGTGTTCCCTGCTTTCTTGGCTTGGTTGAGGCCGGATGGGGTGCGACGTGATTGTGCCTTCTTGTTTGCTATGTGCGGCGTTGTCTTGTATTTCGGCTTCTTGATCTAGTGAGAACCAAATTGAGAAGTAGGGCTTTGTATCTCCGATTGCCCCTCTGGTGATTTTTCGGTATTCGTCAGTGATTGGTTTTCTGGGACATTGTCTCTGATGAGCCTAGCCTCTTTCGGCCGTCACAGTGGCTTGGAGTGCTGTTGCCCTATGAGCTTGTTCTCTACCCTAGTTATTTTCTATTGTGTATTGTTAGCCTTTTAGTAGATATCTCTAAAATTTGTGGTTAGATCTAGCACTGGGAGGACCTTTGCGTGATAATCTGTGGGCTTGTGAATTGGTCAATCAGGAGTTTTGTCAAATTGAAATCACAGTGACCATTCATAGTAATCCTGCTAGTGTGACCTTCTCATATATATATATATATATATATATATATATATATATATATATATATATATATATATATATATATATATATATATATATATATATTCTTGATTGCCTCTCATTGTGTAGTTTGTAGCTTTGTTAATTGCCAAATCTATATTCTCTACTCAAGTACTCCTTACTGTTGTTGATAGGCTTTGCCGAATACATGTTTATGATATTGGTTCTGCAATTGCCGAAAATTCTTGTTAAATTTGCAGTAGTTATACTCTGTTGCCAGTCTATGTTGTCTATCAAAATATGTGATTTATGCTTACTCTTGACTTTGGTACTACACTGATGTAATATTCATTGAGTTAAACTACTAGAATCTTGAATGTTTTGTCACTGTGATTGTGAAAATTGACAAGAGTTGTAGAAGGCTAAGTTTCTTTTAAAACTTGTGCAACTCCTCAAACTGAGAGCAATAATACAATTCTCAATCTGTGCATTATGCAGATTTTTAATGCTTACATGTCCGTTCTAGTGAGTATATTGCAATATGTTAATGTTCTGAATTGTTTATCTGCTTCAAGAGATAATACAATATTTTAATGTCATTTTTATATTGCTATATACATGTTGTCTTGTGCTTAATTATAATTGGAATTAAAATGGAAATATTTCTAAATCTACTTAATTTTCAACAATCCAGAAAACAAAATTGTGTTGAAATGGCTTCATCCCCTAATTCCGTTAAACCATAAGCCTTTGATGGCGCGAACTTTTACCGTTGGCAAGTTAAGACAAAGCTGTGATTGATTGACCTCAAATTATTTTGGATCATCTTGGATTCTCTGGTGCTTCCTTTGGAATTTGAGGCTAAAACTCGTTGGGAGGATGCGAACCACTCAGTATTGGCTAGATTGTTGGCCGTCTTGTCGAACTGGCTTTTCGATGTCCATATCAACTTCACAGAGGCCAAAAAACTGTGGGATGAGCTGAACGAAAAGTATTCAGAAGGGGATAATGGGAATAAGTCTTTCATCACTACCAATTACTTGAATTACATGATGGTAGAGGGTCGGTCGGTGATGGAGCAGATCCACGAGCTTTAGCTCCATGTACATGATTTAAATTAGTATAACTGTCTTCTTCCAGAGAGTTTTCAAGTAAATATGATATTGACCAAGTTACTACCTTCGTGGCGAGACTTTGTGACTGCTCGAAGACACGTTAAGGAGAGTATGACGATTATTGAATTGTCAGGCATGATTAATGTGGAGTGTGCCAGGGCCAATAGTGATGAAAAGTTCAATGTCCAAGTCTACTAGGTGGAGGTCAAGACCTTTAAGAGCAATAGGAAGAAGATCAAGAATTACCCCCAAAACAAACCAACGACCTAGCCAATGAAGAAGAAGGTAATCTTTACCTGTTACATGTGCGGCAAGGAAGGCCATAAGGCCAGCAAGTGCCATGACCGTAAAGGCAAGGGACCATCTTCAGATCAACACAAAAGTAAGGCAGAAGTCAATGCAGCTATAGCCAGTCCTCTTAGATGGGTATGTACCTCAAGCCTTTATGGCAAATTCATTAATTGATTGGTGGATTAATACAGGTGCAACTAAGCATATCTATACTGATCGTTCATGTTTCTCTTCATTTCAGGGTGACACTGGTGGCTCCGTCATAATGGGCAATAGCGTCGCTGCTATAGTACGAGAGATTGGTAAGGTCTACCTAAAGATCACTTCAAGTAAGATGCTTATTCTTGAAGACAAACTATTTGTGCCTACGATGTCCCGTAATCTTATCAGTGGGTCCATGCTTTGTAGGCAAAGAATAAAACTTATTTTTTTGTCTAATAAGGTCATGTTGACCAAATTTAGTACTTTTATGGGAAAAGGCTATGAAACGAAGGCATGTTCCGCTTATCTATTCTTGATTTTAATGATCTAAATATTTTTAATGTTATTCATTGCAATAAAGCTCATGATATTTAGCACTCTCGTTTATGTCATGTTAACTTTAAAGCCATAGAGCGGTTAAGCAAAATGAGTTTCATTTCAAGTTATAAGCATGAAAAGGGCTCACCGTGTGAAGTGTGTGTGTACGTGTGTGTGCAAGCAAAGCAGCTTCAGAAACCTTTTCATAGCGTTGAGAGGCGAGACACTTCTTCACTTAAGCTAATACATTCTGATCTTTGTGAGATGAATGGCATTTTAACTAAATGTGGCAAGCATTATATATTTACTCTCATCGATGATGTGACTAAGTATTGCTATGTTTACCTACTTAAGTCAAAAGATGAAACACTATAACACTTTAAAATATGCAAGGCTAAGGGGGAAAATCAACTAAAAAAGAAAATCAAACGGTTAAGATCAGACCGAGGAGATGAATATGTATCTAAGAAATTCTCCCAGTTCTGTGAAGAAAGTGGAATAATTCATGAAATTACTCCACCGTATTCTCTCCAATCAAATGGAGCAGACGAATGGAAGAACTAGACTTTATGTGACTTGGTGAATACCATATTACAGAGTTCAGATATGTCGGACTCATGGTGATGTGAGGTAGTTCTCACACCTAACTATATCCTAAATAGGGTGCCTCTATGCAATAGCGAAGAAACACCTTATAAAGGATGGAAGGGGAGAAACCTAATGTGTCCTTTCTTCGTACTTAGGGCTGTCTTGCACAAGTGCATGTGCATTTGCCGAACAAAAGGAAACTTGATCGCAAGACTATTGATTGTGTCTTTTTAGAATATGCCCAACACAGCACGGTGTACAGATTTCTAATAGTCAAATTCGAGGTTAGCGATATCACTAATAATGTACTTATAGAATCTCATGATGCAACGTTCTTTGAGAATGTACTTATACAAAGTTCATTGATCCTGATGGTTCGTATGAACACTCTATTCCTCCTAGTGTGCATGACAGCTCCAGAATTTGAGTTGAGGAATAAGAGACAGAGGACTGAAAAGTCTTTAGGCGATGACTTTGTCACCTACCTCATGGATGATGAACCACGCACTCTTTCAGAGGCATATGCATCTCCAGATATGGAATACTGAAAGAATACAGCCCGTAATGAGATGGATTCCATCATAAGTAACGGAACTTGGCAGAGTACTGATCTTCTAAATGGATATAAGCCAGTGGGCTGCAAATAGATTTTCAAAAAAAAGCGAAGACCCAATGGTACAATTGAAAAGTACAAGGTCCGTTTAGTGGCTAAGGGTTTCACGCAAAATGAGAGGTGAAGACTATTTTTATACATACTCACATGTGGCTCGACTACCCACAATCCGCATGCCTTTAGATGTTAAAACCGTTTTCCTAAATGGAGAGCTGGATGAGGAGATTTATATGCAACAACCTGATAGCTTGTGGCTAAAGAGCAAGAGACTAAAGTATGTCACTTGGTTAAATCCTTGTATGGTCTAAAACAAGCTTCCAAGCAAAGGCACGAGTAATTTGATAATACGTTGACTTCATTTGGCTTTTGTGTAAACGAAGCCGATAAGTGCGTATATTATCGATTCAATGGGAGTGAAGGTGTCATTCTCTGTCTTTACGTGGATAACATATTACTGTTCGGGACCAACATAGATGTAATCAATAAAACCAAGTCGTTCCTCTCCTAGAACTTTGACATGAAAGACCTTGGAGAAGCTGATATTATTCTAAACATTGAGCTATTAATTGGTGAGAATGGGATTACCTTAATACAATATCATTATGTGGATAAGATCCTAAACCGTTTTGGATTCATGAATGCTAAGCTTGTAGCCACACCCTATGATCCAAATGCAAAGCTACATAAAAACACTGGACATGGAAAAGACCAGTTTAAATATTCACATATAATTGGATCCTTGATGTATTTAACAAGTGCAAAAGACCTGACATCTCATATGCTGTAAGTAGATTGAGCCGATACACGACCAATCTGGGAAATGATCATTTTATAGCACTAGAAAGGGTACTTAGGTATCTAAAAGGAACCAAGAATTTGAGGATACATTATACTGGCCATCCGGCATTCCTTGAAGGATTCAGTGATTCTAATTGGATCAGTGACTCGAATGATATGAAGGCTACGAGTAGTTATGTATTCACGTTAGCAGGTGGGGCTATTGCATGGAAGTTTTCTAAATAGACTATACTTACACGGTCTACCGTAGAAGCTAAGCTAATAGTATTTGACTCTGTAGTAATAGAGGCGGAATGGCTTAAAGAGCTTATTTCCGACCTACCGATATTGGAAAAGCCAATACAGGCTGTCAACCTACCGCGATAACCAAACTATTCTGGTCAAGGTGAAGAGTAGAAAAGATAATATGAAGTCCTCTAAACACATTAAGAGGCGACTTAGGTCAGTTCGGCATGCCAGAGAGACTAGTGTAATCACTTCAGAATACATCCAGTCTGAAAGGAATCTAGCAGATCCTTTCACTAAACGAATGTCATACAAGGCATTCTGGCAGCATAAAAGGGAATAGGGCTCATACCCGTTTGATGGTCTTGAATGTTGGTAACCTAACGTAGAAGAGTAGAGATCCCGTAAACTAGGCTCTAGGAAAATAAACTATAAAAGACTAATAGTACACCTTAGTCTTATTAAGTACAGTACTCTAAACTGTATGATAGGTTGAGCAATAGCTCTTAATGAATTCAATGTCCTATATGGCAACAGGAACTATCCTCCAAAGTTTCCTAGAAAATTCACCTATGTGAGTATGGTCATGGTGTTGAAATCAAAAGAAAGTATGGGTATGCTTTTTTAAACACTCATGAAAAGATATGAGAACAGGATCGTAACGTTCCAACTCGAGAGGTGCAAACCAAGCTGCCCTATACAGAGTGCAGTATGAGTGAAAGCCCTCACACCAAGACAATGGATCAAGGCATAGTCCTCCGTTGTCTGTGCAGAGCAATAACTTTTGCTGTTAGGCATTGGGTTCAAACCCGCAAGATACCATTGTCAAACTACTGTATATTAAACATTGATTCTTCAAGAAGGATTCTCCTGGTTGTTCGGCCTCCTCGGGCATTAAATCAGAGATGGGGAAGAGTCGGGAGGAGGTAGAGGAAGTGAGAGCTATTAGATATAAACTTCATTGCCGATTTGTTCTTAAAGAGAGTTTGGTGATGCCATGCTTGCGCGGTCACCAGACTGAGGTGCTTTTGCTCTCTGTCTTCAAATCCCAACTTTGAACCATGTGAATGCGCACGGTGTTCTCTGGTTTCTTGGCTTGATCGAGGTCAGGTGGGGTGCGACATGATTGTGCCTTCTTGTTGGCTGTGTGCGGCGTTGTCTTGTACTTTGGCTTCTTGATCTGGTGAGTACCAAATTGAGAAGTATGGCTTTGCATTTTTGATTGCCTGTCCAGTGATTCTCTGGTATTCACTGGTGATGTTTTCTGGGACATTGTCTTCGATGAGCCTAGCCCCTTTCGGCTGTCACGGTGGCTTGGAGTGCCGTCGCCCTGTGAGCTTGTTCACAACTCTATTTACTTTCTATTGCGCATTGTCGGCCGTGCTAGTAGATATCTCTGAAATTTGTGGTAAGATCTAGCACTAGGAGGACCTTTGCGTGATAATCTGCGGGCTTGTGAATTGCTCAATGAGGAATTTTGTCAAATTGAAATCACAATGACAATTCATAGTAATTCTGCTAGTGTGACCTCATATATATTCTTGACTACCTCTGTTGTATAGTTTGTAGCCTTGTCAATTACCGAATCTATATTCTCTGCTTAAGTACTACTTACTGTTGTTGATAGGCTTTGCCGAATACATGTTTATGCTGTTGGTTTTGCAATTGGCAAAAATTCTTGTTAAATCTATAGTAGCTATACTTTGTTGCTAGTCTGTGTTATTCGTTGAAATCTGTGATTTATGCTTGCTCTAGACTTTGGTACTACACTGAGGAAATTTTCATTGAGTTAAACTAGCAGAATCTTGAAGGTTTTGTCACTATGATCGTGAAAATTGACAAGAGTTGTAGAAGGCTAAGTTTCTTTTAAAACTTGTGCAACTCCCCAAACCGAGAGGAATAATACAATTCTCAATCTGTGCATTATGTATATTTGAAATTCTCACATGCTCGTTCTATTGAGTACATTGCAATATGTTAATGTTTTGAATTGTTTATTTGCTTCGAGAGATAATACATATACTTTAATGTTATTTTTATATTGCTATATACATGCTATCTTGTGCTTAATTATAATTAAAATTAAAATTAAAATATTGCTAAATCAGTTTAATTTCTGGAAATTCTCACACTTTGCCAGCACCTTTTAGGCCTGCATTTCTCTTTCGGTTGAGCAATGGAAAAAACCGACTCCAGTCGTCATCAGGGCATAAATGATGGACAAGAACGTCCGTTCGGACAACTTCATTCTGTTGGAATAATGGAGTGTGAATGAGCTTCGGCCTAGGGCGGCGGTGTCGGCCGGGAGGCGGTAGCGTGGGCGCGCGTAGCGGCTGGGAGGCGTCGATGGTCAAGCCGGGAGTGGGTGGAGCGAGTGCAAAGGCCGGTAGGCGCCCCAGCGGCACGGGCGCGTGCGTCAGCCAGGAGGTGTCGGCGGCCTAAGGGGGAGCCGAGGCGACAACGAGGAGGGTGTCAGATTCGGCGACGGGGAGCCCATATCCGGCTACAGTGAAGCTGGATTCGGTGCTAGCGTGGGGGCGTGAGCGCCCATGGACGCAGCGGCGACATCAAGCGGGAAGAGTAGGCGGGTGGAAAAGGGCAGATGGGCGGTGGTGGCGGGGAAACCCTTGGCGTCTGATGCCATGTTGGAATAATGGACTGAGGGGGTGATCGTTTCGGCTTTTTTCAGTTTCAGCTTCTAGCTTCAGCTTTTTTTTCACTATTCACTATACTATCCACTAACTCAGCTACAGTGTTTTTTCAGCTAGCTACAGTGTTTTTTCAGCCAAAAGCTAAAAGTCATCGCTATTCCGATCACCCCATGAATACCATTCCCATGGTCCAAGAGCCCAAATATGTAGCATGTACAATTGCAAATAACCCCCTACACTATATACATATAACACGTTCAATAGTGTGACAGGTTCACAAGCATAAGAACATCCTTTAATAGCATCTGTGTTACTGCACCTGAAGCAGGAACCCAAGCTAACCTTTTTTCAGCTTTCATTTGTTCTGACAAAGTGACAAGTAGTTGAATTCCGCATACTATTGTTCTTAGTGAAAAAAAACATAAATAGGTCACCAACTCTCATACTGTAGATATTTAGCACATGTGACTGCACAGTTATGCCTCTAAGGTGCAATCAACATGGCCATGTATCTGAAAATTGCTAGTTAAGGGATTGTGCGAAGCATCTGCACAGTCCTAAGAGGGACCTTGGAACCGTGGAGCCCACCTCATGGCAACAGGGGCTTTGTATTTCAGGTCAATGGCGGCGACTCCATCTGCTGCCATGGCCCATGGGTTGGGTTTTAGACGCATAGTACCATATAAATTAGCATACATGATCGATACATCTGATGTCTGTGCATGTGTATGCTAGACTTGCACTGAATGGTGACAATTGTACCGTTGATTGTTACGTGAGAGGTTACTGTAGTATTACTATTCACACGCGGTTTCCTTTCTTATGGATTAGAAAGATTTGTTAATTTGGAAGGTTATTTTTGTTAGTTTGTTTCTTTAAATTAGAGATTGTTGCTTAAGGGTCAAGTTAAGTTATCTCTGCAAAAAAAAGATAGTATTGTATCTTCTGTAACAAAAAAAAGATATATTCCTCCCTTAATCGGTGCTTTTCTTTACTTAGCGTCGTTTTACTTCAAATCGATGTTATCTGATCTTTCTCTAACGGATGATTACTCCCTTATTATGTTCACAACATGATAGATTGTGCCAAACGGTCTAACCTATTTTGGAGCGTCCACATCTAAAATTTGAGGTACTGATTCTTGCAGCGCTGCGCACTCATCCATATTGTGTCATAATATACTTGAAGTGTGAATGTTATTCTGTCGAGATTTTGTGAATTGTAACGGCGGCTCCTTGACGGGAAAAGAGAAGGCTGGTCATATTTCCGAAGAACTTTGAAGTCAATCCATTGACTACTGTGCTAGCTGCACGTCAGGAATGCCAACCAAATCACCATACGCAATGTGCTAGCAATTTTCAGATACATGTGCGAAGCTAGCACATTAATTGGCCTAGTAGACGCCGAGATGGACAACTACTTCCCGGTCAGTATGTTAATTCGCACGAGGGTTTGGCGTAAGCATTAATTTACGTGCTGCTTATTTAAACATGGTTAAATCATGCATGCATGTGAGGTGTTTGAAAACATCGTCGTCCAAGCTAGTAATTAGACCCATGGTGTGTCAGAGCACTATAATTTTAAATGCGCAAATTTAACCTAAATTTGAGTATATATTTTTTAAAAAATTTAGTTTTAGGGTATATACCTATTTATAACAATTCAAATGAAATACATACCTTTTAAAAAAATATACTCTAATTTATAGATTTTAAACGAATTTAGATCACATGCTTTATGATTTTTAAATACATGAATTCAACTCAAATATAGGTATATTTTTTGAAAACTTTAGTTTTATGGTATATATCTATCTATAATAATTTAAATAAAATACATAAATTTGAAACCGGATGTTTGATACCCTCCAACTATCAAAACTGCTGCAAGTCGACCACCCCTTCACCCTAAATCACCATGGTTTTAGTTGACGTGCTATCTACATGTCCAAATTTTGCTAGTGTGGCGTCCAGTGGATAGGTATGGCTGAGTCATCGAGAGTTCAATGAGCACAAAAATAAAAAAGAACAGATTTAGCCCCCACATGTCTATCATGTCATATGTAGACCTTTCTTCCTCCTCCTCCTCTCTCTCTCTCTCTCTCTCTCTCTCTCTCAAGCCCGAACCTGGCTGTGCTCAGCTCGCCACCGGCCGCCACGAGTGCCAGCCACCGCAGGAAAGCATTTTTGGTTTAGAAAAAAAAATTTGGACCCCTTCGAGAAATCCGCAATTCAAAATTTTCAAATTTTTGGATATTTCTAAAAACTTTCTGTCAAATTATTCAAACATTCCATTCGAATTCAAGAAAATTCAAGAAATACGTACAATTTTCGACAGCCGGTGTCGCCTCCCCTCCTATAGCCAGCACCTCTCCTCCTGCAGCCGACGCCTCCTCCTCGACGCCGCCTCCCCTCTCGCAGCCAGCGCCGCCTCCTCCTCGACACCGTCTCCCCTCCCGTAGCCGACGTTGCCTCCCCCTCCCGTCGCTGGTGCCACACACGTCCGCCTGCGCCACCCTTCTTTCTGAGGGGCATATCTCGCCGCTCTTCATCCGATCTATCCATGCTGCTCCCCAAATCCACCATCATTTGCCAATTTGGATATGTTGTTGATCAAGTTTGAATTTGTGATTCGAATCATCCCCTCCACCAAATTGATTTGGTGCTCACCGAGCATTGTACTAAATAGCGCTCATAGCGTCCACAGTAGCGGCTGCAATTGCGGTAGCAGTGCATGAATGCTACTAAATCAGCGTAGCGATCCCAAATAGCGGATTAGAACGTAGAGCCCACAATAGCTCTTGTCAGACCGCTACTGCCGCATTGTTCCCGTAAGGTCCTTTTGCGTGCCACCACAAGATTTGCCGCGTGTTGTCATGTTCGACGACAGTCGGTGCTCGTCTTCCTCTACGCCTGTGGCTACACGTCGTCCTCAGCCATCCGCCCATAGAGGGCAGCAGTACTACGGCCATGTGAAGCCCCGGCGACGAGGATAGCCCTGCGGAGCCGCCACTAGATTGCCTCTGCAACAAGATCTCTCTGCTAATAAGATTACATATTCAAGAGGTCTAATCAATGCGTTGGATCAACACTTTATTTTCATTTTGGATGTGTGGAAGTGTGGATCGATCTATTTTTGCTGTTACTCCATGCATGAAGAAAAGCTTGGACCGGAGGCCTCTTGCTGCGAGTGAAGCAAGGCCATGGTCTCCATGGGCTGGGAGAGAGGAGGGGGAGAGAAGAAACAAAGGTGGAGGGGGGAGCGGAGCCCGACCTGGCAACCGACGGCGAGGTTGGACGTGCGACAGCGAGGCTCCGCGTGTGGTTGCAACGGTGAGGCCCCGCGGCGCCGCTGGCGGCGGCGAGCTGAGCCCGTGAGCCGTGAGCACCGACAGAGAGGCCAGAGGGGTTAGAGACAAGGTTAATCTGCTGACATGTGGGCCCAGTACAATTTATCTTATTAGAATAATGGCAGCTCAATATGCTGACTAAGATGCCATGTCATGGTTGGAGCTAAAGGTGTTTTTTGAGCTGATTTTGATAGTTGGAGGATATCAAATATCCGGTTTCATAATTAAGGGTTAATTTTTTATAAATGCAATAGTTGGTTCAAATAAACTTATTTCGTCAGACAATGATGACAATTCATAAACCTTTAAATTACTCAAGAAAAGTAAAATAAATCACGTCCTTTTATCTGGTATTCCAATTGATCAAAGTCAAAAACATATGATGAAAAGTGAGAAAATTCCTTATATACTACTTATTGTTTTCCTAATCCCTGATCTATCACGGAAAAATCGTCTTTCCCTCATAGCCACTACTTTTGAAAACCATGCCCGAGTATGCCATTAGCTCTGAGGTTAGAGCACGGTTTACCTGTCAATTGTTTTGGCCAAAATGCCCATATTGCCCTATAACTCACTCACTTGGGTGGCTCGTATTTTTTTTGAAAACCCAGGCAGGAGAGCTACCGTGTATTAATTCACAAGGAGAAGAAATTACAATGTTACAGAGAATGTGACAGCTCCGCTAGCCTATTGGCCCCAACTAGGACCCAAGCCCCTACCTTGTCCTTAATAACCGGAGTCAATTGATCCGGTGAAGATGTCGTTTGCCAAAATGAGTGTTATGCTCCTTCTATATATACCAAGTGACAAGCATAACCATAGTGGCAATTGCATTCTACGGAGATCCATGTGCAAAAATGACCGATTCCCACCATTCTCAAACCAAAGAGAAGGTGCGCCAAGAATTTGGGTTGATGGAATCACGAGCGATCCATTGTGCGATGGATCTCCAGATTTCATGTAGTGGCACTCCGTCAATAGGTGGATGGCAGATCCCGGAAGTTGTGAACAAAGAGGACAAGTGTGCTGATTGGGCCACCCTCGCATGGTCAATCGATCCACCGTCCATAGCCTACTCTAGATGGCAAGCCAGGCGAAGATTTTGCATTTCTGGGGCACCCAAGTTTTCCAGACAAGATGGTTCATTATGGTTTTTACCGCTCCAAGAAATTGTGCTTTGTACGCCGAGGCCGCCGTCTATATTCCATTGGGGGTGAGTTTCCAAATGACTGTGTCCTGTAATCCTTCACACAGGTTAATGACAGAGATGTGCCCCTAAATAAGAATGAGCTCATGTATGAGCTGAGTGGTTAGGCTAGCTATCCAATCAAGGTCGCGCAGCCAACTGTTCTCAGTTAGCACAACTCATAAGGTGCGGTTCTTTTTCACATAGTTTGTTTCCTCCTGCCCAAACGAAACTCCAAAACCCCGCCTTCTCTTCGTTCCCAATTATCATGGCTGTGGCCACGACAAAAAGGATCCAGTCCTGATTGTCATATGGGGTTTCCATTCTTTGCCAAGGTTTGGTTTAGGCACACCATTCTTACCATAGCCATCGAAGTCTTAGAGCCCTAACGAAGCGCTCGAGGACCAGGAGGCCGAGCCCCACAAGGTGTGTCGGTCTACATACTGTTCCCCAATTAACCTTGCACTTGCCTCCTGTTAGCTATTCGGAGCCCGTCCAAAGGAAGTGTCTCATTCGCCTATTGAGTGTTGTGATCACATTTTTTGGCACTTTGATGGCCATCAGGAATTAGGTTGATTGGCTATTAAGACGGATTTCACAAGGCTCTTTCTACCAACTAGAGTCAGTAGATTAGCACGCCATCTTGCCAGGCGGGAAGCAAAGCTTGTCATCGAGCTTTCGAAAGTTTGCCACGCGAAGCCTTTCAATAGCAAGCGACAAGCCGAGGTAGTTAAAGGGGTAGGTTGCTTTCTGGGCTGGTAAGTCCTATAGTACCTCGCACAAGTCGATGTTTTTGCACCTGATTGTTACAATGTGACTTTTCTAGAAGTTGGTTTGTAGCCCTGTCGAGTCACCAAATTTATTTAGAACCCAGACCAATGTACATACATCATGTGGGTGTGGTGCGAGGAAGATGGCAGCGATGGCCGCATAAAGAGAGGTTCTAAGGGTAGCTACACGACCTCCCAAAGGGTGCAAGAGATGAATTTCCATTGCTATGCTAAGGATCCTTTGCAGCTGATCTATTGCTATGATAAAGAGGAAAAAGGATAGCGGATCACCCTGTCGTAAGCCTCTACGGTGCTATATCTTGTCCCTGGGCACTCCATTTAGAAGTACCGTAGAGGTGGCAGTGGAGTGGAGGCAGGAAACCCAATCTCTCCAATGGGGAGGGAAACCTCTGTTTTCCAATAAGGCCAGGAGGTAGTCCCATTTAATGGAGTCGAAGGCTTTTGCAATATCCAGTTTGAGTAGGAGCGAGGGGGTTCTACCTCGAAGGTACCTTCTTGCCAGGTTTTGTACATATAATAAGTTATCCTGAATGCATCTACCTTTGATGAAGGTGCTCTAACGAGGGGAGACAAGGTCATTCATAAAAGACGCCAAGCGTAACACCATGACTTTTGTAACAATTTTGGAAACACTGTGAATAAGGTTGATTGGTCTGAAGTTCCCCGCTTTCTTTGGGAGTAAAATTAAATTTGTGGTGTTTGTGTGATGAAAGCTGCTTATTCTCAAGTTGAAGAATGCATGTAGGGCCAGCATGATATCCCCCTTTATAATGTCCTAGCATGCGCAATAGAAGGTCCTGTTAAACCCAACGGGGCTCGAGGCTTTATCCGTCGACAGATCTAGTATCGCCACGTGCACCTTCTGTTCGGTGAAGGGGACAACTAAGGTGTGAAGGTCCAAACGTTGTAGCTGGAGAGTGCCCTAGTTGAAGGCGGTGGCAGCAGGCAGGTTGTGGCCCAAGAGTTGGTGAAAGTGAGTAGACAACACGTTGGCCTTGTCCTCATGAGAGGTGGCTCGCATTTAAGTGGTTGTCCTCCCTTGCTTGGGGATCTAGGGTTTCCAGAGGGGATGGGAGGTGTAACATCATGATTTTTAGAGATTTTTACAATTTTAAATTTAAAAATAATTTTTTGGAATTTTCTAAAATTAATAAAGCTTAATTGGAATTTTCATAAATTTAAAAGGATTTAATATGATTAAAATAAACTTTAACATAAGTCAAAAATATTTTATATGGGTTCCTTGTGTCTCAATGAATATTCTGGTATTTTTGGTGAATTTATGGGATTTAATTGCTATTTTCAGGAGCTAGTTTGATTTTATCAGATTTATTTAAAAAGAAAATGGGGAGAAAACCTAAAAGCCTCTCGGGCCAAAACTACCTCCGGCCCACCTCCCTTCGGCCCAACCCCGCTGCCATGCGTCGGCTCCTCGCCATGCCGCACATCCCCACCGCCTCGGCCCGGCCCACTTCGCTCCCCCATGCGCGTGCGCCCCTCGGCCAGCTTGCCCGCCCACGCCCGCTTTACCCTCCACCGCCCGATCGACTGCCCGACACGTGGCAGCCATCCCTCACCCGCGTCGCCGCTCGCCTGAGCGTGCCCTAGCGTCCCGCGGCCGCCTCGCATCCCCGCCGCCCAACCCGCCACGCGTCGTGTATCCCGCTTGTTCGCCCACGCCCCGCCCGGACTCCGCCCACAGCCGTCCGATCCCGCCTCCAGCGCCACGCGTCGGATGCTGGTGCGTCGTCTCCGATGTGGATTCCTCACGGCCACGCCGTCTCCTCCCCGAACACCTCGATCCTCGTGCCCCCGCCACCCTCGGTCCTCGTGCCCTGCCGCTGCCGTCCTCGCCCCCGCCGTTCTCCGCCGCCGTCTCCATCGCCGCTGGACGGCCTTTGCCACACCCCGAACCCGCTCCACCCTCGCCGGCGTTCCTCCGCACCGCACTGCACCTCGCCGGACTACCTCGCCAGTCGCCTCACCGCAGTCCGCGCTGCCGCACCGTGCGATGTCGCCGCCGGAGCTAAGCCCTCACCCCTCACCCGCACCGCCGCCGGATCCCGTGCGCCCGCGTTCGCCACTCGCCTCGGACGCAACCGGCCGCGTGTCGCTCGATCTGTGTGCCCAACCCTGACCCCCGCTCCCGCACCGCGCCCGCGCCGCGACGCTTCGCGAACCGTGCGCCACGCGTCGGCCATCCAACGGCTCCCGCCCCCAATCCGCACCGTCGGTCTAGATCCAGATCTACGGCTCTGATCTAGCCACGTGACACGCCCTCAGTAGTCGGATCCCGCCGCCGCCGCCGCTTCCAACCCGTGCCACGTCAGCCCTGGCACGTCACCTAGCCACGTCAGCCCTAGGCCACGTGGCAATGCCACGTCAACCGAACCGGAGCCTCGGTGCCACGTGTCATGCCACGTCAGCTTGTGCCACGTGTCGGCACCAGCTGCCACGTCAGCCCTAGGCCGCCGCGTCAACACCGCCCCGCCCGCGCGTACTGTTTCATGCACCGGGTCCACCGCCGAGTTCACAGCACAGTGTGATTTCTTAATTTTCAGCCTTTTCTCTAGATTAAATTTTCCAAGAGCCCATTCTCCTCTGTCCTATCTCTGATTGACCCCGTTCTTTTTTCTAAATTCATCTAAAATTGAGCTCTAGCTTTTGGTTCTGGTTTCATGGTTTTTAGAGTTCATTTGCTTATCATTTTATATATTTTTATTGTTTCGATCGTTTTCTCCCTCGTTAGATTCCGATTCTAGAGGAGCAGGAGCGACGCCAGAAGACCCTGAGTACCTCGCTGAGCATAACCAAGGAACATTGTATCCTTTGATCATGTTGAACTCAGTTTGTAATATAATATTTAATTATTTTATTTTAAATTATATTGAATTGCTACTTTATTACAAAACCTTATACTTGGTAGTTATTGCCCCAATTAAATTCATTCCTCCTTGATAATTTTGAATGCTATGATACCATTGTCACCATAGGTTGGGAGATATACTAGTGATGCTATGTTATTTGTCACATGGGTTGTACGATTTGTATGCTTAGCCTCGCTTAATTTACGATTGAGTTTATCATCACATGTGAATCATAAATTTGCTTAATGAGATATGGAACCGTGGTTGATGTCACATTTATTAAAATGTGTGCCATGACATTGGTGTGTTATTGGCGTGGTTATACAAACTTGGTTTTACACTCGGGCAAGTGATCGTGCAGTAAAGAGGGAAGTGCATGTTCACTTCGGGGGATTTTGTAGCCTCGTCTGGATACACTTAAGGACTTAACTTTGTACGCCATTGATCTGAGATTTGCCGTGCAAACCACATGTCTAGTATGGGATGGATCTGGCTGATTAATTTGGAATGTTTCAACTTCAATTTCGCCATTGTAATGAACATGGTTGTAGCCATGAGGCACAAGGGGGGTGTGATGCGAAACCCTAGCGGACGGGATTGAGTTGAGAATGAACTTTGTAAAGGTCTTGTTATGATTTTCTTTAACGTGAGGATTATCACATCGTGTGGGTACAGTTATGCAACCTCTGCAAAGTGTAAAACTATTCGAATAGCCGCGTCCTCGGTCATGGACAATGCTCGGTGGTTTCACACGAGGTATAGTTATTTCTGAAAACTTGTGGATTGTAGTTAGACAGTGAATGGTTAATTCACTGTTGGTTTAGCTTATGGATGGGAGATCCATAAGCGGTTGGTTTAGCTAATAGATGGGAGGTTCGTAAGTTCGCCATCAATATATTTATTGTATTTCAAATGTCATTTTATGCAAATTAACCCTTCAGCCATTCTTTGGTAAGTCTTGCATACTATATTGCATTCACTTGTTACAAATGATTTGCTGAGTTTTAATGTACTCATGATTTTATGCCCAATGTTACTCAGTTGAGGAAGAGGAGTATCACCAGCAAGAGGTTCCAGAAGGAGGCTACTTCGACGACTACGTGGATTAGGTTTCGCTCACCACTCGATAGCATGTGGTCTTGTTGATTGGCCGCTACGCTTTACTTTGGATTTTTCGCTGCTAGTTTTAAAGCCCTTCTAGCTAGAAATATTGTAAGTTTGGCCATATGGTCGTACTTTTGAGATTTATCGATATTTGAGTTTTCCCTTTATTTTAGCGTGTGTATGGTTGTGATTACATTTATATTTGACTGTGTACACTAGCGTGATCCTGAACTAGTGCAGTTTACACAAAGAACCCGAATTTGCATATTCGAATCTCGACAGAAGGGCTCAATTTGTATGGCTGTTCTCCCTTGCAGGTGGGGACAGCCACTTACATGTGACCCACCCAAGTGAGTGAGAGCGCAACGTGGCCATTTTTGCAACAAAAAAAAAAGGCAGATCAACCATGTCTCACCTCACAGAGCATATTCGGGTATGGTTTTTGAAAGTTATATACTACGAGGGAGAGACGATTTTTCAATGCGACATTCAATGGCAGACGTGAGCATATTCAATGCGACATGAGTACATGACTATATTCAGGTGTGGTTTTCAAAAGTTACGGTATATGACCATATGAGGGAGAGACGACTTTTCAATGGCAAATCGGGGATTAGAAAGACATCACTGCAATACAAGAAATTTCACCACAAAAAGTCCTACAAAACTGGGTGCCTTTTTCTCACAAGTAGGAAACGTATGGAAGGCTAAACATCTCGAGAAGCTATCATCATTGACCGGATAATTTTTTTTCTTGGGATTTCTAACATCAATCGGGGAAAAGAAAATGTTTCATCATCGTCCTGTATAGTCTTTGTGATGCCCCAATCGATCTAGCTAGGTCGTGCGTCTTTCCAGGGAAACCTCCAATTAAGAGGGTGATCAGAATAGCGATGATTTTTTATTTTTGCTGAAAAAACACTGTAGCTGACTGAAAAAACACTGTAACTGAGTTGGTTTATTGAGTATAATTAAATGTAAAAAAATATATAAAAAACTGAAAACAAAAAACAAAGAAAAGTATAAGTAAATTGTTTTTAAAAAAACAAAAAATAAATTTTACTGTAGCAGATACTGTAGCTACAGTACCTACTACAGAAAAAATCGCCCACCGCCGCGGTCACAGAAGCCCAGTTGAGCGCCCCCTAACACGAAAATTGGATTAGCTATAGCGTGCATGTACCCATGGGTGTTTTCCAGAAGAAATTATCTCCATACGGTCTACGAGGTGTTCAGAATAACGATAATTTATGATTTTTTGTATTGTAGTTGGTATATTTTTTTACTTGGACTGAGTTGATTTATTTGAAATAATTAAATTTAAAAAGATTTACAAATAAAAAACATGTTAACTATTATGGATAACATAAAGGAATATAAAAGAAAAAAATCTAAAAGAAAAATAGAAAACGACAAAAAATATATAGTGAAAAAAAAGACCGAACACTGGCGTTCAACAGCCAATGCAACTCTTAGCGTGGCCTACATCATGTGCTCGAAGCCTCTTAACAAGCTGGCATAAGTTAACAGCCACGTATCAGCATTAACGCATGAAGCCGTGTTGCATGGGTAGACAGACCGTGTTGTCCAAGTGGATATACACTTGACAAGAACAAAAGATTGACAACCTTAGAAACTAGAAAGATTGATGAGTTAATTTGCCAGAAGGCTTAAAGTCCGTTTATTTTGGCTTAAAGTTAGTTTCTATTTTTAATTTATACTTTTTTTACTATTTAGTAATTTCGTTTTTTTTTAATTTTTTTAGATTTTTTGGATTTTTTTCTTTTCTTTTTTCTCGTATTCATATGCATTGTTCGTGATGGGCTAACATATTTTTCTATTTTTATTTTTTAAAAATTTAATTATATCAAATAAATCAACTTAGCTATCGTGAAAGCTATAGTAAAAAAAACCAAAAACGCTATTCCCACCGATATATTAGTCCTTAGAAAGTTTCGAGTCATGATCATTACGTAAAGCTAGGCCAGTAGTGCCTACATGCCTATGTACGCAAAAAAAAATAGTCAAAATAGGACGGCGATTTGGCCTTTCTGAAACTTTCAAGCGTCTATCTTTATTTGCACGAGGTTCACACACACCTTAATTTATATATTGCCGATCGAGTACCACATTGCTTCAGCTTGCCAATCACACAACAGCGTAATCCAAAATTTCACACTCGTTGAACTATATATATATATATATATATATATATATATATATATATATATATATATATATATATATATATATATATATATATATATATATATATATATATATATATATATACTAGTAAGATGCCCGTATGTTGTAACGGAAAACCAAATAAAAATGATGCATACTATCAAATATGATCTCAAATGAATAATAAATATCAACCTTTTCTTACGTCATCATGTATCAAACAAACATACATGTTCATACTGTAAATAAAATATTTCTATTGCAATAATCTCATTTCGATTCACTCAGAAGAGCAATAAGCATCTGCTTGAGCTTTATAGCATCATAGTAGAAATGATGTCATCATTGAAGGAATGAGTGCTCAAGCTAACAAGTATTAATTTCAGCAACTTCAAAAGGGCAAGAAAAAATAGTATAAATTAGTAGGTATACATCACCTCTTATTTCCTTTCAAAGTTTTACTATATTTGAACTGAATAATAATTTGAAATTTTGAAGTAGCACGGCAAAACAAATATTAAATGTCGTAGTCCAGAAATCCAAGAAGCTTACTTGCTACTAACATATGATTGGATCAAAAATTGTAAAGAAGCTTCATAAGGTTAATAGTATATTCAGAATATTGGTAACATAGTGTCATCATTAGTCATTCAGTTAAAAAATCTAGGATCGGAAATGTAAAACTAAAACATCTTCAGTGGCTGCACATTGTTGTGAATATATGAAATTACTGTAGATATCTATATCCATACACCCGAAACCGTGTCTGCAAAATAAAAAATGTACACTAATATTGCTACTGGTTTACTTTCCCTTGAAACATGTGCAAGTAAAACAATGGTTTGAGTACAACAGAAATTCTACTCCTAGACATTTATGATCAAACAATTTTTTTTTGTATTTTCTTGAAGTATATCTTTGAAAATTATGTATGTAAAATAGTGATTATTCCAAACTCAATAGCTAAAACTTCATTACAATAGTACATAAAAATATATTGAGAAAATTAAGTGCACAACATCTGAACCAAACTCTATGCAAATTTTTACTACACCAGACTAATTTGTAAATGAAAGATTGATTACAATTCACACATATAGTAGATCAATATAATTTGGATTTATGAAGATGGAGCACAACAAATTGCGGTCAAATTCCTTACTTATGGTTCAGAAGGTAGGTTGAGAGACACAATGTTATTGTCTCACACAATATGGATGCAACAATTAAGCACATATTTAACTTTTTAGAGCAAGAGCACAGACTTCACTTGGATAGCATATATACGAATAATATCAACATGCATATACCTAGAGTTTTACTGATCGCAAGCTAGAATCACATTGATTTGAATTGTACTCTTGCAATGCACAATATGCACTTTCAATAAATCACACCAAGCAGATCTACAAAAATAGAGAAGGCATTAGGTGGGAAAAAAAATCATTTTTTCCAGCATTCATGCTATTTCGTGTGATGAAGACATTCGATAGCAATAACTGACAGTTGTCATTCAAGCAGGCTGTCCACTTCACAACAAATTGAGAATTGAAGTATGTGGACAAAGAACAAACTAATGACAAGGAGCTGTTCTAATGACAAGGACAACAATGATCAGCATTATAGTATTGAAATCTGAGCTGTCAATACCTCCTCATTTTGTCATCTGAGGCTGCCGTTTTCAAAAATAAGTAAAGGATAATGTAAGGCTACGATTATCAAAATGTTGCCATAGTGCCATCATCTTGATACTCCATTGGCGTATAAATCAATTACTAATAATAACACGTATATAGCAATAGCACCACTTAACTACAGAAGAAACTATGGATCAAACCAAGTTGGTCCACAATCTGCATCCTGCGATTGTTAAACTTTACCGCCTACTTCTGGAGACAAACTTAAATGTGCAGCTTTTGCAAGTTCGGTAGAATATGCTATCTGCTGACAAGGAGCAAATTAGTTTTCTTACCTCCAAGGCCTAAAAGCTAGACATCGGAACAAAAAGCTTATGCAAAGTAATCGTAGAATTGACTATTTAGGTGTAAGGTTAAGTCGAAAATTGCAAGATATCATTAATACGATAAGCTTTATGTAACAAAGACGAAGCTCCGAGAGCCACAAGATTGATCGATCAAAAATTAACAAATTATTCAAACAACTGCTTCACAAATTTAAAGTTACTCAAACAACATGGCTTAAAACAATAGTTCTCTTTCCAACATTTGCAGCATAAAGCAACATTTTCCATAACATGTCAATTCCTATAGCCTTATCGAAAACATGGGATCAATAAATAAATTTGCCGATATGTGGTGAACTCGTTGGAAACTGCTCTCGTTGCTTTCAAATCGCTAATAGTGTGCTCAGCAGTCTTCAGAATACTAAAATCTAGAGTACCTAGTTACTTCAAAAACAAAAGTAGTATTCAATAATTCATTTCCACTGGAACCACAAAATAGAAAATCATACCAAACGCCAAACAGATAGCACCGACGCCTGCTATGAACTATAACATGGGCAATTGGGCATTGCTGTAAGTGCCGGAGTCATCCAGCTTTAAAAATCCAAGACTATATTATTGTTGAGTTTCATGACTATATTATTGTTGCTCTCCTAAGTAAGCTGGCATGATTTGAACAAGCAATCACAAATGGATTTAGTATGAGACAATAAATAATAGGCCCTATTTAGATTACCTTGTCACGTGGCTTGGATTGCATCCACCTGCCTATATATAGATCAGTCCTCCCTTGAGTGTCCTTGTTCATTGGAAGAGGGTACTAAAGGCAAAAAAGAGGAATGAAAGTTGAAAATAGAAAATTAGCTTGATCACTTATGCATGACTTCAATGATAATTGGAATGAACTTTAGAATGAAGATAATATAATAGTTAAAAGGAAGGAATCTGCACAAACAATTTCTATAACAACAACAACATGATCGAATCCGCTCTTAGTGTTTACGTAATTTCACTTTAAGTACACTATATTGCCATCATGTATCCACAATACATCCTAATTGCAAAGTGTTAGCAGCAAAACAATATATTACCTTAACACGGAACACCTCAAGAATAATCTGAGTTCCTTAGCATACCAATCCATAGCAACTGGATGAACCATCAGCAGCAGTATAGAAACTAAAAAGTGTGACTTTTAATACAACATGCAAGCACATACAGTAATTTACCAGTGATGAACATCTCAAATACATCGAAACACCGGAAGCAATTGTTACCTTAGAGTCACCCCCGGCAGTGGCGGGGGTAAAGGAGAGAGGAGGAGCCTGGTCGATGGTGAAGCTCTCAACGAAGTGGTGGCACAGGGGAAAGGAGGTGTTGGCATGTGAGGAGGCGGCGGTGAAGATTCAGGGGCTCCCACCCGGCCGTCTCCTGCAGCGGAGGGGTGGGGGGAGGAGGAGGCGTTGGCGGAGCGGAGGAGCGGGGGAGGAGGCGGCGGCAGAGCGGAGGGGTGGGAGGAGGAGGAGGCGCGGCGGCGGGGGGGAGGAGGAAGAGGCGGCGGCTGCGGGGTGGGGGGAGGAGGCGGCGGCGGTGCGGAGGGGTGGGGGGAGGAGGAGGCGACGGCGCGGGGTGGGGAGGAGGGGAGGCGGCGGCGCGGGGTGGGGAGGAGGAGGTTTGCGGGGTGGGGGGAGGAGGCGGTGGCGGAGCGGAGAGGTGGGGGGAGGCGGCGGCGGCGCGGGGTGTGGGGAGGAGGAGGCGGCGGCGGCGTAGGGTGGGGGGAGGAGGAGGCGGCGGCAGCGGGTGGGGCGAGGGGCTAGGGTTTTGGGAGGCGGAGATGGGGTCGGGAGAGGGGAGGAGGCGACGCGGGGTGGGGAGGAGGAGGCGGCGCGCGGGTGGGGAGGCGGAGCGCGGGGTGGCAAGAGGGGGGAGGCGGCACGCAGGGCGGGGAGGAGGCGACGCGCGGGGTGGGGAGAGGGGAGGAGGCGGCGCGTGGGGTGGGAGGCGCGCGGGGTGGGGAGAGGGGAGGTGCGGCGCGTGGGGTGGGAGGCGCGCGGGGTGGGAAGAGGGGAGGAGCGGCGCGTGAGGTGGGTGTACGGTTCAGATTTTATCTCGTAATCAGATCGGAGGGTTGAGAGGAGAGGAGTGACGACGGACCAACCACCAATTGTTTCTTTTATAATAGTAAAGATATATATATATATATATATATATATATATATATATATATATATATATTCTATGGAAGCATATCTAGTGCTAAAAACTTATTCAGTGCTAAAATGCTAAAATTTTTATAGAGTTATCTGATTTGACTTGTACGGCTCGGATCAAGGAGGGTGGATATATATATTCTATGAGAGTATATCTAGTGCTAAAGGCTTATTCAGTGCTAAAATGCTAAAACTTCTACAGAGCTATCTGATCTGGCATGTACGGCTCGGATCAAGAAAGGTGAAACCCCCATCTCATAAAGAATAATCTATGCAGTGGATTTTGTGAAAGATTGATTAAATAAATTAATGAGGTGAGATTTCACCCTCCTTGATCCGAACCGTACAGGACAGATCAGATGGCTCTGTAGAAGTTTTAATATTTTAGAACTGAATACGCCTTTAGCACTAAATATGCTCTCTCTATATATGTATGTATGTATATATATACATATATATACACACACAAATATATATACATATACATATATATACACATATATATTCTGATACGGCAATAGTGATGGTAGGAAGGTTGAGTTTGGATTTAGCGATGGCTTCTAGCTTTTGATTGAAATTTCACTGTAGTTGGTTTTTTTTACTGTAGTTGATTTGGCTTTTTAAGCATGATTAAATTTTTAAAAATGTGAAAATAGAAATAAATATGTTAGCCTATCACGGACAATACAAATGAACACGGGAAAAAAAAGAAAAATACAAAAAAATCAAAACAAATCTAAAAAATTCAGAAAAAGACGAATTACTGAATAGTGAAAAAAAACTGAAACTGAAATGAGCGAGGTTATTTAAACCAAATTTCAGCCAAATATTTCGTCTGGATTATGCTCAGGGTAGTAGGGGACGGATTTGCAAATGTTCTGAGTACAGACAGCAACTTAGATCACACGAGGATCACAAAAACATAGCACATATTATTTGTACTGTATATATGCATGTGAGTCGTTGCAGAAGCATAAAGCACTTGGCCCCAATTAAGTTGATGACATCAAGCAATTGCCTTGGTCAAAGCTGATAAATTAAGCAGCAAGAGGGAAGATATACACCTTCGTTACCAGATTTGAAGGTTGGGATGAGGATAAAGATCTTTTCAGTCTGGATTTCTTCTCTTTTCTATTCTTTTCTTTTAAGCTGATTTGATTTCATTATGCAACGTTACATTAATTATTAGGACAGAAAGGTAACAGTCTTTTATAGGCAGATTTTTAAAAAGTTTTCCTCAATTTAAAGGACCTACCCGGAGGAGTACTGTAGGTTGACTTGATCATTTTATATTCAAACAACCACACAATTGCTAACTTGTGTATATCTCAAATCTGCACGAGATCACACGCACGCCTACATTAATATTTCTAGTCCAAATATGATATGCATGCACCGACAAACATGGTTTTATATATCTGTGCCATGTTCCTCAGTCCATTAGAAAAGCACGCCTACATGTAATTACAATACACATTACTTTTTTTTTCACCTACAACCAGTATTGTTAATCTTGAAGGACAGGCAACTGGCCTAGCGGTGTGTAACGTCCCCAATTTTGCAATGAAAAATTCTTGAGCCAAACATTTGTTTGAAGTTTTATCGAATTTCACATTTCACAAAATTGATTGAAGTGTGTAACGCCTACATGATTTTTCTAAAATTTGTTTGAAGTTTTATCGAATTTCACATTTCACAAAATTGATTAATAAAATAAAACTCAAACCTAGGTCAAAAGTCATGCAATTGGAAAACAAATTTAAATGAGGATTTGAATTTGGAAAACTGAGCCAAAAATTTAAATTGGAGTTGAATTTGAACTCGGAATAATAGAAAAATATTTAAAACACAATTGGACAGCCCATTTCCTTCCTTTCTTTCTTCCCTCGGCCCATACTAGCCCAACCCCTTTCCCTCCGCTTCCTCTTTCTTTTTGTTCTTTCTCCTCTTGGGCTAGCCGCTCAACTGAGCCCGACCGCTCTCCTCTTTCTTTCCCCCTTCCCCGTAGCGACCCACAGCAACACCATCCTATCACCATCGCTGTAGCCATGCCGTGCACTGTTGCTGCACAGCAACATACCGCCTCGTCACCTATTTGAGCTGACCAAGTCCTGCATGCACCGCCTCCCACTCCCCTTCACCTTCCCTTCTCCTTTCTTCTCCAGCACTGGGAAGAGTGGGAGTCCAAGCTCCACTATCTCCGGCTGCTATCTCGTCGCACCGTCCCAACCACTTGGGTAATCCCCACTGCATTTGGGCTCATTGAAGCATGTTCCAGAGCATCACCTTTCTTTCCCCTTACCCAATTTCCCTCTCATCTCTAGGAACTCGCCGTTGGAACCATCTTCTCCAACTCCAACCGAAATCGCCGCCGCCACCACCATCATTTTCTCGCACGGTGCATCCTGATCCAATTCTTCCCTCATAAAGCATCTCCATACCATCCTTAGTCCATCCCCATCTTATATATTTTAGTCCTTCCCCCATCTCAAATTTTGGCCACCCCTTTCTCCCAAATCTTTGTCATCGTTGACTCGTTGCACCACCTCGGGTCACCGCCGCTAGCCCTCCTTGACGTGTTTTTGACCACACCATCCACACCGGTGAGTCCCCCATGCTAAGTAGATGCTCATGGCTCACTCGAATTTGGTGAGTAATCGCCGTCAGTCTAGTTGCCATGGTGGCAATACTGCCATCGCCGCTGTGCGCAGCCCTGTCACTGTCGTATGTCACCGCACACCACACTATTACCACCCATAGGATCACCGAGACCCCGATGACCCATTTTTGAGGTCACTAACAGCCACCGTAGCTCAGCTTGCTGGCGATGAGCTCAGCCAAGGCACTGCTCTGGCTGATGTTGTAACCGAACCCCACCTAATATCGACTGGTAGATTTTCTTTAGAAAAATAATTATTTTAGAAAATAAAAACCCTAGGGGTATCCACCCGTTATTCATTGTTGATTTTTCAATTGAAAATGAAATCTGAAAATAAATTAAAATAGCTTGGCCTACATGTAAGTCATTGCTAATATTTTCTAATTAGAAATTAAATATAAAAAAATAAAAAACAGCGGCCCCCAACTGTCAGAGAGAGGTAACTCTCCTCTATTTATTTATTTTTTCAGAATTTTCTTCTAACTTTAAAACTTGGAGAGCTCGTTCTCTCATTTTTAACTCCGAATTTGATGATTCTTGTTTCTAAATTCAAGCTTTACCCAATGGTGCCAAATTTTGAATTTTGGAGTTTATTTGAATGCATTTGAATTATATTGAATTTATTCAAATTTGGTTGAATTTTGTATAATAAAATCTCAAAGCTCTAGAAGGACAGTAGTTTGAGCACAATCAAAACCTATAAGACCTTGAGCAAGATGAGTCAACACTTTTTCCATTTTGCTTCCACTTATCTTTGGAATGTATGTTGTTCTAAAGTATCAAATTGTATGCTTTACTTTAAAGTACAATTATGTTGCTGCTAGCTCATAGTTAATGCCTTAATATTAATTGTGGTATTAATTTCCATTCCTTTGCTTTGAACATAACCTTGTCACCCTAGATTTAATGGTATATCTAACTAGTTGATAAGTTCGTATCTAAGAGTCGTACTTAGCCTTACTTAGATATATTAACATGTGGGCATTACTTTGCCCTGACATCATTCAATCAACAAAATTTGATTTGGGCATCCATTGGATGGAATTGGCTGGTAGGTTGAACTTAGAAAAGATTTTCAAAACAAAAAACTCAAAACTTGCTTTAGACTTGGGCAGATAGTAAGTAAAACGGGTGCGGATGGAACACGATATCTTGTAATGTCATAGACACACCCAAGTTAATTAAGAACCAAATCTTGTGATGACCTCCTGGATACTAACAATGCAACCACAAGTCTATAATAGTATCAATCTAACTAATTAATTTATGCTATATTAGCGTTTGTTACGCAATCTGAGGAATACAGAACTGAGTTGGATGAAGACTTCTTCCTGTACGGTGCAAGAGGGGCTTTCAGTTCAGGTGGATGGAACCATCCAGCAATTGAAATCTTCGTGGGCATAACTGCATTGAGATGGTGCATTGTAAAGGCCCTATGATGATCTTCTTGGTTTGTGCGTCTACAGTAGCATGTAGAACAGAGCGAGTTGAACATCTCTTGCGGGTAAAGTTGTGCAACTTCTACAGAGTGAAAACTATCTGGATAGCTATGCCCACAGTCATAGATGATGCATGGGAACTTGCTTGATTAGTCTCTATTTTATAAAAACTATTTGTGAGCAGGATTAAACTGATGGGTGGATGGAAGCCTAAATTTTTATCCTAGGTGGATGAAACCCAGTGGATATAAATATGTGGATGGAACCCTAAAATGTTTATAGCATATGGTGGATGAAACCATTCCCTGTAATAGGTGGATGGAACATTTTCTACTATTATATTACAATAACTTAAATTCATTAGAAGTATGATTTGGTTAAAATGCTAGGTCTCAGGTTTTGTATACTACTTACTCTATTTCAAACGTGGTTTTCTATAAATAAAATAACCTTAAAACTTCCTTTGTTAAGCCTTGCATCTATATAACTACATTCTGTGTGTTGGATCGTGAAGCACAATTATTGTGCTCACCCTCGCTCACTATAATAAACTTAGAATCTTCCAATCAAGATCCCTACATTTACTTCGCCGCATCTGGACCAGAGGGTGAAGACGATGGCGAGATGTAGCCTAGGACCTCGGTCGCTCGCCAGGTAGTTTGTTGGATCCACTTCTTGCTATCTGCTTTCGCATCTCTTTCTATATTTTGCTTGAACTATGTGTTAAGTATTTGACCTGATCGGCCCATATTGTAAACAACGGTCTGTATGGACTATTTCAACTCTCGGTGTAACATTAATATAGTGTTGTCCCTCTGTGAGGTATGTGTATTGTTCAGTAATGTATCTACGTGCACTATCTACTTATTTAGGGAATAGTTCAGCGGAACATAAATTATTCTGGATTGAAAATCCAGGTCCCGATGTGGTGGGAGCGAGATGTTCGATCTCACCAACCTAGGTTCGATTCCTAGGATGAGCATGGTGTATCTTATTTAATCAAAATACATAGTCACACAGGTGTGCGCATTCAGTGGCAAAGTGTGAGTAAGGTCTTTGAGTATCCACAAAATTTTTAACATCTGTTATGGATGCACATGCGTACATGTGCGCATAGCATGGTGAGTGTAACATCCCAACAATATGGGAATAGTGTAATTGTCAAATTCTTAGAATCTTTTATTGATTTCTAGTGCTATTTTTTTTTTGAGTTTTATTTGAGTTTCTTGGTTCGGTTCCTTGCCAAAATTTCAAGTAATGAAAATTAAATCAGAAAAAAAAAATAAAAAAGTTACAAAATCTCTTTTACTAATACCCAAAACTTCAATTTCCAAATTGGAAACTAGAAGTTCAAAACCAAGAATAGAACTTGGAACAAAAAGCTAATATTAAAATCTTTCCCTCCAAATTTCTATATGCAAAAATTTAAATTCTGAGGATTCAAAGGTTTTCTCTTGGAATTCGACAAAACCTTGAAATTCAAATCTTCAATTCTGAATTTGAATCAAGATTTCAAGATTCAAAGCTTAATTACAAACCTAAATCTGGAAATCAAAACTTGGAAATTCTCCAAAAATCTTTGGGCCCTCAGCCCATTTCCATTTTCTTCTCCTAGTCTCAATTCTATCTCTGTTTCTTATTGCCGCTCGGCCCATCCCAGCGCCTCTCCTCCCTCTTTCTTCTTCCTCCCTTTTACCCTTTTCTTGGGACCCACCCGCCGAGCTGGCCTAGCCAAACACCATGCCTCTGGCCTTCAGCCCAACCCCATGCCGCGTTGAGCTCGTGTCAACCACTGAGCTATCTCCGCCCCCCTCCTAGACTCTCCTCTCCTCTCTAGACCCTCCCTCCGTTAGCACCGCCCTGCATCAATGTTGTTGCCCTGGTATTACTCCTCATGCGCTGAGCTCGCGTCATCCCTCCCGCCTAGCTCCGCCCCTCCTCTAGCCGAGCTATGAGCCATCAATGCTACTGCCCTGTCATTTCTTCTCTACTCCTCCGCCTGCGCCCTCGCACCGGCCTACAACCACCCAAGCCGTGCAACACGCCAATGCCACCACAAGACGTTAATCCTTGGCCGCCCTCATCTTTAATGTACCAATGGCCACCTACCCTCTCCGAGCTATAAAAGCAGATGATCCATTGCCCCTTCCTCCTCAAGCTGAGCTTGCCTGAGCCGCTCCTGTAGCCCATCTTCCCCAACTCCGGTCGATCAGCAATCCGACGATTGGAGCCACTGCGGGCCAATTCCACCGAATTGAAGCCTCCTCAGAGCACGACAATGCCACCCCCACCTTCAGCTGATCTTCTCGCAGCACAAGCTGAGCTCGCACCACGTGCCTCCACTGGCCGCAACTGTCTCACACTGCCAGGCCACTCCCGGCATCCCTGAGCTCATCCAAGCTTTCAGGTGAGGTCGTGTCGCCTCATATATGCTCCCATATCAATGAATTGTGCTAGGACACCGTAGGTAGCCACCTCCCCCATCTCCCCTGTTCCGCCACCAAGGATCACCGCCAGCCGTCACCCAGCCAAATTAGCCAACGAGGATCCAACTACAGATGTGTAGGAATGTAAGCATTCCATTTCTGAAATGCTCACATTTGGCCACCACCTCTATCGCCAGCGACGAGCCCTTCTGTTACTGACGAAAGGGGCAAGAGACATGCGTCGACAAAGGCAACCTTTCAAGTAGTCCGAAAAGGAGCTCCATCATTCAGACAGTCCGAACCGATGATCGGACGGTCTAAAATAACCCTTCATTGATCGAATGACTTATATGTCTCGGCCGATCGAATAGTCCGAACAGGCTATCAGATGGTTCAAACAAACCTTCACTGATTGTACGGTTGGCACGTTTCCAACCGTTCGGATGGTCCGAACATTGCCACGGACAGTCCAAACAACCCTTCATCTAATCAGACGGCTCACACGTCCTGACAAGTTCAAACAGTCCGAACCTTTCCAAAGATGATCGGACGGCCTGAAAGTCCCTCCGGCTGATTGAACAGTCCAAACGTCCCGAGCGACCGGACGGTCCAAACTTGACTCGCACAGGCCCACTTGTCAGCGATAGGTCTCTCACTCCCTTTCTAATTTCTGGACTAATTCAATCTGAGAACATTAAATTAGGATAACTTATTCATCTTAGCTCCGCAATTTGATGAGACAAATTTCTAAATTCAAGATCTATCCAATATAACCAAAATCGTGAATTTGGAAGCTTAATACCGAGATTTATGACTAGTTAATCCTGCTTAAAGTTCATGTCAACCGAGAAATTAGCAAGATAATAACTTCAATTAATGTAGAAATTTGAGTTTGTACATTACCCTGAGATAAAATATGAAGCTTTACAAGATGACTTTCAATGCTCTCAAGCTTGACACTAGAAACTCAAAAGTCAATTTTGAATCCCGTCACATCGCTGTCCCTATATCTAAAGTTATCAATATAAGTTAATTGGTGTAGTAAAATTTTGCCTCACAAAACAATAATCATGATTTGCTCATCTCTAAAGTCATGATGTCTCCCTTCTAATTGATGCTTAAAATAATTTTTGGTAAAGTCCCCCATATTTATCTATGAAATGCCAAGATTTAAATCAGAGATCACCTTATCAATGTTTAAGACCTCCTGGAAGTATCAATAATCCTTATCTCAAATCCTAAACAAATAGTTCTCAAGAATAATGTAAACCACTAATATTTATCCTAAAGGTAAATATCGCAAAAAAATACATAAAATAATGTTGCATGTTGCCTCCCTCCTATGCACCCTCCCCCATGCAGGCTATGCATGCCAACAGTTGGCACTCGGCCCGGACCAACACCGTACGACACGATAGGACGAAGTGGTATAAGATTTAAAGTTCATATTCGTATCGTACTATTTGACCATACACACCTAACATATTTTGTCCATTGTTTTAGGTTGACCAGCTACGCCGCATCATGTTTGAGAGTAGTGGAGCTACACTGCACTGTGGATGGTCCAGCACGATGGAATGGCTATTGGGGTCCTACCACAACACATACATAGACATCAAACACACACCAAGGGTCATCAACTGTAGTTGTGCTAGCAACGTGTTTATCCCAAGGGCTGATGAGCTGATGCGTCGTCTGTTGACTGCTTCATCTGCATGTCCTAGCTCATCGGTGCACCTTGTAGCCTTAGCCGCTCCCAGTCTGCACTTTCTAGCTCGTCTACTCAGGTTTAATGCTTTTATAATATGTTACAATCAGCAAGATTCCTTATTTTGTTATTTTTCATTAATGTCCTCTTTGTATAGGACATTTGCACCAACACTACTCTACTCCTGTCTTCATTGTGGAGGTAGCCCGACCCCAGACCACCCTCATCGTAGGGACAGGGACGTGGGAGCACTCTACTTCCGTCCTCACCACAGAGACAGCCCGACACGCAGAACATCATAAGCACCAACATTGACTTCCCTGTCCGAGACATCGAGGTGCAGTACGGCACGTACACACCCATGGACCACCTGTATCTCCAAGAGCATGACAAGTGGTATGATCGAACATACAATAGCTACACGGTCCACCAGTATGGCACGAACTACATGGCATCAGGCTTCACCTCAGCTGACTACCATGGACCGAAGTATCCGGGAGGTTCATCGTCTGCGCAACATGTAATGATGGTGCTTACAATCACGGGTTTAATTTTAGTTCGACCGCATATCGACCTAATGAAACATGTTTCCCTCTATAGGATGCTAGAAATTACATGGACGACTGGGTGCAATAAATGTTCAGCACGTAAGAGATTGGGCCCAGTCAATTGTACGGTGCACCCTATCCTACTCTGCCACTATTGTAATGCGAGTTGCACGACATACGACGCTCTCCCGATAGACTGACCTTCCTTTAGGACCAGCTTGCCACCAGAGAAAGTGGACAGCGGGCAACCCTTGACCCGCTACTACGTTCAGTGCCTGCTCTTCAATTTAGTCATTTTAAATTATAAATTTTTATAAGACAAATCCACTTGCAAAAAATTATTTTCTCTCATCTTATTATTTGGAGTTTGGTGTATTAATATATTTCTGTGAACCATCTATATATGTCATGATCTCAATTTAGGGTATGTACATAAAGAACTTCATAAACTAACAAGTAACAACCATGATATGATATCTAGCTAGTGGGAATCAAGCCAATAGCATCAATCAAGTAGACAAAATTAACACAAAGTTGTAGTTAGACACGACAAGTAAAATACGTGTACACTAGCTAACCGCACTTCTAATTAGCATGCACTATCATCAACAACTTCTCACCATATATATTCGTCCTCCACCCTGGTTCATGTTTTTACTAGTAAAGTAACAATGCATGTAGACCTAGCTTGTTGGAATACGGGTGGGCTACACTAGCGTAAATTAAAATTTTCTACCACGTAAACCAGGAAGCCATGTGAGCAAGAGATCATAGATCGTTACCACTAGAGCGTGTCGATGTAGTAAAAGTAGTCGATCGTTCTTCAGCCAACCGTCTTCTCATCACGATCATCCCGATCAATGCTGTAGTCGTAGAAGCACCTCTATTGAGGTCCACACATCCAGCGATGGAACACCGTGTGTCGGCGTGCTAGCACCAGCGTGCACAACAGAAATTATCAGAGGTGGCGGCTAGGGTTTCGATGGGTGTGTTTCAGGATACTTCCCTCAGCCCCGCACCTCTCTTTATATAGCCTCCAATTTGATCATTATCTGATAAGAGTAAAGATTGAATCTCACTCAGAAACTATCATCCAAACCCTTATCGTTCTACACTAATAAGTGTGTGACCCTGCAGGTTCATGTTATATTTGGCCATAGGCCAAAAACTCCTTTTCAGTCCATCAGTTGGCACCAATCCCTAGTAGGACATAACGACTCCCAAATATACATAAAAATTATATCGGACAAACCTATATAGTGCTTATATACCAATCTTTTTGCCTCATGATACTAGATCAAACTCAAGGCGAGAAGTGTGTCATCCTATGATAACTCGATCCTTCACTCGAATATATAGTGGATTACTCAGTTCTGATTGACTTCTCAACCACATTCGGCCCAGAGATATCTCTCCTGTTAAATTGGAGAGACAAATTCCATCTTGATCGCTCATATTTCTCCATATATTTTATAGTAAACCCGAAAGCTACCTTTATGACCACCTAGTCATGGAGTAGTATTTGGTAACTCCTAAGTAAACTATTATATATGTAGAAAACAATAATAATATCAGGTCTAAGGATCATATAGACACTATGTATGAGACCAACTGATGACACTTAAGAATATAACAATTTCCACCAGTGGCAGACCCAGAAATTTTAGGATGGTATTCAAAGTTACAAAAATATTGCTCAATAGAAAATATAAAAGTCCACAATTGCAAAAATTAAAGTACAATTCTTGGTACTAGAAACAACAACTCAAATAATATAAAAAATTACAAAATAATTGGAAATTAAGGCGACGATGCTTCATGCTTTGGAAGCGAGATGAGGGGGAGCCTGAGCCACGAGGGTAGACGGGAAGCTGAGCGACGCCGGTTCTCCCCTTAATATGTACTATGATAGACAAATTGTCTCTTTGGAAAGTAAGTGTAGAATCATGTAATCCATCCTCTGATTACATGTGATTGAGCAAGAACAAACTATTAAATAGCGGTTTGCCTTAAGTAGTTAGGACTCTTGTATTCTCTTAAAAAAAGTTAGTACTCATTCCATGATGACACCATATATATGCTGATTGTGTGGGTCAACATCGAGTGAAAAATTATACCATAAAACTAGTACTGGCAAGCCAGCCATGCCATTTCTTCAGAGTTTTTGTTTATGAATCAGTACAAGCTTGACTAATAGTCCAGTCTGGATACTCAAGCAGGTTACGAAATAGTTCAACGAGGAGGTCCATAGCCCTGAAAGGCAAAATTTTGTGTAAATACAAGTCTGGTATTGGCTTAATGGCATGCTGATTCAGATGCAATAAAAAGTGGCAAATTATGCAAGAGAATTTAAACACCTTTTGGGCCACAGAAGTCCATTTGTCCAGCTCGATGAACCTTTTGCAGTTTTGTTTTGAACTTCTTCTAGAACCATGTTATAAAAGCACTCATATTTTGATGGGTCTAAAGAATATTTATTTTCTAGCCTCTGACAGGAGAGGACCAGGTCAGTTATCAACAAAATGAAATAGAAATCAGAGTGCTCCAATAGGGATAATGATATGCTTTATCATATTAACAACACCAATTATTTACTAACACAAATGAGGAATGGAACATGATTTTTTTTATTAATAGTGTCTTGCAGAAAGGGATGCTTACCGTGATATTACCACCAAGGTCACTCTTCACAAGTGCCATAGAAGCTCCAAATTTATCAATCATGCAAAATCAGGGAACAAAAGGGAAATCAATGAACGTTATGAAGGAATTTCTTGTTTAAGCAAAAAAAGTAAGTAAGGCTCAACACAAAGGGCTCCGAAGATTGGGAGTAGGTAAGCGGTCTTGTCCTCATAAACTCTGTGAAACCGGACTGCTAACGAGCGGCCTGAGGTGCTACTGCCTCCTGGTGCTGATGCTGCATCAGCGCGTTCATATTCTGCATCATAGTTTGCATCATTTGCGTTTGTGCCACCAAAAACTGACTGAGGGTGCGGTCCAAGCTCATTAGTGGGCTGCCTGGGGTGGCTGGGTGGCACTGCTCCCTGGATCCTGCGGTGCTAGGTTATGACCGGCGGAGTTTCTGGTGTCAACCATCTTGCTGCTACTCTGAAAAGGGAAACAACTGCTGACTTCACGAGGGCACAAAGGTGAGAGGGAAAAGCATAGGTAAGGGGTAAATTCGTCTAAGGGGGTTTTCTAATGGCAAACATAGGCTAAACAAACACTTAGCTGAAAAGGCTAACAACAACACCGAGGAATAACTCCAATAAAATTTTGATATGATTACAATATAATGTTTTTGAGGGCAAGATTTGCAGCTCACATCACACACAACTGCAAACAAAAACAACGCTCCACTCGTGCTCTCTAATCTAGAGGCTCCCACTCAGGTCTTGACAAGTAGGGCTCGCTACTCTCTTCCTCCGAATTGCTGTACACCACCCACAAGTTACGGATTTGCGGTGACTGCTCTTCGACTGGGGCTGGGATGAAGTGCCGAAGATACTCCTGTCGGTTGTCGGTTATGCGTCATCTCTCCTCTGGGCTTGACGGTGTAGGTGAGGGTAGGTGTACTGGCGTCTGCGGTCAGGGTTCCTACATCGCTGGCTCTGATAGGCTTGGGGTGGCTCCATACTGCTTCTTGAATCTTCGAATGAGTCTGGACATGTTGATCTTGTATAGCTTGCAAAGTCTTCGAATGGCCTTGTGCGTGGCTCCTTGTGCTGTCCATTCTCCACAAGCTCCAATACTCTTGAAGCTATGGTGTAGAACATGGTGATTCTTCCGATACGTTAGCCTTTCGCCTTCTCATCTTTGGTAAGGTAGACGGGCGATTTCTTTAATCCAAGGCTTCGCAACAGAATGGGAAGAAGTCCTCTCCATCCTCCCATCTGGCTGTAAAAAGCTTGAGACATCTAATGCTTTTATGAGGTAGAGATCAGTTTAAGAATTTACGAAAACAAATTTGCGAGAATGGGGCGAAGAGCGGGAACCTTAAGAAAGAGGTAAGGGAATAGGGATATTACTAAGTATCCACTTTGGTTGATTTGATTTAGAAAATACTTTTTGGGCTAAACGACCATTCTAGCTAGGGCTTCGTCTTACAGTTGATATGTCTCTAATACCATCTCTGTCGAGACCTGAATATGCAAATCCGGCCTCCCTGTGTATACTGCACTAGTCCAGGATCACGCTAGTGCACACAGTTTAATATAGATGAAATATCTACCGTACACATGCTAAAATAAAGGGAAATCTCAAATATTAATAATTGCCAAAGTATGACCTTATGGACAAGCTTACAAATTATTAGCCTGAAGGACTTAAAAAACTAACAGTGGAAAACAGAAATAAATGTGGAAGCCATTAGACATGCCCACAAGCAATTGACTGGGGAGCGAAGTCCTAATCCGCGAAGTCGCTGAAGTATCCTCCCTCTGGTACCTCCTGCTGGTAAAACTCCTCTTCCTCAACTGAGCAACAGTGGATATAAAGCCGTGAGTACATGGTACTCAACAAGTCGTTTGTAACAAATGAATGTAATATAATATGCAAGGCGTACCAATGGATTGCTGTAAGGTTAATTTGCATAAAGCGATATTTTAAAGGAAATATGATAAATAGATTAAAAGTGAACTTTAAGGAAAAAGAATAATAAATAAATAATCAACGGAATTAAAATAAACCATTTGTGAACCTCCCATCCACAAGATAACCAATAGTGAACTAACCGTTCACCTTCCAACAATAACCAAACCAAGTTTTATGAAAATTCTACCCCTCGTGTGAAATCACCGAGCATTGTCCATAACCAAGGATGCGGCTATTTGAATTGTTTTACACTCTGCAGAGGTTGTACAACTGTACCCACACGATGTGATCAGTCTCGATCTCAGGAAATCACAACAAGGCATTTACAATATTCCACCTCAACTCAATCCCGCCGCTAGGGTTTCGCATCACACCCCCCTTGCGCCTCATGGAAAACAGCAACCATGTTCATCACAATGGCAAGATTGAAATTAAAATATCTCAAATTAATCAGCCAGGTCTATCCCATACTAGACATGTGGTTTGCACGATAAAACTCAGATCAATGGCGCACAAAGTTAAGTCCTTAAATCTACTCAGGCGAGACTTTCTCACCCCACGAAGTGAATACACACTTCCCCCATTACTGCACGATCACTCGTCCAAGTGAGACCCGAGCGCCGTTGTCCCTTTGGCTTATTGGCCTGTTCCATATACCATGCATGTAATCCCTGGCAACTCAGTCCTAGGGTTAGGAGGCGCTCTTTCGGGACAATCATCGGCTCGCCTAGCACGAATTTTTAGGCCAACAGCAAGTAGGGGATATCATCATCGGTCTTCATTTATTTGCCCTTGTCACCTCAGTTGTAGGTCGACTTCATAGTAGTCGACTATAAAGGTAGCTCCGGTGCGGATAGCTCCTGTGGTTGTAGCACCAGTGCAAGTTGCTTGGGTGGGAATAGCACCTATGTTGTTGACACCAGTGCAGGTAGCTCTGGTGCAGATAGCCCCTGTGGACTAGGTACCGTTGTAGGTAGCTCTGATTCAGATAGCCCCTATGGATCTGACACTAGTGCAGGAGCCTCCAGGAAATGTCACTTTTGGGTCACTGGATAAATGTTCTAATATCTTGCCCTAGAGTCACGATCTCGTTGTTTCGGGGTTTCAGTAGCTGGACGACCTCGAAATTGGCATAAACACTATCCATATTCACTTTTTCAAAACCTGACGCTAAAGTTACACCGTGCACTAAGGCCCTGAGACTGGACGGATATGCCTGACCCCAAGCAGCGCACAAGGCAACAGAGGTATATCTCACTTGGAGCTTGCACTTTGTAGCCACCTACATAACAATACAAAATTAGCTACTCCAACAAGCCTATTAATATTACCAGGATGTCATCAATAGGAAATTAGTGGTCGCTTTCTGTGGTAAGGTTAGACGCACAGCTACTCCAATGGTTGGGGAGCTGGCTAGCACAGGAGCGACGGCGGCTTCCTACTAATTTTCTCTATACCTTCGCATCTCATCTCTAACATAATCAGCAAGCTCCTCTCTAAGAGATACCTTAATCTTCTCTCATAGCCGTGCCTCACGATCAGCTTTGGCTCTCTTCCTACTCCGGTACAATTCAGAGTCCTTTGAGAAACTATGTTTCTAAGGAACATAAAGACCAAGGCCTCTCGTGTAATCCAGGTGCTCCTTGTTTTTTAAGGCCACAGAGAGTATATCTCGTTCCCTAATTACCTGGAATGATCCTTGGGAAGATTCTACACTCAGCACTTCCTATAAGAGCCCGACATGTCATTTCTCTTCCTATGAAGTTACGGAGTAATTACAAACTACATAGTTCGATATCTTACCAAGCGGTGGGACACTTCCTTGTCTACGGGGTTTCGAAAGGAGATGTCCCCAAACGATAGAATAGATGACCTCGCTTTAATCCAACTTCGAACGCGCTCATCAGGGATCATGGCAAAAGGTACGGAGGTGTCCCACAGGATTGCTTTCTATCCTCCTCCCTCCATTGCAGGATTTTACCCGCATACTCTGATGTGCTGTGGGGGTGCGTGTTTTTTACCTAGAGGGCCCTGTGCGTCGCACTTGTACCCCTAAAATTTTATGTCATCTTCATTGCCACAAACTCTTTCCATTGTGGTTTCCATTGCTGCGTTTGGATTTTCCATAGGATGGTGCATCACACATATCCGGTGACGATGATAAAGAATGAGTGAATGACATGTTGACCTTCTCCTGTATGAAAATTAAGCACAAGATAACATATATATATATATATATATATATATATATATATATATATATATATCAATATAAAAATGATATGAAAGTACATGTATTACATCTCAAAGCAGATATACAATTTGGAACATTAACATATTGCAATATATTCAATATAATAAATATGTGAGCATATAAATTTTGCATAAACCATAGATTAATGATTGTCTTGTGCTATCAGTTTGAGGAGTTGTACAAGTTATTAGAAACTTGGTATTTTGCAACTCTTTGTCAATTTTCAGCAATTACAGTGACAACTTTTTACAATTCCACTAGTTTGATTATGAAAATATTACCTCAGGTGCAGTACAATGTCAATAGCATAAAAGACAGCTAGTAGACCACATCCAAAATCAATCACTAATAACAGATGTATGGTACTACGGAGATGACAAGTATATTCAACAATTGCATAAACAACAATATATATATGTATATATATATTCGACAAACGATCAATAATAGTACGCTGGACAAAACAAAAACTGTACTAAGGCGATTGACAAAGCTAGCAATTACACACAACAGAGGTAATCAACCATATACGAAAAGATCACCTAGCAGATGAGTCGAAGTTGTCACTGTAATCTCAATTTGACAAAGATTGTCATCGAGCAACTAAAAGGCCACAATCTATTATGCAAATGACCTCCCAATGCTAGATCTTACCGTAAAATTTCAAAAATAATAACTAGCACGGTTGACAAATGCAAAATATACAGTAAAAGACGTAGAGAGAGATTTCATACAGCGGTGGCACTTCAAGCCACCGTGATAGCAAAAATGGCTAGGGGAAGGTGGTGTGACACCGAGGTACTAGGGCTAGGGGAATATGGCAAAATCAGTACTCACAAGGCTCGGGGGAGGAGAAGAGCCGCCGGAGTCGGGGGAGGAGGAGGGCGTCGGGTTCACGGGGAAGGAGGCAGCGACGGGCTCGGGGGAGGAGGAGGGCGCTGGGCTCGGGGGAGGAGGGCCGCCGGAGTCGGGGGAGGCGGCGATGGGCTCGGGGGAGTTAAGTGAGGGTTGGTGTAGCGTAAGCACAGTGCAAATAATCCTAGAGCGCAATATATATAGGGGTAATAATCACAAATGGTTCTATTTGAGAACCATAGAACCCGTCTGTGAAGATTTTTTATTACAGACAGTTCTATTTTATAACCGTCTGTAAAGATTTATTATTACAGATGGTTGTATTTGAAAGCCATCTGTGATATGTATCATTGCAGACGGTTCTCAAATATAACCATCTGTAATAACAAATCATAGACAGTTTTTCTTTACAACCGTCTGTGAAGATAAATATACATAAATGTAAATTCACACACACACACACACACACACACACACACACACACACACACACACACACACACACACACACACACACACACACATATATATATATATATATATATATATATATATATATATATATATATATATATATATATATATATATATATATATATGACTCATTCTCATATACGTAAATGGAAATTCACATATATATCACACATTCTCATATACATAAATACAAATTCATATATATATCACACATTCTTATATACATAAATACAAATTCACATATACATCACACATGCATTCTTACATACATAAATGCAAATTCACATATATATCACACATTCTCATTCCACTTATTTATTTCCCAGCTGAAGAAGTGTTTACGTGTGCTAGAGGAGGTCGTACCAGTTGAGGCTGTTGATCTTTAAGAGGACCTGTCGTATAAAGAGCACCCGATCAAAATTTTGGAAGTGTCAGAGCGAGCCACTCGGAATAAGGTGGTCCGTTTTTGCAAGGTTCAGTGGAGCAACCATTCAGAGAAGGAAGCCATCTGGGAGCGCGAGGAGGACCTCAGAGCCGACTTTCCCAACCTATTCTCTTAGTTAGCCCAGATTTCGGGGTCGAGATCTCGTTTAAGAACACAAGATTTGTAACATCCTATTTTTCTGGAATTTATAAAGCCTAATTTGCAAAAATAAATTTTCTAGAAATAATTCAAGCTTAAAATGAATTTTTAGAAATTAAAATGAATTAATATGATTAAAATAAACTTTCACATAAGCTGCAAATATTTTATTTGAGTTATTCAGGTCTCAAGGATTTTTTTTTTGGTATTTTTGGTGAATTTTTGGGATTTCATTGCTATTTTCTAGAGCTCATTTTAGTTATTCGAATTTATAAAAAGAACAGGCGAGAGAAAATCCCTAAAGCCCTTCGGGCCACATCCCTTTCGGCCCAACCCTTGGCCCTCCGCTCGTCGCCCGATTTTCATACTACCCACGTGGCAGCCATCCGCGCCGACCATGTAACCCTAGCCGCCCGCACACACCCTGCCGCTCCCTTACGCTTGCGCCCGCGCCCGCACCTGGCTACAGCCGTCCGATCACCCTCCCCGACACGTGTCGCGCTCGCATGTTGTCGTCCCTGATCGGGACTATTCCTTGCCTCACCGTAACCAAGCTGGTCTCTCCTCGTTTTGCGTGTTTAAAAGCCGTCGCCACCCTCGCCTCTTCTCCTCGTCCGCGCCGCTCCCCGCCGTCTCGCCGAGGACCTTGCCGTCAAGCCCCGCCGCCGGTGCTGCCCCACCGTCTCGCCGAGGACCCTCGCCGCACTCGTTCTTCGCCGGTGAGACCCGTGCGTCGTCTCCGCCGCCCTCGTTGCCTTGCCAGAGTCCTCACCGCCGACGCCTTCTCCGTCGGTGAGCCACCGCTTCCGCCACCCTCTCTGTCTCCGGCGTCGGTCCCCGCCGCGTTGCCCGCCTCGCCGGACCCCGCCGCTCTGCTCGCCTACGCTCGCTCCCTCGGTTGCCGTGCCGAACAAGCGCCGCGTCCGCGCCCCGCCTTGGTCCCGCTGCCTGCGTCCACGCCCGCGTCGCGTCCGGCGACGCTTCGCGGAACGAACCAGGCCACGCGTCATTCATCGGACGACTCAGCCGCCCGATCCCAACCGTTAAACCAAATCTGGATCCACAGGCTGGATCATGCCACACGTCGCTTCCACAGCCGTCCGATCCTTGCCGTCGCCGCACCCGAGCCCTGCCACATCAGCCCTAGCCATGCCAGCAACCACGTCAGCCCTACCGCCATGTGGCATGCCACGTGTCCTGCCACATCAGCAAAATCCCGCCGCCCGTGCCACGTCAGCACCACGTCAGCATACCACGTCAACTGCCACGTGTCAGCACCTTCTCACGCCATGTCAGCACCCTGTTACTGTTCTGTAGACCCGGTACACCGTAGACCCCCTCTTTCCCATAGACCCGGTTCACAGCACAGTGCCTTTTTTAAATTTCAGCTATTTTTCTTTAGGATTTATGTTCCGAGAGCCCGTTCTCCTTCGTCCTAACTCCGATTGACCCCGTTCTTTTTTCTAAATTCATCTAAAATCGAGCTATAGCTTTTGGTTCTAGTTTCATGATTTTTGGAGTTCATTTGCTTATCATTTTATATATTTTTCTTGTTTTGATTGTTTTCTCTCTCCATATATTCGGATTTCGGAGGAGCAGGATCTACGCCCGAAGACCAATAATACCTCACTGAGCATAACCAAGGCAAGGCATACCTCACTGAGCTCTAGCTTCTTTTTTCTGGTTTCATAATTTTTGGAGTTCATTTTCTTATCATTTTATGTGTTTTTATTGTTTCAGTCGTTTTCTCTCTCGATTAGATTCCGATTCTGGAGGAGCAGGAGCAACACCAGAAGACTCCGAGTACCTCGCTGAGTATAACCAAGGCAATTCATGCCTTTGATCATGTTGAACCTAGTTTACAATCTATTATTTAATTATTTGGTCTTAAATTACGTTGCATCGCTATTTAATTACAAACTTTAGATGTGGTAGTTATCTTTCCAATTGATTAATCCCTCCTTGATATTTTGAGATGCCATGATACCATTGTCACCATAGGTTGGAAAACATACTAGTGATCCTATGTTATTTGTCACATGGGTTGTACGATTAGAATGCTTAGCCTTGCTGATTTTCCAATTGGATTTATCATCACATGTGAATTATTAATTTGACTTAATGAGATATAGAACCGTGGTTGGTGCCACACTTACTAAAATTTGGGCCATGACATTGGTGTGTTACTGGCGTGGTTATACAAACTTGGTTTTGCACTCAAACGAGTGATCGTGCAGTAAAGGGGGAAGTGCAGGTTCACTTCGTGGGATGTAGTAGTCTCGCTCGGGTAGACTTAAGGACTTAACTTTGTGCGCCATTGATCTGAGCTTTATGGTGCAAACCACATGTCTAGTATGGGATAGACCTAGCTGACTAATTTAGCATGTTTCAACTTTAATCTTGCCATTGAGACGAACATGATTACTGATTTCCATATGGCGCAAGGGGGTGTGATGCGAAACCCTAGCGAGCAGGATTAGGTTGGGATGAAATTTTGTAAAGGCCTTGTTGTGATTTCTTGAGATCGAGGCTAATCACATCGTGTGGGTACAGTTGTGCAACCTCTGCAGAGTGTAAAACTATTCGAATAGTTGCGTCCTCGGTCATGGACAATGCTCGGTGATTTCACACGAGGGGTAGTGTTTTCAGTTAAACTTGGTGGTTTATGTTGGAAGTGGACAGGTAGTTCACTGTTGGTTTAGCTTATGAATGGGACGTCCACAAGTGGTTTACTTCAATTTCATTGATTACTTATTATTATTGTTTTTCTCGTTTAAAGTTCGCTTTCAAACTATTTATCATATTTATCGTGAAATGATTTTTATGCAAATTAACCTTTCAGCCTTCCATTGGTAAGCCTTGCATACTATATTGCATTCATTTGTTACAAACGACTTGTTGAGTACCAATGTACTCAACAATTTACACCTATATTGCTCAGTTGAGGGGGAGGAGTATTACCAGCTAGAGGTTCCAGAAGGAGAGTACTTCGACGACTTCACGGATTAGGCTTCGTTCTCCACTCGATAGCCCGTGGGCTTGTCGATTGGCCGCTACGCTTTATTTTGAATTTTTCGCTGCTAAATTTTAAGCCTTTCCGGCTAAAGATAATGTAAGTTTGGCCATAAGGTCATACCTATGAAATTTATTGTTATTTGAGGTTTCCCTTTTATTTAGAGTGTGTATGGTTGTGATTACATATATGTTTAACTATGTGCACTAACGTGATCTTAGACTAGTACAGTTTACATAGAGAGTTTGAATTTACATATTCAGATCTCGACAGACACCCACATGTTTTGCTCAAAGTTCTTACTACAACTTTTGGCTGCATTAGTTGTTATCCACGCCATTCTACCCTTACATGCGTCCATGTCAAACTTGCACACCCGGTGGTTGGTTCAAGTCCATTTTAATGATAACTATGTCCATTTTATTTCTAGTTTAACACTGCTCAATTTAGCTTGTGACTTCTGACTTCTGCTTTTTTTACTATTCATTAATTTCATTTTTTCTGATTTTTTTTTGAAATTTTTTTATCTTTTTTCACATATTCCTTTGCATTGTCCGTAATAGACTAACATATTTTTTCTATTTTTAATTTTTTTAAAATTTAATTATGTCAAATAAATTAACTCAATTATAGTAAAAAATAAGCTAATTACAGTAAAAAAATCATAAGCTAACGTTATTCTAAATAACTCTTAAGATTATGAGAAAAAAATATGGGTCAAGTAAAGACTTTTGGACCAAGGTAAGAATCCTTTTCGACTTCTCACCGTATCTTCATAAACCACTATGGTTCATGTTTATACCACTGAAGTACTGACGCATGCACGGCCTAACTAGCATAATTAAGTAAGACACCCCACATTCTTCGCTTATCTTACTACAACCCCTGGCTGCGCTAGCTAATATCATCCACGTCTTTCTATCCTTGCGCGCATTCATCTCAATCTTGCACACCCAGCCGCTTAGTTAAAATCCAAGCTAATCATAGCTAGGTTCCTTTTATTTCTAGTCTAGGATTTTGGGGGAAAATGTGAGCCAATAGGACTTTTCGGCTGACACAAGAATCCATTTGAACAACTTCTCACCATGTCTATGCCGGAGTTCTTTTCCAATTTTAGCTAATTTATATTTATACGAACTACAGTAACTAACTTTTAAACAGTGTGTTTTTTTAAGATAAAATTAATATGAAGATTGTTGTAAAAAGTATAGTGAGTTTAGATGTACCAACTAAAATTACATACGACTATTTTTCTATATATACTACCTCTCGTAAATAGTCAAAATTTAAACATTTAAATCATAAACCATAATCTAAAAAAACCCACCTTTTATCCTCCACCCTATTTCATGTTTCTACCCATAAGGTACCAGCCTATGCATGGACCTAACTTGCGTGATTGAGACGACCACATTTTGTTGCTCAAAGTTTGAACTACAACTTCTGGCTGCATTAGCTGTTATCCACGTCATTCTATCCTTACGCGCATTCATCTCAATCTAGATTCCTTTTATTTCTAGTATGTTGGACCAGGTAATTCAATTATGCATCCTATATATTTAATATACTAATCCCATAATTAGTAGTTAGCATGCACATTCAACATCACTAGATCATATCCATATATGATTAAAACAACATGAAATAGCACATAATAATTAACGGTTCAACATAGCCTTACTTGGTCAACGTTTACACAAAAGGGGTCGACTGGCCAGATAGATCACTCTAAAGAGTTTATACAGTGGAAAGATAAATGATAAGATAACAAAAAGGGCTCTCATAGTACGCCACACTCCCACGGACAACCGACTGGGTTAACGCCCATCCTCGTCACCAAAACCCGCAACATAGAAATAGTCGACTAAGGAGTCTTCCTCCTCTTGTTTTGGTAGGTATTCAACAAACAACAGTGAGTACAAAATATACTCCGTAAGACTTTAAGTAAGGTAATAATAATACATGCAAGCTTTGTCGAGGAATGGCTATCCTAGTAGTTTTGTTTTTCATAAGACGAGCTTTTCATAATAATTTGTAAAGAGCAATTTATAGAAATAACTAACATTACTGAGAAATAACAAGTAATAATAAATATAGAAGTACTTGTAAGCAAATGGCAATCATTTGCCAAACATCAACATTTGACAGTCCCCGTCAAAATATTTTCCAACATGTATTCCTACCATCCATAACTTTTACCAAAACCATTTTGAAATCAGAAAATCTAACCAAGTATGGTATTACCAAGTGATGTTCATGACTGGAAACATGATTATTTGAATAGATTTTTCACTCTACAGAGGATATACACTTTACTCACATGATATAATTAGTTTACCATGGTCTGCCTTGACTCGCCATATGACAGTTTGCGATTGAGTGACTATAACAATAACTTTTGAACCAACATAAGAATCCTTTTCAACAACTTCTCGCGGCCGAGTGTGGCAGTGGTCACCTCGCCTGCCTGGCTTTGAGCCTGAGGCGAAGCATTTTCGGGGGGTGAACAATGCCCCTTCGATACTGTTTATGTGAACAGTGCCCTGTGAGTACACATGGGTGCGTTTAGTGGTCAAAGCGTATGATCGTGCTCCTGGAGATCTTAATTATAGAGAGATTAATTATAAACATTAAGAGAACACACCCGGCAACTTGGGGGTGCATAAGTTGTCACCCTCGTCGTCTCTTTAGACGTATCCATCTCAATCTGAACAGCCTGTTTAGGTCAAATCCAAATTGATCGTACCTAAGATTCGGTAAAGCATGATAAGCCATACTTTCCTCCCTCTGCAAGTTTGTTTAACACTCCAATGGCGTACGGCCCCAACCACACGCCCCGTCATATCACTGTGGCAAAACAATGGCGTACGGCCCCAACCACACGCCCCGTCATATCACTGTGGCAAAACAGAAGCGCATGACGAGTACACCGTACTCGCAAGGAAAACAGAACTGCACGATGTGCCCGGCCGAGTCGTCGCCGTTCGCCCCCAGCAGAACCGCGCCTTTCTCGCGGCTTCCCCAACGACTCCTCGCCTGCCTGCGTCCCCGTTTCCCCTCATCAGATTCGACCCCCACCGCTTTCCCCCTCCCCCTCCTCCGCGCTGCGCCGTCCGTCCACCCGCGCATCCTCGGAGGCGGGGCGAGAGCGAGAGGCAGAGAAAGCCACCCTTGCAGCCTCCTCCTCCTCTTGTTATTACTAGTACGATTCGCCGCCTTGCCTCTGCTTAATTAATCATTCAATTACTAGTTCGTCGTTAAGGCATCTCGTTTCTTAACCACCTCATTGGCTTGCTCTTTCTTTATCATTTTAGAGAGAGAGACAGAGACCATTGGTTGCCTTGCTTGACTTGGCCCGTGTTCTTGGCTTGTTGTTTGCATTGCGCAGATATAATAACTCCCCTTTTTAGTCCATCCCGGGTTAATTAGCAACTCGCGTGTGAGCCTGCCTGTCTTGCAGTCCCACTCCCTTTCTTGTGCCAAGAACGGCAGGCGGGCTACTTCCGTTCTCGGCGTTGGGGACGGCAGCTAATCGGCGGGCAGAGGAGGAGGCCGGGGTCGGGGCGGCGCGCGGCGCCGGGAGCGGATCGGCCTCGGGTGCATGGTGGAAGCCGCCGCGGGACGCCGATCGGGCACCAGCCGACGGCGGCCTAGCGGCGGAGGGGAGCGGCAGCGGCAGCAGCAGCAGCGCCTGGTCGCGGTCGCCGCGCGCGTCGTCATGGTCACCTCTCGCTCCTCGGGGGCCGCGGGGGGCAGAGGCGGGGGAGGGGGAGGAAGCGCCGGCGGTGGGCGGTGCCTCGAGGACCTCCTCGACTGCCTGCTCGGCGTGCTGCGCGCGCTCGGCGTCACGTGGGCCGAGCGGCCGCAGAGGCAGCCGCGCCCAGCGCCGCCGCCCGGGGCCGTCCCGGCGGCGGCGCACGGCCGGCGCTTCACGGCTGAGCTGAGAGGGGTCCCCGGCCGGATCGCAGGCAATGGCGCCTGCGCCGTCGCGTCGCTGTACACGCTGCAGGGCAAGAAGGGCGTCAACCAGGACGCTATGATCGTCTGGGAGGTAAAAAAACACCATTATTTTCCTTGCAATTCGTGTGCCATGTGATTCTTGCTGTACCATTGTTACTGTTACTTGATTAGATCTCCGTATGTACTATTGTTACTGTTACTTGATTAGATCTCCGTAAGCCAGAAGCAACATGGTTCTACTTGTGGATTAAACTAGCAGCGGAAGCATTACACCACGTCGCGCTAGGTACCATATGGACTAAAATAAAATAATCGATAATTCGTAAGAAGAGTTTCTCTGAAAAAATCAAGGACTTGTACATATTTCCGAAGAAAGAAGGTTTTTCTCGTATAAAATCAAGGATCTATACGTAATTTTGGAAAAACCGCAGGGTGTTATCCAGCAAAAGGAGGATCTTGATGAAAAAACTAAGGACCTATAAGTAATTTCAGAGAAGCGGAGAGTTTTTCGCAAAAAAACTTCTTTCCACAAAAACTGAGGATCCGTATGTCATTTGGCAAAATCCGGAGGGCTTTTCCGTAAGCTTGCCTACGTGGCAGCGCTCCCTGGGGAGCAATCTCCCGGGGTGTAATATAGAGCGCTCCCTGGGGAGCAATCTCCCGGGGTGTAGTATAGGGATTACTATTTACTCTATCTTGCTTTTATGCAGATTTGCTTTGTCCGAATTGAGTTGATCTGTTAACCTCAACAAACTGTTAATTCCGGCACTTCAAGTGTATGTTCTCAGGAGTTGCGCAACATGCGGAAACAACGTGCCCATACCATCCTATAGCTTGCAAGAACTGATCTTTGACTCGAATTGTATATTTCTGTGACATGGATTGCCATCGGATGTTTCTGGTTGAGAGGTTCTATTATGCTAGTTTAATTCAAGTGTAATGATTAGTATTGAGTTGGAATACTTATTGGAGTTTGAAGGGTTCCACATGATTGTCATCCTTATCCATTCATAGTTCTTTTTTTTCCCTCCTTGCTGGATGATCTTATCTGCTTGACGCCCCCTTCCTTCCCTTTCCATATGTTTGATTACAAATTTGGCTCCATGTTCAGTTTTTGCCACATAGACCGTTCCTATCTCATTTTTTGTGGATCTTATTTACCTTCCAAGAATTTTCTAGGCAGTTTGCTGGACTTAGACTTGAATGATTTGACAACTGTAGTAGTCTCTTACAAAATGCACACTGGCTTCTTTAAAGAGAGATGAAAAATGGGTAATAACAAATCCTAATTCCACGCTAATTAACCATTTGCCACATCCCTTTTCAGTCTATTGTTTAACATGTGAAATGTGCTGCTGGTGTTGTTCCTATGGAGGATATGATTGATGAACTATTTTTACTTGTGGCCAGAACTTCTGTTCAAGAGATGATACCATTTTTTGTGGTGTTTTTGATGGTCATGGACCTTACGGCCATTTGGTTGCTAAGAGGGTGAGAGATCTTCTGCCCATAAAGCTTGTTGCAGACTTAGGGACAGATGAGAGTAGAGAAACATCCACAAGCAACATGAAAAGCAACGCAAATGAAGTAGGTACGCCTGAACACATAGACAGAGGAGATACAACCACTTCCACTATAGCTGAACAGAATGGGGAGTACCCAGAGATCTTCACGGCATTGAGAACTTCATTCTTGAGGGCGTTTCATGTAATGGATAGGGATCTCAAGTTACATAAAAATATCGATTGTTTTTTCAGTGGAACTACAGCAGTGGCAGTGCTCAAGCAGGTAAATTGGGCCAAATGCCAGAAGCAATTTTATATCTTACAGGCACATACTTGGTATATTGATTGTACTCTGTGTTTCTAATTGCGTAGGGGTGCCATCTTATAATCGGCAACTTGGGGGACTCGAGAGCTGTCTTAGCCACTAGAGATGAACATAATCAGCTCGTTGCTGTCCAATTGACAGTTGATCTCAAACCTAACATTCCAAGTATGTTTTGTAGTTGCTTTTTTACTTTTGCTTGTTTATTGCTTCTCTTTTTCCCTAATTGTTTTGTTGATATATTGACTTTTGTCAGCCTTGTTTTGTCATCCTGTTTTGTGCAATACATGTGTGCAGTTTAGGATTTTGTGACTGTTGTGAGCAGCATTTTTTTGTGGACCCTTATATATGTTTTACCTATGTGACATTCCTAGGCCTTAAGCCATGAAGTAATGAACATCATTTCTCATCATGTAACAGCCAAAGGAATTTGCATATTTAATCTGTATGAGCTTAGCTTATTTATCAGGATACCCATTTAGGTCAATTTGTTTGTTTTAGTGGTAGCAAGGCTACCATGCTTGTTATAAGGTGTTATTACATTGATTTATTTAAGTTTGTATAATTCTTTTATGTGATCTTCTAGAAAAAACTCGATCTGTGGGGGGTAAGACGGCCCCCGAGTATTTTACTTAAGAAGAAGATCTTCTCACACAGATCAAGAAAACCCTCGAACCTTTGCTCCACCCTTACACAGCGGCATCGTCGCCCGCGTGAGAACGACCAATGACCTGAGCCGGACCTTAGACCTGTGCTTTGGCGTGGTAGCAGGCGAAGGGATTTTTTTCCCTCAGCCTGAAATTCGCTCCCACTGGGAGTCGAACCCAGGACCTGAGGGGTGCTACTAGAGCGCTCTAACCATTACGCTAGAGGCCCGTTCGCATGTGATCTTCTAGAAGAGAAGAAAAAAATGGTGAACTTTATCATCTTGCTGATGCTATTGTCCATTGGTGTGTGTTAAATTAACATGTTTCTGTCTTTTGTAACTCAGAGTGAGACCTCCATTTTCTAGTACAATAACTAATCTATATATAGATCAGGTTATGCTTCTTGAAGTTGCATAGAACAGTAATTTAGGGATAACAACTAACCAGTTAACTAACTTATTTGTACTGTGGCTACTAATCTATATGATAGATCAGGTTATGCTCCTGGAAGTTTCATAGAACAGTAGTTTAGGGATGTCAACAATTAACCAGTTAATTTATTTGTATTGTGTAACTTGTTTGACAGTCAATTTGCCATAGTTATTATATGGTATTTCTACTAATCCAATAGGCTCACCTATTGTAAAGTTTTCAGAAGTCTAAAAAAGCATCTTCTTATTTTTCTATAATGTGTGTGTATTGTTTTTGATTAAATTGTTGGTTCAAGCGTTCACATGGAGTCATGCTAAAATCCAGTGACAAAAGCTGGCAGATTCATTGGCGAAGTTAGGTAACAATTTTGTTTTGAGGAATAGTTAGGTAACAAAATAACCAAGGGGAACTACTGAGAGTTGAGGGTCACTTTAATAGTTTAATTATTCTTGTTTCCAATTTTTGTTTTGTATTGGTAGTTCAAAGCAGACTGACTACCTCATGTCTCACAAGAACTTGTCACTGTGGGAAGCATGTAGTCAAACGTTTTGGTTTTTGACTGATAAAACCTTTCTAAATGTTTAGATTTGTTATATGGAAATAATGAGAGAGTTATCAAAAAAATACTTTGACAGTATTATACTTTTCTTAAACTTTTAAAATATATTGTGATAAAAACATAAAGGTCAAAGTTGCACTCAGGAGACCATGAAAAAGTTAAAAAAATGATCCAGAATTCGTGATAGGAGGTTGTGTTTCTAACAAGGAAAATATGTTCAGTAACACTACAAAAATGTGCAAATTGGAAAAAAAAACTTCCAATTTAAGAATGACAGGTGGGTCCTAGGGGCCACTTCTCAGTAAGATACCAATATTATTTTCCAACTTTCAAGCCCTTCGTAGTGCTACTGAGCTGTTTGCCCCTTCTAATACTTGCGAATGAAAGTTTGTTTGGACTTTGGAGGAGTGCTTAGCTTAGAGATATTTATTGACGTCATCCCCAAAGCTAGTTCTTTTTGGATTTTGGCACCATTTTGGGAAGATATACATGTTTGTTCAGTTATACATGTATGATGGCAAATGTTTTCATGTTGCTCTAGCAGCAAATATCCAAGTACTGCTGCACAGTAAACAATTAAATGCCATACCTGAATAGTGGCAAAAAAAAGTTATTGTGTTAAGTGTGTGTTTTCTTATTCAACACTTTGCACGAGGAATATATATCAATTATCAAGATTACTAGATGCTCCCCACCCGCCAGTTGTTATGAACGCAATGACATGGTTCTTTTTTAGGTGAAGCACAGCGAATCAGGCAACGCAGGGGCAGAATATTTGCACTTCCTGAGGAGCCTGAGGTTGCTCGTGTTTGGCTTCCGAAGCACAACTCACCTGGATTGGCCATGGCTAGGGCATTTGGAGACTTCTGTCTAAAGGATTATGGTCTAATTTCTCTGCCTGAAGTCTCCTGTCACCACATCACAGAAAAGGATGAATTTATTGTGTTGGCGACCGATGGGGTGAGCAGATTCTGAGTTACACCATGTCATTTCTTGAATTTTCCTAAGTTGGGACCTTTTTTTGTGCTATGTGATATTATTACCTAACTTATTTGCTCATTGTAGGTGTGGGATGTGCTGTCAAACACCAAGGTTGTTAGCATCGTCAGCAGAGCAACTTCTCGGGCCTCTGCAGCACGGTTTCTAGTCGAATCAGCTCACCGTGCCTGGCGTACACGGTTCCCCACTTCTAAGATTGATGACTGTGCTGTTGTCTGTCTCTTCCTGAATACAGATGAAGCAAGTGAAACATCCAGTTCCAATGCCAACAATTTGTCAAATGCTGTGGAAGTTAGCAGTCATCATCACTCCACAACTGTCCAACTGAGCACTGGAGTATCTGCTGATGTTGTTACTGCACTGGTAACAGATAGTGATGAGCAGTCTGTGGTTGATGCAGCCACAGAGCCGGCCACACTCACGGATTTGCCTAACGATGTTTCAGGTGCAAAGCAAAGCATCATCAATTGAGCTTGTCTGTTGCCTGAGATTGGGCATTTGTTGGACGATCTGTGCGGTTGGCCCATTTAGAATTTTGATGCCAAGACCACTGCCTGTTCTGACGAGCACTGTCGGGAGTTGCTGCATGCTATTTTTCTGCATGCAAGTGTGAGTAGGATTTGTGGTTATTACCTTTTGTAAAGGTGCGACGCCAGTTTAGCGTGATTTGTTGTACTTATTTGTAATAATTTTGTTCCTGTTATTGTTGGTCTATCTTAGTCATAGTACCCCTATAGGAAGAAGCCTTTCGAGTTTTCTCCTCTTTTGTAATATTCATTCGATTTCTCTCCATCCAGTGTACTGTGCTGTGGATTGGTGAATTCAGTGTCAAAAGGGGAGAAATGTGGCAAAAATGTATGAATTGGGCTAATAGGGAGAAAATGAGGGAGTTTCGGATATTTGAGTTTTATTGCAAATTCATGCTTTGCTTAGCTTTTTTTATCATGATCAAGGTCAAAATGAATAATTATTCTTTCATTTAGACCTAGAGAGGATTTTTTAAGTTTAAATGGGTGTGGAGTGTTTATGTTAAAATTTTACTCTTTCTAGTTTATTCAATCTATTTTCTAGCTCACTTGGTTATGCTCGACTTCTATTCACTTCTTGAGCTAAGTTGAGTTCTCTTTTACAAAGTTTTCTTCTCAATTCTAAAACAAACTTAACTTTGCATTTTGGAACCAATATGCTCATTAAGGGGAGATTGAGAGATTATGTACTAGGTCAAATATATGTTTGTGATGAACAATTAGCATTTCAGGTGAGTTTTAGAAAATTTAGATTTGTTGTCAGTGTTATCGGTAGGTGGGACTAGTCGGACCGCTAGGAGAAAGTGGTTGAATCGGCCTGTCAACGGCAGTCTAATTGGTGGTCTGGTGTGGCCAAATTTTGGAGTAGTCAGACCATCGAGGTGGTATGACCGATTTCTAATTGATGGTTGCTTTTTTTCAAAGAGTGGGTTTTAGTGTTGGTCACTTGCAGTCGGACCGGCTCTAGTTGGCGGTCGGATCAGAATGTGTTAGCCGGTGTGACCTGTATTAAAAATATGGTCACACTAAGTGGTCAGTCAGACTGGCCAGTGGTTGGCGATATGATCGGGCGAGAAAAGCATTCAAATTGGTGACTGCAGCTAGAGATCAGGGTGAGTTGAGCTAAGTTAATTTAAGATCAGTTCATGGTTTGGGAGCTAGGAGAGTTTGTATTGCGTTGCATCACGTATGGTTTTGATTAACATGAGTCAAGTGCATGAAATTTGTGTTCGATATATTTGCTTGGTATTTAGATCTGCAGATGGCTTGGAGAACGTAGCGGTCGATGGTAATGAACAGGAACTAGGGGGAGCTAAGGTCTAAGCGGTCATCTAAGTTCAAGTGATGCTACATGCTTCAAGCGAGAAGATCTTGGAGAGACGAGTTGGTGTATGTGATACACCAAGTGATAAGATCGATGCATGTAGAGATAGTTTGGAGAAGTCCAAATGTGTGAAGACATGTGATGTCTAGTCATTAAACACTATGGGCTGCGTGTCAAAGTATGTGGAGATGTTTTGAGGTGAAGATGAAGAAAGAGTCAAGAGAAAGTGTCCAGAAACTTCGTCGAGGGTATTTTAATAGTTGGCCAACATTAAGTCGGTGTCTTGATCAAAACCGTGGTGCGGTGAGGAGCAAAGGAACTGTGTTTAGGTCAAGGTGAGTTAGAATTGATAAGTGGATCAATCCTTAAAGAGTTAACAAATTAAGTCTTGTAAACATTTTGAGAAGCGTGTGTGAATATATAAAACCTGTGTTAGTGGGGTTGATGGGTTTCTCCGGTAAGCTTAATGGGTTGGGCCTATTAGGGTTGTACTAGTTATTTAGAAGGGAGAAGAGAATGAGGTAGATCCAAGGTTTTTAAGGTTTAATTTTTCTCTACTACCTTATCTTATTCCATAGTTGTGTGAGAGATAACTTGAGTAGTAAGAGTGGTACTTTTGCTGCACCTTATAAATATCTATGAGTATGTAAACGTCATTTTCTACCAAAATAGATCAAAGTTTTATCTCAATCATATTCTTGTTTGTTTTCTTGGTCTTGTTTGTTCTTGAGCTAGATTTATGATTTTTGGTTCGTGGGAATTCTAACCCAATCTTTTACTTAAATTAAATTGTTAGGGCATGTGTGAATAGATCTGAAAAACCTCATATCTTAGATCCTCACAAGTAACAAATAATTTGAGATTTATGATTTTTGATGTTCTTGTAATCTAGATTCTATTCTCTTAAATTTGGTAAACTCGAGTATAAGAACCTTATGATTCTTGATTGAGTTAGGTTTCTATTGCCTTGAATAAGTCTCATGCAAAACTTGGCTGTGTTTGGATGATAATTGGACAAGTTCTTGAGGTTTGATCTTTTGTCCTCAGATATTTTTAGGTCTAGGAACAGGATCAGGTTGGGCCAACCCAGACCTGCAATCAAACCGGCCATATGGTGTGACCGGTCATAGGCTGGCAAACAGACTAGCCATCAACGATGGTCTGACCGGCCCTACGTAGAGGGTTGCTGATTTTGTTAGCTCTTGTTTTAAGTTTTGTTTTGTCGTGTTGGTGTGATCTGAACTTAGTGACTATCAATCACTTGAGTGAAGATTTTGAATACATGAAAGAAAATAGTTTCAAGAATCATTCAACCATTCTGATTACCGGCATCGGTCCTACGTGACATCCAATCGCCACCTCCCCTCCCATCTTGGTATTTCCCTCGCTCAGGGGAATAAGGGGTGGGTTCTTTTGGACTATGGATTTATTGCTTTTAGCTTAAATTTTTAAATTCTGACTGCTCGTAAGAGAGATTACGAAGAGAGGGATAGTCGCATGCGATTTTACCTGATATAATTGAAATCAGCACAATAAATATTACGATCAATTAATAGACGCTATCTTTAAAAAAATACCATTTTAACTTGAGAACCAAAGACTGAGCCGTTCCGAATTGAGCAAGGCAAACGCATGGCACTGTAACTTGAAAACCAAAGACTGAGCCGTTCCGAATTGAGCAAGGCAAACGCACGGGGGGTGGGGGTCTCTTGGTAATGTTGTCTATCCTGTCTGGTCGACGCTGAGAGCTCGCGGGAGCAGAACGCACGTATGTAACTGCGGCTGTCAAAGCGCTGAGCACGCACATGGTACATGACACCGGCAGGCAGTGATGGTCTCCGAGACTCCAATTCCTTGCTGTTCTCTGGTGTGTGTCGCTCGCGTCCAAGCCCATGACCCACGTAAAACACACGAGGGGAGCCTGCAGCTGTTCCACTTGCACGTGTCAGCCTCACCATGTTGGAGCTCGGCTCGCGATCCGAGCGCTCCACATTCTGGCGCCTACGACTCTAGGAAATCACACGTCACTGGAATTTGCAGGACAAACGACTGATTACTCGCTTCAACTAGTGCGGAGTACACAGAGAAAAACTGCGTTTTACAACCTAAATTGACAGAGTACAGCAAGAGTAACATAATAACCCACAAGAAAAACCCACACATCTGCTGTAACACTATTGCTCCCAAGTGGCAACTTTAGGGAGGTACCAAGAGGTTCCCAAGGGGGGATATTCACCTGAACTTTGGCCTTTTTGGGGGCGGACCTTTGAAGCTACTGCGTTCTGGTGGACGGGATTTACTGAAGGTTTTCACCTTGCGACGCCTCCTCTCTTCCTCACTGTCTGACTCTGCACCCTTCTCCCTATCTGCATGGCTTGCCTCCCGTTCCAACTCATCCCATGTCTTACCCTTCTCCTCCTCCTCCGACTCTTCTCCAGAATCATCCTCGTCTGACTCCACCAGAGACTCGCTGTCAGAATCATCATCCTCTGAATCTGACTCGGGCTCAGCATCAGAAGGTTCATAGCCCTGATCTGACTCCTCAGTGCCTTCTGATTCTGAATCACTTCCCTCCATGTTCAGGAACTCCCAGCCACCATCATCTACAAACTTCTGAGGGTCATCAGTGATGGTTTTCAGAATGGGACGCCAGTTCAAGTTCAGCCTGCTCTCATAGTACTTGAGGTCAGTTGTGTCAAGCCATTCCTTGATTGAGTCAAGCGACGTCGATGGAATGGAATCAATACGGAGGACATCCTTCTTGAAGTCCTTGAACACAATAGCCATGTCAAAGTTCTTCTGCCCAAAACCAACCCTCTCAAGATTAACAATCTCTATCTCACTCAGGGTAACCACCAGGAACGGAGTCTCAATCAGCTCAACCAAACATGTTGAAGTTGGGATGATGAAAGCAGATGCTTTATATGGAACACCATGGAACCCAAGCTCTCTAAGTGGCATATCAAACTCCAGATCCAAGCCCTTAAACTGTGGTTGTGACCAGTGATCATTCACTTTATTGACAAAGTTCTGGAAGTCCATGTTAATTCTGTTTTTTCGATCCCTCTCGCGCTGCTCTTCCTCGATTTCGTCAGGATCAAGTGCTGATCTCCTACTGCCACCAAGTGTCTGTACAACATCCATCACTTCAACATAAAACTGGACATCTTTAGTCTTCTTGTTTCCAACCATGATGTGATTGTGCAAATGGAAATGCAGGAGCGTGATCATCTCCTTCTCTGCTGGCTGGAAGAAGGCATGTTTAATATTCCCATACATGATGTCCACGCGCTCATCATTCCGGGAAGTGGAATATCTGAAACCATTCACATGGGCCTCGAGAGTTCCAGTTTGCTTTCTTCCACGACCACCAAACACAGGTCGTATCCACAGATCAAGCAGCCTCATTAACTTCATCCTGTTCGTAGACAGCTGAAGTTTCTCCTGGGTAACCAAAGTTGCCCTTTCAGCTCTCTCTGATTCCCTTGAAGCAACTTGCCTCCTCAAGGTTTTAATCTGCTGAACAACTTCACTACTATGCCGTGGATCCTGAGAGCGGAATGTGGCCTCTTTCAAGTATATTGCACCTTGGGATTTCATATTGCTATTGTCTTGAGCAAAGGGCATTCCAGGCACATTGAAGAAAATGCGGATAGTACATGTGCGATTATCCTGGTGACTTGTCACACTCTTAACGGTAGAAACATGGAAAGGAACCATACTGCCATATATAGGCAACAGGACAGCTTCATTCTTCTGGTCTACTTTAATTATCAACTCTCTTGAGAATGGCACATCATTCACATCCTTGTATGAAATAAGCTCATTTCTAGCCTTTGTGGGACCCCGTCCATCATTAGGACCAGAGCCAGTACCGGCAAGCCTTCTAGCAGTCTCTTCATTCTTCTGACGAGCAAGCTCAGCCTGGTGCTGTCTCCGAAGTTCTTCCTTGGACATCTCCTGGTTGTCTGACCGAAGTGTTGTCTTGGATGAGAATGCCTCTTGGCCATTTTGCTCTGCCTTCGGCCTGGGAAGATCTTCCTCCTCTTCATTAAATGAGTAGGCAACATCTTTGACTTCCTTGGAGCAAGGAGCCGTTAAGACCTCTGGCTTGTCGCTGACTAGAACTGTATCAGCTAATAGCAAAGAGAACTGCTTGGTCTTCGCATTGCTAGTATCTGCTTGGAGATTATGCAAGCCAAGCGAGACATTGAATGCCATTCCTGACTTGATCAGATGATCATTCTTGGCATTCAGGTTCAAACCAGATTCTCGGAATTCAAGGCCCATCCCAGTTCCAGCGGATTTTGTCAAATTTGGGATAAGTTCAGGGGCATCCTTCTTGAACACACTGACTGCAGCCTGATAAGCAGCACTCATCTGGTCACCCGGTTTCAGCGCTGCAATAGCTGCATTATGAGCTTTCAAAAGGGTCTCATACGCTTTACTCTGTGTAGAAGTAGCATCTATTAGAAATGTTCTGGCAACATTGGAGCAATAGCTGTTGTATCTCGAACCAATTGCACATATGATAACACTTGCAGAATCATAGTATAGATCATCATCATTAGTGGAGGCACTTGGCTTGAGATCGAACTTTCCTCCACTTTGAAATATTGGAGGATAGCATATGTCAACATTCTCAGCTTTCAGCTTCACCTTCACCTTAAGAGGGTCGAGAATAGCCTTCTCTGTATCATCCATTAATGAAGAGTGTGAGACTTTCCTCTCCTCATCAATTATCTTCTCCAGTTTTGGAACCACAAAATTTCTCATCACAGATGAAGTAAGATAAGCAGCCTTCTTCACACAAGTTACCTCCATAGCATCCTTCATAGCAAAAAGCTCAGAGAATCCATTAGTCACATCAACAAGTTGTACTGACGACCCAGATAACTTCTCTGACCATGTTTCAAGCAGGTTACCCTCGGGTGCCTCTTTTGCAATGTGCCCGACAACTGAATTGTCTGATTTTGACTGCGCACGAACAGCACATAGAATGTCATCCATTAAATCCGCACCATCCCCATTCTTAGGCTTCACATGGATCATAATATCAGCATCAACAGCATCATTAGCAGCCTTTAAAAGTGTCTCAAGAAGATTAGCTTTCTTTTGGCTACATAAGATATGTATCTGCTTCCTCATGAAGACCATTATAGTCTCTGGAAATTCATATCCGAGAAGCCAGATATTCAAAGCTGAGGACTTCAAATACCGAAGATCTTCAGAAGTTGGTGGTGTAGCAACCACAATAGAATCAGAACCACCCCAAAGATCAGATCGGTGTTCATTCCAACGGTCATAGAATACCTTGAGCCGCTTACTGAAGTTATCAAGATTGATAGTATAGGCTCCAGATCCTCCAGAGCCTGGCTTTGCATTACCATTATCTGCCACCATCTTCACTAAGCAGCTCACATTAACATCTTACAATAATCTGCAGAGAAATTTATCAACAACAAAATTTAGTTAAGAGAAAAAACTTTGTAGTTTTCCTTATGAGAGCAAAACATTGGAAAGCAAAGACAAAATTCAAAGACAAAATATCAATATCTGACATTAAAAAAGGTGGTGGAAATGAAAATTGTTTCTTCGCAGATGTTTTCCGAATTGTTATGGTTTTCACTTTCATGATCATGATACTCAGCAAGATACTCGGGAATGGCAGTGGAAAACACAAGATACTCAGGAATGGCAGCGGAAAACACAAATAAATATTACTCATAAGGGCCACTGCTGCATAGATAATTCAATCATTCCTGCAACTTAAAAGTGCCATTCTGCTAAGTAGATTTAGCCTCATTCATTTGGACAACGAATTCCCCTAGGAAATTTTTGGCTTCCAATCTCAAATAGCCATCTGCCAGTTAGAGATTTGGGCTTTCCAAACAATCTCCTGCAGCATTCACTTAAGTAATGTCACCAGGTAGGAAAATTTACAGTACCAAGAGTGATAAACATTTTTATCCATTCGAGAATGGTTCAGCACAATTCCACATGGAAGTTCAGTAGGCAGGGTTTATGTTTTCAAAAGTAGCTGCTAGCTTAATTAATCAAGTTCGGGCCTTAAAAAGTTGAAGCAAAGAAAGCAACTAATTTTAGTTACATGATCAATGGAAAGAAGCAACTAATTTAAGTTACATGATCAACAGAAAGAAGCAACTAATTTGAGTGGAATAATCAAAGGGAGGACTGTATCCCATGATAAATTTGTATCACAGTGATCTTTCTCATTTTATCCCGAACAAAACAATGTCAATATTAGGAACTAACGCACGAATAACCAATCTCCAACAGAGATGGTACCACACGTTTTCTCCTCCAAGAGATATGAATCTAAAACCAATCAAATGGACATATTCCACAGTAGATGCATTTAGAAAAAAATATTCTTTCAAGAAAAATAGCAGAACCTCTCATTCTAGTACATATAGCCCCAAAAAAAATATTTACTGAAACAGATTAGTTTGGGAAAGAACCCAAGTAATTGCGCTTTCAGGACACCATCAAGATAAAGTAAGCATCCCATTCGACTTCAGATTAAGCTGATCAGGGAACGCATTAGCTTATATTGCTGGAAAAAAACAAGAAGGGCATCCTTGAAAAAACAATACAGATATAATGCACCAACGTCTATAAAAAAACACTTGAAATCATACATGGGAAAGTAAAAGGCACCACCACCAACAAGCGCAGCAACATATTTGACCCAATCAGAGCGCAGTTTACCTTTCTGCGATGCTTAGGCCTGTGATCCCAACAACAAGGGGAAACTAAATCAGCTCTGCGAACAAAAGAGGAACAATCATTAGACGCCAAAACAACCCAAGAAAATCATTAGCAGCAAAAAAAAAAGATGATTCCACTTAATTCCGCGTTTAAAAAAAGTGACTACACAGAAATCGGTTCACACTTCACACACGTCTCTATCGCAGGTTTGCGACAAGCTAAACTAAACCCACCGACTCGTGATGGGCAGCAGAATAAGAAGCAATCACAGCATGTTCTTCGCCCTTGGCTCCAGAAACCACACCAAAAGAACAAGCCCAGAAATGATAATTCAGCTTCGCAAGCAGAAAATTACTCGTAACTATGCTCCATCGCAAAGACCTCTTACCATTACCCCGAGAAGAGAATAAACATCGCCACCCGCAAGAACTGACCACCTATCTCCCGTCCCGGGAGAGCCCAAACCCTACCCGCGAGTAAGAATCGAGTAGTGGTTTCATGGACACGCCGCCGGTCGATTGCGCTAGCCGCGCCACGCAACCCACCCACCCGCCAGCCAGCCCAATGGGCCAACCGTGACGAGAAGAAGACCGAATGGTGGAAGAATCGAGAGAAGAGAGCTCGTTACCTCGCGACGAGACGCGTCCGCGTCGTGGGCAGGGGGGAGGCCAGGCCAGAGATGCCGCGGCGGCGAAGTGGAGGCGGCGCAATTTGTAAGGCTCTCCCCGAGGCTGGGAGCGGCGCCGAAGGGAGGGAGAGCTCTAGGGTTTGGGGGGTGGGGGAGTACTTGCGGCGCGCCCGCGCGGTGTGAAATGGGGCCGTGTGGGCCGGACCGGAGGCGGCACGGAAGCCGGAACGCTGGCACTGCCTCGCTGCCTACGTCACTCCGTGGCGCTGGCGGACACGCGTCAGCGACTCAGCGGAGCAGTGTGTCCGTCGCTCACGCAGTTTGTCTCCCAAACGAGCACGAAACCTCGTACAGTACAGCCTACGGTTCGCGCAGTTTGTCTCCCAAACGAAACGAAACCTCGTATAATACAGCCTACGGATCGTTGTGGATTCTGTTACGAAACTCACTAGATTGTGGTGTGAGTAGGTATTAGAATTATTTTGATAGATTTAGATTATAAATAGAGAGATATTGTATCATGTAAAATAAATTTAAGAATTAGTAAAGACTATTTTTTATAGAGTTCTCTCTCAATTGATCTCTCTTATGATTGATCTACTTTGTTTCGGTGATTAATTGCTTGTATGATTGTGTTGCGTTCATCTGTGCTACATCGATTTCTTAACACGTTATCAGCACGACACACTAACGAAATGTACGATATGCAAATCGCGAACCAATCCATTATGAACTGCTGTTTATATTTTAATCTAGATTAATTTCTCCTTATCTAATAATGTCATAATTAGATCAATCTTATATTAATTCCTCTACCAGTATAATGATCTGTAATTTGTGCTTTAGATCTAGAATCCAATAAATTATTCATCTAGTCTCTAGGTCAGCTTAGAATATCATATTAGAATCAAGAAATTATATGTATATAGGGTAGATTTGGTGTTGCCTACCGCTGCATGGCCGTCGGCCACCGTATGGCCATAGATCGGACTTGGCCATCCAAAATCATGCCGTTGCCTGAAGTTCGGCACCGTGCCACCATCCGGAGCCGTGCCAGTCGCCACCGGAAAACCCAAAGAAGCACCAACCACAATCACCGACGCCATCCGCTGTATCCATTGCGCTCGAAGTTGTCGACGACCGCACACCGGTTTTTCCCGCTGCACGATTGCTACTTAGTCCAAGCCAACTCAAAGCCGCAAGCCTTTGAGATCCTCCACCGCCGCCATATGGCGCTGCCACCCATGGCCGAACCCGACGCCACCACCCACCAGAGCCGAGGAGCCGCTACCCGAAGCAGTTGCCGCCGAAGTTGCTGCCGATGGCCGCCACGCCTAAAGGCGAGACCAAACCCGTTATCGCTGACACTGCTCCGCCTCCGCTCCTTGCGCCTCCCCACTTGATCGCGGCCACCAGTCGGCCTCCAAATCACGGCGGCCATCGGCTACCACTGAGCCCATCACTCGGTTCCCCTCGCCTAGCTACCTTACACCTGCTGCCGCCCTCGGCCGCCAGGAGCACCCGGCCGAGCCAACAGCAAGGAAAGCACCGCTGAGCTCGGGCGTCTTGCGCCCACCACCACACTCATGAGCCTCGTGCTCGCGCGCTGCTCTGGTGCTCACTCCTGCAGCTGCTACACATCGGCCACCGCCATTCTGCACCCGCGTCAGAAGCGCTCGTGTCTACGTCTGAGGTGCCAGCCGCTGCTGACACTCCCATGAGCCTTTTGGTAGGCCGATTCAAAGAGGTCAAAGTTTGAGAGTAAGAGCCACCTAGCTAGCTAGTAGTCATTGCTTTTATTTGTGTTTTGTTTTAGACACGAGCACATTATAAAATCATTACACTCAATTGACATGCATATAGGAAAAGAGAAAAACCTGAATGCTATTCAATTGGATGCAGTTTTTGACAATCCATACGAATATACTTTAAATGTAGGTGTCCAACTATATTTGTTTTAGATAGCAAATGTCATCTGAAACTCTAGCATTGACCAACTAATCTCCTTTGTCCCAACAGGAATCAACCAAATAGTAGCCCTATGTGTATTTTTGGGATTGCCATGGATTAACAAAAGTTTGGCAATTGGACTCAACAACAACCCGTTCAAGCCTCCTATCCATGTTGAGCTTGATGCTATCCAAACAAGCATAGGCTTTTGCAACAAGGGTATCAAGCATTGTATGGTACCATCTAGTAACAACTATTCATTCTTGATCACTACTTAGCAAGATCGTATCGATGAAGTTCCATCAATGTTCACCTTGAACCAATGATTATGTAGTGGTTCCTGTGACATCCTAGAAGAAGATTCATTCATCCTTACCTATGTCTTGGCATTCATACTGTATGCCTTGACTCTCAAGTGCCACCTCCTTTACCCATATGACAACATGTATCAGATTTAAGGTCTCCCCAATATATATTTTGTTGTTTATGATATCCCTCGTACCACGCAGAATAATGCAGACCATGTCATCACTTTACCAGATAAGTTTCTAACAAAGAATTAAAAAGTAGGTTTAGAATGAAGGATTTTGATAGAAATTTTGGAGGAATTGTGTTGTTCCCCAGTAGCTCCTCCTTGCTCCTTTCTTCTCCATCCCCCAATTTCACCTATCGGCCCTCTTCTCCGTCATCTCTTAGCCAAGTGCTGGCAACAGGGAGGGGGACCCACTTCGTTGTAGTTTCCACAGCTTACTTTTGGGGTTCGATTCTAGCTCTTTTGTTGTTCCAATAGTTGCTTTAGGCATCATACTAGGCTTCTTTCCCTAACCTTCTAGAGAGTTTTTTGTTGCCAGTGATGATGCTATCGTCTACTATAGCGAAAGGCCATTGAATCATATCCATATGAGAGTCCTACAAGGTGTTATTCCTCTGGGTCTGAATCACATCTTCTCCTCTTCCCAACATGTGAAATCACCACAAAGGATGAGGGAAACTAATGTGATGGTCCTTGGTGGTGTTAGTTGTCAAATCCATCTGTTTTGCCAACGTTCTTGCCATCGTCGAACACCGGTGTAATCGCCAAGCCTACTTTTAACTTCCAAGTGCTCCCCATGATGGAGCCAAGGAGGCTTAAATCCACTTATTGTTGACAAGTAATCCAGGCGATGTTCATGTGTTTTTGTTCAGTTTCTTCCTGCACTCTGCACTAGTTTACTTCCAGCATAAAGAGTGAGCCCAACGTTCTGAAACTTGGGTGCGTCAGTTATGAGTGAACTGGTCGTCCGCTCCGAAGCGAGTGGCACGTTCCGAGCTGTGGGATGGCACAGTATGTTGAGGAACATGCCGCACGATGCGAATATCGTGGGCGATCAGTATTGCATGTTTGTTACTTATTTAAAGGATATGAACAACAGAAAAATGTAGTCAGTTGCTGCACCAAAATAGCATCTCCCTGTGCTCTCTCTTTTGCCTGTGTGTGAGCGTGTGCAGGTAATCAGAGTTTTGCTCCAAACAGGCGGAACAATACCGGTGGCAACCGGAACAATTGGTATCAGAGCTACCGTACCTAGGAGAGGACGATCATGCCGCGCCGTCGTTCATCATCTCCACCACGGTGGTCTCGGGAGGAGACCACGCCGCCATCAGGGAGCGGCGGCGGCGGCGGTAGCTCGGAGCGCGGTTTGGTGATCCACTGAGTCACCAAGGAGATCAACAGCAGCAGCTCATTCCCGACCTTGTCGAAGACGAACTACTACGATTGGGTGGCTCTCATGCACGTCATGCTACAGGCACGGGGCCTGCGGGTGGCGGCGAGCGTCAGCACCAACGACTTCGTTGAAGACCGGATGGCCCTTGAGGCGATTGCGAAAGCCGTGCCGATGGAGATGATGGGGACAATCGCAAGCAAGACGACTGCCAAGGCGGCATGGGATTCAATAAGAACCATGCACGTTGGTGTGGAGCGTGTGCGCAAGGCAAAAGCAAACACGCTCCGCCGTGAGTTCGACGGACTCAAATTCCGTGACGGCGAAAGCGTGGACGAATTTGCCATCCGCATCAACGGGATCGCACATCAACTTGCAGTCCTTGGCGAAGGCTACACGGAGGAGGAGATCGTCAGAAAGTTCCTTCAAGCGGTTCCTCCAAAGTACGAGCAAATCGCAATGTCGATCGAGACTCTCCTCGATCTCAATGAGCTCTCCATCGAGGAGCTGATAGGGCGGCTCAAGGCGACGGAGGAGCGCCACAATCTTGGCAGGAGCAGTGGGACGCTCTCGGCAAGATTGAATCTCACGGAAGAAGAATTAATAGCCCGAGTAACCGCACGATTACATTTCTCCAGTGAAGGTCAACTAGAGCGCGGAAGGGGGACCGTGTCAAGCCAGAAGAGGAATCGTGGCCGTGGACGCGGTAGAGATGGTGGAAGCTGAGGGGGGTTCCGGCCACCGAACACAAGCGGAGGCAGCAGCGCTGGTGGGACTTTAGTCGCCGGCAACCAGTGTCGTTACTGCGGGAAGACGGGCCACTGGGCTCGTGAGTGTCGAAAGAAAAAAAGAGATGAATAGGCTCACGCAGCCCAGGTGGAGGAAGAGTCTGGAACCACTTTGTTGCTAGCATCAGTTTCGGACAACTCCAACCACCTCACTTTTTCCACTCCACCGACACTGTTCAAAAATATAAAGGCTCCGGCGATTTGTTCGGCGATTCGCGTGGATGAAGGAAATTCCGTCGGCCAGCTCGGCAGCAAGGAGGGGGAAGCCATGCGCGCTTCTCTTTCTCTGTTCCACCGACTGGAGCCGCAGATCCTGCGCAGCCGGCGGCTCCTTCCGTGATTCATCTGGAGGAAGAGAAGCTATTCATTCAGCTCGGCGGGAAGAAGGAAGGAGATCACACCCGCTAGATCCTCGACACGGGCGCTACCAATCATATGACAAGCGAGCGCTCGGCCTTCACCGAGTTGGATTCCGGCGTGCGAGGCACCGTCCGATTTGGGGACGGGTCCGTGGTTGGGAATGAGGGCCGTGGCACGATACTCTTCTCGTGTATGAATGGGGAGCACCAAGCGCTTTCAAGGGTGTACCATATCCCACGCCTCACCGCCAACATCGTCAGCTTGGGGCAGCTTGACGAAGACGGGTACAAGGTTTCGATCGAAGGTGGAGTACTTCGGATCTGGGACCAGAGGAGGCGTCTGCTATCCAAAGTGCACCGCTCGGCAAACCGTCTCTATGTCCTAACACTGGACATCGGGAGGCCGGTGTGCCTGGCAGCGGTGGGAACTAACACGGCGTGGCGATGGCACGTAAGGTACGGCCCCCTCAACTTCAAGGGGCTGCGAAAGCTGGCACAGGAGCAGATGGTGCGAGGGCTGCCGAAAATTGATCACGTCGATCAAATTTGTGATAGCTGTCTTGCCAGGAAACAGCGGCGTCTGGCGTTCCCGAGCGAAGCCAAATACCGTGCGGCACACAAGCTGGAGCTTGTACATGGGGATATCTGCGGTCCCGTGACTCCTCCAACACCAAGCGGCAACAAGTTATTCTTCCTCCTCGTCGATGACCTGATGTCGGGACCCTCTGTGTAAATCGCACTATCCCAGGAAAAGCTAGTGCACACAGGTTTCACAGTAATGTATATCATGCAAAAATAACCACGAGATATTATTAAACGAAAATACGGCCTTAAGGCCAAGTCTTACAATAAGGCACCAGGCCAACAAAGTAAACAAAACAGCGGAAATAAAGTAAAGGTGGCAAGACACCCATCCACCTCCCACGAGCGAATGATCAGAAGACGATCCTACTCGCTGAAGTAGTCCTCACCGTCGTAGTCGCCCTCGAAGTCTGGCAACAGATTTAGCAAGGTGAGTACGGAAGTACTCCCAAGGTAAGCAAGTAAATGCTTACGCAAGTTACACCGGGAAATATAACAGATTTGATGCATGCATAAGGGATTTCAAAGGAAGCTTAATAGGGTAATGTGCGGAAAGCAATACTTGAATTTAAATACAATAACGTAAGTACGAAAAGCTGAATTTAAATACAGTATATGAAGCATTGTTTTTAATAAGTAATATCGTTAGTGTAGGCTCCAACCCACGCTAACCTATCCACGGGAATCCACCCGGACCATTACCAAATCCAACGTTTGTTTGCCAAAACCAGGTTTTATGAAAATTCAAGTCTAATCTGTGAAGACTCTACTCAGCATGTCCATGACCGTGGACACGGCTATCCAGATAGTTTGTTACTCTGCAGAGGTGTACAACTTTACCCACAAGACATTCCCTCTCACTTGAGCCACGCGATCAACACACCGCCTTAGGTGTGCGGCGGAGAGTTCATGACAAGGTCAAGTTTCGATGATTCATAGCCAACATAATCACGCCGCCACTAAGGTTTCACCACAACTCGAATCCACGAGTTGGAGCCCCTCTGGTGCCATGTGAGACTTCCCACGCCTCGCGCGCTCACATTCACCTATAGCGAGACTATAGTTGGAACTTCACAAATTACTTAGCGAGTCCGTCCCATACCGGACTTGTGGTAGTACTGGTGACTTCGTAAAATAATTCACAGAAACGGTCCTTAAGTTGATTTAGGCTCAACCACATACCCCCGTACACGATAATCAACCAGGTGTCACCAAACACGAGGCATACCGGTACCCACCACCTAACCATTAGCCTAAGTCCAAAACATGTTTTCTATTTTCATTTTTAAATAATTTCCGTAAAACCACCCTTGACTCACCGAAGTCAAGATATTGATTTTCAAAGTCTATCATTTCATGTGAAAGATTGATCCCACCAAAAATTATACTAAGCTAGGCTAAGCATTTCTATAAAATTTTCTAGTCAATACTATGGTACTAACTAGTTTTCAGCTAGGGTGACAAGGTATACGAATTCAGGATTTCAAATAGGCTATAATCAAAGGATCATGGGAATATCTAAGTTTCAAATCCAATTTGAATTATACTTGAATAAAGATACGCATGCATATACAGTAAAACAACATAAATAATTTTAAAATATTAGGTTCAACATGGTCAAAGGTGTAACTTGCCTTGATCGTAGTCCTGCTGCGATTCGTCGAATTCAAACTCTCCTGAATCGTCAATATCTAACGAAAAATCAATTCATAGCAATTTCAAAACAAAAATCCAAACTCAATCCAAATAACTTCCAAAAATAATAAAATACACTGGGAGACAGAATTCTGAATTTTGGATGTGGGTCAATAATTTTTTAAAAAAAGAAATGAGGCTTTTAAAAGAAATTGGAAGTTTTAATTTGAATTTAAAACTTGGAATTACAAAATATATTCAAATCAAATTTAAATAAATTTCAAAATTTCAAAATTATTTCAGAAATGGATAGATCATGATTTTAGAAAAATTTAGAAATTTGAATGGGTCAATTTGGAGTTAAAATGCAAAAGTTATAGCCTTCCAAAGTTTGAATTCAAAATAAAAGAAAAAGGGTATTTTCTGGATTTATTTTTAAACCGAAAAGGATTTATGACGTCAGCACGAATTATTTTTCTAAAGGAAATTATAGATTATGACGTCAGCCCTAGGATTAATATATTCGGCGAGGTCGACAGTGGGGCCCGGTGTCATGGACCGAGTCCATGGACCCGAGGGAAGGGTGAGTGGCGGTGGCGCGGGGGGCGGGGTGGCGCCGGCGTGGCGCCACGGGGCTGCCGCGTGGTCGCCGCGTGGCGCCACGTCACGCGCTTTATGCCGACGTGGCGGCGCGCGCGAGGTGGCGGCGGGCGGCAGTGGCGCCGGCGTGGCGCCGTCCGCCGCCACTGGCCGCCACGCCGCGCCGGCTTCGGCGACGGCCGAGTGGCTCGGCCGGCGGCGGCGGCGCTTCGAGGCGATGGTCGCGAGCTCGGTGGCGGCGCGCCGCCGAGGGTACCAAAACGACGAGGAGAACGCGGAGTGCGTCGGTACCTTGCACGAGGCCGAGGATGACCGGAGAGGAAGCCGGTGGAGAGGCGGCGGTCGGAGAAGCCTTCACGGCGGCGGAGTAGCTCCGGTGGTGCGTGCCGGGAGGTGGTCGCCGGTGTTCGCTGGGCACCAAAGCAAGGTCGGGAGGCTTCGCGAGGGGCGAGGGGCTTGAGCGGCGGCGATTGCTCGCCGGAGTAGCCGGAGCCGCGGGGAAATCGGGCGCAGGGAACCCTGGGGCGGATTAAGCGCTCGGAGGCTCGGGGTGGCGGTGTGAGTAGAGGACCTCGGGTACCCTTTTATAGGTGGGGAGGAGGGTAACGGTTGCGCGAGTTCGCGGAGTGCAACGGCGGGAGGTTAATTGCGGCGGTGGTAACGGCCGTGATTATGCGTGATTATGCCCGCAATGGGCGCGGTGGAGGTGCACTGCGATCGGCCGTTGGCGCGGGGCATAAGTCGGAAGAAACCGGCTTTAAAGCTTGGTTTGCGGCGGCAAGAATGGCGGCGTGGCGGAGATCGCGCGAGGAAGAAAGGAAAGGGGCGGGAGACGGAATCGACGAGTGGGGCCCGCGTCGAGAGAGAAAAGAAAGGAAGGAGCGAGGGGACGGTCGGATGCTTGACGGTGGCACGGGGAGATCGGATCGGGACGGCGGCGCATTGCGAAGGGGTAAGTGAAGGGGGACGGTGAGATCCGATCCGACAACGAAGGTTAGATCGGGGCGGACGGTGCTTAAGTGGGAAGGGGCGGCGAGATGAGATACGGCAATAGGGGCGGCTTGATAATACCACGTGGCGGCAGGAGCGAGAGGAGCGGTGAAGCGGTAAGTGGGTGCGGCGGCGAGGATTAAATCCGCGCGCGAGGAGTGGGCGGTCCGATCGCGACACGCGTCGCCGCACGCGAGAGAGGAAGGCGGGAGAGGTTTAAGTTAAATCGGACGGCTGAGAGGGGACCCGGCGGGCGGAGGGGACGCCGATGGGTGACACCTGGCGGCCGGGAGGGGTTTTTGGGATTTCTTTCTTTTTGATTTTCCAGAAATGCTATTAAGCTTTAGAAAACTCAGAAAAATACCAAATAAATTTTGAAAAATCCAGAAAAATTTAGAGAACTATCTGGAGCTATTCTAGACTTAATAAAAATATGTCCCACTCATTTTAACAAGTATAATTTGCAAAGGTACAATTTGATTTTGTAGGGAAGGTTTTAATTCCTTCTAAAATCTAGAAAAATTAATATAATCTCATATTTTGACTTAAGGAAGCTGAAATACAATTGTTTTAGCTTCTAGGAATGCAATAAATTTATTTTTGACTTTTATACAATAAAGTTTATAATTTTTCTCAAATCAGGATTTTAACATAATTCCAGAAAATCCAATAAACTCCAGATTAAATTTCCAATAAAGGGACAAAATGTTGGGATGTTACAAACCTACCCTCCTTAAAGGAAATCTCGCCCTCGAGATTTGCACTGGCTAGCAAAAGAGATGGGGATGGCTGGTCTTTAAGTCTTCTTCGCTCCCGGTGGCTTCGTCCTCGGTGTGGTTGCTCCATCGAACTTTGCGAACTCGATGGTCTTCCTTCAGTGCGACGTTCGTTGTCTCGAGAATCTTGATTGGTTGCTCGATAGGTGAGGTCATCCGGAGGTCCAAGGTTTCCGTCGCGGCTTGTTCTGGGGCACTCGGAGGCACTTCTTTAAGCGTGAGACGTGAAAGACATCAGGCACCCTCGACATGCTTGGCGGCAAGTCTAAGCGATATCATCGCACCTCTTGGTCGAGAATCTTGAAAGGGCCCACATATCGTGGTGCTAGCTTTCCTCTAACTTGAAACCTTTTCACACCTCCGAGTGGGGATACTCTAAGATAGACGTAGTCCCCGGCCTCAAAGGTCGTCTCGGCGACGGTTATCCGCGTAGCTCTTACGCCGAGGCGGGCTATCTTCAATCTGCTCGGATCTTCTTCACTTGATCTTCTGCGTCTTGCGGCGAGTTTGGTCCCGTTTCTTGGGGTTCACCTTGCGATCCCAAAGCAAGGGGTTCTCGCACTTTCGACCATACAAGGCTTGAAGGGTGCCATCTGCAGTCGGCTTGGTAGTGTTATTGTACGAGAATTCTGCATAGGGCAGTGAACGGTCCCAACTGTTCCCGAAATCCAGTGTACAAGCTCTTAGCATATCCTCGAGTATCGATTAACTCTTTCGCTTGACCGTCATGCAGGGATGGTAAGCGGTCTGGCCGAGCTTACTACCCAACTCTTCGTGCAACCTTTGCCAAAATCGAGAAGTAAACTGACTACCTCGATCTGACACTATCTTTTTGGGTACGCCATACAGGCACACAATTCGAGACATGTACAAATTTCACCAACTTGCTTCTGAATAAGTGGTCTTGACTGGTATGAAGTGAGCCACTTTAGTCAATCTGTCTACGATTACCCAAATTGAATCATAACCCGATTGCGTCCTTGGGAGTCCGGTTATGAAATCCATACCGATTTCTTCCCACTTCCACTCTGGGATCGGCAATGGTTGCAAGAGTCCCGCCGCCTCGATGTTCGGCTTTGACTCGTTGGCAGTGTCGCAGTTTCAATGAACTCTGCGATTTCCCTTTTCATACTAACCCACCAATATCTTTCCTCGGATCTGGTACATCTTGGTACGACACAGGTGGATTGAGTATGGGGTATCATGAGACTCTTTCAGAATCAGGTTTTTGATTTCCTGATTATTCGGCACACAGATGCGGTTCTCGAACCAAACCGTGCCATTTTCATCTTCGCTGAATCCTGGTGCTTTGCCTCTTCTCATATTCTTCTTGATTTCTTGAATGTCCTCGTCCACAATCTGAGCTTCCTTAATTTGATCAGGTAAGCCGGGTCGCACTTCCAGTGTGGTGAGGGTGCTTGGTCCCGTTGGGTTTAGACTTAGACGGGCGACTCCCTCCTGAAGTCGGTCCGGTCTTCTTCGATATCACCATGTTTGCATAAGACTTCACCTTAAGGCATCGGCTACTACATTCGCTTTTAGGTGGTAATGTATACCGATGTCGTAGTCCTTTATTAACTCCAACCATCTTCGCCTCGGGTTGAGTTCGCTGGGTGAAGATATACTTGACTCTTATGGTCCGTGTATACTTCACAACGGTTACCAATAAGGTAGTGGCGCCGATTTTTAAGGCGTGCACTCTGCGGCTAACTCAAGTCATGAGTAGGATAATTGCACTCATGAGGCTTGCGATGCATAGGCTACCACTTTGCCTTCTTGCATCAGAACACGCCTAAGCCTAGGCGAGAGGCGCCACGTAAAACCTCGAAGCCTTTATGCACGTGCAGGAAGACAAGCACGGTCTTGAGACTAGTCTCTTCTTAAGGGTGCGAAACTCGCTCACAAGCCTTCGTCCATTCGAACTTCTTTTCCTTTTTCAGCAATTGGGTCATTGGCTTGGCTGTCTCGGAGAATCCTGCTATGAACCGACGGTAATAACCCGCAAGTCCAAGAAAGCTCCTGACTTCATTACGGACTTTGGTGGCTTCCACTCCATTATCGCTTCTACCTTGGAAGGATCTACGCGATTCCTTGGTACATTACGATATGTCCGAGGAAGGCAACCTTTTTAGCCAGAATTCACACTTACTGAATTTGGCGAAAAGCTGATGCTCTCTAAGCTTTTCCAGAGTGATCCTGAGGTGCTGCTCATGCTCTTCTTCGTTCTTGGAGTAGATGAGGATGTCGTCGATGAAGATTACTACGAACTTGTCCAAGTATTTCATGAACACACTGTTCATCATGCTCATGAAGTAGGCTGGTGCATTGGTCAGTCCAAATGACATGACCGTGAACTCATAATGCCCATATCTGGTGGAGAAGGCAGTCTTAGGAATGTCTTCTTCACGAATCTTCAGCTGATGGTATCCTGATCGCAGATCAATCTTGGAGAAGATACCGGCTCCTTTCAACTGATCGAACAGGTCATCGATCCTGGGGAGGGGGTATTTATTCTTGATGGTGACGTCATTGAGTGCTCTGTAGTCTACACATAGCCTCAGACTCTCATCCTTCTTCTTGACGAACAGGACGGGAGCTCCCCAAGGCGACGAACTGGGTCGGATATACCCCTTGTCTTCTAACTCCTTGAGTTGATTCTTCAATTCCGCTAACTCATTAGCAGGCATCCGATATGGTCTTTTGGAAATCGGGGCGGTGCCTGGGACTAGGTCAATCACAAATTCGATCTCCCTATCCGGTGGCATCCCTGGCAGTTCCTCGGGAAAAACATCTGGGTATTCCCGTACGGTCGGCACTTCCTCCAAGACTTGGAGGTGGAAGAGGGCACATTCTTACGCCTTCGAATGCGGGAGAGAAGATTACCTCCATGCCTTGGTCATTGGTGAGGTGATGGATCTGGTAGCACAGTCGATCCGACCTTGATTCTTGGCTAACCAGTTCATCCCGAGAATGACGTCTAATCCTTGCGATTCCAAAACCAAAAGATCGGCGAGGAATCGGGTCCCATCTATGAGCAATTCCACTTTGGGGCACAAGGTCCCTGCTCTCATTTCTGCTCCAGGGGAGTGAACTATCATAGGGTTGCTAAGGGTTACCCTGCCCAACCCATGCTTATCCACAAAAGTTTTTGACACAAAGGAATGCGATGCTCCGGAATCGAAAAGAACTGATGTTGGTACTGAATTGACAAGGAACATACCCGGCCACGACATCCGTGCGGCTGGGCCTCTTCGCCGTCACGTGGTTCACTCGCCCTTTGATGAAGGTGCGGCCTGCGCTGCCCAGTTACGACTTCCGAGGCTCTCGAAGTTGCCGCGCTTGAATCTTCTTAGGGCATGCCTTGGCAAAGTGCCACGGTTCCTTGCGATAGTAGCGAGTTAATCCGTCGACGGCGGGATCGCCCATACGTGTCCGCCACCGGTTCTTGAGTTGCGGTTGCTTGGGAACTACTTGCGGTTGGCTGAAACGCAGGGCGGTGGTTGAGGACTTGAACTCGCTGGTCGTTCTTGAGATTCTTGCCACGGGTCTGAACTTGTTGGAGTGAGGAGAAGTACTGCGATTCTTGAAAGAACTTCCAGAGTTGTTCCTCTGTTCCGCCATCCTTTTCTTCCGGGTCTCCATTTCCATGTGCTTGCCCTCCTGACGGATGGCCTTACTGACTAGCTGGTGGAAGTCAGTATAGTCACCCGATATCAGTTGTACTGATATGTTGTCATTCAGGCCCTCCATGAACCTTTCTTGCTTGGCTTCATCGGAAGCCACATCCTCTGGCGCATAATGGGCGATTGGTTAAACTTCATGCGTACTCATTGACATTACGACTTCCTTGGCGCAGAGATCTGAACTCCTTCTTCTTCAAAGCCATGGTGCCGGTGGGGATATGAGCTTTGCGAAAGCTTTGCTCGAACTCGATCCACGTCACCGTCTGCGGGTTGGCGTGTGAAGCGGTGAAGGTGTCCCACCATTGAGATGCGGGCCCGATCAGCTGATGGGAGGCGAACAAGACTCGCTCCCGATCAGTGCACTGCAGAATGTCGACTTCTTGCCAATCGACCTGAGCGATCGTCGGCGTCCATCGGTTCAGCACTACCGGCGAAGGTGGGTGGCTTGATCCTTAGGAACTCAGAGAGACGATTGGGAGGCATCTGGGCAGGTTGATGATGAGCCTGAGGGTTGTTGATCGTCTAAGCTAAGAGCTGGATCAACTGGGTTTGATTGGCCATCAATCGTGCCCAATCGTCCTCTGCCGCGGGTGGTGGAATCGGAGCGATGGCTTCCTTGTGCTCGGGGTTGGCGTTGTCCATGTTGGGGTTTCTTCTTGTGTTCACCATCTATTGAGACTTTCAGATTTAGAGAGAACTAAAGGAAAGGTTCTAGTAACAATCCCACCAAAACAACACACAAGAGCAAGGAAAACCTGATAAGAGCCAAATAAAACTTTTATTTTATTATAATAGTCTTCGTGGCTGTTTACAAAGGTCTACACTCACGGATAGCGTTCTAAGACTCGGGGTTGTCTACACACTAGCGCCGCGCTCGAGTCTCCTCGGAAAAGGTCCTAATCAGTGGAACTGCATCTTACGCACGGGCTCGGCAAGTTCCTCTTCGGCGTCGCGAGCTTCTGGCGTGCGGTGTGCACTCGTTCGAGGTGATGCGGTACATGTGATCCATGGACTTGGTGTACTCCACCGATCGTATGAGGCGGGGTTGCTCTCATACTCTGTAGACGAAGTCGGCGCACCCACAAGGGAGTCTTCATGGGAAGTAGCGGAAGTCGGTGCGCGACAAGTCTCGAGCGTAGATGTTCCGCACCGGCGAATGGCCTCTCGGCTGCATCCCGAACTCCATCGAAGAAGGTGGCTCGAGGTAGGGTGCGTCGAACACGTAAATGGCTCCGTGTGCTCAAAAATCCTTGAAGATCTTCACTTCCACTCTCCAGCGTTCCTCGTCTCCATACATGCCAACGTATCCTGGTAGAGGGGTATGGGCGGAAGTTGAGCTCTTGCATGAGGTTGTGCGGATCGTCGCGAAGAGTCCTGGCAAGGGTTCCGTGGGAGACGCGGGTGGGTTGCTCCATCTAAAATTTGGAAGGGGAGAGGAGTTAGTAATCGGTTTTGGTAAAGAGACTTGAGAAAAGAGAGAGATAATTTAAAAGCGCATTTCTTATTAAAATATATCCTTAAAGCTGGTCTCTTGCTAAGGTCACGTCTTAGAGTCATTGTTGCTCTGATACCATTTCTGTCGGGACCCGGAACAACAACTCCGAGCCCCTCTGTGTAAATCGCACTATCCCAGGAAAAGCTAGTGCACACAGGTTTCACAGTAATGTATATCATGCAAAAATAACCACGAGATATTATTAAACGAAAATACGGCCTTAAGGCCAAGTCTTACAATAAGGCACCAGGCCAACAAAGTAAACAAAATAGCGGAAATAAAGTAAAGGTGGCAGCACAGCCCATCCAACCTCCCACAGGCGAATGACTGTAAGACGCATCCTACTCGCTGAAGTAGTCCTCACCGTCGTAGTCGCCCTCGAAGTCTGGCAACAGATTTAGCAAGGTGAGTACAGAAGTACTCCCAAGGTAAGCAAGTAAATGCTTACGCAAGTTACACCGGGAAATATAACAGATTTGATGCATGCATAAGGGATTTCAAAGGAAGCTTAATAGGGTAATGTGCGGAAAGCAATACTTGAATTTAAATACAATAACGTAAGTACGAAAAGCTGAATTTAAATACAGTATATGAAGCATTGTTTTTAATAAGTAATATCATTAGTGTAGGCTCCAACCCACGCTAACCTATCACGGAATCCACCCGACCATTACCAAATCCAACGTTTGTTTGCCAAAACCAGTTTTATGAAAATTCAAGTCTAATCTGTGAAGACTCTACTCAAGATGTCCATGACCGTGGACACGGCTATCCGAGATAGTTTGTTACTCTGCAGAGGTGTACAACTTTACCCACAAGACATTCCTCTCACTTGAGCCACGCGATCAACACACCGCCTTAGGTGTGCGGCGGAGAGTTCATGACAAGGCTGTTCGATGATTCATAGCCAACATAATCACGCCGCCACTAAGGTTTCACCACAACTCGAATCCACGAGTTGGAGCCCCCTCTGGTGCCATGTGAGACTTCCCACAGCCTACGCCGCGCTCACATTCAGCCTATAGCGAGACTATAGTTGGAACTTCACAAATTACTTAGCCAGTGTGAGACCCGGAGTAGAAACTCCTAGACCCCCTGTGCATTACTGTACTAGTCCCAGAGATCAATGCTAGTACACACAGTTCAAACAGAAAAGATGATACATTGCCAACAACGCTTTATTACAATAGTAACTGAAGTTTAACATAGGCCATTGCCTAACAAAGGTTCTCAGAACCTTAAAACAAAAGATTAAACACAGCGGAAACACAAAAGATAACTTGATCGACCCATCAATCTGCCACAGGCAATTGACTGGGGAAACGAATCCTAGGCATCCGAGAAGAATCCACCGCATCCACATTCGGCGCAGAAGGCATACCCTCCAGCTTGATCTTCTTCATTCTCTGCTTTTATATTTATAGAGCAACAGGTGAGTACAAAAATGTACTCCGCAAGTCTTGGAAAAAATGCATAGATGTAAGGCTTCACAAAGGAAGGCTATATGGTTTATTTGCAAAAAAAATCAGCATTTTATTTCAAATCTACATAATTACTTTGAAAGCCATTTTGTAAACAATTTGTTTTTAATAATCGAAATTGGATAAGTACTTTAGTGAAGGTTAAACTACCAACACTAATACCTCAGACCATCACAGCCAAATTTTCAAAACCTCAGGTTACACCCCCTGATCTGAACATCACGAGAGTTATACTACTCCCGAGTTTTTCTCCAATTCACTTTGTTTTGAAATCAAAATCCAAACTTCTACCATGTGAATGCATTCCTTGCTTGCCCTTGACCGTGGGCACGGCTATTCGAATAGTTTTGACTCTGCAGAGGGTGTACAACTTTACCCACAAGAGATAAGTCATCTTTGCAGTCAACATGCTTCCTTTGGCATAAGACTCAGATAAATTATCACAAAGCTTTTCACCTACTCCAAAGATAGTTTAAATACCACCCGCTAAGGTTTCACCACAACTCGAATCCACGAGTTGGAGCCCCTCTTGCGCCATGTGAGTACATGAAACCTGCTTCCTCACTATGAGTAACCAAAGATACCACGGCACCCAATACACCACCGGTGATATCTAAGCTAAACTTTTATAGGTTAGTTAGCTAGGTCGTACCCATATAGACTTGTGGTTGTACTGTTTTGCTCGGTTTGGACAAACACAAGCGTCGGTCCTTAATCGACTGGGTGGCTCATTCACAAACCCAACAATTCTCGTGCTAATCGCACTACCAAACCTTCCATCCACCCTTGTCAACTTTTTCCCTTTGAATTTCATTTTTATTTTCAAATTAACAGTGGTAACATCCATTACCACTTTTCAAACAAAATATTTAACAATGGTAACATCCATTACCAATGTTCAAACAAATCATTCATCAAAACATTTGATAAACATGCTACTCATTTGAACATTATTACATTGATTTGCTACGCTAAGCATTTGCTAGTATTTTAAACATTCAATCAATATAATGCTAGCTCATTATTGAGTCAAAGGGATATCCTAAGTTGACAATGGTACAAGGTGAACAATTTTCAATGGAAGGTATAACAAATTGGGTCTTTAACTAAATTTTCTAAATCAAACTATCACTTGATATAACATAAGCATGCATTAATTTAAAATAACTACCTAAACATTTTTCCAAATCATTTGAGCAAGTTGATCAAAGGAAACTTGCAAAACATAGGAGCAAAATATTCAAAGGAGACTTGCCTTCTTGCACTGGGTTGAAATCTTCCACAACTTGCTCTTGCAAATCCTCGGATAATTCGGTCTCTACACGTAAATCGAGAAAACCAAATAAATAAAATAAAATAAAAATTCAAAAATTGAAAGTAAGCATACCAATTGAAAGATTGAAATTTTAGATGAATTTAGAAATTTGAATGGATCAATTTGGAGTTAAAATGAGAAAGATATGGCTATTTGAAAATCTCAGATTTAAATAAATCTAGAAATTCGAAATCTCGACATGTGGGGTCCATCGTCAGCGAGTTCATTTAAAATGAGTCTCTGACGTATGGGACCCACTGGACAGTGACGGGTGCAGAGAGGTGGTCGCTGACGGGTGGGGCCTACTTGTCAGCGTGGATTAAAACGGAGAAAACTCAACCTCGCCACGCGGGCGGGCTCGAACGCGCCGAGGAGTGGGGAAGAGAGCGGCGCTAGCCAAGTGAGCGGGAGGCACCGCCTACCCCATAAGGGTAGGTAATCCTCTTAAGGATTAACAGTGGGAGGCGGCGAGCAACGTGGCGCGCACGTGGCTACCTCGTGGTCGCCGCCGGCGCCACGTGTGTCGGCAGCCGGCGTGGCGGCGAATGTGTGTGAGTCTTTGGCGTGGCGGGTTTTGCGCCGACACGGATCCGGTGGCATCCACGTCTGTTGCCACCGGACGCAGCCGGTGGCGTGGCACGCCGGCCGACGCAGGCGCGGGACCGAGTCACCGGCATTCCGGCGGCGCGCGCGCGGCCGATGTGCGCAAAAGCGAGAGGAGAGACGGGAATGTTTTGGTACCTTGCGCGATTCGAGGATGGTCGGATCGGCGAGGCGGCAAAAGGGGCGCGGTCGGAGAGGGCTTCACGGCGGCGGAGGGGTTCCGGTCGCAATAACTCGAAAAGTGGTCGCCGAGATCGCTGGGCACCAAAGAACGTCGAGATGCTCCGGTGAATCTCGGGAAGGCTTGAAGCGGCGGCGATTGCTCGCCGAGTCGAAGGTGGCCGACGGAGGAAATCAAGCGTAGGAGGGCTCTCGGCTCGACAGTGGGCAATTGGAGGTGGAGAAAGCGAAAGGGAACTGAGACACAGCTCGGGCGGCAGGTTTTATAGAGGGATGAGGCCGGTAACGGCAGCGCGAAGTCGCCGGACTTGGAACTGCCGGAGAATGAAGGCGGCGGCGCCGCATGCATAATTAGAGGAAATAATGCGAAACTTGATTGTGGGAAGGCGGCTATTTGAATGTGCATTAGTGCGGGGAAATAATTGGCCAAGAAACTGAAGCTTTTAAAGCTTCAGTTTTTTTTCTGGTTAATGGCGGCAGCGGCGAGACGCGTGGAGGAAGAAGGTGGCGGGAGAGGCATCGCGATGGGCCCCGCATGTCGATGAGAGAGGAAGGAGAGAAGGCGGCGGCGGCGGCTCGGATGCACGACGCGCGCGGAGGAAAGTAATCAAAGCCGTAGGATGATGAGTGAAGGGGTAAGTGAAAGGATGCGGTTGAGATTCAATCCGCAACCGGATTCAAATCTGGCCGATGGGGTGTACTAAGTGGCAGCGGCGGCTGCGATCTAATCGGCAATCATAAGCGGTCAAGATAATGACACGCGTCGGAGGAGAAGAGAATAAAGCGATCAAGCGGTAAGTGGGAGCGAGAGGTCGAGATTAGCGCGTGCGCGGCGGATTGAGCGGATGGAAGCCAAGTGTCGGCCAATGGAGGGTGAAGGCGGGATGAGCGCGAGAGGCCGAGATGGTTCGGCGCGGCGCGATGAGCGGCGGATGGGCGCCACGTGGCAACCCGGGAGGGTTTTGGATTTTAAATGATTTTGAAGATTCGAAAAACATTAGAAGGCTTAAAATACTCAGAAAAATACCAAATAAATTCCAAAATTCCAAAGAAATTCACATAATTCACTGATGATGTTTTAAACATATGAAAAATATTTCCAACTTATTTTGATATTAAATTTTCTTTTCAACAACAACTTTAAATTCTGAAAATTCCAGATATTTGGAAATTATTAATTTAAAATTATTTCTTCAAAATAAAAGCAAAAATTGGGATGTTACAAACCTACCCCACTTAGAAGGAATCTCGACCCCGAGATTCGGAAGAACTGAGAAATAGATCAGAAACTCGCTCAAGATCCTCTTCTCGTTCCCAGGTTGGTTCTGATTCCGGACGGTTGCTCCATTGCACTTTGCAGAATTTGATAGTCTTGTTTCTTGTGCGGCGTTCTGCCTCTTCTAAAATCTTGATAGGAAATTCTGGGTACGTCAAGTCTTCCTTTAAATCAACATCCTCAAAAGGTATCAACTCCTCTGGTACTCTCAAACACTTTTTCAACTGTGATACATGAAATACATCATGTACATCTGACAACTGAGGAGGAAGTTCTAGCTGATAAGCGACTTCACCTCTTCTTGCTATAACTAGAAATGGTCCAATATACCTTGGGGCAAGCTTACCACTAACTTTAAATCGACGCGTCCCTTTCATAGGTGACACTTTCAGATACACATGATCGCCTGGCTTAAATTCCAACATTCTTCGACGATTATCAGCATAACTCTTTGTGCAGTGCATCTTTGTTTTCAATCGGTCTCGGATTAAGCGAACTTGATCTTACGCTAACTTCAAGATATCCGGTCCGAATACTTGACTCTCTCGGTCTCGACCAATATAACGGCGTTCTACATTTTCTCGCATACAAGGCTTCAAACGGAGACATCTTGGACTAGATTGATAACTATTATTATATGAGAATTCCGCATAGGGCAAACTTTGATCCCAGCTGGCTTTATTGGCTAAAGCACATGCTCTCAGCATATCTTCTAATATCTGATTTACCCGTTCTGTCTGACCATCTGTTTGAGGATGATAAGCGATCTTGAAATTTAAATTGGTGCCCAAAACTTCATGAAGCTTCGCCAAAATCTTGAGGTAAATTGTGTTCCTCTATCGACACGATCCTCTTTGGAACTCCATGCAAACACACAATTTTTGACATGTAAAGCTCGCCAATCTATCTCCGAATATGTAGTCTTCACTGGTATGAAATGAGCGACTTTTGTTAAGCGGTCAACTATAACCCAAATTGAGTCATAACCTAACTTGGTTCTTGGTAGTCTGTTATGAGATCCATTCCAATTTCCTCCCATTTCCATTCGGTATATGCGAGAGGTTGTAAAAGACCAGTGAGTCTTTGATACTCTGCTTAACTCTTTGACATATGTCACACAAGGCTACATATTCTGCAATTTCCCTTTTCATCTTGTTCCACCAAGAACTTTCCTTTAAATCTGATACATTTTTGTACTTCCGGATGAATGGAATATCTTGATTCATGAGCTTCCTTTAGAATTAAATCTTTTATTTCCTTTTTTCGTACTAGAATCCTTTTTCCAAACCAAAGAATTCCTTCTTCATCTTACGAGAACCAGTGCTTTACCTTTCTTCATGTTCTCTTTTATCTCTTTAACATATTCATCCTCTCGTTGGGCTGCCTTGATCGATCTTCCAAGGTAGGATGAACCTTCAATGCTGAGATGAATACCTTCGTTAACTATTTCCAAATTTAATCGTTGAAATTCTTCATGGAGGGTTAAGCGCTTATCCGAATTGACAGATTATTTATATGACTCTTTCGACTCAAAGCATCGGCTACTACATTAGCTTTTCTGGATGATAGTGTATTCCCACATCATAATCCTTTATCAATTCGAGCCATCTTCTTTGTCTCATATTAAGGTCAGTTTGGTGAATATATACTTTAAACTTTTATGATCTGTATATATCTCACACCGATTCTTGATTAAGTAATGCCTCCATAACTTTAGAGCATGCACAACAAAGAGACTAGTTCTAAATCATGAGTGGGATAATTTTCTTCATGCGGTCTTAACTGCCTTAATGCATAAGCTACCACCCATCCTTCTTGCATTAGTACACAACCAAGACCTTGTTTTGAAGCATCACAAAATATCTCAAAATCTTTTCGAATATCGAGTAACCGCAGAATCGGTGCTGAAGTTAACCTTTTCTTTAACTCTTGAAAACTATCCTCACAGGATTTACTCCATTCAAATTTCTTCTCCTTCTTTAACACTGGGTTAAAGGTCGGCAATCTTGGAAAAGCCTTCAATAAATCGACGATAGTGTACCGCTAATCCCGAAAACTTGGATCTCTGTTACCGTCTTGGGTGGAGTCCAATTTAATACATCCTTAACTTTTCCAGGATCCACAGATACTCCTTCTGCTGAGATCACATGTCCCAAAAACTCAATTTCCTTTAACCAAAATGCACATTTGCTAAATTTGGCATATAACTGGTGTTCACGGAGTCTTTGCAACACTATCCTTAGATGACCTTCATGTTCTTTGTTATTCTTCGAATAGATAAGAATGTCATCTATGAAAACAACAACAAACTTATCTAAATAATCCATAAAGACTTTATTCATCAAGTTCATGAAGTATGCCGGTGCATTTGTCAGACCAAAAGACATCACCGTATACTCATATAATCCATATCTTGTGGCGAAGGCTGTCTTTGGTATATCTTCAGGTCTAATCTTTAATTGATGATATCCTGACCGAAGATCAATCTTAGAAAAGACACTTGATCCTATGAGTTGGTCAAATAAATCATCGATCCGAGGTAAGGGATACTTATTCTTTATAGTGACTTCATTTAAAGCTCGATAATCAACGCACATCCGTTGACTACCATCCTTCTTCTTTACTAGAAGCACCGGGCTCCCAAGGCGAAGAACTTGGTCCGATGAATCCTTTCTCATACAATTCTTGGATCCGCCTCTTGACTTACGCTAAATCATCGGTGACATCCGATAGGGTCTCTTTGATATTGGGCTATGCGGGCACTAGATTTATAACAAATTCAACTTCTCGATCGGTGGTAATCTGGCAAATCTTGAAATACATCGGGTATTCGCGGACTATTGTCACATCTTCTAAGCTTTTTCCTTTTAGACTGGTTAACATACTGTCCTTCCTGGAATGCATAACGGACTCATGTCTTATCTGAATTCCATCAGAATTGGTAAGAATAATAGCACGATTGGCACAATCGATCTGCCCTTTATACTTGGTCAACCAATCCATACCAAGTATTATATCTAGGCCATCGGAGTCTATTATAATAAGGTTCGCTAGGAACTTTACTCCGCTTATAATTATGGTTGCACTAGGGCTAACCAAATTAGTCCTCAATTCTTTTCTAGGAGATTGGACTATCATAAGGTCCTTTAGCAAACAAATTTTCCAATTATTCTTTTCAACAAAAGCCTTTGTTACGAAAGAATGTGTAGCTCCAGAATCAAATAATATGATTGCTGGTACTGAGTTCACTAGGAACTTACCCAGAACTACGTCTGGTGCATCTTCTGCTGCCTCTGCGATGACATGGTTGATACGCCCTCGATTAATGTTTTGTGGAGTCTTGGGAGTTTGAGGGCTTCCACGTCCTTGACCATTGGTTGGAGCTCTTGCTGGTGTAGGGTCAAGATTGAAACGAACCGGGTTACCGCTGCGTTTACGTGGGCGATTCTTGGCATAGTGTCCCATATTCTTGCAATTGTAGCATTGCACTCCTGCAGGCTACATTTACATTTTGCCGCAGCTTGGGCTGCATTTCCGTTCTAGGAGCTTGAGGTAAGGGCGAGTGCGAAATCGGTGTCCTTATATGACTATGTCTTGGAGGTCGGTTGTACTTGTGGTGGCGTAAATCGTGAACCGCCGCATGATGCTGAGCTTGGAACTTCCTCTTCCGGAGTCGAAGAGTTGGCGTTGACCATCTTCTTGCAATAAAGTTTTATTCACTATATGCTGAAAAGTAGGGTAGTCATTGGAGACTAATTGAACCTTGAGGTTGGGGTCTATCCCTCCCATGAACCTCCAAATCTTTGCAGCATCAGTTGCCACATCTTCCGGGCATATCTAGATAGTGAATGAATTTGCTTAAATAAGCGGAAGCGCTCGTGTTTCCTCTGCGCAGATGATGGAACTCCTTCCTCTTCATTTCCATAATACTCATAGGAATATGAGCGTTACGGAAGGCTTCCAAAAATTCTGCCCAACCAATGTTCTGGGCATCCTGGTGTGCAGCGCAGTAATTGTCCCACCAATTGGCATCAACTCCTTGGAGTTGATGAGCAGCGTACATAACCTTCTCATGTTCAGCACATTGAGCTAGATTCAGCTTCCTTTCCACTTCCTTGATCCAATCATCCGCCTCCAGCGGATCGGCGGATCTGCGAAGGTCGGAGGTCGGGTCCTCATGAATTCCCGAGCTTAGACTGCGGTGGTTGAATAGGTACTTGTTGAGCTTGATTGACTTGATTTTGGGCCAAAGCCTGAAGAAGTTGAAGTTGCATGGCCATCATTTGTTCCATGTTGGGAGCTTGGGCTGGTGGAGGTGGAATTGGGGCTTCATTGTTGTTGGGCGCTGGGTTGTTGTTGATGTTGCTTCTCGTATTCACCATCTGAAGCTCCATCAAGAAAAGTACAGAAAAGAAGGAAAAGCATAGATGAGAGACGGGGCAATTTATCATCCCAAAACAACACACAAGATTAACACAACAGATTGAGAAAACTCAACTTTTGAAATTCAAATTAACTTTTGAAAATGGCTGTACCACAAATGCGCAAGGCTCGGTACAATTCATTTTATTACATCATAACATTATAAAAGCGTTCTAGTATCGATAAACAACTGAAAAAGGGGGGAGTCTATCTAACATCTAATTGTCCTCAACGATGATACGCTCCTCTGGTTCCTCCTCGGGATCCTCCTCTGAGTCCGACGAGTGACTCTGTCCACAACCACGGCAGTTGTTCGGCGAACGCGACCGTGATCGGCTCTGGCTGAAAGTAGGTGATCTGAACGCAGGCGCCGCGTCCTCGGTGGATCCGCCGATGTCGAGTCGGGTAGCGGTCGGGCGTCGCACACTCTTCCTTGCGGTGAGTCTAGTGCGAGGTCTGAGAGTCGGCCGAGCAGCGACGGAGGCTGGTGGAGTCGGTGTAGTGGTGGCGGCTCGAAGGCGCTCCACCTCGCCTCGGCCATTTGTCCTCGCTGTCTGCCGCGGCGTGGCGGCCTCACTCTGGCAGCCGTGTGCTCGGAGAGTGTCGGAGTGGTCGTAGCTCGGCGTCGAAGCATCCGAGAAGTCCTATCTCTGCTGAGCTCGCGTAAGTCGCGACGATGCTTGGGTGAATCGCACTGATGAGACAGCGTGGGTCGTCCACCACGATCCGAAAGCCTCGGGGTGGGTCTGTCCCGCTCGTAGTCGGAAAGAAGCGTATGAGCGATCGTCGTAACTCCTCCTTGTGCCTCTGCACAACTCGCTATCGCCATCTTGGCCGCATCTGGATAGCGTCCGTCTGATGGGTCCGAGGGTGCTCAATCCTGCGATGAACGGTCAAGCCGCCCATCCGAGCATAGATGAATACCTCCATGATCCATGAATCCATAGTCATCACTCTAGTGTTCCGCCCTCTGAAAATGGGTGTTGATTATATTTCGATCTTGCATTAATTGTCGTAGAAGAGTCGCAAAGCTCCTCACTCTCACCATGAGAATGGTGATCCCATGAAATTGAAGACGACGAAGAACCCGCCATCTATAAGTTTGAAAATAAGGAGAGATCAAGAAAGATTTTTAAATAATGAGAGTAGGACAAGAACAAGATACTAAGTAAGAAAAGAGTAGAAGCAAAAGAAACTTATATTTTTGTACATAAATTTTTATTAAATATAAATCCTTAAAGCTTCCCAAAACCTAGGGCTCGTCCTACTGATCAAGATAGCTCGATACCATACGTGAGACCGGAGTAGAAACTCCTAGACCCCACATGCATTCTTGTACTAGTCCCGAGATCAATGCTAGTACACACAGTTCAAACAGAAAAGATGATACATTGCCAACAACGCTTTATTACAATAGTAATCAAGTTTAACATAGGCCATTGCCTAACAAAGGTTCTCAGAACCTTAAAACAAAAGATTAAACACAGCGGAAACACAAAAGATAACTTGATCGACCCATCAATCTGCCACAGGCAATTGACTGGGGAAACGAATCCTAGGCATCCGAGAAGAATCCACCGCATCCACATTCGTAGAAGTCATACCCTCCACATCTTCTTCATTCTCTCTTTTATATTTATAGAGCAACGGTGAGTACAAAAATGTACTCATGAAGTCTTGGGAAAAATGCATAGATGTAAGGCTTCACAAAGGAAGGCTATATGGTTTATTTGCAAAAAAAAATCAGCATTTTATTTCAAATCTACATAATTACTTTGAAAGCCATTTTGTAAACAACTTGTTTTTAATAATCGAAATTGGATAAGTACTTTAGTGAAGGTTAAACTACCAACACTAATACCTCAGACCATCACAGCCAAATTTTCAAAACCTCAGGTTACACCCCCTGATCTGAACATCACGAGAGTTATACTACTCCCGAGTTTTTCTCCAATTCACTTTGTTTTGAAATCAAAATCCAAACTTCTACTATGTGAATGCATTCCTTGCTTGCCCTTGACCGTGGGCACGGCTATTCGAATAGTTTTGACTCTGCAGAGGGTGTACAACTTTACCCACAAGAGATAAGTCATCTTTGCAGTCAACATGCTTCCTTTGGCATAAGACTCAGATAAATTATCACAAAGCTTTTCACCTACTCCAGTATAGTTTAAATACCACCCGCTAAGGTTTCACCACAACTCGAATCCACGAGTTGGAGCCCCCTCTTGCGCCATGTGAGTACAGTAAACCCTGTTCCTCACTATGAGTAACCAAGATACCACGGCACCCAATACACCACCGGTGATATCTAAGCTAAACTTTTATAGGTTAGTTAGCTAGGTCGTACCCATATAGACTTGTGGTTGTACTGTTTTGCTCAGTTTGGACAAACACAAGCGTCGGTCCTTAATCGACTGTGGTGGCTCATTCACAAACCCAACAATTCTCGTGCTAATCGCACTCACCAAACCTTCCATCCACCCTTGTCAACTTTTTCCCTTTGAATTTCATTTTTATTTTCAAATTAACAGTGGTAACATCCATTACCACTTTTCAAACAAAATATTTAACAATGGTAACATCCATTACCAATGTTCAAACAAATCATTCATCAAAACATTTGATAAACATGCTACTCATTTGAACATTATTACATTGATTTGCTACGCTAAGCATTTGCTAGTATTTTAAACATTCAATCAATATAATGCTAGCTCATTATTGAGTCAAAGGGATATCCTAAGTTGACAATGGTATAAGGTGAACAATTTTCAATGGAAGGTATAACAAATTGGGTCTTTAACTAAATTTTCTAAATAAAACTATCACTTGATATAACATAAGCATGCATTAATTTAAAATAACTACCTAAACATTTTTCCAAATCATTTGAGCAAGTTGATCAAAGGAAACTTGCAAAACATAGGAGCAAAATGTTCAAAGGAGACTTGCCTTCTTGCACTGGGTTGAAATCTTCCACAACTTGCTCTTGCAAATCCTCGGATAATTCGGTCTCTACACGTAAATCGAGAAAACCAAATAAATAAAATAAAATAAAAATTCAAAAATTGAAAGTAAGCATACCAATTGAAAGATTGAAATTTTAGATGAATTTAGAAATTTGAATGGATCAATTTGGAGTTAAAATGAGAAAGATATGGCTATTTGAAAAATCTCAGATTTAAATAAATCCAGAAATTCGGAAATCTCTGACATGTGGGGTCCACTGGTCAGCGAGTTCATTTAAAATGAGTCTCTGACGTATGGGACCAACTGGACAGTGACGGGTGCAGAGAGGTGGTCGCTGACGGGTGGGGCCTACTTGTCAGCGCGGATTAAAACAGAGAAAACTCAACCTCGGTAGCGGGCCAGGCTCGAACAGCCGAGGAGTGGGGAAGAGAGCGGCGCTAGCCAAGTGAGCGGGAGGCACCGCCTACCCCATAAGGGTAGGTAATCCTCTTAGGATTAACACGGGAGGCCGGCGAGCAACGTGGCGCGCGCGTGGCTACCTCGTGGCGCCACCGTGCGCCACGTGTGTCTGGCAACCGGCGTGGCGAGGCGAATGTGTGTGTAGTGCTGGCGTGGCGGGTTTTGCGCTGACACGACATCCGGTGGCATCCACGTCTGTTGCCACCGGACGCAGCCACCGACGTGGCACGCCGGCCGACGGAGGCGCGCGGACCCGAGGGTCACCGGCATTCGGCGGCGCGCGCGCGCCGATGTGCGCAAAGCGGAGGGAGAGACGGGAATGTTTTGGTACCTTGCGCGATTCACAGGATGGTCGGATCGACGAGGCGGCAAAAAGCGGCGCGGTCGGAGAGGGCTTCACGGCGGCGGAGGGGTTCCGGTCGCAATAACTCGAAAAGTGGTCGCCGAGATCGCTGGGCACCAAAGAACGTCGAGATGCTCCAGTGAATCTCGGGAAGGCTTGAAGCGGCGGCGATTGCTCGCGGAGTCGAAGGTGGCCGACGGAGGAAATCAAGCGTAGGAGGGCTCTCGGCTCGGCGGTGGGCAATTGGAGGTGGAAAAGCGAAAGGAATCGAGACACGGCTCGGCGGCGGTTTTATAGAGGATGAGGCGATGCAGCGTAAGCTCGCGGACTTGGAACTGCCGGAGAATGAAGGCGGCGGCGCACGCGATGCATAATTAGAGGAAATAATGCGAAACTTGATTGCGGAAGCGGCTATTTGAATGTGCATTAGTGCGGGAAATAATTGGCCAAGCGAAGCTTTTAAAGCTTGTTTTTCTCGTTAATGGCGCGCGCGAGACGAGGAGGAAGAAGGTGGCGGGGAAGGCGATCGGCGATGGGCCCGCATGTCGATGAGAGAGGAAGGAGAGAAGCGCGGCGGCGACGGATGATGCACGACGCGCGCGAGAAAGTAATCAAAGCCGTAGGATGGTGAGTGAAGGGTAAGTGAAAGGATGCGGTTGAGATTCAATCCGCAACCGGATTCATCTGAGCCGATGGGGTGTACTAAGTGGCAACGGGCGGCTGCGATCTAATACGGCAATCATAAACGGTCAAGATAATGACACGCGTCGGGAGGAGAAGAGAATAAAGCGACTGAAGCGGTAAGTGGGAGCGAGAGGCTGAGATTAGCGCGGGTGCGGGCGGATTGAGCGGATGGAAGCCAAATGTCGGCCAGCGGAGGGGTGAAGGCGGGATGAGCGCGAGAGGCCGAGATGGTTCGGCGCGCGGATGAGCGGCGGATGGGCGCCACGTGGCAACCCGGGAGGGTTTTGGATTTTAAATGATTTTGAAGATTCCAGAAAACATTAGAAGGCTTAAAATACTCAGAAAAATACCAAATAAATTCCAAAAATTCCAGAGAAATTCACATAATTCACTGATGATGTTTTAAACATATGAAAAATATTTCCAACTTATTTTGATATTAAATTTTCTTTTCAACAACAACTTTAAATTCTGAAAATTCCAGATATTTGGAAATTATTAATTTAAAATTATTTCTTCAAAATAAAAGCAAAAATTGGGATGTTACAGCCAGGTCCGTCCCATACCGGACTTGTGGTAGTACGAAGTGACTTCGTAAAATAATTCACAGAAACGGTTCTTAAGTTGATTTAGGCTCAACCACATACCCCCGTACACGATAATCAACCAGGTGTCACCAAACACGAGGCATACCGGTACCCACCACCTAACCATTAGCCTAAGTCCAAAACATGTTTTCTATTTTCATTTTTAAATAATTTCCGTAAAACCACCCTTGACTCACCGAAATCAAGATATTGATTTTCAAAGTCTGTCATTTCATGTGAAAGATTGATCCCACCAAAAATTATACTAAGCCAGGCTAAGCATTTCTATAAAATTTTCTAGTCAATACTATGGTACTAACTAGTTTTCAGCTAGGGTGACAAGGTATACGAATTCAGGATTTCAAATAGGCTATAATCAAAGGATCATGGGAATATCTAAGTTTCAAATCCAATTTGAATTATACTTGAATAAAGATACGCATGCATATACAGTAAAACAACATAAATAATTTTAAAATATTAGGTTCAACATGGTCAAAGGTGTAACTTGCCTTGATCGTAGTCCTGCTGCGATTCGTCGAATTCAAACTCTCCGGAATCGTCAATATCTAACGAAAAATCAATTCATAGCAATTTCAAAACAAAAATCCAAACTCAATCCAAATAACTTCCAAAAATAATAAAATACACTGGGAGACAGAATTCTGAATTTTGGATGTGGGTCAACAATTTTTAAAAAAAAGAAATGAGGCTTTTAAAAGAAATTGGAAGTTTTAATTTGAATTTAAAACTTGGAATTACAAAATATATTCAAATCAAATTTAAATAAATTTCAAAATTTCAAAATTATTCCAGAAATGGATAGATCATGATTTTAGAAAAATTTAGAAATTTGAATGGGTCAATTTGGAGTTAAAATGCAAAAGTTATAGCCTTCCAAAGTTTGAATTCAAAATAAAAGAAAAAGGGTATTTTCTGGATTTATTTTTAAACCGAAAAGGATTTATGACGTCAGCACGAATTATTTTTCTAAAGGAAATTATAGATTATGACGTCAGCCCTAGGATTAATATATTCGGCAGAGGTCGACAGTGGGGCCCGGTGTCATGGACCGAGTCCATGGACCGGAAGGTGAGTGGCGGCGCGCGCGGGAGGCGGGTGGCGCGGCGTGGCGCCACGGGGCTGCCGCGTGGTCGCCGCGTGGCGCCACGCCACGCTTTATGCCGACGGCGGCGCGCGCGAGGTGGCGGCGTGCGGGTGGCGGCGCCGGCGTGGCGCCGATCCGCCGCCACTGCCGCCACGCCGCTGCCGGCTTCCCGACGGCCGAGTGTGTGCTGGCCGGCGGCGGCGCTCGAGGCGATGGTCGCCGGAGCTCGGTGGCGGCGCCGCCGAGGGTACCAAAGCGACGAGGAGAACGCGGGAGTGCGTCGGTACCTTGCACGAGGCCGAGGATGACCGGAGAGGGAAGCCGGTGGAGAGGCGGCGGTCGGAGAAGCCTTCACGGCGGCGGAGTAGCTCCGGTGGTGCACGTGCCGGGAGGTGGTCGCGGTGTTCGCACAGGCACCGGCAAGGTCGGGAGGCTTCGGCGGCGAGGGGCTTGAGCGGCGGCGGTGCTCGCGGAGTAGCCGGAGCCGCGGAGAGAAATCGGGCGCAGGGAACCCTGGGGCTGGATTAAGCGCTCGGAGGCTCGGGTGGGTGGCGGTGTGAGTAGAGGACCTCGGGGTACCCTTTATAGGTGGGAGGAGGGTAACGGTTGCGCGAGTTCGCCGGAGTGCAGCGGCGGGAGGTTAATGCGGCGGTGGTAACGGCCGTGATTATGCATGATTATGCCCGCAATGGGCGCGTGGAGGTGCAATGCGATCGGCCGTTGGCGCGGGGCATAAATCGGAGAAACCGGCTTTAAAAGCCGGTTTGCGGCGCAATAATGGCGGCGTGGGCGGAGATCGCGCGAGGAAGAAAGGAAAGGGCGGGGAGACGGAGGCGACGAGTGGGGCCCGCATGTCGAGAGAGAAAAGAAAGGAAGGAGCGAGGGGACGGTCGGATGCTTGACGGGTGGCACGGGGAGAGATCGGACGGCACGGCGCATTGCGAAGGGTAAGTGAAGGGGGACGGCCGAGATCCGATCCGACAACGAAGGTTAGATCGGGCCGGGCGGTGCTTAAGTGGGAAGGCGGCGAGATGAGATACGGCAATAGGGGCGGCTTGGATAATACCACGTGGCGGCGAGGAGCGAGAGGCGGTGAAGCGGTAAGTGGGTGCGAGCGGCGAGGATTAAATCCGCGGGAGTGGACGGTCCGATCAGCGACCACGCGTTGCACGCGAGAGAGGAAGGCGGGAGAGGGTTTAAGTTAAATCGGACGGTGAGAGGGACCCGTGGGCGGAGGGGACGCCGATGGGTGACACTGGCGGCGCGGAGGGGTTTTTGGGATTTCTTTCTTTTGATTTTCCGAAATGCTATTAAGCTTTAGAAAACTCGAGAAAAATACCAAATAAATTTTGAAAAATCCAGAAAAATTTAGAGAACTATCTGGAGCTATTCTAGACTTAATAAAAATATGTCCCACTCATTTTAACAAGTATAATTTGCAAAGATACAATTTGATTTTGTAGGGAAGGTTTTAATTCCTTCTAAAATCTAGAAAAATTAATATAATCTCATATTTTGACTTAAGGAAGCTGAAATACAATTGTTTTAGCTTCTAGGAATGCAATAAATTTATTTTTGACTTTTATACAATAAAGTTTATAATTTTTCTCAAATCAGGATTTTAACATAATTCCAGAAAATCCAATAAACTCCAGATTAAATTTCCAATAAAGGGACAAAATTTTGGGATGTTACACCTGAGCAGATATATGTGGCTCATCCTGCTGGGCTCCAAGGACCAAGCAGGTGTTGAAATCATACGCTTCCAGGCTGGAGCTGAGGCGCAGGCAGGACGGAAGTTGGGAACGCTGCACACCGATCGTGGGGGTGAGTTCACAGCACGAGCGTTCAGCGACTATTGCGCTGAACAAGGGATCCAGAGGCATCTTACAGCTCCATACACACCACAACAAAACGGCGTGGTAGAGAGGCGAAATCAGACAGTGATGGGGATGGCCAAAAGCATGATGAAGGCGATGTCACTGCTAGGCTGGTTTTGGGGAGAGGCGGTGACCACGGCAGTGTTTATATTAAACCGTGCTCCCACCCAGAGTGTTGAAGGGAAGACGCCATATGAGGTATGGCATGTGCGCAAGCCCCCTATACATTTTCTCCGCACATTTGGGTGCGTGGCGCACGTGAAGACAATAGGGAAGCATCTTGTCAAGATTGATGATAGGAGCACGCCCATGGTGTTCGTTGGCTATGAGCAAGGATCGAAGGCCTACCGATTCTACAAACCGGCCACGCAGCGAGTTTATGTCTCACGGGATGCTGTGTTTGAGGAGGACCGTCCCTGGAACTGGGGAGCTGACAAGGGAGCTGGGCCTGACGACAACAATGAGCCATTTTATTTTCAATTTGCCTCAGCCTCCAGGGAGCGTGGCAGCACCAGCAGGCCTGCAACATCATCCTCGCTAGCTATGCCGATGGCATCACCAACAACACCAACTAATGCTGCGAAGCCCACGTGCGGGTCCGAGCCCCTCACACCGTCAACACTGGTCACTCCCAGCGTCGAGTTCGCGACGCCCCCGTCTGGCGAACATGATCTGGACAATGATCACGACGATGCACCACTTCGATTCCGCACAATGGACAATGTGCTCGGTGATGCTTCACTTCCTGGTTTGGCCAAACGTGAGCTAGCCGAAGAGCTTATGATAGCAATTGGGGAGGAGCCAGCAACGGTCGAGGAAGCGAAGCAGACCAAGCAGTGGCGTATGGCAATGCTAGAGGAGATGGCCTCCATCGAAGAGAACAAGACATGGTCCCTAGTGGATCTCCCATCGGGACATCGCGCCATCGGTTTGAAGTGGGTGTTTAAAATCAAGCGCGATGAACACGGTGAGATTGTGAAACACAAGGCAAGGCTCGTCGCCAAGGGATATGTACAACGCCAAGGGATTGATTATGAGGAGGTGTTTGCGCTGGTTGCGAGAATGGAATCGGTGCGTGTGGTACTGGCTGTGGCAGCAAGCTGCGGATGGTCTGTGCACCACATGGATGTCAAGACCGCATTCCTTAATGGTGAACTAGAGGAGGAAGTCTACGTTGCACAACCTCCAGGCTTCATCGCTGCTGGTCATGAACAGAAGGTTCTCAAACTCCACAAAGCTCTCTATGGGTTACGACAAGCTCCGCGGGCATGGTATGCAAAACTCGATGCGAGTCTGTACGTGCTTGGCTTCGTCAGGAGTGAGTGTGAGCATGGCTTGTACACTCGTGGAGTTGAGCATACGCGACTGGTGGTAGGAGTCTATGTAGATTATCTCATCATTTCGGGGGAATCCACAGACGAGATCAATACTTTTAAGATGGAGATGAAGACGCTCTTCCAGATGAGCGATCTGGGAACCATGTCTTATTATCTTGGGATCGAGGTGAGACAGGGACAACAATGCATTGAGCTTCACCAAAGCGCCTATGCTATAAAACTGCTCGAGAGAGCTGGGATGAGTCGCTGCAATGCCTGCACGACGCCGATGGAGGCTCAGTTGAGGTTATCGAAGCAAAGCACCTCACCGGCAGTAGATGCGACAGAATACCGCAGTCTCATTGGCAGTCTACGATATCTGTTGAACACTCAGCCAGACCTGGCATTTGCTGTTGGGTACCTGAGCCGATTCATGGAAGATCCGAAGCAAGAGCACATGGCAGCTATGAAACACTTGCTTCGGTACGTCGCAGGCACGGTCGACTACGGGCTGGCATACTCCAGGGGAGACATCAAGGCCAGCTTAGTCGGTTATAGCGATAGCGATATGGCGGGAGATGTAGATGATCGCAAGAGTACAACGGGTATTCTGTTTTTCCTCGGTAAAAATCCTGTGATGTGGCAGTCACAGAAACAGCGAGCGGTCGCATTATCATCGTGCGAAGCGGAGTACATTGCTAGAGCCACGGCAGCGTGTCAAGGGGTCTGGCTTCGGAGATTACTCAACGACGTCCTTGGAGTCAAGACATCACCGCCACAACTGAGGATAGACAATATGTCTGCAATAGCTCTCACCAAGATCCCCGTGCTTCATGATAGGAGTAAACACATTGATACAAAGTTTCACTACATTAGAGAATGTGTTGAAAACGGGGAAATCAGCCTAGAGTTCGTAAGCACGCAAGATCAGCTAGCGGATATCTTGACTAAGCCACTTGGAAGGACCAAGTTTCAGGAACTTCGTGAAAGGATCGGCGTCACCAGGCTCAGATGAACAACGCCAGAATTAGGAGGAGATTGACAAGTAATCCAGGCGATGTTCATGTGTTTTTGTTCAGTTTTTTCCTGCACTCTGCACTAGTTTACTTCCAGCATAAAGAGTGAGCCCAACGTTCTGAAACTTGGGCGCGTCAGTTATGAGTGAACTGGTCGTCCGCTCGGCGAGTGGCACGTTAGAGCCGTGGGATGGCACGATGCGTTGAGGAACATGCCGCACGATCACGAATATCGTGAAGCGTCGATGTGCATGTTTTTACTTATTTAAAGGATATGAACAACAGAAAAATGTAGTCAGTTGCTGCACCAAAATAGCATCTCCCTGTGCTCTCTCTTTTGCCTGTGTGTGAGCGTGTGCAGGTAATCAGAGTTTTGCTCCAAACGGGCAGAACAATACCGGTGGCAACCGGAACAATTGTCACCGTTGGTTGCCAGTGCTCAAGTCATAGTCGAGTCCCCAATGTGGGAGATGAAGGTTGCTGGTGCCGTGGTGAACGCCATGGCCTCTTCTCCATCCTAAGTTATATCCTTGGCAATATCTCAATAATGTGGCGATTTTTTACATTGTTAGTAGAATCGTGAGGTCTAAGCCTTTATAGGGCCTCCCAATTTTAAGAACAAAAATTCTTGGTACTATACAAATCAAAATCACATATCTCCTTTATTTTGGACCAATTAAAAAAGATTTAATGTCATTCATGTTGACACCAACAAGAGCAACATAGAATGCAACTCTGTTGATCTTTTTTAAACAATCCATTTTTATTCCAAAATACAATAATATACTCAAGTTTTTTTATTTTATAGTAATGGCCATCTGTTGTCCAACGGTTGGGCGACATAGACAAGTCGCCCAACAGTCAGGCGACACGTGGCCAAGTTGTCCAAAGGTTGGGCAACTTACACATGTCGCCCAACTGTTGGGTGACTAGTGCCTCTAGTCGCCCAACCATTCGGCGACTACTTACTGCCAACTCATCCTTTTCTCTTTGACTCAACTCCTTACAGGCTCACTCACTATCTCTTGTAGGAGAACAACAGGAGCTTGAGAGAGGAGAAAAAAGAGGGAGAGAAGGAAGGTCGCGAGAGTAGGATAAGCAAAGAAGCTCGGGAGAGTAAGAGGAGATGGGGAGAAGTAGAGGAGCTCAAGAGAGGAGCTCAGGAGAGGAGAGGAGTTTGGGAGAAGGAGAGAAGTAGAGGATAGGAGCTCGTGAGATTATAGAGGAAGACGAAGGAAACTCGTTGATAAGAAAAAAAAAGGGTCTTTGAGTGACACAGGATCCGTACCGATGATGGGTGATGCAGCAGGAGCTGGAGCGAGGATCGCTGTGGCTATGGTAGTCTACTGAAGCTCGGCGAGGGCAGCGACATTCTCCTTCTCCACCTCCGCGAGTGCCTTCTCGCACTTGGCGAGCTGCTCCCGGAGTGTCTTCTCGCGATTGTAGCTGGTGAGCCGAAACTGACGCATGTCGGTGATCTCCTCCAGTGCGGCAGCATAGGTGGCTCCCATGGCACGGGTGAGGTGAACCTGATGGGAGATTATGGGGTTGTCCTCTGTCTCTGGAAGGAAGGTCTCGTTGTGGGTCGCCCCCTCTTGGCGGGATGGGTAGTAGAAAAACGGAGACGTTAGCAGTGTCGGTCCATGGATGTCGTCTAACCGAGTAGCGGCTAGGCAAGCAGCATCCTGGAGAGCAGTGCATGTAGTACTCTACTTGCCACTTGCACTAAAATCATAGTGTTTGAAAAAGAAATGTGATGACAGTATTGACACAGATTACATCTACCGTTACATATCACCTGCACCAAATATTAACTTTTTCAGCGTTATAGCCGCTTACCTTATTACCGGGACGACGCCCAGGGCAACATAAAATCAGGACTATCCACCGTCCTCCATTTTTCTTTCCAAGTCCCTCCCATAAAAATTTATTTTTGAAATAGAACTATATATGAGTTAGGTTCCCATGTTCACCCTTGACCGTAGGCACGTCTATTCGAATAGTTTTGACTCTGCAGAGTGTGTACACTTTCACCATAAGAAACAATCCGCTCGTTGCCCCACATGATTCCTTAGTCATGCGGTTGAGTGGACCATCACAGTAACCTTTCAAACTACATAGCCCCTTATTCTCATCTCACCCTATAGACTACTCCCACTTACAGTGGGTCCCACACGTTATGCGGGATGTTAACCACTGATACTAGCACCTCCAGGCTCCACTCCCCATAGTGCTAGTATGACTGGAAAACAAGTCATCCTCAACGTGGTGTCCCTTTAGCCACAACAGGCCCTGACATTCCACACTTCTCTCCCCAACCTGTGAGATGAGTCCAAGGTTCGATAGGTTTACTTAGCCAAGTTGCACTTTGTAAACTTGTGGCTGTACTATTTTACAATTAGAGGTCCTGACCAGATTCGGTTCTCAGAGTTATCTGGACGGTTCTACCACACTCCACACTCTCGTGCATTCACAGCACCATGCCCCCGAACCATCCGTCCATATACGTAAGCAAGTGGAGGTTTGTGGGAGCATAAAATAATATTTCTTGCAAAAATACATGACCACTTTCATCTACAACTTTCCCAAAATTTCTTTTGTAATTGTATGTGATGTTTGGGGCAATTAAGCACCCTCGATTATCTATGCGGTGCTAGGCATAACATAAGCGAGATTTATTTTTGGAACAATTATAATTATAATTTTCCTAGGGATATCATGGCTCACTGTTCAATAGTAGCACTTAGCTGAGGGCATTTAGCTAGAGTATAAAAACAATTTAACCTTTCACATAAAATAACAGCATGCAGTTTAATAATTTAAACGTAAATAATTTGCTAAAAATGAAAATTCAAAATGATCAAAGTATTGACTCGTCTGGGTCATAATTGCTTTGGTCCTGTTGGTCTTAACTTGCGTCTACCTCGGATTCTTCCTCTTGAGATTCGTACGCTAACTTTTTGACAAGCGAGAATTTAAAAACAATAAGCATAATCAAATAAACTCTCACAAAAATTCAAAAAAGCTCAAAAATTCAAGACTTTGGTTCCATTGGAAAAAGGGTGAATTTAGATGAATTTAGCAATTTTTCTCACTTTATTTGCAGTTAAAATGAATTAGTTATGAATTTTTGAAGATCTTAGCTTTAATCAATTCAAAAATCAAAATCATAAATCATTAAATAATCCAAGGAGAAAGAGTGTGTGACTGACAGGTGGGGTCCACTGGTTATATTTTTTTCTCTTTCTCTCTGATAGGTGGGACCCACTGAGTTTATTATATTCTTTATCTCACCAGACACTGACACGTGGGGCCCACTAAGGTTTATTAATTCTTTCCTCGGTGTCACTGACAGAGGGGACCCACAAGGATTAATTTTTATGTGACGCTGACAGGTGGGACCGGATAACGTTTTAATTAATACGGGGCCCACAAGTAAGTGAGTAATTAAACTAACGGACGTCAGTAGCACTAATTAATCGCGCCACTAATTAAACGATGAGTGAATAGTGCCTTCTTCCTCTTCCCGATGACGGCGAGGCTTATCGTCGGCGATAGGGGCGGCGGCCGAACGTTAGCATTTGAAAAATGAGTTCCTTGCCCTTGTGCCCACCTCTGGCTGAGGTCTCGCCGGCCAATTTGGCTAGAGCCATAGTCGGCGGTGAGCTCTGGCGGCGGAACAGGGCAATAGTGGCTACGGTGGTAGACAACATTAACATTCAATCAATGGCTAGGGGAGTACCTCGGGGTGGTCACGGTGCTGAATTCGAGGTAGGCGGGGCTCGGGGAGGGCTGAGGTGGGTAGTCAGCGAGAGATAGCGGCGGTCCGAGGGGGTGCACGGCGAGGAAGAAGCTCGGCCGATGGGAGCTGCGGCCGACGGTTGAGATGGTGCCGCCGTGTGTTGAGGATGCTCCTGGCCAAAGAAATTGGCTTGGGACGGCTGCAATCGTCGGCGAGCTCTTCGACCAGAGTTGGAGGGGAAACGGCCGTCAGCGAGCTACAAGGCACGGGAGCTTAATTGCTTTCGATGGGAGGGGGATGAGAGTGTGGGGAGTCGCTGGGTGGCCTCGGCGGGCTTTTATAACCATTGGGGCAAGCTGCCCGTCCGGAGGGGGTATGGTAGCCATGGTGGATGATGGAGGGGGCGGTGTGATTACAGTGCGCGTGATCACGGGGTCACGACGTGAGCCGATTGGCGACATGAGAGGGCAGTGCTGGCGAGTGTGGGTGTCATCGGCGTGGGAAGGCACTATTGCTGGCACGGGAGTAGCGCGGCGGCGTGGGAGCGGCCGTGCGGTGCACTCGGATGGCGATGGGGGCGGTTGGGGTACTACGACGGAGCCGATAGCGGTATGGAGGAAGGTAGCACATCGACGACCGCCAGTCTGAAGGGAAGTTTGGGGTGGGGGTCGCGAGCATAGGATTTCAGGGGAGAGGACGTCCCGGGCGCTGGCGCGCACATGAGCAAGAGCAGAGGGGAGGAGGGAAGCGAAGGGAGGAGAGGGTGAAAGCATCTAGGCCCCTAAATTTAGGGTTTTGGTAATTAATAAAGAATTATGAACACGGGACTAATGTGTGTGCTAAGGTTGTATAGTTAAAGTCTCATATGTGCAAAGGTGAAGAACAAGCTGTATGGAAAATTGACGTCAAGAAGAATCTAAAATGAGGTACATAAAATATAGGATCTCTTTTTAATTTTTACTGGCCTTAGGAGAAAAAGTGGAAGACCGGATCATAGGTTACATGCCGTACTATTAAGAGGGATTATTGAAAGTAGTTTGATAGCATGTTTTGGTGTACATTGGATCAACTTAGGATCATGCATGTATTTGAAAACAAGTTTGAAAAACTCTATGTTCTCTCAGTAAAATCGGTAGTACCGTACCCAACTGCAGAACTATTGCAGTGCAGTAGTTCCGACGTATAAACAGCAGAACTACGGCTGTGCGGTAGTACCGGTTTTTACACGATACGTTTTTTCTAGAGAGCACCCTTCCGGAGACTTAAACTCAACAGAAATCGGTAGTACCGGATTTTCAATGGTGGAACTACCGCAGTGCGGTAGTACCGCACGGTACTACGGAACTACCGATTTTCGGTGCGTTTTTTCCAGAGAGCACCCTTCTGGGGACCGAGACTCAAAAGCAATCGGTAGTACCGGATTTTCAATGGTGGAACTACCGCATTGTGGTAGTACCGCATGGTACTACAGAACTACTGATTCGCGGTATGTTTTTTCCAGAGAGTACCCTGAAAAAAATTTAACTGACCAGAAATCGAAAGTACCGCACTTAGCACGGCGGAACAACCGCAGTGCGGTAGTACCACACTGACCTGCAAAACTACCGCTGTGCGATAGTACCACACTTACAACGGCGGTAGTACCTCTCTGAATTTTAAACGGCTAGTTTTGACCGTCTGACATAGCCGTTACTGTGTGCTACAGTAAAGTGCGGTAGTTCTGCACTTTGTACCGCGGTAATTCCGATTTTCTTGATTTTTTGGAATAAATTTTTGCAACGGCTAGTTTTGGTTGGTGAGGGTATAAATACTCCTCCACCTGCCTATGGGTAGGGTGCTGAGATTGCATTGATCATATTTGAGCCTTAGATCATTCACTCCACTCTCTTTTCACAGTAGAGCATTCATTTTGAGTTATGGAGAGATTTTTCAAGTGCATTTAATTCTAGTTGATCCTTTTGCACTTGAGCATCATCAAGTGAAATTGGTAATCCATTCTCTTGGTACTTGCTGGCACCTAGACAGCGGAAAGGTGGATTGTGAGGTGACTTCTTCAAGAATATTGTGAAGAAGCCCGAACCAACTTGTGAGTGGTTTGGAGCTTGCCATCTCCGGAGCGGAGGAAGAGTTACCACTAGTGATCGAGGAACGAGGCTTAATTCGTGGAGCAGGTCCAAGGATTCTTAGGCTTTTCTCAACGTGGACTAGAGAAGATCGGCAAATCTTCGAGACCACAGGAAAACATCGCACGTGTCACCGTGATCATCTCTTTGCCTTCTTATAGTTTTTATCTCACTAGTTGACAAATTTGTTATTTGCTATATTTACTTGTGCTTATGCTAAAATTGTCGTATTGATTGCCTAGAACTATTAGAAGTGTAGAGGTGTGCTTTATCTAGCTTCCTTGTCTTGTGTTAAATTGCTAGTATTTGTTTAAATTAGGCAAAAAATTTAAAACCTCCTATTCACCTCTCTCTAGTCGATTATCCTTAATCCTACAGGGGGGTAAAGGCCGTGCCATTTTGGGCCGGTTGGATCCTCCCTCCTTCTTCTCTTTTTTTTTGTTTTTGTTTTTAGTTTCCATTTTCATTTTGGTTTCCATGATTTATCTTGGGCATATGTGTGTGTATATTTTTGCATAAAATTTCAGATGATGATTTCTCAAGTATTGTTGTCTTTCTTTTAAATTTCCATATTTTGGAAGTCTCCATTTTAAATTCTATTGCCAATAAACTTTTGTGGATTTTTGGGCAATGATTTGGATCATCTTTTCAGATTCGTATGTTCATTTAAAATTTTCTTTTATGAAATATATTCTTCCTTTTTAGTATTCCCTGGCTTTGGGCTTTAACAGGATATATATGTGTGTGTGTGTATATATATATATATATATATATATATATATTCTTTTTATTCTTTACATCTTCTCTCTTTATTTTATGCTCTACTTTCTTATGTTTTTGGAACCTCAATTAAAAACCAATGAAAATCCAGAAAGTTAAAATATCAGAAAATACCACAATTTACACAACATTTACAATTTCCAAAATTTTGGAATGTCACAGCTTTGTGGAAGGTTGCCGGCGACGCGATTACAAGTGTGTGCTACTCGTGCAACCATGTCAGTAGGGAGTCAGAGAAGCTCTAGTTGGTGAGAGCAGTTCGGGCGCGCAGTGTGTGGTTCATCAAAAGGACACAGTGGGCGATGTTGCGGAGCAGAACCAGAATGTCACACATTGCACACTGAGCCCACCCGATGGGTGGATGGAAAATTTGGTAAGACAGATCAGGAAGATCGCACTACGCAAGCTAAGCTCACTGGACAGGTGGACCCAGGGGAGCATATCGACAACATAGTGCATCAGATGGAGAAGGCTTTGGAAAGGAGGTTTGGTTCTTTTGAGGCGGTTTACGACAATCTTCCTCATATGCTCGAGGTGCTGCTGGACAGGAACCCGGGCACATATATTGCTATGGAGGATAAGCCATTTAGAAGACCGCTTGTTGATGAAGTTATTCAAGAGATTGGCTACACAGAACTAGCAGCGTAAATTCGAGAGGAACAAGTACTCGGTCATTCCAAGGACGGCGCAACCCGAACGCCTTGCACCATTGCCGGAGTTTGACCCTCCTAGTGTGACAGGGATGATCTCGAGGAATATCAAGTACTTCTTCCATTAAATTGAGGTCGAGCCATTGGAGAAGTGGTCCATGGTGCATGATACGAACAGTGTGAGGTATGACATAACGACCACTAACCTTGCGGAGGTGTACAACTGGGTTCTTAGAGGTGTCTATTCTTAGCCCCTCGTTGCCATCATTGAAGACGATCTGTGAGGTACAATAAGATATTTTAGGAAAAATTATGAAAATGTAGTACTTCATGCAACCAACCCACATACATCTTACTGTTCGAAGATCAGTTGCAGACAATCTTCGTGATGAGCAATACAAAGCATTGTTTTAATGTGCTGCTTTGGGACAGAGCCAGATTAAGAAATGCTCACTCTCTTTATTACCCATGAGGTGTGCTTTAGAGATCATGTGAACAAACCTAACTGCATATGTAACATGGACCCATCAAACTTTATGTCGGAGTACTTCATGAAGGAAAGGGTGCTGCAGGCATTGTGCAGTGAGCTAAGAGGCTTCAGGGTTGTAAGCAACTTTGCCATGTTGGATATTGCATATAGGGCTTGGATTTTGGATCTTGACATATTGAAGAGTGGGAAGGGCCGTCGGCAGAGTTATTGTATTATGAACGATATGGACGAAGGAGAAGCTAGAGAGACGAGTAGACATTGTGGCTGGAAGGCCACACTATGAGACGTTGCAAGACACCTGCTGATAAGTAGGAACACCGACGTGAAGTACAACACTACTTATTGTTGTGTGTGTAGTGGTATTAAAATTAGAAATGATATCATATTATAGATTTATTTATAAACTTTTACTTCATTTGTAAACTTTAACTTCATCTGTAGTGTCAATCGATCATCTTTAACAATGCACGGGAATGTGAGACCCGGAGTAGAAACTCCCAGACCCCCTGTGTATTACTGTACTAGTCCCAGAGATCAATGCTAGTACACACAGTTCAAACAGAAAAGATGATATATTGCCAACAACGCTTTATTACAATAGTAGTGAAGTTTTACAAAGGCCATTGCCTTACTAAGGTTCACGTAACCGCAAGCAAAAATAAACACAATGGAAGCAAAGATAACTTGATCGACCCATCAATGCGCCACGGGCAATTGGTGGGAAACGAATCCTAGGCATCCGGAATAAACCACCGCATCCACATTCGCGCAGAAGTCATACTCTCGGCAGATCTTCTCCATTCTCTCGCTTTTATATTTATAGAGCAACGGTGAGTACAAAAATGTACTCATAAGTCTTGGGAAAAATGCATAGATGTAAGGTTTCACAAAGGAAGGTTATATGGTTTATTTGCAACATCGCATTTTATTTCAAATCTACATAATTACTTTAAAAGCCATTTTGTAAACAACTTGTTTTTAATAAACGAAATTGGATAAGTGCTTTAGTGAAGGTTAAACTACCAACACTAATATCTCGGACCATCACACCAATTTTCAAAACCTCAGTTACATCCTCGATCTCAACATCACGAGTTATACTACTCAGTTTTTCTCCAACTTATTTTGTTTTGAAATCAAAACTTCTACCATGTGAATGCATTCCTTGCTCGCCCTTGACCGTGGGCACGGCTATTCGAATAGTTTTATTCTGCAGAGGTTGTACACTTTACCCACAAGAGATTAATTATCTTAATAGTCAACACGCTTCCTTTGGCATGAGACCGGATAAATTATCACAAAGCCTTTCGCCTACTCCAAAGATAGTTTAAATACCACCCGCTAAGGTTTCACCACAACTCGAATCCACGAGTTGGAGCCCCTCTTGCGCCATATGAGTCTGATAAACCTGCTCCTCACTATGAGTAACCAAGATACCACGGCACCCAATACACCACCGGTGATATCTAAGCTAAACTTTTATAGGTTAGTTAGCTAGGTCGTACCCATATAGACTTGTGGTTGTACTTGTTTTGCTCAGTTTGGACAAACACAAGCGTCGGTCCTTAATCGACCGGGTGGCTCATTCACAAACCCAACAATTCTCGTGCTAAGCGCACCACCAAACCTTCCATCCACCCTTGTCAACTTTTCCCTTTGAATTTCATTTTTATTTTCAAATTAACAATGGTAACATCCATTACCACTTTTCAAACAAAATATTTAACAATGGTAACATCCATTACCAATGTTCAAACAAATCATTCATCAAAACATTTGATAAACATGCTACTCATTTGAACATTATTACATTGATTTGCTACGCTAAGCATTTGCTAGTATTTTAAACATTCAACCAATATAATGCTAACTCATTATTGAGTCAAAGGGATATCCTAAGTTGACAATGGTACAAGGTAAACAATTTTCAATGGAAGGTATAACAAATTGGGTCTTTAACTAATTTTTCTAAATCAAACTATCACTTGATATAACATAAGCATGCATTAATTTAAAATAACTACCTAAACATTTTTCCAAATCATTTGAGCAAGTTGATCAAAGGAAACTTGCAAAACATGGGAGCAAAATGTTCAAAGGAGACTTGCCTTCCTGTGTCTGGTTGAAATCTTCCACAACTTGCTCTTGAGGTTGCTCGGACAAATCGGTCTCTACACGTAAATCGAGAATTCCAAATAAATAAAATAAAATAAAAATTCAAAAATTGAAAATAAATATACCAAATGAAAGATTGAAATTTTAGATGAATTTAGAAATTTGAATGGACCAATTTGGAGCTAAAATGAGAAAGATATGGCTATTTGAAAATCTCGATTTGAATAAATCCAGAAATTCGAAATCTCGACATGTGGGGTCCATCGGTCAGAAATTTCATTTAAAATGAGTCTCGACATATGGGACCCATGGACTCGGGACCCACTTGTCGCTGGCTAGCGCAGAGGGGTGGTCGACGGGTGGGGCCTACTGTCGCGTGGATTAAAACGGAGAAAACTCAACCTCGGTAGCGGGAGCGGGCTCGAACGCAGCAGAGGAGTGGGAGGGGAAGAGAGCGGCGCTAGCCAAGTGAGCGGGAGGCACCGCCTACCCTTAATGGGTAGGTAATCCTCTTGAGGATTATCTGCGGGAGGCCGCCGGCAACGTGGCACACGTGGTCGACGCGTGGTCGCCGCGGGGCGCCACGCCATCGCTTTTGCCGACGTGGCGCGCGCGCGCGAGGTGGCGGAGGCGCTCGGGTGGCGCGACGTGGCGCCGACGCCGCCACGCTGCTGCCACCTCGGCGACGGCGGTGGGCCGGGCGGTGGGTGGTGCACGGGGACCGAGGGTCGCCGAGTTCGGTGATTAGCGGCGCCGCCAAGGGTACCAAATGAAGAGGAGGATGCAGGAATGCATTGGTACCTTGCGCGAGGCCGAGGGTGACCGGAGGAAGAATCGGCGAAGGGGCGGCGGTCGGAGAGGAACCTCACGGCGGCGGAGGAGATCCAGCAGCAGCAGCTTCGGGAAGGGGTCGCCGAATCGCCTTGGCACCAACAACGTCGGGAAGGCGTCGGCGAGGAATGAGGAAGCCCGAGGCGCCGGAATTGCTCGCCGGAGTATTTGAAGCCGCGGGAAGAAATCGGGCGTAGGAAGGGCTCGCGCTCGGGTGATTCGCTTGAGAGGTGAGGAGGAGCGCAGCGGTAGAGGACCTCGGGGTGTGGGTTTTATAGGCGGGGAGGGTGTAACGGTCGCGCGAAGTCCGCGGAGTGCAACGGACGGGAAGGTTAACGCGAAGGTGATAACGGCGCAATTAGGAGTGATTATGCCTCGGAGGGGTGCGGGGGCGTTAATTTGAATGCGCAATGGTGTGGGAAATAAATCGGCAAGAAACCAAGCTTTCAAAGCTTCGTTTTCTAATCAATGGCGGCGGCAACAGCGGTGATCGCGCGAGGAAGAAGGAAGACAATCGGGGCGGAGGACTGACAGCGAGGCCCGCGCGTCGGTGAGAGAAGAAAAAGAGAAGGAAATCGGCGGCGGTTGGATTAGTGACGTGTGGCATAAGGAAAGATCGGGGCGCTGGATCACGGCGAAGGGTAAGTGAAAGGAACGATCGAGATTCAATCCGACAACACAAGTTAGATCCGGCCGATGGGGTGTACTAAGTGGCAGCGGCGGTGCGATTTAATCGGCATTCATGAGCGGTCAAGATGACGACACGCGTCGGAACAGCGGCTTTGACAGTGGGACCACCGGCGGTGAGTCCACACGCACCGGTCTATGACAGTGGGGCCGCTTGTCGGCGCAAATCGAAAAAGAAACTCAACCTCGCGCGAGCGGGCTCGAACGCGCCGAGGAGCGGGAGGGAAGAGAGCGGCGCGGTAACGATCGGGCGGGAGGATCAACCTACCCAATAAGGATGATTAATCCTTTTGAGTATTAATCGCTGGATGGCGAGTCACTGCCGGATGCGCGACACTTGGCGCGCGAGAGAGGGGAGGCGGGATGAGGCGAGACGCGAGGGATTAACTCGGGCGGGAGGAATGGCTCGGATGCATGACAAGTGTCGGCCGAGGGAGATTTTGATATTTAAATCTTTTATATATATTTGAAATCATTAGGAGACTTTAAAATACTCGAAAAATACCAAATAAATTCCAACAATTCCAGAAAAATTCACATAATTCATCGATAATGTTTTAAACATATTAAAAATATTTCCAACTTATTTTGATATTAAATTTTCTTTTCAATGAAACTTTAACTTGAGAAAATTCGGATAATTGGAAATTATTAATTTAAAACTATTTCTTCAAAATAAATGCAAAAATTGGGATGTTACAAACCTACCCCCCTTAGAAGGAATCTCGACCACGAGATTCGGATGAACTGAGAAATAGATTAGGAAACTCTGCTCGAAGATCCTCTTCTCGTTCCCAGGTTGCTTCTGACTCTGGACGGTTGCTCCATTGCACTTTACAGAATTTGATAGTCTTGTTTCTTGTGCAACGCTCTGCCTCTTCCAAAATCTTGACAGGAAATTCTGAATATGTCAAGTCCTCTTTTAAATCAACATCCTCAAAAGGTATCAACTCCTCTGGTACTCTCAAACACTTTTTCAACTGTGATACATGAAATACATCATGTACACCTGACAACTGAGGAGGAAGTTCTAGCTGATAAGCGACTTCACCTCTTCTTGCTATAATTAGAAATGGTCCAATATACCTTGGGGCAAGCTTACCACTGACTTTGAATCGACGCATCCCTTTCATAGGTGAAACTTTCAGATACACATGATCGCCTGGCGTAAATTCCAACATTCTTCGACGATTAGCGGCATAACTCTTTTATGCGGTGCATCTTTGTTTTCAATCGGTCTCGGATTAGCGAACTTGATCTTCCGCTAACTTTAAGACATCCGGTCCGAATACTTGACTCTCTCCGGTCTCTGACCAATATAACGGTGTTCTACATTTTCTGCCATACAAGGCTTCAAACGGAGACATCTTCAGACTAGATTGATAACTATTATTATATGAAAATTCCGCATAGGGCAAACTTTTATCCCAAGCGGCTTTATTGGCTAAAGCACATGCTCTCGAAGATATCTTCCAATATCGATTTACCCGTTACATCGACCATCTGTTTGAGGATGATAAGCGATCTTGAAATTTAAATTGGTGCCCAAAGCTTCATGAAGCTTCGCCAAAATCTTGAGGTAAATTGTGTTCCTCTATCGACACTATCCTCTTTGGAACTCCATGCAAACACACAATTTTTGACATATAAAGCTCGCCAATCTATCTCCGAATATGTAGTCTTCATCGGTATAAAATGAGCGACTTTTGTTAAGCGGTCAACTATAACCCAAATTGAGTCATAACCTAACTTGGTTCTTGGTAGTCTGTTATGAAATCCATTCCAATTTCCTCCCATTTCCATTCGGTATATGCAGAGGTTGCAAAAGACCAGTGTCTTTGATGCTCTGCTTAACTCTTTGACATATATCACACAAGGCTACATATTCGCAATTTCCCTTTTCATATTGTTCCACCAAGAACTTTCCTTTAAATCTGATACATTTTTGTACTTCCAGGATGAATTGAATATCTGATTCATGAGCTTCTTTTAAGATTAAATTTTTATTTCCTTTTCTCTGTACTAGTATTCTCTTTCCAAACCAAAGAGTCCCTTCTTCATCTTCTGAAAATCCAAGCGATTTACCTTTCTTCATATTCTCTTTAATTTCTTTAACGTATTCATCCTCTCGTTGGGCTGCCTTTATTTGATCTTCCAAGGTAGGATGAACCTTCAATGCAGACAGAATACCTTCGTTAACTATTTCCAAATTTAATCTTTGGAATTCCTCATGGAGGGTTAACTGCTTATCTGGAATTGACAGATTATTCATATGACTCTTTCGACTCAAAGCATCGGCTACCACATTAGCTTTTCCGGGATGATAGTGTATTCCCACATCATAATCCTTTATCAATTCGAGCCATCTTCTTTGTCTCATATTAAGGTCAGGCTGAGTGAATATATACTTTAAACTTTTATGATCTGTATATATCTCACACCGATTACTGATTAAGTAATGCCTCCATAACTTTAGAGCATGCACAACAGCAGCTAGTTCTAAATCATGAGTGGGATAATTTTCTTCATGCGGTCTTAACTGCCTTGATGCATAAGCTACCACCCTTCCTTCTTGCATTAGTACACAACCAAGACCTTGTTTTGAAGCATCACAAAATATCTCAAAATCTTTTCGAATATCGGGTAACCTCAGAACCGGTGCTGAAGTTAACATTTTCTTTAATTCTTGAAAACTATCCTCACAGGATTTACTCCATTCAAATTTCTTCTCCTTCTTTAATAGCTGGGTTAAAGGTCTGGCAATCTTGGAAAAGCCTTCAATAAATCGACGATAATGTAAGCTAATCCCGAAAACTTGGATCTCTTCTTGTCTTGGGTGGAGTCAATTTAATACATCCTTAACTTTTCCAGATCTCTGGATACTCCTTCTGCTGATATCACATGTCCCAAAACTCAATTTCTTTTAACCAAAATGCACATTTGCTAAATTTGGCATATAAGCGATGTTCACGAGTCTTTGCAACACTATCCTTAGATGACCTTCATGTTCTTTATTATTCTTCGAATAGATAAGAATATCATCTATGAAAACAACAACAAACTTATCTAAATAATCCATGAAGACTTTATTCATCAAGTTCATGAAGTATGCCGGGGCATTTGTCAGACCAAAAGACATCACCGTATACTCATATAATCCATATCTTGTGGCGAAGGCTGTCTTTGGTATATCTTCAGTTCTAATCTTCAACTGATGATATCCTGACCGAAGATCAATCTTGGAAAAGACACTTGATCCTATGAGTTGGTCAAACAAATCATCGATCCGAGGTAAGGGATACTTATTCTTTATAGTGACTTCATTTAAAGCTCGATAATCAACGCACATCCGTTGACTACCATCCTTCTTCTTTACTAGAACCTTTGGGGCTCCCAAGGCGAAAGAACTTGGTCCGATGAATCCTTTCTCATACAATTCTTGAATCGCCTCTTGACTTACGCCAAATCATCGGTGACATCCGATAGGGTCTTTTGATATTGGGTATGCGGGCACGGTTTATAACAAATTCAACTTCTCGATCCGGTGGTAATCTGGCAAATCTTCAGAAAAACATCCGGTACTCGCGGACTATCGACACATCTTCCAAACTTTTCCCTTTTAGGTCGGTTAACATCTCGTCCTTCTTTGAGTGCATAAGCGCCTCATGTCTTATCTGAATTCCATCGAATTGGTAAGGATAATGGCACGATTGGCACAATCTATCATCCTTTATACTTGATCAACCAATCCATACCAAGTATTATATCTATGCCATCGGAGTCTATTATAATAAGGTTCGCTAGGAACTTTACTCCATTTATAATTATGGTTGCACTAGGGCTAACCAAATTAGTCCTCAATTCTTTTCCAGGATTGGACTATCATAAGGTCCTTTAGCAAACAAATTTTCCAATTATTCTTTTCAACAAAAACCTTTGTTACGAAAGAATGTGTAGCTCCAGAATCAAATAATATAATTGCTGGTACTGAGTTCACTAGAAACTTACCCAGAACTACGTCTGGTGCATATTCCGCTGCCTCTGCGGTAACATGGTTGATACGCCCTCGATTAATGTTCTGTGGAGTCTTGGGAGTTTGAGGGCTTCCACGACCTTGACCATTGGTTGGAGCTCTTCTTTGGTGTAGGGTCAAGATTGAAACGAACCGGGTTACCGCTGACGCTTCGTGGGCGATTCTTGGCATAGTGTCCCATATTCTTGCAATTGTAGCATTGCACTCCTGCAGCTATATTTACATTTCTTTGCGGCAGCTTGGCTGCATTTCAGTTCTAGGAGCTTGAGGTAAGGGCGAGGTGCGTAAATCGGTATCCTTGTATGACTATGTACCGGAGGTCGGTTGTCTTGTGGTGGCGTGAATCGTGAACCGCCATGATCGCCGAGCTTGGAACTTCCTCTTCCGGGAGTCGAAGAGTTGGCGTTGAGCATCTTCTTGCAATAAAGCTTTATTCACTAGATGTTGAAAAGTAGGGTAGTCATTGGAGACTAATTGAACCTTAAGATTGGGGTCTATCCTCCCATGAACCTCCAAATCTTTGCGGCATCGATCGCCACATCTTCTCGGGCATATCTAGATAGCTGAATGAATTTGCTTAAATAAGCGGAAACGCTCAGGTTTCCCTGCTGTAAATGATGGAACTCCTTCCTCTTCATTTCCATAATACTCATAGGAATATGAGCATTACGGAAGGCTTCCAAAAATTCTGCCCAACCAATGTTCTGGGCATCCTGGTGTGCAGCGCAGTAATTGTCCCACCAATTGGCAGCAACTCCTTGGAGTTGATGAGCAGCATATATAACCTTCTCATGTTCAGCACATTGAGCTAGATTCAGCTTCCTTTCCACTTCCTTAATCCAATCATCCGCTTCCAACGGATCGGCAGATCCTGCGAAGGTCGGGGGTCGGGTCCTCATAAATTCCCCGAGCTTAGACTGCGGTGGGTGAATAGGTACTTGCTGAGCTTGATTGACTTGATTTTGGGCCAAAGCCTGAAGAAGTTGTAATTGCATGGCCATCATTTGTTCCATATTGGGAGCTTGGGCTGGCGGAGGTGGAATTGGGGCTTCATTGTTGTTGGGCGCTGGGTTGTTGTTGATGTTGCTTCTTGTGTTCACCATCTGAAGCTCCATCAAGAAAAGTACAGAAAAGAGAGGAAAGCATAGATGAGAGACGGGGCAATTTTATCATCCCAAAACCACACACAAGATCAACACAACAGATTGAGAAAACTCAACTTTTGAAATTCAAATTAACTTTTGAAATGGTTGTACCACAAATGCACAAGGCTCGGTACAATCCATTTTATTACATCATATCATTATAAAAGCGTTCTAGTATCGATAAACGACTGAAAAAGGGTAATCTATCTAACATCTAATTGTCCTCAACGATGATACGCTCCTCTGGCTCCTCCTCGGGATCCTCCTCTGAGTCCGACGAGTGACTCGCCCACAATCACGGCGGTTGTTCGTGAACGCGACCGTGATCGCTCTGGTGAAAGTAGGTGATCTGAACGGAGCGCCGGCGTCCTGGGGATCCGTCAATGTCTAGGTCGGGTAGCGATCGGGCGTCGCACACTCTTCCTTGTCGTGAGCCTAGTGCGAGGTCTGAGAGTCGATCGAGCAACAACGGAGCCGTGGAGTCGGTGTAGTGGTGGCGGCTCGAAGACGCTCCACCTCGCCTCGGCGGTTGTCCTCGCTTTGTCTGGCGTCGGCGTGGCGATCGACTCTGCAGCAGTGTGCTCGGAGAGTGTCGGAGTGGTTGTAGCTCGGCGTCGAAGCATTCGGAGAAGTCCTATCTCTGCGCCGAGCTCGCGTAAGTCGCGATCGATGCTTGGGTGAATCGCACTGATGAGACAGCGTGGCTCGCCCACCACGATCCGAAAGCCTCGGGGTGAGTTTGTCCCGCTCGTAGTCGGAAAGAAGCGTATGGGCGATCGTCGTAACTCCCCTTTGTGCCTCTGCACAACTCGCTATCGCCATCTTGGCCGCATCTTGGATAGCGTCATGCAGATGGGTCCGAGGGTGCTCAATCTGCGATGAGCGGGGTTAAGCCGCCCATCCGGAGCATAGATGAATACTTCCATGGTCCATGAATCCATAGTCATCACTCTAGTGTTCCGCCCTCTGAAAATGGGTCATTGATTATATTTCGAGATCTTGCATTAATCGTCGTAGAAGAGTCGCAAAGCTCCTCACTCTCGCCATGAGAATGGTGATCCCACGGGTGAAGACGACGAAGAACCCGCCATCTATAAGTTTGAGAATAAGGAGAGATTAGTAAAGATTTTTAAATAATGAGAGTAGGACAAGAACAAGATACTAAGTAAGGAAAGAGTAGAAGCAAAAGAAACTTATATTTTTGTACATAAATTTTTATTAAATATAAATCCTTAAAGCTTCCCAAAACCTAGGGCTCGTTCTACTACCAAGATGGCTCGATACCATACGTGAGACCGGGTAGAAACTCCTGGACCCCAGTGTATTCTTGTACTAGTCCCGCAGATCAATGCTAGTACACACAGTTCAAGCAGAAAAGATGATATATTGCCAACAACGCTTTATTACAATAGTGACAAGTTTTACAAAGGCCATTGCCTTACTAAGGTTCACAGAACCGCAAGCAAAAATAAACACAATGAAGCAAAGATAACTTGATCGACCCATCAATCGCCACAGCAATTGACTGGGAAACGAATCCTAGGCATCCGGAATAAACCACCGCATCCACATTCGCGCAAGTCATACTCTCGACAGATCTTCTCCATTCTCTGCTTTTATATTTATAGAGCAACAGGTGAGTACAAAAATGTACTCCGCAAGTCTTGGGAAAAATGCATAGATGTAAGGTTTCACAAAGGAAGGTTATATGGTTTATTTGCAACATCAGCATTTTATTTCAAATCTACATAATTACTTTAAAAGCCATTTTGTAAACAACTTGTTTTTAATAAGCGAAATTGGATAAGTGCTTTAGTGAAGGTTAAACTACCAACACTAATATCTCGTGCCATCACAGCCAATTTTCAAAACCTCAGGTTACATCCCCTGATCTGAACATCACGAGAGTTATACTACTCCCGAGTTTTTCTCCAACTTATTTTGTTTTGAAATCAAAACTTCTACCATGTGAATGCATTCCTTGCTCGCCCTTGACCGTGGGCACGGCTATTCGAATAGTTTTATTCTGCAGAGGTTGTACACTTTACCCACAAGAGATTAATTATCTTAATAGTCAACACGCTTCCTTTGGCATGAGACCCGGATAAATTATCACAAAGCCTTTCGCCTACTCGGTATAGTTTAAATACCACCCGCTAAGGTTTCACCACAACTCGAATCCACGAGTTGGAGCCCCTCTTGCGCCATATGAGTACAAAACTGCTCCTCACTATGAGTAACCAAGATACCCGGCACCCAATACACCACCGGTGATATCTAAGCTAAACTTTTATAGGTTAGTTAGCTAGGTCGTACCCATATAGACTTGTGGTTGTACTTGTTTTGCTCGGTTTGGACAAACACAAGCGTCGGTCCTTAATCGACTGGGGTGGCTCATTCACAAACCCAACAATTCTCGTGCTAACGCACTCACCAAACCTTCCATCCACCCTTGTCAACTTTTCCCTTTGAATTTCATTTTTATTTTCAAATTAACAGTGGTAACATCCATTACCACTTTTCAAACAAAATATTTAACAATGGTAACATCCATTACCAATGTTCAAACAAATCATTCATCAAAACATTTGATAAACATGCTACTCATTTGAACATTATTACATTGATTTGCTACGCTAAGCATTTGCTAGTATTTTAAACATTCAACCAATATAATGCTAACTCATTATTGAGTCAAAGGATATCCTAAGTTGACAATGGTACAAGGTAAACAATTTTCAATGGAAGGTATAACAAATTGGGTCTTTAACTAATTTTTCTAAATCAAACTATCACTTGATATAACATAAGCATGCATTAATTTAAAATAACTACCTAAACATTTTTCCAAATCATTTGAGCAAGTTGATCAAAGGAAACTTGCAAAACATGGGAGCAAAATGTTCAAAGGAGACTTGCCTTCCGTGTCCAGTTGAAATCTTCCACAACTTGCTCTTGAGGTTGCTCGGACAAATCGGTCTCTACACGTAAATCGAGAATTCCAAATAAATAAAATAAAATAAAAATTCAAAAATTGAAAATAAATATACCAAATGAAAGATTGAAATTTTAGATGAATTTAGAAATTTGAATGGACCAATTTGGAGCTAAAATGAGAAAGATATGGCTATTTGAAAATCTCAGATTTGAATAAATCCAGAAATTCGGAAATCTCGACATGTGGGGTCCATGGTCGAAATTTCATTTAAAATGAGTCTCGACATATGGGACCCATGGACTCGGGACCCACTTGTCGCTGGCTAGCGCAGAGGGTGGTCGACGGGGGGGGCCTACTGTCGGCGTGGATTAAACGGAGAAAACTCAACCTCGGCCAGCGAGCGGCTCGAACGCGCGCCGGGAGTGGGAGGAAGAGAGCGGCGCTAGCCAAGTGAGCGGGAGGCACCGCCTACCCTTAATGGGTAGGTAATCCTCTTGAGGATTATCTGCGGGGCCGGCGGCAACGTGGCACACGCGGTCGACGCGTGGTCGCCGCGGGCCGCCACGCCATCGCTTTGCCGACGTGGCGCGCGCGTGCGAGTGGCGGGAGGCGCTCGTGGCGCCGACGTGGCGCCGATCCGCCGCCACGCTGCTGCCACCTCGGCCGGCGGCACGACGGTGTGGCCGGTGGTGGTGCACGGACCGAGGGTCGCCGAGTTCGGTGATTAGCGCGCGCCAAGGGTACCAAATGAAGAGGAGGATGCAGGGAATGCATTGGTACCTTGCGCGAGGCCGAGGGTGACCGGAGGAAGAATCGGCGAGAAGGGGCGGCGGTCGGAGAGAACCTCACGGCGGAGGATCGATGGCGCATGCAGCTTCGGGAAGGGTCGCGGAATCGCCTTGGCACCAGCAACGTCGGGAAGGCGTCGGCGAGGAATGAGGAAGCCCGAGGCGGGGAATTGCTCGCCGGAGTATTTGAAGCCGGGGAAGAAATCGGGCGTAGGAAGGGCTCGGCGCTCGGGTGATTCGCTGAGAGGTGAGGAGGAGCGCGCGGTAGAGGACCTCGGGGTGTGGGTTTTATAGGCCGGAGGGTGTAACGGTCGCGCGAAGTCCGCCGGAGTGCAACGGACGGGAAGGTTAACGCGAAGGTGATAACGGCAATTAGGAGTGATTATGCCTCGGAGGTGCGGGAGGCGTTAATTTGAATGCGCAATGGTGTGGGAAATAAATCGGCAAGAAACCGAAGCTTTCAAAGCTTCGTTTTCTAATCAATAAGCGGCGCAGGCGGTGATCGCGCGAGGAAGAAGGAAGACAATCGGGGGCGGAGGACTGGACAGAGAGGCCCGCGCGTCGGTGAGAGAAGAAAAGAGAAGGAAATCAGCGACGGTTGGATTAGTGACGTGTGGCATAAGGAAAAGATCGGGCGCCGGATCACGCGCGAAGGGTAAGTGAAAGGGAACGATCGAGATTCAATCCGACAACACGAGTTAGATCCGGCCGATGGGGTGTACTAAGTGGCAGCGGCGTTGCGATTTAATCGGCATTCATGAGCGGTCAAGATGGCGACACGCGTCGAACGCGGCTTTGACAGTGGGACCGGCGGCGTGAGTCCACACTGCACCGGTCTATGACAGTGGGGCCGCTTGTCGCGCAAATCGAAAAAGAAACTCAACCTCGCGAGCGGGCTCGAACGCGCAGAGGAGCGGGGGGGAAGAGAGCGGGCGGCGGTAACGATCGGGCGGGAGGATCAACCTACCCAATAAGGATGATTAATCCTTTTGAGTATTAATCGCCGGGATGGCGAGTCACTGCCGGATGCGCGACACTTGGCGTTGCGAGAGAGAGGAGGCGGGATGAGGCGTGAGGCGGCGGGATTAACTCGGGCGGGAGGAATGGCTCGGATGCATGACAAGTGTCACCAGGGAGATTTTGATATTTAAATCTTTTATATATATTTGAAATCATTAGGAGACTTTAAAATACTCGAAAAATACCAAATAAATTCCAAAATTCCAAAAATTCACATAATTCACGATAATGTTTTAAACATATTAAAAATATTTCCAACTTATTTTGATATTAAATTTTCTTTTCAACAGAAACTTTAACTTCAGAAAATTCCAGATAATTGGAAATTATTAATTTAAAACTATTTCTTCAAAATAAATGCAAAAATTGGGATGTTACAGGGAAGTGCTTGAGAAATGGCTCCCTTTTGTAGCTTTGCGTAGTGATAGACCAAACGAGACAGCCTTGCGCAGTTAAAAGATCAAACGAGACAACTTTACGCAATGACAAGACCAAACATGACAGTTTTATGCAGTGACAAGACCAAACGAGACAACCTTACATAGTGATAAGACCAAACGGGCAGCTTTTTGCAACGATGTAATGCTACACTTGTCCACGAATCATCCGACATGCTGTTGCCATGCAGACGCAAATTTGCCCAAACTGAATTAGACTTGTAAAACGTATGCTGCATCGATTTTGCCTATAAGTAGTACCCCTTTCGTAGAGGTTTTTTTGGCACCACGACTGCAGCACTAGATCGCTAGTATGGGAAGCAATAGGAGAATTTCACCCAACTTGCAAGGGCTGCAATAGCCCGGGACGAACAAGCGCAGCGTGCCAGGAGGCCACCTCCCCGAAGTGAAGCCCCTCGTACCTCCAACCGCAACCCCAACCCCAACCCATACCTCAACGTTCCCACTAAGCATTCGTCGCAAGAACCGCCCGTGGGAGAAATGCCCCCTCTGCTGGTGCAAGGACACATGCAAGTTTTTCTAGTCAAATGAGCGGTTGAGTTTGGGCATGTATTAGTGGGGTTGCAGTAACTACGCCTGGGATTATCCCGATCTTCGTTGGGATACGGCCTGCTACCGGTAGTCGGTAAGGACGGGTTACAATACATTTTCCTACTAGTTCTCTTCTATGGCACGCATAACAAGCTCTCCCCTCTTCCTACAGTCTCCGAATCTGCTATGCGTTTACCACAAATGGATCAACTGGGAGATCCACCTACACGGCCAGTGGACTCTGGACTACGAGGAGTGGGACGCCAGGATGGAGGAGTGGCGGCACAGCGAAGATCGAAGCAAATGTCTCTAACGGGAGACGCAAGCTTATCTAGAGGCATGTAGGCGCAGGAAGCATGAGGCTCGTGAGGAGTGTGAGATAAAGCACAAATTGGCGACCAAAGCCAAGACTGTTGGTGAGGACTACAACGTTGACCATAGGAGGAAGGGCAAATGACCACGTTCCACGCAGTAGTTCGACCCTCTTCATCCATATGTCCTATGTATTTCTAATTCTCTAAAGGTATACATATACCATTCTTGGTTTGTTGCCTGCGTGCTATGTAACACCCTTATTGGATCAACTGTCGTGTTGTTTTCCATATGCTATTTATCCAAAGTTTTTCCTCTGTGTATGAATTCCTTGTTACATCGCAATATCACTTACATTTTTATTTATGAATCATTGCTAGCTCAATCGTCCTCATAAAAATCTTCAGAAATTTATCGTACTGCAACAATATACGATGATCTAAAATATTATTGCGAGTTTAATAGATTTTGTACCATTCAGAATTTACAAAAATCACAAACGAACTAATCAATATTTTCTGTCCTTTTATTTCAAAAAGAATAACAATCTACAAACAAGATTTGCTAAATGTATTACATACAAAAATTACCATTTACTCCTCCATAATTATCTCTATCTACTTAAGAAATTAAAAATATTATTATTTTAAATTGCCAAGTCACCCAATCGTTGTGCGACTTAGCCATGTGTTACCTAATAGTTGGATGACTTGGTCATGTCGCCTAACTGTTGGACGACAGATAACTATTTCTGTAAAATAAAAAATACGGATATATTACTGTAATTCAAAATAAAAAATAGATTATTTAAAAAACTCATGTCTTTGGGTGCTCTGAAAAAAATATATCATATGACAGTGAGATAGCTACCTCGTGGTATAGAAGTGTAACATGCAAACGAAACTACACTAAATTTGCAAAATCTAGTACGGACAGACCATTCTAAATCAATTTCAACTTGTTACGTTTTGGAAAAAAAAGATGGCTACAAACAATACAGAAAAAAAAGAAAAAAGTTCTACTAAGAAACATCCCCCGAACGCGTTACGTCCACGTGTTGACCGGGCGTGCGGCCCATGCGACGTTGCAACCGAGCTCGGGACACGTACCCGGCTCGACTCGACTCGAACCCAGCCAAAAAGAACCCCACCCCACCCCGCCGTGCCGGCCCCATCTCGTCGCCACCCGCACACCACCACTTCCCACCCGTCTCTTCCGCTCCGCCTCCCCCTCGTCGTCTTCCTCACCACCGCGCGCCTCCCCTCGCCTCGTCTCGCCTCGCCTTCCCCGGAACCCTAGCCCCTTCGGCCCCATCCATGACGGTGTCCCTCCGGGCGCGAGGAGGCAGCGGATTCGCGCGCGCGCCGTCGCCCTAGGGCGCCGCAACCCCCATCTCCCGCGTCGGACCCGTCTGTCGGGCGCCCCCCTCGGCTTCCGCCATGTTCGAGGGCCACGTATGATCTTTCTCCCTTTCCCTCTCCATTCCCCTTTTCTTTGGGGGTCTTCGATTAGGACGGTACCTATCCCGCGTGATCTTAGCGGCGGTTGTTCGTGTTGGGATTCCGTCGGGGGTTAACCAATCGCTGCAGCGTAGCGGTAGGTTGGGTGGTGATCGCGCTGCGGGTCTGGAGCGGTCGGGCGCGGTGCAATTGGTGCGGAACGATGGGGGATTTCGGGTGGGTCTTGATGGGTTGCATGTTGAGTTATTGGTGGACAAGGACTGGGGGGAGAGTTGATGGTTGCGGCACATTTTTTTAAAACGTTTCCTAGTTATGGTCGCTTCCAATTGTTGGGGGAGTTGTTGCACCTAGTTTGAACAATCGATTGTCACATTGCCACGCGGTAGTTGCATCGCAAGTTAAGGGAGGAGAGGAGAAAGTTCATAGCTGCAGTGCAGCTTTTGTTTACATTCTCCAAATTTCCCAGTTTCCGCTACTTCCGATTGTTAGGCACTTGTCACTTTTAAGTTTGAATCGTCTATCATTACATTTAGTTTGCACGCATATTGAAGCCCTTTTGCCACTAGAACATAGTGTTGACTCTACAAGTTAGTGAATGTTGAGAATCATCTCCAGTCAGCAGTGTGTCATATGTATCTGGTTGGTTCAACAACAGAGTGACTGCTGCATGAAGTGGAGTTGGTCACTATTGGTTACTACTCTACATAATAGTGTGCTTGGCCGGTAATAGCCCATGGTCATGATTACACCTTTATTTTTGGTCAGAATGTAATTTTGAGCATCCGTACTATTTTGGCTAAAGCTGTGTTCTGTGTGATCCTATTATAAGCTTGTGTCCATTTCTTGTCCAAGATTGCTCCATGTCTTTACTTATATAACATTATGTTCTTATGTATGAAATAACCATACTGGTAGACAGTGCTAATAAGAAAGGTTTGAGGTGGTGCGATCACTTCTTGTCATGATCCTCATTTCTTCCAAGCAGGCCATACATAAGTAATGAAAGACATAATATTCAGTTATGCACTAAGGGGAGAGAGAAATGATACACTAGCAAAATCTGAAACACCTACGAATAGAATTGTCTTATGGATGAATGTCTGGTCATCCTGCTGATTCTGCACAGATTTTCCACAACTATTTGGAATCTACCTGGCAGTGATTCATTTTAATTAATGAGATAGATTTGATGAATTTAATCTTGTGAAATTCTTATACGATCCGTCACTAGATTCATCTGTAAGATCCCAAGTGTTTTTCTGCTTATTTGATGAGGGGACAAAATATGCATAGTAGCAGGCTAGCACCACTGCTGGAATAGTGAATAACCTAGGACGTGTACAATCCTCTTGTTCACAGTTTCTTATTTTAACCCCGAATCTAAACCTTTAGCATTTTCTTATACATTAAATTTCGTATAATCTTTTTTTCTGAGGCATGATGAAATTCCACATTTTCAAATGTAGGTGCTGTATTTGCTTCGCAAATACTTGGGTGAATATGTTGAAGGGCTTTCTGTTGAAGCTCTTAGAATAAGTGTCTGGAAAGGTTTAGTTCTTTCTTACTTTTTTTTTTCTCCACCTCATCACCTGCTTGTATTACATACTGCAATTCCGATGCCAATTAATCCATAGTGTTATCAATACTTTTCTGTTGTGCTGTGGATCAAATGCAACTCTTTATTCTTTTCTTCTTTAGACCAAAAGATTAAATCTCAATTTCATTCAAGGAGCACTAAAAACAACTATTGTGCTTGTTGATATGCCGAAAAATGTAGAATATATGTTATTTAATTGACATTGGGTTTAAGTAGGATGGAGTGGGACAAGTGAACAAACTTGACCTGGATGGTGCAGTGCAGGTGCAAAATCCTGCCATTGCTTGCATATTGGGGCTCTACTAAACAAATGATATATGTTAAGTAGGATTGTAGAACTTGATATTTGATATTTGTATGTGCTACCTGTAAGCTTTGCAGTTCTGATAATGCCACAATAATATCTATTCCGGTTATGCCAATTTTGTATCCTGTTTTGGTAGCACATAACCTTAAGAAGTTGTTTGGTAGTGCCGTGCTGTGGTTTGCTATGGACATGGGTAAATACAGACAAATTTGACTTCTAGTAAAAATATTTCTGTTACGATCCTGAAGAGAAGGTTTCCATTAGTAGGGTGTCACACTGCAGCACCTGTGCCAGCCCTTTGCCTTGCAGCCTAGTGTAGCTGGCATTGGGACAAGTTGCACACAGTCCATGGTGATACGGTGGGACCAGTCTTCAACAGTTTGGCATACCAGAATCTGTAGAGGTGCCACCACCAGTCAATGACAAGGTGTGTGGCAGCACATTGTGTGTGATCCACAATGCATCGTACCTTGCATCAACACATCCATAGTAGCTCGTAGCAGGGAAGCAAGGGCACATGGCACATTTGATAACTTCTATTTCTATTCTTCTCTTCTTTGTGTACTTTTTGAGCAAGCACTTTACACATGTTTAATTTAACAATTATATATTGGATTTTATCTTTTGTTGAAAAATTCCGCAGTTAATTGGACTTTTGCTCTACCACTGTTGTATAAGTGTGATTCTTTATTTACTCTGCTTTGATTTCTCTGTGAATAGGTGATGTTGTTCTTAAAGACTTAAAACTGAAAGCTGAAGCACTGAATTCTCTTCGGCTTCCAGTAACGGTGAAAGCTGGGTTTGTTGGCACCATAACATTAAAGGTACTTTTATTTTCCTTTTTTGGCTTTAATTTTGTAGTTGCATTCTTACATCACATGACACGATACCTAACATTGTTTTTGAACAACTGTCAAACAGCGCTGATACTTGAGTATATCTTCTGTCTTGTTTTTTAATGTCACGTCAGCCCTTTCAACAAAACATGCTTATTTATTGTTAAAAAGAACAAAAAAAAAATCATATTTTCCATTCATGGCTGTATAAGGTTCAAACGGGTTATAATCACCTACTTCCCCATTCTTTCATATGCATCACACCTACCTGATAATCACTTGCTATTTAACTGCTTCCGTAGTCAGCACTTCTTGTGTTATATAGTTGAAACGAGTCTAAGGACTTTGTACCTTTTGATTGGAGGATGCACAAATGGAACTGTCAGTAACTAGTTGCATTGATGAATACGCATTTATATTGATATTCTATTTATTAGTTACATAAGTATAGAAGTTATAGATTGAAAATGAACCATTGTTTTCTCAGGTTTAATGTGTTTTTGGTTTGGTTAGTTCAAAACAATGGCATCATGTGGTTGAAATGCTGAGACATAATTTTACTGCCTACAGCTTATCTGCTTATGGTTACCGAGTTTGCCATTGCTTTACCTCGTATGTGTCAATTGTTCATGCAAAAATGTGATTTCTAATAGGTTCCGTGGAAAAGCCTGGGTAAAGAACCAGTTATTGTTCTTATTGATCGTCTATTTGTTCTTGCTCATCCTGCTCCCGATGGACAGACTCTCAAGGTATTTTCTATTAGTATTTTAGATTGCATTGGCGATAACATTTCTACAGACGTAATTTCTTCATTGTTCCTGTTTCTGAGTGTATATTTGTGGCACCTCTTTTTTCTTTTTAGGAAGAAGATAGAGAAAAACTTTTTGAAGCCAGGCTTCAGCAGATTGAGGTTTGTTTTCATTTTTCAACTTGTATCATGCTTGTTTATTCCCTTGTTCCGGCACTCAAGTCAATGATCCTATCAGTTATATTCATATAATGTGAACAAGACATTTAAAAGTAAATTCTTGCTTGGGTTTCTCTTTTTTTGAATTTATGCCTTTGTAAGCATACGGAGCTACCGCTTCTCATTTGTTTGGGTTGTTTGCTTGTAGGATGTGGTCATGATAATATGCTCTAGTTTCTAATTTGGCTGGTCCTTGTTAACAAGTTGTAGAATAGGGGTGTGCATGCTTCAGTTATAAGTGCACCAGCCAAAATCTTTGAAGATGTTTCTATATCTGTTGCTTTTGATTTTATTCTATTTAATAAGGGGCACTTGTAATTGTGGAGTAGACGGTCCAAAAGTAGTTGTAAGGTACGAATTCTTCAGAGTGCTATTATTGGAATATTTGACAATCATAATTAAGACATACAAGAACATGTAAGACACTCTGGATTATTTTAGGCTCTTCTTCGATATAAGAATTTCAGAGAATATTTTAGGCTCTGCAATTTTGGAACTACAATTCAGCAAGGTTATTAAGTCGGTAAGTCAAGTCGAGTCGCCAAGGGACCGACTTGCCGACCAGTCGACTAGTCGTCGACTACTTGCAACTACTTGTCGACTTGCATTCAGGATAGAGCTATATATATTTGCTACAAGTTGTTCCATTATAAAACAGACCAAGCATAAACAATGCAATTAATCATTTCATCACAACAAAAGAAATAGTGAAAGACAGTTAATACATACCTCCTTGGTAGTTGGCATTAACCAGAGAATGCAACAGAATGATGTAGAGATCACTCTTCTGATAAGGATTCATGTTCTATAAGACATTCTCAGCTACATTGGCCAGCAGCCCAGCAGAACAAATGCGAAGTCATCAGGATTTGCAAAAAACTCGAGGACTGATGCATAAGGATCAAGAAACTGATACCTTGCGAGCAATGTCAAATGCAAAGCTTGTTTGGAACCTCCTTGGCTCCTTGCATTTCAGATCATCAATAGTCCTTTGAGTCTTGGACAACCAATAGCACATGTCAGGCAATGATACTGTGATTTGTGAGTGTCAAAACATTTAGAATACTAGGTATCATTGGGAATTGTTACAAATGTAAGTATCCCAATATTTTTTTTCTCGAATACGCAGGAGAGCTGCGTATCATTATATTAAGAAGAAGAAGAAAAATGAGTCATACAGACGCAAACAACACCGGAGTGGCCGGGCATACCAAAAGCACACCGCAGCCACAACACCAAGCTAAGACTAAATACGCCTGAGGCCTTTAGCCTCTGCCAAACACCACATTTGTGCCTCATCCCTAATCTCTTGCACTAAAGCGCTAGAATTAGGGGGAGACCCTTCAAAAACACATATATTTCTATGCTTCCAAAGCTACCAAACCACTAACATAACTAAAGAGCTAAAACCCTTTTGGTGCTGCTTATGAAGATGCCGCAGAACTTGGCGCCACCAAGCAGTTAGATTAGAATCAGTGGGTCCCGGAGTATGGTGCTGCATGCCAACAATAGATAAAATTGTAAACCACACTGTTCTTGAGAACACAGGTGGTGAGCAGATGCTGGATATTTTTCTCCTCTTGGTCACAAAGTGGGCATTTTTCAGGATGATCTAGTCAACGACGAGCCAAACGGTTGGCGGTCCAGCAACGATTAAGCGATGCCAACCAAGTGAAGAATTTGCAGCGAGGAGGGGCCCATGACTTCCATATCTCTTTCCAAGGCTCAAATTCAACAGCCCCTCACAAAAAACGCTGATAGGCTGATCTGATGGAGAACTCACCCGACGGTGAAGGGGCCCAAATGTGTGGATCCTCCACTCCGGGGGCAAGGTTCACCTCGGCTAACAGGTCCCACAACTGAAAGTACTCCAATAGCGCCACTGAGGACAAACCACCATCAATATCACGGATCCAAGCAGTGCCAGAAAGAGCCTCCTGCATAGTTCTGCGCCTTGCAATTCTTCTCTTCACTTGCTTACACAGGGATGGCGCGAGCTCAGGCAAAGATTTACCATGTAACCATTTGTCACACCAAAAAAGTGTTCTACAACCATTATCTATAACTGACATGACAGAGAGCGAACAAAGCAACCGAATTGGGATGCACTTAGATATCAAAACTAGCCCATAGACGATCAGGCTGTGTCTTCTTTAGCCATAGCCATCTCATCCTCAGGGCCCAACCAAGCACTTCTAAATCAAGTATCCCCAGACCACCAAGATCAAATGGCCTCTTTACGTTCTCCCAAGCAACAAGGCAATGTTCACCATTCACTTCCTTGCGACATTTCCAAAGAAAAGCTCTTCGAATCTTGGCAATGGATTTGATAGCCCATTTGGGAAATTCCAAAGCAATGAACTGATAAATAAGTAGTGCTGTGAGAACTGCCCGAACAATGGCCCTCCCAGCTGGATGCATCATTGCTGCTTTCCACCCAGGCAGCTTATTTGCTATCTTATCGATGATTGCATAGAAATCAACCTTGGACAGCTTTTTAAAGGATAAAGGAAGCCCAAGGTACTTGCAAGGGAATGCTTGTACTTTGCAAGGGATGGATGCTTGAACTACCTTCATATCCTGCTCTTGGCATTGGATTGGGCTAACTGAGCATTTACTGATATTGGTTACCAACCCTGATGCTTCACCGAAGACACGGAGGATTTCCTTAATCAATTCCATATCTTCCACACAAGGCCGCAAGAACAGTACCACATCATCTGTAAAGAGCGAAACCCGCTGACTTGAGCCTTGCGAAAAGGGGCTGCAGCAGGCCATCATCACTTGCCTTGTTGATAAGGGCATTAAGCACATCCATGACAATAATGAATAACATTGGGGACAAAGGATCCCCTTGTCGCAACCCCCGTTGATGGTAGATTACTTCTCCTGGTACTCCATTCACCAGCACTCTTGTATAAGAAGTCCTCAAAAGCTTGGACAAAATGTTGCACCAGATAGGATCGAACCCCAAGTGTCTTAGAACCTTTAATAAGAAAGCCCAAGATACCGAGTCGAAGGCCTTAGATATATCCAATTTAAGGAGAACTCGAGGTTCCTTTTGCTTGTGGAGCATTTTTGCTGTTTGTTGGACCAGTAAGAAATTGTCATAGATGCACCTTCCTTCAACAAAGGCACTCTGGTTGGGAGAGACCAAAAGTTTTAATTTAGGAGCTAACCTGTTGGCCATCAGTTTGGTGATCAATTTGGCAAAATTGTGCACTAAGCTTATTGGTCGATAGTCCTTCAATTCCAAGGCATCCGGAGTTTTGGGCAGCAAAGTAATGTATGCTGAATTGAGCAGGAACAATCTGCACACATCTCCCTGCAGCACCTGATTAAGTGCGGCCACCAGATCCACTTTTATGATATTCCAGCAGCTCTTATAGAAGCGCCCCGTATATCCATCGGGCTCGGGTGCCTTATCCAAAGGGAGAGATTTAAGTGTTGCCCAAATTTCCTCCTCAGAAAACAACATCTCTAAAGAAGACAAGTCATGAGAGCCCTGATAGAAGGATTGTAGATTCGACGTACAATCCATTGTGATCTTGAACCAAGCAGGTTAGAATAGAAATCCCATGCTGCCTCTTGCTTATCAACTTGACCCGTAATAATGTTATCCCCCACCTTGACCTTGGCCATAAAGTTCTTCCTCTTCCTGTATCTAGTTTGCTGGTGAAAGAAGGAAGTATTTGCGTCACCTTCTTTTAGCCAACATAAGTTGGAACGCACCCGAGCGATTGTACGTTCAAGCGAAGCCAATGCGATTGCATGCCGCTTGAGCTGTCTTCGCAGCCACTCCTCTTCCCTGGAGAGCACCCGATTGCCTCTTGTGTCTTTATATGTCCCATTTTCTTTTGGCTCCAAGATTGCAAGTCCCTTCCAAGCCTATTTAGCTTCAGAGAGAACCTCTGCAATGGGCAAGAGGTTGCAATTGATTTACTCCAAGAACACTCTTACCTCCTGCAAGAAACCTTCAAGTCTAGGCCAAAAACTCTCAAAATGGAACCTCTTCTTGCCTTGTAGATTGTCCTTCAAACCAAGGATTAAGGGGCAGTGATCTGAGACCATTGTGGTAGAGCTCTGCAGGATACAATCAGGAAACATATGCTCCCAATCTGAAGTCATGAACACCCGATCCAACCGAACTAAAGTAGGAACTTCACGTTCGTTTGACCAGGTGTATTTCCAACCAAGGAGGGGTAATTCTCTCAGCTCCAAATCATCCAAAAAACAGCGAAATCGACCCATCATTACTCTGTTAACATTTGTGTTATTCTTGTCTTCAGCCAAATAAATCAAGTTGAAATCCCCACCAATAGCCCAAGGTCCCTGGCAAGCCTGTCGAACGTCTCGTAGCTCTTGCAAAAACTGAGTTTTGTGCTCATCAGACTGAGGTCCATAGACACCTGTGAACCACTACGGCAAGCCTTCAAGGGAATCAAATTGAACTGAAACTGAAAAAATGTCTATCCGAGAAAGGAGAGCCTGACACACGCAGCCTTTCCAGGCCACCAAGACCCCTCTTGTTCTGATTGCCGGCAGCACCACAAATTGGTCAAAGTCACTACCAAGCAGCGAGCGCACCATAAGACCCGAGATAGTCTCCTTCTTTGTTTCCTACAAATACACCACCTCGTGCTGAATAGAATTAACCATATGTCGCACACTGGCCCACCTTGCTTTGCAATTGAGCCCCCTTACATTCCATATAAGAATCCTCGAAACCATTGAATCAACTTTAAGGAATGACCAACAAACCCACACAGCACATCACTAGTCTCCAGTAGCCACGCTTGGGCAGATCGGCACATCGCGTGGAGCCTCCCCCGGAGCCGGTGGTTGCCAACCGAACAAAGCTGCCAAGGCCGCGATGTGTGCTTGCGAAAGGGGCTTATCAAATAACCGAGCAAATCTTTCCAAGTCAGGATCACTTATCTCCTCCTGAGAAGCAACAATCCCCAAGCACTGCAAGAGATTAGCTTGGGCATGGGATGCTGCAGGCGAGGAAATCCCACATCTCTCCTGCAGCCTGCTACTGCGACGGAGAACGAAGTCCGGAGGGAGTTGCTTGGGTCTTCGTTTCTGAATTGTGGGGACAGGGATCAGGCTATCAGAGGCTTGAGTCACGGCAGAGAAGAAATTTCTTGCCGGGGTAGGGAGGATTGGACTGGAATCCTTGGCGAAGGAGGACTTTGCCGGTGTTGAAAGAGCCGAGCTAGATTGCTGCCACTAGGGATTGCGCTGCTGTCGCCTGACGTAGACGCGCGAGATGGACCGAGAGCACGCCTCAGGAACGACACAGCCATCGGCCGAGATGGGCCAGCCCGCACTAACTTCCCGCCCAGCAAAAGATGGCCCAGAGCCCAGGCGTTCTGCGCCATCTACCTGGTCCGGCTCGACCGTGAAAGAACCGGTGCGCACGCAGTCCGGCTCGACCGCGGGCGAGCAGGGAACAAAATGCCCACTGTTGGCAGCCTATAAGGACCGGCTCGGGAGAGACCTCTTCGCCAGTTCCCAAAGCGTCTTCGCCAGTTCCCACAGCCGACGGGGAGGAGGCGCCAGTTCTCAACGCCAAAAGGGGCGTCTCGGGCAGGACAGCAGCAGAAGGCCTCGGGTCTGCCTCCATCCCTGGTCGGAGATCGTCTCTGTCAAGGCGGATCCCAGTGGCGGGCTTGGAGGGCGCCACGTGGTTAGTGCCGTGACTGTCAAGCGACCTAGTGGGGCCCAGGCGATTCTTGATAGAGACGCGACCTACTTGGAGAACTCCGCGCTCCGCGGCGATCGCCGACCGCCTCGGTGTCGGTCCGACCGCGCTCGGGCGATGACGGTCGCGACCTTGCCGATGATGGCGGCCGCCTGGTCGAAGGAGGAGGCGGAGATCGCAAGGAGGGACTCCACCGCTTCGTCGACGGCCAGCCCGGGAACTCCACCCCGGTTTCCAGAGGGGCGTCGAAGCCATCCTCCCGAGCCGGCACCGCCAACCGCCGCCGGAGACGAAGCCGAGGACGGTTCCGTAGCCAGGGAGATGCGCTGCCACACCGAGATGCGTCCCCGCGATGGGGGAGCTCTAGTGCAGGCATAGGAACGGTGGCCAAGGCCCATGCATCGGAAGCATCTCACTTGGCGACGACAATCCGCAGCGCGATGCGATGCGGAGAAGCAGTTGAAGCATTTCCTGCGGAGAACCGCCGGGGCCGGACGGCGAGAGCCACAAGATGGATGATGCGGTCTACCCCGGGAATGTCGGCGACCAACCACCTTGTGCCAGCCTTCGTCGACCTGTCCTGGAGACAGAAGCCCTGCGTGGTCGGCAGGGATGTGGTCTGGGCATGCACGCTGGCGGACCGCATGCTGAGGACCTGCATGCTGGCGGAGCGCAAGCTGTCGTTCCGGCTCCGTCGACACCACTTCAGCCAGCACCACGTCGCGGTAGGAAGGATGTGAAGCAATCCTGGCGACATCAGGGGAGGCGGGGGGGAGACGCCTCCTTCCAGCGTTCTAGCTTCGAGCGTCCTACTACGGGGGAGGACGGAGATTGGGGGGAGGTGGCCGCTGAGTCCGGGAGTGAACGTCGGCGTGCGGCTAAGAGGTGCACTTTCTGGTGTTGACATCTTCAATCAAATTTGTAATGCATGACTTAATGTATGAATTGGCAAGGTATGTTTCTTCCGGTGAATGTGCAAGAATTATCCCAATATTTTCACTGTGAAACTTAGAGAACTCAAGTATGTCAAGGGCAAATGTCCCATGCAGTGAATGAGCATGCAACCACATAGCCTGGAGGGTAAAAAAGTAACAACTTTATCAAGAAAGAAATGTAGAAACTCAGTAATAAAAGTTGGGAGTTACTAAATTTATTTTTTAATAAATATAAATATTTGTGAATAAGTCAACCTCGCCACAGAATACCTAGAATAAAAACTCACGAATAAAATTCATTTGCACATTTTCTCTCTTTTTTCTCTTCTCTCTTTTTCTTCTGGCTGAAGCCTTCTCCTGGCCACTTATTCCTCTCTTCATTTCTTTCTTCCTCCCTTGATTCTCCCTTTCTTCTCACTCTTCCTCCTCCTCCCCAAGTCCCCCCACTAGATTCGGTCGGCCCTTGCAGCTCCCCTGACCTCCGGTCTTGACTGCTTGTCCCGCCTCTACCTAGCTCCGCCTCCGGCTGACGGCTCGGCCATCGGCCTAACAGCGCCACCCACTCGGTGCCCCCGCACGGCTCTGCCTTGACCGTTGCCCAACTCGTCCGACTGCCTCCCCTCTGCACCGCCCCTACTCTGCGCGTTGGCTCGGTTGGGGGCGACAGCGAGGAGTGAGAATCGGCCGGGGTGGGCAGTGGCTCGCTGGTGAGGAGTGGGATCCTGCTGGGGGCGATGACGAGGTCGATCTGGTTGGGGCCGACGACTGGGAGTGGGATTTCGCTAGGGTTGATAGTGGAATCGCCGAGCTGCCAAGGGCTCGGTCGCCGCTCTGTCTCTGTGTTGAAGGGAATAGAGAGAGGTGAGTGTGTCATTTTGTTCGTGCCCTAGGCAACCCAAAATGGCCCAGTAGCACGCGCCTTCTCCCGCGTTGTGCGCCTTCTCCCGCGCGATACACAAGTCGGTCGACTACTCAAAGCCAGTCAGTGACTAGTCGCCCCAAGTCGAGTCAGCGGAACCAAGTCGGCCGACTACCACAGCAAGTCAGAGTCATCGCCTCCAGTCGGTCGGCGGCGACCGATTGGACAACTAGTCATCGACTAGTTGACGACTTAATAACACTGCAATTCAGATTTTTTCGTTTTCCCTTGGAGAATGGAAGTTTGGTCAATTTGAAGTAAGTCAACCTCATGGAATCAACGTGGCTAGAGGATGTATCAGAGCAGTGTTGCACCATGTTGGGGTATCTGTTAGGTGGCACCTAGTGCAATAATTGCTTTCTGTTCTGTGGTTTTTTAATTGTGTTGTATGTTACTTGGATATCCTTTTGTTGAAATCGGATCCACTTGATCATGAACTTGCTAATGAAACTTGGCTTTTTTTATTAGCATATAGATAGAATAATTTTTAGAATTTATTCCCCCAATTCCATACATGTACATTAGAAACCATTATATTATAAAGGGTAAAATGCATGGAGGATCATTCAATTTTTGCGGGTGTGTCATCTAGGTCACAATTTTTGAAATGCATATCTAGGTCACTAATGTGACATAAGTGGGTCATTAATGCATCCTAGTTGCCCACGCTGGCATAGTTCGTATGCGTGGCATGACATGTAGGATTCAAAGTAGTTGGTGGAATATTTGTAGAAAACCTATTTTTTTTTCCCATTTAGCCCTACCCATGTGCCCTTACCTGAACCAGACCGCATTCTATACCTTCTTGTTACTTTTTGTTTGACTCCCATGCTACTCGTGCGAGTTCATGATTAGCAAGTGCAGCTACTTGTAAGAATCTGTGGGCTTGTTTGTTCCAGATTCTAGGCAAGCTAGCTACTTCTAGTAGCCAAAAGCTCTCCCAAACAGTCCAGCTTTTGGGCCAGCTACTGAGAATCTGAAAATCTGGGAAGGCACAATTGTACTGGGACCGAGTAGCTGCAATTGCTGAGCTTCTCACAGATTCTGCAGGCTAGTGCCACTTAAAGTTCAAGTTATTTATCCGCAAATGCCACTGGATAAAGACTTCGCACCTCCGACGCAGATACCGGGTCGGCCATTTTGCCCCGAGCTCCCATCCACCCGAGCTAGGGTTTCCGGCGGCGCGCGCGCACAAAGAGGAGGCGGCAGCGCACATCAGGGAGGAGGTGGCGGCTAACAGCAGAGAGGAGCGGCCGGCGGGGCGCAGTAGAGAAGAGAAGCGGTGGCGGCGCACATCAGGGACGAGGAGCGGCCGGCGGCGCACCGCACAGAGGAGGCAGCGGCGGTGCACATCAGGGAGAGGCGGCGCACATCAGGGAGAGGCGGCGGCGCACAGAGCCAGCAGTGGCGCGCATCAGAGGGGCAGTAGTAGCATATAGATTCTTTTCGCGCATCAGAGGTACATTCTTGGCCCTAATATACCTCCTTGTGGATGTTAATTAACAAATTTTGTATGGTATGCATGTAGATTCTTGATCTGCGTATAGGGGGCGATTGGTTGATCTTGTGTTTGGTTGGCTAAGCGACACAAGTGAGCAAAAGTGTGGTCAGGGAGCAGGCTGAGAAAGCATTCTGCTTCATAAAATCTTTAGTTGGAGAAATGAGGATATACTTTGTGAGGACAGCAGCTGCTAATTGTGGGTATTTGTGGAGCCATTCTCATTAATGTTCATGATAAAGTTGTCAAACCACTGAAATTCTTGAGTTAAAATTTTGATCAAGAAAATTTTGAAATTGAATGTCTTGTATGCATTTAAGTTGATTATATTTTCTGTTGTTACATCAATTTTACTTGCATCATTGTTTGATTTTCTGTGAAATCCTTATGTGTCTATTTCGACTTCTGTAAGGGTGGCCATTGGGCAGTTTGGTGTCAACATCATTTTTTTGTTTGCATTTTTTGGTGGTTAGTAATGGTCAGTGGTAGCATTTTTTCAGTGTCAACTAGATGGAGAAAGGGAAGACACCAAAAGCAAGTTGGGATGCCTGGGCAACCAAAATATTTTGTGAAATATGTAGGGATGAAGTACTAGCTGGAAGTAGGCCAACTGCAGCCTTGAATGCCACTGGTTACAATAATCTACTAGAAAGTTATGGTCTGAAATCAACTAGAGATTGTAATTCCATTGAAGCTCTTGGTATGTTCTTGTGGATGTGTGGTGGACCTCAATCATTTAGCCAAGTTGAGAGCCGATTTAAACGGTCAACTGAAACAATTAGTACAAAATTTAGAGAAGTCCTTAAGTGTGTTAATGAGCTAGCCAAGCACAACATAAAACCAAAAGAGTCACAACCTACTATGCACCCAAAGTTTCAAGATTCTCGGTTCTCACCCTATTTCAATAATTGCATTGGAGCAATAGATGGCACACATATCCCAGTTGTAGTGCCAACCAATGATCAACTTTCACACATTGGTCGTCATGAACGCCTTTTGTACGTTCCTTTTGTATGGTGACATGGTAGTTATCCATATTAATATTTAAAATTACGATTTGGAGTTAAATTTATTGTCATGAAATTTTAATATTAGTTTCTCAATGTTTGAACTAAGTACTACAAATTTACAGCATGGATGTCTCTTCTATCAATACATAATTAGGATATCAACTCACCTAAGGGCATTTCAGACAATACATCTATCAGGATACCAGCTGCACAGCTAGAATCCAGGATGCCAAACAGGCTAGCTACTCAGACCAGCTGCTACTCAGACCAGCCAGCTACTCAGCCTAGCCAGCTTGCTACTCAGACCAGCTCCCCCAAACAGGCCTTTTATTTCATTTGAAAGCTAGCTACTATAGAAAGCTATTTACTGTAAAAAACAGCTTTTAGAAGCCAATATGAACAGAACGTATGATTAAAACACTTTAATTCAACAGGAAGCACTAAATTGTCATGCATGATTAGCAAGCGCAGCTACTTGTAAGAATCTTTATGCAAGTGAGCAGTGTGCTACCAGGACTAGCGTGGTATCAAATTCTTCTCTGTGAAACTACAATTCAATAGTGTTAATAAAAATAGTCCCATGGTTGTACAAGTGAGCAGTGTGCTACCAGGACTAGCGTGGTATCAACTTCTTCACTGTGAAACTACAATAAATAGTGCTAATAAAAATAATCCCATAGTTGGTGGTATATTCAAGTGAAGACTGAAGAGGGTACATCCTCTAGGTTAAGGTGGGTGTCAATCAAGACCCGAGAGTTGAGTGTGAAGAGCCAATTACCCAATCATGTGAGAATAGGAACTGTTCCGAATATTCATATTCTGTGTTTTTGAAGTAGCATTATATGTCTTTATGGTTCAATTCCTCTATTTGATGCTGTTCCCTTGCTTTCACACTTCTGTTTCACTAATTTGCTCTCTCTGTTTACCCCAAAGATTATATTCACAATCAACTTCATGCAATTAACATTCTAAAGGTTTGTCTGCAGGCTGCAGAGGCAGCAACCCTTGAAGCGACAAGTAGGAGCTCGAAAGGAGGACCTGTATGATCTCTTGTCCTGTTTGTCTCATAACGTGTAACATTTTATGCTAATTTGATGTTGTGCTAAGAGATAGTTCTCTAATAGTGAACAGTTACGAAAATTCACAATGATCGATAAAAAACCTTCTTGAAGCAAATTGTCACACCACTTTTAGATACCAATGATGTATCTCTTCTATTTTTCTAGTTCGACCATTGCGTATGAATGTGTGGTGAGGATGATGACTTTCTATGGTTATTTATTGGATGCATTCCATGGATGATAAAGCTGAGCCAAAGTTTGTCCATGCTTTCAGACAAAGTTCTGTTTAGTATTAAATAGGCCATACCTTTAGATTTGCTGAAGATATTAAAGACCTATTTCTGATGCAAGAATACCTCCTGATTACTAGCTGTCTTCCTAGTTCCTACTTCCTACTGTCTCTAATGAGCATTTTTGCTGGTAGAATATCTTGAATATTATGGTAATTTACTTAAACAAATGAAATTGAGTTTTCTGGGACAGTAATTCCCAAAGACAATTTGAATCTGTTCTCTCACGCATGCCTTGACCCTAGTTGCCAGGTACAAGTAGCCTAACTAGGCAAAGCTAGTTGTTGCTAGACAGCTAGTTACCCATTCTCCCAACTTTCTGGGCAAGCCGAGTCAATGGTGTCCATTGGCCGCCGGCGGGCAACTGCCGACTGGATCAAAGCGTGCTATTTTAGCCAAAAATTAAGTTGTGGAGATTTGTTGATTCAAATTTTATCATTACAGTTGTAATGGTGTTGACAGAGAAACAACCACGGATCCAATTTGGATTATCCTTCAATTCTGTACCACGCAGTCGTATTTCAAATATTGTCATTTTCAAAAACTATAACGTCCAAAATCCCAAACACACTTAGTTTTAATCTACGTAGGGTTACTAACTCTAAATTTGCCAAAATTAAATATTCCAGTGGAGATTTAAAATTTTTGGATCTGTTACAATTATTAACTTAGAGAGGAGAGAGATTTTTGCTATTCACAACTATGCATCTTATTCATTAGGAGAAGTTATATATAATTATATATACAGAATTAGTTGGGCCTCATGGGCTACATGTGCCACATAGGCTGAGAGAGTGAGAGTTAGACTACTAATATGTACATGACTCTTAACAACAGTTTCCTCTTCAATGTCAATTGTGGTTACTCAGTTACTGTCATTTGTGTGTTCCATTGTTTCATATGGATTGTGTACTTGTGTTGCTTGGTTTTTGATAGTGCTCCTTGTATGCTGCAGATATTAGGCGAAAACTCTTGGCTATACAATTTAATATCTACAATTATTGGAAATCTTAAAGTCACCATCAGTAATGTACACATCAGATATGAAGATTTTGTCAGGTTTGCTAAATCACTTGCACATTGTTTTAATTTATCTTGTTTTCCATGTATTCTTTTTCATAAATGCTCTATTTTTTCTCCCAGCAATCCTGGGCATCCATTTGCGTCTGGTTTCACATTATCAAAACTTGCAGCTGTTACGGTGGATGAGGATGGTAATGAGACATTTGATGCAGGTGTAGCGTTAGATAAGCTGCGAAAGGTTAGAACAAATTTGTATAACATAGTTTATCTTTGCTAAGTCTTGGAATGAAATTCTGTTGCATCTCCTTGTACCGTATTTCAAGTTCGATACCACTATGGTAAATGTTGAAACTAGATTGGGTTGGTTGTACACCAGGGTTTAATTTATTATCATTGTCATTATGCTCTCATACGGTTATACCGTTCTTCGTTCATCTGAATCATAGTTACCGGATTCACGACAACCCTAATCTAACCCTGATGACAACCATTTCACGGTTTGAACACAATCTGATTTGCTGTGGGGGCCTGGCAAGGGGCAGGAGATGTCTACGGCGCTCTCCACCTTGTTCTTCTCACTTCTGCCCTCGCTGCCAGATGTCAGACGTGCAGCGCCACAACCATGATGAGGTCGCTGTGGTGTTCTTGCTGCTGCTCCCATGGCCACATCCTCGACAAGAGCCGCGGCCTTGGTGTCTGGATGAAGTGAAGGGGATGGAGGTTTGGAGGGTGTTTGTTGGATAATCCTGGTTTGGTTTCAAAGCTCCTGGTTCATTTAGTGTCTAATAATAACTCTGCATATAATGCAGCTGTTACAAGTAGTAGTAATGCATCAGTTACAAGTAGTAATGCAGCAGTTTTTCAAGTAGTAATGCAGCAGTTTTCAAGTAGTAATGCAGCAGTTTTTCAAGTAGTATTGCAGCAGTTTTCAAGTGGTAATGCAGCAGTTTTAGAGCTGGACAGTTAGTGGGAAGTCAATAAGTTTGTACTGGTTTTTGCATTATAAAAGGAAGAGACCGCTGCAGTTAGCAGTCCGTGCAGCTCCAAAATACTGAGTTCAGTTTGACATTTGTGTTTGTGTGTGTGCGTGTGCTCACCTCTTCATCGTCCCCGGCAAGGGAAAGCCGGAGGTGGAGAACTCAATTGGTATCAGAGCCTGTTACCGCACCTGGATGAGGGATCGTGCGATCGAGTCGGCGCTCATGGATTGCCGTCGTCGATCGTCGTCACCGCCACGAAGGGGTCGTGGCCAGACTCCACCGACGGGAGGCACAAGCCGGGGCGACGGCACTCCCGCGCACGGCGTGGTCATCCACCGCGTCGTGAAGGAGATAGGTGGCGGTGGCTTGTACCCGACGCTGACCAAGACCAACTACTACCGCTGGGCGGCGCTCATGCGCGTCGTGCTACAGGCACGGGGCCTGTGGGAGGCGGTGAGCGTTGGGACCCAGGACTTCACCGAGGACAGGATGGCACTGGAGGCCATCTCGAAGGCGGTCTTGGCGGAGATGGTGGGCTCCATTGCGACCAAGGACACGGCCAAGATTGCGTGGGACGCCATCAAGACAATGCACGTCGGCGTCAAGCGCGTGCGCAAGGCGAAAGCCAACACCCTCCGTCGAGAGTTCGACTCCCTCAAATTTCGGGATGGCGAGACGGTGGATGAGTTCGGCATACGTCTCAACGGGATTGCGCATCAACTCGCGATGCTCGGCGATGGGTACACCGAGGAGGACCTCGTCCGTAAGTTCTTGTAGGCCGTTCCACAAAGGTACTCGCAAATCGTCATGTCGATCGAGACTCTTCTCGACTTGAGTGAGGTCTCGGTCGAGGAGCTGATCGGGCGGCTCAAGGCGGCAGAGGAGCGTCATGATCTCGGTGGTGGAGCAGGCGGCTCCATCGCCAAGCTGAATTTGACGGAGGACGAGCTGATCGCGCGTGGCGTCACGGCTGCGGCTCTCCAGCGAGGGCTCATCGGACCACGGCAAGGGGCTGTCGTCGTCGAGCCAGAAGAAGGGTGGCGGTCGAGGACGCGGTAGGGACGGCGGAAGTCGGGGAGGCTCCAGGCCTCCCAAGGCTGTCTGGAACGGCGGCAATGGCGGGAGCACCATCGCCAGCGATCAATGCCGGTATTGTGGCAAGACAGGCCATTGGGCCCGCGAATGCCGCAAGAAGCGGGACGAGCAGGCCCATGCGGCCCAGGTGGAGGAGGCCGAACCACATTATTGGTGGCCACGGTGTCGGTCAACACCACATCTCACTCCACCGCCACCTGCAGATCCAGCGCTGCCGACTTCTCCCACGCCCGTCCACCTCAGGGAGGACAAGCTCTTCGTCCAGCTTGGGGAGAAGGGCGACAGCAGCTGCACCCGATGGATTCTCGACACCGGGGCAACAAACCACATGACGGGCGCGAGATCCTTCTTCTCCGACCTCGACAAGGGGATCCGCGGCACCGTCAGATTCGGAGACTGCTCGGTCGTCAACATTGAAGGGCGTGGGATCGTGCTCTTCAAGTGCAAGAGCGGCGAGTATCAGGAGCTCACCAGAGTCTACCATATCCCCAGGCTGACGGCGAACATCATCAGCCTGGGCCAACTCGATGAGGATCGCTTCAAGATCCTGATGGAAGATGGTGTCTGAGGATCTGGGACCAGCGGCGCCGCTTGATGGCGAAGGTGCTGCGCTCGCCGAGTCGGCTCTACGTCCTCAACCTTGACATCGACAAGCCGGTGTGCCTCGCCGCTCGGAGCAGTGAGGTGGCCTGGCAATGGCATGCCAGGTTCGGACATCTTGGGTTCCAGGGGCTCAAGAAGCTGTCCAAAGGGGAAATGGTGCGCGGGCTGCCGCAGATCGATCACGTCGAGCAAGTTCGCGCATACCGCTCGCCGGAAGCGGCGACGCTATCCGTTCCGGCGGCGAAGCGCAGATCGCGCGTGCAGCATCTTGGAGCTTGTGCACGCTGATCTGTGCAGCCTGATCACGCTAGCGACACATGGTGGGAAGCGCCTGTTCTTGCTCGTCGTCGACGACAAGAGCCGGTACATGTGGATCATGTTGCCGGCATCCAAAGATCAAGCCACGGCGGCAATCATTCGTCTTCAAGCTCGATTGGAGGCGGAAGCAGGAAGGAAGATGAGCACGCTCCGCACAGATCGCGGCGGCGAGTTCACGGCGCGGACATTCAGCGACTACTGCGCCGAGCAGGGAATTCAGCGCCACCTCACCGCGCCATATACTCCCCAACAGAACGGCGTGGTGGAGCGGCGCAACCAGACCGTGCTGGGGATGGCACGGAGCATGCTCAAGGCAATGTGCATGCCCGGTTGGTTTTGGGGGGAGGCAGTCACGACGGCCGTCTTCATCTTGAATTGTGCGTCGAGGGGATGACACCATTTGAAGCCTGGTACGGTTACAAGCCATCCGTGCATTTCTTCCGCACCTTTGGCTGTGTTGTGCATGTCAAGGTCGCTGGTGGGCATCAGCGGAAGCTCGACGACTGGAGTACGCTGATGGTATTTATTGGGTACGAGCCAGGCTCAGGCGTACAGGTTCTACAATCTGAGCACCGAGCGCGTTCACATCTCGCGTGGTGCGGTGTTCGACGAAGGTAAGGCATGGGACTGGAGCAAGTCAACGGGGAGCTCAAGTTTAGAGGACATGGAGCCCTTCTGCAACGAGTTCGTGACGATGTCAGCCCGTCACGGAACGCCAGTGGGTCGCAAGCGAACGACACGGTATTGACCCACGACTCGCCACCGGCACCTAGGATGCTGGGCGTGACATCCACGAGCGCGCCAGGGCTACACACGCCACCAGCAACACCTACACCGAGCGCGGCCGTTGAGTTCGCGTCACCACCGTCGGCTGAACCAGATCTTGACAACGAATACAACGACGACGACCCGTTCCGGTTTAGGACATTGGAGAATATCCTCGGCCCGGCAGCGATGCCAGGACTGGCAGAACGGGAGTTGGGGGATGATCTACTGCTCGCCGTGGATGATGAGCCTGCCACATTCGAGGAGGCACGTGGCGAGGAGTGTTGGCAGAAGACGATGATCGAGGAGATGGCATCAATCGAGCAGAACAGTATGTGGACGCTTGTCGACTTGCCTTCAAGCCACCGTCCAATCGGTCTGAAGTGGGTCTTCAAGCTGAAGCACGACGAAAAAGGGGCCATTGTCAAGCACAAGGCGAGACTTGTGGCAAAAGGCTACGTCCAGCAACAGGGGATCGACTACGATGAGGTCTTCGCGCCTGTAGCTTGGATGGAGTCGGTGCGGATGCTGCTGGTTGTGGCGGCTCAGGAAGGCTGGCTTGTACATCAAATGGATGTCAAATCGGCGTTTCTCAATGGTGAGCTGAGTGAGGTGTACGTCCGGCAATCGCCGGGTTTCATTGCGGCTAGGCACGAGAAGGTGTTGAGGCTACGGAAGGCTTTGTACGAGCTTCGTCAAGTGCCACGCACGTGGAATGTCAAGCTCGATAGCAGCCTCCGTGAACTCGGCTTCACCCGGTGCGCCAGCGAGCACGGTATGTACACCAGGGGTATCGCGACGTCACGCGTGGTGTGGGCGTCTACGTTGATGATCTCATCATCACGGGATCACGCTCAGAGGACATCGACACGTTCAAGGGAGAGATGCGTCGGCTCTTCCGCATGAGCGACCTGGGGTTGCTCTCTTACTACCTCTGGATCGAGGTGAAGCAGAACCTTGACGCCATCACATTGTGCCAGGCGGCATATGCGCGCAAACTGCTAGAGAAGGCGCAGCTGGAAGGCTGCAACGCGTGCCAAACGCCCATGGAGGCGCGTCTGAAGCTGTCCAAGGACAGTGCCACGTCGAAGGTGGATGCAACGATGTATCGCAGCCTGGTTGGGAGCTTGCGATACTTGGTGCATACACGGCCCGGCATCACTTTTGTCGTGGGCTACGTGAGCATATTAATGGAGAAGCCACAGCAAGAGCACCTCGTCACCATCAAGCACCTGCTCCGGTACATCTCCGGCACCATCGACTACGGCATCCTCTACTCCAAGTGCTCGAATGGCGACATTCGCCTGACGGGCTGTAGTGACAGCGACTTGGGGGGAGATGTGGATGACAGGAAGAGCACCACTGGAATCATCTTCTTCCTCGGTGAAATGACAATCTCTTGGCAATCCCAGAAGCAAAGGGTGGTAGCGCTCTCCTCCTGCGAAGCTGAATACATCGCAAGCGCGGCAGCATCGTGCCAAGTGGTGTGTCTCTCACGGCTGTTGGGCGACATGATCGGCACTAAGCTCCAGTCGCCACAAATTAAAGATGGACAACATGTCCGCGATAGCCTTAAGCAAGAATCCCGTTCTTCATGACAGAAGTAAGCACATTGATACTAAATTTCATTTCATCCGTGAATGTCTGGACAACGGGAGGATTTGCTTGGATTTCACGAGCTCTCAGGAGCAGCTCGCTGACATCCTGACAAAGTCACTTGGACGCGCTAAGTTCTGTGAGCTACGTGAGAAGATTGGCTTCGTCAAGATCAAATGAACCAAACAAGAATTAGGGGGAGATTGTTGGATAATCCTGGTTTGATTTCAAAGCTCCTGGTTCATTTAGTGTCTAATAATAACTCTGCATATAATGCAGCTGTTACAAGTAGTAGTAATGCATCAGTTACAAGTAGTAATGCAATAGTTTTTCAAGTAGTAATGCAGTAGTTTTCAAGTAGTAATGCTGGCGATTTTCAAGTAGTAATGCTGCAGTTTTAGAGCCGACGATTAGTGGAAGTCAATAAGTTTGTACCGGTTTTGCATTATAAAAGGAAGAGAAAACATCGCGATTAGCGATCGTGCAAGACCAAAATACTGAGTTCAGTTTGACCTTTGTGTTTGTGTGTGTGCGCGTGCTCACCTCTTCATCGTCCCCATCAAGGGAAAGCCGGAGGTGGAGACCTCAGTGTTGGTGCTTGAGGGAGAGAAGTGAGTGAAAGGTGTCACGTGCACGGGCACTTGACCGAAGCTCGTAATGATGTGTAGGCGCTGGGCGTGATACGCCCTTATCGCTGGGCGGAGGCGACGTCGTGACGAGCGGATGAAAGTAGCGACGCAGGGGAAGGGCGCCAAGGAGACAGAAATATGTGGAGACGATAGACGAGAAGATTAATTGTTGTCTGATCTATTACAATCGTCCTCCCTTTATAGTGCTAAACTAATCAACGTATTCTTACGGGACTCGTAACCCAAACTGCTATACGTATCGGATTACACTCCAACTACTAGGTTTCCTTCTCAGCGTTAACCTCCTGCGCCTCGATTGAGTCGCGCGCTTCCGCTGCGCGTTATCGCCGGAATACGTCGCCCCACATTACATCTGCCGGGTCTCCAAGAAACAGGTTGTCCTCAAGCTGAAAAGAAGGATAGTGTTGTTTGAACTGAGCCACATCTTCCCAAGAAGCATCGGCTGCCTGCAGACCCTGCCACTGGACCAAAATTTGCCAAGCATCGCGAGCTTTGCGGGAGCGTAGAACGCGATCAGGTACTGGTAGAACCTTGCCAAGATATACATCCGGCAAGGGAGGCGGACTGGGCGGTGGTTGACCCACAAATGGTTTCAGGAGGCTCACATGAAAGACGTCGTGAAGTTTGGCTTTGGCAGGAAGCAGTAAGCGATACGCTGCGGACCCGATGCGTTCAAGCACCTGATATGGTCCGAAAAATCTTGGAGTCAGCTTACCGGTAGATGGGAGGCCAATAGAGGTAGCCTTTCTATGCTGAAGGCGCAACCAAACCCACTGGTTGACTTCCAGTTGAAGATCCCGGTGATTGGCATCATAATACTTCTTGTACTGCTGCTGTGCTTGCAATAAGCGATCACGAATATTCGCAAGAAGTTGGTCTCGGTCCTGGAGAAGACTATGAACGGCCACCACACGAGCTGTACCTGGCTCATATGTGCAGAGGGAGGGAGGACTCCGGCCGTAGACAACTTTGAAAGGGGTCTCACGCAGGGCAGATTGGAACGATGTGTTGTAACAATATTCAGACCATGGTAACCATTGTAACCATAGGCGGGGGCGATCGCTGGTCAAACATCGAAGGTACATAGCGATCACTTTGTTAACCACTTCAGTTTGGCCATCCGACTGAGGATGAAATGCGGAACTGCGGTTGAGTTTGACCCCAGCGAGCCGAAATAATTCCTCCCAAAAGCGGCTAGTAAAGATAGGATCCCGGTCACTTACTATGGAAGACGGAATCCCATGTAAGCGAACTATCTCCTCAAAGAATACCCGAGCAACCGAACTAGCCGTGTATGGGTGGGACAAGGCAATAAAATGAGCATATTTGGAAAAGCGATCCACTACTGCAAGGATAACTGATTTGCCATGAACACGTGGGAGCCCTTCGATGAAGTCCATTGAGATATCTTCCCATATTTTAGACGGTACTTCCAATGGCTGCAAAAGACCAGCGGGGTGAAGGTGGGTGCTTTTGTTCCGTTGGCACGTGGGACATGCTCGTACGAACTCCTGAACCAACCGTCTGGCTTGTGGGACGAAAAAATCGGAGCGCAAGCGGTGGAGCGTTTTTTGAACGCCCTCATGACCCATGGAATGGGCGGTGGTGAGAATGGATGGCAGGGTAGGTGAAGTTGCAGCGATATACACGCGGCCCTTAAACGTAAGCAGTCCATCCACAAAACTCCAATTCGGGTCGGCTGTCCCTGGTAGAACGCTATCCTTTAGAGCAATCAAGTCCGGCGACGTAGCGATTTCGCTGCGCAGGTCATCAAAAAGAGCGAACCGAGGCGATGAGATGGCAAAGGCAGCTGCTGTGTCCTGATTGCGCCGCGACAAAGCGTCCGCCACAACGTTCTGGCGACCTGGTCGGTACTCCACGCGAAACGAGAAGCCCAGAAGCTTGGTGACCCACCGATGTTGAGGTATCGTAGCCAAACGTTGATCCAATAAAAATTTCAAACTATAATGATCTGTCCGCACGAGAAAAGAACGACCCCATAAATACGGTCTCCAATGTCGAATTGCCTGCACCAACCCAATGAGCTCTTGTTCATAGGCCGCGAGTTGTAGGTGGCGAGGCGCCATGGGTCTGCTGAAGAAAGCGATTGGTCCTGCTCCTTGATGTAAAACGGCCCCAATGCCGGAACCAGATGCATCGCACTCGACAATAAATTCGGCATGAAAATCAGGAAGTTGGAGAACAGGAGCCGAGGACAAGGCGTGCTTCAAAATGTCAAATGCGCTGGATGCTGCCGTTGTCCAAGTAAAACTCTCCTTTAATAATTTAGTCAGGGGGGCGGCAAGGGTGCCGTAGTCCTTAATGAACCTGCGATAATAGCCGGCGAGGCCTAAAAATCCGCGCAAAGCTCGTACTGATTGAGGAACCGGCCAATCAGCCACGGCTTGCACTTTTTGGTCATCCATGGCAACTCCGTTACTGGTAATCACGTGGCCCAAATAAGCTACGGACGATGAGCCAAATGTGCACTTGGATTGTTTAAGGAAAAATTTGTGCTCCTGTAGAACTCGCAGAATGGTGCGAACATGAAGAAGATGTGCAGACCAAGAGGGGCTGTAAATGAGAATATCATCGAAAAAGACCAAGACAAACCGTCGTAAGTAGGGGTGAAGAGCTTCATTCATGATGGCTTGGAATGTCGCCGGTGCATTAGTAAGACCAAACGGCATGACGAGAAATTCGAATAAGCCTTGGTGCGTACGAAAGGCCGTTTTCTCCACATCCTCCTCGTGCATGCGAACTTGATGATATCCCGAACGCAAGTCTAACTTGGTGAAGAACTTGGCGTCTTTGAGTTCGTCCAAAAGCTCTTCCACCACTGGGATTGGGAATTTATCTTTGACCGTTTTGTCATTAAGAGCGCGGTAGTCAACACAAAATCTCCATGATCCATCGTGTTTTTTGACTAGTAACACCGGTGCTGAAAAGGCCGAAGAGCTATGGCGAATAGTGCCTTGCCGCAACATCTCCGCACACTGTCGCTCTAATTCAGCTTTTTGAATGTGAGCATAACGATATGGTCGGACGGCAATCGGCGGTGTTCCCGGAAGCAGGTGAATCCGATGGGCACGGTTCCGCTCGGGGGGAAGCCCGTGAGGCTCAGCAAACAGCCCACTGAAATCTTCCAACAATGTCGGCATCAGTTAGATGGAGTAGAACTTAGTGCATGGAGGGCTGTGGATGGAGCCGACAATCCACGCCAGGTGACGGGCTGACCTTCATGGCGGAAAGACAGTGTCATATGCTGAAAGTCCCAAACGATAGGTCCAAGGGTGCCTAACCATTGCACACCAAGGACGAGATCAAATCCTGCCAACGGATGGAGAAGCAGTCCACATGATATATCTGCTGATCAATCCGCAAGGGAAGCGCGCGGCAAACTCCATTGCTGAGTACATGGTCCCCATTAGCCACAGCCACCTTCAGTGCTGCGTGCGATTGGACGCTGATGCCAGTCCGCTGTATCGCGTCATCCGCAATGAAATTGTGTGTCGAACCGGAGTCAATAAGCGCCACCAGCCTTGACGACCCGACCCAGACTGGTACCTTCATCGTTTGTGTTGTCCGTGGCTGTACGCCGGAGAGCGCATGCAAGGATATTGCTGGCTCGTCGCACCCGTCCGTGTAGTCCGGGTCGCTGTCGGCAACCGGGTCGTCTGGTAGAACCTCCAAGAGAAAAAGGCGTTTGCAGCGATGGCCGACGACGAACTTCTCCTCACAGTTAAAACAAAGGCCTTGCCGTCTTCTATCCGCCATTTGGGACGCCGATAGTTGCCTGCGGGGTAGTGCGAGCGCGCCGGTATCTTTGTTGTCTTTGGTGATGGTGAAGCGGCGCGATCGTGGTGCTCACCAGGTGGGCGGCAAACCACCGTAGTAATCTTGGTCATGTGAAGGTCTTTGGCCGTGGCGTGGCTCCACGTCCGTCCAGTCTTGGTCAGTGAAGACGCAATGATGTGGCGTTTCTCATAGGCTCGAGCCAATGCCATCGCGAGTTGTAAGCTCGAGTCTGCCGAGTTCAACATCCGTCGCGGTCGGTTCCATGAGTCCTAAGTAAACAATCGCACTTGCTTGTGGTGTCGATGAGTCGGTAGCGACATAAAGGGCCACAAATTTTTCCTGGTATTCGTCAACCGTCCCTGTTGCCTGCAACTTGGCTAGTTCGCCCAAGAAATTATTGCGAATTGGTGGTCCGAAACGCAGACTACAATAATGTTTGAAATTGTGCCAGGATGGTTCACCCTCGTCTCGGTCCAGTTGGTAATACCATTGTTGAGCGATGCCTGTCAGATGGTATGAAGCCAACCATACCTTTTCGTGGTCCGGCGTGTGCTGACCTCGGAAGAATTGTTCACAGTGATTAAGCCAGCCGAGGGGGTCGTCTTTGCCGTCGAACGTGGGGAAGGCGAGCTTATGAAGACGAGACCCTTGATGGTTGCCCCACTGCGCATTGTCTTTGGTGAGGGCGGGAGGGTGGGCGCAACTCCGACGGAATTGGTAAGAGTCCTTCTCCCGGCCTTTTTTCCAACAGGTTGATTCTTTCTTTGAGTGCACCAATCTTCGTTGATAGGTCAGTCTTCAACTCCTCAAATTTGATTGTCATGGTCTGTGTGAGATCGCAACTGCCGTGTTAGTGCTGCCATCTCAGATGTGTCAGCCATTGGCTCTGATACCAAGTTGTCACGTGCACGGGCACTTGACCGAAGCTCGTAATGATGTGTAGGCGCTGGGCGTGATACGCCCTTATCGCTGGGTGGAGGCGACGTCGTGACGAGCGGATGAAAGTAGCGACGCAGGGGAAGGGCGCCAAGGAGACAGAAATATGTGGAGACGATAGACGAGAAGATTAATTGTTGTCTGATCTATTACAATCATCCTCCCTTTATAGTGCTAAACTAATCAACGTATTCTTACGGGACTCGTAACCCAAACTGCTATACGTATCGGATTACACTCCAACTACTACTCGGTTTCCTTCTCAGCGTTAACCTCCTGCGCCTCCGATTCAGAGTCAGGCGCCCTTCCGTTGCGTTGTCGCCTGGAATACGTACGCCCCCACATTACAAAAGGAGAGGAAAAGAGGGCGGCACGGGGGTGAGAGTGATTGAGAGAACGAGGGGAGTGAGAGGAACGGCAGCTGCGCAGAGGTAAAGGGGAGGGTTTCCCTCTCTGGTGGACTGGATGGGCTGATCTGGCCAATCTCTTCCTTTGCTTTTTTATTTCTCTTTTCCTAGCTCTTTTTTATGGCTCGCCGGGGGGGGGGTCTGTGCATGAAACTCTGTGGTTCACTTGGTGTTTTGATCTGAAGTATAGGGAGATATGTTCTAGAGCCTTCGCACTGTAATTGTCTCCCTGAACCACATCCTGGGTTCGCGAACCAAAGAAGTGTACCCCCTGGTGAACCTTACTATTGAGAAGTGGTGTACCGTGAACCCATATCATGAACCAAACGAACCATGAATCTGGTAACTATGATCTGAATGCTTTGTTACTGTGATACTAGTAAAACTAAGTGATCCTGTCATTTTTCTGAGCTTATTTGGACATACTGTATCACAGTATTAATCAGTTGGTTTGTAAGCTATAACATCCCTAAAGTTATGACCTATTCGATGATCTGCATTTGTTTTATTGTCTTCGTAATCAAGATATTTATGTTCTTTTTTTTGGCCATTCTTTAGTCTGTCGAACTGCATAGGCTAGCCATCTACCATGACTCTGACAGCAATCCTTGGAAGCTTGCTAAGAAATGGGAGGATCTAAATCCTACTGAATGGAATGAGGTTGTTCCCTTGCCTATCAGAACACCTTCTTTCTTCAGTTCCTGTTTGCCGTTTCTTATCCTCGAATGGTCTTTCACAGGTATTTCAAGATGGCATCGATGATCATTCTGGCAATTCTATTTGGGCAATGAATCGGAACTATTTGGTTTCCCCTATAAATGGAACCCTTAAATATAAACGACTTGGAAAGCAGGAAAGAGTGGATCTGGATATCCCTTTGGAGAAAGCATCACTTGTTCTAAGTGATGTTTCTCTAACTGTTACTGAGGTACGCTAGAATTGTGCTTCAAATCTGTTCAGTTACGATTTTGGCAAAGTACTTACTGTTTGTACGCTATTGCATGTACCAGGCCCAGTATTATGATGGCATTAAACTGTTGGAAACATTTTCAAGGTTCAGGACACGTGTTGATGTTTCCCACTTACGTCCCATTGTGCCAGTTAAAGAGGATTGTCGTGCTTGGTGGCGCTATGCTATGCTGGCTGGTCTGCGACAAAAGAAATTATGGTATTGGTCATCTTCCAAGTTCTAGTTTCCTTGCTTCTTCTGAATCCCCCCCCCCCCCCCCCAAGGGTGTGAGTGAAAATGGTTTAAGTTTTATAGGGCAATAGCACCTTTGGGGCCCACTTCCTGTCTGAGATTTGTTAAAGGCTAGTGATTTATAGAAGTGAAAATGAACTCATGCCACTGCTAGAACTGAAAAAATTGGCAAATGTTACTTGAGAAAGCTGATCTTTTATATGATTAAAATAGGGTTTGTTAAGGTTGCCACGTTCGCTTGAGAGGCTAGAAATTCTCATGTTAATGGGAAGGAATAGAAAAATATCTACTGTGCTTATGTGGTGCACCCAGATCATAAATTTATAACAGCACAGATTAATCAGATTTTATATAATGAATACAACTCTATTTTCAAATATCTAAAGGTATGTGTTATAATATCTGGCTGCACAATTACTGAGGATTTAGGGCTAGTTGGTTGTATGCCAGTGGAAAAAAAGTTCTGAAAATTCTACTCTTAAACAAGACCAAAGGGTTTGGGTTGGGTGCAAATGCCTCTTTGCACCTTCTGAAACCTACTACAAGATGGAAGATTTTGAGAAATGCCACTTAACATGTTGGTGGTCGTCCAGCTGTGTAGTCAGTGCCACTTCATTGGTGGCATCAGGTGCAGCTTCTTGTTGATGGCCTCCAGGCATAGGCAGGTGGCCAAACATTTCATCGATGCACGATGTTGATGGAGATAGACACTTCATTTACCATCTGTGCAAATCTATAGATCTCTTGTTGCCCAGACTTTCCAGTTGTGGTCATGGTCATGGTCAGTTCACCAGCATGAGAAGGAAATTAGCATGCGTGTACAGGCAATATGCATCTGCCAACCTGTTCAAGCCTAGGTGGAGGCACAGCGCAATCAGTTCTGTTGGAACTCAGAGGGAGCTGTGGAGGCTTGCTTCCATGCTATTACCCGGTGGCGGCTGTGGGTTTGATTTATGTGTAAAGTCATTGTTATTAAAACGGACTAGGGCGGCGGTTGAACCGAAAAAACCAGAACCAGCAACCTTGACGGCTCGGTTTGCTTCAAAGACCGCCCATGCAATTGGACCGGGAAAAACCGGATGAAACAAAACCGGCGAACCAGACGGCTTTCAAGGAACTGAGCGGTTTCTGTTTCACCAGGAGAATTGTGTCGTGGGCTTGGGCTAGCGCAGCCCACTTGGCCACCATGCGGCCTAAAGGGGATCCCAGAGCCATAGCTCCCCTGCCAAATGCCGCTCTTCCCCTCTCGCCTCTCTCAAAAACTCTTGGTCCTCACTGACGAGATCAGCCGAACACACAAAAACCGACTCCTCTCCCGTTTCTCCTTCATCCAGACAAGGAAGCTCCAAAATCCTATAGATCAGCGGCAGCAGGAGCTCGATCCATGAAGCTATAAGGCTGTAGGAGGCTATGGCAACCGGATCTTTGATGGCATGGTGCTCTGGCCGTCCGGCGAGATCGACGGAGCCGGCTGATCGTCGTGGCGGCCTGTGGCCTCGGAATCGAGAGGCTGGAGCCACGACCATGCATGCATGCAAGGATCCGATGGGATTGGCTGCAGCTAGTGCATTGATTTGTGTTTTGCTAGTTCCTATTTGTTTTCTCTAGATCTTTTTGACTTGTTTTGTTAGCTTCTGTCATCAAATGGCATCTACACCCAGAATTGCAATGATTAACTATCTTCTTTGGTTTGATTGTCATTCTCTGTGCGCATACAATCGGCATCGTGATATGTCACTTCCAATCCTAGTGCAAAAAATTGTGTTTAAGTACTTACAAATCAAGTTCAGCATTTTAATACAAATTTATATAATATAATTATTTTGAAAACCGGTGGTTCAACTGGTGGATTGCTGGTCTGACCGGTGGACCGGTGAACCGATGGGCTAGCTGGTTCACTCGCCGGTCTGGTTTTACATGGAGGTGGAGATTTGGTATTTTGATGATGATACAGTTGTATTTTGTTATGGTGTGGGGGCCATTGGACGTGCAGCAGCAGCAGCAACAGTGCACATGGCCACAAGCATGATGAGCCATAGCTTCCAGGCTCAAAGTATGGCAGAGATCAGCAGCAGTTTGGAGATTAAGTTGTTATGAATGTTATGGGAGTGGGCCTGTGGGCAGCGGCAGTGCGGCAGCTCCTTCTGCAGCAGCAGATGATGGTGGCAAGTTGTTAGGAGATAAGATATCACTAAGAGATCAGTTTGTTTAGGAGTTGTTAGGAGATAAGATCTAACTAAGATAAGATTTGTCGGTTTGCCATTATTGTTAGGCAAGTCTCCATTTAAGTGACTCATGCGTGTACTTCTTGGCAAGCAAAGAAATAAACAAAGGTTCTATAGTCTTAGTCTCTTCTTCAACCATGCCTTAGAGCCTTGCTGGTCGGCTTGAGAGAAGAGCTCCTGGCCGGCTGATCAAGGGCGAGCGTTGTATCCTCAGCCCTCGACCCTTTTACCCAATTTTCTTAAAAAAACATATGCCATTGAAAGTTATTTTTTAATTTTAGTGGAACCTAATCAATAAGCTCATTTTAGTGGCATCTGTTTAGCAAAACATGCTTCACCAATGGAGCAAATTTACCCTTTGAAAGTGATCTATTCACAACTGTGCATCTTATTCCACGATCAGGAGAGTTATATATACAAGAGCGCTATGGCTACATCGGTCAAACCTAGGATATGGGCCAAATAGGCCAATGCATCGTATACATATCTACACTAAACATAGAAATTGTGTATGAAGCATGATCGCAAGCCACTTTATAGGCCCTCAGCAATGTGTCGGAAGCTCTGCCTGCATGCTTGCTGTATCGACAAGCAGGCCATAATGAGTTCTGACAGGTCACATAATATTTTAATGATGCTGCACCGATCCAAAATGGCATGATAAAGTGTGATTATATCATCATGCAAACTGCGTTGAGTTTTTTTCTTAATTGTGCATGAAATGGTGAAATATATTCAACATTGTGCAATTATGTTGATAATATGTTATTTTTAGCTTCTTTACAATTTGAATTTCTCATTACGAAGCTTTTTTTGCCTTTTGTCTTTCAGCTATTGCTTCTCATGGGAGAGAACTAGGCATCTCTGCCAGCTTCGTCGTCGTTATGTTCAATTGTATGCCACCCTGTTGCAACAAGCACCTAATGTTGATATTTCTGAAATTCGGCAGATAGAGAAAATTCTAGACACAAAAGTCATAATACTTTGGAGGTGCGCTACTGCAATATGTACTGAGGTTCTATTGTTCCTTTTATCCCTTAAATTGAGTTTCATCTGTTTATGACATTATCTATACTTTCAGGTTGTTGGGACATGCTAAGGTTGAAACTGTGAAATCAAAGGAAACATTGCATAAGAAGGGCACCTCAAAGAGAAGATGGTGGCCTTTTGGATGGTGTGTGAAACAAATTGAGAATGAATTCTGTTGCTTTATTATTCATTGCCACTGTTTTCTAGATATTAGTTACTACTAATAATTGAATATTCATATAGCATCTCTCCATATTTTTCATTTGTAGTGGTTTGCAAGTCTTTCATTTGTAGTGGTTTGCAAGTCTTTCTGTACCATTTCTCTTTCCATGTCTCCTCTATATGTTGTATAAGGATGTTTACTTCGACCAAGGTTCCCAACCTTGTTGGTAACTGGAAATTACACTCTTGTTCAAATTGTCTGGTTTAGGTTGTTGACAGTAGGGCTTCTTACCCTGACATTAAATTTTGATGCCAATTCTTGTCAATTTTTTCATTAATCATTATTGGCTCATGGGAACTTTAGTCATTTTAAGTTTTGAGGAGGATAAAAATGGCATGCTTGGATTTCAATTAAATTTTATTCTTGCTGGCTAACCAGCTGTTTTTTTTGGGCACTTTCAAGTTGCAATTTCAAAGCTTCTTAGCAACAAAATAGCAATAGCAATCTCTTGTACTTATTACCTGTTGGTTGGTGGCTTTTGGATGGTACCAGTTTTGAACGCCCCATATTTACTAATGTAAATGCTGAAAATATTCATTTTGCTCAAGTGTTCTGCTCATTCTTGTTCTGTATTTGGGCGGTCAATAAGCTATGCTGAATGTAAGTACTGTATGAACATTTTACTGTCAGAATATTGAGATCATTATGTGGAACAGTGAAAGTATGCAGTGTGACACTTGAGACAGATTAAATAGAAATGGGATAAACAAGTTTTTTTTTGAATTTTCTGGTGCTTCAATATGTTAAAGGGTACATGCCTGTTTGGCTGTACCTTCAACGCTAAGATTCATGGTTTGTTCTCCATTGTTTTGCCATGTGTTCAGTCCTCACGTGGCTACTAATGTAATGTCTGTTTGCTTCATGCCAACTCGCTGTTAACAGTTTTGATCTTCAACTCTTTTGAGGCCCTCTTCAATCACATACTTTCTAGCCCCCCACCGGTTGAAATTGCACCTCCAAAGAAGAACTGACATTTTTTTGTTCCTCACCCTTGAGAAACCATGAATATTCATTTCATGGTTAACCTCTTCCGACTTTGTGAACTGAAGGAACATCCATGTATTAAAATTTGTTTAAACCCATTGGAACTTGTTTTATTGGCTATTCGTTCGTTGCCTTTGTCATTATTTCGTGATATGTATCATGGCTTTGATTGCACCTTAACTTCGTTGAAGTGAGAGATCAAAACAATTGGATGATACGTGAATAATGCATGGCATGGTTTAGGCACATTTATTTGCGCAAAAGCTATACGGGATCAATATTGCCATTGTTAAATGGTTGGAATCAACAACATATTATTTATGTTCTGAAGGAAGAATACTCACAGGCTTTACATCTAAATTATATTATTGAATGGATATTTTTTTGGTCGCATCTTAAGTATGCTTTCTTTCTTGTTCAAGGAACTCGGCTGGGTTACCTTCTGAAGAAGCTACCCTTCTGGAACCACAGTTAGATGAGGAGGAGCAACTAACCAAAGAAGAGTGGCAGGCTGTTAATAAACTGTTGAGTTACCAACCAGATGATGATATGTCTTTTCCTCTTGAGAAGGTTTCCCCAAACACAATCCAATTTTTGGTGGATGTGTCTATTGGCCAAGCTGCTGCAAGGATCATCAATATTGATCAGACAGAGGTTTTGTGTGGTAGATTTGAGCAGCTTCAAGTGGTCACAAAGTTGTATCCCAAGAGTACACGATGTGATGTAACATTGAGATATTGTGGTCTGTCTTCTCCTGAAGGTTCTCTTGCTCAGGTCAGTGCACATGAAGCAATCATCAATTTACCAATTTCTAGCTGCAGATCACCCTATAGACTAACTATAGTTTGTCATTCAGAAAAAATGCCACTCCATCTGAAGCACAAACTGTATGGTTGCATGTGGCTAGAAGACTAAGGGCTGTTTGGATGTTACAGTTATTAAAAACCACAGTATTTGGAAGCCACAGTTTTCAGAGCACTAGGAAATACTACAGTTTTTTTACAGTTTTGAGAAAAACCATGATGTGTTTGGTAATTAAAGTTTTCGGTACAGTATTTTATTTGACAAATAGTTGTTAGCTACTCATCTAATGTACGTGAGGATCGAATCTAATCAAGGATATGTTGAGATAAAACAAAAGGAATGTATATCTTGCGAAGCCTCTTGAGGATATTAAAAACTACTGTATCTTAAGAATAAAAAAAGATAGTAAGTATACACCCTGTTCTATGTACACGTCCCCTGATAATCTGTGAATTATTAAGCTTTATCCATAGATTTGACTTACATGCTGCAACTGTTGTTAAGGATAGAATTGGGTTGTTATTTGTTTCCTTATATGCCTCGGTTTTCTTATCTGTATATCCCTTGTAGTTCCTATATATATTGCTCTTTGGGTCTCATAAATACACACACAATATTCATAACATGATATCAGAGCTAGGACACTAACCATCCTAGTTTTTCCGCAGCACCGCCGTTGCTGCCAATCCACGGGTCAAGCCGCCGCCTGTGGTTCGTCGCCGCATTTCCAGCCGATTGCCTGCAGATGCCCGTGGTCACTCTTGACGACCGATCGCCGCTGTCTGCTGTCGCCTGATCTGTTGCCACCAGATCTGCTGTCGCTCAATCCACTGCCAGATCTGCTGTAGCTCGATCTGCCGCTGTCAGATCTGCTACTGCTCGATATGCCGCCACCTGATCAGCCGCCACCCGATTCGCCGCCACTCGGTCCGTCGCCGCCAGATCTGCTGCCGCTTGATCCGCCGCTGCCAGATCTGCTGCCGCCCGATCCGCCATCGCTAGATCTGCTGCTGCCCGATCCACCACCGCCAGATCTGCTACGGGTCGGAGACTGCCGACTGGAGTTTTGCAGCCTGCCCGTTCGGACCCCACCGCCCAGAGATGGTTGCCTGTCCGATCGGTGCTTGGCGCTTGTCCGTGTGGTGCCCGCTGCTCGACGCGCACTCTGTCGCCTAGAGACCACTGGCTGCTTGGCTAGTGCACGGCAAACCGCTGTCCGAGTGACCGGTGCGGTGCTCGACGTCCGCCACCTGCGCCTGCCGATCGGAGTTTGCCTGCCACCCGGAGTTCGCCCGCCGCTCTTCTGGTGCCTGGTGACCCGACCGATCGATCTGATCTGATCGGTCTGATCCGATTTGTGACTTGAGTTATATTAACAAAAGGAAAAAAAACGTCGATCTAACTGCCGCGCCGTCCAGCGCCACCTGTTACTCTGTTGCCTTGGTCGCTGCACCGTCCAGCGCCGTCTACCGATGACTTCCGTTTCGTTAGTTGCGATCCCGTTCTCGGGAACAAAGCTTAGTAGAACGAACTATATGTTGTGGTCTTTACTCATGGAGATCATGCTCGACGGTCTTCGCCTCTGGGGACATGGCACCGGCGCACGTCCTTCTCTGGTGACGCCGGTTCAGCCGCCTCCTAGGTAACCTACTTCTACACCTCCTGCAGATGAGGTTGCCAAGGAGGCAGAGGCTGCTGCTGACGCTGTTGATGAGGCTTTCCCCTATGCCATCGATGCTTTCAAGCGCTGGTGTGCTGATAAGGCCGGTGTTCGTGATATCCTCATGGTTAGCGTCGATTCCATTCAGCCAGACATTGTTGGTCTGCGGTCTACTCGTCAGATTTGGGAGTACTTACATGAGCGATACCAGTAGAGCAGTGATGCTCAGTTCTTTTCGCTTCAGCGTGAGTTGGAGACGCTTCGCTAGGGGGACTTCTGTCGAAGACTTTTTTTGAGCCCTGGCTAGTCTCTGGCGACAGCTGGACGAGCTGGCTTCTCCACTTTGTCAGGAGTGTCACAAAGTGCACAAGGCGGATCATGATCGCCTTTGTCTTTATAATTTCGTCTACCGACTTCACCAAGAGTTTGAGCCTGTTAGAGCTCAACCGACTGTCACCGAGGCCCTTTCGATGCTTCGGGCTGAGGAGCTTCGTCTCGGGTTAGTAACACAGTATGTTCCGACTGTGCTTGCTATGGGTCTCTACTTCGACTACATCGTCGGTCTCTACTTCGACTACGGTCCGTCCCTAGGTGCCTGTTTTTGCTCCTGTTTTCGCACCAACTAGAGTTCAGTGCAACTTTTGCAAGAACTTTGGGCACGACTACCAGAGTGTGCGGTGCGGCAAAAGCAAAACAAGCCGTGTGGGGTGAACATCCAAGGGGCGGAGAGGCCCTTCCTTCACAGGACAAACTAGCTTGCCAGGTTCTCAGCGAGGTGATTCTGTTCAATAGCTCTACCAGGCTCTACTTTAGCAGCTCTGTCATAGCTCAGCGGAATCTGCCAGTCTAGCTCAGACGTCTCCCCTAGGTACCTATTGGGTTTTAGATTTCGGTGCCTCTTTCCACATGACACCAGATTTCACATCTCTCACTTCAGGAGGACTTATTCTTCCCATCTCTGTTCAGACAGCTAACGGTACTTCCTTGTCTGTTAGCAGTCAGAGCACTCTTTTGTCTACTGATTTTTCTGTTCTAGCTATTTCCCATGTTCCTCAACTTACCAGGCAGCTTTTTTTGGTGGGATAGCTCACTGATCTCGGTTGTAGAGTACACCTGTTTCGTTCAGGATCGACAGGGATGGTACTTGGGACTGCCCGGCATCGTAGGGGTCATTAAGGGGTCTATATTCTCAACCGCCGCCAACTTCCATCCACTTCAGTTGCTCCTACCATGTCTACCTCCACTACCACTGCTGCCACCACCTCTAGAGCTTTTGTGCAGTGGCATCACCGTTTAGGTCATCTGTGTGGGTCTCGTCTTTCATCATTTGTTCGTCAGGGTGTTCTTGGCCGTTTTTCTATTGGCACGCCCATGTTCTGTCAGGGTTGTAAGCTGGGCAAACAGCTACAACTTATCATTCTCATGAGTCCTTATCTTCTCGTCTTTTTGATTTAGTTCATTCAGATGTATGGGGACCTGTACCTATTATCTCCAAAGGTACGTATAAATTCTATGTAATTTTTATTGATGATTATTCCCGTTTTACTTGGCTCTTCCCTATATCTAATCGTGGTCAGTTTCTTGCGATCTATCGTAGCTTTGCTACAGTGGTTCGTACTCAGTTTGAGTCCTCTATTCGTACTTTTTGCTGTGATTCTGCTAGTGAGTACTGTTCTGGTGCTTTTAGACAATTTCTTTTAGAACAAGTTACTCTTTACCAGTCTTGTCCTGGTGCCCATGCCCAGAATGGGGTTGCTGAGCGCAAGCATCGTCATCTTATTTAGACTACTCGTGCTCTTCTCCTTGCCTTTCACGTTCCACCACAGTTATGGGTTGAGGCTGTTTCTACGGCTGCATATCTCATTAGTATGCAACCTTCCACTGCTCTTAAGGATGTCACTCCTATAGAGCGTCTTTACTCTAGAGCCCCTTAGTACAGTCATCTTCGTGTTTTTGGATGCACATGATGTCTTGTTGCAGTCTCGTGAGCGCACCAAACTGTCCGCCCAGTTAGTTGAGTGCGTGTTTCTTAAGTACGGTTCTAAGCATAAGGGTTAGCGCTGTTATGATCCTTTTGCTCGACGGATCTGGATCTCATGAGACATCTTTGACGAATCACATCCTTTCTTTTATTGAGATTTAGCCCTTTGTCCTGCTTCCACCATCGAGACGATCTTCTGGTTGTCTCTCCCTGACTCTTCACTCATTTCTCCCTTTTCACAGTTGTCTTCTAGTTTGTCTCCAATGGTTCCTTCCGTACCTGCACCTTCTGTGTTGCCTTCACAGCACCACCTCTTGCTCCTGCTGCACCACCGTCTTATTTCTCTAGGGTGCACTACTCTGGATGTTCTCATCCTTCACTAGACTCATCTGGTATCTTGCCGACACCTATGTTTGATTCCTCTAACGATGCTCTTCGTTACGCCCTTTATGATCGGACATCCCTTCGGCCTCCTGATCATCTTAGGTTTACTTTGACAGCTCATATTCTCTGCCATTGAGCCTAGTTCTTATTGTGAGGCTGCTTGTCATTCTGAGTGGCAGCTCGCTATGGCAGAGTAGCTTGATACTCTTCGATGTACGGAGACTTGGGACATTGTACCAATACTTTTGTATGCTCGTCCTATCACGTGCAAGTGGGTATACAAGATTAAGACTAGGTCTGATGGTACTATTGAGCGCTACAGGCCTCGTCTTGTGGCTCGTGGTTTTCAGCAGGTGTACGGTCGCGATTACGATAAGACGTTTGCCCCTGTTGCTCATATGACCATTGTTCGCACTCTTGTTGCGGTTGCTTCTGTTCGCCAGTGGTCTATCTTTCGGTTAGATGTTAAGAATGCCTTTCTTAATGGTGTCTTACATGAGGAGGTTTACATGCATCCACCACTTGGGTATTCTGTTCCGGATGGCCATTTCTGTCTTCGTCATGCTCTTTATGGTCTCAAATAGGACCCTCAAGCCTGGTTTGCGCGTTTTACCTTAGTGATTACTGCTGTTGGTTTCTGTCAGTGCCATTATCCTGCTTTATTTGTTCACGTCTCACCTCGAGGTAGGACATTGCTTCCTCTCTATATGGATATGTACATTAGTGGTGACGATTCCTCATTCATCAATCATCACATACGTGTGAAAGCATCTCAGTGAGCAGTTTCTGATGACTAATCATGGTTTGTTTACGTACTTCCTTGGGATTAAGGTCTTTTCCACCCCTGAGGGTTACTACCTCTCTCGGTAGAAGTATGTCCAGTATCTTCTTGATCAACCTGATCTGACTGCTACTTGCATTGTTGAGACTCCTATGGAGCTCACCCTTCAGCTTAATGCTACTGATGGCGATTATTTTGAGGATCCTACTCATCGCATCTTGTTGGGAGTGTAGTATATCTTGTGAGCACGCGTCCTGATATTGCTCATGTTCATATCTTGAGTCAGTTCATGACTCGTCCTACTCATCTTCACTACAATCACCTTCGTGTTCTTTGCTACTTGCGTGAAACTATCTCTCATCGTTTGTTTTTCCCTAGCTCCACCTCACTATAGCTTCAGGCATATTCTGATGCGACCTGGGTTAGTAATCCTTCTTATCGTTGTTCCTTTTTTGCTTACTGTGTTTTTCTTAGCTCTTTGATTTCTTGGAAGACAAAGAAGCAGATTGCAATTTCCCGTTCTGCACATTCGAGTGCAGAGGCTGAGTTGAAAGCTTTGGCAACAGTGACAGTAGAGATTACTTGATTGTGGTGGCCACTTGCTGACTTTGGAGTACCTGTGAGGGGACCTACGACCCTTTTGTCTGATAGTACAGGTGTTATCAGAATTGCTTGAGATCCAGTGAAGTATGAGCTCACCAAGCACATTAGTGTGGATACTTCATATACTCGCTCACAGGTGCAGGAGAGAGTATTTGCTTTACAGTTTGTGTCTTCAGAATTACAACTTGTTGACTTCTTCACGAAGCTACAGACAAGGACCCAACATTTGTATTTTCTTTTCAAACTCAGTGTGTGTGATTCACCATAAGTTTGAGGGTAGTGTTAAGGAAGAATATAATTGTTATTTGTTTCTTTATATGTCTCGGTTTCCTTATCTATATATCTCCTTGTACTCTCTATACATATTGCCCTTTGGGTCTCTTGAATACACACATAATATTCATAACATTACTAAACACAGAGGATTTGCTTAGTGAATGTGTGTTCATACATGGGTTGTACGTAGCTGGATTGACCATATAAGTGGGGAGAAAATATTTGCGATGCAATGGCTTGCGTGGCGTGTGCTTGGTTTAGAGAAAAAGAGGTCTTGAGTGGATTTTTTAAAACTCCAAAATAATTGTGGCATTAGGGATACTATGGTTTTATAAACTAAAAATTTTGTTGTATGCAAACAGCTCAGTATTTTTAATACTATGATATATTTTAGATACCATGGTATTATCTAAAAACTCCAAAAATACAATGTATTCAAACAGGCCCTTAATGTTTATTTATTGAATGAAAGTCATTGTCAATTATATTCTTTCATTAGCAAACTACAATTGGTGGCACATTGCTACGTCACATGTGAGGGGATAGGCTGCTACCTGTCAGATTGAGTGCAAACCTGAGCATATACATGATGGTCATCCACTCAATTACTAATCCGTTGTAGTGTCACATTAATCCTTGCTTTGTTTTTTGTTTGTCTATTACTCATTGCTAATCAGTTTTTGTGTTGCATTAGCTTCGATTTTTGCAGTAATATATATTTTTACTTTGCATGGCAATAGCATTGCTCATAATTTTCTGTTCTGTGAACTTTTATCCCAACATTTATGTCTCGCAATAACATCTTTTGGGTTATTTTTTTGCAGAGCGTTGTTAGTGAGGGAAAGAGTAATGCTCTAGATGTCAGTTTTGTGCGTGCACCTATTGGCATGGACCTGGATTGGCAGCTTTTGGCAAAGATATCACCATGCCATGTTACGGTACATATCTAAACTTATGTATTCCTAATATTTCTGAGAGTAGATTTAGCTCTTGTTTTTGTTTCTTCCATGTGGAAGTCTGGTAATGTTTTGAGGAAGCTTTGGATGGGTGAAGAGTAAATTTTATTGCTATTCCACCTCACTGCTGTTGCCTTAATTCTACTTAGACATATTTTGTATTCTTTATGGTACTTTGGTGCCACTGTTTTGGCAAGGGAATATCCATGGAGAAAAACCTAATGGTTTTTTTAGATTTATGGATGCAAATAAGTCAATAGCATCTAACAAAGCATTAGTTGATAAATAGTACTTAGTATGCACAAATTCGAAGTTTGCTGGATTTATTTTTTTAGAATTGTGAACAAAAATCAACATGCTCTGTTCTAAACCTAATGGTTTTTTTAGATTTATTGATGCAAATAAGTCAATAGCATCTAACAAAGCATTAGTTGATAAATAGTAGTTAGTATGCACAAATTCGAAGTTTGCTGGATTTATTTTTTTAGAATTGTGAACAAAACACAGTCATGTACTCTCCTTCAAGGGTTAATGCAATATTCATTCATCTACTTTGTCTCTGGGCTCAAACTGGTTCCTGTACTTTCAAAGGTCAAAAATAGTCCCTCTATTTTGATTTTTGTTTCATTTGAGGACAAACATTGACATCGCTTCACTAGTGGCGATTGATGTGGTGACTGACTCACCTGGAACGTAAACCTGCTAGACTTTTCTTTGATATTACAACTAGATGGACGCGCTCACACTACCATGCATGTGCACCACATGCGTGTGCCCACTAGCACACGCCAAGAATTGCAGAGACCAAGGATAAATTCGTGACCTCATGGAGCACAGGCACACACTTCCCACCGGGGCGCACTCATATGCGTAAAGGTGGGCATCCAGGGATTGTACATTGGTGGATGGTGTTGAATTCCCATGTCTCTAGCAACTTACCAACATGCGGTTCTCATATACCTGCTGACTCAGCTAGGGTTGAGATACCAAGTCAACCTAGCCGTTTTCCTCTCCTTCATCTTTCTGCACCTTCTTTATCTCAAGCTTCCCTCCTCTCTCTCTCTAAGTTGGGTCCATTCTTGCCACTGGGCACTGGGCACTGTCGATTGCCACCGATGGCTGTCTCTGCCATCTCCTTGCGCGTGGCCACACCTGTGGTGCTGCCATCACTACTGCACTCGTGCTGTCGTGCATTGCAAGCTAGTGGCTAAACACAATCTTGCACTTTTGCAACTCATATGACTCGTGACAGTTCTCAGCCATGGCGTTGTGCTGCACATCCCTGTATTTGAACCCAACTGGCGGGCTGATGCACACCACCGTCTTTAGTAATGGGCATTTGATCCATGGCGGAGGCGGTGAGGTCACCTTTGGCGCAGGTGCTGACCTTGATGGCGAACTTGGCATGGAAGGAGGCACACTGCATGAGCCTGACTGTGGGAGATAGGTGGGTAGCTGATCATGATCATAAGACCAGATGACGTGACAGAAGGTGCTGGCAGCAGCTGGAGTCAAGGAATAACGGTGAGCTCAAGGCAGCTGTGGTCCACGAGGGCCTCGATGCAGGCAAGGGGCCCACCAGGATGGTCACCCATGTTCTGCCGGTGGCACTCTGGAATGGACAAGTGCTGCTGCTGCATCTAGACTCCCATGCTTTTGTAACTTTCATTTCTATATCACCGGGCAAGGTTCCAAATACCGGAACCGGAAGAAATCCCGGTCGGCGGCCGGTAACGGTAACCGGGCGGTTACCGGAAAAACCGGTCAAAATTTGGAAATCAAAATTTGAATTTTGAGATGTTTTGAAACCGGTAACCGGAAAAACCGGCCGGTAACCGGAAAAACCGGAAAAAACCGGCCAAAATTCAAAATTCAAAAATTGATATCGGCCGGTTTTTTGGGTTACCGGTCTCCACCGGTAAAAACGGTAACCGCCGGGATTTTGAACCCTGTCACCGGGTACTTCTATGGAGTGGCTGAGTTTTGGCCGAAGAAGCATATCACTGGGTATTGCCAATGTGGGCCTGAGCAGTAATCAACAAATGCAAAACATTACAACCTGTTATTTGTGTATGCTACCTTCCTATTTTGATGCCACAGCGCCGCGCCCATGGCCTTACGGCAGCGATGTTTGGTGGTGGCAACTTTCAATCGGTGGCATGGCATGAAAGAGGTAGGGAGGGGGCTTGGGGTAATTTGGTATTTCCGTGCCATCTGACTATGCTAGCTGACAAGTCATATGCGAGCTGCCATGTCGTGTGCCACTTGTCATGCCATGTCAGTGTTGTCAACCCTTTTTTCTGTATATAATATGGGGGCTCCTACTGCACAGAGTTAGAATATGAAAAACTTAAACTTCTACCGCACAGAGTTAGAATATGAAAAGCTTAAAATTCTAAGGAACACAATCAAATGATCCCTTGCATATGACAAATCATCAAACGTTGACATTCTTAAAGAATCTTCTGTGCACTGTCAAATTAGTATTTAATGCATGCAGTGTGTCTGCTTCATTGAATTTTTTTCTATCTTTCCATCTATAGTTGTGTTTTCCATCCTGGTTTATGTGCTAATTCATGACCACACTACACATAAAGAAAAGTGCAATGTTTATCTTGTTATTTTGTTATATCTAGTGTTCACCTCTGTTGCTGGTAGTTGTTTGAAAGCCTTGTTGTTTCTGGGGCCTTGCTTTGCCTTCGAATTTGTAAGCTTATCAAATTTGGACTTTTTGGTAGGTTTTGAAGGGGAGCTACGAACGGTTTCTGGAATTCATTAAACGGAGCAATGCTGTTAGCCCAACAGTGGCAATGGAAACAGCAACCGCTCTACAAGTAAGTTTACGAGGAATCTAGATCCTTATGGCCGAGTTATTGAACATCTTTTTGATGTTTTCTCATTACTATTGGACATAATGAAAGGTGAAGCTGTAATGATTGCTTCAATCTTTTGAACTGCAGATGAAGCTAGAGCAGGTCACACGTAGGGCTCAGGAACAACTTCAGATGGTACTGGAAGAGCAGAGCAGGTACACATGTTTCCATCTTGCTGTGTTCAGTCTTGATTACATTGAATTGTGCACTTCTACTTTAAGAACTATGCATGATCTGCTTAAACGTACAATGCATACGAAATAAGGATTTAATTGTCAATACCCATTGATGAATTCCTAGGAATAAACATGCTTGTTTATGCCCTAAAATGCTTGCAAAAATGTTGCTTTCATCTTGGTTTAAAATGATAATTTTCTTATTTTTTCCTATTATGGTTAAGATTTTTTTTATAATATGCCTCCAATTCAGTGCCACGATGTTTTTACTCACCGTTTGCTGTGCTATTTCTAGATTTGGACTTGATATTGATTTGGATGCACCGAAAGTTAGGATTCCCATGACCACTGGTCAACCTTCGCTGGCTAATGAGCACTTTGTTCTGGATTTAGGCCATTTTACATTGCATACAAGAGTAAGTTCAAAACCTCAGGACTGGAATATATCATACTGTTGTTCTGGTTTTTACGAACTATTCTGTTGAATTATAGGATGGGACACGGGATGAAAGACAGAGTTTGTATTCACGCTTTTATATTGCTGGGAGGGATATGGCTGCTTTTCTTGTTCATGATATAGCTGAACACATATACTCTGTACCTGATAAGCTATCTCAGAATGTGCTCCCAAGTGCTACCGCTGATGCCAATCAGTTCTGTTCTCTTCTTGATCGCTGTGGAATGTCAGTGATAATTGACCAGGTAACAAAGATGGCAGCCCTTTTGCTTAGAGTGGTGTACAATTCGACATGTCCGATTATTCCTTGACTTAATGAAATGTAGCAGCCCATATTAAAGGCAAATAACATGAGTTCTTCCTCTTATCATCTTTTTTCCTGGTGTTGCCTTCATTGCTTTAGCTTCTATTGGGTATTTGTTGTTAATCGATCAATTTTGAGTTAATAGCTTATCTTGTGTTAGTTTTATTTGTTGTTGTTGTGCTTATCTCAAGTCTTGGAGTAATGATTCAAATTGGTAGATGGGTGCAATAGGCAACAAATGGATCATATAAAAACCTGAAAACCTGAAAATTGTTTTTACACTGAAGCAATGCTACACACCATGCACTATAGCAGCTGTACTGGGTTGTCGTGGGCTTTAGCGGGCTGCTACAGCGCCGCTAATATACATTACTACAGCAGCCATTGTGTAGCAGCCAGCCAGGTACTGCCCCAGTGCCCCCTATCAATATGTACATGTAATGGCATGCACACGTACAACATTTCAATGTCAAATTTGTCCGTATTTTAGTGTACAGTACTAAAAAAGTTTTACTGCGTTATCATTATGTACTGTTCATATGCAATACAAGTATTGCATGTCTTTTTGGTTCTCAATACCAGGGTGCGTTATGTACTGTTCATATGCAATACAAGTATTGCTTGTCTTTTTTGGTTCTCAATACTAGGGTTGAATTTCATACTGAATTTATGCAAGTGTAACATTATGTGCCAGGGTGTGTTATGTACTGTTCATATGCAATACAAGTATTGCTTGTCTTTTTTAGTTCTCAATACTAGGGACGAATTTCATACTGAAATTATGCAAGTGTAACATTATGTGTACTACATCCATGAATCTTTTGGATACTTATGGAAGGAGGCGACTAACGCGTGATTAGTCGTGCGATAGCACACCAGCATTACCCCCTTAGTGCAGTGTCTTTTTCCGACTTTCACTCAATTCACACAGCAACGTTGGTGTGTGAAGCAGGACTTTGTCCATTCGTCTATAGAGCAAGACACAAAAGGGAGTTTGTTTAATGTAGTTGTTCATCTTTTATCTTTAAACTATCATATCTTTTTAACTGAGTGCCCGATTTGCGTTCTGTTTGAATTGTTATATTCCATACGACGAGCTTAACAAAATGAAACCCATATTGCATGTGTTTGGAGACATAATGATAAAATCATTTCTCAAACTGGCAACTACCACCCGGTTGTGGAGGAAACTACCTGTTCCTTGCCGACAACTTCGTATTGCTACCAGCTCAACATGCTACATACTCGCAACTCTGTATGTTAATATCTAGCAAATCTACATGTTTCTTGTTGGTAGCTTTGTTTTACCATGTAGCAACTCCTGATTTCTTGATGGAAACTATCAAAGACTGTTGTAGGCAACAATTAGTGGTAGATCCATGTTATTTACTAGCAACTCTGCCTGTTACTTGCTAACGACTTTACATGCTACTATCTATCGACTCTACATATTATTTGCTAGCAGCTCTATTACTTGATGGCAACTACCAGTGATTTGCGCAAACAACTACTGTCAGTAGCTCTACCTCATTTGCTAGCTACTCTATATGTTACTTGCTAGCAATTTTACATATTACTTGCTAACGACTGTATTACTACTTGTCAATTCTCTATTACTTGAAGGCAACTATCAATGATTTGTGTGTGCAACTACTACTGATTTGTATAGGCGACCATCTGTAGTGGCTCTACATTATTTGCTAGCAATTCTATGTGATACTTCTAGCAACTTTAGATTTACTAGCTGACAACTCTATCAACTTGTTGTAGAGCACTGTCTATTACTCGATACAACTGTCAACTTAATTGTTTTTGGGGAGCAATTGTAATTAGTTGAGGCAGGCAAATATGTGCTTCAAATTTAACTTATTATGTCTCCAAAACGTATGTAATATGGGTCTTGTTTTGTTAAACTCATTGTATGGAATACAACAGTTCAAACAAAATGTAAATCGTCCACTTGTCTAAGAAGATATGGTAGTTTAAGGGTAATGAAAATGAAATGAACAAGTGCAAGGCTCAAAACTCCACCGGCTGAAAACACACTCACTTATGGTTACGTGGTTCAACTCCTAGTTATGTGGATCTATTTCCACTTCCAAGACTTATCATTTTTGGAACAGTGCATCATGCACTTATTGTAAACGGGGACATGGGAGCCCGTGGGCACCAAACCGCTTTCTTGCAAATTTTGCATTGTTAGAAGTTATCTTTACTTTATACTTCATATCCTCTTAGATTTGTTCATATGCATATCTTTTTAACATTTTTGCCCTGTTTTTTTTCTTTTGAGTGAAACAGTAGGGGTGGAATTCAACTGAAATATATTGTCCTTGCACTTTATACTGTTACAAATTGGGGATGCAGTTCTTTGTTTGATGTTAGTGATTGCTGTTAAGTATAGTAGGTACTTGTGTACAGACTTGTGTATTTGGCCCACATGGCCCATCTAATATTACACTTGCTATCTAAGTTATTCTGTAAGTTCACTGACTGATCAATTTTGTGATGGCATGAAGATCAAAGTTCCACATCCGAGTTATCCATCGACACGTGTTTCTTTTCAAGTACCCAATCTGGATATTCACTTCTCACCAAAAAGGTACTGCAAGATTGTCGAACTGCTTGGTGTACTTTACCAATTGAAGGGGAGCAGTAACGAAGATTCAAATAGCTATGAAAATGGTAGCCTGGTGCCTTGGTATCCTGCTGATCTAGCTGGGGATGCGAGAACTTTGGTTTGGAGGGTACGAAGTTAACCTCTCTTTCTTTGCTTGAGTGTTGTGCTACAATGCATTTTTTTCAGTACAGTAACATGGTTTTGGTATATTTGTTTTTGGTCCAAGGGCCTTGGCTATTCGTTACCTGAATGGCATACTTGCTATGTTGTATTATCTGGGATGTATCTGTATATTTTGGAGTCAGAATTGTCTCAGAATTACCAAAGGAGTTGTAGGTATGTACTACAATCTTTCCTCATCTGTCCTCATATTGAAAAAAAAAATGTAGCAACTTTATGTGCACATAGATTGGTTGGACGACTATTGTAAAATTGCGGTAGTAGTGCAGAGTATGCTATGTGGATGTGTTCCTTTATTGGTACTATCCATTGTTATCAAAGAACAAATATTTTAGTGTTGGTGTACTTGGAAGTGGAAGAGATATTCTAAGAGAAGTTCCTATGAAAAAAATAGAGGAACATATGATTTTACTTCCTTAGATTTTGGTAGAATCCTCATCTTTTTTTTTGGAAAAGGCATGATATAATTTATAACATGTATCCTTCTATTGGTGTTGGTGCTCAAACTTGTATACCCTTCTATTCGTTTGGGAATATTTGTACCTTTTCATTATTTACATGGGTTTCGATATTTGATATTGCAGCATGGCTAGCCGGCAAGTATTTGAGGTGCCACCGACTAGTGTTGGTGGGTCTCTTTACAGTATTGCTGTGTGTTCCAGAGGTGCAGACATGAAAAAGGTAAACTGTTTAGCATTTTTGGCCTTTTTTACTTTGTGAACTTTGTTTTTACTAAATAGTACTTTTTTATTGCTGTGGGAAATTCTGAAACAGCTTATACTTACAAGTACAACAACAGAAAAACAAAATGTGCAAGGTTCACTAGCATATTTACACATTTTTAAATGTTAAAATTTGGAGAGCTAATTTAGGCATGAAAACTAGACAAAAAATTAATTTACCTGTAGATATAGTGGATTGAATATTTATTAGTGTTACCGTTTCTAAAATTTTTATGCTGCATTCTTTTTTTAATGCCCAGTTGTCCACTGAGTCTTGTGATATCTTTTAGCATCATAGAGGATTGTCTTGCATGTTGCCATTAGTCCATCTTCCTCATCTGTCTTTGGTCAACAGTTCATGCTTTCAACATGCACTGAGGCATGAATTTGAAGTTTGTGGTATAACTGAAGTAACTTCTTGCTTGCATGTGTGATTCCTTTCTTAAATGGACTGCCACAACATGATGGAATTATGCATATTGCATATCTGTGGTGTTATAGAATTATGTTGTGTGATCAATTGCTGATTATCATAACTTCTGTTACTTGCATCTTGGTCATGGTAAATTTCTTGTTGATCAACACTATTTCACATACTGGGCCCTTTCCCAAGGCTCATAGCAATTAACTGGATTGAGAAATTTCTGAAAATAGATTAGTTTGATTGAGGAGACATCCACTAATCAATGGAATCCCCGGCGAGGTCATTTTGCACAAGCGTGGATTGAGGCAAGGGGATCCCCTTTCCCCGATGTTATTCATTCTTGTAATGGATGTCTTAAGCAATTTGTTCTCTCAAGCATCAAGTGAAGGTTTGCTGCAGCCTCTCTCTTCACGAGCTTTGCAACATAGGATTTCCCTTTATGCCGATGATGTGGTCGTCTTCCTTAGGCCGAGCTCCATGGATTTGGAGGTCACTATGGACATCCTTAGTCTCTTTGGTGAAGCTTCTGGACTTAAAACCAATATGCAAAAGAGTAACATCTTCCTCATCCAAAGGCTCGAGACGAGATTGACATAGTGCGGAGCATCTCCCATGTGAAGTGCTAAATTTCCTTGTAAGTATCTTGGGGTGCCCTCTCCTCGACGACTTACAAGATCCGAAATGCAACCTATTGTTGATCGGATCGCCAATCGTCTTCCGGGATGGAAAGCTGAGTTGTTAACAAGGGCCGGTAGAAGAACATTGGTGCAATATGTGCTAACCTCTATGGTGGTCTATTTGGCCATGGCAGTTGACCTTCCCCTGTGGGCTATCAAAGAAAGAGATAGACAAAATCCGTAGGAAATTTCTGTGGAGAGGCAGAAAAGACATTAAGGGAGGTCACTGCCTTGTGTCATGGGTCAAAACCTGCCGACCAAGGGAACTCGGTGGCCTTGGCATCACTGATCTCCAGCGAATGGGATGGGCCCTTCGAATGAGATGGCTCTGGCTTCAGAAGACTGAACCTGACAAACCATGGTCCTCCTTCCGGATCCAAGTTCACCATTGCATTCGATCTTTCTTCTCTACAGCGACAAGCACAGAGGTCGGTAATGGCTCTCGCACCCTATTCTGGAAGGATAGATGGATACATGGGCAAAGGATTGCGGATCTTGCACCCCGTCTTTTCGCATTGGTTTCCAAGAGATGTGTCAATAAGCGCACGCAGTAAGGAGGCAATCACGAATCACAAGCGGATTGCGGATATGTTAGGAGCAATGTCGGTTGGGGTAATCGAATTTATGGATCTTTGGGACCTCCTATCACGGTGGTGCTGCAACACCGCTCTGAAGATAAACACATATGGCGCTTCACTGCCAATGGAAGATACTCGGCAAAATCAGCTTACGAAGGCTACTTTCAGGGGGGCATTGTGTTCAGCCCTTGGGAGCGAATCTGGAAAACTTGGGCCCCAAATAAATGTCGCTTCTTTATGTGGTTGGCTGCACATGATAAGTGTTGGATCGGATCGTGCGCACGCCGAGGATTACACCACCATTCCCATCGCTTGCTTTGCGATCGGGAGGAGGAAACCATTAACCACCTCACGGTATCTTGTGTGGTTGCCCGACAATTTTGGTTCGAATCTACAAAGGTGCGGCTTGAATCTCTCACTCGGCCAGTGAACCCTCCTTCAAGATTGGTGGTACCGAGCATGATAATGCGGTGGATGGCCAGTGCGCAAGGCCTCAACTCCATCATCATTCTAGGGCATGGTCTCTTTGGAATTTCCGCAATCGTTGTGTCTTTGATGGGACCGCACCGGATGTTAGAGCTCGTTGTCATCATTCTTGAAGAATTGAGGATATGGGGACCGCCGGAGCAAAGGGTATTTCATACCTAACTGCTCAGCCACAGGCCTTGGTTTAGATCATATCTCTGGTAGAGGTCGACCCTGTTTTCTGTAACATAGGCGAGTAAGCGTGTGCGTGTGTTTTGGGGGGTGAGTTTGTAAAGGGGTGAGTTTGTAAAGCTTTTCTCTCCTTCTTAATATAAAGATGCGCAGTTCTCCTGCGTGTTCGAGAAAAAAAAGGAGACATCCACTAATGACTATGGTTGTCACGGTGGAGTTAGCGACCAAGGCGAGTGCTCGGCTCCAGGACGCCATAATGATGCCACGGTTAGCAGGTACCTCTACCAAGGTTATTAAGGCGGTAAGGCGAGGCAACCCACCCCCTCACACCTTTTAAGTGGTAAGGCGTGAGGCAAGGCGACGCCTTACACATCCTAAGGCACTAAGGGGCAGCAAATAAAATGAGCATTTTAGCAGCAAATGTACTTTGTTGTTGCCAATTCTTGAGCTCATGTAGCACCCATCTTCCCATTCTAATTGCTCTACTCCCATGTAGCATCCATCCCCCTTGGGACTTTTGCAAGTTTCAGCATATAGATTGTTATAAATGCAATAGATACAAATTGTATTTTAATTAATTGAGTAAATACGAATTGAGTGACATACCTTGTTGACAATTTCTCCTCTCCTCTTTTATCAAGCAACAAGCTACATGAATAATGAGCAACATAAGTCCAAAATAACAATTAAGTGAATCCGAGATTAAATATGAGTAACATAACAAATAAACAAGCATGACATAAGCGACATAAGTCCACACAAATAACATAGGTGATAAGTCCACAAGCTTAGAGTAGTCTAATGGCATAACAGTAGTCCACAACACAAAAGTAGCATAGTTGATAGTCCAACTCTCTCACATCTCAATATCCATCGTCGAATTCATTGGGATTGGTAGTAGAATCCTTGTTTTCTCCACCATCTTCGGTAGCATTGGGAGCTTCGTCACAATCGCTCACATCCACATCATTATGTGGATCTTCTTCCTCATCTTCTTCATTGCCCGAATCCAAGCCTTGCTCTTTGCTCATCTAAGCTATCTTCAACCACTATTGTTTTAGATCTTGCACATCTTTGGTAGTTATAGTCTCACCGTGACTATGCCTATTAGTTTGCCTTGGAAGATTGCGACCTCGAAGCGAGCGTGATGCACCAATGGCTTCATCAACATCATCCCATGTAAAGTCACATGACCACCTTGAGGTGATACAGCCAATGAGTCAGCCCATTCATTGTCCCAATCAAACTCTTCAATGACCAAAGGGTCAATAGTTTTTGCCCGCTTTCTCATGCCTCATTTGAAACCTAGTTTTCATTTTCCGGTTGTATGCAATAAAGATCAAATCATTCAATCTCTTGTGAAGTATCCAGTTTCTTTTTTTTTGTATGGAGCTACAAAAGCACAAATAACAAGCAAAACAAATACCATTAATAAATAACTTGCTGAAATTATTAAGCACAAAAAGCTACAAATTGAGTAGATGAAAATAAGCACACAAAAGCTACAAATTGACTCAAATTCAAAGGTACTTGAATTTCTCTCACAACCGGATGATGAAGCACAAAGACTAACAACACGCTTAGCCAACCTTTGTAGTTCAATGGCTTGACCACCATATGAACGCCACCAATCCACTAGAATGGCAAATACATGTATATATCAGGAATTAGGAATAAAGTAAACATGCTGAAGATGAAGTTAACTTGCTGAAATTAACAACACTTACTAGGGCTCCTTGACTCAAGTTTTGGATTGCTATTTTGTTTGAAAAGACATCTCGTTGGTCCTCATAATTCATGGCTTGTTCATCAATCTTATTCCGAATATTCTTATCTTGTACCATTCTTGCAAGCACATCATTGAAGCCACTCAGCCCCCCAACATATTTATCATCTCCACTCTTTTGGATAGTAAGAATTTCCCTGGGTTCAAATAGAGTGCAGCCCCATACAATGGACAATCCATTTGTTTCACTCAACGTCGCTCAATAATGTTCATGATCTTCTTGAGCAAACGTTGTTTGTTTTAGGTAGGGAAGTTACACTTGATCTTCTCTTTTGCATGAGCCATTAATGCTGCACCCTCTGTCATTGCGGGCTTCTCCCTCATTGCACTAAGAAGCTTCTCATGTCTATAAATGAATGTTGTGACACGCTTGGCACGTGCAATAGGCTTCTTAAATGCTTTCAACTTTCTAATGTCTTCCAACATAAGATCTAAGCAACATAAGATCTTAACAATGTGCAGCACAAGGATTCTAAAATAGTGTAGGAATCCTATCCATTAGAAGCTTGCTCGCTGCCTTGTAGTTAGCACCATTATCGATGACAACTTGAACAACTTTTCCAATGGACTCAATTCTCTCCTCTAGCAAATTAGCTAGCATAGTTGCATCATGTTGTTCACGTGATGCATCAACAGACTCCAAGAAGTACATCCCCTCCGGGCTGTTGACAATAAAGTTGGTCAAGTGGTGCCCCCTCCTATTGGACCATCTATCTGACATAAGTGTGCAACCATATTGCTTCTGTGCCCGCTTGTGCTCCTCCCTCGATGCCCTTATGTTCTTGACGCAATCTTGAAGCAATGGCTCCCTCAGCTCATGGAAGCTAGGACGCTTATACCCGGAACCGTACTTCACACTGGCCTCGCAAGCAATCTCAAAACTGGCTTGAGTTTGCGGCATTAAAAGTTATGCCGCACTCATAGAACCACAAGGTCCATTGCTTATTCACATAGTGTCTGTTATCCTTAGTCGTTGTGCTGGCCTCCATGGTCCTTTGAAAAGACCTAGAACATCTTTGATCTACAACATCTTCAGGTGTTCTTTGAAGCATAGCAGCAACTAACTTGGTCTCCTTTGCCTTGGCCTTGCTTGATGCTGCAATCTTGAATGAAAAGGTAGCATGCCTTCTTTTGGTGGCTGTTCTTGAACTTGGCTTCATAGTGGAGTCTTGGGACTCGATGCCTTGTGTTGCCACCTCCACATCTTGACCTCCCCTTTCATCACCATCATCATCTAGGAAGATTGGTCTACTCTTGTTTGTTTTTCAAATAATCTCTCATCTCTTTTCTAATTTCTGTGGTCGTATTGGGACACATAACATCTGAATAGCCACCCGCAAGATGCTCCTTCAACCTTTTAATCCCTCATGTACGTGGGGTGTTACAAAGGATACATGTCACCTTATCTCCGGTTGCTAATTTCCAGCCAATAGCCATATTTCCATCCTGGATCAGTAGACTTCACCTTTCGTTTTGGATTGTTCTTTGGATCATATACGGCCTCAAACGATCCAATACTTGCACTTGCATTTGTACTTCCCATTATTTTTCTGCTTCTGCGTTATAGAGAATGAGAGAGTTCAGTGAGCAGTCGAGCAGCACAGTAGCAGAGCAATAAACGAGCCAAGAGAGCCTTTCTTGCTCGTTCCGACGCGACCCCGGGGCGCCTCACTCTCTCGCTCGCTCCGACATGACCTTGGCTCCCCATCCCTCCCGGCCTCCCCCTGACGGCTCCACCTCCTCCCCCTCCATCCCGGTGACCCGGCCTCCCCTCGACGCTCCACCTCCCTCCCCCATCAACTGAGTCGAGAGCCTAAAACACTGCCTCTAAACTTTCTTATGGTTCCGGTACATGGAACTTCCATGCGCTCCTATCTAAAGCTAATTATTTAGATATATTTCAATCCCACAAGTCTCTTTTAACTGCTTTCTCCCACGTCAGTCTTGGTCGACCTCTGTCTCTTCTTACGTTTTCTGTGCATCTTAAAATTCCACTACGTACCAGTGCCTCAGGAGGCTTGTGTTGGACAAGCGTATCTTCAATTGGTGCTACCCCCACCTTATCACGTATATCATCATTGCGGATGCGATCCCGCCTTGTGTGATCACAGATCTACCGCAGCATCCTCATCTCTACTACACCCATCTTCTGTATATGTTGTCTTTTAGTCGCCCAACATTCTACTCTATATAGCATCATAGGTCTGATCATTGTCCTGTAGAACTTACCATTTAACTTCTGATGGATTTTTTTGTCACACAGGACACCAGATGCTTAGCGTCATTTCACCTACCTCTTTCTTATCCTGTGACTCACGTTGTCTTCAATCTCACTGTCCCACTGTAGTATGATCCTAAATAACGAAACTCGTTCTTTGTAGGCACTACTTGTTCGTCCAACCTAACATACTTAGTTTTAGTTTTATGTCTAAAACCATTCAATTCTAAGGTCTTTTTCCACAGTTCCAGATTCCTATTAAAATCTATTCTACTCTCATCAACTTGCACCACATCATCAGCGAAAAGTATACACCAAGGATATCTCCTTGTATGCCCCGCGTGACCTCATCTGTCACTAGATAAAAAATATATGGGCTCAACGTTGAACCTTAGTGTAGTTCTATCTTAATAAGAATGTCATTAGTAACACTACCATATGTTCTAACATTAGTCAACATCTTCGTACATATCCTTAATTAGGGCAATATATTTGGTTAGGACTTTTTTCTTTTAAAGCGCCACCACATGACCTGCATTGGCACTTTATCATAAGCTTTCTCCAAGTCAATAAACACGATGTGAATGTCCTTTTTTTTGCTTCCTATACCTCTCCATCAACTGTCGTAGCAAGAAAATCGCCTCCGTGGTTGACCTCCCAGGCATAAAACCAAATTGGTTTGTCGTTACGCTAGTCAATTTTCTTAAACGGTGTTCAATCACTCACTTTCAAATTTTCATTGTGTGGCTCATGAGATTAATTCCTCTATAATTAGTATAACTTTAATATCTCCTTTGTTTTTGAAAATTAGTACTAATGTGCTCCTCCGTCACTCGTTTGGCATCTTGTTCAACCTAAAAAAAGCTATTGAACAAATTAATTAGCGAAATAATCACTACTTCTCCTAGGCATTTCCACACCTCGATAAGGATATTATCAAGCCCCAACGCATTACCCACTTTCATCCTCTTTTAGGCCTCTTCAGATTTTTGGATTTTTCGAACAAATCGCTTGTCGGTGTCGTCAAAAGTAGTTCAATCATACTATCGTCATTGTCATGATTGAACAACTTAATGTCGTCTTTGATGCATTTAGCTTGGTTGAAATCTCTCGTTTTCTTTTCTCGAAGTTTAGCCATCTTGTAGACATTCTTCTCACACTTCTTTGTACTTAGCTTTTGGTAATTTTCTCATATGCCTTGCCTCGTGCCTCATCACTTTCTTCTCATTCTTTTTGGCTGCTTTCTATTTCTGTATGTTGTCATCGCTCCTATCAAGATGCATGTGCTTGTAGCATATCTTTTTATCCTCGATAGCCTTTTGCACTTCCTCATTCCACCACCACATGTCTTTAGATTTGTCTCTTGTCCCTCGGGTCACTCTAAGCACCTCTATAGCCACCTTTCTAATACAAGCTGCCATCTCTGTGCACATACTATTCGCTTCGCTATTTGCTTCTCATATCCCTTCCGCAATCATTCTATCCTTAAACGCCTGTGCGTTGTCCTCTTTGAGTTTCCACCACTTCTTCCTTGTGACGCTAAAGACCGTAGCCTGTCTAACCTGTAACCTAAAATGAAAGTCAGAGGTTACCAACTTGTGTTGCTGGACAACACACTCTCCAGGTATAACCTTAGAGTCTATGCAGGCTCGTTTGTCCTTCCTAACAAGGAAAAAATTGATTTGGCTAGAATGCTGACCACTGCTAAAGGTAACTAAATGGGAATCTTTCTAAAAAAGATGTTAACTATCATGAGATCATAGGCTACAATAAAGTTTAAAATATCTGCTCCCTCTTGATTCTTATCACCATAACCAAAACCTCCATGCACTCTTTGAAACCCCTCACTAGTTATACTGACGTAACCATTAGAATCGCCTCCTAAGAAAATCTTCTCACTGTTAGGCACACTTCTAACCATGTCATCTAGGTCATCCCAAAATTGCCTCTACCACACCTGGGTTTCGATATGGCGCGTTGCTAATAGGGTTACACCCTAACGAAACTCTTTTGGGTTTCATTCCATGAAAAGGCTTGATTTTACGTTGGCTCACTAGGCCTAACACAACCATCCTACTTTTCCTGGCTTGGGACGTGCTATGTAGTAAATGTAAGTAACAATGTAAAAAATAAAAACAGAGCAGGGCGACGTAGGGTCATTGGGAGCACGGAAGGGGCGGCGTCCGGCCGTCGTTCGCCGCTGGATCTGGTGACATAGCACGACAGCGTCAAAGGGGAGAAAAAGCCGAGCGGCGTCGAGAGCAAGGAATAAGCAGGGCGCCGTCGGGTCTGGCGACGTAGGAGGGGTGGGCGGGCGCTATCGGGGCTCGGGACTGCTGGGCACAGGCGGCGTCGAAGGTATGCCCTCTCACTCCAGACTCTGCAGCGGCTCAGGTAGTGATGGTGATGAATGGGCCGAATTGAATTGGTCGGTTATCGTTTTGGGCCGAATTGAATGGGCCCGAGTGTCTGATAGGGGGGGCGGCCTGGAGGCGGCGGTGGCTGGCGGCGGTGGCTCGAGGGAAGGGCGGCGGCTGGAGGCGGCTCGTCGGCGGTACCGATGGTCGGGCTGCCGACGATGGATCAGCTCGGTGGCGGCGGCCGAAGGGGGACCGGCCAGAGGGGGGACCGATGGCGCCTGGATCTGCTTGGAAGCGGCCGGTAGAGGCGCGGTAGTAGATCCGGCAAGCAGACCGGCGGCGGCGTTCCTGCTCGGAGGCGGCGGCCAGAGGGGCACTGGCGGTGGTGGCACCTGGGAAGAAGAGGTCGACAGAGGCTGGAGAAGAGTAGGGAGGCATCGGCCTAGGGAACGGTGGAGCAGTGGAAGAGACTCAGGTATGTATGCTCTGATACCATGCAGAAAGGTAGAGAGATTGGGGCAAACACCACACAGTTAAAGGGTTGGGGTGGCTTGTATATATGTTGGCCTGGTGTAGGCATACATGGACAGTATATACATGGAAGGCGCATACATGGAAATCATATACATAGAAGGATATCTAATTATTCTAATAGTGTCCTATAGGTGTCCGATTTTATTTTTGTTTTTTTTTTGCGGATGCAATTTCCAACACGCCTGAAATACGTTTTGGAGCTATGTCGGAGCCGTGCCTGTGTCCAACACGGTGTCCAACACGGACTCGACACCTTGCAGCCGTGTCCGTGCTTCCCATGCTTAGGTTGTAACAAGCTGTAGTGCAGCTATCGCTAGCTATTGAATACACTGCTTGTAAGAGAACCTAGAACTTAGTGCAATATCAAGGCTTAAAATCACTTCAGTTTGTTGAAAACATCTGCTGCCTTCCAAGCAAAGTATCTTTTCAATGTGAATTTGCTTTTTGTGAATTGCAGTCATACAACAGGAAGGACGATGACATGTTTATTCTTTGCAAATACTCACTTATCTTTCTTGTATTGTTCACTTGAACAGATTTTCTGTAAGTGACAGAGATAGAGCTTTCAGAATGCGTTTAATACAAACTGCTGCTTAATACTCCCTACTTTGTTCTTTGTTGGAGTGTTGCCATATAACTAGATTTTGTTTTCAGTTCTCTTTTGATCTGAGCATTATTCTATTTGCAGGCACTAGAATCAACCAGCTCACTGATAATTGAATTTCATAACGAAATTGAGAAGGCCAATTGGATGAAGGCTCTTGTCAAAGCAACATATCGAGCTTCTGTAGGCGTTTCTTTACTTATACTAGTTGACGTAGAACCTGAGATTTTGTACTTAGTTTGTCTTATGTTATTTCCCTCCTTGCTTCTTGTAGGCGCCTCCTGAGGTGAACATATTAGGAGACCCTATCAGTACTCCAGAACCAACCACTCCAAGGCTTAGTAGTTTGGGATCAGTGGATCTTCTCGTAAATGGCTCTGTTATTGAAACAAAGCTTTCATTGTATGGAAAGGTAAACTTGTAGTTGTAGCTTTCTTGTGAGTTGGACCTTAAATGTCTTACGGGTATGGATTAGCCGATTCTGTAAGCTTTCAATTGTTTTGTGTTTGTCACTATAATTTTTATTGTTGCACTGACGTGGTTATTATTTATGTTTATGCAATCCTTTCAGCTGGACAGAAAGAACAAAGATCCAGAAGAGCTTCTAATGTTAGAGCTCCTTGGGAGTGGAGGCAAGGTATGGCTTCAATCTTACTTGAGTTTGCATTGAATAATAAATGCAAAGCAAGAACAGTACATCATTAATCTACTTACTCTGTTTTTCAATTTAAGTCCAAGGCCAACATGTGCACAGACCAATGATGGAAATGTCACAATAACAAGACTTTTGATTTCCTCAATAAGACTTGCATTGTGAAACGACAATTATCAAGAAAATGGACCTATATTGTGAAACGTAGTGATAAGCGTTCTTACATGCGTGCGCAAATTCTATGTTATTCACATGCATAAATTTTGCATTCATCTTGTCTTTGTGGCATTTTTCAAGCTGACATGTCGGCCATGTAGTGTCCACAGTGGCAAAACCACATCGAAAATCACTCCGGGGGTTTAAGTTCTCTGGTATTGGAAGTTTAAGGGGGTAGAATATCTGGTTCTGTAGTTTAAGGGGGTAGAATATCTGGTTCTGTAGTTCAGGGGGCTAAGTGGATTTTTGTGGAAATTCATGGGAATAAAATGGAGTTATTCATTATTATTTAAAACTAAGTAATGTTGCTTGGGTTGGTCGAAAATATTTTTTTATTTGTAAGGTTCAAGAACACAAGTGATAAAACTTTGAACTCTTTGTCGTATCCATTTGTTTTCTCTTCATTTATCTGTGGCATTGCTGATACATTTGTGCTTCGTAATCTTTTAGTTCATGAATTGTTATGCCATTTTCCATCCTCAAATTTTCAATTCAAATACTTACTGTTTATTTGCCCTTGTAGGTTAGTGTTGTTCAATCTTTTCGTGGTCTTAGTGTAAAAACAAAGCTGCATTCACTGAAGATAAAGGATGAGCTACAGGGTCGTCTTTCGATGTCTTCAAAGTATTTAGCGTGTTCTGTTATCAATGAAGATTTAGAAGCTGCAGGTTCTTGTACACCTGATGTGGAGGGTCACCTAAAATCCTTTTCTGTGGAGGAAGATTCTTTCGTGGATGCATTGACAGATTTCACTCCGGACCAAAGTTCTAATTTGCACGACCTTGAAATTCAATCGAACTTAATTTCTGATATGAATGATTATACTGAAACGAGTCCAAGAGACAATATATGCTTTGATGGAGATCAGCAGAAAGTGAAACCTACTGAAATATTTTATGAGGCAGAGGACAATAATGTCACTGATTTTGTTGTTGTTACATTTTTTAGCAGGACTCCTGATTCTTGCCTTTATGATGGTATAGATTCACAGGTAATTGAAATTTATTGCATACACTCGCCTCTGTACATTATTGTTCACACAATTGAAACAAAGCACAAGAGCAACCTAGGTCTGCACATATTTATCTTCAAGGTAGAAAAGTAGGAGCAAGTCCAAACATATTTTTCATGCTTTACTAAAATTACATCTTTCTGCTTATATTTGTCTTCCTTTCATTTCTGAGGTGCTATAAATACCTCTCCCTGAAATTCTTTGTTTCTGTGTCTTGCTCGTTACAGATGAGTATTCATATGTCTGCACTGGAATTCTACTGTAACAGACCCACACTTGTTGCTCTGATCGAGTTTGGATTTGATATTAGCGTGGTTAATTCCGTGCCAAAGATTGACTCTGATATGGCATCAGCAACACACGATGCAAAACCCACAGGGAAGGAAGACAGTGATCGTTCTGTTGTTAAAGGATTGTTAGGTTATGGAAAACGTCGAACTGTTTTCAACATGAAAATGGATGTGGACCGGGTATCTATGTTTCTTAACAAGGAAGATGGTTCTCAGCTTGCAATGTTTGTGCAAGAGAAATTTCTATTTGACCTGAAGGTGAGATGAATGTATTAGGAATAAGGAAATTAATGCTGTATCTTTTATACGGGCATGGGATCGGGAATGGGGTGGATGACAGGTGCTGTTTATACAGTGTTGCTAGATTAATATAAGAATAAGGAAATTGCCTGGATAAGACCAACCATTAACACAGGAATGGGCGATGAGCTTGCTAACTTTTCCATTGAAAAATAATGCAGATTTTCTGCTTGGCTGTTAGATTTTATTTTGCACATTTCTTATTTTGTTATTCATTAATCTCTCTGCATGCATATGTGTATTTTTTTCTCTCTTCTCGATATCATTTGTTCCTGATTTTTTTATTTACCAGGTTCATCCGAGTTCATTTTCTATTGATGGTATGCTCGGTAATATGAGATTTTGTGACATGTCCCTCGGTCCAGATCATCGTTGGGGTTGGCTTTGCGATATACGGAAACCAGGTGTTGAGTCGCTTATAAAGGTATTATTGACATATGTTCAGTCAGTTATATTTCGTGATGATAGAAGTTCATTTGGTCATTCTTTTAGTGCAATGTAGGCCGTAGGGTATCACATTTTGCTTTCAAGCAAGTTTATGTATTGATGCTTGCTGTTGATTCTAGCATGGGTGTCAAGATCAAGATCTGTGTTGCGTACATGATGTAATCAGATTTGCCAACTTGAATTTAGAATAATAGATTCTACCAGATTATCAAAGCACCTACGTTTGTAGATTAAGTATGTTAACACACTATTTGATGCATTTTCAGTCCTATAAGTATAGAGATGAAATCAAATGGTGCATCTGTATGAGTTTATAACAAGAAATGATTTCACAAACTTAACCATACTTAAGGTAGCTTTGTCCAGCAACTTGCAGCACAATTACGTCCCTATTACTAGCTCGAATAATAATCAAAAGTATCTTTTTACCTTTTTAATCAACTATGGAACTTTAAATTGTTATGGGTTTCTATGATGACCGTGTGTGTGTGTGTGTTTGATAATACATTGGTCCCATTATGTGTATGGGCTGTGAATAGTAGTTGGCTGCATACGTGTTTGCAGCACAGATCCCCTACATATGTTTCATCACTGATTCAAATATTCAAGGAGCCAATTATACCTGATATGCAATCTTGTGTTTTGTAACTAATTTTACTTTTTCCATTTGCTGAAATGTTAATATTAATGTGTTCGGTCATGGCAAACAAAGATAAAGTGTTCGGTCATGGCAAACAAGCTAATAAAATCCACATTTCTGTGCGGCAGTTGAAGCAGTCAAATTATATTGTTTACCTTTCTGTTGCAGTTCGCCTTCCTGTCTTTCAGTGTTGATGATGATGACTATGAAGGTCATAATTACAGCTTGACTGGGCAGCTTTCTGCTGTTCGTATTGTTTTCCTTTATCGGTTTGTTCAGGAGGTATGTATTAGCATTGCAAGTTGGGCTATCTGATCCTCCATGATATGTATTATTTAAAGTGCCTTTTATTTGTAGTTCACTTCTTACTTCATGGAGCTTGCTACCCCTCACACTGAAGAAGCAATTAAGTTCATTGATAAAGTTGGAGGTTTCGAGTGGTTGATTCAGAAATATGAAATAGATGGTGCTTCTGCTGTAAAGCTGGATCTTTCACTTGACACACCCATAATCATTGTTCCAAAGAATTCCCAAAGCGAAGAGTATGTCTATGTTTTATTGTTTTCAGTTTATTAATTATTGTTTGCATAAGTTACCAAACTTAATTAGTTCCTTAGGATCTTGTTGATAAGAAGATTCTTCTTTATAATCTATACCTACACTACATGTTATCAATAAGCAATTGAAAATTATAGGCGGTTCACTTAGGGTATATTATTTGGGAACATATTGTATTCAATCTAGCTTGGGGTGCAATCACGGTGCACTTCAACTAAAAAAGTTGTGAAAAATTCCAAAACAATTATAGACAAGATTATTAAGTCGACAAGTCGACACCACCCTCTTAATGACCGACTAGTCGCTGACTAGTCGACTGGTACTGTTTATATAAATATGTATATATAGAGAAGGACTTTATTGTAATTTTAGAAAATAACTTGCCCCTCACTGCAAAATACACTGTCTCGCTCGCTACCTCTGCCTATTTTCCTTGGCTCATATCAGTTCCATCTGGTATTTCATATCCCTCTGCCTCATAACCTGCCCCCATCGCTCCGACCTCCGCCTCCCTCCGACCCCCACTGCCTCGCTCCCTCTCTCCTTTCCCCATCTCTTCTGGTGGAAGCAGTGGATCCGATGGCAGAGGTGGCAGATCCGGTGGTGGCGACGGCAGATCTGGTGGCGGCGGTGGCAGATCCGGCGGCGGCAACGATAGATCCGGCGGCGGCGGTGGCGGCGCAAGTCGAGTCGTTGGCTCCAGTCGCTCCTTCGCCAGCGACTTGTTGACTAGTCAACGACTTTTTTTTTCTCGAACACGCAGGAGAACTGCGCATCATTATATTAAGAAGGGAAAAAAACTTACAGACCCAAAACGAAAAGAAAAACCACACACACAACACGCTCTAGGAAACTAGCCTATGGCACAAAAACAAGATCGACCTCGACCAGAGGGAGTCTAGATCAAAGCCTGTGGCGGGACAGATAGGTATGAAATACCCTTTGCTCCAGCCAGACCCGAAATCCTCATCTCCTCACTGACACAAGACAAGAGAGCTCTAACGTCTGGCGCAGTCCCATCAAAGACGCAGCGATTGCGAAGATTCCAAAGAGACCAAGCCCCTAAAATGATGATGGAGTTAAGGCCTTGTCGGACCTGGCCATAAACTGCATTGTGTGATCTGGACCACCAGTCTTCAAAGGAGAGCTCGGCCGGTTGAGGAGAAAGGTTGTGTAGTCTGACCTTTTGAAGCAAGTCAAACCAAAATTGGCAAGCAAACACACATGAGATCAAGAGGTGGTTAATGGTTTCCTCCTCTTGGTCACAAAGTAAGCAGCAGGGAGGGTGTTGCAACCCTCGGCGTGCCAGACGATCCGTAGTCCAGTTTATTATGTGCAGCCAGCCACATAAAGAACCGACATTTGTTTACTCCATGATTATAGATGTGCTTCACCGTTTACTCCACCTATGTATAAAATTTCAGATTAAATTCATTTTATATTAAGGGTAACAAAAATGAGAAAAAGAATCAACAAATTTTATACATAGGTAGAATAAGTTTAGAATTTGTCAAATATTTCTCTTTCTTCTTTATCTTAACATACAGTGCATTTGTACTTGGAATTTTTTATATAGGTGGAGTAAATCATGAAGTACATATACGAATTTTTTCACATTTTTCACAACTTTTTTTAGTTGGAGTGCACTGTGATCGCACCCAAGCTAGATTGCACGTAATATGTTCCCGTATTAAGTATGCACATGTTTGTGTTTTGGGTATACACTTTTTGTTTTGTACTGTGGTGTCTAATTGACTGATTTGTTCATATGTATTTGTATTTTTTCGGTCTTGCTTTTGGCATGTTTTCAAAGGAGTAACACGGAATGACTATGTTATGATACAAGAAAGAATGACGATTTACCTTTGTACCTTGCTGTAGCTATATACAGCTGGATCTGGGACAACTGAAAGTTAGGAATGATTTTAGTTGGCATGGCGGTGAAGAGAGTGATCCTTCTGCTGTACGCCTTGATATTCTCCATGCTGAGGTATGTATTGGGATGTAAAATTAATTGCTGATGTATTGCATGTTCTCAAAAAAAATTAATTGTATAGTTATTTTGTACATTGTCTGTTTTTTTATTCTCCTGCTTCAATAACATGCAAACAGATAAATGGAATCAACATGGCAGTTGGAGTCAATGGTACTCTAGGAAAGTGTATGATTCAAGATGGTCATGGCATCAATGTAGAGGTGCGACGCGGTCTACGAGATGTTTTCCGGAAGGTCCCAATACTCTCCATGAAAGTTCAGGTGATTAATTTTGTTTTTCTTATACAAAACAGTTTTGTGTGGTTTCACTTTTTATGTTGTCTGATTGTCTCTTGCTGTTTGGTCACCATCATTTCATACTTTAAAGTGGACTTATTTCTTTGTGGCTTGCAATATCTTTTTTCATGTATTTTTATTCTGCAGCATATGCTGCTATGCTACTTCTGTATTGGTTTGTGCTCTTCCATGGTCATACTTGAAAAGTTGTACTAAAGAGCTTACATGTGGAGTTTACAACTCCAGAATAGTTTTATTATTATTTTGGAGTGAAATTACTATACTAAATAAGGAAGTACTCAGAAGAGATGGAAGAGAGGGAAGTATAAAGAAATAAATCAACATATGCAGTTACTTGTTCTGGATATCAGAAGCATGAACCATGAATTATATCAAGCAGATGGTTCTGTATATTTTTTTCTCGAACACGCAGGAGAAATGCGTATCATTATATTAAGAAGGGAAAAAGTAAACAAGAACCTTGCATACCCAAACGAATCCACATACACAGCACACCTGCTCTAGGAAACTAGCGGACTAGCCTATGGTACAAAAAACAAGATCAACCTCGACCAGAGGGAATCTAGACCAAAACCTGTGACGGGGCAGATAGGTATGAAATACCCTTTACTGTGGCCCCAAATCCTCATCTCCTCACTGACACAAGACAAGAGAGCCCTAACGTCTGGCGCAACCCCATCAAAGACGCAGTGATTGCGAAGATTCCAAAGAGACTAAGCCCCTAAAATGATGATGGAGTTGAGGCCTTGCCGGACCTGGCCATGAACTGCGTTGTGTGATCTGGACTACCAGTCTTCAAAAGAGATCTCGGCCGGTTGAGGAGAAAGGTTTTGGAATCTGACCTTTTGAAGCAAGCCAAACCAAAATTGGCGGGCAAACACACATGAGATCAAGAGGTGGTTAATGGTTTCTTCCTCTTGGTCACAAAGCAAGCAGCGGGGAGGGTGTTGCAACCCTCGACGTAGCAGACGATCCGTAGTCCAGCATTTATCATGTGCAGCCAGCCACATAAAGAAACGACATTTGTTTGGGGCCCAAGTTCTCCAGATTCGCTCCCAAGGGCTAAACTCAATGCCTCCCTGAAATAGTTTCCATTGGCAGTGAAGCGCCAAATGATTTTATCTTCTAAATCAGGTTGCAGCACCACTTGTGAGGAGAGATCCAGAAAGTCAGTAATGGCCCCAACCGTTGTCGCTCCTATCAAATCCGCGATCCAGTTGTGACCCGTGAGTGCCTTCCTCACCGTGCGCTTATTGGCAAGTCTCTTGGGAACCAATGCAAAAAGACGGGGTGCTAGATCAGCGATCCTTTTCCCATGGATCAACCTATCTCGCCCGAGCAGGTTCAGATATCGCGATTCTGGCGTGAATCGCCGAGAACCGATTTCCGGCGGTGGCCGGATTTTAAAACCGTGGGAGGAGAGAGAGAGCGAAAGCGGCGGCAGCAAGCGCGGCGGCGATAGCGACAAGCGGCAGAGCCAGCAGCGACAAGCGACCACCGGTTTTTCCAGAATCGGTCTCCTCCCGCCCGCCCACAAATTTCATTTGACAAATTTTATCCGGTTTTATCCGGATTTCCGTTCTGGGCAGAATCGGCCGGTTCACGGCTGACGCCCGGCGGGATTTACCCCAGAGCGGATTTTGATCCTTGGTCCAGAAGAGGGTGCAGACGTCATTACCAATCTCAGTGCATGTTGCTATAGAGAAGAAAGACCGAACACAGTGGTGAACCTGGAGTGGAAAGGGGGCCCAAGACCTGTCAGGTTCGACTTTCTGAAGCCAAAGCTATCTCATTCTGAGGGCCTATCCCATCCGCTGGAGATCAGAGATACCAAGACCACCGAATTGGAAAGGTCAGCAAGTTTTGTCCCACGCCACGAGACAGTGGCCTCCCTTAGTTTCTTTTCTGCCTCTCCATAGAAAACTTCTACGGATTTTGTCTATTTCTTTAACAGCTCACTGGGGAAGGTCAACTGCCATGGCCAAGTAGACCACCATAGAGGTTAACACAAATTGTACCAATGTTTTCTGCCGGCCCTTGTTAGCAAATCTGCTTTCCAACCCGGAAGACGATAGGCAATCTTATCAATAACAGGCTGAACTTCAGTCCTTGTGAGCTTCCGAAGGGAGAGGGGCACACCAAGATATTTGCAAGGAAAATTCATCACTTCGCAGGGTAGGTGCTCGTGGACTATAGCAATCTCTGTCTCAGAACAATGGATGGGGAATATGTTACTCTTTTGCATATTGGTTTTGAGGCCGGAAGCTTCACCAAACAAAAGAAGAATGCCCATAGTGACCTCCAAATCCATGGTGTTTGGGCTAAGAAAGATGACCACATCATCGGCATAAAGTGAGATCCGGTGTTGCAAGGCACGAGCAGAGAGGAGCTGTAGGAAACCTTCTCTTGATGCCTTAGAGAACAGGTGGCTTAAAATGTCCATAACAAGAATGAAAAGCATTGGGGAGGGGATCTCCTTGTCTCAATACACGCTTGTGAAGGATGACCTCCATGGGAATCCCATTGAGAAGGACTTGCGAAGAAGAAGTGCCCAGCAGTCCACAACAGGGTTCAAAATCCCGGTGGTTACCGGCCGGTAACCGCCGGTTACCGTTTTTACCTGTGGAGATTGGTAACCAAAAAAACCGGCCGGTATCAATTTTTGAATTTTGAATTTTGGCCGGTTTTTTCCGGTAACCAGCCGGTTTTTTCGGTTACCGGTTTCAACACATCTCAAAATTCAAATTTTGATTTCCAAATTTTGACCGTTTTTCCAGAACCGATGATAACCGCCGATTATCATCACGGCCACGACCGGATTTCTTCCGGTACATGTATTTGGAACCTTGGTCCACAAATCATGTGACACCAAATGGAGCCGAAACCCAGGCTCCTCATAACCTCAAGGATGAACGACCAAGAAACTGAATCAAAGGTTTTGTGATGTCTAGCTTGAGGAGAATAAGAGGCTGCTTTTGTTGATGCAGAAACCTTGCCAACTGTTGCACCAACATGAAATTATCCTGAATAAACCGTCTTTTTATGAAGGCGCTCTGATTTGGAGATACCATCTGGTGGAGCCGGACAGCAAGTCTATTGGCGAGGAGTTTGGTGACTAATTTAGCAAAACTGTGCACCAAGCTAATGGGTCGGAAATCCTTGACCTGCAAAGCCTCAACTTTCTTTGGAATTAAAGTGATGTAGGCTGAATTGAGCAAACAAAAATTGCCAAACTTTCTATGCTAGACTGCTGAAATGGCTGCCATAAGATCAGATTTCATAATTGGCCAGCAAGCTTTATAAAAACGACCTGTGAACCCATCAGGTCCAGACGCTTTATCCATAGGTAGCTGACAGATGGTTTTCCAGACCTCATCCTCAGAGAAGGGGACCTCAAGTGTTGTGAGATCATGAGACTCGATTGTAAATGAAAACTGCATGTTCGTGAAACTGTGAATGTAAATGTAAACTGTGCTTTTTGAGTAATTTGATTTACTCAGTCTGTTTTTTTTCTTTGTATTGCAAATAAAATGGAAGCCAATTGCTGAGTACATCCTCTAATTGAAATGTAAGAAAATTGCTGCGTGATCTGACACTTAGGCAATTGTTACGTACTCAGCTTTATGGTTTTGACCTAGGATGAGTCTGAAAACGGTCTACACTATGTGATGAATAGCTGAACTTTCCTTTATTTTGTTTTATTTCCTTTTTTTGTTTTGCAGATAGGATTGCTGCATGCTGTCATGTCAGATAAGGAATACAATGTAATCACAAGTTGTATTTCGACAAATCTATCAGAGACGCCCAACCTTCCTCCAAGTTTTCGTGAAAATGTAAACCGGACAAAGGAGTCAATACGTCTACTTGCAGATAAAGTCAACCTTAATAACCATTTGTTACTTTCACGTACTGTTGTTGTCATGACTGTGGATGTTCAGTATGCGTTGCTCGAACTTTGCAATGGCCCAGATGCAGAATCACCTTTGGCGGAGCTTGCTGTGAGTATTTCTTAAGAAAAGAGTTAATGCAATTCTTCTTGTAGTGGAAAGCATTTTTGCAATTCTTGATTACTGGTACTGCAAATATTTCATCTCATGTCATCTGCATTTTGCATTATTTCATTGCGGACTTTTAGGCAATATAACAACAATAAACTCTTATCCCAAACAAGTTGGGGTAGGGTAGAAATGAAACCTCCTCACGTCAGTCTTGGTCGACCTCTGTCTCTTCTTACGTTTTCAGTGCGTCTTAAAATTCCACTACGTACCGGTGCCTTAGAATGCCTCCGTTGGAGATGTCCAAACCATCTCAAGCGATGTTAGACAAACTTCTCTTCAATTGGTGCTACCTCTACCCTATCACGTATATCATCATTGCAAATATGATCCCGCCTTGTGTGACCATAAATCCACCGTAGCATCCTTATCTCTGCTACACTTATCTTTTGTATATATTGTCTTTTAGTTACCCAACATTGTACTCTATATAGTATCGCAGGTCTGATCGATGTCTTGTAGAATTTACCTTTTAACTTCTGAGAGACTTTTTTGTCATATAGGACATCGGATGCTTGGCGCCATTTCACCAATCCTGCTCTTATCCAGTGGCTTACGTCTTTATCAATCTCATCATCCTACTGTAGCATCGATCCTAAATAACGAAACGTGTCCTTTGTAGACACTATTTGTTCGTCTAGCCTAACATCTCCATCATCTATCTTGGCACCGCTAAAATCACACTTCATATATTTAGTTTTAGTCGTACTAAGTCTAAAACCCTTCAATTCTAATGTCTTCCTCCATAGCTCCATATTTCTATTAACACCTATTCTATTCTCATTAACTAGCACTACATCATCGGTAAAAAGTATACACTAATGAATATCTCCTTGTATGTCCTGCGTGACCTCGTCCATCACTAGGGCAAAAATGTATAGGCTCAACGCTGATTCTTGGTGTAGTTCTATCTTAATAGGAAAGTCATTAGTAACACTACCACATGTTCTAATATTAGTCGCAACATCTTCGTACATGTCCTTAAGTAGGGTAATATATTGCTTTTAGACAATATATTTTCCTTTTATTCTGATAGCATGTTTGTTACTGTTGATACTTTATACATTTCTTTTTCTGCAGCTGGAAGGTCTATGGGTTTCTTACAGGACAACTTCACTATTTGAAACGGATCTATATTTGTCTATACTTAAATTCTCAATTCATGATATTCGTCCAGATACTAAGTCTGAGATGCGCTTGATGCTTGGATCTTATTCAGAGACTTCTATGCTGAGCACTCAGGACCCTTCAACTGATGTGGGGGCTACGAACCTCACCATGCTGATACTGGATTATCGATGGCGTTCTTCCTTTCAATCGTTTGTTATACGAATCCAGCAGCCTCGTATACTTGTTGTCCTGGATTTTCTGCTTCCCGTTGTTGAGTATTTTGTGCCTTCTTTAGGCACAATAACAGGTAGAGAGGAAAATCTAGACCCAAAGAATGATCCTCTTATTAGATCGGATGACATTGTACTTCGTGAGCCAGTTTTCTTCCAGAGAGAGAGTCTTATTCAACTCTCTTCTGGGAGGCAGCTAATAGTTGATGGTTGTGATATTGATGAGTTCATTTATGATGGCTGTGGAGGCACCATATCATTATGTGACAAATTTGACAAGAAGGGACAAGTATACTCAGGGACTATAATCATTGTGGGGCAGGGCAAAAAACTTCGATTCAAAAATGTGAAAATTGAGGTGCATGCTCAATGAACTTGTGATTGGTTTTATGTCTTGATTCAAATCAATTATTATATAGTTTAGTGATGTCTTATTTTCTAGTCACACTATTGTTCTGTAGCCAAACTTAATACTTTTTTTGTGATATTTTCTGTATGGTGCATACAAGAATGGTGCATTACTGAGAAAGGGTGTATACTTGAACACTGGAAGCAGTTACTCAATCTCTGCTGAAGATGGTGTTGAGGTTTCAGTATTAGAAAATTCTTTTGATAACGATGAAGACGATCGTTTGCAAAGTGAAGAATTTCACAAGACAATGAGTGCTCTTCAGACCGCTGCTGATGCTCCCTCAAACAAAATGTTGAATTTTACATTTGAAGCTCAGGTACAAAACTAACTATAAGTGCTTATATAAATTCCTCGGCAGAAGTGCAAAATTGCCCTAAACTATTAGTTTGTTGATTTGAGCCCTAAAACATTCCAATTTTGTTTCATTGGGTTCTGTTAGTTTGACTTACTGCAAGATGACATGTGACATGGTGGTTAACCCTTCCCACATCGAATCCCAACTGAGAGCTATATATCACTTGAGGTAGTACTGTGTAGTTCTTTTTTAAAAAAAAAGTTCCCCCAAACCCACAGTAAATAATATTATCTGAAAAGTAGAGCCCATGACAAGTTTACTTTTCTTATTTTCGTCGTCTTGTTCTCATCGTCCTCCCATCCCCCCTGTTCTCATCACCGCCGTTGCAACCGCACATTGTTACCCTGCGGTCACCGGTGACCCAAGGTTAGCTCTCCATGCCCCTGCTTAGAACAGCACCGCTGCACCCACACGTCCTTGCTGGTCAGTTCCCGGAGGTGTAGATCCGCCTTCCCTCAAGTCACCCTCGATGCGGAAGTTTCCGGTGATTCCATGATGACCAGATCTAGAATGCATCACTGGTATTTCTAGTCTAAGATCAAATGAAAGATTAGGCATACGTAACTACTATGTTCTAACGAGAAAACATCGGAACATTGGCTTGATGCCTTGATACCCGTAGTGTTACGCAATATTATGAAAAGCATTTGTATTCATCATGAGGCCAATGAGCCAATATAATCATAAGTACGAGCGTGATATATATGCAGCAAACTCCTTATACAACAGGGAAAATACAAAGTTAATATAACACATCTAACACCGCTTCAAACTTATGGTGGATCAATAACATGAAGTTTGGAGAAATAGAAGCTGTGCTGGGCTCTGGTTATGCCTTTGTGTAGAAGTCTACCAATTGAAGCTCTGAATGTATGTACTAAAGAGTAACAATCTGGTCCTGCATCTGTGTCCACATGTAAGAAGTATCAACACTAATATGCTTGGTAAACTCGTGCTTCATCGGATCTTTAGCAATGCTAATAGCCATTGTTGTCACGGCGGAGTCGGCGACCACGGCAAGCGAGGGGCGCCTGGATGCCCAGCGGCGTCGCCATGGCGACGCCTAGGCGAGTCGCTGCTATCTTTGTCTCCTGCGCATAACCAGCCAGGAGCGAGCATATATCTCTGTCTCTCGCGCGTAACCATCCAAACCCAAAGTCTGCAACCGGATTTACTCCCCGCCGACTCTCCCGCAGTGAGCATATATCTCTGTCTCTCCGCCGCCTCGCCTCTCCCTCGCCCGCCTCCTCTGGCCCTCCCCCCGCCGCCTTGCCTCTCCCCGCCGCCGCCTCCGGTCCTTTCCTCGGCGCTGCCTCCCCTCGTCGCCTCCTCTCCCAGGTGCATCCCCCCTCCCTGCCGCCTCCTTCCCCGGTTGCTTCCTCTTCCCACCGCAGCCTCCTCCCCCCAAGTCACGGCCTCCTCCTCCCAAGTCGAGGCGAGCGTGCATGGCGTCCCTTCCGTGCCGCTTAGACGCCTAGGCGACGCCTTGATAACCATGCTAATAGCACATGTACTATCAAACAAAACAGGAGTCAATACAGAAGCAGAAACACCAAAATTCTCAAGTAGCCATCGTAACCAAGTAACCTCCGCAGTTAATAAAACCATAGCTCGTAACTTAGCCTCAGCACTCGAACGAGAAACTTATGTCTGCTTCTTAGCTTTCCAAGCAAAAAGAGAACCACCAAGAAAAACACAATAGGCAGAGACCGGCGATCAAAGTGATGACTAGTCCAAGTGGCATCAGAATACGCCTAGAGCTATAAAGAACTGGAGCGAGGGAAAAAGACGGCGAGTGATGGTTCCATGAAAATATCGAACACGAAGAAGACTATGGTGGAGCTAAGTCTAAGCAAAGATAAACTGACTCAAGATATACACAGGATACGAAATGTCAGGGTGACTGACACCAAGATAAACAAGACTCAAAAAGGTGACGATAGTGAGTAGAATCAGTAAGACGCTCACCATCAGTGGGCCAAAGATGAGCATAAAGCTCCATAGGAGTCTCAACTGTGCGTTGATCAATAAGAGGTACAATTAAAAAGATCATGGATATACTTTTCTTGAGACAGAAGCCCTTAGGCATAGAAATAACCTTAATTCTAAGAAAGTAGCGAAGAGGACCCAGATCAGACATAAGAAACTGCTTACTAAGACGCTTCTTGATAAAAGTGATGTACTGAGAATAATCTTCAGTAATGATCATATTATCTACATATAAAAGAAGCGTCTAACCACGAGGTGAAGTGAATAAAAAGAGCAGGATAATGAGCACTGGTAGAGAAACCAACCCCAATGATAACAGAAAAGAAACGGTCAAACTAGGCATGAGGAGCTTGCTTGAGGCAATAGAGAGTTCGGCGAAGGCGATAAACCATACCCATAAGAACAAAATACCCCGGTGGTGGCTGCATATAAACCTAATACAATACGCAGCAGTGTAAGAATCTCTTGAGTGTCAAGAACCAGAACTCTTTTGAGAGGAGGAACCTCCAATACCCTTCGGAGGATGGCTACCTCGACGAAAATCCGACAAAAAGAGCTGCCATCTATTGTCTAAACAGCGATAGCAGCTAAAGGACTAATGGAAGTGAGACCGGTGGAATAAGATATCATATGAAAGGAAACACCAGAGTCAAGAATTCAAGGTGATATACATGAGGAAGAAGTAGAAGGTGATCTCTCAGTATAAAACCATGCAGTAGAACCGGATGGTGCAAAAGCAGTCATGCGATGCAGCAGTGTAAGAATCTCTTGAGTGTCAAGAACCAGAACTCTTCTGGGAGGAGCCTCCAGTACCCTTCGGAGGGTGGCTACCTCGACGAAAATCCTTCTTTTTGTAGCAGAACTACTTCACATGTTTATCCTTGTTGTAGGAAGTGCAGTGAAGTTCCCAACTAATAGTAGCTGTCACAGGTGGAGGTACCACTGGTGAAGTAGTAGTTGGAAGCGTAGGCTGGAGGAGTTGTCAAAAACGAAGGAAACGATGGTGATGACAGCAAACCTATACCACGAAGGCGAATCTCCTCAGTATAAACAGCTACAAGGTTCTCCAACAGCTGTGCGAGAGTGGCGAGCCAACAACTGAGCACAAGTCTGCTTATACTTAGCCCGGAAACGTGTCAAGAAGTCATAGATGCGATGAGTCTCCAGGTGAGATTGTTGACGCTGACAGCACTGATAAGTGTGGCAAACATCTGGTCCTAAAGAGTCAATCTGACGCTACACCGCGGACAACTGGGTATAGAACTCGTCTGCAACGGTATCTCGTTGCTGCAACGACTGCTCCTGACGCGCAAGATATAAGGAATCATTAGATGGATCGTAGTATTCCGCTCCATATAGTATCACATGTCTGATCACCGTCCTATAGAACTTACTCTTTAACTTTTGATAAACCTTTTTTTATCACACAAGACACCTGATGCTTAGCGTCATTTCACCCACCTAGCTCTTATCTTGTGGCTCACGTCTTAATCAATTTGAAGCCTCGTTCTAATAGTAAAAATTATTATAAAAAAAATTAGCATGATGTCAAACTGAAGCCTCATTCTAATTTGAAGTTAGAATATTTTGAAATGCTTTTTGGTTCAGTCTGTGAGGTGAAATATGGTGCTTAAATGGCACATTACAGGATGTTGGTCACAAGTACTTAGAATGATGGTGACCATGACATTTGGAACTATAATTTGAAGCGCTATCTTCACGTTATCCTGTAAAATTCGATATATCTTTTGTAAGCTATCATAAATTTTCCAAGCATTATCAAATTTCTTCCTGCCACACCAATTGTTATGTCTATGGACAGTAAAATTCAGTTGCATTCACACTTTTTCTTTAATTTAAAACTACTTTTAGTTTGGCATTTAAGTTCATTTGAGTTTTGAGTATATGGATTCCAGTCTTATGCCTATTATGTGGTGTTCAATGCACTTTTCTGTTTTGGTAATGTTCAGGTTATATCCCCAGAATTTACATTTTATGACAGTTCAAAGTTATCAATGGATGATTCCTTGCACATTGAGAAGCTTCTCCGTGCCAAGATGGATTTCAGTTTCATGTTTGTCTTCCTATCTCTAGTTCTGCTAAACCATTAAGTTTCTCTTTGATTTTTTTCATTATACATCTGCAGAGTTTTTCTGTTTAATGATATAACCCTTTTGCATAAAAACAGGTATGCTTCAAAAGAGAAAGACATCTGGGCTCGATCTATTATTAAAGACCTTACAATGGAAGCTGGCTCTGGTCTTCTTGTTCTTGAGCCGGTAGATGTGTCATGGAAATATACTTCAGTCAGTGAAAAGACAAATGTAATATTCGCATCTACAGACGTATGCGTCCATCTTTCTCTGAGCGTTGCTTCTCTCTTGCTCAAACTGCAAAATCAAACTCTTGCAGCATTGCAGTTTGGCAATATTAACCCACTGGTTTCTTGTACTAACTTTAAGCGAGTTTGGACATCACCGAAAGGTACTTGTGTGTTAGTTATTTTAATGCTTTTTTTTCGTAATGATTTCCATTGCAAGTTACAGTATTGTATTTAAGCTGTTTTTCCATTATGTGTTTTCTTGCTCTTTTCAAGTGGCTAACTGGCTATATCCCTTGTTTATGTCTTTGATTGATTAAATACTACAGGTGATCTACCTGGCTACAATCTCACCTTCTGGAGGCCACAAGCTCCTTCAAATTATGTTATTTTGGGTGATTGTGTGTCCTCGAGGTAATTTTTGTGCCTTGAGATCGACCACCTTGGTGACATCACCTTGGTGACATCAACTTTTATCAAGTGTTCTTTGACTATTGGCAACGGTATAATTCAGAAAAAAAAAGAGTATTAGTACTTGTAACTTAACAGTTATGTCCAGTCCTGCTTACCATGTTTAGGATCCCAGCTAAATTCTTGAGCTGGTACGTGACTGAAACCAGATAGCTTCCAGAGTTATTGCCTGCACAGCAGTGGATTGTATCTGGTTTGGCAGTGTGTCGAGAATCTTGTCCAGCCAGCAATAATTCTTGTCAGATCCTCTCTTGGTAGATGAATGCAGTTCTAAATTTTAAGTTTATGTATTGAATGCTAATATGTTGTGTATTTCTACTACTGGTAGTGTACAACATGTCATTTCACCTGAAACTGATGGATGATTGAAAAATAATAGTTATGAAAAATAATAGTAAAATATTTGGTACCAAGGTTCCAAATCCTGGCGGTAACCAATCGGTTACCACCGATAACCGGTTTTACCGGTGCCGATCGGGAGAAAAAACTGCCGGTTTTTTATTTAACTCAAATTTAAACTTTTGAAAGTAAAAACTAGTTTCCCTAATGATATTTACATTATTTAACACTAATAGAATGTATTAGGAAAATGCATATGCTTCCCGTGCTTGACTTCATGCTTTTTGACATGAATGTATTAGGGATTTCCAAATTTTGAATGTAAAGTTAGATTCCCTAATGATATTTACATTGTTTAACACTAATGGAATGTATTAAAAAAATACATGCACCTCCCGTGCTTGGTTTCATGTTTTTTGCTATAAATGTATTAGGAATTTTTAAATTTTGAATGTAAAAGTTAGTTTCCATAATGATGTTTACATTGTTTAACAGTAATGGAATCTATTAGGAAGATGCATGCATCTTCTATGCTTGACTTCATACTTTTTGCTATAAATGTGTTAGCAATTTCCTATTTCAAATTTGAAAAACCGGTTTTCAGCAGTTTTTCTCCGGTTTTTGGGGTGGTAACCGACCGGTTTTTCCGGTTACCAATTTCAAATTCAAATTTTGACGCGTGAAATTCGACCGGTTTTTTTCGGTTACCGGTCGCTAACCGGTACCAGCCCGGCGGGATTTAACCCGGTAGCGGGTTTTGGAACCTTGGTTGGTACTAGCAGGGTTGCAAAAATTGGTAGCTAGGATTAAGATGCCGGAACTGGCTGGTTACCAAACATCTTATTTGGCTATTTGAACATAACATATTAGGCAAGAATAATACGACACTAAAGAAGCATTAATATTGGTTTAAGAATGGAGATGGGCTTTTTCTTCTTTGGAAAGAAGTAATATGAACATTAATTCCTGATATTTTTTCTATTGCACATCAGATAGCTAGCTGATATTTGGTTGCTAGTTTTTCCCTTTTATTTTCATAATTTTTAACGTTTGTTATCTTTTATCTTTCTCCTGCAAAAGGTAATGTGTTGCATGACCACCTTTTCAGGTCTGTGCCACCTTCTCAGGTTGTGGTTGCTGTAAGTAATACCTATGGCCGTGTACGGAAGCCTCTTGGATTTAGGCTTGTTCATATATTACCTGGATCTCTAGAACTCATGGATTCATCTCAGTCAACCAAGGAAAATGATTGTTCTATCTGGATTCCTGTACCACCACCTGGATACTTAGCGCTAGGATGCGTGGTAAATATTGGAAGGCAACCACCTTCAAATCATGTAGTGTACTGCCTTCGTTCTGATCTTGTGACTTCTGCAGCATTTTCTGATTGTATTCACACACGCTCATCTGCTCCTGGGTAATGACATCATTATTTTCCATTGTTTGGCCTGTCATTTATTTAGTGTGATCATTTCTCTTCTTAATCTTTTTTCCCTGGAAAGAGTGTCTAGTATCTAGTATCTACTTATGATTTTATTAAAAATACCAGCAAAGGTGTGATTGGTTCTTTTATTTAAATTTCTTTGTGCAGAATGCTTTCTGGATTTAGTATCTGGCGTGTCGACAATGTGATTGCTTCATTCCATGCACACAATTCTGTAGAGCAACCCACTAAAACGGAAGCTATTGATTTGCACCATCTTCTTCTCCGGAATCCAAACTGCTATATTGTTAAAGATCTGAATGCAGATTCTTCTGTTCAGATTGAGCAGCCTACTGATCAATTAATTCATCGTAAGAGTACGTCTGGATGGGATGTCCTTAGAACTTTGTCAAGACCAAGTAGCTATTGCATGTCTACTCCACACTTCGAAAGATTATGGTGGGATAAAGGTGGTGATACAAGGAGACCATTTTCTATATGGCGGCCATTACCTCGTTTTGCGTTTGCTTCAGTTGGTGACTGTATAACTGAAGGGTAATGGTTTCTTTATACGCATTATAGATGCTAAAGACTATTCTTTGTGATACATTTTTGACATGCTCGATGCTTCTTTCAGGTTTGAACCACCTACTCTTGGCATTCTTTTTAAGTGTGACAACGCGATAGTTTCTGAAAGGCCTATACAGTTTACTAAAGTGGCCCAAATTGATAGAAAAGGTTTTGATGAAATATTCTTCTGGTATCCAGTGCCGCCTCCAGGATACGCTTCTCTTGGATGTGTCGTGACCAAAACAGATGAAATGCCAAGCAAGGATTCCATTTGTTGTCCTAAATTGGACCTGGTGAACCAATCAAATATCTCAGAGGACCCTATCTCTAGGTCTTCTAGCTCAAAGGGACCTAACTGCTGGAGCATTTGGAAAGTTGAAAATCAGGTTATCCATTACACTTGTATCATTTCTTGTAACATCATTTCATCTCATGTCATTGTAGGAATCCAATTATTTGGTTGTGTTTTAGGGATGTACTTTTCTTGCAAGACCTGATCTGAAAAAACCATCAGCTCGATTGGCATACAGTATAGCAGATCATGCTAAGCCAAAGGCACGTGAAAATATTACTGCTGAGTTGAAGCTGGGATGCTTGTCAGTCAGCATCCTCGACAGCTTGTGCGGAATGGTGTGTCGGCATGCTAAATTATGTTCCTTTTTTGGACATTGAAAAATGTATATGATTGAAATGTTTCTATTTACATGTCAACTAATTTCCCAAATATTTAGGTCACACCACTTTTTGACACTACAATCGCAAATATAAATCTTGCAACACATGGAAGATTTGAGACGATGAATGCTGTATTGATCTGTTCAATTGCTGCATCCACATTCAATAGGCACTTGGAAGCATGGGAACCCTTTGTTGAGCCATTTGATGGGATATTCAAGTAAGTTCTGCTTAATCTTTCATTTACTTTTATCTAACTGACAAAATTGTACTATTCTCTTCTAGAATTTGTATGCCACTAAATTAACATTGTTCAATCATCTTGAAGGTTTGAAACATATGATACCAGTGAGCACCCTCCTTCAAAAGTTGGCAAGAGGATTCGTGTTGCTGCAACAAGTCCTCTAAATGCTAACCTGAGCTCTGCAAATCTTGATATGCTTATAGAAACTTTAATTTCGTGGAGAAGACAAATTGATCTAGAAAAGAAATCATCAATCAGAAATGAGGTTTCATCTTATTCTTTCTACCGCTTGATTCTTTGTATGCTCTTTATGTTGATTGATAACATGTGCAACCATTTTACAGGACACTGTTGAAAATTCAAAAAAAGCTGATGATTTGTCCTGTTCTGCATTGGATGAAAATGATTTCCAGAGGGTAGTTTTTGAGAACAAATTAGGATGTGATGTTTATCTTAAGAAACTGGAAGATACTGAAAACATTATTGAGCTGTTACAGCATGAAGATCAACTTCCGTTGTTGATGCCACCTCCCAGGTTTTCTGATAAACTAAGTGTATTGTCTAATTCCACGGAAGCAAGATATTATGTTGTCATACAGATCTTTGAGTCCAAGGTCATACTCATATTCGTGTTGTGCTCTGCAAATACAACATTTTTTATATGAAGCTCACAGTATTTTTTTTCCATGGTAGGGCTTGCCTATCATAGATGATGGCAATGATCATAGCTACTTCTGTGCCTTGCGCTTACTTATAGGAAGTCATGCTTCTGATCAGTACAAGGTGTTCCCACAGAGTGCCAGGACAAGATGTGTAAAACCTGTGAAAACTACTGAGTTACAGACACATCATGCTAAGTGGAATGAGCATTTTATATTTGAAGTTCCAGAACAGGTAACTTTTAAAGTTGGTTTTTTTTTGCACAGCTCAAATCCCATGTTAGTGCATCATTTATATATATTTGACCTATCATTTCATTTTTCACATCTCTTGTAATATCATGACCAGCTGTTAGTGTAAATAATTTTTTTTTTCTCGAACGCGCATTAGAACTGCGCATCATTATATTAAGAAGAACTAAAGAGTCTAAGAAGACTCGTACAACTCTCGCCAAATAGGCGAGGCTAACAACTAAAAGTCAGCACTAGAGACATTCCTACCGACCAAAAACAAACACAGCACCTATGGCCAAATGGAGCAAAGGCCTTTAGCCCCGCCAAACACCACAATTTGGCCTTATCTCTAATGTCTTGCAAAACAGTGCTGACATTGGGTGAGTCACCATCAAAAATACAATTATTTCTATGCTTCTACACCCGCCAAGCCACCAACATGACCAAAGAATTAAAGCCCTTGCGCTGCTGCTTAGGAACTTGGTGCAAAGCTTGTCGCCATCACAAGATGAAGACCAAATCATTTGGACCTGGAGTTACCCGCTGCAGTCCCACCAAAGTAAGCATTGAGAACCAAACACTTCTTGTGAGCACGCAAGAAGTGAGTAAGTGTTGAATATTTTCCTCATCTTGATCACACAGAGGGCAGCACTCAGGGTGAATAAGACCACGACGGGCCAAACGATCAGCGGTCCAGCAGCGATTAAGTGAGGCTAACCACAAAGTATTTGCATCGAGGAGCCCAGCTTTTCCAAATCTCCTTCCATGGTTCAAAATCCACCGCCACTACAAAAAAACGGTGGTACGCTGATTTAGTTGAGAACCTGCCTGAGGAGGATGGTTTCCACACATGTTGATCATCCACGCCAGGGGTAAGTCACTCGGGCGAGAATATCCCATAGGCCAAGAAACTCCTCCAAAACTGAAGTAGGTAAACTGCCTCTAATAACCTGAGCCCAAGTATTATCTGTGAGAGCTTCTTGCACCGTCCTACGACTGGCACTTCTCTTTGGCACACGCGCACAAAGAGGGGCAAGGTCCTTTAAGGATTTGCCATGTAGTCATTTATTACACCAAAAGAGGGCGTACAACCATCCCCCACAATAGAAATGATCGAAATGGAGAACATAGTCGCTGAATTGGGGTGCACCTGAATGTTCAAATCAGCCCATGGGCGATTAGGTTGGGTTTTTTTGAGCCACAACCACCTCATGCGTAGCGCCCATCCGAGGATTTCCAAGTCAAGGATTCCCAATCCGCCAAGCTCAATTGGTCTCGTGACCCGGCCCCAAGAAACAAGGCAATGTCCTCCATTTAGTCTTTTGCGACCCTTCCATAGAAAAGCTCTACGTATCTTGTCAATTGATTTAAGTGCCCACTTAGGAAAATCCAGAGCAAAGAGTGGATAAATAGGAATTGCCGATAGCACTGCTTGAATAAGTGTGGCTCGGCCAGCTGGGTGCATCATGGCAGATTTTCATCCGGGCAGCTTGTCAGCAATCTTGTCAATCATCATATAAAAGACACATTTAGGGAGTTTCTTGATTGACAATGGGAGTCCAAGATACTTGCAAGGGAATTCTTATACTATGCAAGGAATGGATCCTTGCACTAGTTCCATGTCCTGTTGGTGGCATCGGATTGGGGTCACCGAGCACTTGTTTAAATTGGTTATCAACCCCGACGCTTCTCAAAAAACCCGCATGATCTCTTTGATCACCTCAAAATCTTCCAAACAGGGCCGCAAGAAAAGAACCACATCATCAGCATATAAAGAGACCCGCTGACTAGATCCTCTAGAAAGAAGGGGTTGCAACAGACCATTCTCACTTGCCGTATTAATTAGTGAATTAAGCACATCCATGACCAAGATGAACAACATCGGAGACAAAGGGTCACCTTGCCGAAGCCCCCGCTGATGCTGAATTAGCTCTCCTGACACTCCATTTACCATCACCCGAGTTGTTGAAGACCTCAGGAGCTTGGAAATTAAGTGACACCATATTGGACCAAATCCCAAATGGCTTAATACTTGCAGCAAGAAGGACCAAGACACCGAATCGAATTGGTGCTTTTTTTAAAAAAAAATGACTGGCTGTAAATCAACCCAAAAATTTCTTGCTGGTACAGCTGAGGCTTACTGTATATCATTTCTGATATATTTCCATATATTGTTACTTTTTTGGTACACGCTTGTTACCAGGATTGCATTATCCTTATCTTACACTTTGCAGGCATCAGCTAATTTAGAGATTGAGGTAACCAATCTTGCATCAAAAGCTGGTAAAGGTAATTTTCAGAGCTATAACTGAAAATTGTTATTTCACATTTAATGGTTTTCTCTTTGTTTTTCTTCTTTATATTACTTTTTGAATCCTAATGCAACTTTTTTACATTGAGTATATATTGTTATTATTTGTTACTTTGTAACAAGAAAATGTTTATTCTATTTTGCTGCCTTGCTTTTTTTTGCATGCCTATTTCTTCTAAAGAGCTACCCCTTTTGTTTGTTGCTTCTACTATGTTTTATCTTTTATGATCTGATAGAACTAAAACCATGAGATTTTTTTTGTTACTACTTGTGGAAGTTCGAACAAAAGGTAAAATGTACAGGAGATTCCTAAGCAGCTACCCCTTTTTTTTGCTATGTATTTCCCTGGGGAAGATTAGCCTGTTGATAGCAATTGCTATGTAAAATGTACATGGGATGATTTCTTTATAATTGAATAGCTCTGCTATTAGTGCTTGAATTATTTGAAGTGTAGCAGTAAAATGGACTATGCTATTTGATTAGACAAAATGATATGGTAAGGCCTCCATTAACCACCTCTTTGGTTGTTTCTTAAAGCTTCTTGTTGTTGGAAGTATAAGATCTCATATGCATGTCATGTCATAGTTTTATGTTTTCACCTGATAATTGTTGACAAACTGCAGCCATTTTGAATATTTAGGATTTGATTAACATCTTTCATTCATTTGTAAGGTGAAGTAATTGGTTCGCTATCGATTCCTATTGGACGGGGCACAACAACATTGAAACGTGCTGCTTCTATGAGGATCCTTCAGCAAGCTGCTGATGTCAAGCAAGTGCTAACATGTCCTCTTATAAGGAAGGTAATACTTATGTTTTCTAGTACTTTCTGATCTATTTGGACAATGTTGAAAGACATGTTGAATTTACATTAATTCTCGTCATTTCATATACCAAGTTACTGACAACTTAAATCATATTTTACAAATTGTAGGGCCCAGTACTTAATGACGAAGATAGGCAAGGCTGTGGCGTTTTAGTACTTTCAAGTTGCTACATAGAACGATCTACTCAGACAAACTTCCAGAGCTGGAAAGACAGCATAAGCAATGCAGAGAGTGGTTTCCGGATAGGGCTTAGCCCAGATGGTCCATGGGAAAGTTTTACCGCAGTTTTGCCACTGTCAATCATCCCAAAATCTCTTAATAATAACCATTTTGCATTTGAGGTCACCATGAGGAATGGAAAGAAATATGCAACCTTGAGGGCTCTTGCTGTTATTGCTAATGATGCTGACATAAAACTTGAAGTATCTGTCTGTCCTGTGAACGTGCTGAATAGCTCCGTGTTAAATAGTGGATCAACAAGTTACACCAGCGCTATTGATGAAGTATTTGAAAACCAATGGTACCGGCCAATTTCAGGGTGGGCAAGTAAACCCTCTATTGATCGTGGACATGACTTAGAGCAATGGAGCACAAGGGATTGCTCTTTCTCATCTAAGGTAATTTCTTTCTGATCTGTTGACCAATAAAATCACTTTTTCCTTGATTCCAGGAAATAGGCTTGGTTATTATCTTTGGTTTATATGATGAAAAAAGTGTTTAGTATATTATAAATTATTAGCTCCTAACAAAAATATACCACTTATTATGAAGGCATTCTTTGAACCTCATCTTCCACCTGGTTGGAGATGGACATCGCCATGGAAAATTGAAAAATCTAATTTCGTTGATAGTGATGGATGGGCATATGCTGCTGATTTTCAAAACTTGAACTGGCCATCTTCTTCCTGGAAATTTTCCAAATCACCACATGACTTTGTTAGGCGAAGGCGTTGGGTACGTTCAAGACAGCAGTTGCAAGAACAAAGTACGGAAATTCCTAGGAAAATAATTGCTATTATTGAGCCTCATTCATCTACTGCATTGCCTTGGACAGCGATGATTAGGGATATGGATTTGTGCTTGCAAGTTCGCCCTCTTTCTGAAAAATCAAAGGAGTCATATAGTTGGAGTCAGGTTATTTCACTAGGTTCTGAGAGCCTACCTAAGCAGCAGCAGCAATCTTCGCTTTCTAGGCAAAGCACTTTGAAACAGTCATCTGTGCCCTCAAGGAATTCTCTTCTTAGACTTGCTGAGCTTGAGAAAAAAGATCTGCTTTCATATTGCTATCCTTCTGTTGGTATTAAACAATATTTCTGGCTTAGTGTTGGAATCGATGCTTCCATTGTTCATACAGACTTGAATGTCGCTGTTTACGACTGGACAATTTCTTTCAATTCAATTCTTAGACTTGAAAATAAGCTTCCATATGAAGCTGAGTATGCTATTTGGGAGAAGTCCACTGAAGGTAATATGGTTGAAAGGCAGCATGGTATCGTTTCATCAGGTGGAAGTGCATTTATCTATTCAGCAGATATTCGAAAACCCATTTACCTTACATTGTTCGTTCAAAATGGCTGGATTTTAGAAAAGGTAATGTATCTATATCTTTATTGAACATTTTAGAAGCCAAATCATGGTTCATGTTATGATAATGTAGCTAGAGTTCTATACCACATGGATGTGATGAATCCACTGGGATGCACTTTGTGCTTTGTGTTGCCATGCTATGGGGTTAGCATTCATTTTTTTTATCTGCTGGGACAAGTGCTGCTACCCATACCTGATTTTTGGGACCAAAGCTATTACTTATGTGGCATGCCTTGACATGTTTACATTGCTTGAGGGATTAAAGTAATCTTACCCCTGTCTAATCTTTTGTTTCTCATTTTCTTTTAGGATGCTGTATTAATAATGGACTTGCTGTCCCTGGAACATGTTTCTTCTTTCTGGATGGTTCAGAAACGAAGCCAGAGGTTAGGAACTTTTGCAGTATCCCAGTCTTTTCTTGAATAATAGAATTTTCTAAATGAACTATTTGAATTTATAATACAATGTAGACATGGCTCAACACATCTCTGGATGAAGTCCAAATAAACAACCTAATCATCTCCAACCTATGTAACTATCTCATTGCACTGCCCCTCTCCTTACGAAAGCTGACAAGGGCTAAAGTTCAGCCTATTATTGATAGGATTGCCGATCGTCTTTCAGGTTGGAAAGCAGAGTTGCTAACAAGGGTGGGCAGGAAAACATTGGTACAATTTGTGTTAACCTCTATGGTGGTCTACTTAGCCATGGCAGTTGACCTCCCCTAGTGGGCGATTAAAGAATAGACAAAATCCGTAGAAACTTTTTGTGGAGAGGCAGAAAAGACACTAAGTGTGGCCATTGTCTTGTGTTGTGGGGCAAAATTTGCCGACCTTTTGAACTTGGTGGTCTTGGTATTTCCGATCTCCAGCGGATGGGATGGGCCCTCAGGATAAGATGGCTATGGCTTCAGAAGACTGAACTTGACAGGTCTTGGGCCTCCTTTCCGATCCAGATTCACCACTGTGTTCGGTCCTTCTTCTCTATAGCAACTGGCACTGAGATTGGTAATAGCGCCTGCACCCTTTTCTGGACAGATAGATGGATTCATGGGAAAAGGATCGCCGATCTGACACCCCGTCTTTTTGCTTTGGTTCCCAAGAGACATGCCAATAAACGCACGGTGAGGGAGGCTCTCACGGGTCATAACTGGATTGCGGATTGTATAGGAGCGAAGACGGTTGGGGCCATTGCTGATTTTTTGGATCTCTGGGATCTCCTTTCACAAGTGCTGCAGCAGCCCGAATTAGAAGATAAACACATTTGGTACTTCACTGCCAATGGAAACTATTGAGCAAAATCAGTATATGAAGGCTTCTTTCAGGGAGGTATTGAGTTTAGTCCCTAGGAGCGAATTTGGAGAACTCAGGCCCCAAATAAATGTTTCTTTATGTGGCTAGCTCCACATGATAAGTGCTGGACTGCGGATCGTCTGGCACGTCGAGGACTGCAACACCCTCCCCGCTGCTTGCTCTGTCATCAAGAGGAGGAAACCATTAACCATCTCTTGATCTCTTGTGTGTTTGCTCGTCAATTTTGGTTTGACTTCCTTCAAAATGTGAGGTTACAGAACCTTTCCCCTCAACCGAGTGAGCCCTCCTTAGAAGAATGGTAGTCCAGATCACACAACGCAGTTGATGGCCAGGTCCGATAAGGCTTTAATTCCATCATCATTTTGAGGGTATGGTCTCTTTGGAATCTCCGCAATCGCTGCGTCTTTGATGGGGCTGCACTGGACGTTAGGGCTCTTGTCTGTTATCAGTGAGGAAATGAGGGTTTGTGGTCTGGCCAGAGCAAAGAGTATTTCATACCTAACTGCTCCGCCAAAGGGTTTGGTCTAGACCCTCTATGGTCGAGGTCGACCTTGTTTCCTGTACCATAGGCTAGAGTAGGTGCGTTAGGTGTATTTGGGTCTGTAAGGTTTTTTCAAACCTCTGTTTTTTACCCTTCTTAATACAAAGATACACAGCTCTCCTACGTGTTCGAGAAAAAAAATCTTATTGCACTGGCATTTTTAGGTTTCTTTATGTGGCTGGCTCCACATGATAAGTGCTGGACTGCGGATCGTCTGGCACGCCGAGGACTGCAACACCCTCCCCGCTGCTTGCTCTGTTATTAAGAGGAGGAAACCATTAACCATCTCTTGATCTCTTGTATGTTTGCCCGTCAATTTTGGTTTGACTTCCTTCAAAATGTAAGGTTACAGAACCTTTCCCCTCAACTGGGTGAGCCCTCCTTAGAAGAATGGTAATCCAGATCACACAACGCAGTTGATGGCCAGGTCCGATAAGGCTTTAATTCCATCATAATTTTGAGGGTATGGTCTCTTTGGAATCTCCGCAATCGCTGCGTCTTTGATGGGGCTGCACCGGACGTTAGGGCTCGTCTGTTATCAGTGAGGAAATGAGGGTTTGTGGTCTGGCCAGAGCAAATAGTATTTCATACCTAACTGCTCCGCCAAAGGGTTTAGTCTAGACCCTCTATGGTCGAGGTCGACCTTGTTTCCTGTACCATAGGCTAGAGTAGGTGCGTTAGGTGTGTTTGGGTCTGTAAGGTTTTTTCAAACCTCTGTTTTTTACCCTTCTTAATACAAAGATACACAGCTCTCCTACGTGTTCGAGAAAAAAAATCTTATTGCACTGGCATTTTTAGGTTTCTTTATGTGGCTGGCTCCACATGGTAATTGCTGGACTGCGGATCGTCTGGCACGCCGAGGACTGCAACACCCTCCCCGCTGCTTGCTCTGTCATCAAGAGGAGGAAACCATTAACCATCTCTTGATCTCTTGTGTGTTTGCCCCTCAATTTTGGTTTGACTTCTTTCAAAATGTGAGGTTACAGAACCTTTCCCCTCAACCCGGTGAGCCCTCCTTAGAAGAATGGTAGTCCAGATCACACAACGCAGTTGATGGCCAGGTCCGATAAGGCTTTAATTCCATCATCATTTTGAGGGTATGGTCTCTTTGGAATCTCCGCAATCGCTGCGTCTTTGATGGGGTTGCACCGGACGTTAGGGCTCTTGTCTGTTATCAGTGAGGAAATGAGGGTTTGTGGTCTGGCCAGAGCAAAGAGTATTTCATACCTAACTGCTCCGCCAAACGGTTTGGTCTAGACCCTCTATGGTCGAGGTCGACCTTGTTTCCTGCACCATAGGCTAGAGTAGGTGCGTTAGGTGTGTTTGGGTCTGTAAGGTTTTTTCAAACCTCTGTTTTTTACCCTTCTTAATACAAAGATACACAGCTCTCCTACGTGTTCGAGAAAAAAAATCTTATTGCACTGGCATTTTTAGGAAAAGGCTGTATCTGTATCCCTTTTTCTGCTATGTGTCCCATCTGTTTCACTGGAACTTAAATTTGAGCCCATTAATAGTGAATCAGTGAGTTTAGTCATTGATATTAACATTAGCTTGTTTCTTTCTGAATGTAACCAATATCATGCACAATAGATTTATACAGCATTAATTCATGACTTTATAAATATAAAAAAATATTTTTTTCAAAGTTGAAAACAATTACTCCCTGTTAAAAAAATGTGGTATTTTAGAATGCTTGCAGTTGAACTTTTTTAACTTTATCAGTAATAAATGCAAAACTATTTAGATAGATGGAAGTTACATGTTGGAGACCGCGTCAATATCCAAACCAACATATATTTTTTAACAAAGGGAGCAACACGTAAGTTTGCTCTGAATATGGTGGATGTACTAAAACTTGATTGGGTTTCTTTTTCCTCCTCTGGAAGTTACTGACTTGGTTTTATCTCTTCTGGTGTTTTTAGGCATTAGTTTTAATTGTTCGAGTCAGTTATCTAGTCGGTGTTTTTGTATGTTCTTGTTCAGCCCTGTGAGGCTTGTCTTGGGTCCTGTGGACTCTTCTGTATAATGTATTGTCTACTGCTACTAATGAAGTGATTCTAACTGATTTTTATTTTGTTCTTGTCATTGAAGTAATCATTAAGCAATTTTGTTTGCTTTACTGAGTGTTGACTTCAAATGATCTACACCAAATTTGAATCAAAAGCAAAGCATTTTTAAACCAGTGCTAACCAGGGATAGAAATCCCGCTAGTTACCAGCCAGTAACCGTCGGTTACCGGAAATTCTGGTGGATACCGGGAGGGAAAAACCGGACAAAATCCCAGTGGTTACAAATGCACTTTCAAGGTTGGTGTAGACCTTTTTTGTGCTAGATTACCGATTTTGTAAACTAAATATGCTAGTCCCAACATTTTGTGCTAGGTTTTCTCAAGCTTTCTCCGGTTTTCAGCGGTTTTCCCTTTTTTCCGTAACCAAAACGGTTAGCGGTTTTCAAATCGCCCAAATTCAAAATTTGGTTTGTGAATTTTAACTGGTTTTCTCCTAGGATTTCTGATAACCGACCAGTTACCTTTACTGGCCGCCGATCGGGAATACCCCCGCTTCTGGGTTTTGTATCCCTAGTGCTAACTCCCAAGCTTCCTTTAGATGGCAGAAATCCTGGCTTAAGTAGGCCTATTTAAAGCTCTAGGAATCCATTTTATAACATAATCAACAGTTTTATCTTTTCTACTAACAATACAATACCCACAAAAAAATTTGTTTGCTGAGGATTGACTGCTTTAGAATTCAAATTGTAAAATATGGGCTGTTATATTCAGGACCTACCATAATAATTATAATTTTATTCGTTTTATTTTTTCTTTTCTTTTGCTTTTTTGAGAGTTGATTTGACTGCCGGTGGTAATGCATGACTAAGAACTAATAGATCCAAACCTCAAAATACACACACATGTGACTATCATATAATCAGGGTTCTTGCTACAATCAGTAAATTAAACTTGGTCGTTTAATTGGATATTAGAACTACAAATTATTTTGAATTGTTAAAATAATAATTTAACTGCTATTTCATATATGTTGTGTCTTGCTCTTATGAGGCCTTCACATACATAGATAATATTCGAATGAGAACTTAATTTTAAGTAGAGATTTTGTTGCAAAGGATTAATCGCTATATGTTAGCATATTTTGATAGAACCAAGGTTCCAAATACCGGAACCGGAAGAAATCCCGGTCGGCGGCCGGTAACGGTAACCGGTCGGTTACCGGAAAAACCGGTCAAAATTTGGAAATCAAAATTTGAATTTTGAGATGTTTTGAAACCGGTAACCGGAAAAACCGGCCGGTTACCAGAAAAACCGGCCAAAACCAGCCAAAATTCAAAATTCAAAAATTGATACCGCCCGGTTTTTTGGATTACCGGTCTCCACCGGTAAAAACGGTAACCGGCCGGTAACTGCCGGGATTTTGAACCCTGGACAGAACCATTCATAGGCATAAATTCAAGGTACAATCTGATAGAATTATCTACAGGCAATTTGTTTACTTATGGATTATATGAACCTGAAGAAGCTGTATTATTTCTTATTTGGATTTGTATGTTAAAATTTACAATACTTGATCTAGCATTTCATATTTTCAGGTGAATTGTTGTTAGAGCGTTGATTCATTTATTATTTCTAATAATTTCACTTGTGTTGACAATTAGGAGAATGCGAGTTAGTGTTGAACATGACCTGGGAGCAAGTGATGCTGCACCAAAAACGCTGAGATTATTCGTTCCATATTGGATCAAAAACTGTTCTTCAATCCCACTGTCTTATCGCATTGTAGAAGTGGAACCCACAGAAAACTCAGATGCAGACTCACTTGGCAGACCGGACTCACTGAGCAGAGCAGCTAAATCTTCGAAATTTTCCCTCAGATATTCTTCAAAGTCTCTTGTCAGAAGAGGCACAATATCGCAGAGAAATATGCAAATATTGGAAGTAATTGAAGATTGTAGTACTAACTATGTAATGCTGTCGCCACAAGATTACATGAACCGCTCTGCAGGTCTGCGCTCTGAGTCTCGGGATAACAATTTCAGCCCAGCACGAGTTGCGATCTGTGTTGCTGTTGGCAGTTGCACACAATACAGTATAGGAGTCTCTCTCTTTGACCTTGAGAACAAGGTATACAATGTGGTACTACATTTGTTCGATCTATCACCTATCTTCTCTCGAAGCATTATTTTGTTGATTTCGTCTCATTCATCTGGTGCAGGAGCATGTTGATGTCAAAGCATTTGCTTCTGATGGATCATATTACTGGTTCTCAGCTCAACTGAAGATGGCTTCAGACAGAACTAAGGTTTGAATCTTCATGTGTTACAACTTCTTTTGGATGTTTATAGCTTATTCATGTTAATTGGCCAGGCATGATTAATTTCACAACTAAAATTGCTGTTCAGCGACAGTAATTACATATCGTCCCATAGAATTTGTTGGATGCCAACAAGTTCATTTGCCACATTACTATGCCTCTTTCTCCTTATTTATACTATCTTTGGTCGAAATTAGAAATAAATACCATAATAAGCATTTTGACCCGTTTGGTAATTGCAAAAATAAAATGCAGAGATTCCTTTGGAAAGTAATTGCAATAGTTGACACTCATTCATCTATTCCTTTGCACGCAACTGCATTGAACCATTGATTAGTGATATGGATTTAAGAATTAGGGCCTATTCATATTGGCCAATACGAACACCCCAACTTCTGTAAGCCACTACAATATGTTCTTTTACATATTATAACGTACTTTGTATTTTATTATATTACAATTCTATAAATCACATAACAGTCCGAATGTTATAGTGTCTTTTGTTATACCGTCTTTCTTATCTAATGCACTACTATTCATCAGCTATTACTATTCACCAGCCGCTTCTATCAGTCAATTCTATTTATCAATCACTACTATTCATCAGCCGAAACCAAAAGCCATCAGTGGAAACCAATATGAACATGCCCTTAGTGTTGGCAAACCCACCCTTGTCTGAAAGTTCACTGGAATCCTACAGATGGAGCCAGCTGCTTTCACTAGGTTCAGAGAGCCTACGTAAGCAGCAGCAATCTCCTCTCTCAGAAAGTTTTGTTCCTGCTAGTCCTGATGCTTAGGTAGGCTCATCATGTCTAATTTAAAACCAGAGAAAATAGTTCAATCTATTCCACTTTCGGTTTGTTTGGTTCCATTTGATTTGTCCATACAAGAATAATCAGGATATTCAGTTAAAGTCAGTCAGCTCTATCTATGTCCCAACAGTACATATTTGAATTTTTCGTGTTGTAAGCTGCCTAACCGGTAAAGCAAAATACTGTTTGGTTGGTTTGTCCATTTAGCTTTGTTGGAACCCATAAAATTAATTGATAAAATTCTGAAGTACTGGATTTAAAGCAATTTACAGCTAACACTTATGTCTGGGAGCTTTTTTTTTGGCACATTTACAAAAGGTAAGGGTATTGTTTGTACCTATTTCATTTGGTTATTGTGAATGAACCGGTCCATGTCTTTAGTAGGACATGTATTTTCGGAGAAAAAATCACTTTCACTTTTCTTTCCTTTTAGTCAAACAACCTTTAACTCCATACAGTTGTACCAATACAAACTAACAGCAATCGATAGATGTCCTGATGTATAATAGGGCCATAAAGAGCAGTTCTTTTACTAGTTGCTCTTGACAGCTTCTCAAAATAAATCCGTATGTAAGGGTTGTTTGGCGAAAGCTCAGTATGTTGGTTGAACAATTTGGTCTTTCTTAACCACAGAGTCTACTTATATATTTTACACTTCATATGTAGACTCTAGAGTAGGGTTCGAAATGCCGATGGTAACTGACCGGTTACCGGTGGGTACCGGGAAGCATTTAGTGGCCCGGTTTGTATAAATTCAAATTTGAATTTTTTAACGTAAAAGTTGGATTCCCTAATGATGTTTACATTGTCTAACACTAATCCAATGTATTAGGACCTTTCGTGCTTGACTTCTCTTTTCGCTATGAATTTTTTATTGTAAAAGTTGGATTCCCTAATGATGTTTACATTATTTAACACTAATCTAATATATTAGGACCTTCCGTGCTTGCCTTGATGCTTTTTGCTATGAATGTATTAAGAAGTTTCAATTGTTAATTACTCATAACCGGTTTTTAGCAGTTTTTCTCCGGTTTTTGGATGGTAGCCACCCGGTTTTTCCAGTTACCGGTTTCGAAAACAGTCCAAATTCAAATTTTGATATTTGAATTTTGATCGGTTTTTTCCTAGTTTTTCCAATAACCAGCCGGTTACCGTTACTGGTCCCCCGGCAGGATTTGCTCTGGTTCTGGGTTTTTGAACCTTGCTCTAGAGCAATCCATTTTTAGATTTTTCTTCTAGTTTTCTTTACTGTTCTTGAAGAAATGGCCTACATATGCAAATCCTTGGATTTCCTAACTTTCAAATCTTATTGACTATGTTTTGTTGATTCTGTTTCAACATTAAAAAAAGTTTGTTCTGGTGCAGTGTTGTATATGTATGTCACTGTATGCTTGAAATAAACAATTCAGAAAAATAAAAATTGTTGTCTGATTATGCAGGTAGTAGATTTTCTTCCACGTGCACTTTTTATCAATAGAATTGGGAAGAGTATTATTTTATCCGAGTATCATAATGAGATTGAGGAGCATTTACATCCAACTGATCCCCCAAAAGTGTTCCAATGGCGATCAGAATTTGGAAGCGAACTTTTAAAGGTTATTAACTTTGAACTGTACTGTTTGCTTTTTTTTCTTATAAATGTTTTGGTCCCTTCCTTTTTTTTACCTTTCACCATTCTGTATGCTTGCAGTTGCGGTTGGAGGGATACAAATGGAGTACACCATTTAGCATTGATTCTAATGGAGTTATGTGTGTGCTCATGAATAGTGTTACAGGAAATGATCAAGCTTTTGTGAGGGTAAATGTGAGAAGTGGAACAAAAAGTTCACGGTATGAAGTTGTATTTCAGCTCGCTTGCTGGTCCAGTCCATACAGGTACAGCAAACTTATTCATGTCAAATTTATGACAAAATTTCTTACACTAAGGCAAATTATAAATCATGTAAGCAGGGTAGAGAATCGCTCCATGTTCTTGCCTGTACGGTTTCGGCAAGTTGGTGGTGATGATTATTCGTGGCGTAGTCTGCCTCCAAATTCATCGGCTTCCTTCTTCTGGGAGGATCTTGGCAGAAGGCGTCTTTTGGAAGTATTGGTTGATGGGACTGACCCTACAAGCTCCATGACATATGACATTGATGTCATCATGGATCACCAGCCACTGGCTACTTCAAATGGACTTAAGAAGCCTTTGCGCGTCACTGTTCTTAAGGAGGGAAAATTGCACGTTACTCAAATTAGTGATTGGCTGCCAGATAATAGAACTCGGGAACAGACAACTGAAAGACTACTATCACCGATCTTTCAGGCATCAGAGGTCGACTGTGGGCAGTCATCTCAAGATCTAGATAGTGAATTTCATGTTACTTTGGAACTAACAGAGCTGGGCATTTCTATAATTGACCATATGCCTGAGGAAGTTCTTTACCTCTCAGTGCAGCAACTATTACTTGCCTACTCATCTGGAATGGGTTCTGGAATTAATAGGTAACAATATTTGCTCTTGGTTGTTTGCTAGGTTACTTTTTCTCAGTGCTCAAAACTTCTCTTTTGTCTGCTAAAATACCTTACCTCTTTTAATCGCAGGTTTAAAATGCTAATGCATTGGATTCAAGTGGACAATCAATTGCCTTTTGTCCCAATGCCTGTCCTCTTTTGTCCCCAAAAAATGGAGAATCAATCAGACTATGTTGTCAAGTTTTCTACAACAATGCAGACCAATAATTCTCTAGATTTTTGTGTTTATCCATACATCGGTGTGCAGGTGAGCTTACTAATTCAACATGGGTTATTAGGAAATGGTCCTTTGATTCGCATAGCTATATCAGTTATTTTTTGTTTTAAGTGCATTTCTATTTTCAGTAGCATATGTTTGTACTATCAAGTAGATATTTAGCTGTCTAGCACCCATCTGAGTTAGATTTTTCATTTTGGTCTTGGCTGTGTTGCATTCTTTGATAGTTTCCCTGTTGTAGCCACAAGTCATCAAGTAGATGTTAAGATGTCTTTAAATATCTGCTCTAATAACAATTGTGTAATGTTTGTAGGTTCCTGAGAGTTGTGTTTTTTTGGTTAACATCCATGAAACAATTATTTGGCGCCTCCACGAGATGGTTCAACACCTAAAATTTGATAGGATATCTGGCTCTCAGCCTTCAGCTGTTTCTGTGGATCCTATACTGAAAATTGGGTAGGCAACTAACCACATCTTATTGTGTTTTCCTTATTTTTTTTCCCTATGTTAATACTGAACCTTCTTTTACAGGCTTCTGAATATCTCTGAGATCCGATTTAGAGTATCAATGGCAATGTCCCCAACCCAAAGGCCAAGAGGAGTTCTTGGGTTCTGGTCATCCTTGATGACTGCGCTAGGAAACATGGAACACATGCCGGTATTGCAGCAATTGAATTTATTTGTATCTTCGTCTTTCACGTTACTTATAATTGTTTTTGTCTATCTCCAATTTTATAATTTGCCTGAACAAACCTTCATGCTTCTATCTTTAATTGTTTCTCTACGCTGATGTATTTATCTCAATCATTAAGGTCCGTATAGCCCAAAGGTACCAAGAGGAATTGTGCATGCGACAAAGTGCACTAATGAGCGCTGCTATATCTAATATTCAAAAAGATCTTCTTAGCCAACCTCTTCAACTACTTTCTGGCGTTGACATTCTTGGCAATGCAAGTAGTGCCCTGAGTAACATGAGCAAGGGTATAGCAGCACTGTCTATGGACAAGAAGTTCATTCAGGGCCGAATGAGACAGGTCCATTTCTGTTTGTTTGCATGTTCATATGCATGTTGAACTGTGACAAAACTATTATAAGTTGTAACTGAAAAATCGCCATGCTGTTGCTATGTTTTCTACAGGACAGCAAAGGAGTGGAAGACTTTGGTGATGTCATACGAGATGGAGGTGGGGCTCTCGCAAAGGGCATCTTCAGAGGTGTCACAGGCATATTGACAAAGCCCATTGAGGGTGCAAAATCTTCTGGTGTTGAGGGCTTTGTACAGGGAGTTGGAAAAGGTATAATTGGTGCAGCAGCTCAGCCAGTGAGTGGAGTTCTTGATCTTTTGTCAAAAACTACCGAAGGTGCAAATGCTGTAAAAATGAAAATATCATCAGCTATAATGGCTGAGGAGCAGTTGCTCCGTAGGCGTCTCCCTAGAGCAATTGGTGGTGATAGCTTGATCTATCCTTATGATGAACATAAAGCAGCTGGCCAGGTAATTGGTTTAGTTCTCTCTATGAAAGGGCCTCGATGTACTATGAATAACATCTTCTGAATGGTATCTTTTATCTTTTTTGGGGGGGTTATGAAGGCCATCTTGCAGCTAGCTGAATGTGGTACATTTCTCGGCCAAGTTGACCTTTTTAAAATCCGAGGAAAGTTTGCATCTACTGATGCTTATGAGGATCATTTTATGCTTCCTAAGGGGAAAATTCTTTTAATTACACACAGAAGACTAATATTGCTTCAGGTAAGACAAATTTAGACTCTTTTAGCTCTAGTTACGCTATGGTTTTCACTTTTCAGTGCAATTTCATCACATGGTTGTTTTCAGCTACCAATGATGACCCAGAGAAAGTTCAATCCTGCAAAGGATCCATGCTCGGTAATCTGGGACGTATTATGGGATGATCTACTGACAGTAGAGATGACTCGTGGGAAAAAAGATGCTCCAGGATCCCTACCTTCAAAGCTTATTTTGTACTTGAAGGCTAAGCCTACAAATTCAAGGGAAGTTGTCCGTTTGGTCAAGTGTAATCGTGGGTCTGATCAAGCTACTATCATGTACTCATCAATTGACAAAGCTTATAAAGCCTATGGTCCAAATTCAACCAAGGTACACAAACTTCCTTGTAAATAGAAATGACATACTTCTACACAGCATAACATGGCATGCCTACTTCCAGACCAGAGTACGAAGTGGCTAAACTTTTGTCAAGATCAAACTCTGTGGAATGCATTTGACTTTGCCCGATATATTTTAGTTGTCCTGAGAGTGAATTGCTTATCTTACAAGTCTTTGCAGTATCAAGCTTGGCATTTTATTCTTTTGATTCTCCAGAATCCAGATATTGATACGTGCTCAGCTAACTACTGATTATTGATCATGTTTTCTGCATTTTTTTAAATAGTCAATTTTAAATTGAAATTACCATATTATACCCGTGAATACTGTAATTTTGATTTAAAAATTGTTTATTTTAACAAATTTCTGTTTTTCTGCACTCTTGTTTGATTTATCTGAAGGATGCTTTCAACTTTCTGCAGGAATTAGTGAGATGGAAGGTACCAAGGCCATACGCCCCTCGCAATACTAGTGATCGCACTGTTCAAGACTTATCATTTAGATGATATTGCTCACAAAAAGATCAACAGACACTAGATACACTTTCATGTTATGATGTCCCAGAAATAATACAAGCGTTTTGTGGATGATTATGGAGTTGCGTTGGAGCATTATACAATCAATGCCCTGCTGAAGCAAAGGTATGGACACCTTAAATGCTTGTGTTACATCTACCATTCGTTTCTCTTAGAATCGTCATTTTCATCATTACTGTTTGCAGTTTGTTTTCACGAAAAGATAATTATTGTTTATGGTAAAATATGCATTGTGAGGAATTGGCTCAATGTGGCCCCTTTGTTTCTCTCTATTATGCTTGAGAGATTGTAATTTTCAAAAGTGAAGTTTGAATAAAGGTTTCAGCTTGAGTTTCAAAAAGTCGACAAATTTGCTGGCAACTGGCACCATACGTAATATATGTGCTTGTAAGAAGTCAGAAATGAATTGAAATTTGATTTCTTGTGTCAAGTGTTTGGAAAATTTTTTGCCTATATGATAATGTAGTCTTCCTGAAAGTGTTCTCTGTTTGGTCTTCTATAAGCATCAGTATCAGAATTTCATTAATGTTAGGAAAAATCGCCACTCTGGCCGATATGGAACCGGCTGTTTTTTTATTATTCCTGGCGTGATCCTCCTTACTCCTCATGGGGTTTCTGCTCGGTGTATCTGCGCATTAGTTGAAAAAGTAATCTTGAAAATAGTTTAGAATTCTTCTACAACAACTTGAATGCAATAGTAATTTTGTTTCACTGGCATTAATAGTATATATGGATTATTTTTTGCAGGTTTCGCTATGTTCACACCTTGAGTAATTGCCGATCAAGAGAGGCAGTTTGTCTATATGGATATGTTAGGACATCAAGATAGACCGGTGGTTCTCATTGCCTTACATGTACATAGCTTTTTAGGCAGCCCCAATTTGGTGATGTAAAATTTAGCATTTTTGTGATTAACAAATTTTGCAATGGAAGTACAGCAGCATATTCTGGTACTTGCCCATGATGAAACGGATTAGGAAAATTATATAAGGCACCTGAGTGTTTACGTATTCATGTCAAGAATTGTTCGATACATATGTTTGATTGATAAATTTTTTTAAAGTTTGGATATATATATATATATAGAAAAAATACTTTCTACACTTAGGTGTAATTACACCCATCTCTAATATACCACCTAAACGAACTTGAAATACTTCTTTATCACTTTAGATATACTCGTATACTAATTATAAGATACTTAAATGTGAACTATATAAAAAAAATTACAAAGGAATTCATACTTTTTAGCGTATTTTGCAAATATCTTCGTATACGCATATAAAAGGGAGTATGTCAAAAAAATCTATATACCACCTCTGAAAAATTGTTCATACCTTAAATACTTATATACTACATATATATACCCTCCATTACGTGAGATATTTTCTACGGTATGAGATACGATATAAGGTGTAATTACATCCGGGTGTAGAAAAAATGTTTCCTGTTGGTTGTGTATATATGTGTGTGTGTGCGTGCGTGCGTGTGTGTTGATTGTTGCGTCCTGTTGGTTGTGTGCGCTTAGCCTAGCCAGCATGCGCTCTCCCTGGAGAATAGAGTATTTAGCACAAAGGCAAAACCCTAGTTTTGGGAACAGCACGCGACAATACTCCAGCAGATGTAACTCTTTTAACATGCATAGACCAGCTAGCAACCCTGTCAGTCTTTAGGTAGCTTTCAGTTTGATGTTGATTTATAATTTTTTTTATTGTAACTGATTTATTTTTTTACTATAGTTGAGTTGGTTTATTTAGTATAATTAAATTTAAAAAATAGAAAAATAGAAAAAATATATTAGCTAATTACGGATAATACAAAGAAATAGAAAAAAGAAAAGATAACAAAACCTAAAAATTTAAAAAAAATAAAAAATAAAATTACTAAATAGTAAAAAAAAGTAAAGCTAGCGGTGTTTTACTCTGGCTTAAGCCAACCTTTAAACTCCTGGCTTAATGCTAACGTCTCTTGGCACACATGTCGATCCCCTTAGCCCCACGCGTGCACTGCCCTTGGTTTTTAGTTTGCTCCTGTTTTCCCATGCCGTCCTCCCTCGGCATCAACAAAAAAAAGTGTGTGCCTGTTCTATGGTCAGAGATTTATCCCCAGCCTCCACAATTCTAGGCATGTAGTCTGTATGCGTAGCCTTGTAATGTGATGCGGCACAGAGAAACATGACATCATCATTTCTGAAGAGAAAAATCACACCGACTTTTGTAAATACCTTTAGGGAACCGTAGACATTTGGAATAGCGATTATTTTTGATTTTTACTGAAATTTTACTGTAACTGACTGATTTTTTACTGTAGTTGAATGGTATATTAGACATAATTAAATTTAAAAAAAATATAAAAATAAAAACAGTATGCTATTCTAGAGCGGACAATGCTAAGGAATACGAGAAAAAAAATAAAACACAAATACCAAAAAACAAAAAAAATTCACTATGTGATAAAATTGCTACAGTACTTACTATCGCTGCTACATAAAAAAAACGCTAAACAGTGAAAAAAGAGCCTAATTGAGCGCGGTGTTAGTGTGCGAGTAATTTCGAGATAGAAAACTGAATAGGAAATTGGATAGCCACCTGCAAATGAGTTCTTTCATCAATAATTGTTGTCTAAATTAATTACTAGCTAATGAGTCACCAATAGGTGGGCCCAAGATCATTAGGGTTTCTTATTAAAATGTGGAATAAGTGAATGACATGTAGACCCACCTTAATTACTGATTACCCATAAGAAATGCTTCACGGATTGGAGTTGCTATGTTTGCGTGTTGACCTGTCCATGCATATATACCCATGTATATTACGTGTTATGACCTGATCCGAAGACAGGTTGACTGGTTTGAGTCGGTGTGCGTGGCTTGCACTGCTACAGACAGATCTATCATAGATGATTTGGAACCGTTATCACAGACAGTTTTCGAACCGTCTGTTTTTATGTGTCAGTGATAATAGGTGGTTATCACAGACGGCTCCCGAGCCGTCTGTGATAACTGACATTACAGACGGTTTTGCAAACAACCGTCAGGATAGTCGACTTTCACGACGGTTAAAAATAACAACCGTCTGTGATAGACACAATATCACAGACGGTTCCTGTTCCGAACCGTCTGTGATACTCGCAATATCACAGACGGTTTGTGACTTGCGAGTATCACAGAACAAGAACCGTCTGTGATATTGTGTCTATCACAGACGGTTGTTGTTTTTAACCATCTGGGAAAGTCGACTATCACAGACGGTTTTCAACAACGAACCGTCTGTGATAACAATTGCAACAGCAGTTTTATTTGCCATTTTTTGGCTAGCCTCAGGATATGCTAGCCATGCCCTCTGACAGCAAGCAACAAGATTACAATATATATAAGAATCACATGCATTGCAGATTACACAGATCCGACAAATGAATCACATACAATATTGCAACTCAAAGTTACACAGATAAGTTAATTGCAACTCAGTCAATTATAAATATAACAAACGGCCAACAGATCACATACAAATATAGAATGAAAATCGTCACACTGTTCTGACAAATGAGTTGTTTGATTAAGCACACAACTGAGTGATTTGTACAATTGCATCTAATGTTTCAACATCTAATTATCACTATTGCTGGGGTAGAACTCTCCACCTTGTTTATACTTGTCTAGTAAGAACCCGGAGAGTGTTGCACGAATTTCGACGAGTTGGTCAAGATCATATGTACTTACGTCGAAATCCACCCGCTGTCGCTAGGACCAATAAGTCATTAATTAGCATGTGTGTATATACATATATAATCAAAAAATAATAATTATTGCAAGGACATGATAAACCTTTGAATCATTGATCTTACTATCCATGATTTCCTTCATATGGCGGCAAACGTAGAATCCACATACGTTGCCCTATAGTTGCTGGTGGCACTGCAAAAATTACATTACGTACAATTATAACAAAGTGTGATATAGGATTGTTGTGTTGTAGCAGGTACCAGAAATCGTGTGTTGTGTCGCAGCGTGTCACTAGATTTGTCGTGTCTTCCTCCCTGGGCAACATAAGCAGCAAACGACCTACGTGATTCAAAAAAGTTAGCCTCGGCGGTTGCAAACGAAGGAAATATTACAATAGAGTTATGTATGAAGGAAATGAGTTTACTTGTTAAGTACTTCTTGCACACAACTGAAGTCGTGGTTGCTCCTAAGTAGGGAATCAAAATATATTACCTTACTCCACTTTGGTATAATCACAGTCAAAATCCAGTGTTGCCTAGTCATGTACACACCATGGTGATTAATCCTAAGTTCATGCTGCATGCAAAGTACAAATAAAACATGTGTGGCAACTAGTGAAGCACTTACCCTTGCTTGAAAGGAAACATGACATACTCCTTGTCGATGTGAGCACGCAATCCCCTCGTTATGTAATCTTGGACGAAAGATTCATTACCTTTGATAACTTGCTCAGAGACCAAGTGAGGGTCGAGGAAACCCACCGGTTGTCGCGATCGCTGGACTTGTTGAATCATGCATCTATACATAAGGACAGAGTAATGACATTTATCGGTATAACGTGAATGTAGAACTTCATTGCACAGTACACTTACAGTGTCCAGCAGCGTAGAAGCGTGGCGTCGAGTTTGTTGAGATTGAATACTAAAAATAAGTCTTCGAATGTCACGACGATGTAGCCTGTGTCGTGGAGGAAATGCTGCTCCGTATATTTCACAGTGAATGCACTCTGCCGGATTGGCATCATGTTGGACTTCTCTATGTACCAGGCATGTAATGTATTGCAAATCGTGCCAAGCCTGGGTAATTGTGACTCAGGGACCAATGACACTCCTAGACTGAACTTCCATGGCACGGGAGCCTTATTTTTCTTCCCTTGAGTCTTATAGCCTCGCTTACGATACGTTCTCGGTGGCGTCTCGGCGGGAGCCGATGCAACAGGCTTTCGAACCGGAACTGGAGGTGGAGCCACCGGAGCCAATGTGACAGGTCCAGGGCGATGTCCCTCTTGGGACACTGGATGTGGAGATCGTGGCACGGATAAGTTGAGGGCAATGTCCCTCTTCGGCCATTGAATGAATGTGTGGACAGCATCCCCTAATGTCTTAATCTCTTCGTTTGGGGGGCTTCTCAAGAGGGACAGTCTTAAAAATATCATTAATCATGTCCACCTGGACCTTTATGAAACCGGTCTCTACTTGTACACCGTGCACCAGCATACTTGACAGCAATAGATACACCATCCCCCGCCCAGCGTCAACGGGAATAGAGCCAGTAAGCCTGACTCTGAGGATGCAAGGCATGGGCCCCTACAAAACGACACAAGATGAGTTAAGACGCCCACCAGAGAGATCTATGTAGCATTCTAGATAGGTGCATTACCTGAATGTCATCGATAGGTAAGTGGGCGTCGCTATATTCAGTATTTGGTGTGGACGCGCAGCTACTGCGACATTGAGGGGGACTGGGTACCGCAGTAGTAGGGGTGGGTTGCGATTGGTTGCGGACTTGTCTCAGTTCTTCCCTCAATGAATCTATCTCTCCTCGAAGTGAGGTAGTCTGCTCTTGAAGCGAGGCAGATAGTTGTTCCTGAAGTTCAGCACGAAGCTCCTGTTTCATTTGGTCGTTGCGGTACGCCTTGAATATTTTCCTACTCCTATATGTCTCGGAGTAATCTGAAAATCCGTGCTTCCAAGATACGTAAACCCCCAAGCCTCGTGTGCGACCTGGGTGCTCCTTGTTTCCCAAGGCCTGTGATAGTAAATCTCTCTCCCTGTATTCTTGAAAGGATCCACGAGAAGATTCGGTACTCAATGATTGCTGCAAGAAGCAATTAATCATGTTATTTTTGAACCCATGAAGTTCAAGAGGTGTTAACAACTATGTAGTTTAACTTATCTTACCAGGCGTTGGGACACTTCCTCATCTGCGGGGTTTTTGAAAGAGACACCCGAAGATGTGGTTGATGACCTCGCTCTTAACGATTTGGCGCGCTCGTTTGCGATCCCAAAGCAAATGGCGGGAGGCCTCCGATCGAGTGCGACCTGTCCTGCATCCTCCATTGCAGGATTTTACACGCGTACCCAGCGGTGCCGAGTCTGTGAGGGTGAGTGTTTTGTGATTGGATAGTCTTGTGCGCCGCACTTTGTTGTTCAAATTCAGTCGTTGTCTTCATCTGCACAAAGGCCTCCCTTGCTTCCGGCGACACGAAAGGATACTTTCTGAAGGGCGTAAGATCCTTGGCCACGTACCGCGTCACAAGAGGGCTCTTAAAATTCTTCCATGCTTTTCCCATTGCAAGGAGCGCGTGCCATCGCACGAGTCCCTGTACTTCTGCTGGTATCTCGAACGAATGTGTAACTTCCTCCCATAGCTGATTTTTGTGATCATTTGGTAACTCTCTCCAGCTTGCTATGGTGATGGGGACCCGTTCCCTTCCAATTATCCCGCAGGTACTCCGAAATGATGCCACTGCTTTCTTCGGTTGCAGAGGGACCCTATCCGAAGAGACCACCGTGATGGTCATTCGGCCATCTGGCCTTTTCGATACTCCTCGACCACGCTTAGTTTTCCTAATCTTGGGAGCGTGAGACCCAGATGAAGACAAGGAAGCCTGTGAGGACGCCATCTCTCTTCTAAGAAAAAAATAATTGCAGTGTGTCACTAGCCTGTGAGGTGTGGGCCTAAGCAAAGTTCTATGAAGAAAATGACACACTCTAGTGTATCCAGTTCATTGAAACGGATACACTCGAGTGTGTCACTAGCTTTATGCCCTTTGAAAGTCTATGTGGCATATATTTTTGGATGACTATGTGGACGCAGTGAGGTGTGGTATATCTCTAGCTATAGCTAGCTGCTAATAATTCATATATAGCAATATAATTAGTATGATTATGTGAGCACAAAGATGACATCAATCGAAATACAAATGTCATAACATGTATGTAATATATGAATTGAGCATACCATTTGAAATATAACACATATCCAAATACAGATGACAAATGAATTTAACATATCCATCAATCCAAAGATGTAAATTCGCGAAGATATATATCAATATGACAATCCAAAGATGTGTAAATTCGCCAAAGATATATATCAATATGACAATGTAGCATATATATGAATATGACAATGTAGCATATATATCACTATGACAATGTAGCATATATATCACTATGACAATGTAGCATATATATCAATATGACAATGTAGCATATATATCAATATATGAAACATGAAACATGAATAACGTATCTTCATTATTCTATATGAAACATGAAACAACTAGCTAGAGTCGGGGGAGGAGGGCACCGGAGTCGGGGGAGGGAGTGGCGTCGGGGAAGGAGGGCACCGGAGTCGGCGGAGGGAGCGGCGTCAGGAGGGAGCGTCAGCGGGAGGGCGCGGCGTCGGGAGGGAGCGTCGGCGAGAGGGCGCGGCGTCAGGAGGGAGCGTCGGCGGGAGGGCACAGCGTCGGGAGCAACCGACGGCGGCGGCGGCGTCGGGAGGGAAGGGCGACGTGAGAGATACCAGGGGCGCTGGAGATGTAAAGTGCGAGAGTGCGGAATCTGTGCCCTAGCTTGGGGTATTTATATGGAGAACTATCACAGACGGTTCCTTAAGGGAACCGTCTGTGATAGTTCTATCACAGACGGTTCTATAACTAAACCGTCTGTGATATTATATTATCATAGACGGTTATATGTTACAAACCGTCTGTGATAGTATTACTATCACAGACGGTTCTTACCTTATAACCATCTGTGATAATATAATAGCACAGACGGTTATAAGTGGAGAACCGTCTGTGATAACTATCACAGACGGTTCTAAGTGTATAACCGTCTGTAATAAGCCTTTGCCCACTGCTTGTCGATCTGTAATTAACCTTTGCCGGTTAGCTGTTGTAACTACACTACCAGCATTCAATAAGACTTCTCACAGAGTGTAATGAATATAACTGCACCTACCAGCATGCAAATTCACAAATACATCATGTACAGTTCTTGAGTCATTTTACAATTACAATAAAATATATATAGTTACATTTATTACACATAGCTATTTTATTTTAAATAAAGCCCTTCACGATGATCGACATGCATATAGCTTGTTTCATCGCCTTGTTCTTCATCGAGCCTGATGTCGTCTCCGAATGGAGGCAAATCATCAAATTGATTGTACTCTTCCTCATCCACAACATTCTCAACTCTGACAATTCTTCTTTTTCCCTGAAGAACTACATGGCGCTTCTTATTTACCGAGTCGGTTACATAAAATACTTGAACAACTTGCCTCGCGAGTACGAATGGTTCGTCTTTGTATCCTACACATTCGATGTCCACGATAGGGACACCGTACTTATCGACCTTTACACCCCGTGGGAGATGGACTCAACGGCACCGAAATAGAGGAATCTTGAAAATTACGTAGTCAAGCTCCCAAATCTCCTCTATAAGCCCGTAGTACGAGCTTGGGCCAGCGGTACTGACGTGCGCATCATAGGCATCTATGCGGACACCTGAGTTCTGCACAGTGTTCTTTTTATCCTGATCTGTTGTATAAAATGTGTAGCCATTAATGTCGTATCCTTGCCATATCACAATTGTAAATTTTGGCCCTTTTACCAACCATCGTAGTATTTCACTTGACAACCTCCTAGTCAATTGAGCCTTCAACTATTCGTTGAACTAACGATTGTGTTGTCTCGTGATCCGAACTTCTGACTGGCCCGCATTCTCTTGACGTAGCATGTCCTTGTGCTCTTCAATATATGGGGTCACTTCAGTCATGTGTTGTAAAACTGTGAATGGGCTTGAGAATACGTATTTTGATCCGGAGTTATTGCTTTCCTTCCGATAGTCCCGATACCCTTTAACCTCCCCTCGTGACGAGATACAGGTACACCTATCGGATCGACCTGAGCCATGTAACCGATGCAGAATTCAATGACCTCTTTTGTTGTATAACCTTCGATGATGCTACCCTCCGGTCGAGATCGATTGCGTACATAGGACTTGAGAATTCCCATGTACCTCTCGAAAGGGTACATATGACGTAGAAACACGGGGCCGCATATTTTTATCTCTTTCACAAGGTGGACAATGAGATAGACCATGATATCAAAAAATAATGGAGGGAAATACATCTCTAGATGACATAGAGTTGTCACCACCTCGGTTTGCAGAGCATCTAGTCCATCGGGATCAATGACCTCCTGAGCAATTGCGTTAAAGAAATAACATAGCCTTATAATTGTCACTCGAACCTTGTTCGGCAAAATACTTCTAATTGCAACAGGTAGCATTTGTGTCATTAGCACATGGCAGTCGTGGGACTTCATGCTAATTAATTTCAAATGTTCCATGGAAACAATTTTCTTCGTACTGGTGGAGTGACCGGATGGAACTTTCACACCATGTAAGGACTGGCACAGTTCAGTTCTCTCAGACTTAGATAGAGTGTAGCAAGCTGGGGGAAGGTATGTCCGGCCTTTATCGGTCTCTATCGGTGCTAACTTGGTCCTGATGTTCATAGCGACCAAGTCACGCCTTGCGTTAACACCATCCTTAGTTTTATCAGGATTGTTCAATAAGAGACCAATCAAACTGTCACATATATTCTTCTCTACGTGCATGACATCGATGCAATTGCGAACTTCTAATTGCTCCCAATAAGGTAAGTCCCAAAATATTGACCTTTTTTCCACATGTTCTTCCTCAATTTACGCCCCTTTCCAAGCACAACATTTATATCCTTGACCATATCATACACCTCTTTCCCGCTAAAAGGTCTTGGTACTGAGTCATCTTCTTTTTTTCCATCAAATTGTTTTTTCATCTTGCGGTATGGGTGATACTTTGGAAGGAACCTACGGTGACGCATGTACACAGTTTTACACGAGTTGTTCAACCACACACTCTCGATATTGTCTAAGCAATGCGGACACACTTTGGCTCTTTTTGTACTCAACCCTGACAGGTTACCAAAGGCAGAAAAATCATTAATGGTGTAGAACAACATAACGCGTACATTAAAGTTCTCTCGTTTGTCCGCATCCCATACATGTACCCATTCGTTCCACAGTATTGCAAGATATTCTACCAAAGGTGCTAGGAACACATCAATATCGTTGCCAGGTTGCTTCGGCCCTTGGATAAGTAGTGAGATCAAAATATACTTTCGCTTCATACACAGCCAAGGAGGAAGGTTGTACATGCATAGAGTCACGGGCCAGGTGCTATGTCGGCTGCTCATGTTACCAAAAGTATTCATTCCATCTGTACTCAACCCAAACCTTATATTTCTCGGTTCCACACCGAAATCTACAAACATCCTATCGATGTTCCTCCACTGGGCAGAATCAGCAACATGTCTTATCATTCCGTCTTTCTTACGCTGCTCCAAGTGCCAACGCATCAATCTTGCATCCTTACGGTTTACAAATAAACGCTTCAAACGGGGGATTACAGGAAGATACCACAACACCTTAGCAGGAGGTCATTGCTTCACCTCGATGCCCTTTCCATCATTAGAGTCATTTTTACGCTTGTATCGGGATGCTTTGCACACCGGACAAACATTTAAGCTAGCATACTCTTTACGGTACAGGATACAATCATTCGGACATGCATGTATTTTTTCTACTTCCATTCCTAATGGACAAAGAATCTTCTTGGCTTGGTAGGTGGTTCTCGGCAACACATTTCCCTTTGGAAGCAGTCCGCTAGGAGACCTAACAATGCCGTGAAACTCTTGTCGAACCAACCATTGCTTGCCTTCAATTTCAGTAGTTCTAGAACTGATGACAACCTTGTGTATTGCGGCTTGCATCCCGAGAACAAAGGTTTCTCCGAGTCCTCCACCAAGCCCTCGAATTTACCAAACTCTCTCTCACTGTAGTTCTCTTCTGCATCACGTAACATCTGATCCAGATTGTCATCCTGCGATCCATCCGCGGCCTCATGATCAAAAGCACAGTCCACAACTGGCATATCGTTGTCCCCATCGACTATGTCATAACTACCAGCTTCTTGTGTACATTTCTCTTCACCGTGACTGGTCCAACATTTGTACCCTTTTCTGAAACCCCTTCGAATCAAGTGAGCTTCGATCTGCGCTGAGTTGCTAAACATCTTGAGATTATCACAATCAATACATAGACAGTATATATATTTTATCCCCTTCTTTAACATATCCAGCTCGGTCACTCTTCTAAAAACAGACACGCCAATAATGTACTCTTCACTCACACGGTTCTCAATATACATCCAGTTTCGATCCATTTCCGCTAGCTACACAAGTAACAAATGGTTGCCAAAAATAATTATTACCGCAACTACATAGCATATAAATTATCATCTCTAAGCCTTCCATTACAAAAACATGTATATAAGCATAATTAAAAGTAATTGAGTACTAACCTCTGATCAGATCACTAAGAAGACGGCGATATATTTTCACCCCCGAACTCCCAAAAGCCGGCCGCCTTGCTCCACCGATGCAGCGCAATAAAAAAACAGATCTGTGTCGACACCGTCCAAGTATTAATAGTGCAATTTATCACAGACGGTTATTAACACAAACCGTCTGCGACAATTCATATCAAAGACGGTTTGTTATATGAACCATCTGTGATAATAGAGACATCACGGACGGTTCGTGTTAATAACCGTCTGTGAAGTATCACAGACGGTTATTAGCACGAACCGTCCGTGATGTCTCTATTATCACAGACGGTTCGTATAACAAACCATCTGTGAACCTTCACAGACGGTTATTAACACAAACCGTCTGTGATGTCTCTATTATCACAGACGGGTGTGTTAATAACCGTCTGTGATAGTATCACAGCCGGGTGGCAGTATGAACCGTCTGTGATAGTTAAGCACAGACGGTTCCGTATGAACCATCTGTGATTTACAAGTCCAGTATAGCCTGTTTTGTAGTAGTGTTGTAAAGCCTAGGGTGTGCGTTCCTTGTAATCAAAGTTTTGTGGCATAATCTAAAGAAAATGAGAAAGATTTCCATCACTTATTTTGGTATGACTAGATTATAATGGTGCAGATTTATTATATATAGATACCAATCGAGATGGTCATCACTGGCCATTGTGAGGCCAACTTGAATATAACATTAATACAAAAAGTCTACACCAATACAAACAAAAAAGGAAATACCTAAAATAAAATTGTATGTTTGTGTGTCAATTTTTGTTGAGATCAGGAGGTTTATGAGGCTGGAACTTCATGAATTATATGGGTCTTTAAATTAGCTTTCTAACGAGTCTAAGAACATCTAAATTGGACTCTGTTCGAGAAAGTTATGGGCATTTTAAGGTTGGTCTTGCTGGTTGTCCCGAACAAAGTCCGAACCGACTTCAAATTTTCATATCTTTGCTTTTCTTGTTTAAGGGGCTTTCAAATCCGTTTGGAACCTAAAAAGGAATCATTCTCAACCTTTGGAAACCCATGGTGTGGTCGTATATTACGCACACATGCATTGCAATATACTCAGACTCTTTATATTTGGTAACTCTCGCGCGTCTCCCCAAACAGCCCGTGTAGCATCCAGTAATCTTACCATAACTTTGTATAGAAAGCTCCAAATCAAGCACCGTTTGATCCGTTGGAAAGTATACTATCTTTTCAAATATATATTTTGTGTGCACTAGAAATCTCAGAATTGACATTGAAAGCTTCTTGAACATTGAGCACAGAAGTGCAAGCACTAAAACTTGATTGATATTGTGTCTTCCTCTTGAGCCAAACGAGCTTTCTCTTTCTCTCTTCACCATGATTAGGCCCACACAATATACGCATAACTCCATCCAACCCAAGGTTCCAAACTAGGGTTTTCTCCCTGGTATGCTTATTCTGCTTGTCTTCTTTACACGTCGTAGTGATTACATTCTTTATTCTTTCGTCATCCTCACTTTTCTCTCCCTTGGCTTCATCTTGTTGGCTCGAAACAGCACTAACCAAAGTAGTAGTGCTACTTGGTGCCACATCACATCAGCTTCTAATTTTGGGTTTGTTTTGGCTATTTTGGCTTTTTTAACCTTTTGCTTTTGCTCTTTTTTCCTTTTTCCTTTGCATTGGTCGTGAATACATAATGGTGTTTTTAATATTTTTTTCTCATTTTTCTTTAATTGAATAACTCAGAAAAAACTAACAACTACCCAGCCACCAGACTCCAGGTGATTAGCCCCGTCATTACCTTGGCTAAGCCCATGGCCTAATACCCACCTCCCAGCCACCAGGCAACAAGCGTTGGTAGCGTGTGCCAGGGGGAGGCCCCGCCTATGTCTTTACATGTATTATTGCGCATAGGAAAGAATGGAGTGGGCCAAAATGGGTGCTCTGTGCAGACACGATGAAGAAACAGACTACCAAAAGTGTGCTCGCGTCGCGTCTGTCTTCCCACGTGCCATTCACTCCCACCATTATTGGCCCTTTGTTAGCATGCTACACTCTTGCTCGTGCTATAAATTGGGTGCTCTATGCAAACACAGTCACTAGGGATGGCAATGGGTACCCGAAACCCGATACCCGGTGGGTTTTTACTCTATTAGGGCATGAGTCTGAGTCAATTTTCTAACCCATAGGTCTCTTAATGGGCAAAAAGTCTAACCCATCAGGTTTGCTGAGTTTGAGTATGTTCCTATAGTACCCGAACCCGTAAACCCATGGGTAATATAAACCCAGCAAACCAGCCCATACCGGCCCACAACAGCCGGCCTAGCCCAACTAATACATATAAAAGATGTAAACCCTAGCTCACTTGCTCACTCGGTCAATCCTCATTTCTCCCCAGTCCCCACCCCAAAATCCCGAATACTCCCCACAGCGGCGGCGGCGCGGCGCATATGGCAACTGGCACAAACCCGCTGGGTTTTGCCATCCCAAACCTGTGGGTTAGGAAATTGACTTAGATCCATGTCCTAATAGAGTAAAAATCCACCGGGTATCGGGTTTCGGGTACCCATTGCCATCCCTACTTATGTGCTACTCCTACCCATGGGCGACCCATGGGTACCCGTTACCCGAGTGGGCATGGGTCTGGGCAAAAATTTGTACCCGTCGCGGACATGTGTTTCTTAGCGGGCACGTTCAACTTTCATGGGCATGGGTTTGGGATGGCAAAACCCAGCGGGTTTGTGCCCGTTGCCATCCCTAACAGTCACTCTACAGGACATCTCGTTCTTGACCGATCTCCCTCTCTGGGGTGACGCACTTGTTCTAGGCCCTACGCCGGTGGACTGGATGGAGAGGCTGGCATACCGGTTTGGCCTGGCTATCCCGGAGGGTGCTCATGGTGTCCCCCGCACTTGGTTGAAGTATTTCAATGTGTACCCGCAGAAAGCACCGATCGAGGTTGTAAGGATGCACCTCACCGCGTACTTTATTCAACTCTTTAGTTGGAGCATGTTTCCAACCACACACAGTGATATTTGCAACCCTGAGTTCATCCGCTCATTGAGTCTTTGGCTAATGCGAAGGTTGGGGCGATGCCTCAGTATAGCTAGGGATCAGTCGTCCTATGTGCCACATATCAGAGATTATGTGACGCTTGCCAGCATGGCACTGATGATTCCCCCCAACCTAGGCATCTGCTATGTGCTCTGTGGAGTAGGGAGCATTTCCCTATCGGGCGTTCGGCCATCCTAACGCCAGTGCACCCGTTCGGCCAATTCGCCGACTTGATAGACGTGCCCACTATAGGCTTTCAGTGGACTGGTGCCCATCTACGTTGGGCCAAGGACAGACCATCGGGGTGCTACTTGTACGAGTTTAAGTCGTTGCACGATAGCGATATCATTTGGGTTTCATGGACTCTAGAGTTCATGGAGCGTGTAGCGTCGCACGGGGCCATCCGTGCAATGCTTGCAGGACGTAGAGCTATGGGCGACAACCTGCCATCTGGTGTTCTCGTACATGGTGGAGGCTTACGTTGCCACAGTGCATAATTCGATAATTCGGTTTGCACTAGGTTGTGCCCCTCTGGACGGTAGGTTCTAACCGCGAGCCGTACACCAGTGAGTCAAATTCCATTCGAGTAATGTTTACACTTTGTATGTCTTGCTCTGTAACATCGATGATTCCAGAAATACAGGCAATCGAGGGTGGGTCGGCATGGTACGGACTGACAGCCACTACAGTAGGAGTGGACAACACCATGGATGGACAGGGCGCTGCTGGATGTCGTAATGGAGCAGCGTCCGTACGACATCCTGTCGTACATGAATACCTGCAATGGTACATCCCCCGGTCGCATGGCAAACTCACCGTTCCTCCACCAAATCGCCACGAGTAGGTCATGCACGACGGTAGTCTACAATGCTCAATCGATCGCCAAAGTGCTTCACGACGCCATCACAGCATAAGACAATTACAATTTTTAACGTTTCATTAATGAAATTCATATTAGTCGTTGAAAGCGTCTAGGCCCCTATAATTAGAGTTTTGGTAATTAATGATGAATTATGAACATAGAACTAATGTGTGTGCTAAGATTGTATAGATAAAGTCTCATGTGTGCAAAGGTGAAGAACAAGCTGCACGGAATGTTGACGTCGAGAAAAATTCAAAGATGAGGACACAAAATACAGGGTCTCTTTTTCGATTTTACCGGTCTTAGTAGAAAAGGTGGAAGACCGGATTATAGGTTAGACGTCGTACTATTAAGAGGGATCTTTGAAAGTAGCTTGATAGCATGTTTAGATGTATATTGGATAAAACTAGGATCATGCATGCATTTGAAAATAAGTTTGAAAACTTAGTTTGCTCTCACAGGAAAATCGGTAGCACCGCACCTACCTGCGGTATTACTGCAGTGCGGTAGTACCGGATTTCATGCGGTTTGTTTTTTCTCGAGAGCACCCATCCGGGGACTTCAACTCACCGAAATCGGTAGTACCGGAATCTTAACAGCGGATCTACCGCAGTGCGGTAGTACCGCAGGGTACTGCGGTAATACCGATTTCTAGAATATTTTCTCTGGAAAGTACCCGAGAAAATACTTAACTGGCCAGAAATCAGTAGTACCGATGTTAGCATGGTGGAACTACTGCAGTGCGGTAATACTGTACTTACAACGGCGGTAGTACCGCACTAAATTCCAATGCCTAGTTTTGAATCATCTGACATAGCCGTTACTATGTGCTACAGTAAAGTGCGGTTGTACCGCACTTTGTATGACGGTAATACCGATTTCCCTGATTTTTCAGAATAAATTTTTGTAACGGCTAGTTTTGATTGGTGAGAGTATAAATACCCCTCCACCTGCCCAAGGGCAGGTTGCTGAGCTTGCATTGATCATCTTGAGCCCTAGAGCATTCACTCCACTCTCTTTTCTCATTTGAACACTCATTTTGAGTAGTGGAGAGATTTTTAAGTGCATTTAATTCTAGTTGATCCAATTGCACTTGAGCGTCGTCAAACGGAATCATCGGTCTATTCTCTTGGTGCTTGCCGGCACCTAGACGGCGAGGAGGTTGTTTGCACGGTGACTTCTTCAAGAAGGTTGTGAAGAAGCCCGAGCCGATTGTGATTGGTTTGGAGCTCGCCATCTCCGGAGAGGAGAAAGAACTACCCTAGTGATCGAGGAACAAGGCTTAATTCGTGGAGCCGGTCTAAGAGCGCTTAGACTTTCCTCAACTTAGACTAGTGAAGACCGGCAAGTCTTCAATACCACAGAAAAACATCGCACGAGCCATTGTGATCTTTTTCTTACTCTCTTTTAGTATTTCTATTATTAGTTGAGCAATTTTATATTTGATATATTAACTTGTGCTTGTAATTGAATTGTTGCTCAAATAGTTCAGAATTACTAGACTTGAGTAGGTGTGGTTTATTCAACATCTCTTGCATTGTGTTGAAGTTGATATAATTCGTTTAATTAGGTAAGAATTTTAAACCTCCTATTCACCCTCCTCTAATCGGTTATCCTTGATCCTACAAGTGGTATCAAAGCCTTATTCTCTCATTAACTAGACTTAACCGTCTAAGAGGTTAAAGGATGGCTAGAAAGGGGATTGCTATAGGAAAGGCACCTCAATTTGATGGAACAAATTATTCATATTGGAAAATTAGGATGTCAATTTATCTTAAAGATATGAGCCCGAGCAGTTTAAAAATCGTAAATAAGGGTTATGTTATGCCACTTGATCCACTACACCACACGGATCAAGATGCACGTAATGCTCATTTAGATACCCAAGCCATGAATGCATTATTTGGTGCATTGAACGCAAATGAGTTCAATAGGGTGAGCAACTTAGAAACTGCTCATGCTATTTGGACAACCCTCTCGAAAATCCATGAGTAAACCTCCATGGTCAAGAAAGCCAAATTGCATCGGCTTCGGATAAAGTATGAAACATTTACAATGTTGCTTCACAAAGATATCAACGAGATGTACTCTCGTTTGAACAACATTGTAAATGAGCTCAAGAGCATTACCGGAGAAGTACGAGATGTTGGTGACTCTATTCCTCAACTCTCCCGAGTTGGTGAAGATGCTGTCAACACAACTCTTAGGTAATTTAATTACCAACGAGTTGTACAAGAAGGACAAGGAGGAGCTATTGGAGCAATCCTCCGAGAGAAAGAAGATCACCGTTTTCAAAGCTAAAGTGGTATCAACCGAGGAGTCCAAGGACGAAGAAGATGACTCCGAGGAGGAGATGGCACTCATCGTAAGAAAAATGATGAAATTCATGAGGAGGTATCCACACCGAAGTGGATGCCAAGGATCAAGTAAGAAGGAGCGATCATTCGACTACAACAAGCGCTATAGCAACATTCGTTACTATGAGTGTGATGAGAAGGGGCACATTACCTCTCAATGCCCCATGAGGAAGGATGATATAGTGAAGTCATCAAAGAAAAAGAACTATCATGGCAAGAAGAAATTCTTCAAGAAGCTTCACAAGGATGGCAAGAACGAATCCCACATTGGTGAGTGGGATTCCGAAGCGGAGTATTCTGACTCCGACTCAAGCGAGGACGAGTCTCCCAAAAAGAAGGGACTCGTCGGCATCGCCATCAAGGAGGCTCCATCACTCTTCTCAACCCCTATATGCCTTATGGCTAAGGGAAAAAAAAGGTAAAAATTAGTGATGATGATGATGAGTCTTCATATGATGAGTTAATGGATATGTTAATTGACTTGAATGAATTTCTTGAAAAAGAAAAGTCAAAATTCAAGGAACTAAGGAGAGAACACATCTCTCTAAAAGAATCCTATGAGGAGCTAAAGGAAGCTCATGACTTACTTCTCTAAGAAACATCAAGTAAATCTTCCTCAAATATTAGAATTAATTGTGATATTCTTAATGATATGCCTAGAGTAAAAATTGCTAAAATTAATACTTCTACTTCATGTTATGATTTAAATGCTATGTCTTGTAGTTCAAGTATTAATAATTTTGTTAATATATGTGATGAAGAACTTGTTGAAAATTACAAATTAAAAGAACAAGTTAATCAATTAAATAAAACTTTAGAAAGATGTTTCAAGGGTAAGGCCACCCTTGACAAATTATTGAGTGAGCAAATTTACTCATTCAATAAGGATGGACTTGGGTATGTATCCAAGAAAGGGAAGAAGCCCTCAAAGAGTGTCACAAGGTTTGTAAGTCTAATTGGTAATCAAAACAAAGAAAATAAAGTTGCTTCCACTACCTTGTATGATTCTTGCTATTTACATAAAGTCTAGTAGTGGTAAGGTTATTGTAAAATTTGTTGGTACTTCAATTTTGAGCGCGAAAAAGAATGCCATTTGGGTGGTCAAAGCCTTGGTCACTAACTTCCAAGGACCCAAACAAATTTAGATACCTAAAAGAACTTGATTTTCTTTTGTAGATAAACTAGAAGACTGGTGGACGACATTAGGTGTTGGATAGTGGATGCACTCAACACATGACTGGAGACCGAAAAATATTTATCACCTTTGAAAATGGGAGCAATGAAAAGATCACCTTTGACGATAATAACAAAGGAAAGGTATTAAGTTTGGGTAAAATCGCTATCTCCAATGACCTTTCCATTTCAAATGTATCTTTGATAGAGACATTGAATTTCAATTTACTATCTATTTCTCAATTGTTTGATCTTGGTTTAGTTTGCTCTTTTTCAAAAGAGGATGTCATTATTTCAAAAGAAAATAATAAAGAAATTGTTTTCAAAGGTTTTAGATTTAAAAATCTTTACTTGGTAGATTTCAATTCAAATAACTCGGGATTAAAAACTTGTTTATTAGCTAAAACCTCTTTAGGATGGTTATGACATAGGAGGTTGGGTCAAGTGGGTATGATTCAATTCAAAAAGTTTTTTAAAAATGATTTAGTTGTTGGCTTGAAAGATGTCAAGTTTGAGAAAAACAACCTTTGTAGTGCTTGTCAAGCTGGAAAACAAGAGGCTAACTCTCATCCTTCCAAGAGTATCACGTCAATATCTAGACCATTAGAGCTCTTACATATGGATTTCTTTTGGCCAACAACCTACAAGAGCTTAGAGGGGCAATAACTATTGTTTAGTCAATGTGGATGATTATTCCTGATATACATGGGTTTTTTTTCCTAAATGACAAAAGTAATGTCCCCGAGACTTTCAAAAGCTTTGCAGAAAGGGCCCAAAATTAATTTAATTTTAAATTAAAGAAAATTAGGAGTGACAATGGTTCTGAATTCAAGAATGCAAAAATTGAAGAGTTTTGTGATGACCTTGGAATAAAACACGAGTTTTTCTCAACTTATACTCCGAAGTAAAATGGAGTTGTAGAAAGAAAAAATCGTACATTAATTGAAATGGCTAGAACAATGCTTGATGAATATAATACTTCCGATATCTTTTGAGCGGAAGCAATCAATACCGCTTTCATGCCATAAATCGTCTTTATTTGCATCATTTTCGAAAAAAATTTCTTATGAACTTCTCAAGGGAAGGAGGCCAAACATTTCTAACTTTAGAGTATTTGGATGCAAATGCTATATTTTGAGAAAAGGTGTTCGGTTTTCAAAATTTCAAATTCGATGTGATGAAGGTTTTCTATTAGGTTATTCTTCAAATAGTAAAGCATATAGAGTTTTCAATAAAAATTCTGGTATAATTGAAGAATCATGTGATGTACAATTTGATGAGACTAATGATTTTCAAGAAGAGTAAGAAAATTTGGATGATGTAGGTGATGAAGGATTAAGAAGGATGATGGACAATATGTAAATTGGAAGCATCAAGTCAAAAGAGGACTCAAGTGATCCACCTTCATCAACTCACATTCAACCGCCTACTTCTTCCACTCCAAGTATTATTCAAGCTCAATATGAAGAAAAGGAAGAGCAACCTCAACCATTGAGGATTCACAATGCTTTGTTAAAAGATCATCTAATAGATCAAATATTGGGTGACGTGAGTAAGGGTGTTCAAACTCGCTCTAGACTAATTTCTTTTTGTGAACATTACTCTTTTGTGTTTTCTCTTGAACCTAAAGTAGTAGATGATGCACTAGAAGACCCTGATTGGGTTAATGCTATGCATGAGGAACTAAACAACTTTGCAAGAAATGACGTATGGAGTTTGGTGGAGAGACCCAAAGAGCACAACGTGATTAGTACGAAATGGGTTTTCCGCAACAAACAAGATGAAAACAGAATTGCAGTAAGAAATAAAGTAAGGTTAGTTGCTCAAGGTTTTACTCAAGTCGAGGGACTAGATTATGATAAAACCTTTGCACCCGTAGCTAGACTTGAGTCAATTAGAATCTTGTTAGCTTTTGCATCATGCTTTGATATGAAACTTTATCAAATGGATGTCAAAAGTGCATTTCTTAATGGACAAATTATCGAATTTGTTTTTGTTAAGCAACCTCCTGGATTTGAGGATCCAAACAATCCAAATCATGTATATAAATTCTCAAAAGTGCTTTATGGACTCAAACAAGCTCCTCGAGCATGGTATAAGTGCCTTCAAGACTTTCTAATATCTAAAGGATTCAAAATCAAGAAAGTTGACACTACTTTGTCTACTAAAATTAGTGACAACGAATTCTTTGTATGTCAAATTTATATTGATAATATCATATTTGGTTCTACTAACCAAGACTTTTACAAAGAATTTCATAATATGATGTCTAGAGAGTTTGAGATGTCAATGATAGGTGAATTGAGTTATTTCCTTAGACTTTATAGATCCATGATAGATAGTTTGTTTTATCTCACCGCATCTAGGCCCGATATTATGTTTAGTGTCATTTAGTGGCCGTAAAGAGAATTCTAATATATTTAAAAAATTCTTGTAGTATAGGCTTGTGGTTCCCAAAAGGTGCTAAATTTGATTTAATTAGATATTCAAATTCCGATTATGTGGATTGTAAAGTTGATAGAAAAAGCACATCGGGAAGTTATCAATTGCTAGGAAGGTCATTAATATCTTGGTCCTCAAAGAAGCAAAACTCCGTAACACTTTCAACCGCTGAAGCCGAATATGTTTCCGCGGGTAGTTGTTGTGCTCAATTATTATGGATTAGGCAAACATTGATTGATTATGAAATCAAATTTGATAAAATACCTCTTTTGTGTGATAATGAGAGTGCAGTGAAAATAGTAAATAACCCCGTCCAGCACTCAAGAACCAAGTATATAGATATTAGACACCATTTCTTGAGAGATCACATTGGTAAGGGGGATATTGAAATTAGCCACATAAGAACCGAGGATCAACTAGCGGATATTTTCACTAAGCCATTAGATGAAAGCCGTTTTTGCAAGTTGAGCAATGAATTAAATATTTTAGACTTCTCAAATATTGCTTGAACCTTTGCTGCATGTGTCTGTGTGTCACTTAGTTCTTTTGAGAAGTTTTTGTGGTAATTTTGTGAAAGATTTTGCAAAAATCTTATATGTTCTTAAAAACTATTTTATTAGATTTCGAATAGTTTCTCCGATGCTTGATGATCCTGAATGATTCTCCTTTTGAGTGCAAAACTAGAGATCATTTGCATGTAATCCTTTTTCAATCTCAAAATTCAGCAAGTCCCAGAAAAATCAGAACTACCGCTGTTGATATTGCAGTACTACCGCTATGCGGTAATACCGCTGTCAGGCGTGGTACTACCGCTGTGCGGTAATACCGCTGGTGGAGCGGAACTACCGATTTTTCATGACAGGGGAGATTACTTCGAGGATTTTCTCCTATTTCTTTCCAAAACCGTTCCCTCTCTCATCATTACTTCAGACCACCCGAAACACTCCTCTCTCTCTCTCACCCCCAAGAACTCTACTCAAATCCCCACCCCCGATCCCCAAATCCGGTGGGATTTTCATCGTTCTTGGGCTTGAATCTATTTCACTAAAGTTCAACTCCTCCTTTACTTGAGGTATTTCGAATCAAACTTCAAGTTTTCATCTCTTTTGGAACACTTTTGTGAAACTAGGTTAAATTCGAAATGTAGACAATATTGTTGATAGATTCTTAGGGCAAATTGCTAGTTTTAGTGATGTCAAATGGTTTAACATCTTTCTATTGGATCATATCTATCGAAAATATTATTTAAAAGCATAGAGAAATCTGCCCTAGAACTCTTCAGGAAAAACGGTAATACCACACGAGGGTGCGGTACTACCGCACTTGACCCCGGTGCTACCGCAGTGCGGTACTACCGTGAGGTTCAGCGGTACTACCACACCCCGGTACTGCGGTACTATCAATTTTTCTGGAATCCCAGCATTTTGTCTTCTTTCAATTTTAACCTGATTTTCATACTTTCTATCATTTCCTTGACTTCCAAATTGTTCTCATTTCAAGATGGCTCCCAAAACTCGGAATGCTCTCAAGAAAGTGGTCAAGAAAATACGAAGTACCTCAAAGAAGATGTTTGCTAGTGTTGGAAGTGCAGGTCAAGGCTCGTCTCGACAGGAATCTGCTCTAGCTTTGCCTCCTGTTGAGTCTGATCATGAGGAGTCTCCTTAGAGGACTCCAGAGGGCAGTGACAATGGAACCCGTAATGGTTTTGAGACTGAGTCTGATCGGTACATGAACTCCTCCTCTGACAGTCGGATCCCAGAAGCTGCAGTTGAGTCAGAAGAGGAAGAGGAGGATACTGGACCAGCTGCAAATGAGCTTAGGGACATTAGTCGCATATCTAGCGACAATTATGCCATTCTCAGACATCGTCGGCAGCAGCTCCTCCCAAAGAACACTGCCAATCTCAAGTTTCATACACAACTTTAGGAGCAAGTGTATGAAGAGATTTATCTGAATAACAAGTTTGCTGATCACAAGTATGTGAGTTGGGATCACGTTGATAGGCTGGACATGTTTGATGGGGCTTGGCGCATGTTTCAGCAAGCTGGGCTTCTCCATTTGGTCTCTCTCCAGTCGGATTACAATGAGGAGGTAATCCGTCAGTTCTACGCCACCCTGTGGATATCACCTAATTGTAAGAACCTTAAGTGGATGACCGAAGATCAGTACTTAAGTTCAAACAAGGGAGAACTTGAAGCAGCTTTGAACACCTTCTCCAGTGGATATGAAAAGGTGTTCGACAATCCTGCGATCCCACTTCATCAATGCTTAGAATTCTATGATCGCCGAGTGAAATATGTGCTTGGAAAGCTTTATGGTCTTCGCCCTATTTCGAGCCTGATTAACAGGATCATCAATCACACAATTATGCCCAAGAGTGGAAACTTCGACGCCATTAGAGGGCATGTTTCGAACGTGATTCGATATATCATGACAGGCACCAAGTTTGATGTGATTGACCTCATGATTCGAGAAATGGAGGATTCTAATAATGACAGAAGCCGAAGGATCAACTTTGCACCTTACATCATGGCTCTCATCATTCACAAGACCGGATCATTTAGAGGAGAGAAGGGAGGTGTTCATAAGCCATATAAGCCTCGTGAGAAAGGCCCTATGCCTCTGCGCCCTAGTGCGCAGTCTGAAGCTTCCTCCTCGCAGCAGCAGGGGCAGCAAGGAGACGAGGTGACAATGCCCTAGCTCTATTCTGCGGTCATGGGTCTGAGTGGTAGTATGACTACCATGACAGACAGTTTGACCATCATGAGAGGCAACATCTCCTCTCTTATCGAGCAGTACTCCCCTCTGTCCGGGGACATATCTTCTCTACCGACTGCCATCTCCTCCCTCGGCGACCGGATGACAGCACTTGAGACCACCGTCGCTCCATGCTACTATCAGCGCCGCCAGCGCCGTCGTCATGACGGTTCTCCTCCGGCTCAAGATCAGGATGCTTAGGAATGACCTTTTTAGTACCTTGATGCCAAAGGGGGAGAGATTGGAGAAGAAAAGAAGTTGCTTCAAGATCAAGATCTATCTTTTGCTGTATATTTATGTAAAAGACTATGGCGTGTAATAACACTTTGAATGTTTATCTTTATTTGTATGTGATGAACAATATGCTCTGTAATGACCTTTATGCTATCTAAATTTCAGCTCATAATCTCTATTCTATTATGTTAGTGCTTTATGAAATTTCAGTATGGTTATCTTTTGCATATCTCACTCTCTTGAAATTCACAATTAAATCCCTGCCCCAAAATGAATTACTATTCATATGTGCAAATTCAAATTCAGTTTCATTTATGCACATATCTTGGGGGGTATTTCAGAAATGACCTTAGAAAGAAATTGAATCATTTTACACCTTGAAATAAAATGAAAGATTCAATTCTCCTTTCAAAAGTCAAAAATAGACTATGCAACTTGTTCTTATGCAAGTAATATATTCAAATCTTTCTTCTCTCATATTTTAATGGTGTTGTCATCAATTACCAAAAAAGGGAAGATTGAAAGCATTCAGGCCCCTATAATTAGGGTTTCGATAATTAATGACGAATTATGAACATAGGACTAATGTTTATGCTAAAATTATATAGATAAAGTCTCATATGTGCAAAGGTGAAGAATAAGCTGCATGGAATATTGACGTCGAGAAAAATTCAAAGATGAGGTACACAAAATATAGGGTCTCTTTTTCGATTTTACCGGTTTTAGGAGAAAAGGTGGAAGACCGGATTATAAGTTAGATATCGTACTATTAAGAGGGATCTTTGAAAGTAGCTCTATAGCATGTTTAGGTGCATATTGGATCAATCTAGGATCATGCATGCATTTGAAAATAATTTTGAAAACGCACTTTCTTCTCTCAAGAAAATCGGTAGCACCGCACCCACCTGCAGTATTACCGCACAGTAGTACCAGCGTGTAACCTACGGTATTACCGCAGTGCTTACCGGTCTATTCTCTTGGTGCTTACCGGCACTTAGACGGCGAGGAGGTTGTTTGCACGGTAACTTCTTCAAGAAGATTGTGAACAAGCCCTAGCCGATTGTGAGTGGTTTGGAGCTCGCCATCTCTGAAGAGGAGGAAGAGTTACCCTAGTGATCGAGGAGCAAGGCTTAATTCGTGGAGCCAGTCCAAGAGTGCTTGGGTTTTCCTCAACGTGGACTAGTGAAGACCGGTAAGTCTTCGATACCACGGGAAAACATCGCATGAGCCATTGTGATCTTTTTCTTACTCTCTTTTAGTATTTCTATTATTAGTTGAGCAATTTTATATTTGATATATTAAATTGTGCTTGTGATTGAATTGTTGCTGAAATAGTTTAGAATTACTAGACTTGAGTAGGTGTGGTTGATTCAACATCTCTTGCATTGTGTTGAAGTTGATATAATTCGTTTAATTAGGCAAGAATTTTAAAATCTCATATTCACCCCCCTCTAGTCGGTTATCCTTGATCCTACAGTTGTTACTGAACCTATTTCGTATGTCACTTTAGTTGGAGCGGATGTAGCACATCGTAAGTGCGTCCGAGACCGCCATCAACAGCCCGAACATACCACCGGCCCTGTAGAATACTTTAAAGTACATCCTAAAGCAGGCCAAAAAATAGTGGACAACCTGAACTACGGCCGTTTGACAGAGCAAGCTGTGCACATCGGGCACCTAGTGGGGACACCGTGCTCACCCACCAGGTCATCACGACCTAGCGAGTTCGGACGGCCATCACAACCTATCGAGTCTTCCCGGCTTCATAGTACTAGCCATCGATCATCCGCGAGCCGTATCGACGATGAGGTAACTTACGTACAAATCTACGTTTTGTTTTTCTGTTAGACCTTACGTTCCGCTAACATCATGACGTTCTCTCGCCATAGGTCTGTCGTCGAGATGCATCACTTTTGACCTCCGCACCACCTACACAGACTACTGCTCCCTGTCGTTCATCTTCGTTGTACATCCGAGAAGTA